>JASFXZ010000029.1:4052864-5396968 GCA_032209605.1 Mactromeris polynyma
TCAGTTCCTTTATTCGAAGAAGAGTATTGGAAAGATCATAGTAGATCTCAACTCGAAACTGTGATACTGTATACAAAGTCGATATATGAATGTAACAGATGAAAACCGTTTAGTACTTTAGATTTGATGTGCCATTATATTAGAATATGCAATCTTCTACGTTTAAAAAACGACAAGCTGAGATAGCAAAAACATGTGACAGTAAGTGATCTGAAAGATAATTTATAAGATGTATCACTAAAAAGGTCTGGATTATGGTGTTGTTAAAACATCTCTTTGAATCAACTGGAATTCAAAATTGACATTATGAGTATTATAATGTATAGTAGCATCATTGTGTTATTGACTATTTCACGTATTACAAGTCAATCACTTGCCATATACTGTGTTCATGTGATGTTTAACTGGTCAGTCATCAATTCTTATGTAACTTATGTTCCACACCATTACATAACCCATGTTATGTAGTGTACATGACACAAATTTTTCAGCATTTCAGTACCTCAGTCGTGCCCATGTGATATATTGTTGAACTGTTTCAAGTATTTGTTTTGTATGTTGAATAATAAATTCTTTACTATCAGTCTGACTTTTCCTGCAATTAATGAATAATCCTTATTCCTTATTTCAAACAGAACACTCTAATTTGGATAACAATTGAATTTTTTTTTGAATTTTTTTGGCTCGAAGAGCTCAAACCAAGGCGCACAAGAACACTTAACAAAAATATAAAACGGCATGGCCTAAATGAGTGTGACCAAATGCCACAACCTTCCCAACCTTATTGCATCTTGTGATCCAAGTCTTCTTGGTCACTCTTCTGCCACCAGGCGATCCATGTTTGGTTTATAGGATTACAATAATAAAACACAAATTCAATGTAAAAGATTTAATCGGGCGATAGATTCATGAATGATCACAAATCAACGATAGGATCACCTCCTGACTTTTAAAAAAAAATAGACCTCAGAAGTAAAGTGGGGGGGGAAAAGTAGTTCCAAAATGGCTGCAGAAAGTGAATGTATGCAGTCTCTGTGGAATGTGTGACAGTGATCTTTCAAATATTAGGAATATGAAGCACACAAAACATTTAGATAATGTTGAATAGTGTGTCACTGGTATAAGAAAACCGCATCACATACAAGATTTTAGGTATATTCATACACATACCATTGAGGTCTATTTCTGAACTGTACATAAATTGCCAAGATGTTGCGAATGCTCAAATCATATTTGTAGGAATACATTTTAAAGACCAAGTTCCTTCAGTCAGGAAATGTGAGGTCAAAACAATTATACTGGTATATACGTACATAGATTCAACCATACAAGCACTACTAAAAATGTACAAGACGGTTGGCTGCCTAGTTTTCAGTTTAATTTCAAAATATTTCACCTTTAATTTAAATCATGGATGTTATCAGGAAAAAGAAGCCTGCCCTGCGTTCAGTTACGGCTATCAGTGGCGAACGTTTTGTATTGTATCCCTTGCCCACCGTATCACATTTGTTGCACAACGGGAACCAAATTGCAAAACATTTCTAAACGATAGGGCTGATAGCCGTAACTGAACGCAGGTCTGCTTCACTGAATAGTTGTAGAATAAAAACACAAACTAATTATTAGGATACAAAACTTAATTTTATTCAATAAAATAATATTTTGTTATTGCTGTACATCTTAGTAATGTAACAAAAAGACCACCTGTTTTTGTACAAGACAAGAAACTTCAAACATTTACAACAACCTTGGACCAAGGTCATACGACTCCCAATATGTGCCAATCAACGATATGGCACACTTTGAAATGTGAGTTTTTAAAAGCATATTAGTTAAAAATCTTTTAGAGTTATTTTAGAAGAACAAAAAAATCATTTTCCCCAAAAAACAGCTTTGTAATTTGTGTAATATTTAAGGTAATTGAGAACTGCTATATACATCTACATGTATAAAACACATAACTATAAGTGTTATAACAAAACAAGCCTGTCTGCTTCTTTATTTATATGCAGATAGGCCACTGTGGCTTTCACCCCTCAAATCTGTAGTCATAAAAGATGGCAAATATAGACATACATGTATTTCACAAGTTAGTTTTTGATATGTATTGTAGCTATCATAAGAAGAAGAAGGGTAAATCTAAATGGCTCCTCACAATTGTGTAGAGGCACAACAATACTACATCACCTCATTATAATGCATGCACTTTCAATAATCTTCAACAATGAGCTAATTTTCTAACAAATACATCAACTTTCATACTGCTCTAGGTTTGAATGGTAAAATATAACAAAATGCACCTGTACATAAATAACAAAAACCTTTGTTAGAAGTTAGATAAGGTACCGTAGTCACAAAAATACATAACTGAATAAATATTTATTTCATTTCAAAAACTGATGTCATACATATAAAACATCTGATATTTCTTCATTTTTTTTCATCACCAAACTGTTGTCATACATTTATGATTGTTGATTTCATTTTTTGATTTATTGCAATGGTTTGTTAAAAATATGAAAACAGAAATCCATTATGTGTTTCCACATTGCTGCAATAATTGTGACAGTTTCCCAGATTTGTTTAGTCCTTGTACTTCAGAATTTCCACCAACAAATTGCCCATTAATGAACACTCTGGGTACCTGCAATGAGACAGAAAATATGATGGAATAAATACATGAGAACAAATAATTGTATAAGATACATAAAATATGATGGAATAAATATATGAATAATTGTATACCATACATCATCAGGTAGCAATGAAATAGTCTGAAAATATACTTTTAAATTTTAATATTAGGGCATGATGGCGACTGTTTTGGTGGCAACGAGGCTCTGCCAATTCTCTACGTAAACAGTTTCTTAAGTGACAGATATTTCCATCCGCACATGAAACCAGTGATAGATTCATTTTCTTGCGTAATGGTTGAAAATAAATAAAACTTTCCAAGGACTTTTTCAAATAACAACATATTATTTTACAAATTCACTGAAGTTATTATTTGATGCAGTTTCAAGATTGATCAACATTTTATTGACACATTTGAGCATTTTTTATAAATTTTGCATTAAAATTACAGTCTCAACATCAATTGAAACAAAATATTAATTCAAGAGTATTCACAAAAATTAACCAGGTGACCTAGTTTTTGACCCCAAGTGACTCAAGTTTTGAACTTGACCCAGAATGTATCCAGACATGCATTTTTCATGAATTTCATAATGATTGAGTGTCGAATGTAGCCTCTAGGGTCTTCAAAAAGATTTTCTAAGATTTGACAGTGTGTCCTAGTTTTTGACCCAAATGCAACCCAGTTTTGTTCTTGAGCAAGAGTTTAACAAGACAAACATTCTAACCAATTTTACAGATGATTCATCTAGAAACTAGGCAAATAAAAAATCATAAAGTAAAGATTTCACATTTAAAGGACTAGGTCTGACCAAGCCAGGTTAAATACATCAGAAGTTGCAATTCAAAGGAATTGATAAGACGAGCTTAATACAGTAAAACTTCCATTAAAGACCACCTCAATAATAAGACCACCTCAATATAATAACCACATTTTTCAAGTCCATTTTGACTGTTCCGTTCTTTAATTAACCTCAATATTAAGACCACCTCAATATTAAGACTAGTTTTCAATGGTCCCAAGGGTGGTCTTATTATTGAGGTTTTACTGTGCAAAAATGTACAAAAATGTACAATGTGAACACCAGACATGACGCAGATTATTTTTGAATTTAATTGCTCATATAATGCGCCTTACAATATTTTGCCCCATCGGGATTCATCTTCTGTCTAAACTCCTGTGTATCCACCCAGGGCGAGGCAAAACATTTATATGTCACTTGTGCCATGACTGTGACAGTGATTAACTATTACAGTGGGATGTTTCTCGATGTTTCAATTGGTAACTAATTTTTTTGTACACAACAATTTTCATGTTACATAATCTTACATAATGGAAAATTAAATTTAGATATAATTATTTTATGGACAAAATTGAAGGTTGTTGAGGTGTTATTCAACATAATGCATCTACAACAATAAAGTTATCCCTGAATACCTGGTGTACATTAATTGCTTTGCTGAAAAATAAACAAACATACTGTCCTAGCTCCTGTTATTGCAGCGAGATAATCTTGCATTCTATCTCCATCTGCTCGATTATCAAGTTCTATAACTTTTGTCCCAACTCCAAGATTCTGGAATAACGTTTTAGTCGAACGACAATATGAACAGTATGTTTTAGAAAATATAACAACACAGTTGCTTTCTATTTCTGATGTCACAGTCTGTGCCGCTGGTCCACTCATGTTAGTTTGAGCATTTCCCATCTTTTCATAAACTTATAACTGTGCTGAAACGAACAATATTTTATGAGCCCAGAAATCTTACCAAAGACGATTTTGTGTACGCTAGCGGTGCTATATATCAGAAAATTAAAAAATATGCGGATCTGTTCAGATATTTTGTTTTAATTAGTTTCAAGTTAAAATCAATGATGTAACATTGTAATGCCGATTAAGAAAATAAAATGACAAAATTATGCCTTTATGGGCGAAATTCCGAGGATCGAAACGACTTGGTCCGAAACTCAGATGGTCAAAATGACAGGAGACAAAAATTGGATTTGTCTAGATTCCTGTTCATTTTTTTTGAATACTTGACAACTAACACGCTATCAGATACATATATCACATCTTAAATATTGTCAATATACTAACCGTGATCCGGAAAAGTTAACGAAGTAGTAAGGCATTTAAGGTCAGGTGTAAAGTCCGTCTATGCGGAAATCACGGAACGCTATTTCGATTTTTTGTGACCCATAACATCCCTTTGATAAAAATATCTAAATAGTAGGAAGTGACAATATCGCGAATTTTACATTATGAAATTTATATTTAAATGCCAAAGAGAACATGATTAGTTTTTATCAAGTACCTGTGGTCTCATTGGTGTAGACCTGTGCCTAGTCACACTATGCACGTGTCAACACATTTCTACATGTATTATTGAAGACGATCGACAATACACACGTGACGAGCATTATGTGATTATCGTTCATCAGAACATTAGATAGATAGATAGATTTATTTCAGCATAAGATACATATATACATGGTAATTAAGACAAATATGTTTCATTTATAATATAAAACACATGAGTAATATAAAAAACCATGCCACACACATCCGTACTAAGGATTACACAAAAAAGAGAAAATATCCCTTATTTCCATTGTGGTCCTTGTCATGGATGGTGTGACATAGAGAGGCATGAAACTTCTATCACAGGCAAAACATAGCAATTTTATCACAGAAAATAAAATTGAAAGACAATTATATTTTAAATAACATTGACTAGCTAATTATAATGCGAAGTAAAAACTATAAAAGAGCATAAATTCAGAATACTGCTGTTGATTTAAGAAATTACATGGAACTTTAACATAAAATACTTAAAAACACAGATACACCTGTATAGCATTATCAAATAAAAATAATTAATTACTTAGAAAGTGTCTTTTAATTTCAACTTTAAACCCACTGAGTGTATTGATATTTCTTATGAGTGGAGGTAGCCTGTTCCAGAGACTACATCCTATGTAGGAGAAGGACTTCAATCCAAAACCTTTTACTTTTGGGACAGAAAAAGATCCATTTTCTCTAAACCTCGTTTTATGAGAATGAATAGTATCTGTGAGGACAAAATTCTCTCCCATATAATCAGGGGCTAAACCATTTTTTATTTTAAAAACATGACATAAGGTTATTTGTTCCACTCTCTTATTCACTGGTAACCAGTTTAGGGATTTAAAATGTTCATTTTCAATATGTGATCTTTGTTCTAAGTTCAGGACAAAACGTATTAACTTGTTCTGTGTTATTTGGAGTTTATCTTTCCATATTTTGGCTATACCATGATACCAGAAACAACAGGAGTAATCAAAATGACACTGAATAAGGGCCATAACCAAAAGCTTTTTAGTATGTTGTGTTAGATAAAAACGTTTCCTATAAAGAAATTTTAACCTAGCATTAGCTTTCTTTATAACAGAACGGGCCATGGACTCACAAGATAAGTTTTGATCCAAAGTAGCACCTAGATATTTGACTGATGAAGTTTGTTCTATGACAGTGCCATTACAATTTATATTTAAAATGGGATCTGATCTTAACTTGGGCTTTGAACCAAACAATATAGACTCTGTTTTACCCAAGTGTAAAGACAATTTGTTATCAACTAACCATTGACTAACTAATTCAAGATCATCTGATAACTCCTTTTCAATAATTGACTTATTTTTACCTGCAACAAGTATACCAGAATCATCTGCATAAAGTAAAAGTTTGTTTTTGCAGCGCTAGTTCCACTAAAGCAGCGTACTCCTGCACATACAGATATAGTACTTAACATTATACTAGAATGTAGTCAATTACATTTACATTTATCAAATTTGATGTCAGCATCTTAATTGGTGCCGAGTTATTGTGATAATTAAATTCGCCATCAAAATGTGATATACTTGTATTCATGACTCGACCGCACTGTGTACGTGCAGCTGATTACAAATACTGTATAGCTAATTTAAAATCAAGGTGAGATAAACTGTTGATGGTCGCCATCACCCCTGTTGATTTTTATGGAATTACTTTAGCTGCCTCATATATACATTATGCGCCTTGGTTTATATATGTCCGTGATTATTTGCTGTATAGTCATTTTTTGCCAACGGAATTTGCTATAGTATAAAAGAGAGTATTTATGTTTAATTGCATCGCTTTTATAATTTTTTTCAAAGAGTTGGTATTTACAAATTCAAAACCATTCTTTATTATTTTGGTTAATTTGGAAATAATATATACATGCATTGCCAAATATGTAACTGACTTTTAGGTTGGTATATTTCGTGCAGGATTGTAAAATTTGGCGCCAACGATTACTCTATAAAGCATTGTTGTCTCAGTATACACCATAATAATTTATGTCTGTGACACTATATAGATCTATACTTATATATAGGAGAAGCTGATAGATCTGAAACATGACTATTTTTTAGTAAATGTTTATGAGCTTGCTGGCACCTTTTTATATATTCACCATTATATTAAATTGAACCTTGCTGAATCTGGCCACGCACCGAGGAAGCCACGACCGAGGATCAGCAGTTTACGGAAATTGATACTTAAAGGGGAATAACTTTGCGTTTTCCAAAGTGGTTTTCACAAACGTGTTTAAATCACATGATCACCGTCGCGGATTTCCAAGTAATTTTTATCAATTTAGTGGGGTTTTTTTGTTATGGTAAGAGAACTAGTTCTTTTGTTTAAGAGTAATCAATTATATCTGTATGTCGACACGTTACTTTAAGCTTCTTGGTTATGTAAGATTTAATCACTGAGTCACTCACTAGCTTAACGAAAAATGGATTTTCACTTGTGTCATTCATGCAAATTCAAAATCGCCATTCATCACATTGTTAAATGCCAAATAATTACTCGACTTACGTTAGACTCAGATCATTGTAAATACTGTTATGTTCATGGTTTCTTTAACAAGTCTTTTTTAAGTATTTCAGCTTTGTGATCACCCGAAAATAATGATTTTATTTGATAATAACTTTAGTGCACGTTCATAAATCAGGAAGTCGTATAATAATATGCATAATTTTTATTATCACTGATTATGAATCATGTAGTACACCAGTCCCACTCAGGAGCACCTATTTCGTGAGGTTTGCGAATGTGGATGTCTGGTTAATTTCAAAGAAGTGACTGGCTCAAAGAAATGAAGCATATGTTATAAAGGGGGAAAAGTGCGCTCAACGTGGGGCTCAGACCCATGACCCCTAATTACTACTTCTAGTACCGTACTCTACCGAATGAGCTAACCGGGCAGCCATCTAAACCCACACCACTAGTCCTCCCGCTTCTAGCATCAACCACCGTGGGCTGTCAAACACCGCTCCCAAAGGGAACAGTATATCCGATGTGGGGCTTGAACCCACAACCCCTAAACACTAGTACGGCGCTCTACCGAGTGTGCTAACCAGATGGCTGTCTAACCCCACACCAGTACAGAATTATTGTTGATCGTCCTTTTCCTCCAGGTACTTGAAGTTGAAACAAACTATTTTAATGTTGTAACTTGTATATTAAAAGAACATAAAAATAGTTTGTTTCAAGTACCACTACCAGTGTCTGATTTTGAGGTCTAGTCTCTCTTATTTTTCTGCCATCTGGTATACATGTCATATGAAGATTGCATGATCTGCACAAGTGTGGAATATGATATGGAGATTGTACAACTATGTATACCGACTTGCAGTTAAAATGACTTATTTTCGGAATGCTGGATAAGACTTCATACAGTTTTCTTTTTTGGTTAAATACATACTTATTTCTTTTTCAAGCTGTCCCACAGCAGGCCACAGGGCTTAATTTTTGCCCCATATCCTATACCATATAGGAACCATTTTCCCAATCTCAGGAAGGTAAATTCCCAATTGAAATCTGATTGATTTTGAAGGACAAAGTAAATCATAACTCCAAAACTATTGAAGGAATTTTGCTTCATATTCCAAAACCCCAGTTAACTATATAACATGTTTGTCTGTTTGGCCACCTTTCACAGTCACACCAACAAATGCTGTTGTGGGGGTGGATTGGCATTGTCTCACCTGTATGGCCCTTTGTTACTTTGAATTTAAAATGGCAGTATATTGATGCATTGATAAAATCAAACCATCTCAAGTATTATACATAGATCTAACATATTTACTTTTTTATTTTAAGGAAAAAGTCACTGGCTTGAATTGATTGAACACATTAGAGATGGACGACGAGGATCAATTGTCTGTGTCACTGATTCCTGATACCCCTAGGTAAGTTTTAAACTGGATATTAAAATATATATATAATAATTAATATTACATATAAATTTTGCATAAGCTTATTTAATTTGTTTTCCTTTTTGTTGATTTTTGCCGGCTATAAAATAAAGACAGGCCTTTTTATGGCAAATTGGGGGCAGATTTGGACCCCATTCCCCAAAGAAAAAGTATATATTTTCTCCCTACATAGAAAAAATTCCCATTCTGTAAAATTATTCAAAATTTTCACCTTATAAATACCTGAATTTGGTTATTCACGATGCAAATTTCCCCTATCAAAGGACCTGCCATACTTCTCCCAAAAACTGAAAAAATGGCTGAAAGAGGTCACATTATCTCTATGTTTCCTATCTGTATGTATATATGCATTTCAAAAAATAATCTGTAAGTGCTTCGAAGAATAATTATAATTGAAATGCTTAATTGCTGTACATAAATTTTAAAATGATGCCCTATCCAATGTATCTTCAAATAGTTGATTGGTTTAATTTGAATTGTAACTTATCAGAAACTGGATTTGTTATAAATAAGTCCCTGCAGTTTTAGCTGTTGCCATCTGATTATTATTTTCTGTTACTTTCAGTCCAGTTTTTGGAAGGAGCAAGTCTAGAACAGTACATACATCCAGTGAGCGGTCTCCAGTAACTAACTATAAAGTACCCAATCATGTAGTTTCAAGCTCAAGTTCTATAACAAGTAAACAGAATTCCCCCGACTCAACTGACAATAGATGTAACTTTCATAGTTCGTTTGCTGTTCCCAGTGGCCTGGCGCTCCCTGGCAGTCCCAAGTTTGCTTTAGAGAGACAAGAAATGCTTCGGAAGAAGTCTGGTCATAAACACAAGTCGCCATTTCTGAAATCAAAATACACATTATCACCTATTAAGAATGGATATACGTCATGCAAATTTGATAAGATGCCGCCTTGTAGTTCAAGTGCCCAGTTTCCACTGACCACACTAGATGAGAATGAAGCATCATCATCTTCATGTATGCAACCTCAGCCCAAGTTTTCAGGATTCGTAAAAAGCTCTTGTTTATTGCAAGAAAGTTCTAAGGCAGCAAAACCGAAGCATATTTCAAAAAGGACAAAAGTGGAAACAGTTACATTTAATGATGCTGTTGAAGGAAGAAAAAAGAAAATACCTCGTAAGGCTACTATTGCATGGCCATCTAGCTCTAGTGATTCCAGTGATGACTCTGAGGAACTTTTTCTCCCAGGTAGAGGTAAAAAGGAGGTGAAGGCTAAATCTAGTACTAAAACTAGTACTTCAGGAAATGGGAGACCAGGACCTATTCAGTACACCGATTTCAATGGTGATACATTTTCAGTTGGAGGCAGTGCACAGTCAGACTGGGCAAAAAATCCCTGTTTGTTTGCAGACTCGACTAGTGCAGCAAAGCAAAAATCGAGAAAGCGAAAAGTTGAAACCACATCACTGTATGGTGCAGACCAACGATTCGGATCTAGTGCATATTTAGACTGTGACAGCAGTAACAGCAGTCTGTTTAATCATGCTAAGTCCTCAGAGGGAGATAGTGCCATTTGTAAAAAAGACAAAAAAGCCAAGAAATCAAAAACATGTGTTAATAATGGTGTGATTAAGACAAGAAACACCACCAAATCAACAGCTAGTCAACGGACAGATGCAGACCTGTCTTTAGGATTTACAATGCCAATTTTGTCCCAATATCGGCAAAAACCCAAGTCTGGAGCACAATCACACCTGTTTCACCATCGAAACTTGGATTCGTCTTTTTCACAACCACCACAGTTATCTCCAATTGACATGGATATTGATCGCTGCTCATCAACAACAGGAAGTACACCACAGCCTCATTCTAGTGCATTTGTGTATCCCTTGTTCACATCTGATTCCAGAACTAGTAAGACCTTGCTTTTATTTAACCAAGTTTTTCAATGGTAAACTTCTAGTTTACAATTAAGATTGTTGAATTTGGTAGGCTATTGGGCGAAGGGATGATGGGCGTCATCATTTTTATGTCACACATACCTCATAGTATTTGAGTTACAGATGTAAATGTTTACAGGATTGTTTCTCAGCATGTGACGTTTGTGCATCTAAGGTTTTGTATGTGCTGGTTACAATCCTTTTGCATTAGGCCAAAAAAAATAGTTCTGTTTCCGGTCTCCTGTCAAAAAAAAGAGGGTAGGAAGGAAGGAAAGTTTTTTTCGTTACTGAAGGTGTTGCTGTCATTAATGCCCCTAAAATATCTATATATTTTTTAAAAAACAGAAAGGAGGAAATTATCCCCAATAAAAAGTTTAGGGTCAGAGAGTAAACAAGAGGGTAGGTCGGAACTCTTTTTTTTTTGGCCTTAGAAAACCTGGTTTTTGTGGAGTTTCCACATTTCTTGTTGAAATGTCTGTCTAAGACATTAAGCCTAACCAAAATGTCTGGTTGCTGCAACATGTTGCAGTCAGATAGGTCAAAAAGTTATTAGGTTATTTTGTAGATTTGTGTGGGGACGTCCGTTATTAAATCTGACTTCGAAGGTTATTGAACGTGACAAGATTTTGGTTGGGTAACATTTTAGGGGCAGTAGGGTCACAATGTTTTTTGGCCTTATACTTGCAGATGAATTACTGGTGTTTCAAAATCTGAAGCGACATCAGTCTATGTATTATGGGGTGAGAGTACTTTGAATAATGTACAATTACTGCTGATCATAAAAAATACTGCAATCTCCTGTGGTACTGATACAATTGCATGTGTGATGAAATTATTATAATTATTTTGAATTTACCTTGTATGATTAGGTACTCATGCTGTCGGTAATACAGTTGGAACCCCAGGTAATCCTATAGATCTTACCTCAATGACACCAGAAACTCAGAAAGCTATGAAAGAAATAAAGCAGTTGCAGAGTGATGAAGATATGGCCAGGCAATTACAGGTAAGTTGTAACTCAAACTGATTCCTATGCCAATTATAAAAAGTCTTTATTTGGGGTCTTCGGACCCTCATCTTTGTGAAATTAGGTCGGTGGGTAGCTAATCGTGTTTTAAAAAAACCCACTTCTTCAGGGGTTCCATTTGACCCTTAATTTGACCCTATGACCCCTGGAATTTCCTAAAAGCCATATTTTGACCCTCGGGATTCTGGCTAAAGAGTAAATTTTTCTCCAAATTATAGGTATATATATATATAAAATGGTTAAATCTGGTAAAATATTATCAAAATGACCCTTAATTCAGCACCAAGTGGAATCCCTGTTCTTGCAAATATAATTTAACTATATTTCCCCGTATCAAAACTTAACAATATCAGTGAACCAATACAATGTTTTAGGCTCTGCATTTGGGGCTAATTGGGAAGGAGACAACAAATATATGCTTTAATATTTAATGTTGGCCTTCTTTAAAGTTCACTCAGATCGATTTATTTTACGTAAGATTGGTGTTAGAATTTGCCTTGTATAGGGAAAAAATGGTGTTTATATACTTAAAGCCATTAAAAACGCAACATAAAATTGTGCATACAGATAAAGTGACATTACAAAGGCAAAAATATTCTTTATTTCTCAAACATAATTTCATTAAATTAATCAACAATTGAATAAGAAATAATTAGTGTAGAGTTGAATAAAGTTTTAAACAAGAATTAACACATTGATAACTGTAACACGCTTTTGACTGTTGATAATACCACAAAATGACGCCGAGTTCAAGTAGTTGGGTTTTTAATGGCGTCAAGTTTATCAGTCATCAATGTTATCTTAATTCATATATATTTTTGTTCTACTAATTCAGGAGGACCTTGATAGAGAATATGCAATGTCTTTACAAAGTGATCATCACCACGCTACCAGTCTACCACAAATGAATATGCCTCAGCCATTCCAGTCTGTTTTAGGAAACACTGACTCAGGAGCACCTCAACATGGTGAATTTTCTGCAACCAGTCCACATTGGCAGTATTCTCCTAATTACAGGCGACCTACAAGAAGAAGAGGAGGTACATTAGCGTATTGAGAATCTGGTCCCAATTTCACAAAAGATGTCATAAACATTGAATAATTAAATAAATCAAGTTTGATTACGGTTACAATCTACCAACATTTAGAGAAGTAATGGCCCTTTTTCGACTAAAAATATTGTTTTCCGATTTATAACGCTTGAAAAGACTGTAGCAACATTTAATTTCTTTCCAACTTTTGAGCAATATTTTGCCTGTTGTATGTGTTGCTCTGTCTTGACCTGGTTACTGGCCCTTTATCTTCACTGACATTTTATCTTCACTGACCCTTACTTCACTTGCCCTTTATCTTCATTGGACCTTTATCTTCACTTGCCCTTACTTCACTGTTCCTTTGTCTTCACTGGCCTTTACTACATTGGCCCTTACTTTACTTGCCCTGTATATTCATTGGCCCTTACTTCATTGGCCCTTACTTTACTGGCCCTTTATTTTCACTGGCCCTTACTTCACTGGTCCTTACTTCACTGGTACTTTATCTTCACTGGCCTTTACTTCATTGGCCCTTACTTCACTTGCCCTGTATCTTCATTGGCCCTTACTTCACTGGCCCTTACTTCACTTGCCCTGTATCTTCATTGGCCCTTACTTCACTTGCCCTGTATCTTCATTGGCCCTTACTTCACTGGCCCTTACTTCCCTGATCCTTTATCTTCACTGGCCTTTATTTCATTGGCCCTTACTTCACTGGCCTTTACTTCACTGGCCCTGTATCTTCATTGGCCCTTACTTCATTGGCCCTTACTTCACTGGCCCTTACTTCACTGGCCCTGTATCTTCATTGGCCCTTACTTCACTGGCCCTTACTTCACTGGCCCTGTATCTTCATTGGCCCTTACTTCACTGGCCCTTACTTCACTGGCCCTTTACCTTCTAGCTGTCATTGTCTGTGCATCAAGTAGCATAGACATGAGCAATTTTATTTCTATGAGTATGATCACATGTTGTAATCTTTTTTTGCAGCTGCCAGACAGGGAGGTAACTCAGCCGATTCCGCAGATTCTCCTACTGATCAGGTTAGTGTAACATTAGAAAACTTTGAACTTATAATGTGGTTCAGTATTTAAAAATGTTATAAATGTTGATGTATGGAAATGTATGAAACAGCTACAGCAGTGTGAAGCACAGTAAAACCTCACTTTAAACTGGTCTTAATATTGAGGTGGTCTTAATATTAAGGTGATCTTAATATTGAGGTGATCTTAATATTGAGGTGGTCTTAATATTGAGATGATCTTAATATTGAGGTCGTCTTATTATGGAGGTGGAGTTTTACTGTACATACACTTTCTATTGTAGAGTTATGTTCTTATTGGATTGGACACACTTTCTATTGTAGAGTTATGTTCTTATTGGATTGGACACAGTATATATAACGCAGTAGTTAATTGTGCTCATGGTCTCCTGTGAGCAAAAAAACTTGAGGGAGAAATGAGTTTTTACGCTGTGTGAACAAAAATTGACACCTGATTTCTTTATTTTCATTGGATATTCTTTTTTGTAGAAAAAACTATGTCACATGGCACTGTTATGTGCTGTATCATGTCCAAAGCTCTAGCATGTAGATAATTGTTTAACCTAATTCTGTGTTCTAATATATTTCAGCTTCGAAGATTACTTCAAATGTATTCAAATTTAGGGCCTAATACTGGACATGGTAATATTTTTGTAAATAATTATACTAAAAACATGAGAATTTTCTGCGTATTCGTGGAAATCCACAGATTTAACGCTCGCAAGGGCTGTTTTGAGACAATTTAGGCCATCTAAGATGCTTAAAAGCCAGGAGCTTCAGCGGCCCCCTTGCTGAATTTTCAGCTGATGTTGAAATTTTGCATTCTCATGCCTGTAAAAAAGCTCTTCTCTACATCTTCTGCAGTTTGAATACATCTACAAAACATTTCTTCTTTTCTTAAGTTTTCAATATGCTTAGCAATAGATTAAGTTGACTCTGTTTAAATTTGATAGTTATCAGAAATGATATTGTTGGCTAAGGTAAAAAATAGAAAATGCTCTAAGAAACTGCTTGAAAATATTGTTTATGAACAAGTGGTAATAGGTACTAACATGAGATGTAGCATTCAGATATTTTTTTGTGACTGCTATAAAATTTGAAATATTGTTGGAAAATAAAATTAACTATTTTGTCTCGATATTTCAGATGTTCATCTGAATCATATGTGGGATGTAAGTATACGTATATTGTTTCACTGTCATTTTTGAGGTGCTTTAGCGTGCCATTGCTATCACCGTCGACCCGATGGTCTACATGAAGTACTGCCGTATTCGTCGTCTCGAGAAAATAAAACATGTAAAGTCCTCTGATTTTATTATAGATTTGAGGAGTATAATGGCTGATTTGTCAGAGATATATCAATTGTTGAATGGTGGGAGTCTTGATATAAACGGCTTTTCTGGATTATTTTTGGGGAATGAGTGTACCCAAATAGTCGTGTATTTATTTCTAATGCGATAATATGGAAAAGGTGCAGTCTTTGCTTGAAAGCGCCTTCAAGGACCTTCAGTCCTTTGATCTTGTATGTGTTAAAATCTTTGGTTTCGGCATTTCTACATGATTCTTAATAGTTTTATAATAATTTTTACCCAGTTAAGCAAAGTTGGTATGCGCTGCATAGACGATGATATTTCTTGTATACCAGGCCAGGATTTCCCATGTTTCCACCAGTGCTGGAAAACTCTGGATTACACCCGGCCATGTAGGATGAGTCTCGTGCTGATGACATCACGTAACATTGAATAATAACTTGAATGAATTTGTAAAATGATACATTACTAAAAGCAAAAATCCCTCAAAACATGGTCATTTTATTCAATCTCGTCCTTTATTTCTTATAAGAAGTATGCAAGAAAAAGTTTCTTCACTGGCTTCGTGTGCAGATGGAATTATCCAGCACTCGGATAACATTTTTTTAACAGTATCCCTCGTGCCGGATTTTTCTATCCGTACCGGAAGCCAGTGAAAGATTCTTATAATCTTAGTCAATTGGATGTGTGGTTAGTTAGCCTGTTAGTGCTGATAATCCAGAAATCCAAATACCTCTTTAACTTTAACTTTTACTAATGATTTCAGCGAGCACCATCCAGACAAGGTCGAAGACATGGAGGGAGAAGGGGAAGAGGTGAATTGTTTGGCGTGTACAGTCCTGGTGGAAATGGAGAAGATTACGAGGTAAAAGGGCAATCTTACAGGCTGTTCAACGTCTTAATATGCAGTTTAATTCAAAGCAATGGCTAGAATTTACTAGCGGGTCTATAACTCAATAAATTTAGATGTGTTTGGTATTCAAATTTTATATATGTGTCTGTGATTTAGAAAATCATTTGGAAGATATATATATTTACATATTCAAATACTGACACCACAGAAACATAGTCTGATGCTGTTGAAAGGAATTTGATTTGTCTTTTCTTGATTAATAATATATAAAGAATAGTCTCATACATGAAATAATAAAATATTATTTTAAAAATGGGATACTTATTAGTATTTTTAGTGTTAAAACCTCAAACGTTACTTCACTGTCTGTTTTTTTTACCAATATATCACTGTGTTATGATTTGTCGGCGACCCTAGAGGTGTACGTTCTGTAATTCAAACAAATTTATTGGATATATCTGAACTTTATCACAATGTTTATGGTCATATAATCTCGTTCAAGTTGGATAACCAACCAAATCAACCTAGAGTTATGGCCCCTTGAAATTTTGATGACAATTTTATTCTTGTTTATTAACAGTTTCGTTTAAATGGTACAAACTTTAGAAACAAGTTGGCTTAAAAAAAATTTTGTACCAATTTCTGATTTCTAATGTGATTTCAGAACCTTATGAATCTAGCGGAGATCCTCGGGGAAGTGAAGGAGAAAGGGCTTTCAAAGTCTGAACTAGCTCGACTACCTATTGTCTCATACACAAAAACTGAAGGTCAAGAGGTCGAGGAATGTAATATTTGTATGACTGATTATGAAAATGGCGACAGTCAGAAGATACTACCGTGTTTTCATTCATTCCATAGTAAATGCATTGATAAATGGATTGAGGTAATGATACTTTACTGTTATTGTGTTAAAATCATAAAGTCTTAACATGAGCGTGATTTGGTAGAACTTCAAGACTCATTGCAACCATTATCTATTTGGCAGAAATTGCTGGGACAGAAATCATTGGGAATCATTTTGTGAACTTTCCTCAATGTAGCATTAAATCATATCAGGGCTCTAGGAATTGTCTTGAAATACAGTTGTCCTGGACTAATGTACATGTTTAATTTGACTTGTCTAACATTGGAGGCTAGTTGTCCGACCATAGAATAGGGTACTGATTACATTTATTTGTAGGCATGCATAACGGACTTGTCCTGGACGAAGTCCAACTCAACTGCTGGTAGACAGAGTCGGCAATTACACTTGTCTGGGATGTCAAGCTGGTTGAATTCTAGAGCCCTGAATATATCTGTGTTCCAAGTTAAGATTGAAATCAGAAATTTTATGATAAAGAATACACGTTTCGATAATAAAAGACGCTGTAGCAGGATAGTCCAGGATTATAAAACTTTGGTTTAGGGACTATTATCAGAATGCAGTCTGCAGGAGGCAGAGAATCAGGGCAATGTTTTGATACTGAGTTACAAACTTACATTTATAAACTTGGACCCATGTGCCATTCGTAGTACCATGGCTGAATGCTCTTCAAGAACTGTTATCTGGACAATGCAACTCAGTTACAGTTAATTTGGGGGATTTAATTGTTCAAACAGTGATAGCTGATTCTTGGTCAAACTTACTGCAGTGATAGCTGATTCTTGGTCAAACTTACTGCTCATCATTGTTCAAGTTTTATGAGTTTTTTTTGTATTCATTCTTCATTATGCTCCCCAAAGGAGGCTTTACTATGTCCATCCGTCTGTCCTACATTTGTGTCTGCGCTTTTCCTCAGTAACCACTAACCAACATTTCAATGAAACTTAATAGGAAGGTTCACTACCAAGTGAAGGTGCACAAATTGTCGGCGTATTCTTGTTTGATGGTTTATTACATACTTCGAGGAGCAACCATTAGAACTACTGATATCTTGTTCTTCTGCTCGCCCACTTGCCGTGTTGCTGTGTACATAATATGTATGATTAATTAATTACTCTGGTGTGTTAGTTGTGTAGTTGGAATAAACAAATGACTGTGTCAGTTGTATAATTAAAGTCTTGTCTTTTTATTTTCAGAAAAATGCTACATGTCCTATATGTCGTGTGGAAGTGAAAGTAAGTTGATACAGTCTTAAGTGACTTCAACATTCTCTTACAAAAATTGACGTGGAACAATCAATCATCAATGTTGGATGAAGAACTATTCTGTTACTCATTTTACTCTGCACGTTTTGCACAAGAAATCTCAAGTCCGCACTTATCCTAAATTTACATGAGATTTTCCTCAAATACTATAAACTGATTTCCCTAAAATGCTATTAACTAAGGGAAATCTACTAAAATGTTGAGTTTTTACTTAAAATTATTTGAGTTTGGTCTTTGGCTGTTGAATGAATACGGATAATAGTGAAAATATAAATGAGTTATTTTGATTTTGAGGCAATTTTCAGAAAGAGATACATTAAAACTTCACTTAAAACCACCTCAATGATAGGACCACCTCAAATTAAGAACACAATTGTTCAAGTCCATTTTCGTTATTTTGCTCTTTATTTAACCTCAATATTTAAGACCATTTCAATAA
This sequence comes from Mactromeris polynyma, assembly GCA_032209605.1. Classification (NCBI taxonomy): domain Eukaryota; kingdom Metazoa; phylum Mollusca; class Bivalvia; order Venerida; family Mactridae; genus Mactromeris; species Mactromeris polynyma. Next base: position 4,071,512 of record JASFXZ010000029.1, read on the forward strand.
TAAGACCCGTTTTTAAGAGTCTCAAGGGTGGTTGCACTATTGAGGATTTACTGTATTTTCTGAATACAGTGCCAAATGACTTTATGAAGACTTTATGTTTTGCATTATGCATGACCGTTTTGTGATAGTATATAGAAATTTAAACATTACATAAGTTCTAGACCATTGTGTATGGTACCCTAGTTACACTTATAGTTTTGTTACAAGCGTAATTAAAATATGTTTTATTTAACCATATAGAAGGATTCGAAGGCATTTTAACTTGTTAAACTTTGATTCATTCTATGTAGCTGTAAAATAGCCTCTCTATTTAAAATGAATGAGAATGACGTGTGTTTTAATGTACAGTCGGACCTAGTCAATTCAAATTTATCGGGAATTTCACATGGTTTTGAACAGCCCATTTGAATTTGACGTGCCTAAGAAGATACTTCGGACATGATATGTATTTCAGATAATACCAAGTATTCAGATAGAAGGTTGTCGAATAAACGAGGTCCGACTGTTTATTTTTGTCTGATACAGATTTGGAAAGATTACGTATTTGTTGAATGTACATGTATATTTAGTAAATGGTTATTTGATTTTAAAGTTTCTACTTGTTATAGTAATAGTATATGCACCCTGTTTACATGCAGTACAACCTATCCCAAGCAACACTGTCGGAAAGCGTAATCTGTTATTGTAGTTGAGAGGTCGGTGCTCTTCAGACCCCAATTTTACGAAATTACTTAAAAGTATGTAGTCGATAACTGTCTTAAATATATTAGAGCATGGCCATGACAAAACCTGTAGTTGATACATTGAGTATTTCCCTATCAAAGTATTGATGTCATAAGCGCTTTGTCCGAAGCTGTTTTGTGAGCTTAATTGTGATTTATAGAATTAAACAAACAAGGAATTTTTTATAAATAAATGGTTAGAAAGGAGGCAATATTGTCATATTGTCTCTTTAGATAAATTTATACTATAAATTTCTAATATCAAATCATGGGTTATATAAAAAATTATTTGATTGCCAATTAAAGTTATTGAGTGTGTTTTGTTAAGTTAAGTAAAACTTGAAGTATTGTCATGAAATTAGGGCAAGACGTTAAAATGGTTGTAAATTTTCACCACGGGAATATCAATTATGTTGTTAAAAGGAGGTTGTTGTTCAAGTGAAGGGTGCTCCTTACAGACTGTACTGTATAGTCACTACTGTTGTTTTCACTTATAAATGAGCACTCTATGTCATTATTATTGTCTGTTTAATGATCGTGTAAACTTATTACCCCGTAATATTCTTCTACTTGCCTAGTTTTAGTTAGTATGTAGATAGATTCTGTTTTAGCGAAACCATTTTTGAGTTACTAAGTAAATAACAGGCATGAGAATTTTCTGCGGATTTGACGCTGGCAAGGACCGTTTTTGAGACAATTTTAGGCATTTTAGATGCTTAAAAGCCAGGAGCTTCAGTGCACCCCTTGCTGAATTTTCAGCTGATTCTAAAATTTTGCATTCTCATGCCTGAAATAAGAATTTTTCTTACTTGTTGTTTTTGGTATCCAGTACCAGTGATTGGTGTGTGTCGTATTTTACATTACTATTTTTTTTTATATTTTCGTGTGTATTGACTGATGTTTTCATAGCTTAAAATAGTGTTCACTTCTTGTTTGATTTGAAAGTTCATACCTGCACATTACATTTTCAAATTCTTCATGCATACATGTTTTCTCTTTTAACTATTTGTATGCAGACTTAATTGGACAACATTGATTTAGTTATTACATTGTAAATAGTAATTAATTACCATAAATATATATAACGAATGAATAAAATGTGTAAAATTTATTTGTATCTTTGATTATTTTATTTCTGGTTGTGTAGTCCAGATTGGTGTCTCATTGAAAAAGCACACTTAACCAATGTGTTGCTATGGCAACAAATAATAAGGGAGGCATAGCGGTGGAGGAGTAGATCACATGACTTCTGGTCCGAAGGTCACGGGTTTCAGTTTTGCTTTCGGCAAGGTTGAATCCCTGAATTGGGCACTAGTTAGTTGCCGACAAAGCTGTCTTTGAGTGTGATGAATTGTTTCGCTAGGGATGTATGGATGAGACAAATCTATGGAACAAAGGTGATAAGCGGTTCTGATTTATTGTATCGTTATATTCTATAATAAACAAAGAATGAAACACAGTCATTGTCATTTTATAAGGCTTATACAAAATAAAAATATGATCAAAATTTCCAAAAGTCCAAATCCTATATCTGCCCCTGGATCTAGTATGAGGTTCATTTTTCACCAGACCGTTTCATTTTTAGATTGGAGTTTTCCACATTTGGAATAGGTTCTCAATATTTGTTGAATTTGGGTCGTTTGAGTCCTCTGTTAACTCAAAAATTATTGTGTATTAAGAATTATTGCCATACTGAGACTGTTGTGTAATTGGCATGACACGGAACTTCTGTGACGAAAGTTTTGAGTTCAATCCTTCCAAGTTATCAACATAATCAAACCACCTTGTAAGGAAATAAAACATACCATTCTTAAAATAGAAATGAATTGTCCATAACAATTTGTCAACAATATAAATAAGAGAACATTCAGGAGAGCAGTTTAAAGTGGAAGATACCTGCTTAGTACATAATGTACTGTCGTGGCATTTTGTTTTCAAATGCCTCTGTGTACACAATTTCATCAGTGATAACCCGTGAAGATCACAAAAAAGTTTCAACATGTTCTCCATCTACCTTCTTCATGAAAGTAGTAAAATACTCATACAGAAACAGAAGAAAATTGTCACGATGCCTGGTAAAGCAGTATGTCCAGCGTCTATTTCTGTAAAACTGCCAGTTTGGCGAGGTGTTTCACCGTCACAAGAGCATGTCACCGAAGATTGGCTATACATGACTTTGGTGCATGTTCTGTTAAAATTTATTGGAATACAAGACGCCGACATTTCAATCTCTATGGTGGAATATGTTTCACAATTTGAGACATTGGAAAAGTCCGTCCCATCAAAGACACATGGTGCTTTTCCGTTTTCGGATGTCGCCATTACATCTTCTGTAAAGTTACTCACACCACATACTGGACATCTGTCGAATCTGGCATTAACAGGTGCCGTCCAAGACTGCAGGTCACAAACAGACGAGAGTGAAATGAAGTTAGTTTTCATCGCAGGAAAGGTAGCACTCATTGCTGGCATGGCTTCATCATACTCAAACTCTCCATTACTTGTTGGCTTTATTGCTACTATTGCTTCTTCACCAATTTTCATATTTTTTGTTGTGCCGGAACAGCCGTCTCTTGGTGCTATCCTCTGAATGGTTATTTCTTCAGGAATAGGTTCAGCACCTTGTTTCATAATACAATAAACGTCGAACACAGCATTAATGACATAGAACGGTTTTCCATCAACTTTCACCTGACTGGCTTTATGTTCCTTTGTTTTCCCATAAACCACAGCAGATGCCATTAGAAGTCGTACATCTTTTGAAATCGATCTCCAGTCAGACGATATCATACATTTTGAATGCACTGATTTCATTGATAAAATCAGAATGCATCCAAATATCAAAAACGACAATGATGTCAAACCCATGATAACAAAAGTCCTAAATAGTGTTTAATTGGTAATCAAGAACAATGATGGTCGACTTAATATATCCCCACTGTTTGTGCCTATGTTCTATGTGATTAAATCCTGAACTTAAAAATGGTAACTACAGCTTGATTGAACTTTGGATTAAATGGCATGGTCAGTTTAAAGGATTAAATAAGTATATGAGGTAATTCAAGAAATTTAAACTCTGTGAAAGTTCACATTTATCGGCTAATAGGATTGCATGTATTAATGCATTATAATAAGTGGATATGATGACAGTTTGTACTGATAAGGCCACACACTTCATTCATTGTTTGCCCGGTACAGAGCAACCTCTCCAGAACAACCCTCTCAAACAAAAACCTCTCTTTAACAACATTATCAATTTTCTCAGAGTAAAAAAATACAATAAATTTAACCTCTCTAGAGAAACAACCCCTCAACAAATTCCAAACTTGTTACTGTGGAGAGGTTGTACTGAATTAACAGATGGTGAAAAACTCTTCATTGTGTATACATGTTTTATCCTGTATTTTATTGTAATCAAGCCACTCATAACTTGACCAATTTTGATAATACAAATAATTTTACTTTGTTTTAGAGCATCATGCTATTTTTCAACAGTATCTCAGTTATGAACATGGCTCTATTGACCTATACTCACTCAGTGTTCATGGGTTTCTAACCAGTGTTCATTGGTTACCAACCAGTGTTCATGGGTTACCAGCCTGTGTTAATGGGTTATCAACCAGTGTTCATGGGTTACTAACCAGTGTTCATGGGTTACCAACCAGTGTTCATGGGTTATCAACCAGTGTTCATGGGTTACCAACCAGCGTTCATGGGTAACCAACCAGCGTTCATGGGCTACCAACCAGTATTCATGGGTTACCAACCAGTGTTCATGGGTTACCAACCAGCATTCATGGGTAACCCACCAGCGTTCATGGGTTACCAACCAGTGCTCATGGGTTACCAACCAGTGTTCATGGGTTACCAACCAGTGTTCATGGGTTACCAACCAGTGTTCATGGGTTACCAACCAGTGCTCATGGGTTACCAACCAGTGCTCATGGGTTACCAACCAGTGTTCATGGGTTACAAACCAGTGTTCATGGGTTACCAACCAGGACAGGACATGAATCAGAGATGAAGAACAAATGAATTTGGATGTATTATCTCTCATTGGATTGTCAATGAGAACATACAGGGAGTGTTTGAACCCAGTACCCAGATTGGCAAATGAATGCTAAATAAAAACACTTGATATAAAGATCATTCAGTGCACAGTTTATATTGAACACACGTTTTACTGTAATCATGTAATTTATTTTGTCAGACCTTAAACTGACCTTACTAAATCAGTGTTTCATTTGTTTGCCAAGTTTAAATCTACGAATTGGATTACAAAATTTTATATACAAAACATTTTTAAACGCAGAAATTGATTTTATTACTTCTACACAGAAACCAAAAGAAGTATACTATGGTATACAGCTAAGCTATAATTATGAAGTTGATCATACTTTTTCAGTTTCTGTTGCTTGGAATTATAATTTGTAATGTTGAAAGTTGTAAATTACATGGATTCATTAATATGGGTTTCATGGAACGATTTGTGCAGTCTCAGTATGTGGTGTATGGTAAAACTGTCAGCCACGTCGCCAGAAAGGTAACCACTACAGATAAATCTTATTACGCTATCGATGCCAAGTTTGAGGTTCACTGCATCTTCAAAAAAGGAGACGATATTGTAACAGAAGAGATCAGTGTTCTCAATCTTTCACCAAGGGACCAGTGTTCTGGCACGCCTGTTACTCAGCTTATGAGAGTCGGCGATCACTCCTTTTTAGCCCTTAAGAGTGAAGGAGCTGGAAGATTCAGTCTAGACGAGATTTTGCCATCTTTGTCAGCTGCTGTGAGAGCCTACAAGCCATATTTCTTTTCATTTGCACGATTATGTCACATGCAGTCCTGGGAATCTCCATTAGGGGCCACCAGCAACAAATGCCCAATATGCGGAATATCTGATTTTGACCCGGAAGTTGGAGCTTTGAACGACACAGATGGCGAAACAGAGGCGTGCTTGTCATTAGGAAGTTACATCATCAATGAAAACATGACATCGATTTGTGATCTCTACATGCCGTATACCATAGAGGAGGCCAACGACAGGACTTGTGTGCCGTCTGATTACAACGCATCTTGTGCTTTACTTATACCCAGGACAGCAAGTGCCACGTGCGATTGCTCAGAAAAGAGGTACCCAAATGTTAATGTTGGTGCTGGTGAAATGGTGATCCCAAATGTTGTTTTGATAATGACACTGTTGGTACTTAGTTGGTAGACTTATTTAATTCATGTTATATCAATGTATGTTTTCTGTATGTTAATGCATTGTAATCTGTATGTATATTCAATGTGACAACTGTATGTTTAATGTCAAGGATTGCCACAATCTATGGCAAAAGTATAGATACATGTATTCATGTACAATACATATAACATAATTCAGCAGGAGTTCTTGTGAAAAAATAAATTTTAAGTCAATGTCAAAGACTACAGTGTTCTTCAATGTCAAATACTAGTGTTAATCAATGTCATATACTACAGTGTTGTTCAATGTCAAATACTACAGTGTTATTCAATGTCAAAGACTCGATGTTCTTCAATGTCAAAGACAACAGTGTTATTCAATGTCAAAGACTAGTGTTATTCATTGTCAAAGACTGGTTGAGGTTTTCTATGAGACCAAATTGCTATTAAAGATGATTACCTTATTCTTGAGTGCTTGATACTTTGTTCCATGTCAAGGAGAGCTCACCTTTCATGTCAATGACACTTTTGTGTTCAATGTCAGTGTGCTCACATTTAATGTCAAGGACACTTTTTGTGTTCAATGTCAATGAGTGCTAACATTTATTGTCAAGAACACTATTCAATGGCACAAACATTTGTTATAAATCATAGAAGATTTCTTGGTTTCAACATGTTTGAATTTCTGATCCATAATAAAGTATTCTCTGATAAACAGGACAAACTTGGCACCTATATACTTTTGTTTATAACTTTATACAAATACAAACTGAACATTTTTAGCCATTTTATTGTATAAATTGTACATGTATTAGAAATTAACATCATGTGATCACAGATTTACTCTAGGATATGAAATACATAGTAGCTGATAAACACTACATTTGTAATCTAGCAGTAAGCAAGAACAGCTTCACCATTAAAAAGAGGCACTTACCACAGGAGATGGTCATGAGTTCTCTTCCTTTATCCCTTCTATAGTATATGTATATTGTCACGAGTTTTCAAGGGAGAGAACTTGTGTCTATATCCAGTGGCACTGACTGATATATTGAGGGTATGATACAACACTAGTGTAACTACAGCTTTAGCATAACTGAGTTATCATGGTTATGCACCAAACCCTTGTTCTGTGCATGTTTATGCAAAATAAGCATACAATTTAAGTCCAATTTATAAATACGAGTCTCAATCATTCCACAATGTGCTTGCTTACTTGGCAGAATGACGTTCTTTTGTAAACATTGGGAAAATATTAAAAATTTCATGTGAATGAAACGAATGTCTGAATATTTGAATAAGACGAAACATGAATCTGTTTTACTTTTAATAAAACTTATGGTTCAACAAAGAGATATGAATTCCACAAAGGAAGTCTTGGATATTTGAGACTTTGAACATTTTGTTCAATCTAAACTGTATAATTGAACACCGTGCTGAAGTTAAGGCACTTATCATACAATATATTCTGGTCAAAATTCAAACGAATTGTCTTTGCATGTTATAGTGTAACTCCCATAATTCATTAGGTTCCAGTTGTCCAATGGGAACAACTGCCAATTGATATTATCAGATATATATTCAAAGTGCTCTCCCTTTATATACTGTCCAAGCCTGACTCAAAGCATTATTGACTGGTATCTGTATTCTTGCTCATTACTATTTATATTGTATTTATCAAAACAAATTTCACATATTTTAAAAGATATACTAGCAAAAAGGACTAGAGTCAAAAGACAAAATAAACCAGAAAAACAAATTGAAGAGATACTATAATCATTAACAGTTTACTTTTCATTTGTTTTATTACGCCATTTCTCAACAGTATTTCAATTATATATGGTGGGAAGTCGACCTAACCAGAGCTCTTCGGTTACCAACCAGTACTAGCCTGCTCCCATGCAAGCAACCAAACATTTCTCCACATAAATCAGAGTTGAAGGATAAATGACTTTGGATGCATTATTGCCAGCCAAATTGTCATGGAAGAACATATGCCTTGCAGGGTTTCAAACTAATCAGCTCAAGATTAACTGTTGAGTGATCTACTGAATGAGCTAACCAGGCAGTCTTTTAACAATTTACATGTACAAAAATACACATAACAATAATAACAGTCAAGTTATTTCAAATCAACAATACATAAAAGGTATTTTAAATACATTAAAACATTAAAAAATTTTTTTTTACTCAAACTGCAACCATAATGTATTTTCCTTAAAACACCAAAATGATTAATTTGTCAAAGAAGCTTAAGAGTGAAGCAAAAAAAATCAAATATATACAAAAGAAGCTAGGAAGGTATTTAAAAAGGTATAAAAACAAATTTAAAATACAATAATGAATCATACATGAAAAGTTCAAACTTTGACAATATTCATGCTGGTTTATGATATCAACATTTTGGTTAGCACTATGCCTTTTTCATGATATACATCTGAACAATAAACAATGAAATGTAACAAAAGCTTAATGTAAAGAAACGTAACTATAATGATAATAAATAATCATACTGTAGTAAATATACAGCAGTAATGTTCAATAAGATAATGAATAATATCATTAGTAAACTTATGTACATTAATATAAAAAGAGAAAAGAAATACTAACGTCCGAACTCGTATTTTCAAATGGTGAGAATATGAAAGGGCAGTAACTCCGGAATGCAGACTTACATACATACTGTAATATAAGCCGGTGAGTCTCAAATTATAATTGCAACAGTTAGCATTTCAGATTAACAAACAAAGAACATATTGCTATACCTACATTTTTCAACTGATATTACAATTGCTATGCCAACAACAGAGTAAGGTAATCTCATAATTAATGAAAACTTAAGGACTCTTCATGCACTTATTAATATCAAATTAAAAACTAATTAACATTACATTAAGGATGGCACTTATTACTGAAGTACATCAAAATAGAACAAACAATGCATTGCACAAGGAAGTCAGAATACAATCTTATATTCTGAGGTTTTCAATATCAGGTACATGTCCTATTTCCAAAACAGTCAACATTTTTTTACAAACAATGCCGTCATAAAAAATGTATTATCCAGTCATGCATACCATTTCATTAAGCATGCTTCATACTCAACCGACAGTGTTTAAAATTCTCTGTCATAATAAAGGAACATTAAAAAAAAGAAGTATAATTGTATTCCCCTTTCCTCACTCTAGATATTCCAACCTTCAAATATAGTACCAGTTATCCTAACAAGATATTAACATTTGAGTTTATGCCTTCAACAAGATAATGTCAGTATGACAAGTGCACATAATATATGCAGTAATCAGTATTGTTTAAAGGAGATTGTCACAAGTTCTCTATATTTATCCCTTCTAGAGTTATCTCCCTTTATCCCTTCTAGAGTTCTCTCCCTTTATCCCTTCTATAGTTATCTCCCTTTATTCCTTTTAGAGATCTCTCCCTTTATCCCTTCTATAGTATATGCATACATGTACTATACATATATATACATATATATATGTGCTATATATACATAGAAGGAATAAAGGGAGATAACTCTATAGTGGATAAAGGGAGAGAACTAGCAACAATCTCCTGTGGTATGGTTTCATTGCAAAATGTGGTAAATCTGAACAATAATAGGATGTACCTTCTCTTTGACAATTAACAGCAAATATTTCAAACAGTCACAACCATTACATTTCATAAACCAAGAAGTATTACACAGAAAAAAATCATTTTATTTCACATAACAAATAATTTCACAATTTTAAAATCCCAGCCATCATTTGTATCTTCAATTGTCAACCCATAGCACTTTTGTTCAGTTAACAATAGATCTATGATTAATAGAAAAAAAAATTCATGCAATCACAAAATCAATGTAAAAACAAGTAAAATGAAAAGATCAACTTTACAGAAAATACATATATACAAACTAACAAATGATATAAATACAATGAAAACGTTCATATTCACACACTGATACATAATGCTGTATAAAAAAAATTGTCAAGTTCCTGCCTTGACATGGAATGAATCAAAAATATTTACCCTGAGCTCATTTTGTATCAAATGAGACAACAACATATCATAAAAACATTTACAAGAATAAACAGACATTTGATGGTATGTCTTATGTAAAGCAAAGAATTGTTGTCGAAAAGATAAAACCAATTTGTATTATCATCATTGTTATGCTAAGCCTTTGTCAACAAATTAAACAACAATAGAAAATACATATACATCACAAAATATTAATACAGAGTCTAGCATAAATATAAAGGCAATTAACATTGTAATGTGCCGATCCAAAAACCCTACAGACAATAAAGGAATATTTACTCAGCTATAATAAGGCCAAGTCCTATGGAACAACGATCTTTTGAACCAATTCTAAATGGTTTCTACATCCAACAGAGCATCACTAAATTCACAAAATGTCATTTTGTAACATAACTGAATATGCAGTAGCAGGATATTTGCTGTCGCCATATGTCAAACTAAAAATTATGGTACAACCTTATGGTTCACTACAACATGTCTTTCGAGCACCGTATCTGCAAAACTATTGTTGAGACCTTTTTAATGAACAATTCAGTGAGAACAAATATTTGCCAGTCATATCAGACACTGGTCATGCTCGCCCATATGGGATTTCCCGGTGGCGAGGGTAAATAAACTCAAATCCAGACACTGGGTGTTTGGTTAAAGAACTCTGCTGATTCTAAGTAATGCCATTGACCACTAAAATATCATGTAGACAGAAATACACCAGTGATCAATTTAATGGAATAAAACATTTTGTACCAATTACGGATTTTGGATCGGCATCGCTGAAATTTTACAGAAGCTCTTAAAAAAAGCATATAAGAAATACATAAAACAAATAGTTAGAAAAATATTACAAACATGATGCAAAATATTTAAGTTACCAAAATATCATTTAAACATTATTAAAGCCAATGTAACGCACAAGATTGATAATTGTCTAAGCATTCATTTTCACATAGTTTGCTGGAAATATTCCAATGTTGCCACGGAAACTACCCTCCCACCAATCATCTTGTGTGTCTGTCCGTGTGAGTACCTCAAAAACATCTCCTGAAAAACATCCAACAAATCAAGAAAAAATATTTATTTCCTGTGGTTGTGTGATGTCCCACAAAGCCTGGTAAAGACTTGTGTGGAACATAACTGCCTAAATATTTTTCTGGGTTCCGTATTAACTGTTTGAAACTTGAATGACTATAAAAAGGACATTAAATAATTAAAATTTATTACCTACCTACCCACCTAAATTCTGCAGGGGAGGGTTATCTCAAACAAACCATTTACAAGTCTTTACCAGGCTTTGTGGGACATCACACAACCACAGGAGATGTCCCCTTTGTCCCTTTTGAGTTCTCTCCCTTTATCCCTTCTGTAAATATGTAGTACATGTATATACATGTACTACATATATAAAGGGATAGAACTCGTGACAATCTCCTGTGCATACAATGTATCACTATGAACAAGACATACAAAATCGTAGGAGGAAAAACTCCAAGATTACTGGCATTACATTACATCTTTCACCTTGGCGTTTGTCCGCGATGTATCATACAATTCCTATCTTAGAAATCATCAGTAACGTGTTTGTGTTGCTATATTTCAGGGTTGTGGTGAACGTGACAAAAAGAAGAAAACGAGGGCCCTATGTTTTGTGTTAGAACGTACTGTATGTGTAATTATAAAATAAAAAAGAGCAAAATTAAAAGCTTCGATGATTGTTTGATGCATAAATACAATCAATATCTTAATGAGCATCACAAAACAATTGTACTAATCCACAGAATTAGAGAAATGAGTGGAAAGGTTGTATCGCCCGAAATCTCCCTCTCGAGACCCCAAATCTCCCTCTTATAAATCATGAAAACCCCTCTTAACAGTCCAAAAAAGTTGGGAAGCATGTTGAAGTAATGACAGGAAATACAATATGCTACAGTACCTTTTTTAAAGGACAGATCACAAGGTAATTGACCTTCAAAGGGATATATTGCTGTCACTCTCAACTCCCATGACTCGGTTGATTCTATCGATAAATTGCTGGCTCCTGGAATAAATTTTTAAAATTTCTGTCACCTAACATTGTAATTGAAATAACAATGGGTGTCAAGATATTAAAAGCTTGTTATGATAATAATTGAAAATAGAATGTGACTTTAAATGGCTATTTGCATGTGTTTGCATGATGGGTGTACAAATAATTAAATAAATGAATATTGAACAGTCTGACTTACTTCGGCCCCATGAGAAGAAATCAATGAGGGTATCACAGTACATTCCATTTTTATTTGATTAATACTTAACAAATTGTATTTGTGCAAAAATAGAGATAATAATTCGCAAAATTTAAGTGATATTTTAGCAAGTTTTATATTCACAAATTCATTGCACTCACAAAAATAGTAGAAATAAAGTGACAGCAAAGAAACCCTGTTATAGGATATTACTTGTTTAAGTTTAACACTGGTTTTAACCATAGTTCAATCATGCAATTATGTCAAATAATTATACATTTTTTTGTATCAATATTCCTGGTTTTAAACAAGCACCAAACTGTTCGTTCCCGAGCAAATGACAATTTCCCCACTTAAATCAGACATGGAGGATGACAAGCACACAGAACTTTAGCCTCAAGTGGAACTGAAAGTCACAACCTCGCTGTTAGACATAAAGCACCCTGCTAACTGAGCTAACATGGCCGGCACATACCTGAGGCGGATCTTGGTCTCGTTCCCGAAATGGATGATTTCAGATTTCCACCTGATTTTTGTTTGGTCACTGTGTGAGTTGTAGTCTTTGTCGTTTTCTTTGAAACTGTTTTTCTTCCACTGGTTGGAGTTCTTCTGCTAGAAGGTGGAGTCTCTCTACTAGGAGGTGGAGCTCTTCTACTAGAAGGCGGAGTCTCTCGACTAGGAGGTGGAGCTCTTCTACTAGAAGGCGGAGTCTTTCTCCAGGTGGGAGGAGAATCTGAATCTGAATCATCTGAGTCCCAACTCTTCTTTGAATTACTATCTCTTCTGTCTTTGCCTTTTGATTTGCTACCAGATTTAAACGATCCAGCTAAGCTTGAGAAACTCTGAATATAGAACCAAACATTAGCCAAAGGTCAAATATTTAAACATTATTCGTCTTTCCACGGACCATATAGACAAAGAAGGGTTACTGGTGTGTGAAGAATTAACACACAACTTTGAATGTAAACAAACCGAATATTTTGTGCCTATGTAAACACAAAACAAACAATGAATTAGTTCAATATTGAATGATCTGTACATCTTTTGACATGAGTTATTCTGAGTTTTTTTCATTGGAAGATATTCAATTAAAAAGTATATTAAACAATTACAGTCACAAATAATTATGCTGATTTTGTTGAATTGCCAGTTTATTATAGTTAACATAAACATACACTAAATTTGCTGGCAGTTTTAGCATCGAGCTGTCCAGTAGCCACTTGTAGTGCTTTTTTCTTCGCCATTCTAACAAGTTCTTTTTCTGCCTTTTTTTTGTGACTCTCCAATACTTCATAGAGGCACGCACACTCTCCAGGAGGCTCAACATCTCCACGCAAAATCTCAACAGCTCGGATATCACGACCATAAAATCTTAAAATTACATAGAAACAAATAGTTTAGTGTTCGTACAGTGCAAATAGAAAATGATATTTCACATAAGTTCACATATATTTTTTTCCAATTATTTGAAGAATCATTATAAAAGGCTGATTGATCATAACAACCAGGGTTGGCAGCGGTTAATGGATTGGATTAACCGGTTCAACAGGCGAATGTCCGATTATTGTTTAGTAAAATCATTAACCGGTTAATCATAATAAACTTAAATCAATACATAGTATATATTATCATATAAAACTGACTAAAATATTCTGATCACCAATGAGCAACACAAGTCATATATGTCTAGGTACAAGTATGTGAATCATTTGTGTATTAAATTTCATTTAGCGATAAATGTTTGTGTTCTTGTTCAATTAACCTGCTAAATAGAATTTTTAGAAAAATCGGTTAGCAAAACAATCCAATATTCCCATCCATAATCACAACAAATTAAAATGAATGCAAATTTCAAATCCCCAGTAATCACCAACCAAACTTAGAACAGTAACATCTACATGCATGTATCCAGGCATACATACAATTTGTCTCAAAAAGTGAAAAAAAGCTGAAAATGTCAAAAGAGGGCATCATTTGCCAATTTTTCATCTTTCTTCAGGAAAGTCCCCAAAACTTCGAGTGCTGGCAGGAGGAGACACCCACATCTATACCTTTTCCCAGCTCAGTTAAAGCTGTTCATAATTTGTGTAAATTTAAAATCATCCGAGTACGCCCCTGAACTTATGAAACCAGACTACTCTTCTATTGAAGCAAGATTTTCAGATAGTCCACTCTCTCATCAATAATCATACTTAATAAATAACAAGAAATATGCATTTTAGTCACAAAATTATAGACAGCTTTATAATACATGGTGTATATTGCATTTGTAATTAAAAGTTGACTTGTTTTTGTCATACTGAATTATCATTCATACAGAATTGATCACAAATTTTGGTATAATATTCTCACTTTTTATTCGCATCTTTCCGTTCAATAAGGCCACTTCCTTCCACGGAAATTCCAGCAAATAATCCTCGGGTTTTTGAGTATGTGTATATTGCAGCCTGTCCCCGAACTGCTATGTCAGCTTCCAGATTACGTCCAAGGGGCCCGGCGGCTATTGTAAAATTTCCACCGAGAGTAAGGTTGCCTCCCTTTGAAAAAGCTTCAACTGCTGATCTTTTGTTTAGAATGATAACAAAGTCTGTTACCTTCAAAAATACAAAAAATAAATTTCAGAAAAGAAACACTATATAGTTCTCATATCTACAATATTTACCTCCCTTGTTCTAAAAAGAGAGAGAATATGTAGCTACAGGGAACGCCACATACATAAGACAGTGCCTCATCAGCCATTTTGATAAGCAAAACTGATGAGCACTTATATGGGTAATTCTCAAATATATGATAATTGAGAAAATACCAAGAGAATTTGCATGTGACATCCACTTTCACCGAGCCTGATCTACCCACATGAGCATAAATAATAAGTTATTTTTATATATCTGATTTGATTTTATCATCATTTACATTAAACCGCTTTTCCCTATTAACTTTAAGCAAATTTGCCTATCAATATGGATGGCTATTCAGAATAAGGGAGGTAAATATTGTAAATGTGGGAACCATCAATTACTAAAAGACACCAAGTCTTCAGAGAAAACCCAACAGTTGAGTATGGAGAATTTCTCATAATTAGACACATGTCATACATAATTAATTGTGTAACTAAGTCAAGTTATTTCATTGCAGCAGTGAGTAACATTACATATAGTATAAATGATTGTCCAATCTTGCTGTTAAAAAATAAAACAATTAAACCAAAAATATTTATGGGAAAGCGAATGAATAAGAATATAACACATTTGTACGACTTTAGTAACTACCACTGTACATGTTATATTACCTCCGCACCAATCTCAAACCCTCCACCCAGTCCAGCAATACCAATAGCAGAAGGTGCAGACCAGTCTAAATAACAAAGAAATATAAAATGTCAAGCATATTAAATAGGGCTACAACGATCAACTAAATTTTTATTTTTTTTATTATTTTTCCTCACAGTTCGGTTCGTTACTGTTATACGAATATTCGGTTCAGACGAGAACTTTTATTCCTGAAGCAAAGAACTACCAAGTTTATACTCATTATCTTTTAGCTACACAGCTATTGGAACTGTTTACTTTTAATACAGGACATGAAGTTCAAGTTCTAGTCTTTGCTCTTCTGTCTTTATTCTGTATTATAACACATTGTTCTAATTCTACTAAACTGTCTGGTCATTACAAGTCATTAAACAATCAGTTATTGAGAAAAAACATTATTTCATATATATATAACCAAACAGAATAACTGAATAATTAAACTTCATCATACTAATTATGCACATGTCAATATTTCATCGCTGGGTGACTGACCCAGGGAAATTAGACAATTTGTGTTTAAGGGGCCTAATTAAGGATGTATTAAAGATCCGGCCAAAGTCTAAAGTCCTGTGTATCCACGCCGCCACAACCCCCCAGGGCAAAACATAAGTGCATTATATCAGCTACAGAATATTTTTATGTGACGAAAAGTTAAAGTTACAAAATTCTTCCTTACCTGAATTAATACCTTCATCAACCTTAGCAATAACGATACCACTGCCACCACGTGCTGTTACAAGAAATCCTGCTTTAACTACTGTCAGAATGGCAAGTCCTCTCGCTTTCAGTAAAATACCACCTATAATTTAACAAGGGGTTAATGCGGAAACCACAATAAAAATATATATTGTGTAGGTGATGTCTATTGGTCAGTATTTTACAAAACATGTTTTCATTGGTTGACTACTTTCAAGTTTGTTTACAACCGTTCTCACGTAAATAAAAATAGATTTTTTTCAGTTTGGGAGAAAAAGGAAGACCCCAGGTTAACAAGAAATCATCAGTCTTCACAGTAACCCACTAGCCTGAAGCCCGGGGCTGGTAACCTTGATTTTGGGCTAGCAGAAATTCCTGAGTGCATATTGAAGCCTGAATAGGCAACTGTGCTTCATATTAGTGAATCTACTTTTCTTTAAATTGGAGAAGAAATAAAAACCAATTAGGCAAGTGCTCCAAAAAAATTATGGTTAAGCCTGAATCAATTTAACTTAACTGAAAGTATCAATTCCTTGACCATTCCAAACCCAAGGTAAATGCACTACCTCTCACCCAACATGTTATATAGATAAAGACTGACTCAAAGAACTTTTTTTAGAATGTGTATATACATGTATAACACTAGAATACAAACTGAAAGTCATCCATTGTTTATAACAGATAAAATTTAATACACCAGGCAATGGTATTTAATCAATAACCATAGTTCATTGCAGGGGCAGTACCAGGATTTGGTCTTAGGGGGGTGGGCATTACCTTTTGGTCATTTTTTGGTGTTGCTCAAGACTTATAAAACGGCAATGACTGTGTATTATTGATTAAGTATTACATAACATATGTATATATGATAGAATATAATGCTACAATAAATCAGAATCGCTTATTTGAAAATCTATTTATACTGAGGCATAATATGTAAGGTTGGGGAATTTTAGGGGGGTGCGCGCCGGGTGTAACAATTAACTGTACGATATAAAATACAAACCAGGTATTAACTTGTCAGGTCCCATCTTCGCAGTAGGCACAGTAAACTCCTGCAATATTTTCGCTGCTTTCTTTGCCTCCGATTTCAGATTGTGTGGTATTGGTGTGTTAACCATGGTTGAGTTATTTTGTGAACAAAGTCAAAACATAAAATATATATCAAATCTTCTTGCAGATCCTATAAGTATAAAACAAAACAGGCAAACTAGTAATCAAATCAATAATATTATTATAATTGATACAATTAAAAACACAATTGAACAACACAAATCACAAAAAAGCACTTGTTTTTTATCTGGCAGCCAAATATGAAATATCAAGCTTAAGCGCTGCCTACATTATAGCATAAAAACTTAAAGTAGATGAAATTTAACCCCAAAAAAATATATTTTCTTCCTTACTGGGCGTTTTAAACAACCCACAACCTATTTGGTTGAATACAAAATTATTATTAATAGGCTAAATGCCAACAGCAATAACCCAATGGTGTATTTATGAGTTGTCCTATGTTGTTCAAACAGAATGTTAAACACCTTTGACATAATTTGAGTCACTTCCTGGATATTCTCAACATTGTTTATGTACAATCTCAAAAGTAGATTATACACAGTAAGCTTAAGAACAAAACTAAACAAGATTTGGAAAACGTAAACATTACCTGTAAATATGATGTCAATACAAAAAGATAAATCAACCGCAATGCTTAATCATATTGACACTGACAAACGATATCAGAAACATGCGTTGAATGTTTGTAACAGTTGTTGACATTTTGCATGAAGTTGTCGGAGTGACCTCCCTTGGTTGTACGGGAATAAGAACGGAACGTGACGGGATTTAACATTTTTCGTATATACCTGTCGCACGTGAAATTACGAGCATATCGTCACAATGTCGGGTCAAGAAAGTGAGGATATAGATGATGCTGAATATATGATATCTCCTGATGATATCTTAGAGATAATAGAGGTTGACGACAACGGAGGTAACAATGCCACTCCAATACTCGTACGGTTAAAACTAGAACAGTATTCGGATACGTCTGTCAGTCGGATATGTACCAATTCGCAGATATATTTGCCTATATCTTACTGACGTCTAACGTCTTTTCCTGATTTACTTTGTATGATTGCTTTTGGAATAAGTTTTGCAGTATCGCACCGTTCATGATGTTTCCCGTTTCAAGATATTAACCCCTGGCAACACATGTGTTTTGATTTGTTGACAGAAATGGTGGTCAAGTTATGAGCAAACACAATGGATGTTTATATTGATCTTCCTTTCCTTAGTGATGATCAGATTAATTGCAGTCAAGTATAATCTTCCTCTCAGATAATGGACCTTAGAAATCACCTTTTGTAATTATACTCTACCAGTATGTTACATGATATCATATAAAATAAACTATTAATATGTAATATCTCTATTGACATGATACATATAACACCCAATAACTTTGAATCAAAACATACTACATCTACAGCAGAACTTTATCCTGCCAGATGCGACAAATCTACTACTGTGTGCAAAAGAAAATTGATTTGGCAAGGATTTTTTAGAAATGATTGTATAGACAGAAAAGCAGTGTGTATTTATATTAGAACATGGTTACAAATAACACATAAATAACACAGAGAGAAATAAGTAGCATGACCCAGCTGTATTCTGGCTAAGGTACATGGTATATAATTCACGTAAATCACTTTGTGTGAATTGATAACATTTTCAGGTTTTCAATATTTATTTACTGGTAGTTTGAACTTACTAAACTTGTTTGGTAGTCTTCCCTGAAACTGGAAGTAGCTGAAAAAGCCAGGCCTTTTTCTACAGTTCCCACGGGTCAGACTATCTGACCCATTCCCACAGTCAAATATATGTTTTTTTCCCAATCAGGACAAAAAATTCCCAATCGGAAGCACTTACGAAAAATTGTCTACTGGAACAACCTGGTATATCTTGAAGCTCTTTGAATAACTCTGGACATTATTGTTCCTTGTGTCATAAATGTTTGTGGACATTGTGTGTGTCTCTTTGACAGTTGATATCATAAATGTAGATAAGAATGCTTGTTTATATAAAATTTATAAGTGAAAAGCCTGTTCATTTAACTATGAAAATTACCAAAATTGGAGTTAAAGTGATTAAAATTTTCCCAAAATGGCAAATTTTACATCGCAAATTTTCCCCAATTTATCTAGGGTCTTTTTCCCAAAATGGACAGAAAAAGGCCTAAAAAGCTCTGATTATTCTCTGAACAATACTTATCTTTACTTTCATTATAAAACCAGCTAGTATGATACACAACCACAGAGATTTCCCTGGTGCAGAAATCTTGAGTCCCTGACTCCCTTTTCTTTCTAGGGACTCCCATTTTCAACTTACTGTACATCCCTGGGACCCCTAAGATAAACATTTGTCAAGTGAAAACTGCATATCTGGGACACTACAAATTTAGTAAGGACCCCCAATTTATCAAAAATAAGGGTCCAAGGACCCCTAGCTGAAAAATCCGAGGGAAACTCCAGCAACCATTATTGGGAATTGTTGACTTATTATGACCCAAGTTTTAAATGTCCTTGTAGTGATGGTTGATGCTCTTGGTGATGTTGGAATTGAGGAAGAAGATGAAAGTGATGATGAGATGGAAGGAGCGTCTGGAGGTCAGATAGATGTGAAGGATATGGCAGATGTTGTATTCAGTAAACATACAGGTATACATGCTGATGTTAATCATATCTTTGTTATTCTTAGTAGAAACCTCATGTTGGGCCATTTATTTTCTGATTTGTCAAAGCAACTATTAAAGTAATGGACTGGTTCTATTATTTAACAAATTTTCTTTTTTCTATCGCCAGGGTATTCAGGGATTATTTTCAGTCGTTATTCAGCTTTATTCCTTATGACAAAAAGCAAATATATTTTTCAATTAGAATGAAAAAATTCCAAATAAATCTGAAGAATAACTTTTGGTTATATTTAGTAAAAAAATTACAAAGTTAGAGACTTTTCTCTCACATGCAGTTTACATAAACAACAATTGTTGATTAATTAATCACTACATCCTTTAATTTTATTCCTTAAATGTTGCTGTAATTTCTAGACTTTTTTCCAATTTCTAAGATTAACACGCAAAAATTCCCGATTTGAAGGGCTTGGGTCATCTTCCCAAAATAGCCAAAATAAACCCTGCTGTTAAATGGGAGAAGACCCATGTATGCTCTTTTATTCATTAATGATTACCGCCAGTTAGCCTATGACTTTCTTACTTGGTATTATTCATTTTCTTGAAATATAAAGTTAATATGTCTATATCAATTCATCCAGATGCTGTATTCTGTGTTAGCATTGATCCACAGTCATGTGACCTTGTTGCTACCGGAGGACAAGACGATAAAGCCTATGTTTGGAGATTATCTACAGGAGAAGTTGTTTTTGAATGCACAGGTCAATATTCTTTGTATTATGGCAGGGTTCTCACTGACACTAGATGCCTTATTAGCCTTTTTGGACTCCTTTTTTACCCCTGTGACTCCAGTTTCTGTCAAAATTTCTTTGAAATTGCATCAAAGGACTGCAACTTTTTCCAAAAGCATGGATTGTTGACATCTCTTTTCCAATCCAGTGAGAACCATGTTATTGTGTATTTGCTACAAAACAGTAGTGGCATGTAACATTCTTCTTGTCTCTTCTATACACTTGCATGTTATACTCAGCAATATCTAAAATAACTCCTTTGTCTGAAAAGCTCTGGTAGCAATGCTCTGATTTTGGATTGGCTTATGCATTTGCTGAACTGATAGTAATTCTATTTGTAGAATGAGCAGTTTGTCATCAATTGTTCTGATGATTCAATTCTGTAGACAAAATTTCAAATTTATTATAAAGTCATTAATTTTATAGATAGAAAAATTGTGTGGAATAACTTTGTAAAGGTAAATGTTTGCTTTATTTATCTGTGTGTTAAGACTAAATTAATATCCTTCTTATAATTAATGTTTATATCATAGTTTCATTACCTGTTTGTATTTTTCATGACAGGTCACAAGGATTCAGTGACTTGTGTAGGTTTCAGTCATGATGGGGTCTATGTGGCTACAGCGGATCTGTCTGGCTTCGTGATTGTTTGGAAAGTTGAAACCAAGTCGCAAGTTTTCACGTTTGAAAGTTCTGATGCTGAGGTTTGTTTTTTTCTTTGTCAAATACGTTCTACATTCTGCTTTTCATTATTCCACAATTAGCTTAGACAATTTCACAAACTGCTCTAAAAGAAAGATATGTACATAAAAAGTCAATACAGTATTTTCGAACATTCCGCATATTGTCACTTTGTATTCTCAATTTCTGTAAATGGCTTGTATTTTGTATTGTGTTGAGTGAATTACATTGTCTAAGTGATTTCTAAACTTAGATAGACAGTCATTTGTGTGTTCTGGCATGTTTTGTTTGCAAACTTTTGCATAAATTATAAATAAGCAGACAAGTTCATTTGCAAATATTAGCGAAAATAAAATGCTAACTAATAGTTCCAAAAATACAGTTACAATGAATGTACAAGTATTATAGTTATGACCCCATACACTGTATATCACTTATTACTATCTTATTATAATTCATTGATCTATATACTGATACATATTCAAATAATTCCACATTGTGATCTGACATTTTCATGTATTTTACCACAAATTTAAGTTTCTAGTTATGTACCAGTACACAATTTACCGGAACACTGTTTTAAATGATTGACTGCACGTGGAGCACGAGTAATTGGAATTATTACTTGGCAATGAAGATTTGTTGTTTCCTTGTATTTCAGTGGTTGAGATGGCATCCAGGTTCCCATGTATTATTTCTTGGTACTGTAGATGGAGATGTGTGGATGTGGAAGATACCTAGTGGAGATTGTAAAACACTGCAAAGTCATGGTTGTACGGCTTCCTGTGGTGTCATACTTGCTGATGGTCAGTTCATTTACTGGTTTAATAGGATTCACAGGGCTTTGTTCACCAATTTGGGAATGGGTCCAGGTCTTGTGTGGTTGGCAAAATTAGCGTCACAATTGTATAAATTGGTGAAAAAATAAAATATTTATTGAACTAAATATTGACCTTTTCTCCAAATAACTTCAAATATTTTCCATGATAACTTGATAATACTTTTTAATAGGTCAAACCTGAAACCTGAAACCTATCAATGATCAATGCTAAATTTCCATTTTTTTGGAATTGTTCAGGTTTAGATTGGAGGGAAAACATTCTATTTTCAATTGGGAATGGATCCCTTTACCAGACCCTTATAGTCCCTTTACCAGACCCAACTTTATAAAGAAAAAAGCCCTGATTATGCTATTCAGGTTTACTTATAAAGGAGAGGACAAAGTTGACTTCTGGAGGTCATTAGTTGATCACAAGATTGTTGATTTTCAAGCAAGCAGTGTATTCTTTGTGGTAGTTTCATCAATGACAGTGTGTACATCTACATACCTGTCTTATTTGTGGAGTTGTCATCGGACTATATGAGTTAGTACTGAGAGAGAATATTGAAAATAATAATCAGTGACTGAAGCATTGTCATTGGAATGCTAGGTTTAATGTTGTGATCTCAATTTTTACCTATTTTTTTATAGGAAAGCATATGTGTGTTGGTTATGATGACGGGTCAATAAAACTTTGGGATTTAAAGGCAGGAACTGTTCAACACCATATTGCAGGTATGTTGTTTGTTTTGTTTTAGTGAGGAACACATGGTTGTTTACAATCAGTTGTAGCTTTGATGTTGTGGTAATCTTAACATATTATTCCATGTTACTGATGCTTATTTGCTAATAAATGATATCCGAAATTTACTTAAAAGGTGTTTTTACCAACAGCACAATTTAGATCTATTGAAGCTCAGTCAGATGTTTAATCCTGTTTTTGATTTCATTGCGATTCAAGCATTATGTTTACGGTATATTGTTTTCTCCACCACAGTATTAGAGGGGAAAACCCATACTTATAGCTATCTGGAGTAGATCTATTGCTGATGACTTTCTTACAGATTTCACATTTCTGTAACAAACTCTCCCTACCACATGATTATTTCTTATTGTTTTTTTCTTAACTATGAACACTGTTCTTATTTAGGGTGCTATTCGTATCATCTGCAATTTTTGTACTGACTGAACTACTTTACTGAGAGTCTTTTATAAGATTCACGTTTTTTCTTAGCAAGAATATAGTACAAATCGAATTTGGTCTCTTCTTGGAAAAATGACATCTGCTTATACATTTATTCATTTGTCCATTTCTCAGGTAACATGGCACACAAGTCCACTGTCTTATCTATAGACAGCAATTCACTGAATAATTTAATCATAACCGGATCTACAGACGTCACAGCCAAGATAACTAACAGTTCTACTGGAAAGGTGAGTTTGCTTCTCATAGAACTGATGTATAAAATGTAAATCACTAAAATACACACTGCGAACTGCTTTTGTATTTATGTAAGCATTGACATTTTTCATGACTGCATGAAGTACTGTGCAGTATTTCCAGAGTTGCCCTGTGTTGAGGAATAACCTCTCTGCAACAACATGATCAATTTATGATTGTAAAAAAATTGCTGCCAATTAACTGGTTGTAGCGTAGCATCCTCTCAGTAACAGTTGAGCAGAACTTAGCATCTGTCAATGTTCTTTGCTCTCGAGACGTTGTTCTGTATATCATGATGCTAAAATCTTATTTTAATTTCTTTTGTGGCTACATGTAAGTGTCATATGTTTCTGTCTCTGTTTAATATTACTATTCATATTTGCTGCATTATATGAAGTTTTCATACAAAAACTCACATTTAATTGATTTTAGTACCATTTAACTTACTTGCTAATTGGCTGCAAATTAGTAACATGCACTTTTCTTATAAGATTGTTTTCTTCCAATCGATGAGACATAGTAACTCCATTGAATTATGCTTAAGATAACTGCATAGTAGATGTACTATAGCAGATTATGAAATCAGTTTGCAAACATTTTCAAATCACTTATACTGTAGAAATGTTGACAATACCTTCATTTTTATCTGTTTTCTGTATTTGTACGAATCAATGTGAAGTCATGGTCTAGTTGCCAGTGGTTTGTAAGGAAATTCTACTTCCCATATTATGACATACCCTTATAACTAGCAATCAAGTTTTGTTCCGAATGTTCGTAATCATGTTCAAGTTCACACTCATAAGTCAAGGGTAGGCTTTAATGAAATTTTTGGAGACATTTTTATTTCAACTAGTGGCCGGTTATAAACAGTATATTGAGATATCTTCATGACACAATTAATGTTTCAGGTTTTAACTACGTTTGATTGTTCCTCACCAAATTCAGATGAGAATTCTGTGGAAGCTGTGGGTTTTTCACCTACGTAAGTAATACATCATACAGTTGGATCTCGTTCATTCCAATTCATTGGCTCCAAAATTTTATTTCGAATAATACATTGGTTCGAATAGCTCATTTCAATTTGATGTGCCTAAGAAGATACGTCAGGACCTGATATTTATTTCGGATCATACCATGTAGTCAGATAAAAGATTGTAGAATAAATGAGGTCCGACTATTCATATAATAAATTTTGAGGCATTTTGTGTTCACTGTTGTCCTTTATGGAAGGTGTAGTTTAAATAGTGTTTAAAGGCTCATGGTTGTTATGGTTACATACAGAATGCTTGTATAAATTGTTGATTGTCAATCTTTTTTGTTGAAACAACTTTAAAGTACTAAATCTTATTTTCCTATCTAAATATGCTGAGTGCTAATTTTGAGAAAATGGCATGTTAATTCCTTCAAATAGATCTATTCTAAACATAGCATTATAACTTTCTTTATAGCTTCCTTTGAATGCAAAACACAAGTCCGACTCTGGTATTTTCTATGCTAGCGCTAAATTGGTGTATAGGCCAGGATAGAAAATACCCTTATCAGACACATGAATTTGTAGTTTTGGGAAACATGCAAGAAAATTGACATTGTGGTGTCAGAGTACAGAGTATGACAATTACCATTGATTTCCTCATATTTATGATAAAGCATATTTCGTTGAGGTGAACTTGTGACCTTGATATCAGGAGACTGCTGTTTTGAATCTTGCACTAATCTGTGATGTTTTCATTACAGACATGCATTTGCTGCTACAGGGACGGTTGCTGGTGATTTAAGTATTTGGGATACAAACACACAAATATGTAGACACAGATGTGTTCATGATGTAAGCTTTTATTCTCCTTGTATGCTTAGTACTTTTGTCAAGGCAGAAGTACATACAGATACCTGTGTCTCTTTCCATGAAGTTTTCTGTCAGAACATGTATGCACTGTTTTTCGGTTCTCATCATTCTTGAATTAAATTATTTGAAGCGTATTTCTAAACCTGGATGTAGTAATATAATTTGCTTCGATGATTTCTGATGTAATAATTTATTCCATTTATTTACTGAGGCCTAAGGCTATTTGATTGCATATGGCACTCGGACGTATGTATAATCTTACAAATTTACACTTTTGTTTATACAAAAGTTCTCATCACATTTATCCCAGTAGGGATAATAAAGTTTTATAATTGTTCAAACTATCTGCTGAAGTCTTATAATTCTTCAGTTATCTGCAAAAGTTGTTTACAATACATGTACTTTACTGTGAAGGATATCATCCAAAGTTATATTTAGCAAATCCTTTCACCGCAGGTTGTTAATTTTGATAGAATAGTTTTAAAACACATTTTTCACATATTCATTATGTTGATTTCAAAATAAGTATTTAATTCTATTTTACAATGTTTTGATACATGAATTCATTGTACAATAATTTTCAGGCTGGTATAGTTAGTTTACAATGGGATAAATTATCCCCTATGGTATACACGAGTTGTTTAGACGGTGCTGTAAGATTATGGAATGCTAGAAGCGGTGAGTTAACCTCTTCGTGGACCGGTCATACAGACTCCATTCTAGGATTTGAAATATCTAAGTAAGTTGAACAATTCAATTTTATTGCCATGCTTATTGGTCTATTTAGTATACCAATGTATGTATGAATGAAACTGATTAAATTTAATTATTTGAAATATCAAAAATAAATCAGTAAAATATTCCATATAAATCAAGCCTGCGATATACTTGGTGCTTGCCAATATGACTGTCGGGTATCTTTTCTTATATGTTATTAAATTGAGGTATATAATTAGAATGTTGTTCTAGAATTCAAAATGTATTTCAACCAATCTTGCAGAATTACTGAAGAAATGTTATCTCCTAATTCATCATAAATTCTCATCTCATTTTAACCATCCCACACATTTTGACTCTTTGTGTATGCAACTGGTCCCAACACCGTTGATGGTTGATCCTTTTTGGTCACCCCTTTCTTAAAGAACTCCAGGATCAACATTGTACAATGTATAAAAGATGATGCTTCCAATTTTTTTCAGGGATGGTAACTGGCTTGTGACTGTTTCAGAAGACAAGACTGCAAGAGTGTTTTCCCTTGGTTCACCAGAAAGATGAGATCTGTGTTATAATAATGCATGTTATATAAAATATTGTCGTTGAATGACTTGTGATATAAAACCATTTTATGATCTTGTGATGTATTCTACTGCAATGCTTTATTTTTGGTTATTCTATTTTTTTGATGAATAAGTGTCATACTGGTGTATCTACTAAAATATGAAGTTACATCAGTAATTAACTGAACCATCTGATTTTAGAGATTCTTTGCTTCTGATAACTGCTATACATAATAGTAATTTTATCTAATTTGGATTCTAACCAGTTCCTCTGCAAATCATCGTCAGCCACGTGACCGTGAAATCTATTACGAGGATGACCGAGTTTAGATGCTCTTTAGTCCATCGATTTTTAACAACATAATGCCATGTCTGTGAATTGGACTCGGAACCTGTAGATTGGCAGTCCTGTATTGTCCCTTCTGTACTTCAAAGTCGATGGGACTGAACCATTAGTCATCACTTTTGTATATAACTCGGCTTCTGTCTACTAGTACTTGTTTATGTATATTGAGGAATACTAGTATCGAATATCGGAGATGATGTTTTACTAAGCAAAAATGTATGAAGTTATGGCATTTTTACGTTATTTGTGAATGTTATGTGGAATTCTGGCGATTGAGAACAACCAGTCAGACCATTTTTTACAACATTCCAAAAGCACTTCAGCATGCATTGTCATTCTTTGATATGCAAGCCATGTTTTTTCAGGCTCTTTCCATCAATATCTTGAATTAAAGTTCCTCCTATAAATTGTAAATTTAGAGGCAATATTTATTCCTGAAATGTGGTTATGATCTGTTCATAATGACTTGCACACTAGTAATATACATGTAGTTGTAAATCATTGATGTATGACATACAGGGCTGACTGTTATGTCTTGTTTTTTTTTCCCCAATGTTCGGCAGAATGTAATATTACACCTTTAGTTCTATCATTGATAAATTGTAATTCCAAAGCAATAAACCATACACTGAAATTGTATTTTTCATGTTTATGTAACATCCCACATTGAACTCGAGCTGTTGTGCTGAATGACTTATATACTTGAGATTGCAATTAGCTCAGAACTGCTTATTAAAGCAGCCCTTTTTAGTTTTATTATTGTTAAAATTAGTAATGTCGATCCCCTGCCTATGCTGGGCAATATACGAGTAAGGCTTGAGTGTTCCGGTCGATGTTTGATAAATGTGATTGAATGGTATCTTGTCACATGTCTACAACGTGGTATTAAAATGTGGCAGCACTACACATGCCTCAAATAGACACCATCTCTGTACAGCTGAAGCATTTTGGGACGGTTAAACCCATTGTGCACCGAGTCACTTCTCTAATTGGTCGCCCTACCTTTCTGCTGTAAATTAATTTTTGCCAATAATGCTTGACAATGATGTTTTTGTTCAACTACACATGAACTTGGGGATTTTTGATGCTTCAGGTATTGACCGGCATCGATTTAAACACAATAAGTCAATTCCTATTGCTACTTATTTAAAAAACTGAAATATTCAGGGTATCCTAGGAAAGTCCCCAGAAAGAAAAGGGAGTTGGGGACTCAGATTTCTGTGTCAAGGAAATACCTGAATATTGCAAGTGACCAGAGAGACAGGTTTTTCAGTGGACTCGTGCACAAGTAACTCAAAGTGATTAAGAAATTTTATTTATACACATATTGTAGATGGAAAATTGCACACACTGATAAAAATTACATACGAAAGATCTTTAATCACATAACACATTATCACATAATAAACACTTTATGCATACATGTATTAAAAGGGAATGTAAAACAACAATGCTTGAGCATAAACCTGGCCCAAGTTTCACAAAACATCACACAATGAGAATTGGACTTTTTCTTTAGTCCATTAGTATAATCTAAGATTATGCAACATTCAGTCTTGCCATTAATAGCGATGCTTGTGTCTGAATCAAGTAGGCAAGCCAGCTTTTTTCATCAGCTTTTCATTCTACATTGATAATTAAATTAAAATTTCTTGAAGATATGAGTTTTAAACATTTCTCATTCGAGAATAATTTTGTGAAATCTGGTCCAGAATTCGAAGTATGTATTCTGACTGGTATTAATTGTATGATTATCTCCAAAATAGCTTAAATCCGGTGTACTTTACCGTGTGCTTTCAGGAATGACATACGAAGCATTTCAGCTTCCATTTAACAATTGTGAATTTCAATGGTTACCCTGAATTTCTTAATGTAGTACATATATCAATACATTGTAATGGTTATTGTGGTATACTTTTATTAATGTAATATATAGTTTATATACACATGTTGGTTATGGGTCCCGTTTTCATTACTGATGAAGGGAGGGTTTGAGTCACATAGTGTCACGAGTTCTTTCCTTTTATCTCATATAGAGTTCTCTCCCTTTGCCCCTTCTATAGAATATATGTACAGATTATATAGGATGGCAAAGGGAGTGAACTCAAGATGGGATGAAGGGCAAGAAATCGTGACACTTCTGTGGTTTGGAAGAGTAAATTGTTGTACATGAATATCTTGTATTAATGTTTCAGTAATGCAGTGGTAATCATTCTTTGCCTTACATTGTCTCGGCTATGTTTCTAATCCTAAAGTATCAATCCGCATTATGTCGGATAACTATTGCTGAAGTAATAGTAGTAAAGAAAAGTTTCGATTTAAAAACTGATTCACCGAGTGTGTATATTCTTCAAAATATTAATTTTCTTTCCTTTTGTTGGATGACCGTTCCATGCATTGAATGACAGAACATCACACAACTGCAAGATAATATCCTACCATCGAGATTAAATTTAGTAGTTTACATGCATCAATGACGAAGTTGTGTGAGGCAAACCAAAATGACAAGGGCAGATAATAATTCCCAGCAAGCCAGTAGAGGTTGTCTCCCATTGCATGGCTTTCCATCGTCTGCGTTTTTTCTACAGTAACACGACTCTCCTTGTTTCGCCAGATCATTGCATACAAGGAAGTCATCACCCACAGCAGTAGTAATTCCTTCGTGAAAACATGACCTTTCAACTATTGTCTTTCCTGGAAATGCAGGAAAATATTCGTAAAAACATCGCGTCAAAATAATGGCAATTTAAGTGAATAAACTGGCATTTACACACAACTTATAATATTATTTTTAACCGCAATCTTATTACATATTGTTTGATTAAATACAATCTAAGATTAAAAGCTCGCCGATCTTTGTTTACATGGGCACGAAATATTATTGTGTTTATATCCTGGGCAACATTGTTCGTCGGTGTTTTACTTTATGGAGACTTTTAGTGAACAAACGTTGACTAATTATTTGAAGTCACAATACATTATCTATGGATAATTCTTGTACACAGCATGGTTTGAACATGTATATTTTCCATTTCCATGTTCTTTTATTAAACATTTTCAAAAAAAACAAACAGGTATATTATCTTTTTTTTCCGATGCTAGTATTACAACTAGATTGTATGCCAACGATCAAAACGGAGCTACTATTACTGAACAACTACGCGTTTTGATGACAATTTACTACATCTACATCAACACTTGCTGTGCTTAATCTTAAGTCAATTACAACTTTTAAGTTGTTTGGTAGAACAACTAGTTATGTGGCAATTTTCGACAGTCGCGTCGCTTAACTACGAAAACTGCTTTTTTCCGAAAGCGGCGCAAGAATAAAATGTGAGTGAATCGGTTAAAAATAGTTCAACATCTAAGCGAAACCTGCATGATATACTCAATACTGGAAGTAATCTTCACTGCGCAAATAAATGTAATTGTTCCACAATGAAAATAATGGTTCGTACTTTATGCGAATCTTGAAGTGTTGAATACAAAACCAGTGTTCAATACCGAACAACTTCTGTACTTTCAGCGCTTTGATTATCGGTATTTAAATGTTTGTAATACAGCTCAAATTACAAAATAAGTACTACTGATACGGAATCATGTTTAAAACTCATGGATATAGAATGTCGTAAAATGTTGACGACCTATCTTACCATGACGAGATGTTCGTTTTACATATTATATACTATTCCTGTCTTGCGGTTTACATATAACAAGCTCATCATTTCATATATAAAACAACCGCAATTAAAAAAGTCTCGTTTATGCATTTGTACGGACCAATGTCATACGGATATACATGTACATTGTATATATATGTATGTCTCAGCTCAGGCGTTGATACATAGCAAGTTTAAGTCCAGGGGCAATATTACAGAGAAACATATTAAGTAAATAAGTAAAATCTTATCCTTACCCTTAAAATTACACTTTCCTTAACTGGTTTATTTAACATACAGGCTATTATACGCTCAAATCAAGAGTGATAAATGGGTAGTATTAATATGTTGTTGTCATTACCATTAAAAGGCCTAACAGTTTTGATGTGTTTTTTGGAATTACATTTGATATAGGGTGAAAATATTTAAGATTCACTTAAATGCCCAGGCCTACAACAAACTATTTTTTGTTTCCCCGCCCGTTACAGATCAATAAAACTATCACTATTATTAAAGCAATATTAGAAATGGGTGGTGGTTCCAACTACAAAATAATCATATCACTTAATTTCTATCAATTTCAAATCAAACTGATGATACAATGACCGAAATGCAATAAAGAGTGAGAGTAACGGAAGCATCAACGGAGAACTTAATAACATTGCAAACAAGAAATATCCTTAAAAAAAGATGAATGGCGTAGATAAAATGATGTCTAAAAAATCGCCCTATTTCGGAACTCTGATTTCGCCAGAGGGGTACGCTACGGGAAAGTGAATTATCTTTTCGAGACACCCCGTTTGGTGCCTCTCCGCTTAAAATATGAACCAATCACATTGTCTAATTTGTTGCATATTTAAACAACGCGCTTCATATACATCATTTGATTGGTCTAAAATGTAGGTCAACATCAATATTATACAGCTACACCAAACATTCTGTCTGAGAGTTTACCCCATTATGCTTTCAGTACTGTCGGTCATTATGTACACAATGTTAATAAGAAGTAAATACCCTTAAGTGTATCGCTCGTCACCAGTTTCTTACACGAGGCACCTTCACCGTCACATGTCTTCAAATAATGTGAAGCATTTCCTTCCGCAACTTCCCATGTGATACCACAGCCTGGTACAGTTGCACTATTACACACGTAGCATTGCAAACAATTGCCTGAAAAAGATGTCATAATCAAATCATTCCAAAGCAGTCTAGGGTTATTTGCATAATCCACTCTATTAGTTTAAACTTATTTATTTTACATTGATTGTAAAACAAGTTCTTACACCTTATACATAGTTCCCACATCTACAATATGTACTTCCCTTGTTCTTCATCATCAGCCATTTTGATAGGCAAAACTGATACGCCCTTATTGGAGTAATTCCCAAATATGTGATAATTGAGAAATTACCAAGAGAATTTGCATGCGACAGACACTATGTCTTCAACATACCCGCATGAGCATAATCAATAAGTTATTTTTATATATCTGATTATTTTATTATCGTTTACATTACTAGTATATTCCCTATAAATTTTAAGGAAATTGCCTATCAATATGGCTGACAATTCAGAACAAGCGAGGTAAATATTGTAAATGTGGGAACGATCTATACAAATCGCTCTCGATGATCGCTTCCCGGGTTACAAACCAAATGCAGAAATTGTAACGTTTGTTATTAAATTCCACTCATCACGAGGCTCGAACGCACAACCTTTGGATAATGAGTCCGGCGCTCCATCCTTCGATCGCTGCGCCTCTCTAAGCGATAGGGACAAGCTGGTGTGATTCCCAGATTTTAGGTTTGGACAAGAATTTTGTAACTTGTAAAATGGAGTGTAATATGGGTGGTTTGAAACTAACATAAGCCCAAGGTGATTAGGAGAGAAAAACGTTTCGAAGCTTTAAGCTAATAAATCGAGGGTTCAGCGCAAGACTATACTAACTCCTATTTATTTATAATATCTGCCCATTTTCAATTCAAATCTTGTTTGCTTGTATATATTTTTTCCACATACATAGTCACATGTGATCAGTTCTTCGGGGTTATAACAGATGCTCATAAAACCTGCATATACGAGCCACATGAGATTGCCAGGAGTTCTCTCCCTTTATCACTTCTAGAGTTCTCTACCTTTATCCTTGCAAAAGTATATATTTACTATACATATTATTCTACAGAAGTAATAAAGGGAGATATCTCTTTAATGCCGCCATCTTTGTTGAGAGATGTGACTATAAATATGTTTGGGTAAAGTGTTAATTAATTTCTGAATGATTTGACAAGATAACTTTCAGAGACATGAGTTGTAAGTGTTTTGTATTCATAGGGGATGATATGAATATGTTAGACTGTATAAGGTTTACAAAGCGTGACAAGAGAATCACGAGGTTAACAACTCTTGGAAATGGAATCAATGGTGGCATACATATGCCACCAGTTATAACTACATAATGAACTAGAAAACTATGTGGTTATAACTCAACTAGATATCTTAACACGAAAATTAATCTAATAGTGCCCACAACTGCCATCACTTACCCGCTTAATCCCATACGTTTACAGAACGGACAATCTATTTTAGATATTACAAGTGTTAAGTGGTTAACAGTGAGTATGCCACCATACGCTTCACACTCACGCTTCAGCAAGGTTTGTACACGATGCATACATGTATCAATTACATGTCAATCAGTGGTAAAATTGAAACAATATTAAATTGTATTATTAGTCACGCAAAAGC
The DNA here is from genome assembly GCA_032209605.1 of Mactromeris polynyma. Taxonomy (NCBI): domain Eukaryota; kingdom Metazoa; phylum Mollusca; class Bivalvia; order Venerida; family Mactridae; genus Mactromeris; species Mactromeris polynyma. The sequence goes on from JASFXZ010000029.1 coordinate 4,104,979, forward strand.
GAACAATTTGCATATAAAACAGAACATGCTAACTGATAGACTTGTCTCATAGATAGAGATACCGGTACACGATATTATTTCAAGCGATTTTAGCGGCAACTACGGTGGCATAGAGGTGACATGTGTGAAAATATGTTTATCTCGTGGCCACGACTTACTAACTCTTGTCCACGACAAACTAAGTCGTGGGAACGAGGTTAAAATAATTTCACACATTTCACCTCTATGTCCGCGTAGGAAACTGTTCAAAAATTCGGATAAATTAATTTTAGTGTACATGTGACAAGAGAAAATCAAATAACTTGTAACAATTGCTGTCGTGACCCTTAGTAAACAAATAATTTGAAGATGTTATAAACTTGTCGGCATTTATAAAACAATGTTCATACATTGAACAGTACACCATACTTTATGTTGGTGTGATGGAGCTTCTATGACGTTGTTTCATCAGTATATATAGTTCCCACATCTACACTATTTACCTCCCTTGTTCTTAACTGTCGGCCATTTTGATAGGCAAAACTGATAACCCAAATTTCCAAATATGTGATAATTGAGAAAATACCAAGAGAATTTGCATGTGACAACCACTTTTTCTTCAAATTACTGAGCCAAATGCCCACATGAGCATAATGAATATGTTATTGTTTGCACATTGGATTAGTTAATTATCGTTTACACTAAATTCCCCATAAACTTTAAGGAAATTTGCCTATCAAAATGGCCGACAATTCAGAACAAGGGAGGTAAATATTGTAGATATGAGAACTATGTATTATAGTTATGTACGGCGGTCAGTTGACCTATGGTGGTCCTGTGTTACCAAACAGTTCAACAATGCTCTTCCACCAGTCATTAGCACGAGTTCTCTCCCTTTATCTTTCTAGAGTTCTCTCTCTAAAGTATATGTATTCGTTCTATACCTACATATACCATAGAAGAGATAAAGGGAATTAACTCTAGAAGGGATAAAGGGAGAGAACCCGAGACGATTTCTTCCGGTCATTTGGCACTTTTCCTACATGAATCTTATTGGCCACACACAAATATATACCTGGTTTTCTTAGAAACTTACGATCTCCTGACTGTAAGTCGAAAGTTCTACATCGATAGCGAACCGGACGGACATAATTTGTACTGCGTGTACGCACTGTGTTAACTATTATATGAATAAGATATTTGCGCTGACAAAATAATGTTAATGTTCATTGTGATGAATGGTTTTCGTGTATAATGGCAAGACGCCAAATCAATCTTATTCAACCCCTCTCTTCGTAGGTCAGAATATTCTATTAACAACTGTAGAGGTATTTCCGACATTTATCACTGCATCACCTGTGTGGGTACACCGGCCGGCCTGTGTTCTTACTAAGATAACTAAAATACGTGTCCATAAATTAACATAAATGCTGACACTAAACGTGGACTCGCATTGTGGTATAAAACCATTTATATTCTGTCACCGTACATACGTCTAAAAGTTCATTACCTCCACCGTGAATGTTTCCTCTAAAAAATCGCCGTCATTCAAACTTAGCCAGTTGAAAGATGTGTTTTATAAGTGAGTAAACTTTATGCACAGCGAATTATAATCATAATGCTTTATGCATAAGTTTTTGTCTAAGTTCATTTGAAATTATGAGTCAAGTCAAATCCCGTTATCATTATTTCGAAGCAGCGTTCATTAGTGTGGCACTTACACTGTTTAATTTTCGTCCTACCTTGATTCTTCTGTTTTATGTGGCTATGGACATAGTGTATGCTTGAGTTTGTGAAACAAGTTATTAGAGTTTATATGAACCACTCTCGATGACCGTGTCTTGTGTTGCTAACCAGTACTTGCGTCTAATTTAAGGATTTGTGATCTAAGTTAGGGGTCCAACCTCGCCCACTGTACCTTCCTTAGTTGCAAGTGTTGTTTAGTGTTAAATAGATAAAATACAGACACACACAAGATACAGACATCTAGTGCACACAGGGGACAATATTGTTTACTGCATAACATTGTATAATTTGTCCAACCCAATACTGGCCTTGTGTCTGCCTCTGTTTCTGATTTATATTATATTTTAAGTATAAGTTCTGGAATTTGTAGAAGTATGTGTTGCAGGATTTATTGAAGATTTGAGCAATATTCCTAATATTATAATGTCTGTCCCTTTTTGTAATGTCCGTCCCCACACTAAATTATTTGTTTTAAAGACTGTAGGACTACTGTCAATTTTAAGAAATAATTTTTACCACGCGGACTTTTAACATATATTATAAATCTTTTTGATGATTATAATAGACAAAATATCCTTATATTATCAAAAAAGATGCCAATGTTGTGCATTTTTGTTGCAGTAGTATCACGGACATATAAACCATATAAATGAAGCTAATAAGGGCTGTAAGAGAGTACCTCTCATTACAACACATTCTGTCGCGATCGATATTGAGCATGAGACGTTAAAGTAGCGTGTATATAATCTGTTATAGCATGGAGCCAATATCGATCAGATCATGGGAATCCTGCCATGAACCAGAAAGTTGGACATGCTTAATAAACCAACATCCTTGCTTACGATCGATTTCACTCAACTACAATGGGCAATATAACTATTTTTTCTAAGGCATATTTATTGCCTTACTCACCCATATGTACTCAATTCGTTTTATAGCCGAATGACATTCAAGCAACCCAAACTGTATGCAATTGAATGAGAAATGTTTTTGTTTAAGTTTTAAGCTGAATGGTTCACTGTTCGGAATGACATGGCTATTCAATTATGCATGTTTAAACCTTTCATTATCGATTTATCCATTATATTGGGTATGGGGTGGGAAGGTTGTTTAAATCATGTGATACCATTTCAACTCACTGTAAATAGGTTGTATACAACACCCCTATAATCGATATTCAGGTAAACTAAATTTTATAACAAGGTGAAATGTACACAGTTATATCGTTATACAGTCCTTCATATAATACTGCTGTAAGTTTGTAAAAATGTTGAAAAAAATGAAGTTATTTGAACTTTCGGTACTGTCAAATTGTTAAAATTCAGATTTTAAATGCACATATTATCTTCGTTTACATACCTTAATCATTCAAACAAATGTATGTCCTTAAAATTGAATGCCAAATGTCTGTATATGTTCCCTTGCAACTTCAAACAGAGAGAGAGAATATTTTCTGCCTTGCATAAAATGGTTAATACATTAACGAATAACAACGTTTTCATCAAAATATTACTCCAAAATGAGACATTAATTTATTAATAACTATATTCAATTCCATAGTTTGCAAGTTGTTGACTGAAATAAATGCTATGCTGCTGTGCATTTTCGTTAACATATCGTAGTCTCCTTTCTTCATTATAAATAAAGCATTTTTTTCAAACAGCGTGCAAATTCATCAGTCATTTATTATTAATAACATTGCGAAATGAGTTCAAAAGGATTTTACAAGTAAAAGTTAACTTTCACTCGATCAATACCATACACAGCAACATCTGGAGCCACTGGGGCAATGATGTGTATTGTCACACATGTTATACTACAATAAAGTACAAATGTTCATGCATTATTGAATACTGGTAAGATTTATCGGTACAGTAAGCCCAATCTTTCTTTCAACTTAAAACTCTACATTGATCATACAAGGGCATACAGAGTTACTTGAAGGTCATTCGGGAATAACACGAATTGATTACAGAAGGGGTACTGAATAGTCCCATCTTTCTTATATATAATATAAACATTTGAACAAAGAGCACATATAGGAAATACTCTGCAAGTAATTGTACATACTGCAAATGGTCAAACTTCTAAATATGTCAGATGTACTCGTGTCATGTTTTGTTAAAATAAGCGAAATGCTCTCATATCGCGCAGACAAATTGCGTCAAAACAGATGATTCAGTCCCTCACAGAGAACTATTTGTAACATCGGAAGCATCGAAGATGCACTTAATATTCATACACCCAACGCAGAATATCAGTAAGTTAACCATAATATGTAACACCTGTATTGATGAATAACACTCGTGATACCAAGCGTTTATAAAATTAATTAAATATTTAAAGCGAAACAGATTAAATTGTATCTGAAACAACAAAAAGAAAATACATATTTACCTTGATATATCATACAACATATCACAATGCACAAAGCGATTACAACATTTTTGGAATCCATTATTTTCAATAGCGAAACTTTCCCACACAATAGATATTTGAAGGTTAAACTACGATGATGTTGCGCGACAGGTTAAAGCAACATGAGAAATGATGCATAACAGGTCAGGCAGGGTTCACTAACACGGGGGAGGTTAGGCTACTCCTGTTGATACTATTGTGTGTAAGTACAGACTCCGCCACTGGTTATCTTCCCTTTAGGTTAAGTCATTGCAACAACATGACGCCACGGACTCCTATAGAACAGGAACAGAATAACGCCGAGGTAACTGTTTGCACCAACGGATACACACTAACTTGAAAACTCCACTCTCAATCTCCGTCTCAGAAATATTAATAAGAATTAAACGCGTTTACAGTAGAGATTAAAATGCGCATGAACCTCCAATAGGTGGTGTTTTGAGTTTGGTCATACTGTGCGTATCAGTACTAGTAATCTTCCAATTAAAACACGGTAGGTTTTTTCTCAACATACTTTGTGATCTTGTAAATACTGCTGTGTCCCATACATGTGTGACATTCTAAAACAAGAACTATCTTGAAAAAAGATGTTCGGCGCAACTTGAAGGTCAAGATTTGTTAGGCGATATGAAAATGCCGAGATGTTACGATTGCTGGTCACTCCAGATTCAAAATGGATTTCGATAAATCCAACGTACCCTTTATCGAAAAGTTAACCAATCTGCGTCCAGGTTACAAACGTTGTTGGGTTGAAGAGAAATTGCCTTGGTGATTAATGTAAGATTTGCTTGGCTTACACAACACTGATATGCAAATAGCAAAACCATGCGCCGGTTAAATGGAACAAATGGTTAATAACACAATACGTGTTTGTACAATTTTATTGAGATAAACATAGGGCCAGTTAGGGGGGTACACAATTATGGAAAAAAACAGAATAGTCATCCGCTTATCCTACAACCAGTTTCGCTTTCCTCTTGCGGATTAAATGAACCTGAAAATTGAAGCATTAAAATAAACTATTATAGACACACGTTAATTATGAAAATGAATAAAAAGTAGAAGTATATGATGATAATTATAATAGGTAATGCCATAGGCAAGAAAGTTCTATTTGAGAAACTAAATTTTCTTTCCTTCAAGAATGTAATTTTAATATGTCAATTTAAAACTTTCATTGCCAACAGCTATTAATTATATTTTAAGATATTATCCTAACAAACAACAATTTTGAAAGCAGCAAACTTTCTCAGATAGTAACTATGCAGCTACAGTAACAACGTACGTCAGAGTAACTATGCAGCGACAGTAACAACGCAACATCAGGAAAACTATACAGCTACAGTAACAACGTACGTCAGAGTCAATATGCAGCGACAGTAACAACGTACGTCAGAGTAACAATGCAGCGACAGTAACAACGTACGTCAGAGTAACTATGCAGCGACAGTAACAACGTACGTCAGAGTAACTATGCAGCGACAGTAACAACGTACGTCAGAGTAACTATGCAGCGACAGTAACAACGTACGTCAGAGTAACTATGCAGCGACAGTAACAACGTACGTCAGAGTAACTATGCAGCGACAGTAACAACGTACGTCAGAGTAACTATGCAGCGACAGTAACAATGTACGTCAGAGTAACTATGCAGCGACAGTAACAACGTACGTCAGAGTAACAATGCAGCGACAGTAACAACGTACGTCAGAGTCAATATGCAGCGACAGTAACAACGTACGTCAGAATAACTATGCTGCTACAGTAACAACGTACGTCAGAGTAAATATGCAGCGACAGTAACAACGTAACGTCAGGAAAACTATGCAGCGACAGTAACAACGTACGTCAGAATAACTATGCAGCGACAGTCACAACGTACGTCAGAGTCAATATGCAGCGACAGTAACAACGTAACGTCAGGAAAACTATGCAGCTACAGTAACAACGTAACGTCAGGGAAACTATGCAGCTACAGTAACAACGTACGTCAGAGTAACTATGCAGCGACAGTAACAACGTACGTCAGAGTCAATATGCAGCGACAGTAAAAACGTACGTCAGGGAGACTATGCAGCGACAGTAACAACGTACGTCAGAGTCAATATGCAGCGACAGTAATAACGTAACGTCAGGAAAACTATACAGCTACAGTAACAACGTACGTCAGAGTCAATATGCAGCGACAGTAACAACGTAACGTCAGAGTAACTATGCAGCGAAAGTAACAACGTAACGTGAATAACTATGCAGCTACAGTAACAACGTACGTCAGAGTAACTATTCAGCGACAGTAACAACGCAACATCAGGAAAACTATACAGCTACAGTAACAACGTACGTCAGAGTCAATATGCAGCGACAGTAATAACGTAACGTCAGGAAAACTATGCAGCGACAGTAACAACGTACGTCAGAGTAACTATGCAGCTACAGTAACAACGTACGCCAGAGTAAATATGCAGCGACAGTAACAACGTAACGTCAGAGTCAATATGCAGCGACAGTAACAACGTACGTCAGAGTAACTATGCAGCGACAGTAATAACGCAACCTCGTGGAAACTATGCAGCGACAGTAACAACGTACGTCAGAGTAACTATGCAGCGACAGTAACAACGTACGTCAGAGTAACAATGCAGCTACAGTAACAACGTAACGTCAGAGTAACAATGCAGCTACAGTAACAACGTACGTCAGAGTAACAATGCAGCTACAGTAACAACGTACGTCAGAGTAACAATGCAGCTACAGTAACAACGTACGTCAGGGAAACAATGCAGCTACAGTAACAACGTAACGTCAGAGTAACTATGCAGCGACAGTAACAACGTACGTCAGAGTAACTATGCAGCGAGAGTAATAACGCAACCTCGTGGAAACTATGCAGCGACAGTAACAACGCACGTCAGAGTAAATATGCAGCGACAGTAACAACGTAACGTCAGAATAACTATGCAGCGACAGTAACAACGTACGTCAGAGTAAATATGCAGCGACAGTAACAACGTACGTCAGAGTAACTATGCAGCGACAGTAACAACGTACGTCAGAGTAACTATGCAGCGACAGTAACAACGTACGTCAGAGTAAATATGCAGCGACAGTAATAACGCAACATCAGGGAAACTATGCAGCGACAGTAACAACGTACGTCAGAGTAACTATGCAGCGACAGTAACAACGTACGTCAGAGTAACTATGCAGCGACAGTAACAACGTACGTCAGAGTAACTATGCAGCGACAGTAATAACGCAACCTCGTGGAAACTATGCAGCGACAGTAACAACGTACGTCAGAGTAACTATGCAGCGACAGTAACAACGTACGTCAGAGTAACTATGCAGCGACAGTAATAACGCAACCTCGTGGAAACTATGCAGCGACAGTAACAACGTACGTCAGAGTAACTATGCAGCGACAGTAACAACGTACGTCAGAGTAAATATGCAGCGACAGTAATAACGCAACATCAGGGAAACTATGCAGCGACAGTAACAACGTACGTCAGAGTAACTATGCAGCGACAGTAACAACGTACGTCAGAGTCAATATGCAGCGACAGTAACAACGTACGTCAGAGTAACAATGCAGCGACAGTAACAACGTACGTCAGAGTAAATATGCAGCGACAGTAACAACGTACGCCAGAGTCAATATGCAGCGACAGTAACAACGTACGTCAGAATAACTATGCAGTGACAGTAACAACGTACGTCAGAGTAACTATGCAGCGACAGTAACAACGTACGTCAGAGTAAATATGCAGCGATAGTAACAAAGCAACATCAGTGAAACTATGCAGTGACAGTAACAACGTACGTCAGAGTAACTATGCAGCTACAGTAACAACGTACGTCAGAGTCAATATGCAGCGACAGTAACAACGTACGTCAGAGTAACTATGCAGCGACAGTAACAACGTACGTCAGAGTAAATATGCAGCGACAGTAACAACGTACGTCAGAGTAACTATGCAGCGATAGTAACAACGTACGTCAGAGTCAATATGCAGCGACAGTAACAACGTACGTCAGAGTAACTATGCAGCGACAGTAACAACGTACGTCAGAGTAAATATGCAGCGACAGTAACAACGTACGTCAGAGTAACTATGCAGCGACAGTAACAACGTACGTCAGAGTAAATATGCAGCGACAGTAACCACATACATCAGAGTAACTATGCTGCTACAGTAACAACGTACGTCAGAGTCAATATGCAGCGACAGTAACAACGTACGTCAGAGTCAATATGCAGCGACAGTAACAACGTACGTCAGAATAACTATGCAGTGACAGTAACAACGTACGTCAGAGTAACTATGCTGCTACAGTAACAACGTAACGTCAGAATCACTATGCAGCGACAGTAACAACGTACGTCAGAGTCAATATGCAGCGACAGTAACAACGTACGTCAGGGAAACTATGCAGCTACGGTAACAACGAACGTCAGAGTCAATATGCAGCGACAGTAATAACGTAACGTCAGGAAAACTATGCAGCGACAGTAACAACGTACATCAGAGTCAATATGCAGCGATAGTAACAACATACTTCAGAGTAACTATGCTGCTACAGTAACAACGTACGTCAGAGTAAATATGCAGCGACAGTAACAACATACTTCAGAGTAACTATGCTGCTACAGTAACAACGTAACGTCAGAATCACTATGCAGCGACAGTCACAACGTACGTCAGAATAACTATGCAGCGACAGTAACAACGTACGTCAGGGAAACTATGCAGCTACGGTAACAACGCACGTCAGAATAACTATGCAGCGACAGTAACAACGTAACGTCAGAATAACTATGCAGCGACAGTAACAACGTAACGCCAGGGAAACTATGCAGCGACAGTAACAACGTAACGTCAGAATAACTATGCAACTACAGTAACAACGTAACGTCAGAATAACTATGCAGCGACAGCAACAACGTACGTCAGGGAAACAATGCAGCTACAGTAACAACGTAACGTCAGGGTAACTATGCAGCGACAGTAACAACGTACGTCAGAGTAAATATGCAGCGATAGTAACAACGTAACGTCAGAATAACTATGCAGCGACAGTAACAACGTACGTCAGAGTAAATATGCAGCGACAGTAACAACGTACGTCAGAGTAAATATGCAGCGATAGTAACAACGTAACGTCAGAATAACTATGCAGCGACAGTAACAACGTACGTCAGAGTAAATATGCAGCGACAGTAACAACGTACGTCAGAGTAAATATGCAGCGACAGTAACAACGTACGTCAGAGTAAATATGCAGCGACAGTAACAACGTACGTCAGAGTAAATATGCAGCGACAGTAACAACATACATCAGAGTAACTATGCTGCTACAGTAACAACGTACGTCAGAGTCAATATGCAGCGACAGTAACAACGTACGTCAGAGTCAATATGCAGCGACAGTAACAACGTACGTCAGAATAACTATGCAGTGACAGTAACAACGTACGTCAGAGTAACTATGCTGCTACAGTAACAACGTAACGTCAGAATCACTATGCAGCGACAGTAACAACGTACGTCAGAGTCAATATGCAGCGACAGTAACAACGTACGTCAGAGTCAATATGCAGCGACAGTAATAACGTAACGTCAGGGAAACTATGCAGCTACGGTAACAACGAACGTCAGAGTCAATATGCAGCGACAGTAATAACGTAACGTCAGGAAAACTATGCAGCGACAGTAACAACGTACGTCAGAGTCAATATGCAGCGATAGTAACAACATACTTCAGAGTAACTATGCTGCTACAGTAACAACGTACGTCAGAGTAAATATGCAGCGACAGTAACAACATACTTCAGAGTAACTATGCTGCTACAGTAACAACGTAACGTCAGAATCACTATGCAGCGACAGTCACAACGTACGTCAGAATAACTATGCAGCGACAGTAACAACGTACGTCAGGGAAACTATGCAGCTACGGTAACAACGCACGTCAGAATAACTATGCAGCGACAGTAACAACGTAACGTCAGAATAACTATGCAGCGACAGTAACAACGTAACGCCAGGGAAACTATGCAGCGACAGTAACAACGTAACGTCAGAATAACTATGCAGCGACAGTAACAACGTACGTCAGAATAACTATGCAGCGACAGTAACAACGTACGTCAGAATAACTATGCAGCGACAGTAACAACGTAACACCAGGGAAACTATGCAGCGACAGTAACAACATACGTCAGAATAACTATGCAGCGACAGTAACAACGTACGTCAGAGTAACAATGCAGCGACAGTAACAACGCAACATCAGGGAAACTATGCAGTGACAGTAACAACGTACGTCAGAGTAACAATGCAGCGACAGTAACAGCGTACGTCAGAGTAACAATGCAGCGACAGTAACAGCGTACGTCAGAGTAACTATGCAGCTACAGTAACAACGTACGTCATAGTAACTATGCAGCGACAGTAACAACGTACGTCAGAGTAACAATGCAGCGACAGTAACAGCGTACGTCAGAGTAACAATGCAGCTAAAGTAACAAAGTAACGTCAGTGTAACTATGCAGCTACAGTAACAACGTAACGACAGGGAGACTATGCAGCTACAGTAACAACGTAACGACAGGGAGACTATGCAGCTACAGTAACAAAGTAACGTCAGGGTAACTATGCAGCTACAGTAACAACGTAACGACAGGGAGACTATGCAGCTACAGTAACAAAGTAACGTCAGGGTAACTATGCAGCTACAGTAACAACGTAACGACAGGGAAACTATGCAGCTACAGTAACAACGTAACGACATGATTGTGGGCAATTTGGATAGTCCAAAGTCAATTGTTCACCTTCAATAATGAGTTATTGCGCACCCTTTGTCTGCTTGTTCCAAACACAAACCTGTCTCTGATCATTTCCTCGTGATTAGAGAAATAGTTGCAGTATATCGCTCGTAAGCTAAGGCGTGTGACAAATGTGTTAATATTGTCAGTTCCCTGTGTTTCATTGTTGAAACGGAACCTTGCAAAAATTGAATTGAGCTTTGGCTGAACAAGTTGTTTAAAATAGTCATAATAGAATTTCAACAGTTTTAATGGCTCGTCTTCTAAAACCCATGGCTGTCTAATATCTCGCGCTTCAGCAGTTTGGAGATTTTTTCTTCATCTGACTCGTAAACACTGAAGTGGGGCGCTAAATATTAGCTTCACGTGTCTTTGAAATCGTTCCCATGCCTCGGGTAAGTTAGAATAATGCCAATCCATCCAGGGATGTGTTATGCCAGCCATATCCATTATTGAATTATTCAATTATTTATTCAATGTACAAACAGTTATTAATCCACAAACAATAAATGAAATTCAAAGTAGACCTAATACCACTATCGTATTTAGGTCTTTGGTAATAAATAAATTCACAAATCCAAATAATTTTCAACAATAATCAAATATCTTTTTCATTATTTAAAGCATACAATTCAAACTACATAATATGTACTCCATCTAAGAATAAGGCCGTGATTTTCGATTTCTTAAAAACATTATAGGGGAGATTATCGCAGAAGAATTTCCACGATCAATTTTGTCACTTTGGGTTCTTTTCACAATCCATATTCTCTCCTTCACTTGAAGAGTTGTTTACATAACAGAAATTCCGCGCCAAATTTCAATGTTCTCGTTTCGTAACACTAACAGCTAGAGCGGCCTCACACTATTCCACGACTGATCACTTGTAATATTATTGACCATGCCGTCTTTGAGAACCCGCTCGAAAGTCAACAACGGCCAGCACGTCACGAAGAAAAGAAAAGTAAGAATAGCGATTGACTTGTTAACTTAATATTTAGAATTAAATGGTTTCGCTAGACTTTAGTAACGTGAAATAGCAGTACGCGTGCACGCCCGTGTCGTGTACCTGTCTGTGCATATGTCAAAAATTATTGTTTCCGTGCGTACTTACACGGACCTATATGTATATAGGTCCGTGGTACTTATAATCGAATGTTGTACTGAATGTCTTGAATGGTACGTAATGACTAATGCTAAGACGAATATGTCGCCAAAGACATAAAGCATGTTAAAGGTCTTTGATCATTGATGTCACCTTGTATTTTCACTTACTAATACTATGCTTTGCTCTTTAAAACACCACATTGTCGATTTGCTTTGATAATCATACATATCTGTGTTTGTAGCTTTCTGCTGATCAAGTTGAAAGCCCTTTGAAGAAAACAAAAGTTGAAAAGTTAGTGAAGCCTGAAGATTCAGACTGTGATTTATCTGACGAGGAGGTAGTGTTGTTAATAAACGTTATAGCATACTGTTATTTTCAAGATTTTAAGTTTCGCTGTATGGTTATTTCTTTTGTGTTTTGAATGTATTTTATATTTCCCTTTACCCTTTGCAATTAGTTGACTTTATATAGTGTTCGGGTTTGCTGGCCCGTTCCTTGTGCCTCTGTTCCACTGGCGTGTGTGCCCTTTCGCCTCCTTGGGTGTCTTGTGTTTATGGATTGTAGTTTTCCCGGAGGTCTGTGTTTGGAGGCACTGTATTACTCTTATGTTGTGTTCCCTGTAGCAACTTATTCTCTCTCATTTAATCAAAAATTAACTTATTTCTTAATTAATCAGTTTTTTCCAGTATTAAAGTAACATATTCACCATAACCCATTCAGTCTTCCTGAAATTGCATCACAGATTGTGTAACATTTTGGTGAGAGAAAATTACAGTTATTGTCTGACTGGAATAAATTTGTCAGACATTTACTGCTTTTCAATACATGGTAGCTTGTTAAAAACTTAAATCTGGATACATGTTGAATACACCAATCTCAGTAAGGAAACACATGTGATAAACTTTTTTGATGTACATGTATGCTTAATAGCACATTATTTCATTCCCTGTATGAAGAAAATCCTCTTGTATTTGTGAGAATTTTTAGTAAAGGTCCCAGAAAATACCTTCTTGTGCTTTGATGTCTTAAAATAGTCTACTTGCAGTTCAGAAAAGCGTCAATATGATCTCATTAAAGACGTTTTGTGAATTGAAATGTGATATGGTGGTTTGAAAGTAACATACAGCTATCTGAGAGGAGAAGAAATAATGTTATGCCACTTTATTCTAATGTTACAGAATGACTACTCAGACTATGTGAAACGTCGAGAAGAAAATATCAGACTTAACCAAGAATTTTTCAGTCAATTGGGTATACATGAGGTAAGCACAGTTCATATTATGAGACCATTTGAACGGTCTTAAAAGGTACATTCAAATTACATTATTTCTTCATTTGAAAAACAGTATAATAATGTTTGAACATGTTATGTTGTCACTGTAAACTGTTCATTCTGTCTTGCTGTTAAACTATTAGTTATTTGTATTTCCCCTATCTTCAATTTCCAGGCAAAACAAAGCCTCATTGCATCTCAGAGTCAGAAGAAAAATAAACCAACACACAGAGGTCTTAAAAGGTAATAGATCTCTAAGTATGCGATTGGCATTTTAGCCAGCCTGAGCTGTCAGGTGTAGTTTCCTTTATTGTAATCTTCGCATAATCCTTTACAGAACATGTTTAAAACTAATCGTTTATAACATTCTTGCTGTAAGAGTACCTTACCTCATAACTGTCCAAACAGGTTGTCCGAAATGGACAAATCAAGTCACTTGCCCATGCGTTTTATGTAAACCTTGCCATTTTTGTGCTTGCTATCATCAATTGTCACTTGTCTTGGAAAAAGTGGCTAAAGTAGCACCAGTAGTTTGCCTGATAGTCTTTGGTTATTGAAACTATAGTCTGGCTTCTTATATAGATTGCTGCTAATAAATTGATGTTTTTTGGTGTTCGATTCCTTTTTGTGCGATAAAAATGTTAAAGAGAGCATCTGAAGTCTTTTAATCTTTTTATATTGGTTTGTTTACTGTACGTGTCTTGCAGAGAAAAAGTCCCAGTGGAACTTCTGCCAAGGAGATCCAGTCTGAGACTGCAGAATAAAACTCCCGAAGGATCGGAACTTCCCCTCTCGGCTAGAGTGTCGTTATACACACCCTATGAACCGGAACAACATGTGAGTACTACCTAATGTGTGAGGATGGTGGGTTTGTAAACTATCATCTTGTTTTATGAATTAACATGCTCAGTTTATTTGTGATGGTTCCTTTAATGGGATATATAGTAAAACAAGGCGTCTTGTCAAGATTTGAAATTTTTGGAAACAAGTAGTGTTCTTCGTATCTTTGTGAATTGGTATTCCACAGAACAAAAGAAGAGTTTGGGACTCCAAATAACTTGTTCACTAGAACATGGGAGAGTATTTCGAGGGTTCAGCGCAAGACTATCCTAACTCCTATCTACTTATATAGGTGTTAGTATAGTCTTGCGCTGAACCCTCGATTTGTTAGAGAGTATTCAGCACTCACTAAGCATTGTAATTCACATAGGATAGTCTAATCATCAAACTAAGTCCACAGGAGATTGTCACAAGTTCTCTCCCTTTAGGTCACATATAGTACATACTTTATATGCATACGATATGTTCATATACTATAGAAAGGATAAAGGGAGAGAACTTGTGACAATCTCCTGGCTGACACCTGAGATGACTTGTTATATGACCGCTCCCAAATTATCATAATTTCTGATTTTTCCTCTTGATCTTCTGCTGTGTAACACGTTAATGATCCCAGTTATATATTTTCTAGCTTCGGCCACCATCAGGCAATCTGGAGATGTTGGAATATCTGCATGGATCTAGCAAGATGGACAATCATATGGAGATCAAACAAGCTGTATCAAGTCTGACAACAAAGCCAGTAATGGAATCCAAGATATCTCTGGACAAGTTAGTGGTTGATATTTTGTGCATTTTTATTTAATGCTGATCACAATTACTCCTTTAATGCTGCAATAGATTGTTCCCACATCTACAATTTTTATCTCCCTTGTTCTTAATCGTCAGCCATTTTGATAGGCAAAACTATATCTGATTTTATTTTCTCATCATTTGCATTATACTCTTTCTAAACTTCAAGGACATTTGCCTATCAAAATGGCCAATTATTCAGAACTAGGGAGGTAAATATTGTAACTGTGAGAACTATCTATATTAATAAGATATGCGGTATTTACAAAAGTGACATTACTGATACAGATTGTATGATATTTCTCTGACGTGATTTATCTGATGTAAGAGATTATTAATACAGCAAGACCTCAATAATAAGATCGTCATTGGGAGCCTTGAAAACTGGTCATCTTATCGAGATGGTCTTAATATTGAGGTTGAAGAAAGAGCAAAACAGTGAAAATGTACTTGAAAAGTGAGTTCTTAATTTTGAGGTGGTCTTAAAGTTAGGTTTTACTGTATGTTCCTATATTTTATCAGTGAATAAAATATAGGCAGGAGTTTGAATGGGCAAAAATTTAATCATGTATGTGTTGGGCAAGTGATTGAATTTTTCTCAACCGAATGACTGCTTACTGTAAACCGAAAAAATATTTTGTGCTTATTAAGTGAGTCAATAAACTATTTTACCTCAAAAATGGCTGTGCTATGACAGTGGCACTGTAATTGTGAACATTTCTATGTTTACAGTACAGTAAAACTTCACATTAAGACCACCTCAATATTTAGACCACCTCAAAATTAAGAATACAATTTGCAAGCCCATTTTCACTGTTTTGTTCTTTATTCAACCTCAGTATTAAGACAACCTCCAGTAGAAGACCAGTTTTCAAGGTTACAAAGGTGGTCTTATTATTGTGGTCTTACTGTATATTGGAAAGTTGTCCCAGGTTCGCACAGGTCTTGAAAAGTCCTTGAATTTGATGCCTACTCCTTGAAAACTACTTGAATTTCTAACAGCCAAAAAACTCTTTGAAAAGTACTTGAATTTTGAAAAAAAACATTTTTAGGTATATTGCCCTTTAAATTCATCTGCTTTTAAATTCATCTGCTGGAAATAGAAAAAGGGAATAAAAAATAACTCACTGGCCAAAAATGGTGAAAAAAGACGAAAAAATGAAAGAGGTATCTTTGACAGGGCCTACAGCCAAGTAGGTGATATTATGGATTGGTAGTACAGTATGGTACGGTACTCGACGGGCTTTTTGCCCTCTGAAAGTAATTCTCTTTTGAAATGTTACCTGTGCTACATTGATGGTCATCTCGGGGTGCTCAACTTAAAAAATACACTGGATCCCTTCTTCTCTTTACCGAAAAAATCAACATTTTTAGTCCTTGAAAATGGGGAAAAGTACTTGAATAGTCCTTTTTTCTGGGAAGTTCTGTATGAACCATGGTTGTCTTTTGCTCATGGAATATTAAGTTAGTATTGATGAAGACTCAGAAAAGTTGGTTAGGTCAACTTATCACTATCTTTAACTGAAATACTTTCGTAAAAAGGCTTTATTCCCAGAGTAACAGCAATGGTAGCCCCCACTGTCTGAAAAAGTATAGTTATTTATATTATGTTTCAGATATATTTCAAATATGGCAAAGACCACGTTAACAGCAGACCGTGTGGCCAAAGTCGTGCCTGAGAGATCCTTCTCTATCGCTGTCCATCCTTCAGCTACAAAAATTATAACTGCTGCAGGAGATAAGTGGGGGAAAATAGGGATTTGGGACGTCGTAAGTGTTAAATTGTTGCCCTTTGCAAAATGATTATACCTTTTAGCTAGTTTTGACTCTGCCAAGGGTGATTTGAAGAATGACCCAGGTTGACAGATCACCTTGTGTGGTGGCATAAAAGCAGAAATGTTATGTATGCAAATCGTCATGTAAGACAGATTTAATATTTGTTTTGACTTGTTATTTTGCGGGGGGAAAATATCCTCCCTACAATTCTGTGGAAGTCAAGTGGTTATCCAGTGCCTTTTATAAAGTTGCCATTGTTTTGCGTATTGTTTAGTCTTTATAATTACATAGTGATAAGTTTTATCTGCAGTTTTATGCAATTTATCTGTATCTGCAGTTATGTGATAGTAAGTCTTCCTCGGACGGTGTCTGCTGCTACAAGCCCCACTCTCGTCCAGTCACATGTCTCGACTTTCCTGTCAACTCACCAGAAAAACTCTATTCTTGCGGCTATGATGGCAGTCTGAGATGTGGGGACTTGGAAAAAGAAATATTTACAGAGGTAAGTGTTTCAAGGGGAGCTGAAGGGGCCGTCTGCTATGAAATGTAAAAAAAAATAAGGGTGTTATGTTAATTAATTACCAAGTATTTAAAAATCTTAAGTTCAATTTTTTTTACATGTGACCTTTATGTAGGTGTTTTTAATATATGTTATTGTGTTCTGTAAAATCTGTTTAAAGTGAACTCCTCATGACATACAAATTATGTTTGCTTTATATTTTCTTAAAAACATATCGCAAACAAGTTCTTTTTATCATTATTTTCATAAAGAACTGAATTGCTACAAAAATAGTTGAGAATGCCGTTACTGTGTACACATTGTCTATTGGTCAGTCGTTTGTAAAACATGTTTTCATTGGCTAACCATCTCAAAGTTTGTTTACAAACATTCTCAAGTACATGTATGAGAAAATGCATCTTGGAGTAAATATTCTTTTTATGACCATAATTGTTGTCTTTCCTACATAAGTTAAGAAAAAAAATGATGCCTAATTTTTATTTCATTATTGAAAAACTGTTCTGCTATTTCTTCACTCCTTCATAGGACCTCATTTTACTTAAAACACAAAATGAAATTCCACAATTGTTCTGTGACCTATTGTTACTTCTGGTGTATGACTTCAGGTTTACAGTGAACCAGAAGAAGATGATGTTTTATTAAGAAATTTCTCATGGCTCTCAGCACATACCATGTTGGTTTCACAGAACACAGGTTCTGTATCACTAGTGGATGTACGGACGGACAGGTGAGTGGTATTGTCTTAAACATTGTGTAGGTCTTAGGATGATTTGGTTTGTGTTAGCTGTATATTCCAGGGGTTCCATTTGACCCTGGAGTTGACCCTTTGTCACCTGGAATTTCCTAAAAGTCACATTTTGACTCTCAAAATTCTGACTGAAGGTTCAATATTTCAGTAAATTATAGGTATTATGGCTATAAAATGGTAAATTCTGGTTCTAATTTTTTGTTCATTTTATATGAAATCAAAATTAAAAAAGTTAAAGGATCAATAAATTTGCATCATCAAAGAACAAACTAATAATGTATTCCTCTCAATTTGTTGGGAAAAAAAGAAGTTTGTAATATATTTACGTTAAAGAAAAAACATCCAGTTTTTTAATGAGACTTGTTTTCACAATTTTTGTCTCAAATAGTTCGTATTAATTTAAAGAAGTCTTAGCCAATGTAGCAACAACACTGGACGAGGCTCGTTCAAATATTTTACGGTCTGATACGCCTTTTAATTAATCATTTTAAATTAATTGGTTTCAATTAATCGGTTTCAATTAATCAGTTTTAACTTCACTATACATTTGTACTTCAGCATATGCATATTAATATTTTGTGAAATTGTCATTATAACTATGACACACAACTGTTACAGACACTTGATACTTAATAAAGATTTACCTACCTTCCAATTTCAGTCATAAAGCTGAGAGCACGTTTGACTTACACAACAGATCATTACGTACAGTCAGTGTTCATCCGATGCAGACACATTATTTCTGTACTGCTGGTGTAGAGGGGTATGTATAGATTTATATACAGCTTCACATTTGTACTTGTACCTGAAACCATTGGCATGATAGTTATGCCTCAAGTCAAAATTTATTTATTGTCAGAAAGTTTACAAAATGAATAACATTAGCTATAGTTAGCTATTTACCGACTTATGTTATTTACCGATTTACCCATTGCACCTCTAGCTGTACATTCTTATACCTTAATCTGGCTGTCAAGTGGGCCCAACTTTTCCTACATTTCCTACTTTTACTTGCCCCTTACTTTTTCTTGAAAGAGCCCTACTAACCCTAGTTTTTCAAATCTGTGGTGTTAACTGCATAAAGCACTAAGGTCTAATCATGGAGAATGTACAGTGTAGTTAAATTTTACCTTTTTTGATATTCCAAAAGGAAAAGAATCATCCCTACTATCCCTACTTTTAGGCAATAAAATCCCTACGTTTGCCCATCTGTTTTAAAAACAAATAGCGCTACTTTATCCCTACCTTTTAGAAGAGGTTAGTTGACAGCCTGATTAATAAGTGATAATTTATTCATTGATGGATGACTGATACTACCAGAATTCATCCAATATCATTGATTGCATATTTCAAAAATGGAATACTCTATTCTTAAATAAAACCACAGTAGATTGTCACAAGTTCTCTCCCCTTATCCTTTCTATAGAATATGTATGTATAGTAAGGGAGGGAACTCTAGTATGGATAAAGGGAGATAACTTGTGACCATCTCCTGTGAGTAAAACTGATAAAAAATCTAATTACAATACACAATTTCTTAGATTTATCATAAAGATAAAAAATTAAATAAATACATAATGCATAATTTTTTCAGTGTTGTACGTGTTTGGGACGTAAGAAATGTGAAGGAGAAAAATAACAAGCATCTATGCGAGATGAGTCTTTCACGGGGAATAAATAGTGCTTACTTTTCTCCATTGACTGGAAAATATATTCTATCCACATCGATGGACGATAAATTAACGTAAGTATTTAATGTCGGCATAGGCTGCGAAGCTATGTATGCTAAGTATTGATCAAACATTTTGAGGAAGCTTGTTGCGGCAGAAATAAAGCAAGGTATGGCAATAAACTATATTTGGCATGTAGCCTTTCCGCATTAAGTCTTGTCAGGCATTACAAGCAATGAACACAGGGCGGAAACCCTTTATGTTCAGATTTGTGTTTTTCTGAGCGACTTTATCCTTGGCAAAACAAGGGATCACGGATTCCTATATAATTTCTTTCACCAAGGGGTGGTAAGATAGCGTTTTCCAGCGCTGGTGGAAATGTGGGAAATCCCGGTCTGTTGTGCTAGAAAACGAGGTTCTAATGTAACCCAGTCCTTGTGAAGACAATTACATTGATAGTTGTTGCTAAACTTGTAACTGATTTTTTACAAAAGTCGAGTTAAAGCAGTTCTGCAATGTGACAGAAAAGCCTTTAATTAATAACAAATAACATAATTATGAAATTAAAATTGGATGGATATTTCATTCTTTTCTTTTTCTTGAATAGGACATGCAAGGCTCTAGAAAGTATCTTTAAATACAGTTGTCATGGGCTAGTGTACATGTTAATTTTGTATTGTCTGACACGGGAGGATAGCTGTATGAGAATAGAACAGGGTATGGATTATCAGTTAAGTAGGCATACATATCAAACTTGACCAGGACTAAGTCCAACTCAACTGTTGGTAGCCGGAATCGGCAATTAGACGTGTTTGGGACGCCGGGCTTGTGGATTTCTAGAGCCCTAAGATGATTTAATATGTGTCCATTTGAAAGACTTAAAACAGCGTTCATCTTGGCTTACTTGCTAGTACTTAATTTCTACTTTTTTATCCTACAGTGTGTTTGATAGTGCTGTAATTGGACCAAATATTAAAACACAGAAGAGTATCAGGTATGTAATGTGTCTTACAATCATCTTGTTTCATACCTACCCATAATTTGAATATTGATACCTTTTCTGCCACAAGTTTTATGCCTCGTACACATGGGCCACATCATGCGAAAAGGGATCTTATTATGGTAAATAATGCGTTAAACTACGAATTTCTCTCCGCACAGCTCATCATAAAAAACAATTTCTTTCGACAGAATGTTACGAAAGTTTGACGTCATTTATGACGTTATGTTTACAATGTCATCAAGACCCCATATTGTATGACACGGCGCATATTCTTCGTTTGGATCTGTCCAGGGATGTGCTGATCAGTGGATGTGAACTTTCTGCTGGGAATCATTTAACTTTTGTTTAAAACCAAAAATTAAAATGATAAACTGCATATAAAGTTTGGAGTCCCTGTAACTATGGTCTGTATTACTGTGTACTTTGCATCAGCCAAGTACTGATTAAACATCAGAAATTCTTCTACAGCATTGACGAAAATGTTCTTATTTCAATACTATACTTTGAGTAAGGGCTGCGTTGTTTTATCTTACCATAACTTTAGGTTCTAGTCATTGCTTCATTATTTCAACATTTAATTTCAGTCATAACAACCACACTGGTCGTTGGTTGACACCATTACGTGCCACATGGCACCCGGCACGAGAAGATGTTTTTGTGGTTGGTAGCATGAGCAGACCTAGAGAGGTATGTCTGGCTCTCAGTCGTCTGAGGAAACATCTCAATGAGATCAACTTTCCGACTGGTTTTAATGCAGCATGACATTATTTTTTCTCTTCTCAGATGGCTACGTGATGTTTTTCTATAACCCAAATTGCATTTCATTTTACAAAAACACCTGTTAGATTAATATTGATATGTATCTAAACCGAAAAAAGTTACATATTTAAGACAAGAAAACAAAACTAGATATTTTGACAAATTGTACAGAATGTTCTAATTTATTATTTTGATCATGAACTGGGACTGTCATTAGATTTCATGATAATAAAGAAAGTTTTTCATACATGTTTTAGAAATTGTCCCATTTACTAGTTTAGGCTAGTAAATAAAAAGATTCCTGTAAATTCTTGCTTTTGAAGTTGTTCTCTTCCCTGTTGGCAATTAGTGCATTTATTTTTTGTCTAGTGTGATCAGATGTCAACAACAGCAGAATTAACCATTTCCATAACCATAATCAAATTCAGACTGGTCTTGCAGAAGCAACATCATTTATTTTTGCATCATTTCTTTGATTCCAGATCTCCTTATTTGGTGTTGATGGCAAGAAACTTCATTCCTTCAAGGATGATGATTACCTCGGCTCTGTGTGCAGTTTGAATGCATTACATCCAACTCTAGACTTAGTGATTGGTACTAACTCAAGTGGAAGATTACACGTGTTTACTTGATTCATTTGACATGAACATTTTAAATTACATGATTGGTTTGTGTCTCGGGTTCAGTCATCCCTGTTGTGATGTCTCTGAGCTTATGTTATCAGCCTTGAGATATTTCCCGAGTTATCCCTTAAAGATATCTCCAAGGTTGAATCATATGCCTTGAGATTTTGTGGCATATACCTTGAGATATTTCCAAGTTTGTGGCATATGCCTTGAGATATTTCCAAGTTTGTGGCATATGCCTTGAGATATTTCCAAGTTTGTGGCGTATGCCTTGAGATATTTCCATGTTTGTGGTGTATGCCTTGAGATATTTTCAAGGTTGTGGCGTATGCCTCGAGATATTTCCATGTTTGTGGTGTATGCCTTGAGATATTTTCAAGGTTGTATCATCAGCCTTGAGATATATTTTCTACTTTGTGGCATCTCCACAGACAGATTTTCATATTCTGATCAAACTTATGAATCATGAACTGTACCAAATTCTAATAGATGTGAGAGACTTCTGTTGAATTACATTACTGTGTTTTGATCAAAATACATTTTTACATAAAGAAATTTTAAATCAATGTCTTTTCAAGTTGTAAGCACTCCCATGATTACTTGATAATTGACTTGGACAAAGTGACATCACCAGTGTGTTCAAGTTTCTCTCTTGGCCCCCTCACATACAACATGTTGGTATCATTTTCACGTGTTACATGTCATTCAATTCAATGATGACCGAAACCTTTGAAATATAATACTCTTGCATTCAGCCTTTTTACTGAAAATTTATACTTTTTTTAGAATATTCGAATGCTGTATCAGTATTGGAATATTCGGATGTACGAACAAATATTTGAATGTTTGAATATTCGTCAACATTCCTAGTTTTATTTTTTACCTCGCTGTGTTCTTGCCATGATGTGTTCATAATAATTGTCATGTTGTCTTTAATATTGTGTTTTATAATGGAGGTGTAAAATCAACACAGGTCTTATCTGTTTTGTAAATGAGACAAATAGACTTGTTTTGCTTTCACCCCTCTAGTCATGTTCTTATTTACATGTAGAAGTTCTTAGGATGTGCTGGCACACATTAGTATGTACATTTTTTATGCATTAAATGTTACCTCTGTGCGCTTGTGCGTAGATGCGTGCAAAACATTTGTTTCCGATCATTGACTTTTGAAAGGATGGATGTATTAAATTGATTTTGAGCACATAATAATAGAATAATAGAATGCTGGTTTGGTTTCGGTTACAATCCACGAATTTTCGGAAGAGTTATGGCCCTTTTTCGATTTAAAAGCCTGTAGAGGGGCATCTGTGTCCTATGGACGCATCTAGCTTTATATTGGACAACAATGATCTGGCACTTGTTAGTAGTGTCTGTCTCTTTAGGTATGCTTCTCCCTCGTTGAGTGGTCATGTGATAATAGGGTCATGCTTAAAAACTTGTTTGTCTGCGGGTTCGCAACCCAGAATTTTAACAGTGGGTAGGTAGGTAGGGTTTTTGTATTTTTAGTTTATTACTGCATTGGCTAAAAAATGTTGA
Source organism: Mactromeris polynyma (assembly GCA_032209605.1). Classification (NCBI taxonomy): domain Eukaryota; kingdom Metazoa; phylum Mollusca; class Bivalvia; order Venerida; family Mactridae; genus Mactromeris; species Mactromeris polynyma. The sequence goes on from JASFXZ010000029.1 coordinate 4,128,602, forward strand.
TCAATGAACCTGAAAATATACATTGGGTCGTAGCATTTTTCACGAGTTGGTCACGTAATTGCAAACAATTAATTTTTAAGGATGGTCTAGACAAAAATTACATTGTTAGTGGCTCTGTAGGTTTTGCTGATGATAACTTGGACATTTGTTTGAATTTTCACAAGTGCCTCGTAAATATTGTCAGACTATATTGTTCTCATAATATTGATTTGTTTAGCTGTATATGTAGTTAGTTTGTGTACATATTATGCTACACATTTTTCAATTTTTCTTGTGTTAGAAACCAAATAACCAGACTTTTGCTCAATATATTTTGAAATCTTAATCTTATCCACCTGTGGTACCTACCAGTGAAGTACGAAATAATGTTAATCCAATTAACTTCTGGCTGAAGAAATATAATAAAAAGTACTGAAATTTTGTCTATACAACAGTCAACTTAAATTCAGATTTTTTTTGAAGAAATTCAATTTTTGCCTGTTCTTCCTTGGGGATGTTAAAACTAATACCTCTTGATTTATGTTTTAATCAAGAAATGAAGACAATTTGAACCATTCGATAAATTCTGACATTTTCAAGGAAATTAGAAAAAGTGCCCGCTTTTATTTACGTATAAATTGTTAAACTGTCGTCTGTTCCATGTTGCATTGATGTATATGTAAGATTATATAGGTCTTAACTGGTAATGCAACATGTTAGATGAGAGATGATAGACAAAAATCTGTTGTTATAATCTCAAATTTAGTAATATGTTTTGCTCATTTTCAATGTTCAATGGCCACATTAGATTTTTCTCTTTTTGATAGGTCGAAAAACTGTTGTCTGCTTCCAATATTTATTGCATCTGGTGTTGATAGTTTATGATTCAGTTTAGGTTACCAAATGTCGTCTTCCAATATCTATTACATCTGGTGTTAATAGTTTATGATTCAATTTAGGTTACAAAATGTCGTCTTCCAATATATATTACATCTAGTTGTGCTAGCTTATGTTTTCATTTAGGTCACAATGGTCGTCTGCTTTCAATAGTTATAAGCTATAGTAGTGATGGCTTTAGTTTTGATACTGATTTAATTGTGTATCTTTACCACTGTTCAGGTAAATTTCTAGAAAATTCATCCCTTGTTTTGTAAATTCTGTTTTTGTTGAACCTGCTTGCAGTGAGCTAGATATATTTTGCCACAACGGCGGTTCGGTGTATGTGCATGCATGCGTGCGTCCAGATACGCTTTTTCTGGACCATTACTTATTGGAGAATTTTCGAATGACTTGTTCAGAAGAAATCATAAGAACATTAAGTATTGTCTGCAACATTTTTTTCGTCTCCTTTTAACCTTTATATTTTTTGTGAAATGTATTATTTCTGTTGACTATTGTCTGACATTTCTGGTTTCGCTTACTTCAGCTGTTCTGTAACTGATATGTTATACAATTGTACCACTTTTTCCACAAAATACACCAAACAAAAACAAAAAACATCTTACTTTGGTTCTCCTGTTATGTTGAAATGTCAATATGACTTGTATCTAATGTCAATTTACTTTTTATCTGAAATAAAATTTGAAACTTAGTTATGTGTTTGTTCATTTTGTAGAATTTGTAGAATAATATGATGCTTGGCATAATGATTTGCTTTGAAAAGCAAGAAAAGGGTTAGAATGGTGATATAAACACATCTGTGGACATGTTCTGCCTGATTGTTTCATTCATTCAATACATGCGAAATTATAATACAGTCAACTCTCGTTACGACCATGTTTATACCATGGAGTATTGTAATGATTATGTCGTTATATTGACAGATTTGTTCCTACTGGATTTGTGTCATTAAAGGAATATTCCTTTGTAATAATGACAGTGTAACGAGAGTTGACTGTTAACCTTTTTGTTCAAGACTTGTGATGACAACATTATGCTTGATTCATTCTCCAGTGAAAAACCAGTGCAGGTATATGATGGTAGTGGTCTTTGCTGCGTTCAAACCACAGGTGACAGTCATGAGTTCTCTCCCTTTATCCATATACTAGTATAGAAGGGAGCTAACTCGTGACAATCTCAGTGGAAATTACAAGCATTATATTATTTGAGTCGCTAGAATTCATTGAGCCTAGTATAAACATGAGTTTCTTTTTATTTGTACCATTTTATGAAAACTACCACAGAGTCAAATCGACGCACATCGTATAACATCAGTACCCACGACGTTACATAAGTTACGAACAAGAGCGGAGATCTCTAGCAATAGTACAACTACCAGTTAGCACTAACAACATAAACTAGATGAAACAAAAAAAACAAGTCTTCCCCATGGAAGTTAGTCGGTTATCGTAATGCTGTTATAGTAACATTGAACTTGAATTAAGCGGCATGAAACATGCGCTCAGCACATCGTCTCATTAACATGTGTGCCAAGTTATTTCAAAGTCCTTCAATGGGGATATGCAGCACACACGAAATATACTCATTTGACCTTTGTCCTTTAAGTCTGACCATGACCCTCAACGAAGCCGGCAGAAACGCGCGTTCTCTGCACATCGTCTCAATATGATGATCATTTCAAAACCCTTCAAGCAGTTCAAAAGTTATGGAGCGGACACGATTTGTGACACACAGACAGACGGACGGACAGACAACCCGACCATTAAATGGGGGAGATATAATTAAGTACCAAGTAATGACTGGATTTAACGATTTTTTCACCTTTCAAACACGACCATTGTCTACCTAACACATTTTCATCGGCTAAATGGGCACATGACGTTATGTTTTAACATCATTACCGGGGATTCATGATTAGAGTCAGTGTGCTTATTAACGGTTCTTCTTTGTACAAATAACACATATATGCATTTTAAAATGTACAAAGTCACTCTAAGTTAGACTTATGAGGGACTATAAAAACATCTATAACACAAACATACACATATACACATGATTAGAAACAAAAGTTAATCCTGATATAAACATAATAATTAATATTTAGACAAGAAACAGGGAATATTGACATTGTTAAATTTGTCCGGGTCCAGATAGCTGAAAACCTAAAATGGTTTATATGTCCGTGACGTCTGAGGACGCAAAATATAGCTCCATATTGATATGGCCTTAATGAACGAATACATGTGTACATTCATGAAATTTAGGCATACACACTTCTAGATTTACTCAAAATCCTACCTTATACATTGATCGCTCTGCATGACAAAGTTACTCTGTGATGTTTCTCTTTTCCCACACTAAACCTGAGGAATATACACAGAACGACTAGCCATGTTAGCTATATAAGGGTGTGAATGCTATTACACTGTACATCGCTACGAATCGCTTACGTTATATGCCCCGGGGGTACTAATATTTAGGACGGAGAGGTAAAAATACAGACTAAAATTTTATATTTGTGCTTGCATATATGTTATTATAAGGCCAGATGTCACGAAACTTTGAACATATGTCGTTAAATTCACGCGGAAGCTTCCCATTGAAATACATCCCATACAGTGCTAAACTGAAATTTCTGAACATTAGATTCACAGATGTATTGACAAATCATTTCCTTTAACAAGTTATTTAGCACTTGTATATAAGGTGTCAGTTATGTTTCATTGACTGTCTGTATAGTCCAGCGTAGGGCCCACTCTGCTTAGCTCTTGGCTTGGTCGGCGGTTATTTCCATATATCCCTTCTTCCCTCCTAGATAAGAAGGGGTAGCCGTTAACCTTGTCAGGGGTTCTGTGGAGTCGTCTTTATGCTCAGTTTCTGTTGGTCTCTTGTAAGAGACGAACAATCTGCATGATGCGTGTATATGGTCGCACGGTCATGATACGCTCTTTGTCTGTTTTCCAGAAGTATCGCTTTATTGAAATAAATTTTTTTATGATTAAATTGTCGTTATTTCAATTAAATATTATTTAAAATTCACTTCATTGGAACTACAAATAGGATATTTTTTATGATTAAATTGTCGTTATTTCAATTAAATGTTATTTAAAATTCACTACATGGGTACTGCAGATAGGATATTTTTTATGATTAAATTGTTGTTATTTCAATTAAATGTTTTTTAAAATTCACTACATGGGTACTACAAATAGGATATTTTGTATGATTAAATTTTCGTTATTTCAATTAAATGTTATTTAAAATTCACTAAATGGGTACTACAAATAGGTTCTTACCAAAAACCTTATTTTTAAAACTCTCGGTAGGTTCGAGAAATTGTGTTTGTTGTTTTATAAAAAGACGAAACCAGACAGGTAGCGTATCATTATTCGTATTCCATTTAGTATACTATTATCAGAATAAAAAAGTTATAGCAATTAAATTATTTTCAAACTATCAGGACGAAAATATTCCAATTTTAATAAACACCCGGACTGCACCAGTATGTTGAATTACCTCCCTTTAATATATGCAAATTATGAAAACCTGTTTAAAGTAATTAAGGAAATTTATATACCAAACGCAAGCAAGGGAGGTGGTGGGTAAATGTATATATATACTAATATTTTGAAAGGAAATGCTGTTTGTTTATTTTTTTGAAGCCGGAAATTCCCGGAACCGCACAAAGGCCATCCCGAGCAATGTCGTACATGGCCGAATGGAATATATACGAATTGACTCTCCACCAAAGAATGTGTAGAATCAAAGTACTGGGAGTACTAGCATGAATTGTGTAGAATCGATTATGAAGAATTGTTTGGTATTCGAATTGATCTTGCAATGAAGAGTAATGTAATGTCATTTACTTATTAGCTATGGAGGTTGGCAAAAAGCCACATAGTGTTCACTGTGTTGACTTTACAGAATCACACTGCTAAGGAGTACTATTTGGAATAGTTGTTAATGGGATAAGATAGCTATTGCAATTACAATCACCTAACTCAGATGAACAGTGTATATGTACGACAAACTCCCCAACATAAGAGACCACTATCATTCTGTATATCAAACAAATCAACGATAATTAACAGATTTTCGTTAAATCAAAATTGTTTCTTATCCTTAAGATCCAGATGTTTAATATCATTACGAGGAATTTATGACATTTTTAGATCTTTTTTTCAGACACACGGTCTAAGAACGCTAAATATAGTTCCCTATTTGTATGACCTTAATTAATGAATATTCATGACGATTTTAACTACGGAGATTTTTAAATTTTTAAATTTTCAGATTTCTTTATCCAGTACTTTTACTTAAACTACCAATATGACATTGGCTGACATGCGTTTAATTCAGTTAGATAAAATGAATAAACAAAAAATGAACTTTGACGGTAGATTTTTAAACGTCCAATTTCGGCAAAATTTAAGCGTCTACGCTTCATTGACTTACGTTAGAAGTGATGACGTCAGTAAGCGTCTCGTTAACTGTGATCATTCATAGCAACGACGTCTTCATAAACGATAGGTTGACGGCACTTAGATGACAAACCTTAACATCGTCTTTGAATGATATGGATTGCAATACATTGTCGCCAGATTAGAAAAAATGGCGGGCCAAGTGATGCACGGGCTGTTATCGTCTGGGGAGTATAATGAAATTGAGGACGTCGTAATGGCCGATGGTGAATTTATTGAAATGGACGCCGATCGCAAAGCTATAAGGTACCATTGTTACCAAGGAGGCAATTGTTCCATTTCGAACTTCCAACCGTCGATTTTTTTATTATAACTGGAAGGCGACTGTCGGGGGAACAGCATATAATGTTAAAATAATAAATATACCAATATAAATATTATGATATTGCATAACATATATAGCTTGTCAAAATTAACCATGTCCTCTTGACCTCTATAAACATAATTTCACAGCTCATTACTTGTCCATATTGATACGCATTAAATATTGCGGAGATGCACGAGGGATATCCTAAACAACGGAAGGTTACAAATAATACGGTCATATCTTGTCAAATTCCATTGTTAAGGGGTCATATCTTGTCAAATTTCCGTTGTTAAGGGGTCATATCTTGTAGCCTCTACTGATCTTTATGATGCAACAATTGTATGCTTCCAATTCTATCCACGTGTCTATTACATGTACATTGTTATCTTGTCAAATGTTGTAAATCACACAAAAATTAAGACAAATAAATATGTTTAAACTAACCGGAAATCTGATGATGTTGTTGATTTGAGGTTGTTTGCTCTTGAGAGATTGTACTGCATAAGAAAACGAATTTATAATGACATGTACTTTCTTCAGGCAAGTGGTTCTGGGGCTGACGCCCTTTAATCTTATTATAGCAGAAAGGATCCTTACAGACTACAAGAAACACCCGGAAGTGTATTTCCTCACAGATGTGGATCCCTACTTAATGGATCTGGAAGTTGCGTCTGTATGGCCGATATGTTTGCTGAGAATTGGCTATACACACACGAAATTCAACCTCTCTATAGTGTTCTATAACGTGATGAGGTAAACAATCGCCATTTATTTTCTTTTGCACAAGAACAAAAGATACTGAATTAGATTATCTGCTTTGTTATTAGTTGTTGTAAGCTCTTCTGCTTTGAAAACACGAACAGTTATTGTCTACGTCCAGTTTTTTTAAAATATTGCATGATAATTGCGAATGTTGAGACATGCTCGGGAGAAATGGAGGAGACTAGATATGTAAAGGTTTTCATACCTTTCCATGCTGCGATGCATTTTTGCATTTGGTACTTGTAATAACTTAACGATTCTATAAGCTAATACATTTATTCACTCCCAACCTCTGAGTACAACGTTCTAAACATTTATACAACAACAATACAACATCATGATTTAACCTAGGGACTGTATATTATAGTGTGTTCCAGTTTAAACGTTTAGTATGTTTCTACATTACTTCAGTACTAGCATATTAAAACATAACTGAATGATCTTTTGAGACGGTTTCTTAGCAACCGGATCCACATTTTGCATGATGTACAATGTAAGTCCGTCAGAATGGTTATATGAAACGACTGACGGCTTCAACAAACACCAGCGCTCCTGAAAGTAGTACTCCAAGAACAAGACGTAGTGCGCAATTTGTGCCTGCACTACTTTCGTCGTTATTGAATTACTTAATTACAAACTTATGTGCATACAAAAGTAGATTCCCTATCATATGAAATATTTTTTTCTGAGAGATATTAAATAACATTTTACACCCACTGTTTTTAGTACATTATTTTCTGTTCTAGGCATTATGTGATGACAAACACACATTATAATGGAGACCTAATGGAAACCTGGTCTCGCTGGCAAGATCGAGTGATATATATTCGGGAGGACCCGTACGGCTATATACGATCACAGTTTGATCAATTTGGCTTTCCATACCCAGATTACTACGCAAAACTGACTGCTAAGAAAGATACAAATTCTAACGAGACTTTTTCCAAGAGTAACGCACGTGAATTTGAAAGGAACGTGGAAACTGACGAAAGAACAGACTCACAAAAGGATACTGGAGAGCTGGCTTTCGTGAAGAATAAAAACAAGCGATTTAGCAAGAATTGGTTTAAAAAACGTTTTTTAGAGGAAAATTAGGTCTTGTAGAAAATTTATGATAACTATAAAGCTTTGTAAAATATGACGTAAAACTAAGTTCACGATAATAGTTTATATTAAAATGATTATTACATAGTGATTTTCAAAGTTATAACTTTAAATGAAATTTACGTAGTGGTGTAGAGCTTGGCAGAGACACAATTAATAGATAGTTCCCACATTTGCCATATTTACATATCTTGTTCTGAATAGTCAGCCATATTGATAGGCGATTTTCCTGAAAGTTTATATAGGGAATATAATGTAAACGTTCATAAAATTATCAGATATTTAAAAAAATTAATTAACTTATTCAATATGCTCAGAAAGTTGAAGACAAAGTGGCTCACATGCAAATTCTCTTGATATTTTCTCAATTGTCACATTATTTGGGAATCGCTCCAATAAGTGCTTATCAATTTTGCAAATCAGAATGGCTGATGATTAAGAACAAGGGAGGTAAATATTGTAGATGTGGGAACTAGTTTATGGTCTCTGGTCTAGGATACAACAGTTTACACTTGCTAAACACCCAATCACATTTGTTCTGCTGGTCTGTCATACTCCACAAAGAAATCCTACGCTGTCAACTAACTGTCAAAGAAACTGTCAAATTCACAACATACATTCAGGAAAACTGCTCAGGACCAAATAATACTTATTCAGTATTTGTGGCATGAATTAATGTGATTCCATTACTAGTTTGGAGTTTCTCAACAACGGTTGGATTCTGTAAATCTGACTCATAGTTCCCATAGCGATTTCTCTGAATATTATATATCTCACTGTAATGATTTATCCCTATACTCTAGCAGAGACCGTATATGGACGTTATAGTGTGTTCCAGACTCTAGGCTGGATTCAGTTGACGATATATGTAAACTCTGCTGCCCGTTTTTTACATCGATAAATATAGAGCTACTTGTGGTATCAAGGGCCGGCGTTTTGTTGAAAGACGATCTTACGTCGAAGGAAAGATTATAAGAATATTTCATCAACTTCAACTGTTTGGATATATTTTTACAGCACCCACCAAAAGTGATACAAGAGCATTTATAGGTACATGTATGTTATACGATGATAAAACCAAACCCCGCACTGAATGGACAACCACAACAACAGACTTTGATGAAATACAACCAATTTATTCACTTTGAATTCATGATTTAACAATGAACAGAAAACAATGATGAAAACTTTGAATCTATTTAAATAATAATTAAACAACAGCATTTTCACAACAAAGAACAACAAACAATAAGCGTTTATAGCATATCAGTTTGTGTTTTGCATAAATCATTTGTCACTGCAGGAACTGCACATTTAAAGGACCAGTTTTATTAATTATTATTTCAACCAATTCTGTAGTAAGCTTGGTCTTTTTTTACAAAATTGAAGAAAACTTACCGAGTAAAGTTGGAACTGCACATTTAATTGACCAGTTTTATTCATTATTATTTCAACCAATTCTGTAGTAAGCTGAAGTATTTTTTACAAAATTGAAGAAAACTTACCGAGTAAAGTTGTTATCAGTTAATGAAAAAATTAAGAACCAGACTCTCTCTTCACCGGAATCCTATCCAAACCTGATTTCATTCTTTTAATAGAGTTATCATTGTAACTTCAGTCCGACCTCGTTCATTGGAATTCATCAGTTCCAAAATTTAATTTAAGATAATACATGGTTTCAAATAGTCCATTTCAATGTGCGCAAGAAGATGCATCGGGACCTGATATTTATTTCAGAGGACACCAAGTATTTGGATAGAAGGTTGTCGAATGAACGAGGTCCGACCATACTTCATACAAACAATCACTTCAAGTTTGTTACTTAAAAATGTCTTTTATCAGAAAAAACTAAGACGTACTGATACTCTAGTTAAATCATCTCCTGAACATGCTTCCAAGGACTGTACTGTGGGAATTAGTATCATAAATATTTAGAATAACAGCAAACAATTAAATACAAATTAACAATTAGTCAAGTAACACAATTAACACAATAAATAGTTTAACACAATTTGTACAACAAAATTGCAATAAAATTTGCAATATTTAGCCAAACAATGATACATCACAAAAATGCATTTCTTCATGCTACAACTTTCACAGAAGGCAAAACAACTACAAAACCTTTAAAGATCTAGTCCTGTCTCAAAGAAAGTGTTCTTTCTAATATTCTTGCGTAGGATTATACAAAATGGTACAAATCAACAAAACTCAAATGATCGCCAAAGTACACCATCAGAACAAAACTAGAGCTATCACTGAAGGTGATTAATACCCCCACAATACCGCTTTGTCAGACATATTTTTGATAAATTCAAAGATGGCCGCCAGTCAAGACAATGAAATTATCTATCACTATCTATCACTACAGGACCACAATCAGAATGTGCCGACAATATACACAACTAGGCTTGGTAGAAATAATTCATGGAAAACCATGTTATGTGACATGACGGAACAAGTGGTGATTCCCATATAGCCCCCATTGCATATTTTGAAGTGGGGTTATAATAAGAATTGTGTACATTTTAATATTTCGGAGGTGATATGAATACCACAGTATGGGAGTCAGGTCAAAATCAATAAAATAGAAAAAATGAACAGTAATATATAGCACTTTGTCACAAAGAAATATAATGATACATTCGACTAGAGTATGAACTAGTAACACCAATATATTTGATTTTAACTCCCAAGATCTGAACATTTTGCATTCAAATTCGAACAAATATAGCAACAATCCGTATTAAATTGATACAATTTATATTCGCAATCAAGACATTTTGTTCCATTGTCCTTGACTGCAGTTTCACAGATTTAATCAAATAATCAAACTACCTGGATATAACATTATATTATGCCTTATTTCAATGGATTTTAAAAGAAATCCCGTTATTTTCACTGAAAGGCGAGTCTTCAACAACAAAAACAAACCATTTGCTAGTATCTGAATGTAATAAACCAAAAATGCTGCCAACAGAACAGTAAGAACTAATCAACAGTTCCTGTGAAATAAAAAACTGAACTTGTATAGAATTGCTCACAAAAAGCTGGGCAAAATGGAACTAAATCAATGCAAAATATATCAAACAATATGCTAGAAATAACAGTTATTTTCACAGAAAGATAAGTCGTTTACAACTAAAAACAAACCATTTGCTAGTAAGTGAAAGTAAGAGAAACTATTTTTAGTAACAGTGACCTTGACCTTGGCCCCACCAGCCCCAATATCGAACTTGACCTGTATCTTCTGATGTTACACCTGTGTACCAAAAAATTTTCAAATCTGTCTAGCCTTTCATGAGTTATCGTCCGGAAACCATGAAAACCAAGAGAAACTATTTTTAGTAACAGTGACCTTGACCTTGGCCCCACCAGCCCCAATATCGAACTTGACCTGTATCTTCTGATGTTACACCTGTGTACCAAAAATTTTTCAAATCTGTCTAGCCTTTCATGAGTAATCGTCCGGAAACCATGAAAACCAAGAGAAACTATTTTTAGTAACAGTGACCTTGACCTTGGCCCCACCAGCCCCAATATCGAACTTGACCTGTATCTTCTGATGTTACACCTGTGTACCAAATTTTTTTCAAATCTGTCAAGCCTTTCATGAGTTATCGTCCGGAAACCGTTTTTCTATTTTTAGTAACAGTGACCTTGACCTTGGCCCCACCAGCCCCAATATCGAACTTGACCTGTATCTTCTGATGTTACACCTGTGTACCAAAAATTTTTCAAATCTGTCTAGCCTTTCATGAGTTATCATCCGGAAACCATGAAAACCGACAGACCGACCGACAGACCGACCGACAAGCTCACTCCTATATACCCCCTCAAACTTCGTTTGTGGGGGTATAATTATAAATTTTGCACCGATGCAAATGATATGTGAAAAACTTTATTTTGTTCAATGCTTCATAGAAGCTTTATGAAGATTATCTCCCCTGAATCAATAAAGAACTCCATGTACTCGTATCACGATGATTTTGTGGTCATGATATTATTATGATATCAAATATCAACGGACATTGCGTACGCCCCAAGGTAAAATAACCCACCAGAGTATTGTACAATGTAGTTTCTAACAAGCAGTCAAGTATTTCTTCACAAATAAAATATTAAAATGTGTCCATCTTTTACTTAAGAGTAAACTGTTCGTTTGTGATTACCTGACATTACCACTAAAATGATTCAAATTTTTTATTCAAAAGATAGAAGAAATAAAAAAATCTACCCACAGACCCTCGCCAACACTTGTGCAAAAGGGTATTGCAAACAAACATTACATGAAGGATAGTTAATTTGTAATTTCCCTGACCAAACCACCGAAATAGCCCCCAAAATGAATCAATTTTTTTTATTAAAAAAAATAGGAAAAAATATATATTTACCTACTGACCCTCGCCAAATATCGTGCAGAAGGGTATTGCAAACAAACATGACGTAAAGGATAGCTAATTAATGAACAATCAAGCCTCCAAAAGCAAACAAACTGATCTAACATGTCTGTCAAAATTATTGCTGTGTTGAAATTTTTGTCATAATTCACAACCAAACTGATCCATGCCTCTGAAAATCTCTGCTTAAAGTGTCATTTTTTTTGTCATAATTCACAACCAAACAGATGCACCTCTCTCAAAATCTCTGCTTAATGAGTCAAAAGATTTGTCTTAATTCTGTAACAATTGAAAATAGGTGTACAGTTAGTTTTTGTGATTAGCGCACAAATACATGTATCATGATTGAGAACAATCTCAAGATTTTGAAGAATGTTAGTCAAGTACTACTTTTGTACTCAAAACTCATTTTGTTACAAAATAAGGATTAACAATAAATCAAGACAAGTACAGGGTGTTCTACATTTGTGGCACAACTTGGCTACTATCTTCCCAGCCTGTGAGTCTTCCACCGAAGTCATTGGACAACTCCTGAAAGACAAAATTCTGAATGTATTACGTAGCTTAAAGTAAGTGACTTACCGAATGATTTATTTCTATGTGATGACCCAAAATATGATATTTTAATGAAATATCACAAAATTAGATATCAGACATAAATGTCTCAAAATTAACATTTATTATGAAAGTTGCCCAATAATGAGATCATTAAACACATTATCACAAAAAAACAGAAATAATACATGTAGCCAAGAATTGGTTACAAGAAATAAAACAGAGTTTTGAAGTTAAACCCCGGATTATTATAAATGTGTGACATTGTCTGCAGAGATTAACTACTAATTATAATGGTCAATTAAGTGGTTTAGCAACATATCGTAGAACAAACCTTCCAATCATATAAGGATTTTTTCAAGGTATGACAAAAAGTTACCCTTGTAATTCTGTCCAACATAGCTAAAAGAAGGAAACATTCTGTTCCAATATAAATCACTAACTAGAGGGTAGGGGATAACGTCAACGGCTTCACATGGAGGTTGTGGATTTGAACCTCTCAAACCGTAGTACAGGTTTTTCCAGGAAGCTGGTTCTAGTGTATTGAAACAAGCATAATGCTTTCATAAAGCTCAGCTTATATTACATTGAATAATGTACAACTTGATTAATCTCACTTACTGCCTTATCGTCTGTGCTTGGATAAAACACTCCAAGGTCCTCGAAACCTTCAACAAACTGTAGTTCAGACTGTAAACTCTGATGAAGGTCATCTGAGATTTCTGTGAGTAGACACGGAACTTCATGCGTGTCATCCACTAGTGTCATAAGGCCAGACATCTCTGAATTAATACAATCCTATTTTAGTATCCAAGTATAAACCAAAATGTAGACGTAAACATATTTATTAATTATGTGAAAATTCATCGAACTGGAACGTGCCAACAATATACAAATGTATATGCATCTCCTGGTAGCGGGCATGGGGCTTCCCATGACATTTCATTGAATTCTGGTTGGTGGTTGTTGAGAAAGAGCACAGACACAAATGCAAGATGCATGGACAGACCCACTAACAGACAGACGCCGAGGTGGCTTTATGCCAGTGAATTGTTTGTGAAAATGATGTTACTGCCTGTGCCTTTTCAATTGGGAAAACAGGCACAATAAATCCCAAATTTAGGAAAATAAGGTAATGGTTGTTTTGCTTATAAAATTAATTTTTCAGCTGAGGATGGTGTTTGTTATATTTATGAGTTGATGCAAGAGCAAACATTCTTTGATAAAAAGTTAATTACACAAAAACCTGACTAAATAAAAAGAAATTCAGTCAAAAATGAACAAAGACATTTTTTGGGATAAAATTATGATTTTTTGGGGAAAATGGACACTTTGCTAGGGGAACCAGCCTATATTTCGCAGTAAAATGAACAAAAAAAACCCCACTGTATGCTCCGTTTTTCGGAGAGCATAGAAATATCAGGGCCTTGCGTTAACATTCCGACAGTAATATCTGTATTCTGAAATAAAGTTTATCTTATTAAATTTTCCTTAATATTCTTAAACCAACCATAATGTTCCTTGTGCAAAGGTCGAAGTTCAATTCCAAGTAGGTCAGCCGACAAAGCATTTGAGTCGTTGGACTGTTCCAAAGCAGCCATCTTGGCATATGTTGCCCTGTCGTCTGGTTCCAGTTTTTCCAACATATCAGCAATAGTGAGAGTCATCTCTGATTGACTGGTGCCAGGATCCATCGAAGAACAATTGTGCTTGTGGAATAGAAGGTAACTACAAGTACATAAATATTCGTTAGACACAGATTTATGAATCTTTATTTCCAACCATATAAAGAAATGAAGTAAATCAAGGGGAAAAAGTGTGCCCGATGTGGGGCTCCAACCCACGACCCCCTAAACACTAGTACAGCGCTCTACCGACTGAGCTAACCAGGCGGCTGTCTAACCCCACACCAATACACTCCTTCCAACATTTGAGGCTCAACAACTGTGGGCCGTCAAACACTGCTGCCACCATTGAAGTAAATCAAGGGTAAAAAGTGTGCCCGATGTGGGGCTCAAAACCACGACTCCTTAAACACTAGAATGGGACTCTACCGACTGAGCTAACCCCACACCACTACAGAAATTTAAATATAATCATATGAGAAAGAATAGGACAAGATGTGGTTTTTGTAGTCAAAATGAATCTTCATGCCTTTTTTCTAGAAATGTTCTAAAGTTAATTTATAGAAGAATACAAGAATATTAGTTTAAACTATACCACTTTAACACTATTCTACTTAACCAATGTGTTTGATCATCTAATACGTCTAGTCAAAAACTAATCAAGGCTTATCTTGCAAAGCAAAAAACTCATTTAGTCTTTCAAAATTATTCAAATTCGGTAAAAACTAATCTTGCATAATAAAAACCTCATTTAGTCTTTCAAAACTAAACAAATCTTGTAAAAAGTAATCTCTGAAGTAAAAAATCTCTGCTGTAGAAATTAACCCTATCTCATTATTTTGGCCCACGTCGGTCTTTGTCAAGAGCACTGAACACTGTTATACATTATTTGTAATATATATTTAAAGCACTGACTTTAAAGGAGGCAAGGCAACACAAGCAGCTTATTATGAAAATTTTATAACTTAGTACACACCCATCAAAGTCGAGACAACTTTCATCTTCAACACCTGTAGGCACAGTCTGTTCTGAATCATAATCTCTGTGAATAAAATCAAACAGAATTCAAAATTATTAGGTCTGAAAAGGATGAACATTCTGGTTGACTAGAAGGAAATCTTTAAATCTAGTTGTATGGGTCTTGAATTTGTAAAGTATAGTTAGTAATTAAAAACTTGACAATACACAGCATGGAAAAAACGAAAACCCAAAGACAGATCGTGTAAAACACATTTTCATTAATTTCACATGATTTTGAAGAACTAGTATCAACTATAATGTGTCCAAACCAGATACATGTATTGACTATTTCAAAATAGTTCCAATTTGATAGAAGACAATTTTAATGGTTTACATAAACGGCGGAGTATGTTAAATAGAAATGTTACAGTTCTCGCATAATCTTCAACATGGCCTCTCCTCAGTAATTTGACAAACAAAATGTAATTTAATTAGTGCTATATATTGTTCATGTTGTATGCAGTAAAAAGTTACAAAATTAACATTTATTGAAAAAAAACATTTTTAAACAGATTAATGATAGATCTATTGAAGTTCCGTCAGACCTTAAATCCTGTCTTTGTTTTAGCGATGTTAATGGTATACATGTATTGTTGTTTGTACCTCAGGATTAGAGGGAAAATACCCATTTTTATACTAATCCGCAGTATGTCTATTCTGATTTTGCCAGAGGGGTACGTTACAGGAAATAGAAGTACCTTTCAAAGATACATTACTAAAAACTATGAAACTGAATAAAATCATGTCAATTTTTGGTAGAAAAACTAATACTATCATCTACTTAATACGTTTTTTTTCTTGCATTAAGTTTTAATAAAGATTTGGTACAAAGTTAATTATGTTTTCGAGACACCCGTTTGATGCCTCTCTGCTTAGAATATGAACCAATCAAACTGTCTAATTTGTTCCCTATCTAAACAGAGCGCTTCATTATACAACACTTGATTGGTCTAAAATGTAGGTCAAAATCAATATTATACAGGCTACACTGAAAACAGATGTTTCAAGATGTTCTTTGGCTCTTAAACAACATGTGCCACCATTGGTCATTGATCTCACAGTACGATGTTGACTGGCATTTATAGAACTGACATGTCAAACCGAGAGAACCAAACACAATACACATTTTGGTCGATTTGCAAACATTTCGAAACATCTGAAATCACTGGTTTCGCAACTTTTGACGCGTGAAAATACCAGTAGTGTATTTGGGACATGTGTCAGACTATCAAGAAATAAGCACAACCTGTCTAGCCTTCTCCTACATTTAGTTTTCTCCGTCTTGTCATTCTCTGACAGGTTTCTGAAAAAAAGAAATTTTGTAACAATTTTTTTTGTTTCAACTTATATAATGTACAACGACTGAAACACTTTCTATTAATAACTGCATCCTTGGTTCTTAATCAGTATTTGTGCCATATTTAAGGGACTGTGAAGTCTGTGATAAAACCCAGCTCCATGTGGAAGTCAAACTTCAGACCGTGGCATCAGGAGTCTGGTCCTCTATTCCTTGCCCACTATGACTTCCTTGTATTTTGTAACGACTGGTTTGTTTTTTCAAGAAACATTTCTTTTACTGAGTGTTTAAAGTATTAGTACTTGTAATAGTAATATTATCTTAACATCAACTGTTGTATGAATATGCATGCGCTCATTAATGTATGAGGAAATATATGCGATTTCCAAACAAATTACAGAAATTCCGAAACTTTGCAATAAAAACTTTCAAGATTTTTTATCAGAATCAATGTTGGCTATTATTATCAGGCTGCTATGATGTTCATTTTACGTGTTTTGTTATTCTAAAATTATAATAATGGCAATAAGTCCATTCTTAAAAAAATTCTTTGGCATTGCCCAACCCAGCAAAATTACGGTGGGTAGGTAATTAATTTTTTTCACTATACTACTTTTTAAAGCCATTCAAGTTTCAATAATAATCAATTCTTTATTCTATGAAGGTAACATATCAAGGTTAAACAATAAATGTAAATGCCTTATTTACTATATGGCCTTCTTTTAACAAGATATTCCTTGAGCAACAATCAAAACATGCCGAACAAACAAACATACACTCACGTGCGCACAAGCAAACAGAATACGTACCTACCCCACTTCACAGAGTAGGGTAGGAGGACATGAAACAAACGTTTGTTAAATGTGGTCTTACTTGACTGAGAACTGCCTATCTATGTCTTCTACACTATCCACACTGTCAATGGATTCTGTACATAATAGTCCCGTAACATGTTCATCATCTTCCAAATCGAAGTATTCCATCTTTGTCATACTGCTACCTGGGGCGAGAGGCGTCTGAAACCAAACAAATAGAAACCTGTGGTAGTAACATGTTTACAGCCATCAAAATCCACAGCTAGCTTCAACTGGCTAAAACTGTCAAATTAAAAGATATTTTTCATAATTTATTTTGACCTCAGTCTTTGATGTTTTCAAATGCGAACAGTTTTTAAGGCGGCAGAGCAGGTTTCATAGACTACGCTCCGTTTATCTTCATTAAAATTGTTTACAGTAATAATCAAATTACTCTAAATACAGTGCCACATAGTAAATATCTATAAGGCTGTCAGTCATATGGACACTAGTCAAGACCACAGCAGAATTTTTCAAACAGCTAGACAATATTGTACTTAAGTAACTGCAAGGACCAGTGTAATAATAGACACTTTAAGTGAAATAAAACATTGAAACAGCCAATGAACAGTCTGATAATATACATTTTTAATGATAACACAGAACCAGTCAATGAGCAGTCTAATAACATACATTTTAATGATAATATAGAACCAGTCAATGTTGATAATATATGTGTCATTCTCTGAGATTTTTGGCCCAAATGACATATCTGGGTGAAATTGAGTTACAGTCGAAACCCGTTATGTCGACATTACAGGGACCTGATAAAATATGTCGACATATCCGAATGTCGACACATCCGATTCCAGTACTGGCAACCTTACTTGTCTTGTATATACGTATTTTTGCTATGGTGGTGTTGTAAAACTTACCACTCGTGTGTTTTGCTGCAGGTGTTGTAAAACTAATTGAATCGTGATATTTGGTATACTTTAAATAAATAATATCACAGACATACTATATGTATATGTTCGATTTTTATGTTGTTTTTCGGGTTTAATGCCCTTTTTTCAACAATATTTAATCATATACGACGAGTGGCTAAATTTAACAGTTTTACTGAAACTGGTAAATATTCGCTGCGACACTTATCAATTATATTGCAAACTACGATGTTAATTTACAGATCCGTTTTACAAACTGTGAAATAATTAATTGTGACACAAACAATAGGTCGGGATAAAATTGTTTATCTCTTCACGGTCAATTGACACCTTTTCAATTTCAATCAAGTCGAGAGGATGTCGACACAAACAAGTACATTAAGGTGTGAAAACACTCTTTGGGCCAGAGAAATCACGTCGACATAGCCGAAATTGTCGACATAGAAATGTCGACATAAAAATCATTTTCCATATACAATATATAGGGACAGAAATCGGGACTTTACAAATATGTCGACTTAACCGGAATGTCGATATAACCGATGTCGACATAACGGGGTTCAACTGTATTAACATTTCTGTATGCAGGGGTATTTGTAGGTCACTACGAAACATCTTTAATACAGCAAATATGATTTCTGATGCAATAATATTTTACAAATAAATGTATATTGTTGTTTTCCTTTAGAAAAGGGGCAGTCTCAATGTTTATCACTGTTTTGCTTCTGCTCGCTGCTGAATCATAAATCATTCACTAAAATTTTTCAAGTAGCTGTTGCAATTAATGTGAAAACATGACATCATATATTGTGAAAACATGATGTCATTTTTATCGCGTTTTCTCAGTACACATGTATGTTTAATATGACTTTAAATACAATACTGAACCAGTCAATGACCAGTCAAACAATATACATTTATTATACACATTGTAAGAGGACATTGCATCAGTCTACCTGCGGAATAGATATTGTGCTAAATGGCGAAACGAGGCTCGAAGTAGCGGGTGTTCCAGGTAATGCCATCATAGGATCCTCCTTATCCAAACCATATGGTAACTTGATCGGTGTAAATCCGTCAGATGTGTACATTGACGACTGTGAGGATGACTGCATGTCAGCACCTGTTGTAACCTGCAATATTAATTTTAAATTTGTGAATTTTTTTGCATTATACAGAACGGATATAGTTCACTAACTACAAAAAAATGACATGAAAACGTTACCATTTATGTGGTTATGTTTCAAATTTAAGAAAACTGCATTATTTGCAAAATTTTGCTGCAAATATTACCATGGCAACAAAGAATATCAGTATTTTCGGTAAAAAAAAGAAAAGATATACCTTACATATGTATTCCATTTAAACACGTACTATTATTTTTCCTTCGTTTTGTTAAAAACAAATGCACAGAGTTTGAACTCATACAGGGGCCCAACTTTCTGTGGAATCATAGATTCTTGATAAGGCCAAATGAAAGAATAAGTTTGTTGCAGGTTGTTTCACCTTCCTTAATATTTGGTCTCCAATCCTGAAGTTAGTTTCACACATTCAGACAAGCACTATACAAGTCAGATTTTTGCCTCTATACAGCATATGCAAAACACCAGAGAAACAATAAGAATCTAGACGTGTCCATAAGACACAGATATCCAAGATATGGGCGCTTTCAAGTATTATTGATTGGAAATCAGTTTAAGTTGAAAAAGGTCCATAACTCCTCCAAAAATTGGTGGAATGTAATCAAAATCGAACATGACCTTTATTTTATTATCCTATGCTTGTGTACCCAATATGAATTGAATCCATCATCCTTTTTGATTGGAAACCAATTTTTCGAATGGACAGATAGGGGCAACACTTTATGCCCCATTTCCATTCTATGAATAGCAGGGGAAAAATTGCGGGGGCATAACCTACCTTCCCCATGTTTTTGAGAAAAGTAATCAGAAACAAACCAATTATTTTGTTATGCCTAAATAAACTGACAACAGAAGGAGTGAAAATAAATTTGCACTAAGTATCAGACATGAATGTCAAAGCATGAAAAGTCATTATCTACCAGTTAGTCATATTGTACGTGGGTGTTTTCACGTCAGAACATTGGAAATGTTTGTACCTCAATACAGAAATACCGCATTCTTGCTCTGATTCTACCAAATATGTTGCAAAATCTTTCTGTTGCTTAGGTAACATAAAATGCTACATAGCAACACAGTCATTGACTTCACAGGATCAGCTGTGAAGACGGCATTTAAGGTGATAATTCCATTTTACTATATTTGTACAATACAAATGTCATACAGGGTAAGGTTAACAACCTACTGAATGACTTGATCAGTAATTCAGCTGAAAACTAGATATGTCCATAGGACACTGATGCCCCCTATAAGGGCTATACAAACGTTTTTGATTGGAAACTAATTTTTGTAGTCAAGAAAGGACCACAACAACACAATTTATAACCCAAATCAAACTTGATCTAAAAAAAACTATCCTATGCTTATGTGGCCAATATGAATCTTATCCATCTATTCATTCAAGAGTTAATGATCGGTTTCGCACAGGCCGACGGTGCAACACTTTATGCTCCTTTGTGCAACATGCAGATAGTGGCTAAATTATGAGCAATTATGCTTCATCTGCCACTAACTTGGCTATATGCTCTCTTACAATTTTTAACAGCAATATTTGAAATTGAAAGTCACCTATTGAACTTCAAATTTAGGATGTTCACTTTTGATTAGTTTTTCTCATTTATAGAAATCATGAAGTTTGTAGTTAGTGAACTTAAACAATATTTCATGGACGGAAGATAAGCATGAAGGGGCTGCACTGTTCGAGCCAAGGAAATGTTGTCGTAATGAAAGTGGGAAATAGCTGTCCATACTTTCAGTGGTGTAGACGTGTATTGCTCCTTTTCCACAAACATATTCTTGCCATACACAGAAACTTTTTTCTTTATAGGTGTCAAATGTTGCTTAGCAACTACTTGGTGATCCGATTCATTGATAAATGCAGCTTCTTGAAAGGCCTCTGAGAAATTGTGTTCTTTTGTTGCAGAACGCTGAAATACAGATTGAAAATATAATCAAAGACTAGAGGTGTTTACGTTGGAAGCATTTCAATGCAATTCTGTCCATAAATATTAAAGAATTGTGATTTTTTTCGACACAGCCGAACAAACATGGCTTTGCTATTTGCACGTCAGTGTTGTGTAAACTAATCAAATCTTACATTAACCACTAAACCAACCCAACGATAAGGGGTAAGTGACCTTACCGAAATCCACTGAATTTTGGTGAATTTAACGAAATCCATTTAGGGTATGGAGTGACCAGCAATAATATCTCGGCATTTTTATGTTGCACAACAAATCTTAACCTTCCAATAGCGCCGACAATCTTTTTTCAAGATATTTCTTGTTTCTTTTAAAGTTTAACAACAACAGTTCTGCTGGTGATGGGTGAAGGAAAGAGGTTGACCAGTGAAAGTGGAACTAGTCCTATATGCAAATACAGGGTGTTAAAAAAGTCTGTTCACAAAGTTTGAATTTTAGTATTTTTTTAAATGCTCTTTCCATCTATGTCACTATAGACCAATAGTTTACTTCTGCTTGAGAGTACTAAATAAAACTGATATTCATGACAAACGTAGTATCTTTCATGATGGGAAATAAAGCCAGTGTACACAGCATTATTCTCATTTTATCTAAATTCAAACTTTGTGAACTTTTTAACACCCTGTAGATAAAGAAGCACATAGACTTGGTCAACTTCTACCCTGCTATGAAGGTTTCTTTATCACATTTCACGCAGTGGCCCTCTCTTGAATCCTGATTCCTATCTTTTGATGCCAGGCACCAGGCAGGTAGGCACACGGTAATCAATATTTAACTAGCAGGCGGTGCACCGACTACCCATATGAGAACGGACCCCTACATAACTTTGAATCTTAGATATCCCACTCCCAAGGTGGATGCCTTAACCCTCAGCCAAGGGAGACTATATCAGATCAACTTCAAATTTCACAGGTGCATAATGTAGACAATAATAAGCTGTTCACGGTCACTTTGCCATTTGATCATTTATAGAAACATTGCTGCATTGTTTTGACATTTTTAAGTTTGATAACTATACAAACTATTTATACATATACCAATTTATTAAGTTCCATTACTAGGGAAGCACTAAATTCACATCCTGTTAAAACCAGCACTTGTATCTTATTAAGATACGAGCGAGCGTGGCCTAATCTGTGTTTGAACTCAAAGCCTCCCTGTTGAATGACCGACACCTTGTCCTCTACAGAACAACATCCCTAACAAACTGTTAGACAAGGCATCTACAGAGTAGGTCTGGTCCTGAGAAACCTTTTTTATATTGATGATTAAAGAGACATCAAGTTGTTACAGGGAATACCTCACATATAATACAATACCTTCCCGCACAGACCCCAGCGAAAACAACAGTTCACAAAACATTATGGACCGAGGTGTAAGGGTAACCATATATGGGAATATGGTAGCAAGGAATGGTCAACCAACAAAAAAAAATAAGGAGACTTAAGGGAACAACAAGGGAGAATAGGGTAACCTTAATTTAGCACACTGCACCTGTCAACACTATGCTGGTAAGTTGAGGAATAAGATAAGGATTTAAAATGCTAACAAACAAGCAGTCTATTTGTTAAGCTGATGTTCAGTATAATTGAATTGGCAATTAATGTGACAAGAAAACAACACGACAGTTGAAGACAACTGTACGGTTTATCCAGGTTTATATCAAGAATTACTTAATACTGAAACCAGTAAAACTGAAGTGTGATACATGATTTATGTATCATGGGTGAACATCTTTTGTGAAATCTCTGTGGACTGATTGCGATAGATAAGCTGGTAGTCAGCCTGCCAATGGATTCCACTTCTTGGAAAAATAAGTACTTGTGTCTCATGAGGAGGTGTGCATGTGACCCTAGCCAAGCTCGAACGCACAACCTCCGGACTCTGTGGCGGAAACCTTACCGACTACACAACCGCTCCCCTTTCATAACCGAGTTAACATGGATAGGCACTCCAGCCCTGCGTTCAGATACGGCCAACAGTTGCGAACGTTACAAAACAAAACTTTGTTTTGTATACCTGACCCACCATATCACATTCATTGCACATTGGGAACCAAATTGCAAATGTTACGAAACGTTAGCCGCAAGCACAATTACTGAACAGTCTCCAGCAGAGAGATAACACTCTCAATGTATAACAAAGTAATAACAAAATACCAGTATAGACTTTCAAAACATTTTATAACACAAACATGACCTATAGTCAGAATATTCATCAAACTGAATGTTGTGACTTTATCATCCAAAAGACAGATATGCCAATTAAATAGTTTTGTTTTATCGCTGTTAAGAATTTTTGGTAAATAACATAATAAAAATATACATCATTCAGACAAGAATTTATTAAAAATTATATACAAAAATCCAACTTATTAATATAGAAAAATTACGAAAAGACATTTTCTGTATATATTCATACAACGCAAACACAAAATTGCCGCGATCTGACATCTGTATGAAAGGCACTTTTTGCTAATAAAATGTGTTCTGGCATGGAGCTAGATTACATTAACTTGGTTCATGATTCTGACAGGAATTTAAAAAAATGAAATTCCTTAGTAAAAACAATACAATTTTTCTCATGATTCTCAAAATTTAACATATTGAACAAATAAACTGAAACAATTCAACATTCAAATAAAAACATGACATGCAAAACAATGACTGCAATAATTACAAACAATTAGAAGTCTTAAAATTATTTTATATACAAAATTATGCAAGATGCATGGCAACTACACATCGACACATAGTATGTATGCCTCGTCATGGGAAATGTGTAACATATAAATGGCCCCAAATAGAAATGCTATATAATTTATATAGAGAGAGACCCGTCTTATTATTTCCCAAATAAAAATATAATCTACAATATGATCTTCACATAGTGAATGTTAGCATGCAAAACTGACCTACAGTCATTCTCTACCAGAAATATAAATAGAGGGGTGAAAGCGACACACTTTTATTAATAAACAGATAGACTAGTCTGGCTTACACTCCTTGATTCAATACATAATAGTTCTACTAAGTCACAGTTGAAAATCCTAGTTAAATCTAGCACAACAACATGACCTTTAATGGATAGTTCCCACATCTACACTATTTACCTCCCTTGTTCTTAATCATCAGCCATTTTGATAGGCAAAACTGTTAAGCCCTTATAGGAGTAATTTCCAAATATGTGATAATTGAGTACCAAAATAATTTGCATGTGACAACCACTTTGTCTTCAAATAACTGAGCCAAATGCCCACATGAGCATAAAGAATGTCATTTATTCAAATTCTGATTAGTTTATCATCGTAGACATAATATTCCCAAAAATTGTTAAGGAAATTTGCCTATCAATATGGCTGACAATTTCGAACAAGGGAGGTAAATATTGTAAATGTGGGAACTATCTATTGTGGAACACAAAGCTATTATATAATTAAAAATTAGTTTGTTAAGCTGTTGGCACTTGTTTATATTGGCTTGTTAACTCTTAGATTCTTCCACAAAAACATTTCTGAAATTGAAATTCAGAGACGTCTATTTAACGGCCATATTTACATATTGAAATGAAGTAAAACCTGGACTCAATATTGTAAAGCATAAAAGCTAGAATTGTCTCAATTTTCCACCTTTGTCACACAAAACAACCAACTCTCACATCATTTTACAGATAGAAATACCTAAAAACCGTGAGACACATAAAATGTTTAATAATCTTTGTTTGTACGAGAGAATTACTCAAAGCCAAAATTTCCGGACAGTTTAATAGATATGCAGTTTTACTCGATTTCATTTCTACCCACGCTTGCATTTACAGTGAAACCTAAATAACAAGTCTGCCATTAGTTCTGAAGGATGTCAGTCTTATTAATGAGGTAGTCTGATTATCGACTTAAAATGAAAAACTAGAAACGAGTCGCAGACACGGATGCCCCCACATAGTGATATGTGACACAGAAATTAGTGTTTATTTGAGATATTTATACAAATATACATGAGACATAGGCAATATACTTTGGAAACAATATAATTATGTCTTTAATAACAGTGACCGAATCCTTGAACCTAGGAGACTGTGTGTTGCACATGACACATGGTGATCACATGCGTCAAGTAATTTTGAAATCCCTCCATACAAAATGAAGTTAAAGTGCAGACAAGAATCTGAACACACCATGCACACTCACAGACAGCCACTCCAATCCCCCCCCGGTATATATGGTGGGGGGGGGGGCATAAAAAAGAATATTGGTGCATGAACATAATGGTCTTACTAATGAGGCTGTTATTATTTTGAGGTGGTCTTTACGCGAGGTTTGCATGTAATTCCGCTACCATTTTTTTCGAATACACAATAAGCGATAAGCGTTGTACTGTAAAGATATTCATGATACAGGAATCACAGTTATGAAGAGAACAATCCCTGGGAGCTGTCTACAAGTTCTCTTCTTTCAACATAAAAGCTACTAATGAACAGTTTTATTGCTTGGTTAAAAGGAAGTCTAAATGACTCAGTAGCTAGATTGATTTATTTCTGCGTAAAATATAAAGCTTCGTGGCAAAAAGTAGCTTCTAAGTATAAACATGTCATTCAAATTATCATGCAAAGGACAACATAATAAAAGAGATATAGAACCCATGTGTCCATTGTGGTCCTTATATAGATAGCGTATTGTTTCTATTTTAAGAATCATTATAATTTCATAGTTGTCGCCTATTTCTTGTCCTCAATTGAGATAAAAATTATGATCAAGTGAGATAGTGTTTTTCTCATTCGACCTATAAGATATGACAATACAATTTAATATGTACACATGCAAAATATAAATTATCCTGAAAATTACCTTGGGTTTAAAAATTGGCGAGATTTTCGACTTCACAATTTGAGGATTGGAGGTCTTAACTTCGGACTGATTTGCAACCATCAGGTCACAAGACAGCCGCCTCATCTGTTCAAGGTTGGATTCTATATCTGGCGGTACACTGTATCTCTTTCGACCAGCATTGCTGGAGCTGAAACCATACATGCAGTCAGTAATTTGTTTTTGTTCATTTTACTGCCGAATATAGGCGGTTTCCCCTTATCAAAAGGAGTCCATTTTCCCCCTAATCCCCCCCCAAATTCTTTGTTCATTTTTCCCCTCTGACTGAATGTCTTTTTATCAAGTCAGGTTTTTGTGTATTTAACCTTTTATAAAAGAATATTTGCTCTTACATCACCTCATCGCCACAGCTGAAGTTATTTTTATAAGAAAAACAACCATTACCTTATTTTCCCAAATTCGGGATTATTGCCCCTACTTTTCCCAATTGAAAAGGCAAAGGTAGTAAAATTATTTTCCCAAAAAAACACCAATAGTAATCATCAGTTTGAGCCATTTCATGTTCAATAATGCAAATCTTACCTATATTAACCACATATTACCTGGCTCTGTATCTTATAGATATAAGCTGAAAACTGTCCATTATGTCAGATATTGAATTTTTCGAGGTGTGTCGTCCAAGGTTTATATGTTAAATAAATTACTGCTCGATACCTGCCTTCCATTAAGTTCAGCTCCCGGTACAATATTAAGCTCGACATACCTAATAGCGGACTGCGTAAACATATCTTACAGCCCTATCTTACAACTGAGTTAACCGGTCAGTCCCCTCAACAATAAAGACTATTTGTATGCATGCATGTTGTACTAACCATACAAACAATGAATGTTGCTTGTCAGCAAAATCTCGTTTGACATCTTCGAAGGTTGCTGGAATAAGAACATTTTCATCAGCCTCTATCATCACGGTTCTTCCACACATTGGTGCTGGAAAATATGGGACTGTTTCAGTATACAATTGCAAAAAGTAGTTCCAAAAAGCAACCAGAAGTGAACTCATTATTCTTTTAAGCCTATAAGTTAAATATATTTTAAAGGAACATTAAATTATAAAAATCATATTTAGCATTACATTGCATCACAGATTTCCCTGATGCAGAAATCTTGAGTCCCCGACTCCCCATTCTTTCTAGGGACTCCCATTTTCAACTTACTGTGCATCCATGGGACCACTAAAATAAACTTTTGTCAACTTGCTGTCCATCCATGGGACCACTAAAATAAACGTTTGTCAAATATGAACTGCATATCTGGGACCCTACAAATTCACCAAGGATCCCCAACTTATTAAACACGAGGGTCCAACGACCCCTAGCTGAAAAATCCGAGGGAAAACCATGATTATCGATTTTGAAGACTAAATAAAGGTTCACCTCGTTCTTTTATTAATTCTTTCAGTTTTCTCTCAAGGTTAGCAATATGTCTCTCTGTTTCCTTGATAATCAATGCCTGTAAGAAAATAATAATACAACATGTCGATGTGTCTTGTCAAACATATCTCCCTTAGCAGATTAAGGTGGGGAGGCCTTTTGATTTGAATTTTTCAACTAATTTTTTAATTTTCTCAGAATAAGGGAATATTATTATTCAAGCAAAATACTTTTTAACTATTATAAATAAAAAAAAATCTACTTGGAAAGGCTAGGAAGTCCAAAATAACAAATTGGAAGTTATTTTTTTCTATATTATATTCCGGACATACAATTCTCTGTGGAATTGCTGTTATAAATTATTGTTCTGATGATAAAATTCATATTGAAACTTTCATCTATAAATA
Source organism: Mactromeris polynyma (assembly GCA_032209605.1). Classification (NCBI taxonomy): domain Eukaryota; kingdom Metazoa; phylum Mollusca; class Bivalvia; order Venerida; family Mactridae; genus Mactromeris; species Mactromeris polynyma. The sequence continues at coordinate 4,156,553 of JASFXZ010000029.1, forward strand.
TTCATTATGATTATATATCTATATGTCACATCATAAATGTTGTATCTATATATAGACAGACATTTCTTTGTGAAAAGTCAATGTACAAAATGTGTTTAAGACAGGTTTTACTGTACTAGGCAATTATAAAAAAAATTTACCTTAGAAATTTTTCTTCTTCCAAGTTTTTTCTGGTTTGGTACAGCATTCTTCATTATATTGTAACACATTGCTACACCTGCCCTCCATTTTGCATCACTCTGTCTACGCCTTGCTCTTGTTTGCGTTACCACTCGACCAGACGGCATTTTGACCTGCAGTCAAATTGCAGGAAACATTGGAATTATTATTATTGAGTGATCAGGCTTCTTATTGGGATTTCAAATACAAGTTCTAAGAAAAGTTTTGAGAGAAATTTGGAGTCCTTCTGTGTTATTTTATCTAAAAAAATTATGTTTTACTTTTAATCTGGCAAAAGTGAAAATAAAGCAGAACAGGAAAAGCCATATTCAGAGATCTTATGTACTCTAGACAGATCTTGATAAATGTAGGCACATGTAAAGTGGGTCACAAAGCAATACTTATTGACAAAGGGACACTCTAGGCATACTATTTGGCGAACTTGGTTATTACAGTGTGAATTTCCTGGACTTTATCTGCTTGCCATACGACAGGGTCCAGCTCCCTGATTCGATATGGATAACCATATTTTGCCAAAATCTCAAGGGGTCTGGAGCCCTGATCCCCCTCTGGCTCTGGGTCCACACTTGGGTTAAACTAACCTCAATTAGACCTAGCGGCTGCTGAATATTATCACGGACATATAAACCAATCTAAATGGTTTATAATATGAAATCCAATAATCTAGATTAACTATCATTGAACATTACTACTCATGCCAGTAAGTATGCTCAGTAGAATGGCGACATTGACCGCTGGTTGTTCCTTTCTCGATTGAATTTGAAAGGTCTAAATCATAAATGTAGGAAAATGCTGGACTCAATGCATATTCTATTATTAGCAATTAACGAGAATTGAAATGCTCTAGATATCCTTTCAATTCAAACGCATTCGCGCCCTTAAACACGTCCTTTTTAACAATATATTTACCGAGCCCTTTAATCAGCAATGACGAGTTTTACCACCTCCACGTGGTTTTCGAACAGCCGCCTAGATGACGCTGATTAACGTGTCTGTAATAGACTGGTTTCCAAAAAAAAGAATGGAACACCTTCGGGATTTTATACCCAAAGCGAGTAAATATCCAGAACATCAAGTGTAGAATTTTAAGATTTGAGCGATATGTCGGAGATTTTTGTATTGATGCCATGGTTTTGGTTAAGTTGTAGGTATTCCGTACAGACTGCAGTAAATGTAAGGGGAGATCACTATGTAGGATATTGATGGAGTAGGTGAAAAGGGCGGCGGTGCCGTGCTGTAACCTATAACCAGTATTGAATCGAAAACATAATTCATGTGTATATTTGATAATAATAAATGAAAGGAAATGTTTCAAGCTTGCCAAAGATGTAAAAATAAAAAATCGCGAAAATCGGTGAATGATTTGTAAATAATTGATCAGTAATTGGGCTTTGAAATTGGACTGGTACAGTATATAAATTTATGCAGACGACGCTACAGACAATCATGTGTATACAGTCCCCAACGTGATGTATTCAGCACGTCTAATGTTTACCATCTCTATAGACAGCGGGTAAGTATATTCGCTTTCTGATCCTATTTCATTCTGTTTCTTTGAAAAATGAGACTGATCTGTGTTTAGGGGAATGTACGCTGATGCTTTTGATGCAATTTCCGTGAACAGGGAACGAAATATGTGTCCGAATAAGACTGTAAACACACACAAAAGCGACAAATGATGGACGGAATTTGTTTTTTATTCTATATATTCCAGCAATCAACGAACAATGTATGTCAGTATGTCATATTCCATTCATAAAACATCTACATAATTATATATAGAGCACATATTGCTGATTATACATGTGCCAAATTTGGTCTTCGAGTATTCTTTTATGGTTGATATACTGCATGCTGGGGTCTTATTCATCAACCTGTTAAGCCTGAAACTCAGACTTAGACTTGAAATTGTTGAATTTTGTTTTTGCCTCTACGTTGTTATAACAGTAGATCTACATATTTTAATACAATTTGACAAGATTGTAGAGTTGGTCAGGGCCGTAAATTACATGGAGGCATGTAGGCAGTTGCCTCCTATTGCGGGCTGAAAAAAAAATCATTTTTTGTCTAAAAAGGGTCCAAAAATTTTTTCGCCTCGTTCCGCTCGGCGGGGTGCCTCCTCTTCCAGGGGAGGCAATTTACGGCCCTGGAGTTGGTAACAATTAACAATTATTCTGACAAAATTTCATACGTTTAGATTTAATGAAAACGAAAGGCTGGTAAATATAACTTTTGCAAGTCAGTTCAAAGTCTAAGTCTGAGTTTTAGTCTTAAATGTTTGTGAATAAGGACCAAAGGCCTCTAGGCTTTATCGATATTTTGGCTGTATGTACAGCAAATCAAAATTAAAAATATGGTCTTGTATGTCATGCCAGTTTGTAGTAATGTTGCAAAATCGGCAGTCTCTGCTTTACAGCTTTGCTATACTGTTCATGTTGTTTATTGTTCATGTAAAATACGACTTCCTTATCAGTAAATAATTACGTACATGTGAACTCCCAGATTTGACAGGCCACTCAAGCTCTCCCGGCCGGGAGTCCGATTTTCAAATTATACATCGTAAAATATTGTTATGGGGTATTTTTTATCTATCTCCACAATAGATTTAGCTGATTTCTCTGTTGATTTACAACCGATGCTTAGGATCTTTTTTAAGTCTTTCTCATCGCCGCCTCGTTGTTCTTACTTTCAGTGAAATTATAATTTGATCATACTGCTCTGGTGAAACTCTTGTTTAAGCATGTGGGAGATAACAGTGTAAATGCTGTACAAATTTGTTACTATGATAGTATGTAAATTATGTCTATTGATTCAGTATTGTCATGTGTTATGTGATAATGCCCCAAGTGATGTGAGGTAACACAGTGTTATGTGATAATGCACTGTGTGATGTGAGGTAACACAATGTTATGTGATAATGCCCTGAGTGATGTGAGGTAACACAAGGTTATGTGATAATGCACTGAGTGATGTGAGGTAACACAATGTAATGTGATAATGCCCTGAGTGATGTGAGGTAACACAAGGTTATGTGATAATGCACTGAGTGATGTGAGGTAACACAATGTAATGTGATAATGCCCTGAGTGATGTGAGGTAACACAAGGTTATGTGATAATGCACTGTGTGATGTGAGGTAACACAATGTTATGTGATAATGCCCTGAGTGATGTGAGGTAACACAAGGTTATGTGATAATGCACTGAGTGAGGTGAGGTAACACAAGGTTATGTGATAATGCACTGAGTGATGTGAGGTAACACAAGGTTGTGAGATAATGCACTGAGTGATGTGAGGTAACACAAGGTTATGTGATAATGCACTGAGTGATGTGAGGTAACACAATGTTATGTGATAATGCACTGAGTGATGTGAGGTAACACAATGTTATGTGATAATGCACTGAGTGATGTGAGTTAACACAGTGTTATGTGATAATGCACTGAGTGATGTGAGGTAACACAATGTTATGTGATAATGTCCTGAGTGATGTGATGTATCACTAATCAAGGTGTTGTTGCACCAAGTAAAGTGATAATGCACTGAGATATTGTAGTGTGTTATGAGATACTGCACTGAGTTACATGATATTGTACAGTGTTATGTGATGATGCACAGAGCTATGGGGTATTATGTGATATGGTACTGTATTGTTAAGATGTATTATGTGATATGGTACTGTATTGTTAAGATGTATTATGTGATATGGTACTGTATTGTTAAGATGTATTATGTGATATGGTACTGTATTGCTAAGATGTATTATGTGATATGGTACTGTATTGCTAAGATGTATTATGTGATATGGTACTGTATTGCTAAGATGTATTATGTGATATGGTACTGTATTGCTAAGATGTATTATGTGATATGGTACTGTATTGCTAAGATGTATTATGTGATATGGTACTGTATTGCTAAGATGTATTATGTGATATGGTACTGTATTGCTAAGATGTATTATGTGATATGGTACTGTATTGCTAAGATGTATTATGTGATATGGTACTGTATTGTTAAGATGTATTATGTGATATGGTACTGTATTGTTAAGATGTATTATGTGATATGGTACTGTATTGTTAAGATGTATTATGTGATATGGTACTGTATTGTTAAGATGTATTATGTGATATGGTACTGTATTGTTAAGATGTATTATGTGATATGGTACTGTATTGCTAAGATGTATTATGTGATATGGTACTGTATTGTTAAGATGTATTATGTGATATGGTACTGTATTGTTAAGATGTATTATGTGATATGGTACGGTATTGTTAAGATGTATTATGTGATATGGTACTGTATTGTTAAGATGTATTATGTGATATGGTACTGTATTGTTAAGATGTATTATGTGATATGGTACTGTATTGTTAAGATGTATTATGTTATATTGCTTATAGTTCCTCAATATTAAATAAAGTTTTTCTCAACCTCCAGCAGTTTTATTTCAACAGTTCTTTTCATAAAACCAACAAAATAACAACAACAGTCTAAGTATGTTTACTTTTCATGTAAACTAACTTTGCAAAATGGATTTTTCTCTAGATATTAAAGTCACAAAAATAAACATATTCATTAAGGACAACAAGATGCAAAAACACACATGTATTTTAACAATATATATGAAAAATAAATAACATTTGAAGGTATTACATGTAACAATCAGGCTTACATGTAGTTAGTTTGTACATAGTTAAGTTTAAATATTGTCCAAGGTTATCTTGGGAAAATGTGTGAACAGAGACCAACACCAAATCCATGGCAATTAACCATTAACACATACACAGTTCATAATAAATGGCAAAAAATATTAAGACAGATTTGCATAATACTTATGATCGTTAGACAAATAAATTGTAAATGAAGTTGACCAGTGGTGGGGTACTCAGACGCAAGCCATACGGAAATGCAACAATCAGGGATGTGCTCAGAGCAAACTTGTCTTGGGTAGGCCTAAGTGATCATGTACAAATAATATCACCCCTATATTAGAGCTGACAAAAAATTGCTCTGATAATTACTTGAAAAATGTTGTAATAACACTGAATTTGCTAATAAAATCATATTTGAATTTTTTATTTGATTGTTTAATATCAGGATTTCAATAATATGCAACAAAACTTGAACAAGAGGGTAATGATATCTCAGGTGACCCCTATTAATTTGAACAATCTTGGTAGAGGACCACTAGACGATGCTACACACCAAATGTCTAAGCTCTATGCCTTACGGTTTCAGACAAGAAGATTTTTAAAGTTTTCCTTTCCATTGCCATAGCATCTAGAGTTCTGCATAGAATAAATTTCTTTGAACAATTTTGAAAGGGCGCCACGAAAGGAACATCCCTGTGAAGTTTCATCAAAATTGGCCAAGCGGTTTAGGAGGAGATGTTGTTTGAAGCAATTGTTGACGGACACAGGACTGTGGGCGATGGGAAAAATGTTGAACTGTTACACAAATTGACATGGAAAAATGGACAATATCATAAATAAACAAAACATGGATGAACAATTACATACAAAAAATAAAAGTACAGAAAACATGACCGGTAGATGTTAAAATTTGATATAAATATAACGATACACCATAAGTAATAATGATAGACAACAATATCAAACATTCTTGATTTGTCAATATTCACATCAGTATAACACCATAATCAACAAAAAGAGGCCAAAGTTGGCCAACTACGCTCACTTGATTAATAGCAAAGGTCATTGGACTGACTTGAAGTGAAACAATCATTTAAGGTTTTTTCTATATTCAGGTCTGCAGCCCTTGTGTGCGGTAGAGCAGAACTGATATAACCAACTTCACAGTCAGTTTTACTTATAGACTGGAGTACAGTTGGACCTCGTTCATTCAAATTCATCGGGTCCGAAATTTTATTTTGAATAATACATGGTTTCCAATAGCCCATTTTAATTCGACATGCATAAGAAGTTACATCGGCACCTGGCATTAATTTCGGATGATACCAAGTATTCCGATAGAAGATTGTTGAATAAACGAGGTCCGACTGTATTTCATATTTTGAAACAGATAATCAATGGTATTTCCTGAAACTTGGGCATTCTCAACCATTAAATCATATTATTGTCTTTAAAAATCAATATCATACAGTCTGTGACTTGTAGCAGACGACATTGATCACTGCACATACACAATTGTCAATAGACATAAATAAAATGAACAAATACCACCGTATAAAGCAATAGAACGTACTGTACTGTTCTAAAAATAAACGGACAGATCACTAAAATTTCTCCATACAAGCCAGGATGCTAGAGATCAAGTTTGATGAAGATCTGTCCTACGATTCATGAGAAGTTAAGAATATTTGGCACATTTTAAGACAGAGGTTTATGTGCTTTGTATATTTCTATGAAAATAAATACAGGCTGTCAAGTGGGCCCTACTTTTCCTACATTTCCCTACTTTTTTTACTTGCTCCCTACTTTTTCTTGAAAGAGCCTTCCTAACCCTACTTTTTTTTTTTAATCTGAAGCGTTAACTTCAAATATTTATTTCTACTGCATAAAGCACAGAGGTCTAATCACCAAGCATGAACAGTATGATGAATTTTTACCATTTTTTTTTATTAGACCTCATGACCTACTTTTTAACCCCACATGATCCAGTACCATACTGGACTTGCAAATTATTAGGAAAAACATTCTGATCAAGGTTTTACTATATTAATTGGACCTCTCTATGTAAAACAGGTGACCCCTATTAATTTGAACAATCTTGGTAGAGGACCACTAGACAATGTCTAAGTTCTATGCCTTACGGTTTCAGACAAGAACATTTTTCAAGTTTTCCTTTCCATTGCCATAGCATCTAGAGTTCTGCATAGAATAAATTTCTTTGAACAATTTTGAAAGGGCGCCATGAAAGGAACATCCCTGTGAAGTTTCATCAAAATTGGCCAAGCGGTTTAGGAGGAGATGTTGTTTGAAGCAATTGTTGACGGACACAGGACTGTGGGCGATTGCACAATTGTTGATATAAATATAGATATAAAACTAATACCTTATTCATTATGCTCATGTGGGCAGTTAGCCCAGTAAGTTAAAGAAAAAGTGGTTGTCACATGCAAATTCTCTTGGTATTTTCTCAATGATCATATATTTAGGAATTATTTTTATAAGGGCTTATCAGTTTTGCCTATCAAAATGGCTGACTATTCAGAACAAGGGAGGTAAATATTGTAGATGTGGGAAATTATCTATTCCCAAACATGTCTAGGCTTGCAGTATTATTTCATAGAAATTCCTTTTTATACACATCAATAAGCCATGCTAAGTATACAATTCAAAATTGCAATATTATTGGTATCACAAATGACGTCACAGGCACTTTATAACACCCGTTTTGATAATTCAAAGCTGAAATAACGCATGAGGTAACGTCACAAATGCTTTACAGTGATGGTCGATTCTATTATGCATGCTAAAGATGATTTTTACCAACACAATGTTTATTTACAATTTATGATATAATTACAGAATGTAGCAGTAAAATGTTACATCCATTTTAATAAATTATTTATTTTTTAACTCATTTTCAGCGAACAATGAAAACTCGCAATGAATTCCTAGTTGATGACCACAAATGTAATATAATAAATTTATTATGCTCAAATAATGATAAAAACATATTTGTCTCCCTTTATTTTATGCCCGTAATATCAATTTGGTCTATCTCTCCTATATAACTACCGGTATATGTATGTAGATGAAAATAAATCTCTTTAAAATTAGTAACGTTCACAAATATTTTAACAAGTCTAGGTAAATTTTAGTTTCATTTGACAATAAATCATATTAATAGCATCTAATGGATATACAATGTTTAAAAAAAAAATATGTTTGATGACTTAATAAAAATAACGAGAGATCACAGTAACTCACCTTGAACACTACAAATGAAATATTCAGGTAAACTAAAAACTTAAAGATAAAAATAAATTTGAGCTAATTAATCACAGTATTAGCACAGACCTATAAACCATGGATTGGAATCAGGTATTATAGGTCCGTGGTATTAGTAAGATAAATATATATGGAATGCTATCTTATATGTGTCATTTTCTGAGATTTTGGCCCAAATGACATATCTTGGCAAAAATAGAGTTATTAACATTTCTGAATGCAGTGATATATGTAGGTCACTACAAAACAGAAAAAATGCAAAAATACATTTTTTCGGGGAATTACAGCACTTTTATTATGGTCATCAAGACTTAAAAAAAAAATCATAAATTTAATGCATAAAATATGTTTTCAGATACAATGCGATATGGGGGAAATATATAAACATTTTGCAACTGTTGTTTGTCCTAATGATAAGTCTCCTATATCTGTGAAAAGACAACACTTTCGAAGAAAAAATGAATGATTGCGTATCTGACTAATATAACAGCAAGTTTTAACACAGAAAAAATTGATAAAATGTTATGCTGAGGAATATTCCATAAAAATTTCCCTGGTGGGAGGTAGGAAAGATGACCATTTAAAATTACCTCAAAAAACTATTAAAATTTTACTTTCGACTGTCGTTCCTACCTCCCAGGGAGATTTGCTTGGAATAGCCACAGGGTATAATCATAAAAGTACATTCTCACATCAGGGCCGAAAGTTACAACCGGTTCTCAGTACTCAGAGGATAAAAGTTGCCCTGGCACATCTGAGTGAGGAGGTTTGAGAGAGAGAAGTGGATTAAAATGCATACAGGATACTTTGTATTCTTCGTAATTCTATTTGACGTTTTAGTGTGAATCGCAGATTTAAGGGTAATTTTTGAATATAAAAGTTATACTCAGAACTCAGCTTTAAAAACTTATACTCTAAGTCTTAATTTTCTCACTTAGATCTCAAAGAAAGCCGATCACAAAGAATAGTCTGCACTTAAAGAAAGCATTTTAATCCACTCTAGCGTTTGTGTAAAATATATAAGACTTTTAATGTATTAAAATAAATAACATATATAGATCTATACAAATATACTTAAAAACATAACTATGGATGGCACTAATATGAACAAAAAACATAACTATGGATGGCACTTATATGAACATTGCACTGACAGTCAACTACATCACACTTGTTTGGGCAAATATTCTTCTCAATATGTTGCCTAGAAATACAAAAATGTAAAAAAAACAATCAATTTAAGCATGCAAATACATTATATATCACATCTTTTAAATTGAGAACAGCAGTCACATGAATATCAGGCCCATTATACAATTAAGACAAACCTGACAACTGATTCTATATTCACATCGCATGTCATTTATTATGATTTTATTTACAAGACGGAGCCAAAGTTTCAAATCTAAAGTTTCAGACCCAAAAACTAATAGAAAAGTTTGAAGTGTAGAACATACATGTATACAAGCTTTAAACTTCTTGATAATTATACAAGAAATATCAGTAAAAATGATCCCAAATTGCACCTTATACACTGGTATATATAACGTTTAAAGTGGCATAACATAATTTTTCTCCTCTTGATGGCTACATGGTAGTTTCCAATCACCCTAATTGCATTTCATTTCATATAAAGATCTCCTGTTCGTTTGATATTGAAGTGTTATCAAACTGAAAGTAGCCTGTTTTAGACATCAAACTGAAAGTACCCTATTTTAGACATCAAACTGAAAGTAGCCTGTTTTAGACATCAAACTGAAAGTAGCCTGTTTTAGACATCAAACTGAAAGTACCCTATTTTAGACATCAAAATGAAAGTAGCCTGTTTTAGACATCAAACTGAAAGTAGCCTGTTTTAGACATCAAACTGAAAGTAGCTTGATTTAGACATCAAACTGAAAGTAGCTTGATTTAGACATCAAACTGAAAGTAGCTTGATTTAGACATCAAACTGAAAGTAGCCTGTTTTAGACATCAAACTGAAAGTAGCTTGATTTAGACATCAAACTGAAAGTAGCCTGTTTTAGACATCAAACTGAAAGTAGCCTGTTTTAGACATCAAAATGAAAGTAGCCTGTTTTAGACATCAAAATGAAAGAAGCCTGTTTTAGACATCAAAATGAAAGAAGCCTGTTTTAGACATCAAAATGAAAGAAGCCTGTTTTAGACATCAAAATGAAAGTAGCCTGTTTTAGACATCAAAATGAAAGTAGCCTGTTTTAGACATCAAAAAGAAAGTAGCCTGTTTTAGACATCAAAAAGAAAGTAGCCTGTTTTAGACATCAAAATGAAAGTAGCCTGTTTTAGACATCAAAATGAAAGTAGCCTGTTTTAGACATCAAAAAGAAAGTAGCCTGTTTTAGACATCAAAATGAAAGTAGCCTGTTTTAGACATCAAAATGAAAGTAGCCTGTTTTAGACATCAAAATGAAAGTAGCCTGTTTTAGACATCAAAATGAAAGTAGCCTGTTTTAGACATCAAAAAGAAAGTAGCCTGTTAAAGACATCAAAATGAAAGTAGACTGTTTTAGACAATAGATTTCATGATATCAAAAAAGTTTTTTTCAAACATGTTTTCATGTCAGATATCATCAACTTCAACAGTTTATGCTTTTTATTCAGTGACAGGGACATGTCGTCAAAGACATTTATTGCAAATTATATCAAATAATTTTTCCATTTAATAGAAAGATTGTCATTCCTTACCAAAAATTGAGGGTTCAACGCAAGACTATCTTAACTCATATGAATTTATATAGTCGTTATGATAGTCTTGCACTGAACCCTCGATATGTGAAAAAATATGAACAAGCATTTAATAATAACATAAAATATGTAATGTCGCTTTATAATACCTGAGCAATAAATGTTTCCTGATTATAAATGCGAAAAATGCCATGAATTGAGCAGGATTGAGCATGGCATAAACTATAAATGTCCGCTCATTCTAAGAAATCAATCTACCAGACTACACAATGATAAGTTGTTGATGAATTCTGGCATGATATATACTCGACAAAAAAAGATAAGCAACCTTTTTTTCCGTCAATAATATTTACTTCGAGATCAGACAAAAATTCATAATATGAAAAAAAGGAGATAAACTCAATGTTTGCTTGCTACGCATTTCGTATAATTTTTATACTTCTTCATGCGATGGTATTGGATACAAAACATAATTATGATGACATAATGAGATCATTTATTCATAGCAAATGCAAGAAGAAATTGTAGCATATACATTTAATCTGACAGATATTGAGGTTTATTCTCATACTTGGACGAGCAGAAAGATTTTGCACATATTATTTTGGTTGAGTATACACCATAAACGAAATACAAGACACAACACAACCAGCAAGTATTTTTGAATCAACAGCAATTTTCCTCTGATCTTTACAGAGAATAGAGATGTAAAAATCTACATGACTGACGGAAGTATATCAGGTGTGAAGGCAGTAGTGGCTCTAGTGTCAACCGTTCTATCACTTCTGGTCTTTTTGACTGAAAATAGTAGAATAGACAGGCATGAGAATGTAAAATTTCTGCTGAAAATTTGACAAGGGGTCCAGGGGGCTGCTGAAGCTCCTGTCTTTAAAGCATCTAAGATGGCTTAAATTGTCTCAAAAACAGCCCTTGCGATCGTCAAACCTATGGATTTCCATGAATCAGTTTATGCCATACACATAAAATTCCCATCACAAAAAAAATTGTAGTGGTTAATCCACTTGCCTTTACAGATATTGGGACATAAGTACGGTCATAATTGATGTAAAAGCAGTATAAAAAAGTCTGTTTGTTTGTTTCATCGGGTTTAACGCCGTTTCTCAACGATATTTCAGTTATATACGGCGACCGGTTCACCTAACCAGTTTTTCCTGGACTGAATTCTTAACAAGTACTAACTTACCCTTCCACAAGGAGCCGGCAACTTCTCCACATGTAGAGGAAAATCGACATTTTGTCAAATTTTCGTGGAAGGGTATGACCTGCCGCGACCGGGAATCGAACCCGGATCACCGGGTTACAAATCCAGCGCACTAACCACTGGACCACGGCCGCGGCTATATAAAAAGTCTGAAATTGATTATATATGTTGACAGGACTTTTAATTTCCCTACTGATATTTTAAATACGCAAAATTCCCCCACATGTGGGTATAAGTATCAGTCCCCAAATGCTGTTTAGTGCCCTGTACCTGTCCAATTCACTGTTAATTACAATACATTGTATTTAATGCTTGATATAAAATCAGTCTTGATAGAATGATAGCATTATTTTTTCAGCAATATAATACAACAAAACCTTGCATATAGACAATATCAACATTAAGACCTCCTCATTATTAAGACCATTTTTTCATGAACCAGTGTGTAAATTTTCAACCAATTATTGAAATGAGGTTTTAAGTCACATAAATAACCAGATTCATATAGTGACTTCCAGCTATACAGGTGATCGAAGACCCAAGGAGATCCTACAAGCATCATTTTATGCATCGGCGTTACGTAAATCAGACAGTTAGCTTGCTGACAAACAAGTTCTACATCAAGGGTGGGATTCCAACCAGCAATGGTCTGAGTGAAGTGATTCAAAGCCAGCAACTATGACCACACCAATTACTTAATTACTAATTAATGCTTATTACTTACTTAAAACCCTTGGTTGAGAAATTTGCGATAATTTCTTGCTGAATTCTATTCACAGCATCCAATAGCGGGTGTAGACTGAACATGTCTATAAGCATACGTGAATGATTAGCAGGATGGTTTTTAGCGACTTCATAAGCTAGCGTGTTGAGAAGATGGTTATGAATACTTTCTACTGCAGGCATATCGTTTAATTCCAAACTGTCTGAAAGTAAAAAACAAATTATTCAGTTGTTATGTACCAAGTGACCTCTGTCTGGTCATGCAAACAGACAATATTAATGACCTTCAGAAAAACGAATTATTCAGATTGAGGAAATAATGCAAGTAATGATCAAAAGTACAACCAAAATCAAATGAACAATTATGAACAAACAATAGGATTTCAAAGATTTATTGTCATAAATGCTCCACGGGAGAGCAAAATTACAATATTTCCATTGGCTTGTTGATTGTTATATGCTAGTAGACTATAGAACATCTTCAGAATATTAAGACCATGCTAATTACAATGTACTAACAAGAGAGTCATGGTGATTCTTATATATCCCTTCACTGAATACATGGATATAGCGCTGGATTGAAGTACTATCAATCTTCTGTATGATTGTTAAGCCCATTACATCACGGTAGTGAAGCTTTCAGTGCCATGTGCAAAATTTGATAAAAAATGGTGCCTTAGGGAACCTTTATTTCACCAATCGCTAACAATGGTCCGAAAATAGCCAAAACATGTATTCATTATGTCAGGTTGCAATGGGCTGACCCAAAAATGGAGGCTTTTTTCAGACAGACAGGAATAAATAAATAACTTAACTCTACAGTTTCAAAATGCACTAACTTTGTTTCCATTTTATAGAAATAGGTCAGTACATATGATAAAAATTTACAAACAGCACTCCACAGTGTACATTCAACGTTTCATAATGTTTGATCAAGAAATTCGTTTCAAAATTAATGATGGACTAACGAAAAGGGCAAAAGATAATCACAAAATCTAACTCTTCAGAAATGACAGCTTGTTTACTGTGCAGACGTATACACATATAATCAGGGTATATACAGTAAAACCTCACATATATACAACCTCAAAATCAAGACCACCTCATTAAGTAATACCATAGATTTTTATGGATACATTTTCAATTTTTCTTCCATACTTATAACTCTTTAATCAGACCACCTCAAAACCAAGACCCCACTTTCGTCAGAACCAAGGATGGTCTTATTATCAAGGTTTCACTGTACTTCCAATTACCGTCCCTTCCAAAGCTCTTGTGAGTTATAGTGTCGACATGTTTATGTCTCAGACAGAAATAATAAACATCTTCAGGGTATGATAATGAGACATCATTAAATAGTGTAGCACCTCCGAAGTTTCAGTTGATAAATCATGCTTCATAATAAAACAGTAATAAATCGAACAGAAGAGTGGCAGAAGCGTAGGCAGAGTTGGTAGAATGTGTACGCAAACAAGGGACCGTATAATCATGTTCGAGTGTTTGACCTATCTCCGTTCGAGTGATCTACAGTTGGATTATAGGAAATAAGAAGGGATTTGGTTAGGACTTAGTTGTCTACTGTGTTTGAGCTGTATTTGTTTGAGGTTCAAACTTCTACTGTAATATATCTCCATGTATATTGAATGTCAATTTTAAAATGAAGTGAGTATAGTCTATTTTACAACATACAGAGTATGGGAAACCTACTTTTCTTCATAAAACATACTGACTCCACAAGTTCATTTTTACACAACAAGAACAAATATCATTAGCATGGCAAATAGTGACAATTTTTTTTCGGGGAAGCTGTATAACATTGATTTTGACCAACCAAATGTTGTTCTTGAAGCAGGCTTTAAAAAAAAAAAACAATCATATTTTCACCCCAGATGCACCAAACTGGGTTTTTCGTTCACACAAGAGGCACCAAACGGGGTAAGATGTGCGAACATTACCAGTTTGATATTGCATCATCTTTTTACGTCATCAAATTGTTTACAAACCAGAATGAGGCAGATTTCCCCGGAATACGAATCTAACGAGAAAGCTTCCAGAAGATGCAGATCACTAACCTTCTGTTTTTAAGCGCATGTTTCCTTGCAAAACATAAACAAATGTTGCTTCAGACTTTGTAATGGTTTACATTAATGCTTTTTTAAATGTTTTAAATGAAAAATATGTAAGTAATCTGTGTACTAAAAGAAATGAACTTGCAATGACATTTCTGCGTAGGGGCACAAATCTATGAGAAAACAGATCCATGATTATAGTATATATAGATCAGAGTTAAGTTTTTTTGGATAAGATTTATTTTTTCAACATTTTGCAAAAACATTATTTCATTTATCATACCAGAAGACATCATTCTATCTACGCTGTTTATCTTTTTTTAAAGATATTTCTTGTTTACATTACAATCACATTTCATTTTAATAATTGATCAGAATGGTAACAGGTGTGTAGTATAATAATATGTGTATTGGATAGATATGCCTGCTTGATATATACATGTAGAATCATAAATCTAGAAAAAGAAGAATGCACCATCTGCCAACCAAACTTTCAACCAGTACAAAAACAACACCTGAAATTTTAAACATTTCATACTGCCAGCAAAACTAGGGGAATAAACTGACATAGTATACTGCAAGCAACATTAGGTGAATTAACTGACAAACCACCAGCAACACTAGGTGAATTAACTGACACACCACCAGCAACACTAGGTGAATTAACTGACACACCACCAGCAACACTAGGTGAATTAACTGACACACCACCAGCAACACTAGGTGAATTAACTGACACACCACCAGCAACACTAGGTGAATTAACTGACACACCACCAGCAACACTAGGTGAATTAACTGACACACCACCAGCAACACTAGGTGAATTAACTGACAAACCACCAGCAGCACTAGGTGAATTAGCTGACAAACCACCAGCAACACTAGGTGAATTAACTGACACACCACCAGCAACACTAGGTGAATTAACTGACACACCACCAGCAACACTAGGTGAATTAACTGACACACCACCAGCAACACTAGGTGAATTAACTGACACACCACCAGCAACACTAGGTGAATTAACTGAAAAAGAAAGACCGATCCCAAAATGAAAAAACTGTACTTTTGAATTTCGCTCCAATTGCAAAATGCTTTGATCAGACGGCAAAAACAATCTTACCTGTAGCTGTGAGACGTATAGCACCAAGAAGTCCCATCTCCACATCAGTAACTTCCAAAGTGTTGAATTTCTCAGCAAATTTAAATATAGTGTCAACCATTTCATCGTTTAGAATTTTTCTCATTGCTTCAGCCGAATAAATCTCACCACTGGGTAGGATCCAATAACTTTTACCCTCTCGAAAATATTCTGCATACGACAGCTGAAAACATAAACCAAAAAAAATCATAAAAATGCATTGTATACAGACATAAAAAGTAGCCATAGAATTGTTCAATCGAACTGGGAATGATCGAACTGGGAATGACACTTAGACATATATTTTGTGTTTTCCCCATTTCAATTAGTTTCTTCGGGTTAATAATCAGTATTGGAGGTTATAGGATAGACCACAAAAGAGGAATAAGCAATTAAGCCCAGTCTAGACTTAAACCTTTAAGCTTCACAACAGACAAGCTTCAGACAAGTTGAAAAAGGGCCATAACTCCTCTAAAAAGCAATGATTTGTAACCGAAATACAACATTTCATGTATTTCATTATCCTATACTCATGTGCCCAATTTGAATTGAATCAATCCATCCTTTCAAGAGCTAATGATCGGAAACCATTTTTTGCATGGACGCACTGAAGCAGAGGTAAGCTATTTGCTCCTTCGTTATTGAAAACTATCTATAATGTCCCCAAGAGGCAAAATGTTATAGAAGAGTATAATTAATTATTTACACTGTAATCTCTATCAGTAAGTGGCAACTTATTCAATTGTATCATTATAATTTAACAACAAAATCGTCAAGGGAGATGGGTTTTTTTCTGTTTTTTATTTCCAGAAAAATTAAGATCTATGTCTCTAATGCTGTCATTTTTCACTGAAATGAAATACAGTAAAACCTCAATAATAAGACCACATTTGGGACCCTTGAACATTGGTCTTCATATTGAGGTGGTCTTAATAATGAGGTTGAATAAAAAGCAAAGCAGTGAAAATGGACTTGAAGCTTGTGTTCTTAGTTTTGAGGTGGTCTTATTATTGAGGTGGACTATACAAATTAATGTTTAGTTTCTCAAACCATTTTATCAAAATCATAGAGGGCATATTTTTTTTATTTCCTATTTCTCTTTAGAAGGCGGAACCCAATGTGCAGAGATGGCTTATTGCGTTATTATTATAACTGGGATGTGTTTGATCCAAGAGCTATAAGGCCCCAGATGGGGTCAAGAGGCAATGCCCTTCTTGGGTGACCAGGGGGTCCCCAAAAGAAAATGTAATTTGGGCATTTTTGCACCTTTTTGGAACGGTTTCCTTGGAGTTTTTGCCTCAATGCACAGATGCTTCTGATGTCAAAAAACCAAAGTCATTCTTGTAGAGAGCAGCATATAACTTATATTCAACCTTCATGCCCTTATTATTCTTATTAACAATGCTATATACATAGTTCCCACATCTACAATATTTACCTTCCCTGTTCTTAACTGTCAGCCATTTTGATAGGCAAAACTGATTAGGAGTAATTTCCAAATATGTGATAATTGAATAAATGCCAAGGAATTTGCACTTTTTCTTATTTTTTTATATATCTGATTAGTTCATCATCGTTTACATTATATTCCCCATAAACTTTAAGGAAATTTGCCTATCAAAATGGCCGACAATTCAGAACAAGGGAGGTAAATATTGTAGATGTGAGCACTATGTATTGCCTCTATCATGTTATAATACTTTCTCACTAATCAGAGGTCAAAGAAAGTACAAGTGACAAGGCTTGACATATATAGAACTGCTGTTAATGAAATAATTCGACCTGCATCAGAAGTCAATCAATCTGATATGAGAAGTGGGAATGCGTTAGGTTAGGTGGTGAATCAGCAACATTGATTTATTATTGTAAACAACAAAGGGAATCAAAACAGCTTTTTAGTAAACATATTGGGTAACTTACTTTCACCTTTAATGCCCTTATTATTCTTATTTATAATGGCGGAATATTATTCCATTATGTAATAATGCATTCTCATTTATCAGAGTTCAAAGAAAGTGCACAGGTGACAAGGCTTGACATATATTGAACTGCTGCTAATGAAATGATAGACCTGCATCATCAGTCAATCAAGCTGATAAGAGAAGTGGGATTGTGTTAATTGTGGAAGCTTGGTGACTTTTTTTAGTTTTTATTTCCTGACTGCAATGTTTATTAGGTGTAAAAAAATATGTTGTTTCAGTTTTCCCGACCTACCCTATTTTTTTGCCCTGACCCTAGAACATTTTTTTGGGTGTTAACATTTTTGTCTGTTTGGGTAAAATTTCATACTTCTGTCCAGTTATTAGACGCTATTAGATTTTTTTTGGCCTTATTGGAAATGACACAGGGAATCAAAACAGCTTTTTAGTAAACAAAACGTGTAGCAGACTTATTAGCAATGTGTACAGCAGGCGGAAGTGCCTGAGAAAACGAAGCAATGATTTTTTTGCCTAATCAGCCTATCACAGATGAGACGAGTACTTACTGTCCACAAATCATAGTACGACCTCTTTGTCAGCTTTTCTTGATCTTCCGAACAGAGAGCTGAAAATCCGGGAACATGGCTTGAGAAACCTGAAAACACACACAAAGATCATAACTCACTAAGTCATAGTCTGTTTCTATTCACCTGAGAAATGGTTGTTAATAAAAAAAAATTATGATGTAGTCAGCCAATGAAAACATGTTTTAGAAAATATTGACCAATAGACATGGAGTACAAAATAAGGTATTCTCCCCTGATTCAATTACGCATATATTCACAACACTGACATAACTTAGTTAAAAAAAATTAAAGTTGGCTCAAAAGGGGAAGCTTATAGTCAAGTAGACCTGATAGGCACCTTTGCCAAGATAATTAAATGATTGATTATCCCTAATATTTTCGCTGCCATTAAAGGCAGACAACATTTTGCACAATATCAGTTAGTGTTTTTTTGTGATATGTGTCTTTCCCTGAAATGGTCTTCATTTGTAATTGTTAGTATGTTGACACAATTCCACAAATCATAATAACACTGAAAATATAAGGATTACGTTGGGGTTAATTAACCATTAACAGCACCAACATGAAACCATGTCACGAAATGCCACCTATTTTTGTACTGATCAATAACGTGTTTAGAGCCAACACATAGAGTCTGGACATAATTAATTACACCATGTACAGTCACACATTGAGTTCTCACATGACTACCAAGTACCTATCAAATAATGACACTTGTGGAGAAAAAGGTAATAAATTAATATAATAATTCCAAAAAAAATTGAAGCCACATTTTTTCTCCAAAATATATAAAAGCTTTTCTCAGCTATTAATGATTTGACCATCACTTTTATATAACTAAACCACATTCAACCATTCCACAAAAAATTCAAGGTAATAATTACTAAACAAATATGAATATACATAAATACTGCATTGGTAACATAGGTATTCAAATACAATATATGGCACATTATCTAAAGACATGCAGGTAAAGACAGCACATTATCTAAAGACATGCAGGTAAAGACGGCACATTATCTAAAGACATGCAGGTAAAGACAGCACATTATCTAAAGACATGCAGGTAAAGACAGCACATTATCTAAAGACATGCAGGTAAAGACAGCACATTATCTAAAGACATGCAGGTAAAGACGGCACATTATCTAAAGACATGCAGGTAAAGACAGCACATTATCTAAAGACATGCAGGTAAAGACGGCACATTATCTAAAGACATGCAGGTAAAGACGGCACATTATCTAAAGACATGCAAGTAAAGACAGCACATTATCTAAAGACATGAAAGTAAAGATGTTACGCTTTTAACTATTTATTTTTTCGGAACATCAAAACATTTTTGAATTATCAACCTTTCCCAAAACCTGTTAAGCAAATCACTTCATCTTTTTTGTTCAAAATGGCTCCTACACCATGTTCAGCATCACCATCATCATCATTATCACCATCATTATCACCATCATCATCACCATCATCATCACCATCATCATCACCATCATCATCACAATCATCATCATTATCACCATCATCATCACCATCATCATCACCATCATCATCACCATCATCATCACCATCATCATCACAATCATCATCATTATCACCATCATTATCACCATCATCATCACCATCATCATCACCATTATCATCATTATCATTGCCATCATCAATAATATTATTCCTGACACTACCATCATCAACTTACCTAAAATCCTATCATTCAAGCCTGAAATTCCACTGATAAGTTTACTGTACACTTCTTTTACATCCTCTTCACTGTCAGTCAAAACTCTGATATACAGCTGAAAAATATGAGTAGAATAAATTATGTACATGATAAAAACTTTTTTTCAGGACATTAAACGTCATTTTCAACAATAGTTCAGATATAAACAATGGTCACTTGGTCATACCATGGTTGCTAGTTCTTCAACCATTAGTATTTGGTAATATTAACCAAAGCAGTATTCCTTGTTCAACCCTGTTCTTCCAAAAGCCACTCAATAGTGTCTGAAGGACAAATGGATGTATTATCTTTCATCAAACTATCATGAAGAACATACATGTATATCTCACCAAGAATTCTAATCAACAACCTCGAGATTGACAGTCAAGAGTTCTACCTACAGAGCCAAGTGGATCAGGTTCTACCTACTGAGTCAAGTGGATCAGGTTCTACCTACTGAGCCAAGTGGATCAGGTTCTACCTACTGAGCCAAGTGGATCAGGTTCTACCTACTG
Source organism: Mactromeris polynyma (assembly GCA_032209605.1). Taxonomy (NCBI): domain Eukaryota; kingdom Metazoa; phylum Mollusca; class Bivalvia; order Venerida; family Mactridae; genus Mactromeris; species Mactromeris polynyma. The sequence goes on from JASFXZ010000029.1 coordinate 4,177,290, forward strand.
AGTCAAGTGGATCAGGTTCTACCTACTGAGTCAAGTGGATCAGGTTCTACCTACTGAGCCAAGTGATCAGGTTCTACCTACAGAGCCAAGTGATCAGGTTCTACCTACAGAGCCAAGTGATCAGGTTCTACCTACTGAGCCAAGTGATCAGGTTCTACCTACAGAGCCAAGTGGATCAGGTTCTACCTATTGAGCCAAGTGGATCAGGTTCTACCTACTGTGTCTAGTGGATCAGGTTCTACCTACTGAGCCAAGTGGATCAGGTTCTACCTACTGAGCCAAGTGGATCAGGTTCTACCTACTGTGTCAAGTGGATCAGGTTCTACCTATTGAGCCAAGTGGATCAGGTTCTACCTACTGAGCCAAGTGGATCAGGTTCTACCTACTGAGCCAAGTGGATCAGGTTCTACCTATTGAGCCAAGTGGATCAGGTTCTACCTACTGTGTCTAGTGGATCAGGTTCTACCTACTGAGCCAAGTGGATCAGGTTCTACCTACTGAGCCAAGTGGATCAGGTTCTACCTACTGAGCCAAGTGGATCAGGTTCTACCTATTGAGCCAAGTGGAACAGGTTCTACCTACTGAGCCAAGTGGATCAGGTTCTACCTACTGTGTCTAGTGGATCAGGTTCTACCTACTGAGCCAAGTGGATCAGGTTCTACCTACTGAGCCAAGTGGATCAGGTTCTACCTACTGAGCCAAGTGGATCAGGTTCTATCTACTGTGTCTAGTGGATCAGGTTCTACCTACTGAGCCAAGTGGATCAGGTTCTACCTACTGAGCCAAGTGGATCAGGTTCTACCTACAGAGCCAAGTGGATCAGGTTCTACCTACTGTGCCAAGTGGATCAGGTTCTACCAACTGAGCCAAGTGGATCAGGTTCTACCTACTGTGCCAAGTGGACCAGGTTCTACCTACTGTGTCAAGTGGATCAGGTTCTACCTACTGTGTCAAGTGGATCAGGTTCTACCTACTGTGTCAAGTGGATCAGGTTCTACCTACTGTGTCAAGTGGATCAGGTTCTACCTACTGAGCCAAGTGGATTAGGTTCTACCTACTGTGTCAAGTGGATCAGGTTCTACCTACTGTGTCAAGTGGATCAGGTTCTACCTACTGAGCCAAGTGGATCAGGTTCTACCCACTGAGCCAAGTGGATCAGGTTCTACCCACTGAGCCAAGTGGATGAGCTATGTTAAACTTCTTGATGGAGAGAACTTCTTATGCAGAGAACAGTGACAGATAAAATCTATAAATTGTCAGTAAGTTGAATGCTTTCTTAAGAGCTTCACCATTAAAGTTAAATCAGTTGAAAGATATTATAGCTAAATTTGAATAAAATGATTACCTCCCCTTCCAGGTACAGCTTGATTTTTTCCCGGTGTTCAGGCTTGAAGCGATTTAATATTGTCTGAGCTAAATTCATGCTAACAAGAGTTGACTTGATTTTCTTCAGGTACTCTCTTTCATTGTTGTCAACACAAGAACTAGAAACAGTGTCGGACATTATCCTGAAGCCTCTGGAATCAGCAGCTTCTTGTTGCACAGTGTTTGAAGTAACTGAATCACATTTATTGGCATCTAATTGACTACCAACAGTATTCAATGAGTCATGCTTCAATCGTTTTGAAGGTGGACCTTTTAACACGTTAGTCAAAGCGCCAGAAAGCTGCATATCCAAAGTACTCATTGATTTATCTAATTCATCTTGAGAATGGCAACTTTTAACAACATTCAGATCATGGAGAAATCTTTGCATACACTCTTTCTTACTTTCAGGCAATGCAGACAGGTTTTGCCTATTAAAATTTGAATCCCCCATTTCTAACAATTGTTTTCCTTTCTGAACTTTCTCTGACTGCTCAATAAGATATAACATTTGAAAGATCAAATTTTTGTCCACATTCTGCTTTTTCAATTTTTCACTCAATCTTTCTTTAATTACACTACCGTCACATGTTTTAAGCACTTCTTCAAAAAGAAGTTGAATTATGGTGGGACTAAAACCACTCTTCTGGCTTGAAGAGCTACTCACACCACTGATTACACTACCAACAGGGGTCGGACAACGTGCGGCCTCAATTGAATGACTTTCAGTTTCTGACATCTGCGTAGATAATGGTGAAAATACATTTACATCTCTTTCACTTTGAACAGTGGAATAACCAGAACTACTGCTTAAGCCAATATTCGTGCTGCACCCAGAATAAGACTGGCTCGCAAACGTAACATCATTACCATGAGCCTGGGGAGGAGGAAAACTGTTTGTCATTTTGGTATTGATGGAATGACCGTCAAAACTATTATCATGTTTCCTATTAGAAACATTCCTGTTGCTACAGTTTCCTAAATGTTCTGGTACGTTACCATAGTGATTATTATCATAACTCGATAATGGTTGCATTTGTTCATGGCTTTTAGATTGTGGCATCTCAGATTTACTAAAATTACAAGATGGTTGCTGAACACGTAAATCCTTTGCACTGTTTTCAAACATCTCATCCTCTTTTTGAATCTTGTTTCTACTGTGGTCAGACTGGGTAGCAATTCTTGAATTGTAAGTTTGTGCATAGACTGGTTCCTGCATAGTCATATAATTTGTCCTTGCTGTTGGAGCCCCGCTGGATAAACTGCATATTTCAGCTTCATGATATGCTGGTTGAGCAAATTGTCCCGAATTGCACCCTAAGCGATGATTATCTTCAACACCATATGCATGGAAATATGGATACTGCTGCCCTTCTTGCTTTATGACCGTAGTTTCTGTGTTCATTGCAACTTTTTCTTGATTACACTCCGCAGATGATTTCAAATAGTTTCCAGAAACATGCGTGTTACTTTGAGAGTTGTGTACATTGTCAACCTTGGAGCTCCTAGTACATTCAGTATCACCTAATCTATCATAATCCATAGATTGATATGTCGATGCAGTAACAGTACAGCTTCTATTATGTTGAACACCACTACCACCAAAATGATTCCTTGTAGAATGGGGCACTTGGTTATTACTCTGTTGCACGTCAGAGGTAAGGCTCGAGACTTTTAATCTACTATTGCCTGAAGGCACTACTGAAGGATAGGCAAAGTTTTCACCACTTTCTAAGTCAGAAACATTATTTATCTCAGGCTGAGCAACAGGAACTGTGGGACTAGGTTTTGTGTGGTTGGAAACAAGAAATGGACTTGTGAGGGCACTTTGCAATAACGAACCTGACTCACACCTCTCTGATGTCTCTATTTCAGTAAGCTTTTCATCACTATTAGATGAAGTATTAATTTTGAAACCATAAGTACCAACACCTGTGGATTCAACTTTTAATTCTAGTTTACTGTAATCAGAACCACCTTGGTGGAATGCTTCCAGTGCCTTTTCTTTGTCTATCTTTGGAATTCGACCCATTCTCACTGCTGTGAAAAAAGAAGTTGAAAGAATATTTACAAATAATGTTATGAACTTTGAATACATAATATGAATGGAACAATAACATGCCTAATATATATTTACCTGACGACTGGAGACGATCCATCAGTTTCAAGCAAAATAAATAGCCATTAATTTCAACCAATGTTGACTATTGGAATTGACAAGTCAGGAGCAGCAGTAAGTTTAAATGTAACATTTCATGCTTTTGAAAGTACAGCCAAACCTCGATCATTCAAATTTTATTTCGAATAATACATGGTTTCGAATAGCCCATATCAATTCGAAGTGCCAAAGATTTCAGATTATACCAAGTATTCGGAAAGAGGGTTGTCAAATAAACGAGGCCCGACTGTATTATCTTCTGTCAAATTGGTACAAGAATATGTGTCTTGCCAAGGTTCGAATCCATCTACTTCAGATTGGCAGTCGAAAGCTCAATCCACTAAGCTCATAGGGCGGATTGTACATCAGGACTGTCACTGATTCATATTTTTACACATCGTCGATATTGATATATTGAAAGACAAATATCGACGATTTATCAATTATATTTTAAATTCCTTTAATAGGCTATTAACTCCCATTTTTCTGTATGATTATGTGTGTATGCCCACTAGATCACTGTTTGTATGCCCACTAGATCACTGTTTGTATGCCCACTAGAGCGCTGTTTGTATGCCCACTAGAGCGCTGTTTGTATGCCCACTAGAGCGCTGTTTGTATGCCCACTAGAGCGCTGTTTGTATGCCCACTAGATCACTGTTTGTATGCCCACTAGAGCGCTGTTTGTATGCCCACTAGAGCGCTGTTTGTATGCCCACTAGAGCGCTGTTTGTATGCCCACTAGAGCGCTGTGTGTATGCCCACTAGAGCACTGTTTGTATGCCCACTCACTAGAGCACTGTTTGTTACCCACTCACTAGAGCACTGTTTGTATGCCCACTCACTAGAGCACTGTTTGTTACTCACTCACTAGAGCACTGTTTGTATGCCCACTCACTAGAGCACTGTTTGTTACCCACTCACTAGAGCACTGTTTGTTACCCACTCACTAGAGCACTGTTTGTTACCCACTCACTAGAGCACTGTTTGTAAGCCCACTAGATCACTGTTTAACAAGAGCCGACTCGTAACAAAGCGATGTTATGCTATCTTGGCACATTTTTAGAATATGCCAATACTCATGCACCAGGAAGAGAGAAGAGATTACCAATTAAAGCAATAAAGCTTATCATCACACGTAAAGCCTTATTATAAACTTTTCCAATTATATTGATGTATACTTATATCATAGAAACCTTTCACACTCCAAGCTGCGTATGGAATAACCAAACCTACCATGGCCACTGTGTCTATGGAAAAGTACACTATTTACTGCATTAAATACAGGATTTTTGAAAACAAATGATGGAGTGTGTTCAGAAAACCTATTTATTTGTAATGAAATCATATAAAATACGGATGTAGCTAGCATTAGAGTGTCAGATTACTCAAGTTTCTTCTTGTAATGAGATTGTGCACCGTAATACTACACTTTCTCCAATCATTTGGAGATAAAGAGTACTTGTTGAATTTTTACCTAATCAATCTAGTTGTTTTCTCAAATGATTTGAAGAAAATGTAGAATTACTGGCCACAATCACATGACTGTAGGAAACTTCAATGATCCGGCGCTCAATACTGGCCAATCACATGACTGTAGGAAACTTCAATGATCCGGCGCTCAATACTGGCCAATCACATGACTGTAGGAAACTTCAATGATCCGGCGCTCAATACTGGCCAATCACATGACTGTAGGAAACTTCAATGATCCGGCGCTCAATACTGGCCAATCACATGACTGTAGGAAACTTCAATGATCCGGCGCTCAATACTGGCCAATCACATGACTGTAGGAAACTTCAATGATCCGGCGCTCAATACTGGCCAATCACATGACTGTAGGAAACTTCAATGATCCGGCGCTCAATACTGGCCAATCACATGACTGTAGGAAACTTCAATTGATCCGGCGCTCAATACTGGCCACAATCACATGACTGTAGGAAACTTCAATGATCCGGCGCTCAATACTGGCCAATCACATGACTGTAGGAAACTTCAATGATCCGGCGCTCAATACTGGCCAATCACACGACTGTTGGAAACTTCAATGATCCGGCGCTCAATACTGGCCAATCACATGACTGTAGGAAACTTCAATGATCCGGCGCTCAATACTGGCCAATCACATGACTGTTGGAAACTTCAATGATCCGGCGCTCAATACTGGCCAATCACATGACTGTAGGAAACTTCAATGATCCGGCGCTCAATACTGGTTATATCACTCATTTCAAAATGTATACTTTCAATAAAAGTAAACAGATTTTTCTTACCACTGAATACATTCAGTAGTTCAGTCATAAATATCTACAGCATTTATCTACAGCAAATGCTGTACTCCCCCCCCCTAGACGGTTGCCATGGTGATGCTGTTACTGTATTTTACAGTATAAAAATATCAAGAGACAAAGACTATAAAAGAAACCTCTCAGGTAAGGCTATATTTATCTTAATAAACAATTTTTAAGATATGGCCTTAAATCTTATAACAGTTATGTTAATTTATGACTGACATTAAATTGCCCTACAAGGACTCAAAATCAATATTTGATGTTAAAAACATCTAAGTCACATTAATACTTTCCACACTGTAGAAGAAAGTAAGATATTCGTTACAAATAAAAACAATTACTTTATATTAATTTTTTAATTTTTTTTGGAGAGCTTTATAAATTATCAACTGTATTACATCTGGTACAGTTAGTCCAGCATTGTAGCTTGTAGTGAGAATATGTTTACTTCAGTAATTATGTACAAATAAGACATGGTAAAAAACAAGATGACTTTTTTGTATGAAATAACAACAATGACATGTTGGTCATATTGTTACACACATTTGCAAGGACCTTGAAATGCACCGATGTACGATTTCCAACCTGTTCTTTAAGTGACGTCATTTCCAGAAAACGTCACATGTGACATTACCATGTACTGACAGTAAGCAATATTTGCCCCAAATGGCAATATGAAAACAAAGTGACCATATGGAGTAAATATAGATTCCTGGTTCGAATAGTGACATCACATGTTGCGTTTTCTTGAAATGACATCACTTACAAAAGAGGTTGTAAATCCCATAGCAGCGCTCATATCATGTTGTTGCTTATGTGTCACACTGTGTCATGGTACGCTGCAGGCATTTCATGACACCCTATGAGCAAGTGTACTAAACAAGTTCTAATACTCTCACCGGACAAGGGGAAAATGTTCACCTTAACAAAACCATGAAGGTCCTTTCAAGGGGCTCATGTCATCAGGTTAAGCAGCTTTGTCCGCATAAGCAAAATAATGAGGGGCTCTGTACTACCATGAAAGAGCCTTAATACAGACCATCATTGCAAATTGGAACTTTGGGGCTAATGTTCTAGGGGCTTAAATGTCCATATTTAGACATAAAAAGTGATTATAGTAAATCACTTCAATATATTATACAATATTTAAGCAAGGATGTCATCTTATCAACTATACCAGCCAGACAGTTATGAGATTTCATTTAAATATTTTTGTCAGATAATTCATACTCAGACATAGAAATCAGTAAATACAAGCCACCGGGCTTACAAATACATGTGATTGTCGCATGATTATAACAAAGCTCACACATGTCTAGTGATTGGATCATCTGTTTTAAGCTTTTGCGTCAACTCTTGACAGAGTAATCAGATAACTGAATAAAAAGATCACAAAACCCAATTTCTTTCTCAAGATATTTGAAATTTACAATGCTTATTGTACTATTAGATTTTACCAACATGATAATTACTTGATGATGCTGGCACATGACATATAGTAGTTTTTATTAAAAGAAATAAAACATTAAGTATTAAATAGGCCATCAGGCATTACCTTCATTTAACCTAAAAAGTAGGAAGAAATAAAACAATAGGGCCAATAGTGACCTACTTATGCAACAGACCGGAACCATTTATATAACTTCAAAAGAGGTCCACCTAGGATCATTCTTGTGAAATTTGGTCAAATTCAATTGAGTGGTTTAGGAAGATATGTTGTTTATAGTTTCCACAATATACATATAGGGAACACGGCCCTGCCCCTGGCGACCATGTTTTTTGACAGAACTAAATAATTTATGCAATCTTGAAAGATGACCACTAGACAATGCTACACACCAAATATCAAAGCTCTAGACCTAAGGGTTTGGACAAGAAGATTTTGCAAAGTTTACACTTTTAAAATCTATATTTTAGCTCCTGTGACCTACTTATGCTGCAGACCAGAACGATTTATGCATTTTTGAAAGGGGTCCACACAAGGATCATTCCTGTGAAGTTTGGACAAAATCCATTCAGTAGTATAGGAGGAGATATTGTTTAAAGAAAATGTTGATGCACAATGATGGACATACATTAGGATCCTAAAAGCTCACCATGAGCACTTTGTGCTCAGGTGAGCTAAAAAATAAGGAAAAAGTAGGAAAAATAAGGACTGCTTGACAGCCTGCACATAGTAACAGTTGTCTGACTAGTCGGTGAAGGCAAAATGACATTTAACGTAATAATTTCAATTCAAAATGAAATTTGATGAATTTCTTTGATCACTAAAGCCTCAAGACCCATTAAGCTATATATTTAATAACAGTCCACTTGTATTAGTGCAACTCAATAACTATGTAAACAGGAGATCTGAAATACCGCCCATTCAAATAACAATACACAATGAACTAATTCAACAAAAGCATTGTCAGCACAAAGGAACATGTCGGAGAAATGTACATATAAACAGTACGAGGATTGAAAATAGAATAAAATAAAATCTTGAGTTGGCAGACAATTGATTCTATTATTACTAAAAAGTTGAAAACTGTCACAAAAAGGTGAAAGACTGTTACTGTAGACCTAGAAATGTTCGCAAACTCAAAGTTTTGTATTTTTCATATCACTAATAATAATGTGTTTTTTTTAATTCCTGGATTACATCAACCATATCATATTACAACAATAAGTAATGCAATGATTTATATTCTTGGTATAAACTCACTGTGAAAGCCCCTATAAAGTTTAAAAAATGTGAAATTTTCAATTTTACGGTAGTTACTGAAGTTGTTACGGTAAGTGTTACTGGCACAATGTTGCGTGATAATGGACCGGTTAGTGAAAGTAATCATACATGGCTTCATGCCCTGAGTGTGTCTTATTGTCTTTTTCTTCTTTTTATACTAAATATAACACATTAAATCAATATGGAACAACCTTCAAATGGTAAACATGATGGCAATGTACTATAGTACTATTTAATACTAATTGGAGAAGGGAGATTGGCTCAAAGCTAGCAGAGTAATAATAATAAAAGAGTTGCTTGAGATTTAAGTCTATTCCAGTAGCAATAGAAAGTAGTTCATAGTCCTTGTACATTCAATAAAACATTCAAACAAAAGGCATGGAAATTTCCATGAAAAAACAGGTTTGACTTTGACCCGAGCAATCCTATAAGCAACCCCATCCTTCGGCACCACACAGTCATGCTACCTTCAGTAACACCTCAATAATAAGACCATCCTTTGGACCCTTGAAAACTGGTCTTCTAATTGAGGTGGTCTTAATATTGAGGTTGAATAAAGAGCAAAACAGTGAAAATGGACTTGAAGATAGCATTCTTTATTTTGAGGTGGTCTTTAGGTGAGGTTTTACTGTATCATCGACACCCCGATCGGCGCCTGCCTAAGCTTTTTCTGCGAATTGGAACTTTAATTGTCAATATACAGTATAATTAATGTATTGGCCGATTATTCACATCCAATTTCAATCAATCGGTGAAGAGACTAATGTGTATACTATACACATGTATACTAGTCTAGCGTAAGTCAAAATCCACTTTGCAGTTAAGAAGAATATGTCGTTCAAATTTTCCACTATATGCATAAAAGAAACATAACTCTGCCTGGCCTGGCGACCAGGTTTTTAGACAGAACATAATAATTAATACACTCATGGAAAAGGACGATACTACACAAAGCTACAAAAACAGAAAATTTAAATTTAGGCCTTAAGTCTATGACCTGGTTTAATAACATTATCATAGATATTGTTTCTAAGGTAACATATTTTATTCTACAATATTAAAACCAGTCTCTCAAGCTACATGACAGAAGACCTGAGTCAATATTTTAAGTTATTGTTGACTGGTTCACGTCCTATTAAAATATCATAAAATGTTCCACACTGCGAACATTGTAAATACTTAAATATCACAGTCAATTCAATTATCAATTCATCCCAACTTTACATTCAGAATAATGATGGTAAAATCTTCTTTCATAATGCGTGAAGAAGATTTGTTTACATAAAACATACAATTCTTTACATTTTAAAGTAATATACCCTTTCTTCTTGATATCATTTCCACTTGATTTCAATGACATCTATTTCTATTAAGTATGTTTTGGGTTACTATGGCAATATAAAAAATTTTTTCTTCTAAATGCAACTATAGTTCAAGCAAGGTGCATTAGTACAAATGGTTTATAAGTAATTTAAACAGTCGAAGTGATAAACAAGATCAGACTGCGTATGATAGACACTCAAATTCTGGTAAAATATGTCACCATTGGTGTTCTGAATCATTACACTTTTACAATACAATATTTTCTAAATAACATCATAAAAATTGTCTATGTACCAAATCTCACGAGGACTGACAATTTTATGGTAGTTAAACATTAAGTAAAATATACATAAAATGAGCAACAAATAAGGCCATTAAAAAAAAAAATATTTGTCAAGTTTCTTAAAATAAAAATCTTTGAGAAATATCGATTTTTTATTCATAGCCCATAAAATTAGAATTATTATCAATAAACTATAATCAAGAATTTTCCATTTCCTACACAATGCTAAATTAGGCATAATAGTTTGGAGTACTGAAAGCAGTTAATACAAGTTGTAATGGCTTGTTTCACAACCCATGTAAAATAAATAAATTCATAGCACCTCACCATGGGTTCAAACCTCCAAGTTTCAGGGCAACAGCCTCACCATGGGTTCAAACCTCCAAGTTTCAGGGCAGCAGCCTCACCGTGGGTTCAAACCTCCAAGTTTCAGGGCAGCTGTCGCATGCTCTATCAACTGTGCTCACTCAGGGCACGTCTCGACATATTTTTAAATAAATACTATAATCAGCTGAAAAATGAACAACGAGCAACCTACCTTCCACTGACATGCCAACATCTATACATCGCTTAAATCTACAGGCTTTGCATCGGTTACGATTCTTCGGAGTTACATCGCATTCATTTCCGAAGAAACACTTGTACTTATCTCCCCTAGTGATGCTACGCTTGAAAAATCCCTGAAACCAACAGACAAAAGTAAAAATAACCAGAATATTGTATAAGTGGATAATATCGCGTGTCCAAAAGTTGAAGAATTGCCGATTTCAGACGTTTTGCAAGCAGAATTGTTTGAAATCACTGTCATCATAATATCATAATCTACATGTCGTAACAATCACTATTATATAATCAATTGTTGGGCAAGCTGTGCTTTGGATATGACTCCTTGGGGTACCCGACTCCATGGGGTACCGGACTCCATGGGGTACCGGACTTCATTGGGTACTGGACTCCAAGTATCAGCTACCCGTTGCATGAATAAAAATATACTGCAGTGAATGTGGAAATTTACGCTGTGGAAAATGTTTGCAAATTTTGTGCATTCGGGAAATTCGCAAATTTTTCCACCTTGCAAACTACTGTATACGACTAATACAGTAAATAGATTTGCATTTTTGGGAATGGTTGCTAAGTATTGTTGTTGGGCAACTATCTATACCTAAGTATTAACAAGTAAGAGTATAATCGCAGGGTTGTGGGAAGTCATTGTTCATTAAGACAAATAATATACCTAGGTATAAACATAAAGTTTACCCCTACAAAACACTGTATGAATAAAGCATAGTTATTGTTTAACCAATCACAAAAATCAAACCAGGATACCTTTAAAGAGATATTAACAACGTTGATATTCGTTGATATTAACAACGAAATTCATGATTCATGCATTTAAATACTTCAATATTTTATTTTGAATAGGGATGTCAATGAATGGCAATTTTGGTAATTGAATATTTGTTTGGACGGTTGACCGAATATTCGAACATTTGAACATTTGACTTTTTTCCATTAAAAACAGCATCAACTATTGATTTCTCATCACCATCAAGGAGCAATTAACGCAGTCATTGGATGCAAGGAGCAATTAACGCAGTCATTGGATGCAAGGAGCAATTATAGCAGTCATTGGACGTAAAGAGCAATTAACGCAGTCATTGGACTTAAGGAGCATTTAACGCCGTCATAAACGTAAGGAACAGCTAAAAAGTCATTGGGTATACAATGTAGTATTATTTAGAATTATCCTAAAGCTATCTGGTATTCATGCTGACAACTGAAGTTTTTTCAAGAGTGGATCAAACATAATATATATATGTGCACTGAACATATCAAAGGTCTCAAAGATAAAACAGAAAGGTAAAACTACCAAAGTCTTTACAGATAAAATATATGTTATGTATATACTGTGACGGACAATATATTTACCAGCAATATTTGAGCAGAGCACTTAACGTTAAATTAAAATCTGAGGCGTATAAGTTAAAGAAGTCAATATATTTCCTTATCTATTATATGCAGTCGAGGGTTCAGCGCAAGACTATACTAACTCCTATATAAATACATATAAGTTAGTATAGTCTTGCGCTGAACCCTCGCTGATGGACTAGTTTTGCCTTCATCCTTCAATTTGTCTTAGATTTATGGATCTTTTACAAAAACGTCCTTGAATCATGTGAGATAAGGAATGAAATTAACTGCAGGCCATAATATCTTATAATATGTCAATCTGTCCTTAACGTCGAATTTAACACAAATTTTAATAGCTTTATCTAAAATGCCAGTTTGCATTTTTTTGTCATTGTTTGTCAAATTATTTTCCAAAATTATTTACCAACAAATAATAGACAGATGGTAAGTATATCGATTGATCGATTAGTCCGTCAATAAGACACAGTTTTTGAACTCCGTACTGTATACATCAATAATACAGGACCTTATCTACGGTGAATAGACATTTATTTGGTGTAATAAAAGCTGTAATTTCTGACTTACGTTGCCATTATTCAACAAGAAAGAAACAATAATAATATGCAATATATATGCATGTATATAAACTATATAAAACGGTACCAAATAAATTGTCATTAATGGTACAGTAGTTCATGAACAGTTCATGAATTTTTTCGCAGGGGAGGCTGACAGTTAAAAATATATCATACGTGTACTAACTAGCATAGTGGGCGATGAAACAAACTGATCAGTCAACAATAAAAATATTATTGACAGAGTCAAGCTCACTGAACAAAGGCAATTTTCGTTTGAGTCATAGGTTTATAAAATTTTCCAAGATTAAGCTAGAAACTTGATCAAACACATTATATTTGTTTCGTGATGCAGAACTATTTGTTTCCCCATATATAATTTACTAATATATAGTGTTTAGATGCAGTTAATATAGTGTAAATATATTTCATATTTGGTGTTAAGTTTATATGGTACAATTCACATTTCATTCAATTGTATGTTTATAATGACGCATTTAAACATGACAGAATTTACCCTTTAACTGAATTTAAGGTTTTGCTACTGCATCTAGACCTTAAAGTTATACTATGCTCATTTTTTGTTCATTTGTTTAATTAACCCAACATGAAAAATATATTTCCTATGGTTAAAACATCAGTAAACATGCATTTATAAAGAACGAGCTCATATTGTATTAATCCATATTTGTTGAAGAAAGATGTTTGAACATCATAAAATTAAAAAAAAAAATATGTTGCGGACGTATTGCAATTCTGTATAATGTTTTTTATGGTCGCATTATTTTTGCGAGTCCAAAGAATTCGCGACTATTAAAATAATACTTAAATGTCTCTATCTTACTACTTCGTAACACTCATTCAAATCACCGTTATGCCACACGAATACGATTGGTTCAATATTTTTTGAATAACAACATTATACCAGTATTGATTTCATATCTGAATACAGCTGTAAATTGTATTATATAATGTATTGTTGTCAAATAAACCTCACTGAAAAGAACTTAAAGACTTAGTTATTACTTCACTCATTGAATGGTTCATTGCAGATCAAAGGCAAATTTCAGGCAAAAAATTATGTTTATTTATTTTTATTCAATTATTTGTTCGTGCTTCATACAAATAGTCTGACTTACAGCCACACACTGTTTTCCATTATTAATTCATTTTCACGACAAGCTGTTATATCTTGATACCCTTTATTAATAAGATAACAATTACTCTCCACTTAGAAGAACAAAAAGATGTCTACCTGAGAGAAACATTTAACAAAGATCATTGTATAGATTCAAAATTTTAAGTTTACTTAACGTCCGAGTGTTCAAGATATGAGAACTTGCGAAAATTTAAATCCAGCTTTACAACTTTGTGAATACTTAAGTCGATCGCAAAATTTAGCTTTTAGCAAAAGTCGCAAAATTGACGATCTAGAAATAAACTCATTATACAGTAAATCGTAGTACAATAAAGGCATACTGTGACACTCCTACTCAAATCAGGCAGAATGAAAAAATTCAAAATTAGCTGAACTTTTCATGGAGGGGGTCCAAATGGCAAGTGTACCTTATATAATCTAAATTTGCATCTATCTAAAACAACAGTCCTGGATAAGCTGAAAATCCAGGGAAGTCAGTAAATCTACAGAGAGAATTGTCATGCCACCAGCACAAATGAATCAAGCGGTGGAATGCAATTTACCATGAAGTTTATTGTTGTTACTGGAGACAGAACATAAACGTTACATAAAACCATGTAAATAATCTCGGCTTGTCTTAAGCTCTCAGTTAAGTAAAGCAAACATAGTGAGTTCTAGACCTTTCTCTCTTGCAGCCAGTCATTTAATGATCTTACTGACATTTATTTCCCAGTCCTAGCTTTTAAGCTGAGTAGTTGATCAATTTGTTACAGACAGGATAAAAAACTTTCCGGTGCTGTTTAAATCATGAATAAAAAAGTCTTCTATTAACACACAGTCAACAAGTCTTAGAGTTGTTTTTTTACAAACATCGTGCATAAACATTCTAAAACCATTTAACTCCCCGAACTAGAATTAGAATTCTAAATATAGTAATTACAAACTTCCTGATCGGAAAGTAGGAAAGGGGAATCCCCTGTCTACGTTTACAGCCAAATGCATGTTTTTTATCAGGTTTTTTTTATAGCTGTATTCCCAACTAGTGCATATTTTTCCCAATCAGGATATAAAACTTCCCAATAAATCTGGAGAACTTTTTTAATTTCGATTAATTTAGCCAAAAATTTACAAAGTTAGAGGCTTTTCTCTACAAGCAGTTTATACAAATAGCAATTGTCCATTAATTAATCACTACATCCTTAAATTTTGCTGTAATTGCTAGTCTTTTTCCCAATTTCTAAGTTCAACACGCAAACATTCCCAATTTGAATTCCCAGAAAAGCCAAAATAAACCCTGAAATGTATCTTACAAGTTAAAAATAGAAATGAAACGTGTGGTTCTGCGTGATTTTGGTTTGAACACCATGATGAGACTCCAGGCAAAACGGTGAGACTTAACAGGTAGGACTGTCATTGTAGATCTAAATACCAACTGATTTCTGATTTTTTTTTTTTTAAAGTATATAATATTTCGATACAAAATTTGGGAGTATGGATACTATCATCTCCACGAAATACAGTAAAACCTCACTTAAAGACCACCTCAATAATAAGACCACCTCAAAAATTAAGAACACAATTTTCAAGTCCATTTTCACTGTTTTGCTCTTTATTCAACCTCAATATTAAGAATAAGACCACCTCAAAATTAAGACCACCTCAATAGGAAGACCCATTTTCAAGGGTCCAAAGGGTGGTCTTAATATTGAGGTTATACTGTATAAGGACTGCACTACGTACCCCTTCTATGACTGTTAAAATTAGATGGAGTACGAAATGATTGATTAGTTTCCAAGAACAGTTTATTATTTCATTGCATCATTATTGTGTGAAATAATTAGCCAATATATCGATATGTTGTTGATATGTTTCAGTTGATATAATTATACAGATACAAAAGTTTATAATCAATGAAATCCCTATTGACAGGTAAATCTGTTATTGGTGTGAACAGGTGCAACAACTAAGCAATTAGAAGTGACGTGTTTAGGTGTTTTTTTTAATAACTTGGATGAAGGAAGGAAGTAACAGTGATTTCAAGAAACACTGACGTATGTATTTATTAAACAAAAACCGACTCTTAATGTTTTTCTTCCTTAATTCTCCTTAGTTGTCCTTAATGGTCGGCCAGGCCATTCCTTGCACCCATGCTTTTTACTCTTGCATCTCCTCTGAATGCCTGATGTTTTGTGGACTTTTGTTTTCCTGGAGATCTGTGTGGGGGGAACTGTCTTGTGCATGTGGTGCTCCCTGTAGCAACTAAATCTCTCTTATAGTCATGTTGCATTAACATTTGACCCAATGCAACCACACATATGGGGTCATCTATTGTCCACACACAACCACCACATACAGTTTGATGGCTGAAGGCCCGAGCATAGTAAGTTTTCAATTGCAAGGCTACAGTGACCTTGACCTTTGATATACTAGTAACCAATTGAAATCATCCCATGAACTTTGAAGTCCACATGCAGAAACGTTCTCCATTTAATGGACCATGAACAGTTTTAAGTCCCACGGTCACTTATACCTTAATCTACAAAACCAAAAACCTCACAAGTCATCCATTGGCTACACAAAATCCTCCATTGATCACTGACTGTCGTATATCCTAGCATTTCCAATTTATTGGTTGGAAACCAAGCCATCTGTTACTGAATAGCATGAACAAAGCAATACGTACCCACTTCAAAGAAGGACATAAAAAGAATTGAACTTAATAAATCAATATTTCAGTTTAAAGTATAAATTTCATGCACTGTTAGTGCCATTATGGTTTTTATACCACCATAATGTTCTTGCAACATGAATAAAGCAAATACATGAAGTGCAACCCAGTAATAATGAGTAAAATTTTAGAACTACAGTCAAACCTGTCTGTAAAGACCACCCATGGGAACAGCAAAATGTGGTCTTTGTTTACAGGTGGTCTCTATTAACAGATTAAATATCATTGAAAATGGTCTGAAGGGAGATAAAATTGGTGGTCTTTGCAGACAGGTTTTGCAATAGTGGTCTTTGTTCGCAGGTGGTCTTTAACACAGGTTTGACTGTATACCAAAGTGGTGAACATGACCAGCAGGAAGATTTCTGTACTATTATAACTAAAGAGGTTAAAGGGCAAATTCTGCCATGTTTGAATGCATTGTTATTTACATTCAGAAATGAGAAGCTCTATACACTAGATGTGTCCATAGCACATATTGGATGCCCTCTCTATATTGGATGCCCTCTCTATATTGGATGCCCTCTCTATATTGGATGCCCTCTCTATATTGGATGCCCTCTCTATATTGGATGCCCTCTCTATATTGGATGCCCTCTCTATATTGGATGCCCTCTCTATATTGGATGCCCTCTCTATGGGCTTTCCAAGCATTATTGATCGTACACACGATTGATGAAGTCAAAAGGGGCCATAACTCCTCCAAATAAAATGGTGGATTGTAACCGAAATCAAACTTGACCTGTATTTTATTATCCTGTGCTTATGTGCCTAATATTAATGCTTTCATGAGTTATTGATCAGAAACCTATTTTTCTCGGGAGCATAAAAAGCCAAGGGAGCCACCTTGGGGAGAAGATTTGCCCAATATGACAATGGGTTCAAATCCCATCCTAGATGTAGAATTTTCCATCAGAAATAACAATCCAGCTAGCTTACAGAAGGTTGATGGTCCTAACTAGGTGCGCCGCGCGCCCATGGCCGAATAATTCGCGAAGGAGCACCTGGGGTCTTCCTATACCCTAATAGGGGACAAGTCACTATATGACCCTGGATGTTTATGAGACCCAATTCCAATAAAAAAAATACGAAAAATTTAAACACACAAACCTTGCACCCCTCACAAGTGGCCACACCATAGTGAATACCTGTAGCTTTATCTTTACATATCCTGCACATCCCAAAAGGGAACGGTATTATTCCCACAGGCATAGTTCTACGTTATCACATTTAAAATCTGGAAATAAATAAATACAACCATACAGAAACTAGAACTATAATTACTGAAAGCAATTAATACTCGATAATTCAGCTTTGTTCCCGAAAATATTAAACAGTCATACAGTAGAACTTCGAAACCTCAAAAAGTTTGTCTCGAACACAGTAGATACCTCAAACCGGTTCTTAAGTCCCGACGAAATCCCTTCTTATTTCATATTATCTAACTATCTAGCTCACTCGAACATGATTTGCGGTCCATAGCTGCCATTTCATACATTTTTGACAATAGTAAATAAAATATTAAACAACAATTTATAGTCTTTTATAAATTTCTTAAACAGAAGTGCAATCTTCATTGAGTAAAGTCTGTCAAAGTCTCAAAATTGGTTTAAATTCAACACGAAATTATTATCTTAATCTGTAGCGGATCTGTAGTCCAGTGGTTACGCGCTGGACTTGTAATCCAGGTATCACAGGTTTGATTCCCCGCTCCATCACTGACCGCACTAAGAGTCTTTCGGACGAGACTTTAAAAACTGAGGTCCCGTGTATGATGCTTGACATCAAGCATGTAAAAGAACCAGGGATGCTTCTGGAACAGGGGCATCTCCTGTATCATGCACTATCCTCCAAAAATCTAATATGACTAACATTCTTCCGGAGGCGTTGCCCATATGGGAAACCGGTGGCGACGATAAATAAACGCATATACATTATCTTAATCATTTTCATAATGCATAGTACTCTCGTACCGGAAAGTCAGTTCATACATTCACATGTATACCATAGATGCCTTGTACAATAGATGACTCAAACTAATTGCTAGATCTGACGGCAGTTCGAGGTTTCGAAGTTTTACTGTAACTTTCGGTAATTGTCTCAGTGAATAATAAATGTACTAGATTTTAGCTCTTAACCAATAATGCGCATAATTATGCACATTAAATTTAAGATCAAGGGTGTCTAACTGTGCAATGCTTTGGATCAAAAACTGTCATGCACATATACAGTTTATGGTAATCAAGCATCTAAGGTTTCATTGGATACAATACAAAAGTATATCTAAATGTAAATCCTAGTAAAAAGTGTATAGTACAATCATTGTGGACATTGAAATTCATTGTACAACAAATACTTAAAGAGTAGCAAAATGAGGATAATAAAAAATGGAGACATTTGGGAATATTATGTATGGATTGGGAAACAAACATACTTTTCACATTTGGGATACATGTACATCCATTTTTCAGGAATAACCTTACAGGAAAAAAAACCAAGTTCCTTTAAAAATTGATGTATCTTTTATGACCTAAAATTATCGGTAACTGACCATTTCAAATCATTTTGCTGACCAGGGTCACAACCCAAAGATCTAAATGTCCTGTTCACCATACATCACACATAAAATAGCTATATTAGCTTACATTTAGTCCAGGTACAGTGTAGGTTTGAACCCCAAGACACACGGCAGAGTTTTCTTGCAGGTGAGGGGCCCAGAGAAGACAAATATTTCATCACCTACTGGTAACTTAAACAAGAATTTTGGGGTTATGTTTTACAAGTTATTTCCCTGCAGTATTTGTATTTTCTTCCTCCAAATACAAATATTGGTTACGTGTTTTAAACACTCAAAACAATATACATGTATAAAACAGGAAGTTCATCCAGTTTTGCTAAATTTATCTTGCATATCCAAACATTAAATTTGGTATTATGAAGTCCTGTAAACTCCCTTATTTGGTAATTTATGACTAAAACTTCCCCTTTAAAAAGGTCCCTCCATACTTCCCCAAAATCTGAAAAAAAGGCTGGGCACTATCTGGGACAACACTAATGTCAGCCATTTGAATCATGCTCAGGGGTTCAATTTGACCCTGGAGTTGACCCTTGGGATTTTCCAAAAGGCCACATTTTGACACTCAGGATTCTGGCTGTAGGGTCAAATTTATCTAGATTATAGGTAATCTTGCGAAAAATGGTAAAATTCAGTCCAAAACTATCCAAATTGACCGATGAAATCAGCATCCCTGCTCTCTGACAAAAATTATATTCCCAAATTTTAACTATGAAAATCTGAGATATGAATAGGGGTAAGGGGTTAGGACACAGCATCTGTTCATTTCCCAAGCAATTCAAACACAATGCACAGCATATTATATCAAATTCTTGTAACTTTGTATTAATTTAACACAAACTAATCAAGCTAACCAATAAATCATAATTCATTACACAAACCTACATTTAACGTGTAATGGAAACCTACAGATTGTGACACCAACAATCAGCCGAGAAGTTTTTTTCGAAGCATTGAAATTAAATCCACAAATACTGAAATCTATATTGTCGATACACTAGTTACTGTACAGTATCATGGTTAGAGACTTCAGTATATTAATACAAACTAATATATTAGATATAATAAATACCTGGTAAACAGCGCTTCAAAGTTTATAATACAGGGTAATCCAATTCATACGAGAAACTTTGAGGTACAAAATCATAAATCAGTATTTAACATATATATTATACAAACCGCCGAGAGAGCAGGCCGAAGTTCAATACAAAAACACTATTGACACAATGATGTACAGGAGTTTTTACCAACTGAATGAATTATAGGGAACAGAAAATTGATCAAATACCAAATAAACCAACAAAGACTGGCTACACACATTTAAAAACTTTCAGTTATCAGGTCACTAAAATCAATACTATACTCATACCGGATATTTATAATACATTTATTACCTATCTGTTAGAAACTTACTAGCCGCAAACTCCCAACTATATGAAATTATCTAAGCATGAACACCTCATATTTAAATACTTGAAAAGGAAAATGAGATTGACGTAAATTTTGTAATAGCTGATAAGTTAATTTATTTTTGCAACATATTTGAAGATTTGGAGACCAGTGAATAAAAGTTTTCAAGTAAGAAAAAAATCTTGAAGCAATATATCGTGGTATGCCGTGAGCATATCATGACACCCCTAAAAGAAAGTGTGGCATTAGTGTTTCCTTATTTTCTCAACATCCTTAAAGGACTTCTGTGATGTATGGTACATGTGCCATTGTTATAAGCTTATTTAACTACCTACAGAACCAGACAAGTTGTTTTAAAATAATGATATCTATATAATTCGACTACATGAGTCAAGGGTCAAAATAAAAAATACACGAACTGTGATATTACTTTTTATTACGGAGAGACTCTAAAAAATGGAAATGGATGGAACTGACTTAACTTGTCAGCATGCCAAGATTATTCCGATGCCTGTAAATGTGCAGTGATTTAAGGTCATTTAAACAGCTGTTGATGCGGATTCTGCGTATATTTTGAAATGCGTCATCTTATTACTCAGCATCTCGTTACTCAAATTTGCCACACTATATCTATGGTGATATCTATATGATGAAAGAACGAAACACTGCCTTCTGTAAATGCTAAATTACATGAAAAACTATCTAGATTGTCAAAATTTCCCTCGACACGAAAGGCTATACATTGTGTTAACATTTGATTGGTTATAACACTGAAAAATACCCATAAAAATACAATCACATGACTACTGAGTTTATAATTAAACTCAGTAGTCATGTGATTGTGCTGACCATCAATTAGTCCAAGACAAGCGTCTTTGAAAAAAAAGTCTAGAGTTTGAAGTCTATTTGTAACTTATTTAATCTTACTCTGACAGTTGAAAAACATTTACACCAGAATTTCATCCAAGTCAACTAAAACCATTGTCTAAGACTTGTTTCTGCCTCTCATAACATTTCACAGTGTGCTGTTATTGATTGATGTCTAAGTGATGATCAAATTACATTTTTTACTAGAAAAGTGTCACCTGATTTCATAGGAAAACACAATACAGCTGAGATATGATCTTTGAAGAATTACAACCAGGAAGCTTTACAACAGACTCTCATTTGTACTGACTGATTTATATCTGTAGATTTATTTCTACATGAAATGTACAATTTACCAAAGGGGGTCGGCACGTCGAGAAAAAAATGACCTTAAACAGTCATTGGTTTTGACTTGAATGACTGATTTAGGTCATTTCCTCAACGTGCCGCCATTTACATGGTTATAGAAAATGTTTCCGCCCTTCAAGCATGGCGCCGCGCCTCAATTACCTCACGCCATGCTGCCCATTTTATCTGTGTATATACGCCAAGTGTCAGAAAGTGCCCTTTTCACAGTCTGACTGATTGCCCTTTATCTAAATTACATAATCCAATTGATTTGACACTATTCTAATCTGATAATCAGGCAGCATAATGTATGGTTCCCCGTGTTATGTGTCGGCGCTTTCGTTTTTATAAATATTCAATAGACAAAGATAGCCAGGGACCAGTGGGAATCATTACTTTGTCCCAGCTTTGACATGGAAACGTAGCTGTTCGCAATGAAGCCGGAAAACAGTTAGTAGTTCATACTATTTCTAATGGGAATCACAGGTGGCCGGTAAGTAGCCATGACATTTAAAACCCCCATTGGAAAAAACTCTTATGCACCAGTCAATTGTAACCACGGCCCCCCCCCCCCCAGGTCCGGGGGAATACCGGGGGAAATGGGCCGTGTTTTTACCTTCCAGGTGGCCCCGCAGTGCCGAGTGAATGCGGTGGTTTTGTTTTCGCGCTGAAAATAGCGGGGAATGGGCCTTACCTAGGATGTCCCCTGGGGATTTTACCTGGGATTGGCTGGACCGAAAGTCAAAGTCCCCGCTATTCCCCGGACCTGGGGGGGGGGGGGCCGTGGTTACAATTGACTGGTGCATTATAGCGGGTTTTAAATGTCATGGCTACTCACCGGCCACCTGTGATGGCAATGGGTTCCTTTACTGGACCTTAAAAAAACTAAAATAACACTAGCATTAAATTTCACAAAAAAACATGAATACAGTTCATTTTATTACGACAATTAATATTACTTAAATTCCCAATATCATGATAGTTATTGTAATTTACATTTTCAAACCTTAGGAGCTGATCAAAGGGTCGAATTGACTTGCCATGGAAGTGGAGGTTGAATTGTCGAAACCTATAATATATGCCTTCTCAAAGTTGGGGTCGAATTGACTTGGGGCCGAACCGAATATATATATATATAACAGTTATCAGACTAACTTATTATAATTAATATTGAACGACACAATTAATAAGCACATGCCACAATTAATTATCAATTTATTATTTTAGTCAGTGGTGTTTACTTACCTGTGTTTAAACGTAGGACACTGCAATTTCCTACTACAGGCTACAGCTGTCAGATAAGATATTCCAAGACGTTTCCACGGTCACGAAGCAATCATTGATCAATGTAATATCTTTGGTTGCTATCCTCATAAATGGTAAAATAGTTAAAATGTGTGAGATTTTGTATTCGGTATACTGAGTTAAAGTTACTTAATCCATCGACAGGTAAGGTACCGGCTAGTGGTACGGATCCGAAAACTCGTTTAGAAATGACCAGTATCATAGGTCCGTGCCGGTATGTACACGAATTATTGTGTGAATATAATTCACTTTCTACCCCAGGGGGAGGGTAGCAGATATACACGGGACCTTAGACAGAAGACGATTTCCCGACAGGTGAAAGATTAACACGTAGAACAATTAAGGGTCCCGAAAATAGACTTAGGAAGTGGGGAATTAGCATCAACCACGTAGGGGATTTAGACGAATCCTGGAGTTCCATCCCCTTTAGACGAGATCTGGAGTTCCTTCCCCTTTCACCACGTACTACATGTATTTCAGTTCGACGGGAACCAGACTATTCACTCATTCGCTTTTTATATGGTAGATCACAGTGTTCGTCGTTAGAACGCATTTTCCTGGCTTATAACTGTAATATAACACACGTTATTTTGTCAATTTTAAACGAAATTCCCAGACAATTAGTCTGGAACCAAGCGTACTCTGCACATAAGAGTATTAATAATAATGTTATAGTAAGGGCAGGTAATCCAGGCTACCAGACAACTTGTTTTCTATCTTGTTCATGCCTTGCGCTACTACCAGTTAAATCCATTCAACGGTTACGTATCCATAGCCACTGCCTGTTTAACTAAGGGAGGAAACCCCTACTAAACATATACATATGTGTTTACGGTCTTACCTCCCTTAATAAAATTATTAGGATTTGCTCAAAGGGTTTAACCGACGTTGTTTTAATGGTGTTTTAGCCAAACACATATTTCTGTCAATATGTATAATACTGTACTTGAGATGTTATATAAGATAAAGTTTTGTTCAGGCCTAGAATAAATGCATAATGTACACTATATCACAGAATCAAAGACCTAAATACCATTATGGCGGAATTAAGTTGTATTCAATTCCATGATTGTATTGTCTAAAATGTTTTGTTATTGCTTCAAGAGGTGAATACTTAAACGACAGTACCGATATCCTACTGGGTATCACTAATTACTGGTTTGGAACAGTTGCTTCCCAGATTTTACGCACCGCAATTCCGGTAGTCGTTTTTGCTCAGCTTACCCGAAAGCTGGAGGTGAAACCCAAATAACGGTCGCGCATTTATATAAAGTAGTTCTTAGGAGGCAAAATAATGCGCACCGTTTGCGACATTTCTCATCACTTAGTTTTTGTAAGTTATTTCACGGAATTAGATAGAAGGTTATTTACGCAATATACTAGTAAATACGGTTGCAGAATATCAGGCCAATCGTCAGCGACGATGGATTTGTAATCTTACGTTACACACTGTTGTAGAGTGCGATGGTCTTAAGTTCCTATCAAGCCTAACACTAGTTTCATAAAGTGGTTATTTTCAATTATAATTAATGTCGTTTAACAGTTGATATGACTTGCATTATCAATTGTGAGAAAGTTTACATAATTTATAAACTTCAGTTGTAATAGGAATGATTGGATGATAGGAAGTTTGACGAAACATGATCCATGCGTTTGAAAGCTTTAAGATTTTTATTTTGAAGCAATAATAGAACATTTCCCACTTATATCGAAGCGACCGTTCCAAACAGCACTCTCAGTGCTTTGATTTTAACCATACAATAATCAGGAAGCATATTTGGTTTAAACTTTATTTTATTATTATTCACAAATACACAACACTTGTAAATTTACAATATAATACTATAACATATATAGATCGGAATACAAATCAGTACTTTTACTTATTCCTTTCCAAAATAAGAGAGAGTTGCATATTTAAACTTGAAAGAATAAAAAGAAATTCAAAAATATATAATAATTGTCTATTTGTGTTTAAGATGTATATTAAATTCCCCTTTCCCCTTGCAGTTCTTTCACTTGATATAGCGTCCCTGTTATTTCTTCCCACGTTCGGCATATTGTTGCCCGGTGGACTTGTCCTGTGATGTACTTTATCCATTAACCCCCCACCACCCTGTTTGTCCTCTTTAGTTCTACTTAGTTACCCCTTATGATTAGTCAGGCCAATCCTTGCGTCCCTGTTCCCTTACGTATTTACCCTTGCGCCTCCTCAAATGCCTGCAGTTTTACGGATTGTTGTTTTCCCGGAGGTCTGTGTGGAAAGGCATTGTCTTATGTATGTGGAGTTCCCTGTAGCAACTTATTCTCACATTTACTGTAAATAATACTGTTAATTCCATTGTACATTCGTTCTGGAAATATTATTGAATTCTAATCAATAGTTGACAATTAACAGCAGACCAATAGCTAATTATATACAGTAGGGTAAATAACCGCACAGATGAGAGAGGTTTAATTAAATGTTCATCTTATTTCCCATTAATTGCATTTAACAGTTTCCTGAAGAGAAAAACGTACCACGATTTAATATTCATAGTCAGCGCTGATTTGCTAAAAACTGAATGTATGTTGTTTATCTATGTATGTTTGTGTTGTAAACTGTGCTAATATATATTTTCACAGTTTACAACACAATGTCACAAAGTGAATAACGATCATTGCTCATTCTCGCCGATTCCTTTTTTCTGAATACGGTGCTAAGTTGAATATGACGCCAACTTATAATTGTGCTGACAGCAACTTGTCGGTGAGAACAAATAATTTCTTTCATGTGGTAATAGATGTAGTAATGGTGATACCAGTAGTTGAAATGTGACAAAGGTCGAAATACGAGTGAACAAAGAACCAGATACACGTTTTTTAATCCACCTCCTAGCTATTAACACCAAATGTTGTCTATTGACAATTGACAACAAAACAGCATGGCACTTGTACGATTGCAATGTCACGCAGTGTTGTTATTATAGCATATTATCTCACTCTCCGTTATATTATACGGAATCAGTAAAAACTTGCAGTTATTTCAACGTTTTTGTGTGGCCCGCCTGGTAAGTTCAATACA
The DNA here is from genome assembly GCA_032209605.1 of Mactromeris polynyma. Taxonomy (NCBI): domain Eukaryota; kingdom Metazoa; phylum Mollusca; class Bivalvia; order Venerida; family Mactridae; genus Mactromeris; species Mactromeris polynyma. Next base: position 4,203,362 of record JASFXZ010000029.1, read on the forward strand.
GACACCGAATCGAAGGGCCGGCAATGACGTGTTCTGCGACGGCTAGACTGAAACATACTTGAAACAATTATAATACAATCATTACCTCGTTTTTAGGCGCAGCCGTACTAACATGGTTTTGCTATTTGCATATCAGTGTTGTGTAAACCAATCAAATCTAACGTTAACCACCAAGGCAATTTCTCTTCAACCGAACATGTGACCTTTACGCGGATTGGTTAACCTTTTGATAAAGGGTACGTTACCTTACCGAAATCCACTGAATTTCGGTGAATTTACCTAAATCCATTTTGGATCCGGAGTGACTAGCAATCATAACATCTCGGCATTTTTTTCTGTTGCACAACAAATCAAATTGCGCCGACCATCTTTTTTCAAGATATTTCTTTTTCGTTTAAGCTTGATGCACAAGATCGCAGTTATATACGGTGATCAGGTGAGTGTTCTACTGATAGAGCCAACCAGATGGGATTAATCACATAGTAAATAAGTGGTCTTCTGCGAATAGAAGACCATATAAATGAATTTATCCACATAATTCAAGAAGCCTGATTATATGACTGCAAGTTTTCTTACGTTTCGACACTGACGGCATACAGAAGAAATGGAACGGTGACTATATGACATGTGATTGAAATTCTCACAGTTTCGTGCACCAAAGTCGAGTTTTATTGTCAGACGAATCAATGTTTGCGAGACATTTAACAGTCGTCATTACTACATAATACTAATTATCTCTATTTCCATGGCAATTTATTTGTCTGTAAAGATACCTTTGTGTATCAGACTGTATAAAACATGGAACGCCCGACACATTAAATAGGCCTGATTGCTGTGAAGAACGTACAAACTCTTTGAAGTAGCTGTTGTCGCTGACTCCTAGAACGCCAACTATTCATAGTCCGTAATTTCCTTTTCGATCTTTGCTTAATATGTTCTATTTCAATTATATTGCATTCCTACGCATTTGAGAAGTTCATATTTTAAGCGGAGGGGCACCAAACGGGGTGTCTCGAAAAGATAATTCACTTTCCCGTAGCGTACCCCTCTGGCGAAATCAGAGTTCCGAAAGAGGGCGATTTTTAGACATCAATCTCTCTACGCCGTTCAATTTTTCTTGTTTTTAGAACGGGGCTCGTCAGAGCCAATTGCTATAGTAGACGAAATCCGCGGGCATTCATCGGATGAGTCATCCCAACGCTTACATTCTGAACCGCCAAAGGCTACATACTCCTGTAGAAAGTAGTCCTTGTTTAACAAAGAAATAGTGGTAAGCATTTGCGACAGCTAGAAGACGGATTTGAGTTGACAACACTTACGCAAAACAAAGAACCCCAAAGAAAATATTGCAAATTACAGAAAAAATGATATATGATTTGTAGATGTGGAAGACATACATTTGTTGTGCATCCACCAAATGTTTTAGAATGCTGTCCATTTGAACTGAAGTCTCCTGTTAGAACACATGTAGCAAAATACTTTAGTTTTCAATGGATTGCATTGAAACTTGGTATATAATCAACATTGAGGTACTGTTTACTTCTTCTCCATCCATCCTTCTATACCAATTCTTTGTATACAATCGTGTGTGCTTCACTATATTATTTGATATACCGGCATAACAGAGTGTTCTTGATAGCCTATTGTGATAGGTAAACTAAATGTCAAAGTGACGTCTGTGTTCTGCAGTGAGCCCCTTGCTGTCAGCACTTTCAGTGCTTTGATTTAATAAAACCTCTATTTGATTAAATAACAGCGTACTTGTTGAAATCTTTATTGGCGAAGGGTTCTCGAGGTGTTCGAAAAAATGAATACACTATATAATGCATTGAGGCTGAGCAGGGGTAGAACTAAGTAATCCGGGTCTACGGCGCTTTACTTCAACTTGACGTTCGAATGAAGACAGTTTCGACTGTATGTTATAGCAAAAATGACGTCACAAGTCACGTGGTTTCCCCACTGCGTAAGTAGATGAGAGTATTTCATTTGTATTCTTACATAACATATGGTTGATATTTGATAATGAGTTAGATTCGTAATTGCGTGTTAGGCAATATCAGACATATCAGACAAATTCCGTCGTAAATTTCCAATCAAATAAGGTAGATAAAGAAAACTTAACATGCAGGAATGCGTACAAATTATGTCAAAGCAAATGAAAAAAATAAAATAATATAATTATATGTTAGTGTTCAAATTAACTGCTATATACCCTGGGTTTTGCATTTAATAAATACATGTAACAATTACATTATTTTCGATCCCCTCACAAGAAACATATGGCATCAACAACGACAATAATGTACACGTATATGAAAATGGTAAAATATTGTACTCGACCATTTTCGCTTATAATGTTTATTTGTCGACAGTTCCAAGGCTGTAATTCGCTTGAACCTGCTCGAGCGCCTTATGTTTTATGGAGTGTTGTTTTCCCGGAGGTCTGTGTAGGAAGGCACTGTCTTATGTATGTGGCGTTCCCTGTAGCAACTTATTCTCTCTCTTTTATATCTTGATGCGGAAAAGAGAAACTCCTTTCGACTCGTAGACTTGTAAGTTAAGGTATATACTTGTCCTTGGTGCAGTCTTTACTAAATTTGCATCTACTTTGTTTAAAATTATGTATTATAAGAGATAACTCATGACACAATACGAAAGGCATTCAAACAAAGGCATAACAAATATAAAGTATTTGCAGGCGATTGTTAAATATTAAAAGAAAGAGAATAAGTTGCTACAGGGAACGCCACATACATAAGACAGTGCCTCCCAATCCATAATGCATAAGACACTTGAGGAGGCTCAATGGTACATACATAAGGGAACAGAGGCACATGGAATGGTCTTGCCGACCATAAGGAATAACTTGCAGATTACTCAGCCTTTAAAATGCGTGAAAGGTTTTGTATTTATGTATTCGGTTTCACGACAGTTTCAACTAGTTATAGTTATAACTTTAAGTTATACGGTCAGTTGACCTAACCAGTTTTCCTGGAATTAATTATCCACCAGTTTTGTCTTGATTTACCGAAAGAAGCTGATAACTATCCTTATGGTCGTAGCCAAATGTCAAAGAAGGACACGACCAGCCTTGCCCGAGAAACGAACCCAGACCTCCCGGACGACAGTACAGAGCCCTAATACGTGAAGGGTAGTCCGACTGAAGCTAGTCAGGATAGTGAGCGTCAGAGAGTATGATATAATCTATAAACAATTCACTGATTAGCAAATCTGACAAAAATGTCATTGTTTCATATACATAGCGTGTTCCATCATATAGTCATAAACACTTGGGTTTTTAAAATACTAAATAATTAAAATATTTTTTTGTAAATGTACACTACACTATTATGTGCCATTTCGGAGATGATAAATTTCAATTCAAACATTGTCATAAACTCTCCAGGTTATTGACTTAAATGAAAGAGGAACGCTAGTTAATTAATATGTTTATTACCTAAGTAAGAATATTAAGTTAGATTGATTGCCACCTAATGTAATATTGCGAGTCTAACGCCCATTCAAATCCTATTAATTATCCAGCAATAGAGGATAATTACTTGTAAAAAGGACTATATTTCCCAAGCATTGTAAACCCAATATCTTTCTGAGAGACTCTGAATATCATTTGTAATTCTCACGGGAAGGTTATTAAAACACTCACCGGCTCAAATTTATCACGACAACCACAAAGCAAACTCTCCATAATGATAGTGCGGGTTTATTTTGTTCTGATTGTTAGCTTTGATAAATGACAAAAGACGAGCTAATTTAGTGATTAGATTTATTCGATAATCTAGTTATTAGATTCATCTAACCAGCTTGATGAAATTACCATGTTTGGATTTGCAATTGAGAAATGTAACACGACTAATGCACGTGCATACTCAGCAGCATTCTGTTGCAATGGATCATGTGGTATTTTAACCTTAGCATCATTAGCAGTATTAAATAAATCATCGAAATTTGTTAATGGAACAATGTTATTTGACCTATGAATATTGATGAAAAAGTAACGTGGTCATTCTATCCGTTCAACTAGCCTGAAGGCTGAACTCAAAATGGTGCCATTTGATGGAAAGCACTTGAACTGTTTTGAAACTTGTCAATATGCATGGTCAGTTAACTGAAATGATCAAAGTTGACAATACTATCAGATAGAAAGGTGGAATCAAAAAAGGAGATACATATGTTTCAGAAACTTGTCACAGCATGGGTTAGCTGTTTGGACAGGTGTGCTAACTAAGTATGTTGAACGCTGTGTATGGTAAGCCCCACTCAATAGGGGACATTGCTTGCGATGGTCGCTGAATTGCAATATTCTAAGATGAGAAGTTTTCTTGTGCCCTAAACTTCCTTTATGTGTTGTATTTATTGACTGATTCAGTGATTCCTTCAATATTATCAAATATTAAATAATAACGATATAATTTTATAATCTTATAAGACTAGATCAAAGGCGAGATGATTCCGCAATGACTTGATGTAGAAAAATGGACTCTTCTCTGCTTCTCGTTGCTTTCTATGCATATCGCAAATTTTATTGAAATTACCTCTGTGCTTTTGAGATTGTCTCATGATATGGAGAGTGCGACTGAAGACAGAAGAGGAACACAAATCCAAAACAGCACCATTAGCCACAAACATGACAATACAAATAACGCTGGAATTCTTAATCAAAGCGCTGAAAGCACTGAAGTTGTTCGGTTATTGAGCACTGGTTTTCAGATTCACAGAAAGCAGAGCTACGAATAATTTGTGTCCATTGTTGAACCATTAAATTTAATAGCGCATTCAAGATTTCTACCAGAATTGAGTTTGTTATGCAGGTTACGCTCAGATGTTGAAATATTTTTAACCAGTTCACTTACCAGTTATTCTTGCGCCACATCCGGAAAAAGTAGTTTTCGTATTAAGGCGTTGCGACTGTCGAAAATTGCCATAGACTAGTTACTAGTTGTTCTACCGAACAACTTAAAAATGAAACAGGGAAATGCAAAAGTTAAAATAGTGACGTTTACGATTACATAATCTGGATACAGCACATGTATAGTTTTTATTCAATATACAAAGTAATATTTCGTGGAATGTGCGAAGTTTCTATATAATATTCTACTCGACAAAGTTCTGTTTAAATAAGGGGCATTTTAGCGACATCAAAAGTGACATCGAAAAAAGGACAGGTAGCTTATCACAACTCCCCTAGAGAGTCCCAATGTATGTTACTGAGGAACTACAGTCTTACTGTGTGTGTTTTCATAAATTTGCACAATGTTCAGGATTCTTAGTTGTAGACATTACTGTTTGGTAATAGTTATTGTAATTGTAGTTTGTCCTTTCGTAACTCATTAATAAAACACGCACACATGTATTGGCAACAGAACACAAGAGGCTATTACATATTATAGTTAACAGAGCACTGACTTTACGACTTCGTTTGCACAAGTCTTGATTTTAGACGTTTTGTTTGTTATCTATTTGTTCTGATATTCATGTGAAAGCAGGTCTTATAACGATGTTAAAGTCCTTAGGATACTCGCCGTTTGCGTCCCTGTCGAAGCACTTGATTCCGTATTTATTATGATTTGTTTTTTTTCCATTTAGAATACGGAAGTGGTATTGTCCTACATCAAACATTCAATGAATACCCACCTTAGCAAATATCGACGTGGTTTGTCCGGGGATGGTTTTTTTTTGTTAACTATGGGCTTACAGATATATCTTAGTATTTCTTTCTTGACACTTTACGGTATGGTCATGAACAGACAGACAGAAAAAAAACGCATTCCCTTAACACGTTGCGCAATATTCTAGTGCCAGGGGATGTTATGCTAATAATTCAAACACCTGAACAGGTTTTAGCTTGAAATTTCTCTTTACAACTCAAACAGAATTAAGCTAGCCAAAAACCCAAACTGCTTTCTTCTCAAAATAGAGAAGTTTGACTTTGAAAACTTGAAGTTGACTTCTCGTGTCCTGTTCTGTTTTTAAAACGCCTTTTCCATTCCAGATCTGGTTATTTTTTAACTGTTTTCTCTTGCCTTCATTGAAAAAAATACATTTTATGATAATATGTAGCTACCAATATTGTACGGAGGCATTTAAAGAACATAAAAACCTTGGGACACCAAGATTTTCTAGATGTATCCAAAATTCCTGGACATCATATTTTGGATCATCTTTTCACAAAAGCGATTGTATACATCTTGTGTTGATTTTGATAGCAGTTAGCTATACTATTTGTGATTCAGATGCATTGTACCACCGGAAGAAAGTGGATGTACACTTACCAAAATTACGTTCATCGATCGTTTCAGATCACAATGTGGTAATGAAGTGAAGATTTTAAAAATACAAAATTGCGTATTCGCTCTTCGACCAGAATATGTTGTTACATATTATAATTTTCTGTGTTCTTGTTATTATTGTCTAATTTATCAGTAGTGCCATTGAATTGTTAGTCTGTAGTATGTCTTGATGATGCTGTCATTGGACAAGCGAAAATTTATGTTCAAAATGTAGGTAAAAAACACTAATTTATATCTTATATCTCTCAATGTGAACGTGAACCTGTTCTATCTGGTTTTACATAAAGAAGCAGATAGATTTGTTTCCTTTTTACCCATCAAGCAGTATTTGTACATACCTAATATTGTAACAACAAGGGATTGCTCTTTTATTTTGAATCCTTTAAAAAGTAGGACAGGTATCAATCCAGCTTTTATTCTAAAAATAACAGGCCAAAAAATAATACTTTAGATACTGACACTTTATTAAATATTTAAATCATTTTACGTGTTCCTTTAAACTGTCCTTTCATGCATAGTTCGATTTCTGCTTCAGCGATGTCAGTGTGCTTTAATCCAACAGAAACCATTTTAGAGATAATGTTTAAAACAAAACTGCACACCGTTCGTATTTTGTCGATGATTTACCAAATCCGAAATGTGTGTCATAGCCGAACTATATTGATTGAAAACTGACCAACACGTGTTTAGAAAATGCAAATAATGCTATTTATAGATATTGCTTTGGTTGGCTTATTGATATCCATTGTTATTTGTTGAAATGACAATACGTATATCACATCTTCTTGATCATCAGACAATCTTGAACAATGGTTGTACGATTGTTATCGCGAGGAGTATTGTAGTCCTCGGTAAAATTTTTGTGTCATAGGAAGAGCATACGACTTTTTTGTACCGCGTGTCGTCCATCTGACTGAAACCTCTAACATTCCGGTTAAACAGTTTTTTTCACGTTTTCTGGTGTTGGTGCGAATCGACGAGGTTAAGAACATGGCGTATGTGGAAATGTTATTGTCAATTCAAAATTAGTTGATGATAATGCCATTATTGTATATACCCATGTATATACAATGTTTAGTGATCAATATTTAGCAAAACATGTTTTCGTTGACTGCCCACCTGTTTTGAAGTAATTTAAAATCGACTATATAAAAACAAATTATTGATGAAGCTGTGTATTTGAAACACAAGGTACACAACGTGTTTCACAACACTATGTTACGACTAGATAAGCTGTTGTAATTGTCAAATGTTTATGAGATGCTTTGATAAACACATATGAGGCATTTTTTTACGCATTCATTGTGTAATATTTCAATGGCGGTCGGGTAAAAAAGATTTTTGGCAACTATTTCCGACTTGTGTTTCTCACTTTGTAAGTAATCGTGATGATAAGAATGTCCACTAACTGTATGAAAGAAATGCACAATAAAATCCGATGATGTAAAATAAAGGCTGTCTATAAACGAAATTCAGAAATACCAATACTTTCAATCTTTTAACTACCCACACTTCATAAATTTGTTGTTTGGTGCGAAATATGGACCGATTAGATTTTAGAGTAAGATTTAATTAAATGATACGAAAACACAACAATGCGGTTATTGGTTCGACGTATATATTTATTGTCGAAAGATATGCATGAATATTGATGTAACAGGATTTGACTGACTATAATAAAATAATTGATTGTTTGAAGTTGCTTTCCAACAATGGAATGGTATAAGTTGTTAAGTCCAACTGGGACAAATATTGTTGTCTGTCGTGCGTTGTTGACTGCTGTTGTTTCCTAAAAGAATTTGTCATTATTGACAGATACATGTATATACGAACGAGTTCGAATCGCTCCATGTCTTTCACAGTACACAAACGTTTCACTGACAGAAGAAAACTAACACATGCCTTTGTCCATCATTGAAATATCACTATTTGTACAGCTCCCTTCACGACCAGATATCTTGTTTACAGTTTAAGAGATTAAAAATTAAGGCTTCTCCTGCGGTTGTTCGTTAAATGTTCTAATATTGCAGGTTCTTGCTCCTGCAGCTACAGAACAATTATCAGCAACTATTCTTTTAAAAGTTTTTAACTATAAAACTTAAAATGCATAGAGTACACTTGGAATAAGTGAGGCATGTAGTGTTAATTAATAGACGTTTTTAAGCAGGGTTTGAAAGGACATTTGCCTTCAAGAAACAGATTGTTCATACCTCTGAATATATTTCCCAACATAAAAGTCTTTAGTGATAGAAATAGGAATGGCATGCGACCTTGAAAAGATGTTAAAATGGATAGCTTTACTGTAACAAAGATGTTGATGTAAAGAAAATACGAAATCTTTATATATACCATCGATAATTTAAATTTAGGTTACTCAGTTTTTGAACGTAAACAATATTTGTCGACTATTCCTTTTAATTTTCGTCTTTTATTCCAATGTTTAGAGTCTGATTAAATGACTAAAACTTTCCTAAGCAAATGCACTATGATATTGTCACTTTCGTACACTTCTACCGATCTTTATGATGTTACGGCTTCTGCGTTGTTACTTTCTGTTTCCAATGCGTTGTCTTCGTTATTAGAAGCTCTTTTATCTATAACATGTTCTTGTTCTCCAGAGAAGTAAGATGGCAAATCCGCCAAATCAGAGTTGCTATCTCCATTACTCGAACTTTGACCTATGCTGTCCTTACCTACTCGCATAAAGGAACTCAGTCTCTTTTCAGCGCTATCTCCATTATTCTTACCAATTCGGACAAAGGAACTGTATCTTTTGAAAGGTGCTGGAATGTTTTTGCCGATTCGAACAAAACTACTATATCGTTTATTTAACCCATTGTCATTTTCTGCGTCTTGATCTCCTTTGCCGACGCGCATAAATGCGCTTAGACGTTTCTGAAGGTCTTCATTGCTGTAACTATTATCCTTTCCAATTCTAACAAATGAACTGTATCTTTTGTTTACGTCATCTGTGGTGTCATCATCTGAACTTTTACCGATTCTAACAAATGAGCTATATCTTTTATTGATATCCGTGTCTAATGGACTGTAATTTTTTCCGATACGTACAAAGGAACTGATCCGCTTATCTACGTCGTCTTTGTATGGGTTGTAACCTTTTCCAATTCTGACAAATGAACTCAAACGTTTGTTAATGTCACTGTTGTACGGATTGTACGGGTTCAATGGACTTTTTCCTATTCTTACGAAGGAGCTAAATCGTCTCTTGTCAGCATCTCTTCCAATTCTAACAAATGAACTGAACCTTTTATCAGGACTATTTTCGCTTCCCCCTGTAAGTAGAAAACATGGGATTATATATTGTTTTCACCAATCAATCATGATGAAAATATAAAGTCATAAATAAAACACAATTCCGTGACAGGTGACGAAGCGACACCTGAAAGCGCTAGCGGCACGTTTTACTGTGCCTTCACGAATGTCACGTGACGATGGATATTTGATAACAGGGACGCCTTTAAACATAGTCGTTAATTTATTTTGTGTAATTAATTCCATTTAACTAGCTATATTAGCATTCCTTCTCTAAAATATAACCAGACCAGAGTCAATATCTAAAATATGAAATGAAAAATTGAAATTCATTTTACAGAATACTTTTAACATGTTTGTAATACTGTTAATATGGTTGTGACGGCTGAGGTCTCTGTTATTTTTAAAGGGCAATGAGGAGATTGGACTGCTGTCTTACTTGATACAATATTCATGTTCTTTTCTTCCCCCTTTCGGCCTATTATAACTGACTTTCTTGACTATGTTCCGTGATGTATTCCATCCCTTGTATGCCCCCCTTGTTATCACCTTAAATTGTCCTTAGTTTTTTTATGATCGGCAAGACCATTCCTCTTGCCCCTGTTCCCATGCATGTTTACCCTTGCACCTTTTCAGTGCCTTATGTTTTGTAGACTTGTTATCCCGGAGGCATCGTTTTGTGTATGTGGCGTTCCCCGTAACAACTTAATGTATCTTGAACTAACCGGACAACCACCTTAGCCCGTAGTACTTCTGAAGTATTTGCAATATAATAAATACCCGCATCATTTGGACACTGATACATTAGCAATCTTACCGAATCCCGTAGCTTCTGTTTACAAAAACATTATTTGTCTGCTCATTCATTCATTTCTTTATTGAATTATTTATAAAACGCATCTTTCGAAATAAGTAGTATTATTAAACAGTCTGGAAAGTAGAAAGTATATATAAAACAGACAGTATAGTAATTAAACTTTCAGTAAACGACAGTGATCATTTCCACCTTGCGTTTAAGAGCATTTTTCGCACATTTTGGAGACAGAATCACCATGATTCCGATATAAGTGTGATCAGAATAACACATAATTTCAATGCTGGCTACTTAATGTTAACTTAGAAGATTTTTGAGAAATAGCAGATTTTGAAAATTGCTGCGTATTATCATTAACAGTAAAACCATTTCGAAATTAAGACCACAATTTTCAAGTCCATTTTCACTGTTTTGCCGTTTATTCATCCTCAATATTAAGACCACATTAATAACAAAATAAACGTTTTCAAGGGTACCAAGGGTGGTCATTGTTTTGGTTAACCTCTCCAAAGTAGCCCTCTATTTAGCAACAACCTTTCTTCAACAACAGTATACTTTATTCTCTATTCAGAACAACACCTTATCAATAGCAGCTTTGCTGTGTCTCCCAAAGGGTGTATCTATGGAGAAGATGCTCTTTATTGTTGATTACATTGAAATAGCATACTACTTTATTTAGTGTTGTTCTGTGAATCACTATACTTTATGTCATTAATGTTGTCTTTACATTCTTGTATTGTTTTAATGATACGTTTAAGAAAAGATCAGACAAAGTTTTATGTGGAAGAATCGCGTGATGACAAATTCAACAATTCACTTGTAACATCGTCAATAAGTTTTTTTTCTGTTTAAAATTCACTCAAAGGTGATAAAAAATCAATTTTCTTTTGATTCCGAACTTTTGTGGACCAACAATGTGTGTAACGCTATGATTTATAGCTAATTGAATGGACGCATGTAATCCATCCATATTTATGTCTGTTCATTATTCAATAAAACCATTATGGACAGGTCTGGACTTCATATGCTCGATTGTCAATGTCATTCCAAAATTGTCGAGCAATATGCATGTTTATTGGTATAAAACAGAAATGGTATGCATGAATTCAATTAAAATGAAATTGTAAATCAAATTTAAAACATGGCTGTCCATTTCCTATCTCGTTCTATACTGGTTGGATCGCTGCCGAACCTGTCCTATTACAAGACGTACTTGGAATCTCATTTATTGCACTGCTTGTGTTGCCATACCATTTTTGTATTGTCTTGTACTGTTGGAACAAGTTTTGGAGAAGTACGTAGTTCTAGCTAACCTTTTCTGGAGAGTGGGTGTATTATTTTTAACCAGGTTTAAATCATCAGTGGTGATTTTGTCACCGGCCGTTTTAGGTCGGTTCTCTGTTTTAACCATCATATATGTTTGTCGTGTGTCCCTTTTGCCTTTGAAGTTGTTTACATGTTTTCATAAATCATCATGTCTCCTTTTGGCTTTGTGGTGGTAGTGCACGTAGTACACGCTCGAATTTTTCATTCTTTTTTGTTTATAAATGTGGCTACCTTAACCTCGTATTACATCTGTTCATTTACTAAGTTGCATACATGCAGTTGAAATACTAGCACAGGTGGACATCCGTCATTTCAGTATAAACACGCCTTATTTTAATGGCACATAATTATACAGATACACAGGGCCTCCGTGGTCGAGTGGGTATGGTCACTGACTTCGAATAACATGTTCCTCACCGCTACGGGATTGAATCTTTCGAGGGATAGAACGTGTAAGTGAAGGAGCTATCCAGCTGGCTTACATAAGATCGGTGATTCTACGCAGGTATCCGCTCCTTCACCATACTAGCTAGAATAGTCACTGATTGTTTATGTATCTTAAAACTCCATTACAAAATGATATAGCGCAATATTTATGGTATAAATATATCCAGCTGTGAGAAGCCACAACCAATCTTTTCTTGTAATTCAGATTTCCAGACATAATTGTTTGTGATCGAAAATGCAAATAAATCATTAATACACAGTTCCCTTAAATAAGGGATCAGTTAATCGTTTTGCTATTTGAGTCTGTTACGGACTGAACATTAAATTTATAATGTATGAATCATCTAGCAACATTTCTGCCGTGTTAACTTTTCAGTGACGAACATATTACATGTATCAAACTATCTTAAAAAGTCAGCACTGTATTTCACAACACAGAACTGAATGTTAGTAATTTGTATGCACAATCGTCTATCATAACACTCACAACAACTGCCTGGCATACACAAGATCACCTTAGCAATTGTTCGTTAGGTCAATTACTTCAATACTCTCACCATTAAGGTAGTCCATACCAAACCTGGCAGTTTGGGACTGGGCATTATCATGCATTAAAACAACATTGTCACCATTAGCATCGGCAAATGGAACATAGGGTTTAAGATGTTATCCCTATAACGAATAGCCGTCCCCTGTCTTATAAATAAAGGTTCGTGAGTCCCTCTAAGCATATGCCGCCTCACACCATCACTGACCCACAGACAAACCTATCATGTTGGATAAATGGATAGTTCATGTTTCTTTCCCATTGAACGCCATATCGACTGTGGTATTCTAGTATAACTCAAAATTTGCAACTGGGTAGGGACGAAGTACAGACCTTTTATAGGGGCATTGCCTCGAGGAGTGATTGTCAATTTTTAAGCCAGGTTGTAGGAACCCAATTTTCTTGACTTCATGACTAGACACGTATCATACCACTGTGCTACATTTAAAACGTCAATTGTAAACATGATGCTTCAGGACTGTTCCATTAATTTTAAGCAGTGTTTATGCACTATATGTTAGTGATTTATATTACTTTCATTAAAATCAGCACCAGGCGCACGCTCCAATACTGCCAAGCAGCGGAAAGTAATGGAGCAAACGTTAGGGTCTGATTTCAATGAGATTGTGATTCATATTTACTGTTTGTATAGCACTTCAATGCAATTTGTGTGTTTACAACTGTTCAATGTATAAAGTACATGTATTATTTAAGTAATTGGGTTGTTTCAAACAGCCAGGATCATGCACTGACCCTCCCAGCTATGTGGGTAGAGGAATACCCCATTGTGCCCATTATTGTATAGTTTTGGTATGGACGGGCGCCTGGGTAGAACCACCGACCGCGAATGGGCTTCGAACCTCCAGCAGCTAGGGGCTAGTAATTTGCGATCAGCGACCATACCTACTAGGTCACTAGGACACCACTGATGAGTTAGTAAATGCAATTAATCAGTCAAACTACAGGCTGTGCAGAAAGTTTGACAATTAATGAATAAGGATGAAAATGTATTTCATTTATTCATAAATATTCATTCATGTTTGTAGTTTCATGTCATCTTGGTAATTTAGGGTGGACGTGTTCATTGTTTGTGGCACGTCCTGTTTGACTTCTTCATTCATTTATTCAATGTTTATTCAAGCTCGAGAACGCGTTTGTATTTTCTGTCAATCAGATATGGGGTTTACAGCATATCCCTTGTCTGTCTATCCTTTCAAACAAGATTTTTGTTATTCTTTTTATTTATCTAGTTCTTTCCTCCTTATATTTATAATAGAAACTCGTCTACTCCACCAGACGTGATGTAAACTGTTTTTTTTTGGTTAAGCGTCATTCTTGGTTCGTGAAACCTAGCTACCTATTCGACATATTAGCCAGGACTTTCCTTGTGCCCCTGTCCCCCCTGCGTATTTACCCTTGTACCTCTTTAATCTCCTGTTATACGGATTGTTGTTTTCCCGGAGGTCTGTTTGGGGAGGCATTGTCTTGTGTATGTGGCGTTTCCTATAGCAACTTATTCTCTCTTCGATACTGACATTGCCTTTGTAATTGTTTACATGTATGTGTACATTTTCTGTCTCTGTGTGTTTTTGAGGTGACCGTGTACATGTACTTGGTATGTGACATTTCCTACTTGACTTATCTCTTCATTTTTTGACACTACATATAGTTGCCATATTTACAATATTTACCTCCCTTGTTCTGAATAGTCAGCCATATGATGGATAACTTTTCTTAAAACGTATAGTGAATATAATGTAAACGATGATAAAATAATCAGATATATAAAAATAACTTATTCATTATGCTCATGTGGGCAGTTGGCTCAGAAAGTTGAAGACAAAGCGGATGTCACATACAAATTCATTTGGTATTTGCACAATTATCACATATTTGAGAATTTCTCCTTTAAGTTTTTAATATCAGTTTGCCTTTCAATATGGTTGATGATTAGAACAAGGGAGGTAAATATTGTAGATGTGGGAACTATCTATTACTGACACCCTTATATTTCAATAAGGCCATATGTTCCGGAAATCTTAAGTAGATTATGAATAAAAACTATTTACTCACCAAAGTTGACGAATTTGTTCGGTTGGACTTCATACATGCCAGGTTTGTCTCCCAAGGAACCCATATCATCATAGCTCTTTCCAATTCGAACGAAGCTGCTAAAACGTTTATTTGTAGGTTTCAGGCTGTTTTCCAAATCATCTTCTAAAACATTATTCGTGTCATCAATACTTCCTTCTGATTGTTCAATTAGAGGTCCAACACCATTATTATCGTTGGCAAGTTCTCTACCAATCTTAAGCCAACGTTTTTGTTCTGCTTCTTCCTCAGTATCATTTATCTCTTGTTCATCTCGGTATTTGTTGTATCTTTCAAGTTTGTTATCGTCAGTTTCAACATTATCTGCTTCAAGACGCTTCAATGCTTCTGCTGTGTCTCTTTTTCCAATTCTTATGAACGATGAATGGCCGATTCTTCCAGTTCGACGGTAATATTTGGTGGGTGAGATCTTATTTACCCTTCCAGCACGACTGTGTAGGAAAGCTGATGTTGGAAATTTTCCCATTCGTATAAATGCCCCGCCTCGTTTTTCGACACCACCGGTTTTCATGTCATTGTCCGCCTCGTCTTCATAGTTTCTACCAAAACCAACGTATGGACCTATGGAATTTTCTGATGAATCGTAATGTGTTGGATCGAAATCGTAAAAGGCACCTTCATTTGAATCAGTGAATTCGTCATCAGGTAAATCTTCAAGTTGATAAGATGCACCTGGTCCGTTTAGATTTTGTCTACCGATTCTCATAAACGAACTTAATCCCCGTCCAATTCTTACAAATTTACTAAATCTTTTTTGTAAATCACTAGTTGCTTCAGGGTCGGTGTCTGGATAGTCAAAGTGATTGAGATCCACACCGCTGTCATAACTAAGCGCTCGTACGTGACAAAAATGTATTGCGAAGATCAGAAGCAGAAATTGTCGTTTACATTGTTCGTCCATTGCGATTTACCTGAAAATAATAAAAACAATAATATGTACATGTGTTTAAATATAATCACGAAGTATTTCAGACAACACGAACACGAAAGGTTATTAACTACAAAAAAATGGCTTGTAAAGTTCAAACATTATTTATACAAGCTTTGTCAAATGTAATCTGCGAAGCCGGATATTTTTTGATTAGCTTTTTTTGAAGTATTTTGAACTCACAGTTAGCTAGTTTATTGAACAAAAAGCACGAAATTACTTAGCTAAATTCACATTAAAGTACAGAAGAAGAATAGGAAACACCACTGGCAAAGAGCACGATCTTCTCTTATTACCATTAAAACCATCGCATTATCTCGACGATGAATAGTTATACATAATTATACTGGTCAAAAGAGCTAACCTGCCAATTTGTACTTTGAGAATCTTCACACTGACTCAGTCATCTGAATCGATTACCGTAATTTTGACAGGTTTACATGATTTTTATCGATTGCTATTATTATTTGAATCATAAATACATGTAGTGCAAGAGAAATTAAGTTGCTTAAGGGAATGCCACGTGCACAAGATAATGCCTCCCCACATATACCTCCAGGAAAACAACAGTCTACAAAACATTAGGCATTGAGGAAGTGCAAGGTACATACATGTAGGGAGATAGGGTTGCAAGCAATGGTCTGGCCGACCATAAAGAACAACTAAAGATAATTTATGACCAATCAAAATCACCAGACTGAAGATGAATCCAGTTGCTTTTAGAAACCGTGTGAACTTGTACTGGTGGGTTAGTACTGTTGACCAGTGGAGCACAAAAGTGCAATACAACAGTTTTTCACCTATGAGCTGATAATTCAATTATTTCGCCTATTTTATTCCTATTTGTGACATGTTTGTCGTTATACTTGTACTGTAGGTGTTTCAGTGCCTATGTATAACAAGGTTGAGAAGACTAAGCCTGGAAATTGTTGGAAAATTATTCCTGTTAATGGAATTGGAAAAATATTTTCACTTATATTGAGAAGGCGTATCAATAATTGGTGACAACTGAAAAATGTTAATATAAGTACTCAATACTGATTTCCTAATGGGGGTTCTGCAGAGGAAGTCTGTTTTCGTTGAATTCCATTATTCAAAAGGTTTATTTAAAAATAAAATCAAAGCTGTGACGCATGCGTTTTAATTGATAAATACTATTAAAGATATTTTAGCCCTCAAAATAACGGTTAAAATTATTGTATTGTATTGCATTGTATAAGTAACAAAAGAATCATTATGGAACAATAACATAAACGCATTGCATCTACTGCGTGATAAATGTATATGAAAATAGTAGAACTTTAGTGATTCGTCTGTGTTTTCGTTAAATAACCGCCACTTTTCGTTTGAAATGTCTTCTTTTATTCGTTTATTTGGAAACAAATTTTGCCAAGTATTTAAAGGTACAGTGTTTCATAAAGACTCGTTGTCTTTTTCAATATGGCATTACCTTCAAAATGACCAACATGACCAAATGCTTCATTATGTGTTAAAATGTTTAGTACTGTGGAAATATCTCACTTTCTTGATGATTCGACCGGATCTGAAGTAAGGGGAGCAGTTATTCCCTTTTTATTTATACAGTTGTTAATGTTATCAAAAATTCAACTTTAATTCTTCGCGGATTGGTTAACCTTTTGATAAAGGGTACATTACCTTACCGGTGAATGTACCGAAATCCATAATGGATCTAGAGTGACCAGCACTCGTAGCATCTCGGCATTTTTTTTATGTTGCACAACAAATCTTAACCGTCAAATTGCTTGTTTCAAGCCATTTCTTATTGTCAATGTTTGAATTTTCATTATTAAATAATATATTATGTTTTAAAGACTGCAAACTATTTGCCTTTAGATGATTCCCGAATCTTAAATGATCTGATACCTGCACACATTAAGTTTTCCCGTAGTTTACGAATTTAAATCTATAATAATCACATAATGCATTTGAACACAATGGGAATATCCTATTTAAGCATTTCTGTATGCATTTGAAAGGTTTTCTTCTCTCTAATCTTTTTAGTTACAGTTTTGCCTTTCTCGATAATTAAATTTATGTCTGAAATTTATTAACATTGTTTGTTCATGTCTTAAGTTATCCGATTGCCTAAAGAAATAGAAAGAAGATATATTGTTTCAATGGATGAAGTTATAGAGATAAAACGATAATTCAAAGCAAATTAGTCGTCAAGAATTTAACTGCTTATCGACCTAAGCGGTCTAGAGTTCTTTAATATGATTATTTAAAACTTTTGTAGTCCGAAACGTGATACTTACTGACCGGACATGATTACAACATAAATGGTATGATGTGATTTTATGCATCCCCATAATAACCAAAGCCTATGTGTTTTGCATCGGCATTAGTTTGTAATTCTAGAAATGTCAACATTCGCCAGTCAGTATGGTTCACTGATATTTCATACTTTAGTCATCAGATATATCAACCATCTGTATGATAAAACCATGGAATTATTACATCGCAAACAAACATCGAATCAATGCATCCAGTACTGGAAGTTCAAGAACGATAACAGCAGAAACATTGTGTAATTGGTCTTATATCATAAATGTGTCCTACACGTTTTGTGTTTTGTGTCCCTTTACATTGGTTCGCTTTACATTCATTTTGTTTATGTTGTTATTGTATGTCCCCTCGTGTCTTTGGAGTGATGGCTTTTTTTCGGCGCAGCCGTACCAACATGGTTTTGCTATTTGCATATCAGTGTTGTGTAAACCAATCAAATCTTACGTTAACTACCAAAGCGATTTCTCTTCAACCGAACAACGTTTGTTACCTTGACGTGGATTGGTTAACCTTTCGATAAGGGTAATTTACCGAAATCCATTTTGGATCTGGAGTGACCAGCAATCGTAATATCTCATTATTTGTTTATGTTTCACAACAAATCTTAACCTTTAAATTGCGCCTAGCATCTTTTTCAAGATATTTCTTGTTTGTTTATGACACTTCCTGCTCGGCCTCTGTATTTACTAAACTACAAAAGCAACAGAGCACTTAAATTTGAAGCAAATTTAGAACTACGAGTAATTGAATGTTTTTACAGTTTTCAAGGAAGTTTTGTCAAACACTTTATTCCAAGTCACGACCATATGCATGTATCTGTTAAATGTATAGGGGCAATGAAAAAGCCAACAGTTTGTTAGTTCGTCTGTGCAAAGAGAACAAATCAAAACACCAAATGCATTCAGTTAATTCGACTTGTTATGTATTCATGAAGTGTTCACTCACCACACAAACGTTTCCGCATTCTCGACAGACATTTTATTGAATTACGATGGTAGTATATAGGGCATCTCCTAGCTTTAAAAAAAGTTTAAATTAAAGATGCATCTGGCTCGTCTGAACCTAAATTTGTTAATGGGCTTCATCCAGTATTGTTGTTACATTGTCTAAAACATCATTAATAAGAACCATTGCCATGTATAACCAATTAAAACAGCAGACAAAACTAGTAAAAACATCCGCTTGTTAAAAAACTGGACGTTTTTATAAATTTACGATAATACAAACGTTTTTTTTTTCGACAAAAACAGAGAAATACATTATAAATGTATTCTGTGATAATGCATATTTATTGAAGTTTTTAACTAAATAATGTATATTTTCATGTTTGTTTAGGTGAACAAATGAACAAAAATATGAGCATAATATATCTTTGGTTGTTCATTTGCCTATTCACAACGAATCAAAAAACTGTACATCAGCCTGATTGTCTTGCCATTGATGTTTAAAGTATGCATCATGCTTGTCTACGTTCAATCTTTCATGATTGACCATGTTTGCATGACCAGGAATATTGTTGCTTGGCAGTTTTTTGTCGAGATATTTCGTGAATTGACAGAATTAGGGACTAACTTATCAATATACGTTGGAGCGATTGGTTATTGTTCGAGCATGCTTCAAAATTTCTCGTTAGGATTATACCACAAAATTATAATAAAGGAAATTGGAAATCAAAAAGTGCCTACAATATTGTAAAATTGGTTTATTTTATGCGAGATATATAGAATAGAGGAGAGAATAAGGAGGGAATAACATCTGCTTGCATGGCAAACGATTTTCGTGAGCAACATTAATTTGCTTACTTGATGTTCCCAAATGACCAGAAATGAAAGACACATTACAAGAAGATGCACGAAAATGGATGTGACACAGATTGAGTGTTTTATTGTAGAAATTTTCCAACTGCTTAAAATTCTTTATATGAGATCTTAAATATAGATAAAATACACACAATATCATTGTAATATTATGATGCATAGGAATTTGTGTCTATGAATATATAAACATTGTAGTGCGAAGAAATGATGGTAAAACTGAGCTAGAGAACATGCAAGCATATATGCTAATACTTAATATGTAAGTTGATAAACCGGGGTTAAGAAATATTACTGAGGAAATATCAAGTTGTTATAGTGAATGTCACAAACACAAGACAATGCCTCCCCACACATACCGTCGCCTTATTTCCAGAACCCAGTAACTTGAAAACGACTTTCCAAGCTCTTTCTATTTGTACAACCTAAATTTGTTCTGGAATGCACACAACTCAAATAAAATGCAATTATCTTAAGAGGGTAAGACTTTAAAGTTGTTTTTATCAAAAAGACGAAATAATACGACGATACCCCAGGGAAACATGTTCCTACGAAACATTAGGAGTTGAGGAGGTGTAAGGACACACATCACTCTGAATGAGGTAGTAAGGAATTATTCTGGCTGAGCATCACAACCAACCATGGACAATGTAAAGGGACACAAAGACGGAAAAGGGTGGAAAGGATAGATAAATTCACCAATCTTTGTTTTTACACGAAAGCGAATAAATGAAAATTCACACATTTAAACAATGACTGAATTAGAATGATGTAACGTGTTACTACATTTCTTAATTGTAGTATTTGTTCTTCGTCAATAAGAATGATTTAATTACTTGTATAAATATATAGCCACGGAGGTGATTAAAAATGAAACGCAATAAAAAGATTTGAACACACATTTTACCGCACTGTGAATGATATATACATTAATCTTTTCTTCCTGTGATCTTAAACATGAAGTTTATTGCCGAGTTTCGGCAAACCCAGCTGATTGATATTTAATTAAACAAATGACACGTTTAGAATTGTAACAAAAACTCAGTAACATAAAATGCCATTGATGTAGTTATTTCGTACAATATTTCACGGAGGAGATGTGAAGAGGGTCTATAAAATTAAAGAAAAAGGTTGATGAGTTTGAAGTGGTGGTTAGGTGTTTGTCACTGCTAATGTATTCTATGAGAAGATTGGATCAATCTGATGCGATTATGAAATAAGTGCTACTACCTTATACACTTTTAAACACAGGGTTTAACCCTAGTGGCGTTTTGCCTACTGATCGTTCGATCTCTTCTATCTCTCTTGTTTAAGTGTACGTATGTTCATGTTCTTCTCTGTTTAACATTTCCGCCAAGAAGAGGGCAATGATCTGTAATGATCACGCCTCAACACTGAATGGAAATTGAAATTGTTCTATGACGATACTCCTAATTTTCGTGCAAATCTTTGTGTGTGTCTTGTCCTTTTATTCAGATCAAAGGCATAGTATTAAACTGTTACATAACCTGTACTTTCCATTCTTGAGAAATCTCTCTCAAAATTCATTCAAAATGGTATCAGATATTCATCAATTAATCAATTACATCTACAAAAACTTATGTTTGAGTTTTTCGATCTATTACTTTTAGGCACATGTACGCAATGTCAACCATGTGTCTAGGTGACATACATCTCGTAATTACCATTTGAGGGAAATATTGGTAGAAATCATTGAAAATTGTAACACTGAATAGGATAGAGATATATAATTATATATAAACTTATATCTTTTTTTTGACGGGTGCTATGCGCACATCGAAGCAACATTTATAATGATAATTGGGCATGAATCAAAATACGATTGATTGCATTTTGGCATATTGCGTTTTGCCCTTTGCATCTGACATGTAATGTTTCACTTTTTCATTCATTTTTATTACATTTTAAAGCTTTAGAATCATGTCATCTTCACCATTTTCATAATAAAATCAGGTACCCTCATGTTTAAGGCAAAAAGTAATTTCATGAATGCTAGGAAACAATTTGCTTGACGCGAAAGGACAATAACCCCATTCCATGGCGCATCAGGAAAATTACAATCCATTCTTATAACTAATTATATGGTTTTTACAACCAGCAAGGATATAAATATACATTACTATGTCTGGTCATATACAGAAGGTCGTCTACAGTAAATGCAAATGAATCAATTCCGGCACTGTCAAGATGAGAAGTATACATTCCTTGTCGATTCTTATTAAAAAGCAGACACTTTAGAAAGACACTGTTATACGAGACAAAGGGACTAGTTGATAAATATCAGCACCTGGACTCCAGGGGTGGTATTCATGAAACATCTTAAGGTTTACCTTAAGATTGTCCTCATCCTTAATGTATTTTCCTAAGTTAAAGATAAGGAAATCCTTAACCTTAAAATTTTCATCAGTGCAACTTAAGGATTTCCTTAGCAAAGGAAAAGTCTTAACTTAATATTAATTTCATCTAAGGAAAATAGACGCTACCTGATCTTTTAAGGGAAAAAGTGTCATATATCAAAGGAAACTCTTAAGATAAGACATTTGGTGAATACCACTTAAGTATTTTCTAAATATTTAAGGAAAATATTGTGGATTTGAAAGAAAATATTACTTTTAAGGAAAATCTTAACCTTAAGATATTTCGTGAATACCATCCCAGTACATTAACCCTTTGGTAGCACATACAACATACAGCTTCCAGGTGCTAAGAGCTATCATTGTCTGGTATGGATGTCGATGTCATAATATTTAAGCTCTTTACGTTGTTATGTTAATTCCGTATTGCCATGACTTCTTTTTGTTTTTGAATGTTTGTTATATTTCCTTTTCCCCTGTGCAATTATATCACTTTATATTGTGTTCAGGTTATTTCCTGCCCAGTTTGGGCCTATTGTTGCCAGCTGTCTTGACTTGTCCTGTGATCTTTTCCATCCATTAATTCCTCCCTCCTTCACTGTCCTCTTTGATTCTCCTAGTTATTCCTTATGGTCTACCAGGCCATTCATTGTGCATCTGTTTCCTTAACGTATGTACCCTTTAACCTCCTCAAGTGCCTTATGTTTTATGGATTGTTGTTTTCCCGGAGGTCTGTGTGGGGAGGCACTGTCTTGTGTATGTGGCGTTCCCTGTTATTATCTATCTTTTAAACAATTCGGGATCAACATCCGATCTCTACCTCTCCTTCACACAGACAAGTTGTCGCTTACTTACGGGGAACTTGTTATTACTGGCACTTTAAAGAGTGGTGCACTTTTTTATATCGGATAGAATATTGAAATAGATCTACATCCATGAAAATGACTTTTATAACAAAGACTCTACAGCAAATAAGACATATTGAAAGTGCATTTTCTAATTTGTATTGTTTATAATAATGTTTAAGAAAGATTCTGCAATGATGCTGACACGTAAACGACTCTAAGCATCTCTTAATAAAAGTAGCGAAATACTTAGTGGGAGTTGTAGGAGATTACGGAAAAGTCGCAAATGGAGCATTAAAAATGGATTGAACATTTCGCGATTACTGAATTAAAGTAATAGATAGATACCACATTGTAATCAGCATTGGAAAGACATTTATTATACTGCTGGGACACATACTAACACAATGTGTCTCACTTCGTAAATTAATCCATGTAGTGCCTCTGTATGAGGCCATGCTGAGAAACTCTCAACGAAAAATGATAATCTGCGTTTTTGATGCCACGACCAATTCTATATTCAAGTCTAAATGTACACAGTTGTGTACTTATTAATGTTACAACACAGTCTCTGATATCATAACTACTTAATACATGTACAAACATTAAGTATGTCTGTTAATGCAATATTCTTCAAGTTCACTTTCACAGTAAGACATGAACTTTACGCCAATTCATTGTTAACTTAAATATACGATGTATTAGAGGAACTAAGAAGGAAATTGTACGAATTAAGAGTACTAGAATTATACAACATTCAGTCAGCACATAAAAGGGCATACATTTGAATCAAAGGACAGAACAGAACTCATAACTGTTTGTACTGTTTGAATCATCAATGTATCAAATAACAGAATAAATAGTAGTAACGGAAATGACAGCGGTGGAATATTTAATGTAAAATGATACCGAACTCACACACGAATATTTAAACATTAATATTTGCCAATTACATTTTTGCCATCATGACTTTATTTAGTATATGTTTGTTATTAAAACGATTTCGAAAATGTTAATTAAATTATAAGGCTGCGTACTGTGTCACTCTGTTACCTTCCCTAGATTTCACTTTGTAGTTTTTGTATGTACATAGTATAGTTTCAGCCATTGTTGGCAGTTTACAATGTAACCACGATGAATATTTAATGTATACTTCTCATTTGAATAAACAAACATACGGATGGGAATTGTTGAAAATTTTGAATATAACCAAGGGCGTTGTTTTCAGTTTTTGTTTGTTTTAAATAATATATTTACTCACCAAATAAATCCCATATGATGTAATATCGAAACCGGATATTAAATAATTAAACCTATACGGAATAGACAAAGCAACCGATAAAATGGAACATTGTACGAGTCACTGCAGAGAAAATGAATTTTAAATCCATTTTAATCCCATTTTCCATTTTCCAGTTTCTCTATCTCTGAGAGAAAATTCCAAACAAATGCAGAAAGTGCTTCGTCTTCAAAAATTATGAAGTGAGTTGCATATTTATAGTACTCGTAATGATATTTGTAATTGCGACAGCCATTTAAGTTGCTATTTGCTTTCGTTTTATTGCTTTGGTTATGTTTTTTCTGTTGTAAGATCTGAACTATTTCAGTTCAGTGATATTTTTACACGCGGAATTTGTTTTAGTTCTCACTAATAGCATAAAATATTCTCCCCGATGAGAATTTAGTAACCATAAATGTAACGCTCATCAGGTTGTCAATCGGCAATGTACTCTTTTTCGATGCAGCCATACTAACTTGGTTTATCTATTTGCATATCAGTGTTGTGTAAACCAATCAAATATTACGTTAACCACCAAGGCAATTTCTCTTCAATCGAAAAACGTTTGTAATCTTGACGCGGATTGGTTAACCTTTCGATAAAGGGTACGTTAACTTACCGAAATCCACTGAATTTCGGTGAATTTACCGAAATCCATATTGGATCTGGAGTGACCAGCAATCGTAACATCTCGGCATTTGTTTATGTTGCACAACAGATCTTAACCTTCAAATCTTTTTACAAGACATTTCATGTTTGTATTAGAATGTTTTACTTTAAGCAAGGCATAAAACCTATCGTAACATCCCTGGAACATATATAAATGTTTTCAATTAAACAGTCATCGCTAAAAGTTCATCAAGTTCATTATATATGTTTGTACAAATATAACATAACTTAAATTAACCGATTAATTAATTGACAATAAATGAATTAATTCACTATCGCAGTACAATCAGCACAATGCTCAAAGTGTTGATGGTGTATCGCCGCTGTGCGGTAATTCTGTTCAACACAGCTACTGCGATACCAGGAACTTTACAGCTGACGACAGACAAATAGCTTCACCGCTGAGGAGTTTGTTTGTTTATTTGTTATTCCGCCTACAAGAACAAACATTGCCGGAACAGCTCAATTGCCTTATCGCTCAAGGAAATCTTGAGAAAAAACTAAGTGCTGCTCAAGTCTGGAAAGGGGGCGTGGGTATTAACACAGTTGATTAAAGAGAAATGCGAACTGATTTACCGGCAAAACATGCAGCGTGTACAAAATTACAAAACAGTTTTAAAGGTTAACTGTGTACTTAAAAAATAAAAACGCACCATTTTGACGTAAAATATTTTCGGCGTATGATAACATAATGCCCCGAAAAGGCAATCATTTTAATAAATCTTGATATTGCTACTGTCAGATTTTATCACTATGCTATCATGTCTACTTGCTTTGGTTATCTATAAGTGTAAGATTACAAATGGAAACAATAGGTGTTGTGATTCTTTTTTGTTGAGTGTACATAAACGCACAAACGGCGGACGCATGGATGCTAGGAACACAGTGTAAATTAACTGTCATTCTTATAGAACACACATAACAAAAACTATCTTGAAAAGAAGATGGCTGGTGCAATTTGAAGGTTAAGATTTGTTGTGCAACATAAAACTGTCGAGATGTTACGATTGCTGGTCACTCCAGATCCAAAATGGATTTCGATAAATTCAACGAAATTCAGTAGATTTGGGTAAGATAACGTACCCTTTATCGAAAGGTTAACCAATCCGCGTCAATGTTACAAACGTTACAAACGTTGTTTGGTTAAAGAGAAATTGCATTGTTAGAACACTAATATGGAAATAGTCAAACCATGTTAGTACGGCTGCGCCAAAAAACAGATAAATGTTGTTCAAACGTGGCAAAAAACGAATATTGGTCATTTTCTCGAACACAAGACCAGCTGCATTGGACTACTTGTTTCAGTGACATTTGCTCACTTATCACTCAAGCTATATCTGGACCCAATGTCAGTTCTCATCAATAATAAAGCACTTGACATCACACCAGTATAAGAATGACTCGCGTACACCACACCTCTGGTAAAAAGAAACACAAATTGTTCCAGGCAAGAAATATAAACGTGACGCAAGTCTGAGGGACATAAATGTTGATTAGACTTGACCATGTATAGATAGCATTGTCGTGTTCAGAAGTAATGGGAAAACAGCACAACATAGTGATGTACATGGAGTGACACAATAACAGTGGAGGTGTTTTATCACAAAACATCGGTTCTAAAATCATTTACAAATCTTTAACAATTGTATTTCTTAAGAATATGCTGTTCATTGAATTCCGGTGATAAATAAGCATATTTTGTGTCGCAACTGTCTTGCTCAATATGCCGTCGTTATTGCTGCGGTTTCCTGGACTCTGATTGCATGGGGGTGGAGAACGACGAACACAATACAGTCGGACCTCGTTCGTTCGAATTCAACCGGTCCGAAATTTTATTTCGAATAATACATGGTTTCGAATGCTAGAAGCCCATTTCAATTTGACGTGAATAACAAGACCCCACCGCGAACTGGTTTTTATATTGTATATTTATTCTTGGACCAAACATATTAGCATTTTTATTGGCATAAGTCGTCGATTTAAAAATACTGGTCAAAGTGCTAACCCGTCATTTCTACTTTACTCAATTTCGCAGAAACTACTGTATACATTCTCTGTTGATTCGATTGAAGTAGGCTGTGACATTTATAATTCAAATTATTTGACCTATCGAAAGATTCTATGTACAACTGTCAAAATCTGACCTTTTTACAATAATGTAATGAGGATTTTCAAATACAAACCGGCGGGTTACTAATTTTGAAGAAAACGATTTCCAACCTCTTCATTAAGTGACGTCATTTCCACAAAACGTCACATGTGACGTCACCAAAGTACTGACAGTAAGCATTTGTACCACATATGGCAATATGATAACGAAGTGACCATATGGAGTAAATATTGTTTCTTACTTGCAAATACTGACATCACGTATTGCGTTTTCTTGAAATGACGTCACTTGCAGAAGCGGTTGTAAATCCCATAGCAGCGCTCAAATACTATATTATCCGAATCTTATAAATGGTCGCGTTTAACTGTGACATAATCACTAAGTGGTTGATGTAATGGTGATGAGTAATTTATATGTAACAAAATCGCCTAAAGCGTCTGATGGTGATGTTTGCGTAAAACAAACAGAGAAAACGAAACTAATTAACAAGCTATCGAAACCGTTTTATAATAAATGAGCAAACCCGGAACTATTCAGCTACGTACGGCTATAATGGACGAATACGTCAGACGAGAACAGATAAGCGTTTCAATTTCAATTATTCATTTGATGTCAAATTGTTGCTGCCATTTTATACAGATGATTTAGCAGTGTCATTTTATACATTAAATTTGAATGATACAGTCGATGCTATTTATTCAACCGATTAAGTGTTGTTTATTGTTGCCATGGCATCAATTAGGTCTGATTGTTCTAGGAGAGCAAGCAGCTTGTCATAGGTTTTAGAACACAATAGTAATGTCGGAAATAAAAACAAATGACAAAATAGAATATTTGTCGAAAATATGCATTTGAGCGCCGCTGTACGATTTCCAACCTCTTCTATAAGTGACGTCATTTCCAGAAAACGTCACATGTGACGTCACCATGTACTGACAGTAAGCAATATTTACACGATTAAAGAAGAGGTTGTAAATCCCATAGCAGCGCTCATTTTATGTTGCAAGCCAACTCTTTT
Organism: Mactromeris polynyma; assembly: GCA_032209605.1. Taxonomy (NCBI): domain Eukaryota; kingdom Metazoa; phylum Mollusca; class Bivalvia; order Venerida; family Mactridae; genus Mactromeris; species Mactromeris polynyma. The sequence goes on from JASFXZ010000029.1 coordinate 4,231,534, forward strand.
CCATGATTTCCTTAACAGTCCTAACCGCTAGCATAACAGCAAAGAAACAATATAGGTAAGGAATTGATCACGTATCCAAAACAATGTTTAATGTCTTGGAATGATATATCGCGAGGTGCTGTAATTAAACATACACAATCTTGAATATCAAAGTGAAATTTAATGGTATATCATAATTTTAATTCACTCGATTTGATTTTTTGCGCACTTTGAATTGAAAAAAAAAACGTTTATAAGATAATCACAATTCGTGGAAATGGCTTTAACAAAGCTGCTAATCAAGTGAGATCATTCTTGATATTTATCCGAGAACGCCGCACGTGCAATCCGTTACATACATATATTAGCAGTGTTATATATTAGATAGTAATAATCATGTTTCCAAGACAACAGGGCGACTGCAACTCGTGTTTCTCGCGTGACGTACGGGAGACGAACCCGCTCATGTTAATACTATTACAATAAGATATTATATGTTAGATGTAAATCATTATAAATTTAATATGTTATTAAGAATGACTTACTTTAATGTCCTCTATCGCATGCGAAGTATTAAATAAACAATATACTGGTTCAATACTTTCATAAATCTAAGCTAAGAAGCACTTAATCCATTCAAAGACAACATTTTCAAAATAAGTGAATCTACAACTAAACTTGTATTACTTATAAAGCTTTAGAAGATTCTACCTTTGAACTCAAATCGTGACCAGATGTCTTTTACAAACTTTTAAGTCAACTTTAACGATAGATTTAGCAGACATGATGTATCGCGTGCCTTCAAACGTGGGAACAATATTATTTCAGAGGGTAAATGTCTCAATCATATCGGTTGCAACTTTTTTGTCTGTCATGTCTATATTTCCAATTGGAAAGCTTATTCATATTTTAAAAAGTTTCCCGAAAGGAAACAACATATAATTGGATTAAATAATCTTACTATAAACATGGCATGCAATGGCTGCTATTTAAAGCAGTTCGTACAAGACGAACCGGAACCGGAAATAACTAAACGTCCGGAAGTTAAACACGATAAATGAAATGCGTGGGATTTTTTATGTTTGACTGAATATTGTCATCTATCATTTAATTAAGGGTTAAAAGAGCGCGTGATGTTTCACATTCCAAATCATTTATCGCCGATTTTTATTGATATTTTTATCAATTTTACAATCATAAAGTTAATGATGGCTAATGAATTCAAAGAGTTTAGCAAACACTATTTGACATTAATTAGTTTCTGCTTGGAACTTCATCAGTAAAAACCATCACTCATAATCACGTAACGCCACCAGCAACCAGCAACCAGCAACCAGCAACCAGCAACCAGCAACCAGCAACCAGCAACCAGCAAGAGTGTTTGCATTGCAGTTCCTCACTGAGTCTTGTGCGGGAGGCGATGGACAGTTTTGCGTCACGGAGTGAATGGACTCCGAATGTGAATGAATAAGGGTGAATACATAATTAATACAATTATATCGCTATCATCTTGTGGTACCGACAAATTGGTCTATGTTTGTCAAATATGGTTTTGGTTTGCTTTAATATTTAACGACATATTGTAAAATCATTATCATTTGAACTCCATAAAGGGTATTTTTTCATCAAATTATTGCAATTTAATGTATACGACAGAATGAGAACTTGATCTCTATTGACTGAAACAACAATACATTAATAAGTCACTTATGTTGCTTCAATAATGCTGATACTTGCACACATACAGATGCTTACAATGACACAAAGAACGTTAATAAAAAGGTTTGTTTCAAGTGGTCTATGCTTACACTCGTATATCGTCAGTGTTAGTTCAACAAAGCGACTGAAATCGCAGAAATGGTGGAATAATTGTTTCTACAAAATCAAAAATATAAAAACGAAATCTCGAATAACGTGGGGACATAATCTTGATCACTCAGTCACCAAGCACGTAACGCCTACTATAAATCACATACCAAGAATCTAACAGCGTCCTTGATGCCTGTATCAATGTTTGACCTTGTGTTTCGTTGTGATAATGAGGAGGAATGAGTGCGAACACGAGGTCGTGAATTATGTGATTTCTGTTTGAAAAAATCGCCGTAAGCTATGTTACAAAAAACGGACATAATTGCTTGCATTTCCGACCAGTACGTCGCACTTCTCCACCAAGCAAGTGTAACTTTCGTGCCTAATCGGAGACGGAAGGCAATTTACTAAAGATAAATTTTCTTCAGTCAAAATTTACGGAATATACGCACTTTCAAAAAGTCAAACTCTGAAACTCTTAGTTCGCAACTTGTGTTCCGCTTTCCCCTTTTCCCATAAAGAACAAAGCAAGCGGACACAAGAAATCCGTTAAAATAATGGATCTATCTCTAGGGAATAAGAAACAGTGTTCCATTACACAATGCATGCAATAATATTCTTAATTAGTGTTATAGTTGGAAATTAGGAGGACTCTATCCTAAATCTACCTCGTTACATATAACTGATTTCACTACGATTTCAGCAGGAGATATATTTGATAAACAAAAGTTGTAATCAATTATTCACCATTGTTTGTCTGTACAGGTGTTTTTTTGTAACAAGATCTACAGTAAATATTAGATGTATGTAACGTATAAAGATAACGTGTACACCGAAGTACTCACGTACCCATGAACACAAGAATACGGAACATGAAGACCGGCTTAAACGATTAGAGAGGAAATTGGAGAGTAAGTTACTTAAAATAGATAAATGGGAAGAAGAAATGGAGAGAAGGGAAAGATCATTGGCAAGACGAGAAAGACAATTGGGGGAACAGGAGCGAGTTATACAAGATAGGACCAGCAGTAAGACAGAGACAAATATGAACTTAAATCTTACACCATTCTCTGGGAAGGAACCAGTGCCAAAAAATGAATCGACATTTGACGAATTCAAAATGGAGTTTCAAAGTGTACAACACGTATATTCCGAACATGTTTTGAAACAAGCTCTACGTAAGACTTTAAAAGATCAAGCTAGAAGAACCATGCTACACTTAGGAACCGACGCATCAGTGGATGACATTCTAAAAAGTATTGAGGAGAATTTCGGAACTGTAGCAAGTGAGGACAGTTTACTTGCACGATTCTTACTTGCAGAGCAGAAACCTGAAGAATCGGTCGTAGAATGGAGTCTAAGAATAGAAGAACTTATCATTCAAGCTTATCCTAGACGAGCACTACCCCAGTTAGAAAGAAGCAATAAGCTCAAAAACAGATTCTGGAGGGGTCTATGGAACGAAGAACTTAGGAAAGCTACAAGAAGTCATTTCGATAGTGCCATATCCTATGAAGACTTGAGAACTAAAGTAAGGACCGAAGAACATGAGATGAAGATGCAAAAGGAACGATCAGGAAACAAGACCAAACAGGGAAGACTCAACCAACTGAATGTGGCTACTGATGAGAATAAGACAGAACAAGCATTGGCAGCGATCATGGCTAAGCTTGAAGGGTTAGAGCAAGACGTTGCAGTTCTCAAAGGCAATACACAGGACAACCAGGGAGAAAGTCAAGAACCGAGTGAGAGAGGAAGAGGCTATTACAGACCACGGAATAGACGTTATAGAGGACCTGACCGAAGACATGATAGTCAGTCCCACGACAACCAGCCAACTTTAAACTAGAAGATGTCACCATTGAGGGTCAAATGGCTGACGAAAGTAACAGGGACCCATGCAACACAATAAAATCAGATTTTTTGGATAGGCTTATCGGATATTCCAATGAAGCCGAAGTCTATGTGAATGGTTTGAAAACTAATGCTCTTATCGACAGTGGATCAATGATAACAACGATCAGTGAAGGATTCTTTAATAAAATGCACAGTAAACCTAAATTGTATGAAATTAGCGAACTTTCAGTAGTGGGTGCCGATGGTAGCCAAATTCCATACAAGGGATATATAGAAGCAAGTATAGCCATATTAGGAATAATGAAAGAAGTTACTGTTCCAGTACTTATAGTTAACAGTACTGACTACAATCTCTCTGTACCCATGATAATAGGAACAAATGTTATCAGACTATTAAGACAATGTGACAGTGACGAATTACCAGAAGTGTGGAAGTCAGCGTTCATGAACATATCTGCAAATCCAGTAGGAACAGTTAAGAGCACGAATAAGAACACAATTGAGTTGAAACCATTTGAGAGTATCACACTATCCGGAATGGCACGTATGTCTAGAAATTGTCCTGAAGCAGTGACTGAACAAACTTCAACCGCTACTAGTCGAATGGGTATATGTCCAAGAGTAGTGCAAACAGAGGGCCAGAAGAGTACTGTTAGGGTACCAGTTAAGATTTTCAACATGTCCGCTAAACCGCTTTCCATAGAACCTAGATCTGTACTTTGTGAACTACAAGAAGCGAAAGTCCTAAGATCAATGAAACCTGAAACCAGTAACAACACGAAGCATAACTCCACACCTACTGAAACTCATCAATCTAAACAAGAATTCCTTAACAACATTAACGTAAAGCTAGATCATTTAGAAGAAGAAGACAAATCCAAGATGGAAAACTTACTATGGAAATGGAAAGACGTATTTTCTCAAGGGCCTCTAGATATAGGTAACACCGACGTCGTAAAACATAAGATTAACTTAGACAAACAGGAACCATTCAAAGAGCCTTATCGAAAAATACCTCCTGGATTGATTGACGAGGTAAGGGAACATGTCCAAGAGATGCTAGCCATGGGGGCTATTCGACCCTCACACAGTCCCTTCTCCTCCAATGTGGTAATAGTTAGGAAGAAGGACGGGTCAATAAGATTTTGTCTTGACTACCGGAAGTTAAATGCCAAGACTCATAAAGACGCCTACCCCCTTCCACGAATCGACGACACCCTACATCTTCTCGCAGGAGCCAAATACTTCTCAAAACTCGATCTAAAATCTGGATATTGGCAAGTGGAAGTCCAAGAAGAGGATAAAGAGAAAACAGCCTTCCAGGTCGGAAACCTTGGATTCTATGAGTGCAACCGGATGCCGTTTGGCCTTTGTAATGCGCCAGCCACGTTTCAACGACTTATGGAACGCTGTATGGGTTCTCTGAATCTAAAAGAGTGCCTCATTTATTTAGACGACATTATTGTTTTCTCGTCTACATTTGAAGAACACCTTCAGCGTCTAGACGCCGTGTTTCAACAACTGAAGACATACAACCTTAAATTGAAGGCATCAAAGTGCGAATTCCTCTTAGATCACGTTACTTACCTTGGACACGTTGTCTCCAGGGAAGGCATCAAAACCGATCCTGACAAAACAGAAACCATCAGAACATGGCCAGTACCTACTAAAATTAAGGAAGTGAGAAGTTTTCTTGGGTTTGCAGGATATTATCGTAAGTTCATCAAAGATTTTTCAACAATTATACGACCATTGAACGACCTGCTTACTGGGATTTCTAAGAACAAACCTAAAAGAAAGTCATTTAAGTGGGAGACCCAGCACCAAACAGCGTTTGACACGGTTATCCTCAAACTATGCGAAGCTCCAGTTTTGGCATACGCGGACTATAGTCGCCCCTTCAAACTCAAAACTGACGCATCATTGAAAGGACTTGGAGCTGTGTTGTATCAGACCGAGGACGGGACAGAGCGGGTAGTAGCGTACGCTAGTAGAAGCTTAAAACCATCAGAACGAAACTATCATTCCAGCAAGCTAGAATTCTTAGCACTGAAGTGGGCAGTGGTGGATAAGTTTCACGACTACTTATACAGCGTCCCGTTTGAGATCGTAACAGACAATAATCCTCTCACCTACATACAGACGACGGCTAAGTTAGACGCATGCAGACAGCGATGGGCAGCTAGTTTGGCCAACTACAACTTTACTATATACTACAGGCCTGGGAAGACTCACATTGAACCTGACGCCCTGTCGAGGAAGCCAAACTGGAAGTCGGAAGATTCAGCGGAAGAAAGCACCGACACAGACATCGTCTTAGATTCCGGAAAAGTTGTGGAAAAAGACGTTGTTCAAGCAGTTCTTCATGCACAAGTGCTCGAACCCACCGACCGGGACACAACAGATCACGCAGAACCGGTAGAAATACAAGACAAGTGTCATCCAATCGTACAAATGGCAGACTGGGTAAACGGCCAGGCAGCAGATAAAGCGATAGCCCGGGTGAAGTATATAGTCAGCATAGGAGTCGCGCCAACAACAGACGTTTTCAAAAAGGAAGCGCCGGAAGTCCAGAAATACTTGCGAAAATTCAGCCGACTGTCCCTACAAGAAGGTATACTGCACCATGTTTCAACCATCAGAGGAAACACAGTTCAACAATTGGTGTTGCCAGAGGTCGTTAGGAAAACGTTATTCCGAGCGTTACATGACGATCTGGGACACCAGGGAAGAGATCGAACCCTTAGTCTGGTTAAGGAGCGGTTCTTCTGGATCGGTATGGACCGTGATGTCGCTAGATGGGTTAAGGAATGTGACCGATGTATCCGGAGGAAAACATCACCGACCATCGCCACAGAGTTAGTCAACATACAGTCTTCCGCACCTATGGAACTAGTATGCATTGACTACCTGTCAATGGAAGCTTCTAAGGGTGGCTTTGAACATGTTCTAGTGATAACTGACCACTTCACACGCTACGCACAGGCTATACCTACCAGAAACCAGACGGCGAGAACAACAGCCCGGGTTCTATTTGATAACTTCTTCGTGCACTATGGATTCCCTGAAAAATTGCACAGCGACAGAGGGCAGAATTTCCTTTCCAATATCATGAAGAGACTCTGTAGGATAGCCGGCATCAAGCAAACCAGAACCACATCGTACCATCCCCAAGGAAATGGTCAGTGTGAACGGTTCAACCAAACTTTGTTAAAGATGCTAGGCACCCTACCTAACGACCGGAAGTCGGACTGGAAAACGGCCATTCCATCACTCGTTCATGCATATAATGCAACTGTAAGTGAAGCGACCGGCTATTCACCATTTAATCTGATGTTTGGGCGAACCCCAAGATTAGCAATAGACGCGGTCCTGGGCTTAAGACATCAGAAGATATCCGGCGCTTCTCCGTCATTATACATGACCCATTTGGAACAAAACTTACAGGATGCCTATAAGAAGGCAAATTATACGGCGGAAAACAGTAGTAAAAGGGCTAAGAAACACTACGATAAACGAGTCCGTGATGTGAAAATAGTCCCTGGAGACAGAGTGCTAATTGAAAATGTGGGCCTCAAAGGCAAGCATAAACTGGCTGATAAATGGAGCGAATATATATATCGTGTTGAACAACAACCAGATCCAAACATTCCAGTATTCCGTGTAAGACGCGAAAGTGACAGAAGCTGTGTGCGAACCCTTCATAGAAACCATTTACTTCCCATGAACCACCTTCCGATAGACTCGGACTCGAGTCCTGTTGAATCGTCAGCAGAAGAAACTACTTCCACCGGAAGTTCCCATCAACACTCGGAATCTCACGAGGGACTAAGACGATCGGACCACTCTGACTCAGATGGGGGCCAAGTGTATGTACCGCCACACAGAAGAAAGTCCGGGACCCAAGGCTTACCCCTGAGGAAGTCACAGAGACAACGTAAGGCGCCGAACTGGTACAGAGCCGGAACCTAGTCGTGATTGGATTTGACACAACACTTCTACACTGTGTTGGACTGTATGCTTAAGTGCTGTGTTGTGTTTTTTTATTCTATGTGACTAAGATTTGTGAACCTAGATATTTTTTTATATAACTATATTTATGCATCCATGTAACTATAAGCCATGTATTGATATTGTTGTTTTTATATGATTTCTGAATTGGTTATTTATTTCTGATCATGTGACTGCAATTGTTTTCACGTGACTCTAAGTTATGTATATGTACTTATAATTGTAATCATACGTAACACAACTATTCAAAGTTTGTATAGGCATAATCAATATATAGCTTATATTGATATTATTAGATACCACCTCAATGTGGATTTATGTTTAATTATTGTTAAATGTATTATACATGCAATTAGATAATTAGACATAGCTAGTATAGTGATATTTATATAATATACTAATTTGTACAAACACATTAATGTAGTACTGTTTTATTTTCATACAGTATTGTGATAAGGAAATTAGTTAAGTTTAAGACAGTCCAATTTTTTATAAGTTAGGGTAATGTCGAGGACGACATTTAAATGGAGGAGGGAAATATGTCGCAGAGTTATTTTTATAATGTTAAGTTATTTATCTTAACATAATACAGTATAGTAATTATATCAGTCTTTTACATTTTCTATTTCCCATGCCCTCTAGCTAGGCTACATTATAACATCAGAGTTAATCCTCATTGATTGGGAAATAGTTAGTTTGCGTGATTTTACTTTTTGTGAGATATGTTTAAATAGTTCTCATCATAAATGGCATGTAGGAGAAATCAACCATGGCCATTTATCGATAATACATATCATTCTTTTGGTTTTGTCCATTCGATGTACACGTTATCTTTATACGCATATTAAATAAAACAATATATTATACATACATTGCAGGTAAATAACTTACTTTCTTTATTCTATACTGTATTAACCTTTAATTAAGTAAATATTTGTTCTGTTTTAGTAATTATGATTATATTGTATTTGTTGTTATTGATTCTATATCAATCATAGAGACAAAGAAATATTATGTCCACCGATAGTTAATATTATGTACATGTTATAAATGTAATACATTTATGCTTTAAGTAATTATATGATTCTTTTGGTTTTGTCCATTCGATGTACACGTTATCTTTATACGCATATTAAATAAAACAATATATTATACATACATTGCAGGTAAATAACTTACTTTCTTTATTCTATACTGTATTAACCTTTAATTAAGTAAATATTTGTTCTGTTTTAGTGATTATGATTATATTGTATTTGTTGTTATTGATTCTATATCAATCATAGAGACAAAGAAATATTATGTCCACCGATAGTTAATATTATGTACATGTTATAAATGTAATACATTTATGCTTTAAGTAATTATATGATTCTTTTGGTTTTGTCCATTCGATGTACACGTTATCTTTATACGCATATTAAATAAAACAATATATTATACATACATTGCAGTTTTGGGTTGTGTTTACCTCCCGCCAGATTAACCCACCCCCGACCCTGGTGATTGATGTCCTGGTACTAACTAAATAATCCCAACCCGGTGACAAACACGACCATATTGTCTCCAGCAATCATTTGAGTGTCGATAATTTTCGTGTTTAATGCGTAAACTATTTACAATCATTCGATTGATCCATCAGTTTGTCACATATATTGCAATCAAGACACATCGTTAGGTTCTAATTCCGTCATAGATATCTAGTATAGACACATTATTTGTCATAGACTAAACATAATAACGATGCATTGCTGTCTATGACACGTGTCCGTACATCCGATTTGATGTTCTAACACAATAACACAGACGTTGATAGAGTGTCCGATGTGTTTCTTGCATCACAGAAAGTTTAAAACAATATTTGAGCGAATTGAAATTTATTTTGATCGGATTTTAATTTCATTGCTTTGCGTTTCCCACGACCGATTATATTGTTTAAGTACAAGACAGCTGATGGAGTCGCGACTTTTAACTGCAGACTATCTTGATAAAATGGAAGCTTTTTAAGCAAAATATAAGCAAAAAGGGACACACTCATTGGTCGTTTGACGCAACCGGTGTTCAGCTGGGAACCAAGTTACTGATATGTCATTTCTCAAACAATTGACAACTTCCTCGCTTTATCATGTTATGTAGAAGGTGCATGACTTTATACGTAACTTTTGCAATTCTCACATCAGTTAGAACTCATCACTGATTCGTAACACACGTCAAATGTCAAATAAAATGTAAGACAAAATCCCCACGGACGAGATACCTCCCACTCTATTCTGCAAAATCTCTCCTTTCATGTTTACAAGGCAGACAGTCCTTCAAATACCTTTGCAAAGGCAGACAGAAACCCTCGCACTATCACACTGTGCCGTATCCAGAATTCGGCGCCCAAAATATTCTTTAATTCTAGTCTTGAGGACAATCAGTACAGTGTGATCATTTCATGTGTAAGCACGGTGCAGCCCTGAAGTACAGTAACACTAAACTTAAACATCACCTCAATTATATGACCATCTCAATAATAAGACCATTTTTCAAGGGTCTCAAGGGTGGTAGCATTATTGAGATTTTACTGTATATTCAATTTATTCTGCTTATTCCTGAAATGCAGTAAGGGCGTCAAAGATAATGTAACATCATCACAACAACACAGCTTGGTTATAGATCGGAGACTGACCTCATGTGTTTATTTTACACAGTTTATATACGGTAAAACCTCAATAATACGATCATCGAGATCCTTGAAAAATGGTCTTATTGAGGTGGTATTAATATTGAGCTTGAATGAAGAACAAAACAGTGAAAATGGACTTGAAAATTATCTTCTTAATTTTGAGATTGTCTTATTATTGAGATGGTCTTATTATCGAGGTGGTCGTTCAGTAAGGTTTTACTGTACATATGGTCAGGCCTAATTATGGGTAAGTATTAATACTCTTGACGACTGTACAACATAATGTCACATCGATTATGATCTCAAACGTACCACGATTTTTGTCTCGTATAATAACAACATCGAATAACCCACACTTTGCTTGACGTGACTGTTTATATTTTTTAGCATCAGACGTTCCCAAATGACTCCTTTCCTTAACGATTATATGGTCAATGGATTAAACGCCTTTTCATTTTTGTTTCAAATATCACTCCAGCTCCCAATGGGTTGTTCAATGCAGTAATTTTATACCTTAACCAAGTACCGAGCGGGCGATTAGCTTACGTTAAACGCATAATTTTGTCTATCAATGGTATTCATGTGTCTGTGATTGTAGTCTTATTCGGTAGAAAAGGGTGTAACATCTTTTGGCAGTCACTTAAACTGGTAATTTTCACACGTAGTAAACCGTAACATCAATATCAGAATCGGACGTTTCTCCTGAAGATCGTCCTACTTTCGAGGCGAAAGTTAAGTATACGTTTACATATTATCAGATATTAGAAAAAAAACTGGGATTTTCCGATTCCCCCTTTAAACGGTTTCCAGGTATCTGCCGTTTAAGTTTAGTGTATCTTAAACTTATCTATTTTACACTGATTGTGAATCAAGCTCTAACAACACATTCTAATTACTTTCAATAATTGTTTTCGGGGCTCCTTACGTGGCCCCGATCTCCCGAAATCTCAATCTGAGCTAAATCTCAGCTCAAGTATTGTCTCAAATTGTTGACATTTTTCTCATCTTAGACCAGTCTCAATATCGATATTACAAAACAAAAAATATGAGATGAGTTTTTTTCTTAGAATTTTTTTCAAGTGATCCAAAATGAGATTGTCTCATACCCAGGCTCTGATTAAAGCAAAATCTCATACGGAGCTGAGATTTCTATTTAAGATTTTGAGAGATCGAACCCACGACTCGCGCCTTATTCATGGATTAGAAAGATCGAATTCGCGAACTTAGGATTAAGAGCAAGTTTCTCTACCCTCGAGCTTGTTCGTCACTACGCGATTTTTCGTGTTCCCTCAAACATGACTTTATTTTATCACAAATAATATTGAAATCGCAAGCGTGGCAAAACCATTACGATTGCCTACGTCTTAATTATCCCTTTCAGAACGTATTTACTTTTGATGTAGCATTTAATGCAGTGCTTTGATTACCCTGGATCTTGGAATCACATTTTCACATGTAACCAAGCAATAATTTGACTTCTATCATTGAGAAAATGTCTATAACTTCTATAATCATGCCTTAATTACCTCACATGGACTTAATTTATCGGTCAATAAACATAACGATAGAGCCGCAATATGTACCGTAAACGCAAAGGTATAAAATGGGTAAGATTTGTACAGCAGAAATCACAACGCCAATTTCCCCATCAGTTGCTCTGTAGTGGAATTGCTCGTACACACAAACAGCGCAACCTCTCCCGAGTGGTCCTCTCTTCTTCAACAACTCCTCTTCAACAACTGTATCTATTTTTTTGTAGCCAAACATACTACCAGTTTAACCTCCGACGAGCAACTACCTCTCGTCAACAGCCAACATTCAAATTCCTAAGGGTGCTGTTCGGGGGGAGATTGCACTGTACTTAGGAACGTGCTTTATCATAAACGTTTTCAAAATTAACAAGAAAAAATCTTAAGAAAAGATGGTCGGCGCAATTTAAAAGTTAATATTTGTTGTGCAACATAAAAATGCCGAGATGTTACGATTACTGGTCACTCCAGATCTAAAATTCATTTCGGAAAATTCACCGAAATTCAGTGGATTTCTGTATGGTAACACGTCAAGGTTACAAACGCTGTTCGGATGAAGAGAAATTGCCTTGGTGGTGAACGTCATATTTGATTGGTTTACACAACACTGATATGCAAAAAGCAAAACCATGTTAGTACGGCAGCGCCGAAAACGTTTGTGTGGATAGAATAGTGGGATATTGTTCGGCATGATGTTAGAAACATATATATTTTTTTATTGTGGCAAATGTAATGATGTCTGAGACCATATAAATCGTAGTCATAAAAAAGATTGTAGCACACATTTAATATGATTACATGATAATATCATAGGCTTCTATTATATTCCCCCCTACATGTCATGTCATTGTTATGTTCGAAGGACCCTATAAATATAGTCCCAATAATGCACTCGTGAAGCAATGTTAATTGTTTCAAGCGTATTACTTTATGCTTTTATCAAATCGGGTTTCGTGAAAAATGGTATTTAAAAAGACACATGGATACTTTGATTCCATTGGGTCGACTCTCTTTTTTCTGCGTAACCGAGAAAGACAAATTAGAAAATGAAATTCATCTCCAACGAAACACATGAGATGTAAAAATACCGGGGTCCAGTATGGTGGTCGTCGTTTTACTATAAATATTGTTTAGCAAGCCTGTGAATAATTTATCTACCAACTCAATTTTCCTGACAATTGTCAAATTTCTCGTACGCATTAACTATGAATCAAGATACACAATGACTTATATGCTGATGGGAAATTTCTACGAACGAATACATTGTTTTATCTCACAAGACTCCTAAGGTTCCACGTGCCACAATCGCGGATTCGGTGGAAACATACCGCGGTTGCGGTCCTATTCAACTACGTCCACTGACATTGAATACTTTAAACTACTTAACGTTGGAGTCATTTTAAGGTAACAGAAATAAAGTCATGTTGGACTAAAGTATTTTTCGTACTTTTTTCCAATTCTGCATGAGCGATGGCTGTGTTTTGAAGGACAGCTGTAAAAAGGGCGTGTACAAATTGTTTATTTAAAAATAGATCACTTGATTTTAATAATTTACATAAAAAGCAAAGTACGGCATATTTGCTTAACAGAAGTATTCATTCTTCTTAAACTATTTAAGTGTCGACTTTTTTACATCAATCTAGATGACACAAAACGCTTTTGAGCGTTGATTAGAACAAATTACAATTTTCATAACAGTAATTTAAAAACAGCAAACATATGAAATGACACATAGCTTCCATATTGGATTACGTTTGTGGTAAAGCTTCCTACGCGTATCTAAACAAATCATAGACACTTTTAAAGATGTCTTATTGAATTATGCAAAGATGAGCAAGCGTTCTGTGTTACAATCTCTCGTAGGTGATAGGTGACTTAATTAGTCCCTAGTTATCTGCAGATTGATGTCATACATATGTAAGTAGAATTTAATGAAGCCGTCGCCGTCAACAACATAACCGAGTGCAGACAATGTTGTTCGTTTCTAAGGATTTCCGTGGGTCACCCCGCTCTCATTACACAACATTTTGTTTACATAATAAAGGAAGTGGTCACACTCTTAATGAATTCTTGTTGTGATGAGATTCTTGTTCCAGTACTAATAACCTGGAAATGAATTGGTTGATATGTTTATATTGTAGCATGGTTTGCTTCATTGCAAATACATTTCTTTGGAGCCATAATGGTACCAAAAGGACCAAATGAAACATCGTTCAAATACTACACACAATTGAGGCTTTGATGTAACAGGTTGCCATCCACATTGACGTTTTGCGGTGCTCAGCTTCATCATTTGCATTTGTGCCTTCTTTCCCTTTCCCTTTGCCTTTTTGTAATTAGTTTATGTATGTACATTTTTCGTATCTAAGTGTGTTTCGGAGTGATTGTGTACTTTGTATGTGACATTGTCCTTTCGACTACCTCATTCATTGTTTTTAAACGGTTGCTTATAAAACATCACCACATCATATCCCACACCATGTCTATGTTAGTAGTTATCTTATCAGAAACACACAAGGGAGTTTTAATGATTCTAATATGGTGAAATAATGACAAAGCTCCATGAGAACTTTTTTATATTTCCTTTTATGTTAACAAATTCACTCGTCACTTTATGAGAGAGTTTCAGATCACAATAAGACAGTTGATAGACCTGTAAGGTAACACATAGTGTTATACCGGCAAATTATTTAAGGAAGTCCTTTTACTACAAGTCCAAGTTGTTTACTATACTTAATTTGTTTTAATATGTCATTAGTATATTTTCCCCTAATAAATGAATTGTATTATATAATATTATTAAACTTCCACAGAGAGTATTACAATAAGTCATTCATTGCATATCTAACTCATATATCAGCTTTCGCTTTTATTATGATAACTTTATGTAGATTGATCAGACAGGCCCATAGCACAGCAACCAACGCATGGTTGGAGTCTGCGAAACGCATTTCCACTCGTTAGCAACTTGTCCTGATAAAAACGTATTTATTTGATTCTATTTTTGTCGTTTTGTTGACAAAATATCTAACAAAAAAGACAACGTTTAGATTAATGACAGTGTAGGCACACGTATGTGTATTTCCCATGGATTCGTGGTGGCTGTTTTCAGAATTGAAAAAAAGTCAATTGATTCCAGCATATTCTTTTCATTATTAATGTAGCGCACATGATAAGAATGTTGACTGTAGTGTTTGCTAACAGCGGTTTGTTATAGTTGTTTCGTTTTTGTAATAGATTTGTCATCATCATTGATCATCATTATCCGTGCGACAATTTTCCAAATATCAGCATTCTAAGATTAGGTCATCATGAAACGATTATGATATATGCTAGTAAACAAGGGTGTTTTATGTATACAATAAATGACAAAAATGATGATTTAACAAAAACATGTCTCATTTAAAATCGTTCACATCCGAGTTATTTTGCAATACAGATGTCCACTGTTGCATAACGCGGATGATGTATTCAGAAAGGTACAATGTTGAAGGTCAATAGTTGCTCTCCTTGAGAAATAAGGCTCAGGGAGGAATCTAAAGGTTTCCATCAACAACAATACTCGGGGGTCACCATATGACCATAATTTCGTCAGGGCTTTATATGGTCATACACTCATGGTCATTAAATAATGGCGACTTCCCGAGTTTAGGCACATATTTAATAAATTGTTAACCTTAACAACTTTTATAAGAAAGAAATGCGCATGCGTTTTTAAACAATGTATTGCGATTTCTTTTTTAACAACAGTGTTGTGAAGAAGACCAAACGAGCAACATGTACGGAACAAATCAACCTACCAGTTCATATGTACTTGAAACAAACTATTTTAATGTTTTATATGGCCTATATGCTATAATAATTATTAAATAGGCCATATAGAATAGTTTGTTTCAAATACCTGTATATCAGTTTAACGATAGCAGAAGTAATGGGACGTTATAAAACATCACCGTAATTTCCTGAAGATTAAATTGAGCGAGTTCCTCATTTATACGTTCTTTTTCATCTTCTATCGATAAAGCCAGAAAGGTAACGCTATACGTTTGTTGTATTGGAACCAAATAAGCAAAGCTGGCGTGGATATTTTAAGATAATACGTGTTTTATATTTTACAAACAAAGTCGCCATGAATTATATATTTTCAATCAAATAGACAATGAATAATTGACGAATAGTTCATGTTACCTGATAACCTAGAGCTTTATACGTTACTAATGTATTAATAAAATGTATTGTAATCATAGGAAATTAAGAACATTTGATAACATTCAAACGTCTACGAACATCGATTAAGTAATTATTAATAGTCCGTTTAACTCAATGTAAAGATCACTAGACGGCCAACTGATACACTTAGGGATCTTCATCAGGCCGAGGATATAGTTCTTCACGATAGTTTGAACGAATGAAACGCCATAGTCTGAAGAAATACCGGTAGTTAAATAATTGAAAGACTGAAGCTAGTGTCTGACACAGAAAAACGCTCCGAAATGTCGATAGATGAAAAAACTGCCATGCAAAACGGACATTCCTTTCAAAAAAGACAGTAAAACGGTATTGTATAACAAACTATAGCATATGTTGTCACGGCGGCGACATTAATCATAAATGCTCCTTTGAGATCAGTCGCAGAACAATTTGCTAAGCATGTTAGACAACTACTTTCAAGCCCAGATACAAACATTTTGTTCAAATGTGTTGATGCCGGTAGAATAGGTCTCATAATTGGTGTGTTCTTGGCACAGTTCTGTATTTTATAGACGCAATGGGACCAAATGAACGAACGCAGTTTTTACGCTCAGATGCCGCAATGATTGATGTAACAGTCACAGAAAAATTATATTACATACATATATTACAGAGTTTTTTAATCCTTAAAATGTCTTTTAAATGTGTCAAATGATATAAATGCAGTCGGACCTCATTTATTCGACAAACTTCTATTCGATTACTTTGTATCATCCGAAATAAAGATCAGGTTCCGATGTCTCTCTTCGGCACATCGAATTGAAATGGGATACTCGAAAAAAAAAATTCGAAATAAAATTTCGGACTCAATGAATTCGAATGAACGAGGTCCGACTATGTATATATGTGGTATATCATTGTTCGATTTTACCGCTTGAATTTGTTATTTATAGATACAAGTGGGTCGAATACATTGCCCTTTTTAAAGACTCAGTTTGAAAATAAATCATGCCATAGAAACAGTTTGCCGTTAGTACTCTGAGGTCAAGTTTACGTCTAGGCAATATTTCTGGCATTACATATTTAACTGTTCACATACAGGCACTTAATCGTTATTGAAGTTTCCCTTCGTCTGAAATACCCCAACATCTAATCTAATTTTCAATATAACCCGAATGCTACCAAACGATTTGATATAATTAAGAAGTGGAGAGATAATTAACTAATACAAGAATATAATTCCATTATAGCAATAAGATCTCACCTTCTTCTATCAAAGAGACTGTTGACACCACAAAAACACCAAATTACTTTGAATAATTAATTCATTAGAAACAGATTGTTGTTTAAAACCTGATCTTTCAAATGTTTTCAACAAGCCTTTGTTTTGTACATAGCTAGTACGTGGTATTTCGTAATTTTGCATATGTACGAATTTTCATGCAGAAAGTATAACTTATCTTTTATGTGTCTCGTAAATCGTGTCCCTTCTATAAATGTCCGGAAAAAATACATTTTTCTAAAACGCAAATGTCGAATTTACATTTTCGATAAACGGAAGAAGAATTCGCACCATAAGTGCACCTAACACATAACTCTTTTTGAGTATCAGCTGTCATTTTTTTGTCAATTTAGTATTAAAGGAGAGAGAATATAAGTTGCTACAGGGAACACCACATACATAAGACAATGCCTTCCAACACAGACCTCATCGAAAACAACAATCCATAAAACATAAGGCATTTGAGGAGGCTCAAGGTACATACGTAAGGGAACAGAAGCGCAAGGAATGGCCTGGCCGACCATAAGGAATAACTAGGAGAATCAAAGTAGACAAGTTCAACATATTTCATTTTGTTTTGTTTTGGTTCATTATTTTAAACACTTTACTTCCATGTCTTATGAATTCAACACAATGGATTGTGCTTGTTCATATCATACAATTATCCCAAGTCGTTATTGCTTAATTTTTATCAGACTTATCCATGTCTAGAAAATCCCTAAACCATTTATTATATCGTTCAACTCAGTAAAACTCATGAGTAAATAAAATTACTGCACAGTCAATTCATTTCTTCTTCTCTCACCATTTCCCTGAATTCAGACAAACCGTTATCACATGCATGCGATACCACGCAGATACTCCCCGTGGGAATTTATAGTAAGAAATGATGAAACATATAATGCCATTGTAAAATCGTACTAAGCGTCAAAACTTTAAATAAAGTATGTATTTTATTCTGTAATCTGAAATTTCTGATAATAGTCTGTAGTCGTTTATCAAAACGGGAGAAAATGATTCAAAAAGTTGTTTGAAGTATTTCGATTTTGTCGCAGGTTAAACTAATTCGACATTTATAACTCAAAAATGAAACAGTAGTTGTTTGAATTTGGCTCCTTTTTATTCGATGTATAGGTATAATTAATACCAGTTTCAAAATTAGTAAATGTAATCATACGTTTTCCAAATTAAAGAGGAATGTTGATAAAAAATACAGGTAATACATTATTAAGTTACACAGTCAAGAAGATTTGTGTGGTTAATTAAAAATTAAATAATATCTTAATTAAGTTTCTAATTATTAAATGTCAAAATTAAATTAGTTTTAACAGAAAACAATCCCAATTAATTGTATTTCCTTACCATTAATATAGAAATAACGTCCAAAGTGTAGAATCCAAAACTAGTTGAAGAATAGCCGAATAATATCAGATATTTTTTTCTACCAGCTGCCAGCGAGTATGTTAACTTCTGTCGTAAAGTAAATAGTTCCTCTGCGTTCGTTAATTGGCAATCATGTGTTATCACTGGTCGCGGTACAAGATTCAAGTACTGTATTGTCCTATCCCTACAGTGTGTTATTTCCAATCAGTGAGCTTGCCTAAACACCGTATATATGCCAGCCTCTAATATATGCAATACATTCTACCGTGTGACATAACCAATTCCTGTAGCTATACAGTTTTTTTCAGAATCGGTGACAATGATAAACTGTAGCAGAATCTATTTGAACCAGGCAGATAACATCGCTTTGATAAATGAAACCGGGCATTATTGTTATGAAAGGATCCGAACATCATTTTGTAGAGTTGTTTTGCCGTATTTTATGGAATGACATTGTGTTTATTGTTCAACCTCAATTTTCATTCCCTTCATCGTGTTAGCTATTGCTATAAAACGAGATGTTAATCGCCCATGGAGAGCATTATGGTAGACGAATTCTTTTCGGAACTTTGTATTGTTCAAGATGTTTGAATATCGCGCCGATCGTTTTGTCGTTTGTAATAGAAACCATTGACATGTATATTCGATGTTCCTAATTGCTTATTTTTATGTTACTGTTGTTAATATTGTCCTTCTTATTCCTCATTCTTAGCCCAGTTACATGATTACTTGTAAAGTACGTTTCTGTATTTGTTTTCACACTAGACATGGAATACGTTTGTCGACAGTACTGCAAAACTTCACTGAAATAGTTTTTCATATATATAGTTCCAACATCTACAATATTACCTCCCTTGTTCTTAATCATTAGCTATTTTATTGGCAAAACTTATAAAATCTTATTCATTATTATGGTTCCACAAGATTAAGGTATGGAAAAGAATGAAGTTAAATAAATTTAGTTAATTTACATTTTACTGAATTTATTTTGACAAATATGACACTTTATATAGCTACCAATCAGAAAAGCAATTGAGGATGTGTATCATATATATAAAATGGACCATGACAAAATCGTGCTGTTTACTTGTTTGTAATAATATATATTTTCATTTCTCCTTGCGCTTTAAGGGTAACTGTTCACTTTGTGTGTGATCTTTCCTGTGCGACATCTTTATCAATATTTAGTTAAAAGAGAGAAAATAAGTTGCTACAGGGAACGACACATACATAAGACAGTGCCTCCCAACAAAGACCTCCATGAAAACAACAGTCCATAAAACATAAATCATTTGAGGAGGATCAAGTGTACATACGTAAGGGAACAGGGGCGCAAGGAATTACCGACCTTAAGGGATAACTAGGATAATCAAAGAGGACAACCAGAGGGTTTTATATTACCAGCTTTAGTTATTGGCGACTCATATTTGACAAATACTGTTATGAGATTGATTGTATCAGGTTTCATACCGTCTGTAGTAATTCAGTGCTACTCATCGATTAGTTGGTTAAATCTGCTTCACTGGATTTTCATCCAAATCTCCCACAAACAGCTGACCTGATAAAGAGTCATTTTAATGTATGAAATATAGTCACATGATCAGTGCGCTCATGCAATGCCTTCTGCATTTTCTTCTGCTACTTTTTGATTATATTGAAAGCATTTTTACAACAAACATTGTGGTCCGAGAATTTTCAAAGATCATATAACTAATTATTTCTTAATAATTAGCGGATATTCCATTCTACAATAATGGATTTTCAATGATTACATTGACTCTGATTAGGGGATTGCATGTATTGTATTGTCCGCCCGCAAATTTGCTATCAAACATTTTACCCTTGCCTAATTGTTTCATTTAGATGACAAAATAAGGAAATTAAGCATATTATGCTCATTTTATTGAATATTTAGAACGTGGGTACGTGACAATGATACAAACGTATGCAATGTCGTTATCATTGTTCACCACGTTATCAGGTTGTTTTACAATGTGCCGCACGACTTTAGTTTCGTTAATGGAACCTTTTTTATTGGTGTCCATCAATCATACAATTTACGTGGGTGGTCAAACCAAATAAACGGAAATAAATGTTCGTTAAATGCCACTAAATGCATCAAACAACAGTGTCCGCGAGATACTACTGAAGTAAAAACCAGTTATATTCATCTCAATACTCTAAGAAACGTAGACGAGGAAGTCACTTATTCTTGTTATAAATCATATTTATATAATTTACGATTTTCATGTGCAACATGATTGTAGCTGAGAAACATTTCTATATATATCGTATTAAGGAAATCCACCTACAAATTGAATCATTTTTACAAAATATGTCTTGTGTCTGTGGTATCCCCACACTCTCAATTCTATGGGTTATGTTTCCCCCTACTAATTGTGTCCATGTCTTAACCTAGAAATATGTATAAGGAACTCCTGTTTTGTGCATCTGATCTGTCACGTGATACTCCTCCTCACCTTTTTCTTTACCAATTTCGAATAAATGCAACATTATACTAAAATCTGTGTTATTTGTTCTCGCCACCTTTTATTCAGCATGAAGCATATTAAATGTGATGAAAAGGTAAACTGATCCCCTAAGGAATATATGGAGGGCGCCAAGCCTTCACAAAACATTCTTTGTAGTCAATTCTGGTAGAGTTAAACTTGCTTATATAGAACAATGATATAAAGAACACCTAGGTGTACGAAACACCTTTTAAATCACTAAACGCACATTTTGCATTCAAATCTTTATGAATATAACGAACATATTTTAAAGGTCCCAAGTGTGTTCCACATAAAAAGCTTTTACTGTGTTTGAAGCATGTTTGAATACGATTTTTATTCCGGAAAGTTTACGACAAAGTGCTTGGCCAACGTCAGTGTCACTATTGAATAACGCTGATGCTTCAATACAAATCACCGAAACTGCAACGAGCTTTTGTTGGTAAGATTATAGATTATTCTAGTCTATTTAGAAATAATTTTACCGTTATTTGACAATGTAAGTCAGTTACGCCACGCTAAAATGTCAATTGGACACACTCCTACAGATTTATGAACAAATATGATTGACAAACGCCATCCATCCAAACCCATGTCTGAGCACTCTGAACAAAAAGTTATAAATTATTTAAAATATCCCGAAACGATAGCGCAATGTGTTTCACAGACAGAATTTTAATGGAAACATTAATGCATAAAATAACAAAAATCTTTTTTTATGAAGAAGCTGTTCGTCTGCTTATACGGGGCATGTCTCAATCCGATTGAGGCGACAGTCATATGATGCATGGAATATGTCTAAAAATTACCACAGAAGTATAAACAATACGCAATCCCTAAAACATTCTTGAAACATAAATTGTTCATACACCGGAAAAGTTTCCGTAAGGATACACAGAAGTATAAACAATACGCAATCCCTAAAACATTCTTGAAACATAAATTGTTCATACACCGGAAAAGTTTCCGTAAGGATACACATGTCCATACTATTGTGTTCTCAATTGTCTAGTTGTTTGGATACAGTAGAGGGATATTGCTTTATAATATATGTCAACTCATGACTAAAGGAATAAGTCCAAGGGATGGTATTGTTATCACTATATATACATGCTTGCATCCTGTCTAACATATTAAAATCAGAGTATATCACTTGCAATGGTGACTGGGCATATCGATAACGGGGAGAATAAAATGCAGTAAAGCCTCACTTAATGACCACCTCGAAAAAAACACCACCTTATCAATAAAACCTTATTTTCATGGATTTGTTTTAATTTTTTTCTCCATATTTGAACTCGATAATAAGACAACCTCGCAAATAGAACCTACTTTCTTCAAACTAATTAATGTTCCTATTGTTGAGGTTTCACTGTGTATAGATATCATGCAACCGGTTTGTAACGATAGGGTATTTTGATGGAAAAAAACATAGGACTTTATTCACACCGTTAATCATTTGCATTCTTTTTTTACCATGCGGTTGTTTGAACTTCAAACAGGAACGACCTTGGAAATTAAATGAGAACATTTAATACCTTTTTCAGAATTGTTTCCAGTAACATGCATCTGTTTTTGAAACATTGGAACAGCGTTTGATATGTTGCTCGGAAAATCGCCTAAAGCAATGCACTGGAGTTTGCTAATAACCAGAAGACAGAGAGAAATATTGTCGTCATCACAATTTATGGGCGTCCTCATAGAACTTTTGAACATTCCTTGAACCTACTGACTGATTTTTCGGAGTATTGTGCACTTTCATGTTTGTGTAAATTCATGTTTATTTTTTAGGTTTTAACACCATTTTCAACATATTTTTAGTTTTACTTAGTGGTCAATTGACCTTACTAATTCTCCTGGAATTAATTATCAGCCAGTGGTGACTTGTTCTACGGCAAGCAGCTGACAACTTCTCCACATGAATCAGAGTTCAAATGACCGCAGCGAGGGACATGACCTACCCAGCCCGGGAATCGAACTGTCAAGTCAATCCTGGCACTTTGAGCCAGTGACTGTCCTATTGTCATACAACAAAAATATGATTGTGCCTCTGCGATGTGAAAATTTGGACGCGTCCATTTAATAATAACTGACAAAACAGTACGAAACACGTGTTTAGTTAACTAGTAAAAATGATGAAAAGGATAGTTTGTAAAGCGACATATAAGTAATGCAGCATTGCCTTATACCTACTGAAAGGTAAATGGAAATATATCTTTGGTCAATATTTATTAACCAAGACATATCGTGAAAAAAGATGGTCGGCGCAATTTAAAAGTTAAGATTTGTTGCGCAACATAAACAATGCCGAGATGTTACGATTGCTGGTCACTCCAGATTCAAAATTGATTTCGGTAAATTCGCCGAAATTCAGTATATTTTGGTGAGGTAACGTACCCTTTTTCGAGAGGTTAACCAATCTGCGTCAAGGCTACAAACGTTTTCGGTTGAAGAGAAATTGCATTGGTGGTTAACGTAAGAATTGATTGGTTTACACAACATTGATATGCAAAAAGCAAAACCATGTTAGTACGGCTGCGCAGAAAAAACATCACGTACCCTTAGTTTTGTGTTGATTTATTCATATTCTCTTTAGAAGCATGTTGGTAAATAACAGGTTATGGTCGAAGAATTGTGTTTTGTCTAGCCACCGATTTTTGAACTTTGTGTACGGTGCTTTAGTAAAATTATCACTGACCGTTTATGAGTATGTATCACTTTTTTTAAGTTTTGTAAACGATGCATACAACATTTGTCTCGTTTGAAAATGAAAACTTTCTCTTCCTTCAAAAGCATTTGAAAAATTCGGAAATGACGCGCGGTCACGGAATCCCGTCTGTCAGTAAATGCATCACCGGTCAGCAAAAACTATCTATGTTGCATCATAATATTGATATACACGCGGGAATTGACTGTCTGTATGTAAAGGATAGTCATAAATCCTTCAGGCTAAAACGAGTTCGGTATGATTAGTATATGGCTTATATAATACTTTGAAACTGAAAAAAAAACAATGATTGATTTATATAAATTGCAGTTATAGCTTAACGATACTTGTGTGTTCAGTGTTCCGGATAAAGAATTAAGTACATGATGCATTTTATATGAAAATGCAGGATTATGCAACCTTTGTGCACCAGTTTCGTAAACAATGATTATTCATGCTTAAAAGATGATATAGACTTTTAAGAATAAATAGACTGACAAGCGAGGTTTGTTTGAATACCATAGCATGCGATATCTATCACACTCATATTATTTTGCAATGGAACTCTTCCAAAAAAAATATTCAAAAAACACGCATAAAATTTGAGCGTTTTACCGACTGTTAGGCGACTGATGCAGATTGAACAATTTTGTTTGCCGAATATATACAACAAAATAAAAACAAGAAATATCTTGAAAAAAGATGGTCGGCGCAATTTGAAGGTTAAGATTTGTTTTGCAACATAAAAAATTGCCGAGATGTTACGATTGCTGGTCGCTCCAGATCCAAAATGGATATCTGTAAATTCATCGAATTTCAGTGGATTTCGGTAATGTAACGTACCCTTTATCGAAAGGTTAACCAATCCGCGTAAGGTTACAAACTTTGTTTAGTTGAAGAGAAATTGCCTTGGTGGTAAACGTAAGATTTGATTGTTTTACACAACACTGATTTGCACATAGCAAAACCATGTTAGTGCGGCTGCGCTGAAAATTGCGGGACGTCGACATGGACTCATTTATGTCCAAACGTACCCTACTTAAAAGCGATATTAAAAGTCCAAAAAATGGTCCTAAATACAAGTTTGTTTCAAAACATGTGCATGGTCTACACTATTCCCATATTTAATTATACCATAACGCTTAATAATTCACGTACTTTAGTTGGCTCATCAAATTTCCAAGACTTCTTATATTGTCTACCGGTTAATTTAAGGTGATTGTAGGTTATCGTAATTTTATTTGCGATCGCTGTCGACCGATGTGTCTGGAAGTGATGTCACATCATGTAATTGTTGTTTTATATATGATTAGTTGCTGCTGTTATAGTTTAGATTGACGTTATCAATACTAAATGTTCTGATGAACATTTATATCGCATACGAAAGACACGGAAGCACATTAGCAATTTTCGGAAATGGCGAAAACGTCAAACATGACGTATTTTGTAAACAAGATGTGACGTCATCATGTACTGACAATGTTTGCCCCATATGGTAATATGAAAATGAAGCCACCATATTGAATAAATGTTGTTTCCTGCTTGCAAATGGTGTCATCACATGTTGCGTGTTCTTGAAATGACATCACTTAGAGAAGAGGTTGTAATTCCCATAGCAGCGCTCATATGCGTTATTTTCAAAGACGAAACAGAAATTACTGACAATCATGAACCAATAAGCTTTGAATTGTTTCTTAAACAAGTTAATGTTTTTGTAGTTTATAAAGTGAATTTAACCCACATTGGGCCTTTAAAAAGTTATAAACTATACCAGCGCAAAATGCCCAAGGCGGTGAAATGAATTGATATTCGATTGGGATAAAATATCTTGCCGATGTTTGCAACTCGATGTTTTGTCTTTACGAACACGTCTTATATTTTTTTCTATAAGGCCGCTTTGAAATATTACAAGAAAATGAGTTGAGAATCCCAATGAAACCAGGAATATATTTTTCAGAATATTTTGTTTGAAGAAATAGAAATAAAACCAATCATCCTCCTCCAATTGCTATGATTAACAAATATTACAACTAGAAAATCGTTACATGTGTGAATTTAAATCCAATTTATCAAAACATGTACGTAGGCAGTAAAGTAATGCTTGACATCATAGTTGTTTGCAATGTGTGTGATCAGTGGTTTTGTTACTAAGCAACTTTTGCATTTGGTAAATTTTTCGCACAAAAAGGTAAGGTTTGCCCCAAAATACAATAGTTCGGCTTATCGTTGGTAGAGTGGTTGTTAGATGAACTGATGCTACATTGATTTTGATATCAAAAGATCTATACAACGATCGTCCTACGCATATCATTTTGGTGCGTCTTTCTAATTTATCATATATTGTATAAACATCGTATCTCCTACATATTGTTCAAATGCCGGTGCTTTATATGACACCAGAGCTCATAATTTTATCGTTCCGTCGACAGACTACACAATATATAAAACTTTTATCAACGGGACATTATACACACGCTGCCGTTTAGTGATATTAAACAGCAGTTTGTTTTTGTTTTGTTAAAGTTCATTATGCAATAAACCATGTATGCGGTGGGCGCACCGTCGGAATAACTGTATAAACCTTTTACAAAAATGCGACTAAATAAAACAGAGTGCGTAAACCTATAAAATATTTTACGGCAATTAAAAGTCCTCTGTAATACAATACACTTACGGTGTTTTCGGATTGCTTAAATATGTAAAAGAGTTAAAAGTTAAAATGATTGAAAACTGACATGAATGTTGCATTGAAAAAGTATTAAAACATTTTATCGATCTATTGCAAGAAACACAACGGATCAAATGCGAGATCAATGTATATGACAATGGCTATATAACGGTTATTGACGACTGTCTGTGTTCAAATGAGCGACGCTTTCTTCGTAAAAAGATTAACTTTGAGCTGGCCCCGTGTTCACAAAGAGTCAGTTTTCAGGATCAGAATCAAGAACAAATATAGGATCTTTCAAACTTTGTAAAAATTGTTATTCAAAGTTAAAATTGTTTACATACTGTGACAGATATGAACATTCTGCAAAACCGTTGAGACTTGAATTCAAATGTCATGCTTATTAAGAAAAACATGGAAAACAATTATGACCGATTTTGGGAAATGATCCTGATTTGATCTAGATCACTTTCAGACATATTAAGTATAATAAATCAATTTCTCAACATCATGATGAAGTTTTGTATGTTTTCATGATGTTAATTAGAGGATTTTTAGGTATTTTTGTGTATATTTATTAGAAGTACTAGAAAAAGTGTTCAACTGCTTCATGAAAATGGCAAACATTTTTATGGATCAAGTTGATCCAGATCAGTTGATCCTTTGTGAACATGGAGCCTGGTGCAGTTGAAATGAAATTATACCATTCAGCAACCAAATCAGATTCAGCATACACGTATTTGAGTCTCAGTATTATGAGAATTTGGTAGTAGCACACTCTGTGTGATTTTGAAACCTGCTTAGGCGGTTATCATATCGGAGTTTCGAACAATGAAGTATGTTATTCAACTGGAGGACTTATTCAAAGAAGAACAACCCTTGAACAACACTATATATTGATCCAGGCGTCATTTAGAAGTAGGTTTCCGTATTTTTTATTTAGTATCCTACAAAAGGCAGACACAAGCACATACTCGTGAAACCATCAACTTGATTGAATGTTGACGACTTGTTATAAAGTACAGACAGGACGCATGTTATGATTTCTTTCTACCAACCCACGCTACACATTACAGTTTGCTTTGCCGTGTATCTTTTAGACTTCTACAATAAAGAGAGTGACGTTGATATAATCAGTAACGAAAGACGAAACTGTCAACAACTAAACAGTGTATCTGCACAATGTTATCATGAAAGACATCTTTATTCCTGAATGACCAAATTAGCTGACGGAATGAATGTCAACTAAGAAAAAAATAACAATCAGACGGCACAGATAACTCAGCAAATAACATGACTGCCACACCAGATAATTTTGCCAACACATTGTATAAATCAATTCATGTGTGTTTTTTTCCAAATCGGGATTTCCACGAGCGGTGCTTTGTGCAACCACAAACAATCATTGCTTTGTGTTGACGCGTTGTATGACATACCGTTCCGTTTAATTCATTTCCCATTACGTTTCATAACATTCCGTTATATTCGTGCTGACTGTAACACGACTGTGAATATCTTATAATGCCAAGTTGATCTTCATGTTTAAATTTTGTGCAATCAAACCCGTTCTCCATTATGTATGGCAGTTCCTCGTCATGCTTTGATTTATCGCGTGCTATCCCCCTCCTTATATGGTATATTTTTGTATCTTTATCCATTCATAGTTTTCCAGTTCAAGTGATTATCTTCGTTTTTGCAACATCTAAAACCATTATTTAACCAAAGAATGTGTCTGTTCCGCTTGCTTACGCTTCGCCTTTGGTATTGCCGTTTGACCGATCTACAAAAAGTCAGTGACCGTGTTCACAAACACATCTGTTTACCGGTCGCTAACACTGGACAAGGACAATTAATTAATTAGCTCGTAGCCATATCTTAAGTACACGGTGACACAATTAACGCAATTGGTGGAATTAATTGAAAGGTGGATATGTATATAAGTACATGTGCTGATATACGTGTTAGGTAATAAATCGGATTGTATCCCTCGTTGGAACAAACATAATAATGGAAGGACTTTGAACTATTTGAGTGCATGCCACATAAATCATCTTGATGTCTCCATTTTGAGCTTGGTAGTTTTTACCAGCAGCGTAACTTTTCTGTTATACTTCAGTGTTTGGACAAGTGTGTCTGCAATGAGCATATTATGAGAAGAGAAAATATGCAAAGAAAATAATCGGAAATCGTCAGGAAAACGTCACAGTCAATTGAAGCTTTACCAGACCTGATTAATGAGTAAATTGCACATCAAATTGGTGATACGTATAGTTTCAGTTTGTCAATGAATGGCTTCTGGCTCTTTTCAAACATGTTTAAAATATCCATGTGATAAAAAGTTCTTCTGCGCTGACGGCAGCCACTTTTTAAATTGATATTTAACATGTTTATGCCCCCGCAATGAGATTACCCCAACTCTACAGTCCTATTTTTCTCCCCGAAGACGTGTAGTTTTGTTGACTTTTCTTGTTTAATCTATTCTCGTGTGTATTCATAATTGTTTTGTACCCCTTTTCCTATCATTGTTTTATCTCTTTCCAAAGAAAGCTGAGTGGGAAGACCATGTTGTATGAATGTAGCCGTTCCTGTATTACAAGTAATATTTCCCACTTTCATTTGAAAATTCCATAGAATATTGGCTAAAATAACAGGATCTGTGATGTGAAATGTAGTTTATTGTTTAAGAAAGCGTCAAACTTGAAAACCAGCATTGAGTATCATCGTGTTTAAAAAGACGAACATTAATCATACTTTACTGATATCCGTCACTTTTGTCACGATTGTTAAACATTTCATTGTAACAAAACGTCAAAATAGCTTACGTTGACGTCACCATTGCATGCTAATTAATTACTTTGGTGGTGATTTATAATTCTATCCACTTATTGTAATAACCCAAGATGTTAATTAGTTGTCTTATGGTAATTAAGATGGAATCAGTAACTAATACTGTAATAAATGGAGACTTATACCTGCCTGAAAGAGACAATTAGAAGACGATGTAACAGTGTATAGGGTATTGGATAATAGTTTCCATATTGGAAAGTTCTGCCTGCCTTTATGTACTATTATCGTATAAATACTAGTATTTAGCAACTACTGAAGGGATTTTGCAACATACATTTAATTTCAATAGCGTTCATGCCTTGTAATTCCTGTTACAAATACCATAGACTATAAAATTGTAAACTTCAGCATAAATTGTGCGTGTCGTGTCCTTAATACGCGATGTTACAAAAAGTCGAGCAGAAAATACCACAATGGAAATAAGAGTTTTCACTTAAACTCTTTATTAAGTTACCCATAACATATAATATTGATTGCTATGGCTTTATTAATTCATTTACTGTTTTAAATATGCTTTAACTCTGAGCTTCAGGGAAATACAGACAATGATACATTAAATTGTTATGAGAAACACGATTTTCCAGATGTGTCCGTAATAATTGCGAATTATAGGGTGAACCTACATCTAATTTCTGGTACTTGCAGGCCTAACTTTAAAACAGTATTTTTAAATCCATTATGTGGAATATCCTCAGGATTGAACAAAAAAGCTTAGGTTGGTAACGTTCTCATTCTGGCTAAAATGTTGTCAAACTTGACGTAGCAGTTGATGCTTAATACTATTTGATTTCTTGAACATACAATTCATCCACTCCAGAACAACTCCATTTTGGATATGCAACTTAAGGTATATATGGAAAGGTTGTCACTACAGAAACACTAAAACGATGAAAAGACAATTCATGCTGCAGTGGAATTGATGCAGGTATTGAATGCTTAGGATAGGAATGCCTTCAAGAGGTTTTCCTGTACATGCATGTATTTTATAGGTGCACCATTTTGTCTTGCCTTTGAAGTTATGTACATGATGCAAGTTGTTCCGATTGTCAAACGATTTATGAAAGAAACACAGCGACATACGTTGGACGGCAACAATTCAATTATAATTTCATTTGGTATTGTTACAGTTGACATTGTGGGGTACTGAATGGTGGTTTTAAGATATACTTGGTGTACTGTCCATGTATTGTTTACTTAATTGGCGGCACTCACTTTGCTCAGTCGATAGAGCACTCGTTGTAGCAATAGGTAGGCAAGGTATTCTCTCTCAATTATGATTTAATTTGTTATTGAAACAGTTAACATCGTGGGGTATGAATACACTTCGTGCATTGTCCACGTGTTGTCCTCTTTATTGTGGCCACTTGTTTAGTTCAGTTTGGCAATAGGTAGGCAACTTATTCTCACTTTTAGATTTCGAAGCCTGGTTGAGATGTATGTTCTTTGTGACACTATGACCTTATGTTATTTTTCCTCCATCTCTTATTCATATGGGAAAGTTGTCAGATGCTTGCGGGAGAACAGGTAACTAAAGGTTGGTACCTGATTCGACATACAGACTGCCGTAAATAACGGTTGAAAAAACGGCGTGAAATTTCAAGACATGTACCTTTCTGCATTTTGAAGTATGCAATGATGATAAGACAGCTTATTGCATTTTTTGCTTTTCCTCATGGTTAGACTCGAGACACCGCGTATCTGTTAGTTCTTGGGGGGGGGGGGGGGATTACACACGTCACGATTTGCTGTGCACTACTCATGTTCTTCATAACCATTTCTAAAATTGTATGTGTCTGTTTTGTTACTTACTATTCCATATTCAGCCGGATGTCTCATATTACCTAATTTAGCATGTAAGACATTTTCATGTTGACTATTTTGTTTTGTTTACGGCTTGAAATACATGACAACAGTATCAGGAACGAAAATGGTTTGTCTTTCAAAATCCGTTATAGTCAGTTCTTTATATCATTTAAAACTGCCATCACGTAAGGAGACGTCATCGATTTATACTACTGTAGGATGTATTTTCATAAACATCGGAAGACAACGAGTGTAAACTGAAACACGAGAAATTAGGTTACACTAACCAGTCGACAAGATAAGAAATGATGACTGCTTTTTGCTGAGATTTCAAATTGTCTCAAATTTGATGAGACAACGGAATCATTAATTTCCAAAACCAATGCATTTACCACCCTTATTGAGGTTTAAGACTTTTAATACTGTCGTCTTCATTTTTGTTCCCCTCATTTTATATCCACTTCCTGCTTAATTTGCAATATGGTGTACAATATGCAACGGCCTTCATGTCTTCGTGAACATTATTACGGGACAAAATTGGGATATATTTCTGTAATGATTAGAAACGGAATCTGAATAATTAAACAAGGACAAAATACAAAACCAATCATTGTTCTAAAGCAGATACTGAGGGATTTACTGAAAACGAATTTATCTGGTCGTCGCATTTATTTTACCTTCAAAAAACAAAACCTGGGAAGGTGTGTTTTCGCAAGGCGACCTGTGCTGTCTATTTTTATCGTCTTATCCAACGTAAGTTTTTTATAGTCTAAAGATAAAAGCGCGACGGGTAATCTATATGTTAATGTGTAGTTTGTTAAGAGTTAATATTATGTTTTTCGCGTATCAAAGCTAATTTAATTATAAAACACTTTGTCATTCAATTATAGGCTTTAATGTAGTTCGATTGCCCACATATATTGCACAAGTAGTGTATCATTTTTGTTTCGAAGGGACTTAATTAATTATTGAACGGCATTGTTATTACAATAGCCTTTTTGACACCATGTAATTAATATTACTCCATAACTGCACCGTATAAAATACATGTTACATTGTACTTGCACTTTGCACACAGAATGTACGTTTTTCTAACATGGCTTTGCTATTTGCATATCAGTTTTGCGTAAACCAATCAAATATTACGTTAACCAGTGTGTCTCTCTTGGTCCGTTTCGATATTGTCTTGTGTTCCCTCCCTTCGTGTGCTTGTTCCTTTTTCTTTTGTCTAGATCTTTCAGGGGACACTCTGCTTTGAGAATGTGGCATTCCTTCTACGTATAATTTCACTTAAATATTTGTTTAAAATTGCTATTAACTTAAGAGAAGCTTTTTAAATTAGAAATGATTATTTGGAAAATCACGCAGTTCCTTTTCATTTTCTTTCTTTTTCTTTTTTCTTAGGCTGAATAGTAATATATAAGTAAATGCTATTTATCTAAGAATAGTTGTCTTGACTTGTCCTGTGATCTTTTCCAACCATTAATTCCCCCCTCCCCCTCCCTTCACTGTCCACTTTGATTCTCCTAGTTGTTCCTTGTGGTCTGCCGGGCCATTCCTTGTGCATCTGTTCCTTTATATGTGTACCGTTTGACCTCCTTAGGTGCCTTATGTTTTGTGGATTGTTGTTTTTCCTGAGGTCTGCGTGGGGAGGCACTGTCTTGTGTATGTGGCATTCCCTGTAGTTACGTATTCTCTCTGTCATATCTTTGTTTGTATGAATGTATGTTTGTTTGTATGATTGTATGTATGCATTGACTGTCTGTGTGCTGTTTGTGTTATATAACCAAAGGCACGTATGTGCCGAGTAGGTTAATAAAGATATATATATATATTTAACCATAATAAACAAACTTCTGAATATACACTTCAATTTTCCAGTTTTAGTACACCACCTGCAAGATGAATATTAAGAAACAACCAACCACATGGGGTTAAACATATCAGTCATTAATTACAGTAATTATGAATTGCATATTTATTGTATCATCAATAGAAATATATATATACACACCGAATTTGTACGCATATTATAGTAACTCCCGCTAATGAACGATACTAGAATAGTGTAACGCCGCTGTCGGATGCCAATTGCTGAAAATATATCTTTGGAAACTTTGATAAACTATTATTTAGTGTATTAATCATTTAACCAAACGCACAATGTTAGCATCAAATACAGAGCACGCTGAATCGAAATTAATTAGTATGAAAACTGCTCGAGCTTTTGTGCAACTTTACCAAAGCTTATTATTTGTTGTGTGAAAGTTGAAATACGTTTGTTGTGAATGGCAACATTAAAAATGTAGAACACTACGAGTTTAACAGCGAAGTAAATAAGCTTTTAGCAACCGAGTAAATATGTGAACCCATTAAACGGGGAGTTTGGTAATTGTTTTAAAACACATATATTTAATTTTGGCAAGCAGCGTTGATATTTACTTTTGCTTTAACAATTAGTTACTTGTATCTTATTTGACTATGAACAGATAACGGATGACAGTATCGGAAAATACATGTTTATACCAATTATCCAATTAAAATATCATTATAATATTGAGAATGTTTACAAACTTAAGTACTGTTTTTCTGGAATCAAATATCCAATGTGAACAAGTTTGTCATGCAGTTAAGGGCTATGTATATTGACGTTTGCTCTAATTGACCGGGTTGATGGGATGGTAATTTGTTCGTCACCAGTTCAATCAACGCTTTATCGTGAATACTTACAATAATGCAGGTATTTATCCTGCAAGTAAAATGATTTTTTATTTCGACAAATTGTTTTTTTTTCGGCGCAGCCGTACTTACATGGTTTTGCTATTTGCATATCAGTGTTGTGTAAACCAATCAAATCTTACGTTAACCACCAGCTTGAAGGCAATTTCTTTTCAACCGAACAATGTTTGTAACTTTGACGCGAATTGCTTAAACTTTTGATATACCTTACCGAAATCCACTGAATTTCGGTGAATTTACCAAAATCCATTTTGGATCTGGAATGACCAGCAATCGTAACATTTCGGCATTTTTATGCTTCACAACAAATCTTAACCTTCAAATTGCACCGACCATCTTTTTTCAAGATATTTCTTGTTTGTATTGTTTGAATATTGCTGTATTATTGTGTATAATGGCGCAGCATATTTCCAAGTCTATCTCGGCTATGATTATTTTAGTCATGCAATATCTTATCAAAATTGATTTAACGACTACAATATAGAATTGTTAACACCAAAAAGTCAGACCATTATATATCGGAGGGGCCAGTTTTTTCATTGCCACCATTTCGTAAAACTAGTAAACTTGAATCATAGTTAATTGTATTTATCCATAATTTCACATAATAACTAATAAAAACATACTTACAAAAAGATTCGGACAAAAGTTTTCATAACATTATCTAGGACAATTCAGATGGTCTCTTAGAAAATATTGGTATTGCCATTGTGTTCATGTTTTCTTCTGCTTTTTGAGATGGCTGTTCACAATGTATGTGGCATTTTCTTATCCAAGTCTGTATTGTGTTTGTACGATTAATCCAAGGAATTGTATGAGCGCATATGGAACATATAGAAGGGATTGATGCAAAGAATTAAGATTTGTCCGATTGCACGAATGTTTGTGTTATTTGTGAGACTCTTTGTGTCAGGAGTCTCTAGGTGATCCGGGTCCTTTGTCAACTAATTTGAAGTGATCCAAGTGTATGATTTTCTTTTATAAATACCACTATATCCGTCTATTGTCAATTAATATGTCATGAACTTCATTATTCTCCAATATACTTTGTGGAAGTATGTTCTATCACACTGACGAAACCTTCACTCAATACAAACTTCAACCATACTGTCCTTGTATCATTTCATACTGGATTTCTTTTCTTAGTAGAGCTGTCATTGATTCGTCAAAATGCATATCGACGATATCGATATCTCAGATGAG
This sequence comes from Mactromeris polynyma, assembly GCA_032209605.1. Classification (NCBI taxonomy): domain Eukaryota; kingdom Metazoa; phylum Mollusca; class Bivalvia; order Venerida; family Mactridae; genus Mactromeris; species Mactromeris polynyma. The sequence goes on from JASFXZ010000029.1 coordinate 4,266,720, forward strand.
AAATACCGACGACACTTCGATATATCAAGTATCGTTTTCAGAAATTCCATTTACAAGCTTGCAGTTCATGAACACGTAACTACAGGGAACGCCACATACACAAGACAGTGCCTCCCCACTAATACCTCCGGAAAAACAACAATCCACAAAACATAAGGCACTTAAGGAGGTCAAACGGTACACATATTTAGGAAGATGCACAAGGAATGGCCCGGCAGACCACAAGGAATAACTTGGAGAATCAAAGTGGACAGTGAAGGGAGGGGGAGGGGGAGGGGGGAATTAATGGATGGAAAATATCACAGGACAAGTCAAGACAACTGGCCGCAATAAGCCAAAAATGGGCAGGAAACAATCTGAACACTGTATAAAGTGACAGAATTGCACAGGGGAAAGGGAAATACAAAACACATTCATAACACAAACAGAAACAACAATCATATAGCGAATTACAGCCTTGGAACTGTCAGCAAAAAATACTGTCACATTAATTAACCCAAATTTCACACAGGTTTGTACATAAAATCTGCTAAGTATAAAGATTTCAGTTGCAATTAGTAAACATCCGAAACGTACGGTGAGCAATTATAAAATACGGTATAACATTGAAGGGTAACGAGTTAGAAAAGTGTTTCAGAGTATACCGATGTAATGTCTAACCTAATCAAATAAAACAGAAGTGGCAGGACTGACATTTTCTACATAAGACTTGTAACCAACCTTTAGTTGACAGGCTACAACAGTCTGTATTTAATTTAGCTGAGAATACCCCATCAATTGTGCGTTATATTGTCTAACGAGAAATTGATGAGAGAGTGGAAACAAACGAGAGGGGCGAACAAATGTGCTTAACACCCAATCTTCTCTTAATATGATATATCGTACTTGTCTGGGAGTTGTTCTTGTCACATTAATTAAGTAATCAAATAATTAACAGTTTTTTCCACGAAGTATCTAATATAAAGACATCTAAAGGGTTTCGGGTTACAGAATTAATTAATTCAAAGCTTACCTTTATTCACTGTTCGCTGTAATAATGACAATGCAATATATTTTACTTTGTCAACAACCAATTTTAATGTGATTAGGTAAGGCTTCGGTGCACGTTTGGTGCTTATACGTCAAGATGCGTTTAAGAAAACAAATGTTACTTATCGAGTGTGATGATATTATTCCAAGGGAGATAATGATGGTGATTAATGACACGTGTGTGTCTAATTAACTTTTTTTCAGTCGTGTTCAGCGTGAATGACCTTATAAAAACAAGAAATATCTTCCAAAAAAAGATAAACGGCGTAGATAGAATGATGTCTTCCGGTATGTTAATAAATGAAATAATGTTTTTTTCCAAAATCAATCCTTTACAAAAAATATAACTCTGATCTGGGACCAATATATTGGTCCCAGCTCTGATCTATATATACAATAAGCATGGACCTGTCTTGTCAGGGTCATTTTATACATGCTTAAACATATAAATTACTTTCTGCAAAACTCGAACTGAAATCTAACGCACAGCTTACGAAAACCCCGCTTGGTGCCTCTTGGATGAACAAAAACTCCGTTTGGTGCCTCTTGTGTGTAAAATGCAACCTTCCCCCGAGCAATAGGCTGTAGGAGCCGCACAGTTTTTGCTGTTCTTGTGATGTTTTTGCTCTAGAGAGGTTAAATAGAGAGTAAATTCTTACTACAGCAATAATTGAAAATGTTGTCGACGACAGATTGCCATGGAAAAGGCTGCTCTGGAGAGGTTGCACTGTATTTCCATGATAATTTGAAAGAATGCTATGTTTTGGATAACGTTAATATTATTTCTTCTTACGTACGACCCAAACATTTGTTTTTGACGACAAAGTTACTGTAGTTTGTCTCAAACAATTAACAGATAAGGGAACATTACTGTGAAGCAGTTCATGATGATGAAAGCAAATGAGGGATACCTGCATATCAATAAACGAACAGCCATATTTGTTTCGCTTTCATCCCTTGATGTTTTCTTGGAATCTGTCAGTAATGGTTTAAGAACAGTTCAACGCAAAACCCAACGCAAGATGCATTAATTACTCAAGTACTTTTCATACAGTCAGAAGTTGATTTTGTTTCTTTTGAATATATGTTGAAAACATCGTACAGGCAACATAGAGGCATGTTTGATAGAAAATGTTCATGGTGATCCAAACACTGCATTCTAAACCAAGTCAAGTTTATTTACATCTTGCAAAACGTCCAATGTCTTATCACAAATTTAATTTGATCATTTTAAGTTATGGCGCGTTGGCAGATGACCTAATGTACTTTTTGCCATTTCGTCAATAGTTCGACTTTCATTTCGTGGTACATGTACAGTGAGACTAAAAGTGTGTCTCATGTAACAGGGAACTTTATGTACATATCTGGATTGTCTATATACACAATACAGGTTCTTAACGCGGAGCTTCTTTATGGAAATAGTCAAACACTGTACCACAGAGGCGTAAATCGAATAAAAGAACATTTTGCCATTGACTGAAATTACGATCCCGACATTGGGTCTAATGGTCAAGTGAATTAGCGTGTAGCAATCGAGTAAATTAAATGGAAATGTGTTTATACTGAAAAAGTATATTTAATTTGAACGAACAGCGTCGACGTAAACATTTACTTTGTCAAATAGTTACTTCTATTTACTGAAAGATAACGGAATACAATATCAGAAAATGTACGTCCACACAATACAACATAAGTGTTTTTTGTCTTCTACCAATTGACATGTCGGCAGTTATCAATCAAGGATTCAGTTGACTCAAAATAAGATCAGATTTTAGAAGTAAATGCAATTAAATTATTACTCATGGTTGCGTATTCCATTGTATTCACTTGAAAACCTTAGACAAACAATTAGGCGGAACGATCTCAGCACTGGCGTTAGGTCAATTAATCATATTCCGCGGTACAATGACGCAAGTATACATTGCTTCATGTAAGAGGAAAGTTAATACAGGTATCATAATTGCCTATATCTGAATACTGGAAGTTCACGCTGTTTCTTTGTGGAAAAATTCGGACACTGGAGAGGTGGAAATTGTATTAATTATTTATGTAAAAAAACTTTTTCTTTCCGCGAAATCTCAGTATTAGTAATCATTATTAATCTAACAGAGAATAATACGTCATCGGGTTTTGTTTTCCAATAGTCAGATTATAAGTAAGGCTTAATCCATTACTGTGCGGAAATTGAGAATTATCACGGCCGAGTGAGGAGTTCGCCTGTCGTTATGTATGGTTTTGGCCCCTGGTATTTTACTGACGGTTCCAAAGCTGCGAGATCGCTAGGTATCTTCTCATGTTCAAAAACATTCCAATTCCCCTCCCGTATTTTGCTACCCCATGCAATACTTTATTTTAATACATACCCTAGTGATTAGTGTGGAGAGAACCTGTTATGCGTATGTGGCATTTTCTGTGCTACATTTTTTCACTTTTAGAATATTTTGTTTTGAAACAGTGTGTCATTATATATAAAATATATTTAATGGTAACGTACTAGGGCTGGTCAGACATATTTGAGATGCTGTCCGGAATACCCATGTTTTGCTTATTCAGTCAAAAAATCATATATGTTATATTCTTGTATACTGTTCGTAGCAAAGCACATTGTCCGACAGTTCGTAGTTGAAAGAAAAACTACAGTAAACATGTGCATAAACCAAAGTTTCAGATTATGCAGCTGGTGTTTATGAACAACCAAGTGACTTACGAGCTGATCAGTTAGTGGGTAACATAACTTGTTCTTCAATCCTCTATGACAGGGAGTTAGGTATAACAATCATAATCACATTTATGAAAATAATGACGTTTCCAATTCCTCGGAAAACTTCACCATTGTCATTTAAAAATATTTGTCAATTTACGCTTAATTCTATTCAAAATTACTGGAATGTTTCAATGTTAAACAGAAGAAAAAGGTTATGCCAACTTTTGTAAATAAAATAATTTATTGTAATCAAACACTCTCATTAATTCAACTGAAGACGAGAAGAAAATCTGCATAGTCTTTGTCTGCTTGATGATCGTATGAAAATCTAACAGAACATTATGTTAATTCTTTGATTTGCGCATATCATGTTTGGTTTATTGGAAATGCATTTTAGATAAACCAGAGGCTGTTTAAAATTTGTTTAGACTGATGAATATCAACCAGACACAACAACAAAATATGCGATAACAAGGTAATGACCGGAAGCATTTTAAATGGCAACATAACCTCATGTGCTAAACTATTGTACAGGAATCTTATTGTTGAAATATCCCAGTTGTGTAAAAATCCACACGAGCTCAATATTTTGGCCAAAGTTGGCCTTTTTAATGAGCAAAGAACAAAATCCTATTACACAATATCAATATACAATAGGCTTGTAAGCGTTTGATGAATACGCTTACAAGCCTATTGTATATTGCTATTATCAACCCCTTGTTGTCCCCTCTTCATGGTTGTTTTTGATAGTCAGCCAGACAATTCCTTGCTTCCCCATTCCCGTATACGTTTGTCAATGCTCTTCCTCATTCCTGTATTCAGCGTTACATGTTGGTAAGTGTTTTTTTAGACCGTTCTTTCTTTTAGTCAGCTGCAGTTGTGTCCGCAAACGCGTCAATGTTTAGTAACACATTTAAACACGTAAAACTGATAAAAGGCTAACCATAATGTCAGAAAATGTAATAAAACACTCACAAAGCGTAAGAGATTATTCAATATTGTGTGCATTTTGACATTAACAATTGCCATGCTTGGCTATAAGAGCCAGCTAAATACATCTATTGAGGACATCGTGCTATTATAAGAAATCAATCGGCTTAAAAACGATTGTAAAGACAAAACGATATGTTAAGAATGCATTTTGTACAGACTTTCCTACATTGTTGAATGTCACCTACTATTCTTGCTCTATTTGTGTTTATCAGGAAAGATAACCAGATGGATTTAGGACAATTACGTTTTAATGGGTATAAACGCGCAGAATATGTCCACGTCTATCTCGGCTATGATGATTTTAGTCATGCAATATGGTATCAAAGAAGATTGTGATACTAATTGCAATAAAGCAATTTTAACACCAAAAAGTAGGACAATTACGTATGGGTGGGGCCAATATTTTCATTGCTACCATTTTGTATTACTAGTATAGTTTAATCATAGTTATTTTATATATCCATAATTTTACCATACTTATACAAGCATACACATAATAACTAAAGGGTTGTGCTAAACGTTTTTATAGACTTATTCTGGGCCTTTCCAGAAAGCAACTAGTTATTCCTTATGGTCTGCCAGGCCATTACTTGCGCCTCTGTTCCCTAACGTATGTACCCATTAACCTCATCAAGCGCCTTATGTTTTGTGGATTGTTGTTTTCCCGAAGGTCTGTGTGGGCAGGCACTGTCTTATGTATGTGGCGTTCCCTGTAGCAACTTCTTCCTTTTAGTCACAGTTAAGATGTGAACGCAAATGGAGCTGGTAGAACGTATTGATAAAAGAAATAAGAAGTTTCTGATTTCACGAATGCTTGTGTTATTGTTTGACTAATTGTGATTGGCATCTGCGTCCTTTGTCGTATTAATTTTGAGTGAAACAATTGCATGTGTTTATTTTATTCATACCCATATATCTGATTATCGTCAAGCGGTATGATCATCCTCCAGATTTTACGGAAGTATGTTCTATCACAATTATAACGTTTTCACCTTACAGAATCCTTATGCCTTGCATACTTACAAAGCTGACTTTATCATACGTTGCTAAGTTTAGCAAGCATAATGAATACGAACCTATACAAATGTGTGTTTGAGAACAAGTGTTACTTATCGGGTGTGATAATATTATTCCAAGGTAGATAATGATATCTACTCTGCTGATTGATAACACAAATGGTTTCAAGTTATCACCTTTAACAATCGGGTTCAAAGAGACCTGATCTAAAGTCGGAACCATAGACATACAATACTTGAACAAGCACTAAGAAGTATAAGTATTCGTCCATAGTGCTTCCTCTCCCTTGATATTTTTAGAAGGATAATATGTTTTGAATAGCATGTAATTATTTTCACTCACATCGTTATATAAGAACGACATTTTAACATTCGTTTTTCGATGTCAACAAACGATGGACAGCTAATGAAAAAAATACTATGGTGAAGCACTTCTCGATGGAGAAGGCAAAACTAGCCTACCTGCATATAAAGAAAGAAGCAACTAGGATTGTGTCAGTTTCACACTTCTCTGTTTTCTTGTAGTCTGTTGGTCATTAAGAGGAGTTTAAACACCACGGAACTTGCCTAGATCTTGTATCTTTCATACAGTCAGAAGTTGCAGTTCTTTGTATTGATTATCTGTTTAAAACATCACAGAGGAAATCGGTATGCTAATATGGTTAAGTTAAGTGTTCCTAATCATATTTAGATGTTTGTTAAAGAGTACATGTCAACTTGCTAATCTGAAAAGTGCACTTTCACTCAAGTTTTTCTCAAAGCCTTATTAGAAAACGTATGTCTTTGATTTTTATGTTAGACGAGTTGGCGGGTAGTGCTTGCGTCTTTTCGGCAAAGGTTCAGTATGTCAGAATGACATTGTTCGATGACACATATGAATGTCTATATCAGAATACAGCAAGTTCACGCTTGAGAGGTGGAACTGATATAAAGTATTATGAAACAAGAACATACATTTTTCTATCTCGTGATAATTATTATGAGTTTTACTGAATAATTCAATGTAACGTCATCCAGCACCGCTTTGTATGTGACACTTGTTGAATTGAGAGTAAGTCTTTATCAATTTGTGGGATTTGGTCAATTTTATTCGACCATCACTTTAGTTCGATAAAGGAATGCTTTCAAAACATGAAAACAAAAAATTTGAGTCTAATTATGCAATTGTTTCCACGTTTGTAGTTGTTTTACGACCATCGTTAAGTCAAACCTGAACTTGGAATGTTAGAGGTCTGCACCTGCACGCGAATGAGAGTGTTAGTGACGTAACAGAAACATTAGGGCTTGTGAATGAGAGGGACTGGACAGCAGATACTAAATAAATTAAGACAAGGCGGCTCAATGACCTTGACAATATAAAAATGACCAATCGGAGGTTCGAATTGACAAGAAAGTGCCTACACTAATCTGAACGAGCACATGCCGGGATTGACGTCTGTATACCATCGTTTGTCGACATTTTTGTTGTTTCCAACCGATAACGAAGGGCTGATACGAATTTTAAAATGTTTTAAGGTCAACAATGCGACGACTCCTAAGCACACATGTAGGGAGGAAATGAAGGACATCAGACTATATGCATTGAAGGGTTACATCGAGGGCCAATCAGAACCATAGTATGCATGTTTGACGTATTTCAGACAAAAAAGTTCGTATACACAGAAACCAGTGTTGCACATCGTCTGGTTTATGGCAGCTGAAATAAATAATGATTCTTAGTATTAACTTAAACAGAAGAATAAGATAATAACGAAACTATCTATAAAAATCCAATCGAATTACCAGCTGAACGGGAAACACAACTTGTCGATCGATCTTATATAACAGGGATTCTGGTGGAGCAATTATGATCAAATTTACGAAGCCAACTTCATGATGACTTGGCATGACGCCCTCACCATTGCCATTTAGAAATATTTGTCAATTTAGACTCATTTAAACTTTAAAATCCTGTTTATTCGGAATCATTTTCAAGGTTAGTTACTTGAAAAGGGACATGTGGATTATGCAAATTAGATGATTTATTGCAATTAAACACACAAATTAACTCATCTGAGTCCGAGGAGAGAATTTGCATAGTGCATGTCTGCTTTGCGATACTATTAAAATTTAACTGAACATTATGTTAATGCAATGATTTGCATTTAACATGTTTAGGTGATTGAATATGCATTTTAAGATATACCAGGGACTGGGTAATGCTTGTTTTCACCAATACCAATTTAATACCAATGAATATCAATTAATAACAATAAAATATGCGATAATAAAGCAATGGCTGGATGAAATTTAAATGACAAACTATTGTGTTGATGTTTATTCCGTTTTTCAAAAGTACTGCCATTATGGTCAACAGTCAGTTTATCTAACCAGTGTTCCTGGGTTATCAACCAATAACACCCTGTTTTTACCCAAACAATAACTTCCCCCCACATGAATCAGAGGTACGGTTGCGTTTGCGTTTTACAATATCCAATGAACTCTAAATTGTTAAATGAGTCAAACTAGTAATTCTATGCATTTAAAGATTTTTTAATCCGGTACATTTTGTAACTTGCCTCTTTATAAATTGATTCTTTTATGAAAGTTCGTGTAGACCATAGAATTAACTTAACAGTGTACGAGGAAGACGACCACATAAAGCTACTAGCAATTGGAATTTCGTAAAAGAGAGAATAAGTTGATACAGAGAACGCCATATGCATAAGACACTTCCTCCCGACACAGACCTCCCGGAAAACAACAATCCATAACACATGCTTAGTTTGTTTTAAAAATCTTAAATCGTCTAAAGTTTCGAATCATCATAAATAAAAAAGTAACGATTCAGTTTGTTCTGAAGGCAACGTAACAGACAATTGTTTTGTATTAAAGTTCCACTTTGTGTTATTTCATCCGCCTCCTTCGTGTGCTGATGTTTGCATGTGGCGTTCCCTGTACAAACAACCATTACACAAATATCTTAAAGATTTCATTCCAAAGCCAATGGTTGAACACATTGTTTTAATATAATGTCTTAGTTGTCAGCAAATATTTCAGTAGTCACGTATAGCTAAGAATACGTCTGCTTTCCAACAGACAATTACTTTGCTTTACATTATTAATTAAATTATGATTGTCCCCTAAAAAATGTACTGGTTATTTACGGGACAACACTAAACTAGTTGCAAATTATCAATACCATGCTCGTCACATCCAGTACGTGCCTCATTCGGTTCCTGATCGTAATTGCTGGTCATTTGGCAAACTATGATTATGTATGCTCTATATAGATAAGTAACAAAGAAACCTTTGAATAAATTAATAATGTAACACCAAATTATAAGGGCGACTCATTTCAGGAACGCCTTAAAGAAAACTGTTGATTAATTGATTACCTTATTAATGTGACAAGAACATCTCCAAGACTAGTACAATAGAGATTGGATGTTAAGCACATTCGTTCGTCATTCTCGTTTGTTTCCACTCTCTCATCAAATTCTCATTAGACAATTTAACACGCAATTGATGGAATATTCTCACCTAAATTAAATACTGACTTTTGTGGTCAGCAATCTTTTGTTGAATACTTCAGCTTTTTGTATATGCAAATATCCAGAATTCAAACAGTTTAGGACATTACAATAAATATTGGTCATTAATGTATGATTTAAAACAGAAATACTGATTATACACTTGTAAGAAATGTGTCCATTTTGACAGAGCACATTAAACTGCTGCTAAGTGTGCCATTACGCAGTGGAACAATGAATGAGTTTAGAGTGAAGTCATTGCATTTGAATCAGACAAAAACTGCATCTACCAATTTCATTAAGTATAGTTGGATTGCAAAGGATTAGTGATCTTTTACAATTGAGCATTTTGAAAGACAACATTCGAATCAAGTTAATGGTAAAAATTACAATTAATGCAATCTGGTATGTAAGGTGTACATAATCAGCCGAATTTGGCAATGTGAATAGTACGAACGACGTATACATATTTTGTTTAAGTGAATATAGAAGATATACGGGACATTACCGTATACAACCAGTACAGCAACGCTAAAACGAAGACGAGACACATGAAAATATTTACCCAAACAATTGCTGCACAAATAACTGCAAAAGGGACATAACACACAACATCAAATGGGAGTGCAACTAAAAGTACCGCATCAGAACGGTCAGTGTGGTTAAGTGTGTATCCAAACCACCATTTTTTATGTTATCATGTGTCAGAAATTACCATACCAGAATTGTAAAGGCAATCGATGTTAAATTATAAATAAAGATATGTAATACAAAAAACTGGTTTATATAGAAGTTAGTCACACACATCCCTACCATATGCAACTATGATGTTAGCTACTAAGAGGTATGGGACCTAATGATTATGGTATAGAGCAAAAGCCAAGAGAAATAGCTGTGTAGATTTCGGACTGGTATGGGACACATAAAATTAAAAGTTTGGTATAGTCATTCCTGATACTCCCCAAGAATAAATACATACGTTGGGCAAGAAATACGAATAGCTGTGACGCAAATGGCAATTACATGACAATCAGTAACAACATCCAGGAACTATTTGTTTACGGGGCCTGGTGTTTCCGTAATTAGAACCCAGCTTTGAAAGAGCTGGACAAATAATTCGGTTGGATATACACTATTGAGGTTGTTATTTCAGTTAGCACTCTTGCAAACTTTATAACAGATGTAAGATGTTAGGACTAAGTTGACAAGAAATTCCAAAATCCTGCTGCTTTTATTCTTTGAATGAACTGTAAATGAAGTGTTCACAATGAAATTGACTTTGATTCTCCTAGTTATTCCTTATGGTCGGCCAGGCCATTCATTGCGCCTCTGTTCCTTAACGTATGTACTCTTTAACCTCCTCAAGTGCCTTGAAGAACACTTGTTATCAAACAGTAATGAACACGATATATTACCAGTTATTGTGAAAATCGTATTCGTACTAATTAGTACCATGTATCGAATTCCTATCAAAGAGTGCAAGCAACACAATATAACAAATTCACCGAGTAAAAGATAACTTGCTAATCAATTCTAACCATAAATTAGCCAAAGCCGTGGTCATCTGGTTAGCTTTTCTTCTCAACAATTTTATCTGATTGTGTTTGTCTAGTTTTGTCGAGTTCAATAATGATGTTTTCCAGATACGCTATCCTTGTTTTGACAGAGAACAATCATTAGGAGAAGTCGCTAACAAGACAGTTAATGCGTTTGAATACCTTTTTTAATATATATACGAAAATAAGGTTCTATATTATCTTCCACTATATTGATTATACATGTGTTTGTAAAGATCCAATAAACAACCATACGCAGGGTGCTATCGGTGTAATGTTGTTGAGTGAGTGTTTGCATGTTTTGTCAGACACAATGGTCTAGTATGACAATGCATATGTTGAGCTTACATCACATGCTATGAACTTGTTCAACGCTGTCGATGTTCTCGCTGAAAGAAGTTCTACAATAAGCTCAACATAAACTTAACGAAACTTCTAACGCTGTTCTTTGATTTTTCGGCGTAGCTGTATAACATTGATCTTGACCTACATGTTTAACCAACCAAATGTTGTCCTCGAAGTCGGCTTTTTAAAATCTGACCAATCATATTTTCACTCAAGAGTCATCAAACAGGAGTTTCGTTCACCAAAGAGGCACCAAACGGGGTTTTCGTAAGATATTAGTATATACAGATCCAAGTTAATTTTTTGTAAGGATTTTAATTTTTCAACATGTTGCAAAAAACACTATCTCATTGAACATACCGAAATCCATGATTATATCTACGACGTTTATCTTTTTTAAAGGTGTTTCTTGTTTTGTACGACTTTGAAACTTTTCATTGTTCATAATTTTACCTGATAAAAAATACATCCAATTGTTTATCCTTTTCCTTCTTCGTAGTGACACTTTTCATAGCAGTAACATAGGTGTTTTATTCATATATTGACCAATTCACTTTACCATCCATTGAAATATATAATACAGACGCATATTAAATAAGGCCAATCGCAAAATTCGTGTGCATAACGTATCATAGCGCAATCAGTATTTTTACGAATTGTAAGACTATTGATATTTGAATTACATCAGTTGATTGGCACTATTTCAAAAACATGGGAACTGTTGTTTTTATCAAATTTGGACAAATCTTTCTATTGCATTTAATCTTCGCATTGCAATCTTTCACGAAACCTGAATATTTTAATTTTAATGGTAGTATTAGAAGTTTCAGGCATTGTTATATACCAAGCAAATACTAAAAACATACCTACGTATACAAAGAAGCCAGCATATATTTGAATTAACAATACTACGTAAAGAGTGCAATGACATTTTCATTTACAGATACGTTGCTTATATTGTAAAACCCTTTATTCATTAAACTGTTATAAATAACGAGTTTTAGTTTTATTGTAGCTGTTTATAGCAATTAGACTTTATATACTATTTATTAGGCTTTTATGTTCTGAATATTTTCAGTTTAATTTTATGCACACATGGGACGACATATGTCCAATTAGGGAATTACTAGAAATCAAGTTAATTGTTTGCACTTCTCAGTTGTGTTGAATAGAACTGTGCTAGCGTCTCTCAAGCGCTCCATAAACGGAACAAGTAGTGCCAATTAAGGCACTTAACTGATTGAAACGCGTGAAAACGTCGCACTTGGGAATTGGTCTAAATGATTGTTTTATCTAAAATAAATTGATGCATTTCTGCTATCGTAAGTACCAACACATAGTATAGCAAACTGTCAACAATCGGCAGATTTATTACAGACACGTGGGATTGAATTCAATAAACTAAACTATGTAAAAGTGGCATTGTTTCATATATCGTAGCGCCAACATCTCTTTTTAAGATAATGTTGCTCAAAGTGTTCCATTTTACCCTACCATATACTGGTCAAAGTAAGTTCCATCCGAGCGATATGCTGTTCGATCTGGTAACATGTATCCACTATTTGGAGCAACGCAGATATTCCAATTTAGAAAAAAGATAATGTACGTGGGTTCAATATCTTAAACAATAAAATTTACAAATAAATGAGACTTTTAGGAAAGGTTTCGGCATTTAATATAAATCATTTGCCTTATCATGTTGTAAATACATAATTATGATTCGTAAGCTTACTTTATCATGCAAATGTGATTTAATATAGTCCTAATTACGGCACTTTGAGAAACATGTGACGAATAAATGAAATAGCAAACTCCAGTGTCATTCAACCAGAGCAGAAAGATTTATTACTGACAGTTCCTAGGATCAGAGACCGTTGTGTTGCAATTTTTTGTTGTTAATCAGTCCTGTGTTGTCCCTAAACTGCATTTTAGTTTTGTTTTGTGCCCCTTTCTTTTTGTTTATTTCGTCATTCTCTGTAGTTGGCCCTGTTTTGTGAAAATGGCATTCCTTGTGCATTGGTGCTCTGTCTTCGGGGACTGGGAATTAGTTGATATTACCAAGGGAAAACCAAAGTAATACCATCCAGTACAAGACGTATTGTTGTCCACCTAAATTCTCCTTAGTTCTATTTTATGGTCGGCCAGACCGATCCTTGCACCATATTCTCATACATGTTTACCCTTGCACCTCCTCAGTGCCTAATGTTTTGGAGTCTGTTGTTTTCCCGGAGGTCTGCGCGGGGGAGGCATTGTCTTATGTATGTGACGATATCTGTAACAACTTAATCTCTCTTTTACATGTTTTTTATCTAGCAGCCACAACTATTCCACCATGTCAACGATAGATGAAAACGATACCAGTCTGTCTGTCGTCTGCATATTCATTAAAAAGCAATTAGTATTGTTTCGCTTTAATGTTTGTTAAATATCAGATAAAGACCATGTAGGAAAAATATGGGCTCTCTCTCTAAGTCATTGTTACATTATTAAGCACCATACCAGGCTGTCACGTTCCGCCACTATTGCTAAACTAATAACTTACGAAGGATGTATTACCTAATAACTTACGAAGGATGTATTACCTAATATTACGGTTGTGTCGGTAGAATGTGACACTGTAACAGAACTAAGACTTGGTTCTTTCTGTATAATATAAAATGGCAGAAACATTACATGCAGTCGCTACCTGTTACCACAAAGAAGAATACAACTGAAGGTACGAGGAGTCTGGACGTCACAATCTCCTCCATTTGAAGAGTAGTGTTTGTTTTCAATTAACTTCAGTGTTTGCATTTAGTGTTTGTGCGACATTATTGAGGCAAATAATAAGTTCGAAGTCTAATAAAGTGGCATATCACATTTCTTGCCGCAAGCCATGCTGTATCAATCTCTCTTTGCGAAAAATAAGTCATTTTTGAATGTTTATTTGGTTGAATTGATTAAATGTAATGGCTTTGATTTGAACGAGAAATAAGAAGTCGGTCGATTTGATTTTGCGCCCAGTTTTCAGTAAGATGTGCAATAGTTAATTGAATGTGTTGACTGCAAAAAAAACTTCAATTTTGAAATGACTGTATGTGCGTGTTTGTAGATGGTAAGTATACATGGTTGTTGACCATATTTTTTATTGTTCACTTAAAAAGTTAGTTTCGGCATGTCAGTTAACAAGAATATGATGCATTAAGACTCGGTGATACGTTCGAATCAATTTATCAGACAAGGCAATATAGACTGGGCGAAAGTAGAATTATACGGAAAGGTCGACCGGAGTTATCCGGAAATAGACATGCTCGCAACCAACAAAGCGTTTTGTCTAAGTCGGTATGAATGGATGTGTCTGATAATTTCATTCATGAATTAACTCTGTTTCATTACGACGCGTGGCTTCACGATGATCACGAATTTCCAGGGTTTGGTCAAAACATCCGAATATTTTGTGATTTACTCTATAGCATGTCTCTTGTATATAATTAAAATATAAGAACACAGACATATGAAAGACGTAACGCACGACATTGTATCAGTCAATTCAGCGTCGAATGAAGACAAACAAGCACAGGTTGTATGTTAATTGTTCATATTGAATTACATATTGCTGACATTTGTCGATTTATATACTGCTCCGAGTCCTTGACATTCAAGCGCAGTACAGATTGCATTTAGAAAGATAGCAGCAAATTCTACCATGAATAAAACAAATAAACTATGAGATATATATTATATTTAAACAAACTGTGATGGGAATACATTTTGCAAATGGAAAATTACGGATTAGTTCTAATTTGCTATCATTCTTTAAAAAAGAGTAAATGCCATTAGTTTACTTTCCTGGTTTGCATACATGATACGTTTATGTACTTGCAGCATGCCATGAATTATTAGTTATGCAAATGGTAACATTTTCAAAACATAGAAAAACTTCGAGGTGATAAAAATATTCGTGTAATTTTTTTAATAGCTCGTATTTAAACAATGTAAACTGTGACTTTTGTTTGTTATGGTAATAAAAAAAAATTTAAGTCCTAATAGTAATTCAATTTCAGACAATGAGCCGTAAATGTCTATGTTTAAAAAAGAAATCATTTCTAGGTTAAAGTCTTAACACAAAATGTTTTAACATTGTATACGTCATAGCCAAGGTTTGACTTGTTCGATGTAATAAGAAGATTGCACCAAGAAACATGCGTAGGACTGCGTATTGTTCTCGTAATATAATTTAACTATCGGCATTGATAGATCCGAAAGAATGTATGTTTGATGGAAAGGCAATTTCGACAAGCATTATCGTCAAAAATTGTTCGGTGTAATTTCTTTGTTCTGTTTAGAGATACAGTAGTTTGTTGTCAAGAAAGGTATGATTAGCTTGTTTTTATAAATACCAATTTCCTTATTGAATTTCACTGTATTCGTAATAGAAAACTCGCTTATTCGCGCACTGGCATTAAGATGCAGTAATAGTGTTTCATGTTTGCATATCGTATGAGTACATATTGTTTTGTATGTGAAAATATCAATACCGTCCTACATACGTTTTAACTTCTATAAATCAATTGCAAAAGAAATCATTCAACTTATATTAAGACATGAGTGACAAAATACAAGATTTGGGAAGATCTCATGACAAAATTTGAACCCACGGCGTTTGGTTTGGCAGTCCGATGTTTTACCAATTACCAAACTCCTTATATTTTCACAAGTATTAACACAAATAGCTTATATAGAACACCTAGTTAACTAAACCGATCAAACGTATTACACTCCTAAGATCTGAATGTATTAAACATAACATACAAGGCAAAACCACAGGGTCCGTAGAAACATAACTTTCCTACATGGATATATGGTCGGAGCACAGTGACTACAAAACTAGGTTAGCCATAAAAATCATTTGCTTCACCACTTGGCCACAATACATACACTGAAACTGATCTGGTTCTATTTGCCGATTAAGTTAAAACAACACAAAGCTAGTGTACATGTCATTAATTTGTTTAAATGACGATCAAATTTCTATGTGACAAAAAAGTAACATATCAAAATAATTATTTCACAAATAGAAAACATTTTATTGTACACTTTTCTATCTTTTCCAACTATTTCTCAGTTTTCCTCATAGACGAATATACAATACATCTTGTTATTCTATTAATTTCGTTTCGTACTAGATAAACATATTCGATGTTATTACATGAAACGTCTCGCCCACCTTTTTTTATATGCTTCATGGTACGGAAGATCATATTTCCAAAAAACTGTTAAAATTATTATATGTCAATGAAATGACAAAATATTCTGTATCGTACATAAGATTTTATTGAAATAAACGATTAAAAAAAAACAAATATGGAGGCAAATGTGCATTTAGCATGTACATCTCGCCTTCATTGTTTCTGGCTTTATTTTTCTCCCCGCGGGTGAATACAACAGATATTGTAGTAGGTACACACAAATAAGACGGTAATTCCACAATGTCCTCGTGTCTATCTTAATTTATATGAATACATAATTATAGACGACGACGTAAAAATGTGCATGGTCTTTTTTCATGGTAGTCGCCATATTTCATGTGCATGGTTACACTTGAATTTCGTCTTGCATTATGTAGATTGTCGTACGTCCATGTGAAGAGATACGCACGTGTGATGCATATGTATTTTTCCTGTCAAATGATACACGTGTAAATTGCTGTTGATCAGTTTACAACAAATGAACGTGTCACACTGTTTGTGTTGGAATCACGTTATCGATGGAGTACTTTTCTTGTACATGTACCATTGCCCAGCGATACCTTGATTCTCGCACGAACGTTTCATGTAATCTGAGAGAGCAGCACCCCATGTGTGCTTAATTTGTCTTTTAACATGGTGTAAACGTAGAGATTATAAAGGGCCATAGATTACCATGGCGATACAAAAAAGGACAACATTTATTTTCTAAGACGTCTCCCACTCCCTTATGTTTGTATCGAGTTCAAATCTGTTACAGTCATATTAAACACGATTATCGTTTATAATAATAGCTAACATATATTTTGAAGATCATACGTAATGTTCGTAAGGAAAATCGTCAATGTTTTTTTCATTATTTCCTATAATAAATATTTTATTCACGAAATATGAAAGGATGACAACAGTCTAATAGACATGATGTTGTAGAACATTTCCGTACACACAATTCGTTAACTATGCTACGATGGAATTATAACAACTGCTTTATTATATAATAAAAATGTCATTCGTGCTACAAAAATGTGAAAGTTGCATACATTTACAGTAAATGAGGTATTTTTCAATTTCCTTAATGATTTCCTGAAGAAAATTATATATTGCCAACAAGCATACATATGTATTGATTACTGCAGTAGGGAATTCTTTTTTGTTGTTGTAAAAAAGCAACATATTGAACTGTGGCGGTAAGTACAAATGTACTTGTATAATGAAATTTCATGCTGACTACAAAAATGAGAAGGTTTCATACATGTTTAAGCATATGAGGTATTCTTTTATTTCCTTAATGATTTCCTGACGAAAATTCTTTATTGTCAACATCGTACATATCTGTCGATTACTGGAGCAAGGATTCCAGGATTAAATGACAATATGTTTCACTGGGGTGGTAACGCAAGTCATGAGCTTATATATTTAGTGTACTGATAAACATATGTTTTTCTAATAACGATGAATAGTCCTAATCGGAAAAATAATGTGGTCAACAGAGATATTGAATACGCAAATTATCTGCAATGAATACGAAACAATATGCACGGAATATGCAAATCAAATGAAAGGCATGTGGGAAGTTTTTTTGCACAATGGAATTCAGACGAAATGAAAACTTTTGGAAATAGATGATATACTATATTTAGATTATTTTGTAACTAAACGCATTATAGAAACAAACAGTAAAACATCAACAGTTGTTATCTTTCATGTATCAAGTTAATTTCAAGTATTTTAGGACTAACAATTACTCAATTGCATGGTGGTCACATTTTTGATGACATCTTTTTTTGTTTAATGTTTATTAGTTTCTGTTGTTTAAGTGAAAATGGATAGTCAGTAGTTTTAATATTTGAGTTGATACTGGAACGTATTAGTCATATTCATCACAATAATTTAGACGTAATGATTGATTTACAGTTCGTGAACCCCATATACATTATCAGACAAATAACAGACATTTAACTTTCCCCACTGGAGAAAGAGTCTCCTTTACAGCAGTTGAAGCAATAATTGTTAAAACATCCAAATTAACAATAAAATAGAAATAAATAACAAATCGAAGAGCTTTTCCATGTGTGAAAGAATTCACAGGAATTCCATTAATATTTGTCTTGCAATATTACGATGCACCTTTCGTATTTTATTTTGCTCCTTAATAATGCATAGTTGTTATGAAATGATTTCAAAAGTTGGTTTGGAATTTTACTTGATCTTTTTCAGCGTCAATTGTCAGTGACCGTCTAGACAGTGTCAGTGGGGAATTCTCGTACAACTACGAACAATTAAGGCGCTAAAAATGCAATATACAAAACAATCGCCATTTGGGGTTCATGAATGTATTTTATTTTTCCCTTTCCCCTGTCACTTTATATAGTGTTCAGGTTATTTCCTGCCCAGTTTCGGCCTATTGCTGCCAGCTGTTTTGACTTGTTCTCTGATCTTTTCCATCCATTAACCCCCACCCCCTTCCTTCACTGTCCACTTTGATTCACCCAGTTATTCCTTATGGTCTGCCAGGCTATTCATTGTGCCTCTGTTGGACATCTATCAATATTTCACATATTTTAGCCAGCGTGTTTATTTATGTTTTAATATCTTAATTATTACCCGAACATTATAATTGCGCAAATTAACGATTTTGTTATTTTCGAAACAGAGAAATACAGTAAGGAAATTAGTATTTGACAACAAAAATAATGTTGCTCGAAACAGAACACAGAAATGACGACAATGCTTGTCGTGATCGCCTTTCCATCAAACAAATATTTCAATAAAGATAGTATAATTATATTATAATATCAACAAACAGTCCTACGCATGTTCCTTGGTGCAATTTTCTTATTTCATCAAACTAAATAGTTTCCACAAACTGTAATCAAACGTCATACAGGTTTTTACCGTTTCTCTTTCAAATTTTATTTTTAGACTGCTATTTACAGCTCATCGTCGTAAACATCTTCATCTTCATCAGCACATGCTATATTAATGTGTTACGTCACAGATTACATTGTTTAAATGCATATCAATTACACATTTGTATAAGAAATTTTGAAATATCTCGTGTTGACATTTGTTTTTATCAGAACTCGCTGATGGAAAACAATATTACAATATGCGCCAACAATCTGCAATTTAAATTCACGATATACTGCTTGCTAATAGCTTCATTTGACGCTGATTATGCTGGTTTTTTTTATCATTTACTGGATCGTAAAGATTTGATTGGTTTGACAAAGTCCAGGAAATCGCAATCATAGAACCTCACGTCGTAAATAAACAAAGTTAATTCATGAATGAATGTAATAATAAGACAAATCAATCCATATCGACTTAGAAAAATGCTCTGTTGGTTGCGAGGATGTTTGTTTCCGGAGAGCGTCGGTGTACTATTGTGCTTCAGCCCAGTCTATATTGCGTCTTTCTATAAGTAGATTAGTATATATGCCAGACTTAATTTATCCCATGCTTGTTCACTATTACCCTGAAAGTTACCATAGGTGAGCAAATAAACAAGAACGCCTACAACCATTTACATCCGCACGCAAACAGCTATCCCTGTCACTCTCAAAGTATTACATAGCCTATTCATATTACAGTGGAACTTCTTTAGAGCGGTCCCCAATTGAGCCTAACCTCTCTTCAACAGCTGTATCAATTTGTCCTGCAGTGAGAATATACTATCAGTTTACCATCTCTACAAATGTGTGCCTCTTTTAAAGGCTGATGCGGTGGTGAAATTGCGCTTTACATGATCATTCAAAATTATAATATTGACGCTGGTTTCATAAGACGGCAAGGAACACAACGACACAAGAGAGAGAATATGTTGCTACAGGAAACGCCACATACATACGACAATGCCTATCCAAACAGACCTCCGGAAAAACAACCTTCCACAAAATACAATGCATCCGAGGAGATGTACATACATAAGGGAACAGGGGCGCAATGAATCCAATAAGGGATACTAAGACACGCTGGATTTCAGACAGGCTAGATTTCTACAATCTTTATTATTTTAGTCAAAGGTTCCGCAATTTATTCTCGGAGAAGAAGGTGTATGGTTAATTTCATACGACAAAATTTGCTGATTAACTGCCAAACGTAGGCACCAATCCGTCATGACACAAAACATATGTAGTATAATCAGTTCATCATCTATAGACAGCACATTCCCCTCTGCATTGATTGTAAGTACTTCGACTCAAAATCTATTTTTAGAAACAATAGGAACACAGATATAACGAACTTCATGTCGAAGCACGGTTCCAATGCTTCCATCATTATCATTTGTTTTGGTGATATTGTAGTTTCGTTTTTCGTAATAATTATTACCGTTTATTCACCAAAATGTGTATTTAATGCGCTAAGATTTAAGTAATAAGGAAATTCGTAGGAACTGGAAAAATGTTTCACCTTACTCCTGAGCTTTATGTATACGGGCCTTGGTCGATACTCCTACAGCCCGTACAATAAGGAAACGCAATTGTTTCATGTTTCTAGAGGGATTTATGAACCGTGTTTGGCCTGTTGATGTTCAGTGATTTAATTGATACTGATGGTAGTTTGTGGTTGTCGATCAAATATTCCACTTTCTTGCAACAAACGTAATGATTTGATGGTCGCAGTATGTTCTAGGGGCGATATGTCAGTCAATCAGCTCACGTTTATTTACAATTTGGAGCAACACAGAAATTCTGTCCTAGAAGAAAGATAAGACATTGTGGATGCAATATCTTAAACAATAAAATTAACAAACAAATGAGAATTTCAGACAGTTAGTGTTCTTTCGGCACGCATTATAAGTCATTTGCAATATCCTGTTGTAAATAGATAATTATGAAACAGCAGACTGTGTTATTCAACCAGAGCATGACATTACTGACAGTTCCAATCCTGCAAGGCCGTAGTGTTGCTATGTTTCTCTCAATATATTCAATGGTTGTGAAGTCATGCGTTGTACCCGAAACCCCTGCGTTTAAGTTTTGTATTGTGACCCTCATTTTTTTAGTTTTCATTTCGTAACCCGAGAGTTCTGTCACCTGTGTGGGGAGTGTTTTGTGAGTGCGAACTTCCAAGTGCGTCTCACTTTTCACATTTTTTCAGAAAAAAAATAAACCAATAGCAAGGACCCTATATTGTGAGAGTCAGAATCAGCTGTTAATAATTCCGGATATAAGCTTAATATCACTAAATGAAAACCGAAAAAAAACACCTATTTTTACATCACTCATGAAATTTTACTTAACAGTCACCACAATTCAGACGATACAATGAAGGATTAAAGTGAAACCAGTCTGCTCATAACCAATAAGCTCATAATTTAAGAACCAGGTATAGTTTTCTTTCGCTTTCATGCCTAGAAATGTTTCGAACACTTATTAAATATGTGTCAACATCATGAAGGAAAATGCTCTCCATATATACACCTGAAAGTCTTGCTACATGACTAATCACCACTATTAGCTGTAACGTGGTACCGTGATTGTTAAACTGTGTTAGTTTCTGTGATTTACCACTCTTGTTTAAGCAGAATGTGATACCGAACCAAGATTTAGGTCTTTTTCGGCGCAGCCGTATTAACATGATTTTGCTATTTGCATAATTATCAGTGTTGTGTAAACCAATCATATTTTACGTTAACCACCAAGGCAATTTCTCTTCAACCGAACCGCGTTTGTAACCTTGACGCAGATTGGTTAACCTTTAGAAGAAGGGTACGTTACCTTACCGAAATCCACTTAATTTCAGTGAATTTACCGAAATCTATTTTGGATGTGGAGTCCCCAGCAATCGTCACATATAGGCATTTTTTCTGTTGCACAACAATTCTTAACCTTCAAAATGCGCCGACAATCTTTTTTCAAGATATTTCTTGTTGTATTATGCAAAATGGCAGAAACTTCAAAGAAGAATACAACTGAAAGTGCAAATAGTCTAGACGCCACAATGTCCTCCACTCAAAGAGTATTGTTTGTTTTCAATTAACCTCTGTATTTGCATTTAGTGTTTGAGAAACATTATTGAGACAACTAATTAGTTCAAAGTCAAATAAAGCGACGTATTACATTTCTTGCGGCAACCATTGCTGCGCTAATTTCTCGTTGCGACAAATATAAAGTCAGTTTCCCAAGCGTATACTAATTGTAATAATATTGTATGTCTATTTTTTCTAGTTGATTTAGTGTTATAGTATTTTATCTGAATGAGAAATAAAAAAAGTCTTAAACGACTTAATTGAGAGTGTCGGCTGCAAAAGACTTTTCAGTTTTGTAATCGCTGTATGCGTGCGCTTGAATATGATTGTAGGCGTTCTTGTTTATTTGTTCATCGGGGTAACAGTGAACAAGAATGGGATAAATTCAGAGTCTGGCATATGTTCTAATAAACGTATAGAAATACGCAATATAGACTGGGCTTAAAGCACAATAGTTCGCCGAAGCTCTCCGGAAACAAACAGCCTCGCAACCAACAGAGCATTTTTTTCTGAGACAGACCTGTGGATTGGTTTGTCTAATTATTACATTCATGAATTAACTTTGTTTAATTACGACAAGAGGTTCTAAGATCGCTAATTTTCTGGACTTTGTCAAACCAATCAAATCTTTACGATCCAGTAAATGATAAAAATACCAGCATAATCAGCGTCAAATGAAGATATTAGCAAACGTTGCCAGTATATTGTGAATTTTAAATTGCAGATTGCTGGCCCATAAATAAATAGCTCCTTAGTTTGAAATTCACGCGCTGTACGGTCTGCATTTTGAAACATAGAACCAAACTCCACCATGAACACGATAAATAATTGTGGTACTTTAACAATGTGTTGTTACATGTACCAGTGTGTATACTGAAAATAGTGAAGTTAACAAATATTACAAACGGAGAATTACAGATAAGGTATAATTTGCTATCATTCCCTTAAAGAATCAGTAAATGCCAATATTAAACCACGAGTTGCGAATACCGTTTAGTTACTTGTCATAGAAATTTTACCTAAGCAATGGCAACACTTTCACAACATGGTAAATATGACGGGGTGATAAAAATATACGATTACGTGGACTTTTGTCATATGTTTCGGCACCGCCGTACTAACATGGTTTTGCTCTTTGCATATCAGTGTTGTGTTAACCAGTCAAATATTACGTTAACCACCAAGCCAATTTCTCTTCAACCGAACAACACGTGTAACATTGACGCGGACTGGTTAACCTTTCGATAAAGGGAACATTGCCTTACCGAAATCAACTGAATTTCGGTGAATTTACCGAAATCCATTTCGGATCTGGAGTGACCAGCAATCGTAACATCTCGGCAATTTTTGCATAACAAATCTTAACCTTCGAATTGCGCCGACCATCTGTTTTCAAGATATTTCTTGTTTACCAGTGTGTTCTATACGAATTTCATTAGGAGATATTTCAAAAAGCATACTTCAAATGTGTAATTGATATGCATCTAAACAATATAAATTGTGACGTAACACTTTTCATAGCATGTGCTGATGAAAATGCATATGTTTCCGGTAATACGCTGTAAATAACACACTAAATTGAGGTATCATGTACTGGTTACAGTCTGAACGAGAAATGCATGAACACGAGTATGATATAGCCACACAATTTGATCAAGGTTTGAGGAAACTATCTTTTTCGATGAAAAAAGAGACTTGCCCAAAGGAACATGCGTAGGACTGATTGTTGCTCTTGTAATATAATATAACTATCGGCATTGATAGACCCGAAAGCATTGTATGTTTGATGGATCGGCAATCAGGAAAAGCATTACCGTCAAAAATGTCTTCAAGTTGTACTATGTTTAAGTGTAGTATTAAAACGTTATGTCTTTGTCTGTTTCAGCAACATTATTTTTTTGTTTTCAATAAAGGTAAGATTAACTTACTTTTCAAAAGTACCAAAAAGTCTTATTGTATTTTACTTGTACGAAATAAGATAATAACATAAAGAGTATCACAACGCAGTTTGTAAAGAAAGTTTCATGATTTTGATAAAGCCTTTTTATGCTAAATATTAATAAAGAGTAAAAACAGAGTGCATATTATGTGTCCCTGCTATAGACTTCCATCCGAAATAAGATACTTTTTTATTTGCGCACTGTCATCAAAAAAGTATTCATGTGGAATTATAAATTGAATAGATTGTAGTAACTGTGTTTGAACTGCTGATGTATAGTGATGTAATTAATAATTAATACTGATGGAATGTTATGGTCTAAAGATGAATTAAATTTTGATTAAGTCCTTACGTATTTTCTTTGCCTTTCATAGAAATGTAGTGAATAAAGTTTACTACATTCCCGTTTCTTTCAACAACTTGGCGAGTTTTCCACTAGACCACATAAATCCTAGCTTCAGACTTTCATTTTGTAAGTCAAATTGGCATGAAATATTATTAGTATGTCGTTTTCTTGTTACCAAGTTACAGTTGCAAAATGGACGTCAATTATACATAGAAACATACATAATAATTATACATTTAACAATACTAATAATAAACTTTATTTATTAAAGGTCATTCATTAAGATATGAATATGATATAAAAACATACATAAACTTATCTTACTAGAGGCCTTCATACATGCATAAATTATTACAAAAAGAGAAATATAAAGAATAAGCATTAGTCTGGCCGACCATTTATGCATAAACAAAATAAAATATTACAGTCCGACACGAAAAACCAATATTAGTATTAAAGTTCCAGATTCCCAAACAACTATTGCCAATGGATACCAATCCTAAACAGTGACTTTTGTTATAATTACAAATCACTAAGGCAACACGATTTCATACCAATGTTTCATGCCCTGATGGCACCGTCATGACGTCATACCAGTTAGTTCATCTAAGTAAAAAACAGAATAATGGAACCACGCATAGAATGGATATTGTAACAGTGCAACATTGAATCACAACTGGATTGGACGCCTGGTTGACGTAGTATATCTAATTTAGCTCGCAGACAATGATATCGTAGTCTGAACATGGTAATGAATTAGATCAAATAGATTTTGTCGCAATCCTAACAATTATCAGATTCACCAAATATTTACTCAATGTAATTGGGTATAAATCATTGTGGTTCATTAAACCGACTGAAAAATACATGTTTACACATTCTAGTCATTTTAGCAAAAAAGATATATTAATACTCGTTCAATAGAAAACCGACAGACAATTATATAGAATTATACGAAACCGCATTGGCAATAAAACGAAACGCGTAAAGCGCTCCAACTTGTGCTGCTAGGCAAATGGTGAATGAGCTATACCATAAAATACTATCAGAGATACGCTCGAAGATAAATGCATTACATTTATGAGAGCTATCTAAAAGGAGCAAGAACATGTAAACACTGTGAATGTGACTCAGTTTGAACTATGTATGGAAAATTGTGGTTGGTTTAGTCCTCATCCTCAACCAGTCCGGTGGCTCAGTGGTAGTGCTATCTCTGAGGTACACAATGTCGCGCGTTTGAAGACCGAGCATCATTAAGATGCCTACGTCCGGGATTGTAATGGTAGTCATAGGAGTGGTTAGTCCCGTGTCTGTTTAATGTGACTTGGTATGGTATCATGGCACGTGTCTACGGCGTGGTAATACAGTGTGGTAGCACTATAGATCTGCTACAAGTAGACATTGTATCCGTACAACTGAAAACATGTTGCTGGGACGTAAAACAGAACACTCTCACTTTAATCATCATTCTAATAGTTTGTATATACCATGGTAACATCAATCCCTTCAATATCTTGTTTAGCCAACAGTGATAATAATATCAGTTGTACATAAATGAAAAACAAACAGAACATAATACTCTTGTACGTCATCAAGTTTCGATTTACTGTGTATCAGAAATGAGTGGGTCGAAATATCAAAGCATATTATCTCATTTATGATGTGTTGTGAATCCAAATTAAAATCCCCAAAGGAATTATCAACATTAAATGGAATCGTTTAACAAGTGTACAATGCAAAACTGAAAATATTAATCATTCAGTGAATTACGAATAACAATAGCTACAATAACTGAACATTAATGTTGTTGCTCTTCATAAAAAATGTTTACTAAGTATATATTTGTTCTGTTGTTTCCGTTGTTTTACGCAATGTATTGCTATATAGAAATTCTGTTCGTCTACCAACGCGATGATTCGCATTGCATTATTTATATACAAATATATAATTATATATATATGATGGCGTTTTTTTGGATTGTCATATCTTTTTTATGTTATCTGTTGTGTATAAAAGCTGTTTTGTTCTGTTATCGCGTGGGTATTTATGTAGTTTGCAAGGTTAATAACAACAAACCTGTCATTGACCCCAGTTATGCCATCCTAAGTTAGGTCTCCATATGAGCTTGCTACACGCCAATGTTGACAAGGTCACCCGTTCGGTTAGCTCAGTCGGTATAGCGCTGGACCGCCAATTTGGAGATCGTAGGATCGAGCCCTGATTGAGGCAGATGTTGCTGGTAACACTTTGCTGGAAGATAATACATCCGAAGAATGTGTCAGTAGCTTGTGGTAGAACCAGTTAGAACAGGTTGACAAGCAAAGAACACTGGTTAGGTGTGACAGAAAACGGTGAAAAACTCAACCATAACAAAGTATAGAAACAAGCATTTAAAGATTTGCAGAATACGTTCTAGTTTATATTATAGTTGTGGCCTTTTATACTCATATTTTGGAAATAAATCAATATAAAAATGTACCGACTTCAGAAACGCTAAAGGAAAAAAAGTTGTATGGTAATGTTAACAATCTGTTTTCAACTTTGTGTAGGCTGTAAACGACAAAGAAACTAAAGACAAAATTGTTATTTCAGCCCGAACATGGAAACGTTCTGTATTTTTCCAGGGTTGTTTCTGCTTCCGATCAAATCGCGTTGGTGCCGACCACAGACTCCATGTGTTTGTAGATTCCTGTGTTTCAGTTCTTGTAATGTAAGGCGTTAGAATCGAGTGCATGTCTCCAGACGGATCCCAATTTTTTTCTCTTTATCCCGCACTTTCATTCCATCAGAAACTTCCCATCGAGTATATTTCGTTCTCAAATTCGTTCTATTCTGTGGCAAGTTATCAAACAGGATCACCATATCACCCTCTAGATACAACCGGGTGTCTTGTATAGAAATCCATGTATTGGGAAAATGTTATGCCCTATCAACTTGCCCCATGTTTTGGAGATGCTACTGGAAACATGACACAGAATGTTTGGCATAATGAACACGATATATCAGGATTGGGTGAGTTTGAATATATGTAGTGCCGAGTGTTTTTTTGAATGATTAACTTAAAGGTATTCTGTCAAAATATGTCGTGTAATAACTTTCAGTAAATGGCATATTAATGCCTACATACAGATGTACTCGGAAACATTGCATTGTAACTTTTTAAAAAAAATCCTGGAATTGCAAAACATCGAGTCCGGTATTTTCTATGTTGATCTACACATCAAGTTAGTACTAGCATAGGAAATACCGGTTTCGGACTCGGTGTATTTGAGGTTGTGGTCAACATGTAAGAGAAGTGACAATGCAGTGCTGTAGTGTACATAGAAGGCAATTACCACCGATTTCCGTATATGTATGACTAATGATATGTCGTCCAAAACAATAGGACTATTTGCCTTTTAATACATTCAAGTGGCTACATTCTGAGCCCCTTGGTATGCAATGTTAAACATCGTACGAGAAAATTTGTTCAACATTTGGATTTACTGATAACAAAATATTATGGGACTAATAGCATGTAATTGTTACATTATGCAAGTAATTTCATGCAAATTTGTACATTAACGAAACAGTTAAGTCAGCAAGACGTATGGGAATGACGTACTTTGACATGAAAGTGAATAGACAAGTTTTTTTATACATTTATTATCCATAAGAACAAATTGAATCAACCATGCTTATATTATCCTACTTGGATGTGCATTAGTTTTAGAAATAGACAGAGTAAGGCACAGACCAAAATCTAAATAAACTAAACCACAAACATAACTGTAAATGTCCACTTAAGGCAATTAATAAACGCAAGTCACATGAAGTTTCTGTTTTCCATATCAAAATTATCTGCTTATATTTTACGTGTCAGGGTCTTATTCACTGATGTGTACATTTGTATTCATTTTTTCTTGTGAATTCTTGAGATATTCCAAATAATGGGAAAAAAACTTGCATTTTTAATGGCGTCCAGTAAATGTCTCGTACTAATTTATAATCAATTACGTCTGGTCATATAATATAGACGGTGTCTGAGTCATAAACTATGTTTGAAGTCTTGTCTCTGAATGCAGCCCAGCCATTGGTCAAGATTTAGTGTGCACTCGTAGACAACCAATGCTTCGGTTTTGAGGATGGTCTACAACCTAAGACCCAAAGGTCTAGGAATAAATATTACAAAATTGAGTCAGACTAGTTTTCAGTACAGTAAAACCTCAACAAAGCAACCACCTTTGGGACCCTTGAAAAGTGGTCTTAATATTGAGTTGGTCTTAAAGATTAAAACAGTGAAAATGTACTTGAAAATTGTGTTCTTAATTTTGAGGTGGTCTTATTATTGAGGTGGTCCTCCGGTGAGTTTTTACTGTATATGAGAACTGAAGTATCCATTTTTATGGACTTGATGAAAATCTCAATTTGAGACATTTCATGAAACTGCATTCTGGTGCATTCAAAACAATCCATCAATTTAAAATCAAGGAATATTACGACTTAGTTTTATTTCTGAATGTTCACTGGCCAGGCACTGTTACAAACCATATTCAAGATATGGATCTAAACAAGGAAACTGTTAGACAATGCCTTTTTGGGTTAACATTTATTGATCAATAAATACATCAAATCATACGTTACACAAAACAGACTTTTCTAAAATGTTTATTAAAAAAATACATACTAACACAAAAACTAGTAAAAGAATATCACTAACAGAGCTGTGGATGGTTCAGATATATGACAACATAATTATATCAACAACATAAATACAGAGAGAATAAGTTGCTACAGGGAATGCCACATACGTAAGACAATGCCTCCCTACACAGACCTAGGGTACAATGGTAAATACACAAGGGAACAGGGGCGCAGAGTAGAAAAATATTAAACAAATGCTGACACTGGATCTAAACTATAAAATAATCCTAAACACATTCCCTACAGTCTAAATCATTTATACAATGTATACATTTAAAAACATTTATTTTCATACCCGTGATGTGTCATTTAAATATCATTATAGTGTGTTTTAACACTCATGTTGATATAACAATACCTATTAATTGAAAGAAAACTTAGCACTCCTCATTGCGTAAAATGAAATAATATCATGTCAAGTTCTTATCTTGCATACATAGGCAACTTCAAGAAATTTGTGAAATCTTACATTTTTGCGTTTTTAAATGAGTCTACTTAAAAGCATGGTTTTGTAAATACACTGTCATGCAATATAAAACATATCACAGCAGTAATACAAACACAAGATTCTCAACTATTGTTGCAATATCAAGTGGAACAACCCACTTCAATAACATAAACTATTTATTCAACACTTAGCTAATACACCCAGGGCTCTAGAATATTTTTCAAATACACTTGTCCCCGACTAGCGTACATGTTATATTTGACTTGTCCGACACAGGACTTTTGTGGGTGTCATTTATATAGCATCGAGTCCAGACTTGTCCTGGACTAACTTCAACTCAACTGTTGGTAGCCTGAATTGGCAATTAGACTTGTCCGGGACGTTGGGCTAGTGGATTTATAGAGCTGTGACACCATCTAATATCTATAACAACTAAAACGTAAAACGTTGATCCTTGTAACCAATCGTTCAATACACTTCATGAGATTCCAAATCGTTTCTGTACAAGACACAAATTATGAAAATCAACTAATTTCATAATTTTCTGTTTTCATTAATTTCCGCTTCTTCAAGCTGTCGTCCAACCAATCGGTTGTTACCACTTTAACGTTTTCTTGATTCTCGACCAAAGGAGCTATTGTCTGAAATATCAAAACTTGTCATATTGTAATAATTTCACATCAACATATTCCAGTGCACATCTGGTATTCATAAACTTTTCTCTACAAACAAAACCCATTAAATTATGAATGTCAAAACAGGTGTACACGTCAATAACAAAAACATCTGAGCCTTCACCTTCGGGAGAGATTTGTAATCAATCAATAATCCTAGAAAATGACAATGCACTCTAAAACGATAAATTAAAAAATGGGTAATCAGCAACATATACATATGAAGCATAAGGGTTGTCTTTTGAAAACAAAGAAAATGAGTCACAGGGGACACCAAATACACAAGACAATGCCTCCCCACAGAGACCACTGGGGAAAAAACAGTCCATAAAACATCAGGCATTTGAGGAGGTGCAAGGGTAAATACGTAAGGGAACACTAGGGTACATCTGACAATTGTAACACATAAGTATAAAAGAGGCATTAGTAATTACAATATAATAGTTTCAAACATCCTGAATTGCCTTTCATGTTACAGACAGACATTCTGTTACTATGATAGTGACATGTTTTCTAAACCGAAAGTAGCTGATTTTAGTCATATAAACAAAAGTAGGGATTTTCACAGATCGGGAGAAGATTTCTAAATTATCGTTTTGAAAACGAACATGGAATGACATTTAGGTTTTATAACACTGAAATGTTTTTCATCAAAACGAAAGTAGGGATTTTCACAGAACAAACCTGGAATGACATTTAGGATTCATTGCACTAAAAAGGTTTTTCATACATGTACATGCTTTCATGTCCTTAATTGTCAAATTCAATTGCTTATGCCTATATAGTTTTTCTGTGATAGCGAAGTATCTTAGAAGAAATTCAGGAGTTAAATGTCTAAATATATTGCAAATAATGTCAAAAGTAGTGAAATGAAATATATTTTCATCAGCCAGAATGTCATTCCATACCAAACACGAGAAAGTTTTTTACAAACACAAGATACATTAAATATGTAATGCCACTTTAACCAAGGCAATGTTGTGTATATGCTAAACATACAAGTAATAAATATTAAATTCACAGTATTCATAGCACTTGTTCAAAGTTGCTTCATGTACATAGGTTGGTAGAAGAGCTGTCAATGGTCTTTTTATGAACCGTACATGCTTATACTTCTAGTCAAAAGAAAATAGAACTGTCACATAAAACGTATTTATAATTTCTTCAATAAATATACAAACTTTCCAAGTTGGAGTCAAGTTTGCTACAACTTTGATTTATCAGTGATTTAAACTTCATTATGTCAGGGAGAGACAGATAATGTTATATTTATTAGAAGTAATCATGATTTATCGCTGGAATTGAAAATCAGAGTCTGAAGCTATAAAAGAGAGAGAATACGTAGCTACAGGGAACACCACATACATAAGACAGTGCCTCCCCACGCAGACCTCTGGGAAAACTACATAAAACTAGGTGTGGAGAACAGTCTCAAACTAACACATCTGATTGGTTGTTTTTTTAGCTCTGAGATGAAAATAATTTGAGATACTTACCTCTGTATCACAGTGTTCTGAGATCACTATATGCGTAGTTTTATCACTTACAGAATTATCAATATCACCATTATATTTGAGATTCTGTTAAGGTAAAATATTTCACTATTATTTGAGACCCATACAGTTGATAGATTAAAGAGCACAACTGCAAAAACCATTATACAAACCTTGATATTGGAGTGGAGACTTTTTCCAAAATTCCATAGAAAAAGCCTCACTTAATTTAGTGACACATTTACAAAATACCACTAATATAAACATCAGTTGCTGGTAAATTTCAACCCTCATGTCATTCATGCTGGTTAAATAGATTCAAGAAAACTGTATATTTACTGTTTTCACTCCAAACACACATTCTATGGATATCTGCAACTCATAAAAATCAAAGATCTTGAAAATTACATATAATGCCTTAAAGTAGTGCAGTAGTTAATATTTATATGAGATGCATTCTGTTGAAGCGTTTTGTGTGTTATGAAGATATATGTTAACCATAATATTCTTAGAAATTGAACTTATGTCAATAATTAATTTTGTCAAAGGATATGCTATAATGTATCTTCTGTATTTCTTTACATCTTCTTCAGACATTTTATTTCCATGGAGGAAAATGACAGTTCCAGAAAATATGTCAAGTAATTTGCAGTGTTTTGTAGATTTGCTGGCAGATATTGTACTTGAAGTAGAAGCATCATCATCTCTCTTTACTGAAATACATACAATATAATTTACACAATAGTAATGGTCCACAGGAGATTGTCATGAGTTCTCTCCCTTCATGCTTTTCAGAGTTCTCTCCCTTTATACCTTCTTAAGTATCTATATATAGTACTACAAAGGGAGAGAACTCACACAATCTCCTGTGTAAAGGTCCACTGTTCACTGTACATTCAGCACAGTCTACAGTCCAACTGCTTGGTATTTTAATTGCACAAGAATGTGAAACCATCTGTTTGACTTTAGTTCCATAGCACACTTATCAAGCCTTCTCCACACTAAATATTGCATGCTCACCACAGAAGAATATCATGAGTTCTCTCCCTGTCTCCCTTCTTTATGTATATACACATACTATACAAGGGAAAGGGAGAGAACTCTAGAAGGGAAAAGGGGAGAACTCATGGCAATCTCCTATGATGCACACAGCTTTTATGTTCTGTCATTTTGTTAAAATAATAATAATAAAGACTTTATTTCAAGAGGATGCACATTTGGGACAACGCAATCTTTCATCGGGGCCTCATATGAAGCTGAAATTAGTCTACATTCCCTCCTACTACAATTATTACTTCTTTAAATAATGAGGCCACACATTAGAGCATACCCAATCTTCAATGTAGGGGCCTCAAACATCAGACAGTACAAAATACCAGACATAAAACAATCTAACACTCCCACAATGTAAAGGAACGCTTGTTAATGTGGGAGTAATTATCTGACAACCATGTAAAACTAAAACCTTTCCAATTGAATCAGACCAAATACCACGTAACAAAACAATCCCACTATTTGTAACATATACAAGCCATGAATGGACTTGATTGAAGAAAGCTTACACAGTCATTTTGGTATCAACCCAAACCAGACAATTAGTTTCAACTAATCAAAAAAGCCATTTGTAAACCAGATTACCCTGCAATAGACTGGTATTCCATTCGTTCCCTGGGAAGAGAATTGAGAACATAAATTGCTACATAGCTCTAGTTACATCAACGTGTCCTTGTCTACATGAAGCATCTACAATAATTGGGTTGATTTAATCAGTCACAACATTGTTTAAGACTTTTTTATTCAAGGACAATTTCTGTCTGATCAAACTAAGAGCTTCTGTTCTGAGAACGAAGCAAAATGCACAAATTTGAACATACAGACATTTAACCTGAAGGCCATTGCCAATTCTCAGTACAGGTCAGTGAACTCTAAATACATAGAAAAACAAATTTCCATCAGCCTAACAGACAGTACTAATTTGAACAGATTTAAAACAGACTGGATGCAGGGTGAGTGAACACGAAAAGCTGGCGGCCCATCACAAAACGGTACGTATTTCGGTAGTTTTTGTTTGTTTTTAATAGCCTTAAACCTGGTCATCCAAAATCCGGTTGCATCTATGCCCATAAACACATAGATTTTTGTAGATTTGCCGGAATGCGTGCCACAAAATTTAAAGTGAGGCGAAATGTTCTACGATTTTAGGCTATTAAAAACTATTTCTAACAAAGAAAAACTGCCAAAATACATACCGTTTTGTGATCAGTAAAAGGATAAAAAATAGAACCGGAACTGTTTATAGTTCATCTGTATGGTACTATGCATATATACAGTCAGACCTCGTCTATCCAACAACCTTCTATCAGAATACTCAGTATCATCCGGAATAAATGTCAGGTCACAAAGTATCTTCTTATGCATGTCAGTTTAACAACTCCTTATCAAATGAACTTCACACGACTAATTGGGAGTCTGTGCTACTGGGTGTCAACCAGTACTGACCTGCCTGTTAAGCAAGCAATATTGACAACCTACCCCACATGAAGGTCAACGAAAAATGACTTTTGATGTATTATATCATTATTGATACGGTATGGTGAAAATTAATTAATGAAAAGAAAATGATGTGACATCACAATGGCCTTACAATGACTGAATGTAACTATAACATGCAAAAGTTAGAGTCGAATATTTACTGGTAAAATGTGTATTCACAATAAATATGATACAAAAGCTTGGTTTTTTCATAAAAAACTTAATAAATTTTTAATTAATGTTCACTCGTGCAGTATCCTCTATTTGTCTTCGGTCAAACCATCCAAGAGAGTATACAAATGAATTTGTGGTATTCAGCGTTCTAATGAAAATACCCAATGTTGACACGACGGCCTCATTATGAAAGGAGTGTGATAGTTGAATATATTATGACCTACCTTTTCTTGGAGGTGTGTCTGCAAATTTGACCACCGTCTTCCTTTTCTGTTGCTTTCTGGGAAAATAATATCTGAGTGTTGTTAAAGAACACTATTTTCAAAGCAAAAACCAAAACCAACTGCTCTTCAAAACAAAGTACACAAATGAAATGAAGAAGTGCAATGCTAACTTGAAAAGTTGTAAAGTTATTTCAGTTTTGCAGTGCATGTATAAGAAAGATAATCTCGAGACATTGTTTACTGAATATAACTATGACCAGTAACAATGCCATGAGATTGTGTATCAAACTCGAGTCCTCTACTCAAGAGTGTGTTATTACCATATCGAAGCTTCAAACAGAGACCGCTAACTAAGTAATTGGCTGGATTGGAAGTAAGTGTGCTCTTTATAAATTCATTCCACTTTGGGAAAATATAACAGTAAAATAATACAAATACAGTCAGACCTCGTTTATTCGAACAACCTTCTATCCGAATACTTGGTATCATCTGAAACAAATATCAGGTCCGGGTGTATCTTCTTATGCACATCAAATAGAAATAGGCCATTCCAAACCATATATTATTTTAATAAAATTTGGGACCCAATGAATTAAAATGAATGTGTCTGACTGTATATCAAGAAAAAAAAACAGATAGCAAGAAAAATGGCAGATATGAAAAATATGTATAATTGACAAAATATATCTTCACTTCTTATTTCAGTATGTATTTATATATTATATGCATGTAATGTATGCTTAAACATAACTGATCCCCAGAATATTGCATCTAAAGATATGAGGTTACATTTAACACAAGGACCATTATAATAATTGTTTGAACTGATCTAAACCTGGAACTATAAATCAATCCTTGTTACTAAAATAACACAACTTAATAAAACTTTAATGCTAGTTTCAGATGAGTTGAATAAATTACTGGTAAAAAATGTCTGAGGTATAATGCATAATTTCCAGAGAATAAATCATGATGCCAGGCCATGAATATCCATCAGAAGGACTCCAGTCTGACACAGAAACAAAACCAGAGACTAAGAGAAACAGGAGAAGATCATAAGACTGAATTAAAATGTGAGACAGATGGAGGAGATCTATAGACATAAACAGCCAACAGTCGACAGCCAAGTCAACAGCCAACAGCTGACAGTCAAAAACCAACAGCTAACAAGCAGCAGCCCACAGTCAACAGTCAATAGCTAACAGCTAACAGTCAACAGCCCACAATCAACAGTCAATAGCTAACAGCCAACAGCTAACAGTCAACAGTCAACAGCCAACAGTGGTGTTCCTTGATGCTTGCCTAAGTGCAAATAGGCACAATGAGGACAAACTGAGAGTAAACATCAACAAACATGTTTACCGTTGTCAGTAATACTTGAGTGTCAACCTCCCTTTATAAATCAACAACAGTATTAATTTTGCATATAGTAAAAATTCTCATCAATTAAACCTCTCTCAACAACAGCCTAAAACTTCATTTACCACATGGCATTGTTTTGGTAAGGCTCCTCATTATACTGAATAATAATAATAATAACGACTTTATGTATAGAGTCAATTACCCAATCTTCCCTGCCAGCCTCTTAAAAAAAGCATTTATAAAATATACATGACAATAAATTACAAATTTCATCAATATATGAACAAGAAACAGGTACCATTATATACAAGGAATAAACACAAGTGTCGAAGAAAGAAGCCAGCATAAAATACATAAGTTCTATGAGTTGGATTCAATATGCAAATGAGTATTGTCACCATTAGGTCTAAACTGGATTATATAATTCTCGACGATGATAAGCAAGGATACATATATGTCGGAATCCCTTTTGATGCTAGATGTTTCTTTATCAGTTTTTCTGTTCCATACCAGTTAAATCCCATGGTATCATGCCCAATACGTGGTAGATGCACACTAGCTGAAATTCAAAATGTACAAGCCTGGGTTAACAGTAGATCAATGTATTTGGTGATAAAAAGTTTTACATAACTTAAGAGCTGTCATTGATAGAAACAAGATCAACGTATCATTGATATTTTTCCATCAATCAAATATCGATACATATTTTAAAAAAAAATTTATAACTTGAGATTGGTCTAAATTCTCAAATCTTATTTTTTGGTCTTTAATACAATCATGTAGTTCTCTAGATAATTATGATAGCATTATAAAATTTATCACATGGATTCGGCTTGCGAAATAATTATTCTGACTTTTATCAAAATATCAGGAAAGTGTACATTCAACAGAAATAATTTGATAATAATTGAAGCATGTTGACCATTTTTGAGATCTATAACCTCAGACCTAGGGTACATATTCATGAGAAATCTCAGATCTGTATTTCATTTTTTCAAAGACTTTGCTCTGCTAAGCTTAATCTTATGATACTTACATTCTATGATAGATTTCCAAGGCCTTTAATCTCATATTTGTTTAGAGGAAGATGGTTATTGATAAGTTACAATCGATAATTGAAAATGGATCCTAATTTGATCTTAATCAGTTTCAGTCTTAAGTATAATAAATTAATGTTTCAACAAACACATATTGGATTGAAATGTTTTCACCATGATGTGAGGAAGATTTTAAGGTATTTTTGTTTCGACTAATTAGTAGAGCTAGATAAAGTATTCAGTTGCTTTAAGAAATTGGCAAATGTTTTTTCGGATTAACTTGATCTAGATCAGTTGATCCTTTGTGACAGTTGATCCATTGTGACAGTTGATCCTTTGTGACAGTTGATCCTTTGTGACAGTTGATCCTTTGTGACAGTTGATCCTTTGTGACAGTTGATCCTTTGTGACAGTTGATCCTTTGTGACAGTTGATC
Organism: Mactromeris polynyma; assembly: GCA_032209605.1. NCBI lineage: Eukaryota > Metazoa > Mollusca > Bivalvia > Venerida > Mactridae > Mactromeris > Mactromeris polynyma. The sequence continues at coordinate 4,304,422 of JASFXZ010000029.1, forward strand.
CTTTGTGACAGTTGATCCTTTGTGACAGTTGATCCTGTGTGACAGTTGATCCTTTGTGACAGTTGATCCTTTGTGACAGTTGATCCTTTGTGACAGTTGATCCTTTGTGACAGTTGATCCTTTGTGACAGTTGATCCTTTGTGACAGTTGATCCTTTGTGACAGTTGATCCTTTGTGAACATGGGGTGAGAAGATCCAGCCATACAGTACACAGTCAAACAACAGGTGATACATACAAACACTTAGACATGTCAGCATTGATAGTACTGACAAGACAACTTGTTATATGGTTCACAGAGTACAGGAATTTACATGAGACATTGTGTACAATGTATCGGCCGGTTCAATATGAGAGATCTCACCACAGGGATGGGCAACATTAGACCCTTATACTAAATAATATATTTTGATATAACCCCGATAAATTGTATATAACATAAAAGTATGATAAACAAACATATGAAATGCAAATATTCTCCACAAACAGTGAGTATTTTTATGTATTTGTACTCAGACCAAGAGACATAAGCAGTTGAGTAAGTCAGTTAGGGAACACAATTTGGAGACAGAATATTTATTTATTAAGCTATTTGTACTAAATATACAACTATATCAAAGTGATTTCCAGTGATTTATATATTTCATTACCTTCACGCTTGTCGGAAATTATGATTTTGTAGTACATCTGAACCCAACTGACTCTAGTTTCCATGGAGATTTATACCATAGTGTGAGATATTTTTGAAGTTCATTCAATACAGAATCATGATTAAGCCAGATAATTAGTCTCTTTAAGTATTTTGCTCATACTTTAATCACCTTTTCCCAAACATTTACTTAATATGACTGACAGGTCAAACTAATTTCCATTACTTGGACAACAATTATTGTATAAGTGGTAAAGTTTGCGAGGTGAAAAAGTTTGCGAATTTCGCGAATGCACAAAATTCGCAAACATTTTCCGCAGCGTAAATTTTCACTCCCCTCAAAGCATATTTTTCCTACGCACCATGTAGCCGGTACTTGGAGTTCATTTCTCCATGGAGTGACTTCTAAAGTCTTACCTTGACTGTTTTAAATAAAATTTAAGAATTCGATAGTTTTAAGACAAATCATTTTTTTTTTTCCAAACAATATTTGCAAGCATCTTTTTAACCCATCACTGGTCAAGCATGACTACAAATGTACACAGAATCTACTTGATACTAACAGTACATACGGCTCCTTTTCATGAATGTTAAATAACATACAAACAGTTTTGAAAAGCTGATGTAAACATCTCGGGATTTGATGAAAGAGCGTCATGGGCTTTGATTCGCAATCTCGCATGAATGGGTTTAAGGATTAATTATAAGCAGTCTATATTTTTCACACATATATTAGTTGGCAAGGCTGACAAGGCTCGGTAAACTTGTGCATTGTATCTATCTTTCATAAGTACCAAACCATTATATACTTGAGCAGTAGACTACATCTATAAATAAACTACTCAATTTACACATAAATATTATTTACAATAAAATATCCAATAGCGATATTTACGATGTGTAGATTTTATGAACAAAGTGATTTGGCGATTTGTAAAGATTGCCGAACGCGAAACGTCTGGAATCGGCAACGCGATATTATCCACTTATACAGTATACCTAGACATCAGCGTTAAGTGGTAAATAATTATACACTGTCCATTTTTATCAACAAACCAATTAGTGTCGGATAAAGAGGTGTGAATTACATAGGAACAGCGTTAACGTGACCAGCAAACAGTGTCGGATGTTCCGTTAGACAAGTGATGTTATCATCTGTGTATTGTATATAAATTAAGTAGTACTTGTTCCTGGACTGTCTGGTCAAATAGAGAAGGTGGTCATTATGAACAGGTGTCAGTACCAATCAAAAAGATAAGCAATTACTGCTTTTTGCATCAATAGAGAATCTTCTGTTAATAAATATGAGACATTTCGAAATTATGCATTTGTTTTGAAGCAAATTCGTATTGACCACCCTAAGTGGAATTTTAAGACATGAAAGTTCCCCTTAACGTCAAAAACAAATAGGAGAAATGATACACAAAGAAATAGGACAGCCAATTATTAAAATCTATTTTTAGCTCCAGTGACCTACAAAGGATGATTTATGCAACTTTGAATAACGCTCAATCAAGGTTCATTCCTGTGATGTCTGGATCAAATCCATGCACCAGTTTAGGGGGTGTCGTCTAAAGAACATTTTGATACTCAACAGACAGCCAATGATCCTAATATCCTATATTTGACCATTTTTTGCTCAGATGAGCTAAAAGCAGCTAATTGATTTTTTTAAAATAAAACTCATGTTTTATGATGAATTCCACAGGGATGTAGAGTGCCCTACATTCTCCATAATACCTCAACATAATTTTATTCACATAAAACGTAAATAAATATTTGATACTCAATAAAGTGAATTTTTAATCAATTAAACAAAGTACACAATTTGGTCTAAAATGATTAATTAGAAATTAACACTAATTATCATACATGAATGTTAATTAGTTATTTTATTGGCACTAGTTACAGCACCTTGGGGTTGAATATTTGATGAATTATTCATTATAATTTCAAATAAAATCTAACCCAGTTGAAACTAGAGGACTCGGATTTCATGCCACACATTAACATACATTGAGAGCTTCCACTTGAGTGGTCCATAGGGAATATTACACAGGGAATAAAAACACAGGATATTTGAATGTAATATGTCATTATACCCTTTGATGTAAGTGTTAGATCAGGTTGATATAGTAATATTAAATCTCCTTAGTTTTATTTAGTGTGATACTAAATCTCAATTCTATGTCGTAAATTTCTTCATCGTATTGCGGTGTATTATTTCAGTGAAAGCTAGAATGCGATACATCACACGACAAATGTGCCTATATGATATTTACAACACTAACACAATGTTACAAATAATAAAACAACAATAAAAAAATACCCATTATCAAATTAGAATTAATTTTTTAATAGTGTTTTTTTTTGTTATTGCCTTTGTAAACATTTTACAGTTCAGATATCAAAGCTGTAATTTTTACAATATTTATGAAGCATGGAACAATTTATTAACTCTAAATTTTAATGACACAGAGATGAAGTTCTGTGGAATAATCTAAATAAATGTTTTTTGTTGTATTTTTTACAATGTTTTACAGTACAACAACTGCCAACCTTCACTTACAGTGAAACTTCGATAATAGGACCAGGCCCCTTGATCCTCCACTACTGAGGCCGTGACTTGGCCCCATTCCCTCAACAAAACTAGTATTTTTCCCCCAATCAAATTCAACAATCCCCTTGGAGCCACAAAAAATCAGGAAAAATATGATTTAAACTAGAAAGATTTCAGAAAGACAAGCAGACGTAATGTCTGATACAATTTCTGGTTTTGTTTACTGATGCATGCAAATCTGTATAAGGATTATTTTAAGTCTACATCAGTTTGACCTTGACCGGACAGACAGACATAAAAAATTCCCCCGTTAAGTTTGCTTTAAATTCCATCCACCATGGGCGATAACCCCTTCCTCAAGGTAGAGCGAGGCCCCTAAGGACCACCACAGGTTATAAAGAGAGTTGGTCTTAGCTGTAAGGTGCCTTAAAGGTGGTCCGATTATCAAGTTAAAATATGAAAGAAAAAGAAAACACTGGTACACCAAAGCATGGTCTTATAAATGAGGAGATCTTAATTTCAAATTGATTGTCAGAGAGATTTTACGGTATACCGTAACTTGAAATAAACCTCAAAAAACAAATCAAAGAAACATTTTTTTCATTTCTAATAATTTCCACAGCAGTAGAAGTTTTCTCCTGTCTAGTAAATTACCCTCATGACAAATAGTTACCAGTATTATAATCAATTATAAAAGATGTCTGAATACATAATGCTGTTGTACTTTTACTATTCAAATACAGTAAAACCTCACTTAAAGACCACCTCAATAATAAGGCCACATTTGGAACCTTAGAAAACTGGTCTTCTTCCTGAGATGGTCTTAATTTTGAGGTTGAATAAAGAGCAAATCCGTGAAAATGGACTTGAAAATTGTGTTCTTAATTTTGAGGTGGTCTTATTATTGAGGTGGTCTTATTATTGAGGTGGTCTTATTATTGAGGTGGTCTTATTATTGAGGTGGTCTTATTATTGAGGTGGTCTTTATGTGAGGTTTTACTGTATTTACTTCTATCTTGTGAAGAACAGCGTTACAACACACCACATTTAGTAAATGAAATATATGAATCCTAACATACAATTGTGACCCCCCCCCCCCCACACACACACAACCTGGGCTCAAATACCTTTGTATTCCTTAGCTCTGACATATACTTTCTCTAATCCATATCTCAATGCTGAAAGTTTTATCCCAGACAGATTGTTCCTCTTGTCTCGATGTTGTGCAATGACAAGTCCGAGCTGAAACACAATAGATCAAATGAATGAACGAAAGCAAAAAAAGTCCATCTGCTTCCATTGTATATGCATATAAACTAGGTTCACTTTAATTCATTCAACTAGGTGGTTAAATTAAAAATTAAAAGTTTTTTTAACAGCCTGTTTGTGGTTCAACCCATTGAAATGCATACAAGTTCTTCATATTATAATTATTCATAAATCCCTCTGGTAAGATTTAAAAAGAAATTAATTAGTGTCCGACATTAAGACTGACAGGTGTCTCAATGATTTCATTTTCAAAGGATCAAGTCTAAGGAGTCTGCAGTCACATAGATCTACTCCGGATTGCTATTCCCTCCAATCCTGCAGTACATTCACTGATATACCATTAACATTGTGTGCGAATTGCGATGAATCCCCGATACAATTGCTGATTAAATGTTATTTAACTTACATCAGCCAATAGAATAGTATAGCATAATAATTCTGTAGGCAAATCAAATTTAAAAACTTAACCTACCCAGTCTTTTACATCTGTACCACTTGAGACATCGTCCAAAGGTATAAGATGACAATCTCCTAGTGCCAAGTCTGGGAATATAATAACATGAAAAAACGTGAATAAAAAGCTGTTTAAAAGGTTTAAGGTTGTAGAAAATGCTATCATGGATTCAACATTTAGATAAATCCAACATTGTACAAGGTTAAGATGAAGAAAACACTTGTAAAACGAAACTAAAACATACTATTACACTCAAGCCAACACACTATCATCATTCCTTCAGTAAATGTCATTTCTTATTAAAACTCAACAACTATACCTTGCATGTTTCCTGCCAATGTGTAGTGGTCTTCTGGAACAGGAGAGCGTGCTGACAAAGCCGAAAACAGACCACCCTTACCCCAGCCACCGGAGTCATCTAAAAACAACAACAACATATTCTTCTATTGTACCATATCAACAAACATATACCAGACTTACTTTTAGCTTAATAATATATATTTTAACAAGAAATGTGTACATAGGAAGGACACAGGTACCCCCACTTCACTCAATCCTCCCTTGGTGGAGATGGATGCAAAATCCCAGGTGCACAACTTCACATGCTTATATAAGAGAGAATAAGTTGCTACAGGGAACGCCATGTACACAAGACAATGCCTCCCTAAACAGAAAGCAACAGTCCACAAAACATCAGGCATTGAGGATGTGCAAGGGTTAATACACATGGGAACAGGGGCGCAAGGAATTGCCAGGCTGACCATAAAGGACAACTAAGGAGAATTAAGGAGGACATACAGGGGGAGATTTAATGGATGGAATACATCACGCAGCTAGCCACAATAGGCCAAAAGAGGGAAGAAAATAACGTGAACACATTCATATAAAGTTTGAAGACTGTAGGTCCAACAGTTCAGGAGATATGAACAAGTTTTGCAGGAAATTTTTTGTAGGGACACAGAAAACAACATTCAAACATAATCATAACAATCAATAAACAGAAACATTGACAGACAATCTAATGTGATATATATCTAAAAGGTACAATATGTCACAGAATACAGTGACATTTCTCCTACCATCACCAGCCTTTATTCTACAGTACACACAATTTACCCAAAGAAAAAATGAATAATACATTTCAAACAAAGGAGTCTTTCATACCGCATATAGATTACAAAAATCATAGTAACCATGGCAACATACATAATTAAAGAACAACAACCTGCAACTCAAAGCAGATAGAATAGAAATTAATGATGTTATTACAAGGAAGAAATAAAACATCCCCCTTACCAGCACAATGTATCACAATATTGGTGTCCATGTCAGTTTTCTTAGGATGAGTTACATCCCCTAGAACATAGTGTATATCACGCGCAGTAGTCTCCCCTTCATCTTCTTCGTCGTCCAACATTCCTTCATCTTCTTCATCGTTGGAGTTCTCGTCAATTTCAATATTACAAGACTTGTAGTCATTCTTCTTCCACAGTTCATCTCTGAAATTAACGTACACATATTCAGAGCAAGACTATGGCACCTCTTATATAAATACACAGGAGTTACTATAGTCTTGCGTTGAACCCTCGAAATATTCAGAGCAAAGACAAAGGTATGTTTTGTTTTATTACTGGGGGATTTAATGATGTTTTTCAACAGTATTTCAATACATGTACTTCCGTTATCTAGCTGACATATAGAACACTGATTAAATCAACGTTACCAACAACAATCTATCTGACAAACTTCACTGAAAATGAACATGAGGTACATATCCGATACACAATGTTTCGCTCAAATTAACAAAAAATAGTTTGCTAAAATTAAAGATTCTATCTTATTCTACAAACAACCAAATCAATATGGCAATTTCACATAACAAAATATGAATTACTGTGGAATTGGGCTTTCCAGCAAGTAAAGTAATTCTAACTTAATCGACACTCACCTTGAAAATAAACATGAGAATTAGAAATTTCGAAGACAAATCTGGGCTTTTTTTAGGAATTTTGAGACATTTTTTAAAGAATTATGGCAAATTAAAAAAAGATTTTTTTGTATTTTTGGCAGCTGGAAAGCCTGTGGAATGAATATTTCTTTTTTTTAAAAAGCATTGGGGAGGTTGAACTACCGAATAAGAACTTGTTTTAAGACTGATTTTATGCTATCAATTCTCAGTGGATAGTGTTCAACATTGAATTATTTTCCTGTTTTTTCCCCATCAAACGAAGTTGTTAATAGCATCAATAAAAAATTCGGAGACAAATTGGACATAATTTTTTATAAAAATCCCATTACTAAGATACCGCTGCAAAGCTTTTATTGATCAAACTTCCCGAATCAGAGGAGACAGCCAAGCCATTTCACAGACTTGAACCATGCGGTGATCAGTATGCTCGATAATAAAGTCTCAAGCTGAAGAAATTAATCTGCATTTTTGCAAGTAAAAGAAGACTGCCTCAATCAGTAAAAATTTTAATGTTCCAACATTAACATAGTCCAAAGACGATTAAATGGATTAAAAACTGCCAGGTTATGGCACGTCAAACTTGACTGTCTTCAATTCATTAGGGAACAAGGATAGGTGAATAATTAATCACTACAATATTACATGAATATTACATGAATATTACACTTGCCATGTTTTTCCATTTTTAAGAACATTGATTATACATGTATTTTCCAACAAGCAAAAAAATAGAGAGACACAAGTTCAACAAATCTTTTCTCTTAAATCATGACATGGTGTTTTTATGTCTCTATTAAAGTCAGTCAAAGCATCACTGACACTTACTGAATGCCACATATACCGGATTTCTTACACAATTCATAATTACTTAGTGATATTTATAGTGTTTTTACTTCAGCTATATTGGCATTTGACATCATTTGTGCTAAATCTATACACCGCCATAATAAATCACTCCGGAAAAGTCGACTAAAACATCATCTTACACACCTATCTTGTTTTATCTTATCCATAATTTGTACAAAATATCTACAAACAATTCTACCTTCTTTTCCTAGCATCTTGAGCTTTCCTCATTTCTCGTTCCTCCGCCTCCTTGGCTCTCTTCTCTGCTGCTTCCTTTCTCTACAAGATTGAAACAAAAACAGGATGATTACATTTATGTGTGTATTCATGTTTCAAAAACACCAGTGTCTCAAAAAATCCTAAAAAATGTTTAAGGTCAGTTACAGGTTGACCTCATTTATTCAACAACCTTCTATCTGGATACTTAGTTTAATATCAGGTCCTGATATATCTTCTTAGGCACGTCGAATTGAAATGGGTTATTTGAAACTAAGTATTATTCAAAATGAAATTTCGGACCCAATGAATTCGAATGAACGGGGTACAACAGTATTTCATTTCTTGAGAAGTGAAATGTGTGAATCAAACAAGTGTCATCCTTGGTAGTTATGCTACTATGTTTAAATTTAATTTACATACCAACTCTTTTAATAATCTATGTAGTCAGTAACCAGAAAAAATAAGTTATTGATTCTCTAATTTAGAGGCAGATCTTGAGGATATCTTCCATGAAAATCAGTCTATGACTTCTTTTCAAAAAGGTAATTGAGACAATTAATTTTTTCTTTACTGTCGTCTTATTTGTATACAAATGTTGATCAAACTCTAAGTCAAACTGCTCCAACCGTTACTATTTCATTCATGAATGGTATTTTAAATATGTTAATTTACATTGTTACACAAATTGAGAGTTGAAAAAAATGTAAAACCTTTTGTTTTCTTTCCTCAAGTTCTTCAGGTGTTAGTTTTTTTCTTGGATTACGCAACTCAGGTAGTCCAGCCATAAATGAGGTCGTCTGGCGTTTCATACGACTTGGTCTGTCTTCTGCTACAGTTTCATCAACGAGGGCTCTTTGAGCTTATAAAAACAGAAAAATGTAATTATCTTGCATTTAAAATTGAAATGATTGCAATCAGAAGGACCAATGCATGCTATACACATTCCATAACATTTTTTCTCGATCAGATCTTACACCATCAAGACTGCTTTTTAACCAAATCTTTACTGTCTACACGCCTCAACAAATAATATTCCTCCGCCCTAGACACAAATAAATCCAAACAGATGATGAAATTCAAGTATATCTGGTCAGTTAGCTTCAACTTTACCAAACGTTGAACAAGAACTCTCCCCAAATATACAAAATCACAACATGTGATCTGGACAATGACCAGACGGGACTGAAAAGTACATTCTGTACATCATCTTGTTACAAGAAGCAGTTATGGCGTTAAATGAAACATTTTTCATAGATGTAAGAAATTTATTGCAAAATCATGAATTTGTGACAAGACAGGCAGACAGATGGACAATCAAATGGAAAACATGTCTCACTAAATTAGGGGGAAGTCAATAAGACTGCAAGAAATTATACCCATACATACTTTCCAACAAATCCTCAAATGCTTTAACGTCTGCTGCTGTTGGTTCTTTAGAGTAATCTGTTCCCTCAAACATATACATACTCTGTGGTGCGTCTTCCATTATACCTTCATCCTGATAACAAAGTAAAAGTGGTAAAGTTTGTGAGGTGGTAAAGTTTGTGGATTTCACAAATGCAAAAATGGTTTAAATTGTCACAAAAATGCGAGCATCAAATCTGCGGATTTGCGCAAGTCTAATGCCGGAGTATATTGAACCTACCTCGGAGCCACTTGCAGTCCCTGTATCTCTAACGCTTTCTTCTTCATCGGGCTGCCATTCACCATCAACAGATGGACCAAGAATGTCCTTGAAATCAAGTTCAATGTCATCTCCATGGTTACCACTCAATAATTCATCCACTCCATACTTCAATATGTCCTGAAGCTAATAAAATATTCTTATGAATACAAGTATAGATGGATAGTTTCTACATTTACAATATTTACCTCCCTTGTTCTAATTAGTCAGCCATAATGATAGGCAAATTTCTTTAAAGTTTATATGGATTCTAATGAATAAACGATGTAAAATAACCAGATATAAAAAAGTAACTTATTCAGTATCCTCATGTGGGCAGTTGGCTTAGAAAGTTGAAGAAAAAGTGGTTGTCACTTGCAAATCCTCTTGGTATTTCCTCAATTATCACATATTTGGGAATTACTGCTTTAAGTACTTATCACTTTTGCCTATCAAAATGGATGATGATTAAGAACAAGGGAGGTAAATATGGTAGATGTAGGAACTATCTATAAAACATAAAAAATAATATACACAATAATGTTACTCTGTGACTTGCTAAATTATTATATTTGAACTGATTACATACAATCATTTTCAAATCTTCATCACATCAACACATACTAAATCTGCATAGATGATAGAATCACAAGAATTGTTATTGATCATTTTTCATTCCTTCTTTTTCTCTCTGTGTGTAGGAGTATGAAATATTTCTTATTTACAGTAAACATACAAATACAGACAGATTTCGTTTATTTGACAACATTCTACCTGAATACTTGGTACATGTATAATCCGAAATGATATATCCCGATATACCTTCTTAGGTATGTCTGAATGAAACGGGCTATTCGAAAACCATGTACTATTCGAAATAAAATTTTGGACCTGACGAATTCGAATGAACGAGGTCCGACAGTAACTCGACACTTACCTTCATCTTGTCATCAGTGAAGAGTGCCTGTTTAGTAGCTCCTAAAGAGAACTCTCCTTCCTTGATCACAGCACTCGTAAGTTTGAGTTTGTCTTCCGCTCTCTTCAGTATAATCTCTTCCACTGTGTTCTTCCCAATCAATCGAATCACTTTCACCGGTCTACATTATAACATGAAAGAATAGTAATGTATTTAAATGCTGCCATCTATGGAACACATAGAGAATACAAAGTGCTGATAAGCAAACTAGATTATTACTTACTAAGACCGATATTAATAGCAAGAATGTTTGTTGCATAATTTTCATTCTGTAGGAATATAAAATATTTGAATCACAATCTAGTTTAGGTCATCCTTAAAAATTGTTTGTTTGCAGTTACGCGACCAACTCATGCAAAATGCTGCGACTCAATTTATTTTTTCAGGTTCATCAATGAAAAATTGTTTTTAGACTTTTAGTCATTACAGTACTTGACTAAAAAAACCTACCTACGCTACCCAGTGTTAAAATTCTGGGTTGTGTAACCCCAAACAAAATATTTTTAACAATGGCCTTACATAAAACTTGCATTAACCCTAATAAAGACATTTCTAGTTCAACTTTATGACAGAAGTTAAACTTATACTAGACTTCTTCCTTGGAATGACTACTCACATAACATATACACAAACTTAATTGGTATGATCAATGTATCAAACTAATAAAAACACTTTATCAGAACCCAATAAAACATACAAACACCACTTAACAAACCAATTATGTCTACCAGAAACAACATTTTTAGCTTTTTTAGTGCTTAAGTCACAATATGTCAAAGGGTGAAAGAAAAACTTGTCTATCTGTGTACATTGTATACTAATGAAGCAGACTGACTTGTTTTGTTTAATTCCCTGAAATAATACTTCGCTACTACAGACAGACCTCGTTCATTCCAATTCATCGAGTTAATTTGGCGCGAGCACTGGTTGGTAGCCAGGAAGCAGTCAGCGAGAGTGAGTCCGAAATTTTATTACAAATAATACATGGTTTCAAATAGCCCATTTCAATTTGACATGCCTAAGACACATTGAGACCAGATGTTAATCTGGATGATACCGAGTATTTGGATACATGGTTTTCGAATAAATGAGGTCCGACTGAATTTGCTGCAATAAGAAGAACGACCTCTTACCTTGATTGACCAATCCTGTGAGCTCTAGCTGCTGCCTGTAAGTCATTCTGTGGGTTAAAATCACTATCCACAAATATCACAGTATCTGCCGAGGTAAGATTGATACCCTGTCCACCTGCAAGTCAATAATCATCAACGCTTTACAGAGCACCTAGAAATGGTCTAGAATAAATTGTTTAGCATTTTTATAAGGCAGATCTCCAATGCTGTATTTGTTCTTGATAGATATTAATAGAAATACAGTAAAACCCCGCTATTGACACCATTTGTGGGACTTTAAAAATGGTCTCATTAGCAGAATGAGTTAGTTATAGAGGATGGTTCAGGTGTAAGGATCGTGCGTCATCGGTACTTTTCATTGCAGTTACGGAAATCATTGCATTTGTTGATTTCTTTCATTATAAAACATCTTATACCAATAGCCAGTGTTTACTGTAAATATGTAAAAAAATATTATGTAATATTCTCTAGACCTAGTACTATGACTGATTTTAATCTTACCTGCTTTTGTGCTCAAAAGAAACACAAATGTTTCATCATTAGCATTAAAGTTCTGTACAGCTAGAAATCTCTCCTCTCCCCTTACTGAACCATCTAGACGCTCGTATGAGTAACCTGTACAAAATAAACACCCCCATGTGTCAATACAATAGTCACACGCCAATGCCACGAAATAGTCCAATACAGCCATATAGTCAACGAGAGCGCTGACTGTTGCAAAATACGCCCGGTCTAAGGTTATGTCACTGGAGTGTGAACAAAATTAATTGAGCAATACGGACTCGTCCAAGATATTATGCCCATACACATTCTGACCAAATTTGGTGAGGATTGGACAAACGCTTCTCAAGTTATTGATCGGACAACTTACTGGACGCCGCCCACCAAACCACCTGTTGCAGGTGGAACTATTATACGCTCCGATCTATGAACAGGCGTATAATATAAAAACTAAAATGTTTTGCATACCTAGAGAGCAAACTATACACTGTAAGTCTGATAGGCTTCAGTAACCAGTAAACATAATTCATTAGAACACCACATGATCGAACATTCATTAATGAATAATCAACATTGGTTCGATTTTTCGACACTATCAGTCAAATCTGTCACAGATACATAATGTATAATCAAGATAACTGTTTAATGCAATTAATTGAAATTTAACAAGAAAAAACAAAAGACTGATAATAGCTGAAGTATGTCTGATTTTTCATGAAGGCAGCAGGAAAATAATATCTATATTTAAGACAAAATCAATCTTTATTTGGATAAATCAATAACTCTGTATAGACTTGACAAGATATTTACCTCTGTATCCGAGATAATCTTGTAGTACATCTAACATGTGGGTCATCTGTGAGAACAAGAGTACTTTATGTCCGGTATTGTATAAATGTTTCAACAGTTTATCAATCAGAACAAGTTTACCACTAGCTTCTATTAGATGTTCCCCTAACACAAATGGTTCCGGTTCCACACCTAAAATATACAATATGCATGTAAAGGTAAACAATTTAGTGTACAGTGACAAAATATAAGATACAAATCTGGATAGGAATCTTGGCAGCATCCTGATTTGAATTCAATCTGTTCCTGTGTGTGTTAAAGGAGAGAGCAGACAAATGTATGAAGGTAAATCTAGATTTAAATGTGGGTCACATAATTTAGCATTGACATAGCAGTTTACTGGAACAGTTGTATAAGGTACAGGAGCCGAATTACGGTAAAACCTCACTTAAAGACCACCTCAATAATAAGACCACCTCATAATTAAAAAAACAATTTTCAAGTCCATTTTCAATGTTTTGCTCTTTATTCAACCTCAAAATTGAGAGCACTTCAATAATGAGACCAATATTCAAGGGACCCAAGGGTGGTCGTATTATTGAGGTTTTACTGTATTAGATATTTTCAGGTTTCAAACACTTTCGACTCTGTACACGACCAACTTAGCATAATGAACATAGACTTACCATCAAACAGATATGGATGATTAACACATTTACGAAGTTGCATCAATATGTTCATCAGTTTTGTCGCCTGCTTCACATGTGCTCCACCAAATGTCTCAAACACCTCTATAATAGAAAGTTATTGTTGAGAATACTAGTACTTAGTTACGTGAAAACAAAAGATGTGCATTGAATTCCCAGTGAGGAACCTGCGAGGAGTTTGTCAGGGCTTTTATCAATGCTCTACATCACATAAGTCTTAAGCTGCATAGCACAGGAAATGCGGATTTATACCAAAATCAAAGAATTCATTCAACACTCAGTCCATTAAATTTTATTACAAAAGTAACATGTCGAAATGGAAGTAGCTAAAGAAGTACTGGAAATCACTTATAGGTCACATGATGTTTATTCAGCTAATTACCCTGTCCTGGAATTATTAGATATGTCTATAAGTAGCCAGACAGTCATTTGCAAGTTCCAGCAAAATAAGCAAAACTTCGCTTGAATCAATAGCTAGCAAGCTAGTCAAGTTGCGAATATTAGCCAAAAATGAAACACTCACAAATAATATCTGATTTACATTAGATAAATAAGTTGATGTTATGTTGTTGACATGTAAATGGTGGTTTAAACACCTCGATTTCTCTTAAAAGTAAGACTATCAGATTGATAGGTTTCATAAAAACTTACCTGTGTCTTTCACCAGGATGCCTTTGTAGAGTTTAGCCTGCAGTTTAGATATACCATGTGTTAGAATAACTTCCGTTTTCTCTGGAAGATCTTTGAGTACTTCTGTCTTCCTTCTCAATAATAAGAATGGTTTCAGTAACTGATGTAACTCCTTGGCTGAAAAAGTCATCAATGACGTAGATTATGCATCACACAATGGTTGTCTATGCTTTGATAAAAGATATGTCATTTGGTGATCAGTAAAGTATAGCTTCATGGAATAGAGCGTTTTGTTTCTTTAACAGACATTATAGAGATATCGTAGTGCAAGCAAACGACACAATAGGAAAGAGCTACTAGCCACAATAATTACAACGTGGCAGTATTTGGTTGGTCATAAATATGGTAAATCACTCCCTGATTGGAAAGTAGAAAAGGGGAATCCCCTGAATTCCCATTTGGGAAGTTTCTACCACTAAATATTTTGCAATTTATAACAAACATACATTTCTTGTCTGATGTTTCCACTGTAGAGAATCTCTGAACAAAATCTTCATAGTCGTCTGTTGGGAATTTCCTCGGACAAATAAAGCTCAGAAGGGCATATAACTCTTGTAGATTGTTCTGTACAGGGGTGCCTGTAAGTAATATACTTGTCTGTACATCCCACTGAAATTATAAGTACGTTCTTAGATATCTTACAGATTTTTTTGGATAAAATATTCTAAGTCCTAAATTTGATAAATTGGTGGAAGTTGCCTTCTTATAGATGCACCCCACAGCACTATATTACCATAAATACAACAGTCCTATACTGTTATTTTCTTTCCTGAACTACACGCCGAGTTAACGCAAGCATAGGAAATATTTGTCGTGGACTCGTGTTTTTCTGTTTCAGGAAATTTTTAAGAAAAGTTACAATGCAATGTTTTAGAGTACTTCTGTATGAAGGCATTAACATGCCAATTTCTAAAAATTATTACTTGACATATTTTGATCGAAAATAAGACTAATTTTAATAAGACATTGCAGAATGATGCATCTATGTTTTGTTGTCAATGATTCTCTAGTAAAATAACAAATGATGCCATCACACCTTCCTCACATTGACGTCTGCTCTTATTATGGAAAAAATACCAATAAAATCAAGATGTAAAATTTAAGATATGAATATTTCAATTCATGCTTTCCGGTGGCTTACTGCGGAAAAACAGTGAATTACTTTCTGATAATGCACAATGAAATAATCAAAGAGATAATTTCACTGAAACACACCACTTTTTCCCAAAAGAAAATCCCCTTTGAGTGTCCCAAATGCAGTTTACCCCCTTTGTTTAAATTGCAATTGCTATGCCACTAGTGAAAATTTTGTGTCCGCTGCTCACTCGGTGATATAACTTTTGTTCTTACACCGAAACCTACAAATATCCTCTATAAATAAATTTGTTGTCAAAAAAAGTTAAAACTTTTAAAAAGCCTGATGCTTCTTTATAGTTTCTAGAAAACAAGTCCAAGAAATTCTGTAATTTATCACCACTTTAGTAATATCCTCTATTCTCCACATGTACTAGATGGTAAATTTTGCTGAATGAAAAGTAAAACTGTTACATCTTAATAAACAAGGTACACCTCTGATTACTATCATTCTTACCTGAGAGAGTGTTTTATACAACAATGAGTTCAGGTTCTTCAGTCTGTGAGCTTCATCCACAACTAACAAGTTCCAGGGAAGAGATTGGAGAAATGCTGAGTCTTTCAGGCATATCTAAAAACAATATAATCAATTATACAAATTATTAATTGTGTTTATCTTTATAATAACGAGTAGATACAGACCTAACAAACTAGGCTGACAAAACTGATTGCTACTGTAAATACTGTAGGACCTTGTTCATAGGGTTTGAAATTTTATACCTAAGAAGATACATCAAGACCAGATTTTTATTTTGGATGATACCAAGTATTTGGATATAAGACTATCGCATAAACGAGGTCCGATTGTATTTATAAACAGAACTTACCTCATATGTAGTTATAAGGACATCAAACTTCAGATTATTCTTCTTGTAGTCAGATTTGATACTTCTAGCCAGATCTTGTCGACTTTCCTTCTCACCAATGAAAATCTGTTTTCTTAACCCAGGAGCAAATCTAAAAAAATATTATAAATTAATTGTTTAATTCCTTAACTAAAGTATTGAGACATATTAACTAACATACTATAATGCGATATGAAAAGGACAATTAACCAAAAATGAAAAGAAGTATTAATTTTAAACAGGACACAAACCTGTTTACTGAACAAGATTATTAAACAATAGGTTCTATACAAGTATGTAAATAGTACCTCTGAATCTCCTGTCCCCAGTTCTCAAGCACAGATCTTGGACAAACCACAAGATTGGGTATTTTTTTCTTATTTTGTTTGTGTATGTAGGCTATCACAGCAATTGTCTGAAAGGGAAAGACAATTAGGTCTTGTGCAACAAGAAACTCTCATTTCCTTCTGAGGAAACATTTCTCTCTTGATCACTGTCACTCATGATTTATACAAGAAAAGTGCCCCCTAATAACTAACAACAAGATGTTTAACAAAGCTGATCATTCAATAACTAGCAAGAATGGGGCGCTTACCAATAATATGCAAGTCGGTATAATGTAATTGCAGCCATGGTAAAAGGCTGTCAATCCCAACCAAGATAAAATTTAACGCTTTTCATATTAGAATGAATATGAGTTTGTTTGTTTATCAATTGACTGTCCGAGATACTGGCCATTTCTGTCAATAAAAATAATATTGTTACCTGGCATGTCTTTCCAAGCCCCATTTCATCACCAAGAATACAGCCAAACCCCTTCTTATATCTATCAATCATCCAATTCACTCCAACCAGCTGATAAGGCCGCAACTGTATGTCTGAAAAATTTAATACATTTTGCTGATGTGATTATTACATACACAAACAAGTAAAACAAAGGCAAAATAGAAAGCCAAAATGTCTTGGCCTGGAAAACTTGCCTAACATGCATTACTGAATATCTTAGTTAAGATCCATCCAAAAGAAAAAGTAACCCATGCTATAACAGGTTTTCGGCACATTGTAGTTTCGTTTTTTAGGCAATAATCAATTAAATTCTTCTATGCACATGAAGTATGCTGCATAAAAATCTGAAGTTCCTGTTCAAATAAGCTTTATCTATGGGGTAGTTTCATGCAAGTGCTAATACTTATCCCACGATCGTTATGTAGTGGTGTAGGGTTAAACGCCTGCCCGGTTAGCTCAGTCGGCAGAGTGCCGTACTAGTGTTTAGGTGGTCTTGGGTTCGAGCCCCACCTTGAGTGCAATTTTCCCCCTTGATTTACTGCAGTTAATATTTATCCCATGATCGTTATTTTAAATTTGGACTAAGTGCAGGATCAGCCAATAACCTCCCGAACAGGGTGTCCAGGATATATTTCGCTTTAGTTCTAACAACATGGAGTACGAGTGTAAATATTCTCTTTATTGTTCAAATTACACTTGCTCCATTTACTTTTCAGTGCAAAATTTGGATGACACCAATGATTATCTCATTAGTCAATAATGGATATTTTATGGAAGCCACATATTGAAAATTATCATTGCACAAATAATTTGTTTGTAAGATTGCATTAACTCATAGTGATTAAATACGGCTTTGGTTTAATGGTCCGCCATCTCTGAACAGTGTGGGTTGTCAACAGGTGTCAGTCCCACTAACACTATTCCACTAATCAGGGGTAATCCTAGAACGTAGATAAAAGTGCAACATACCTCCCCATCCAACCGCTTTGAGTTTATCTGAGGACGAAATGTAGCTTTTCTCATTTCCTTCTGCGGAAACATTTCCCTCCTGATCGCTGTCACTCATGATTTTATTTGCAAACTCTGAAAATTAGAAAATTCAATAGCGGTATTGCTCAATGTTTGTTTGTGTCGATACCTCCATTTTGAAGAGTTTCCTGCTATTCGACGTTAAAGTCCATCGTCCGGCGCCGTCACTATCTATCTATCTATCTTCCATAAAAGTCAAACCCCGTTAGGGGACTTAGACTTGACACGCGTCACCGACAAAGAAAAATTAATAAGACAAAGTATAAAAGTGTATAAAAGAAATGAAGAAAGTTTTGTTAAAAGGTTAAAAACAGAGCAGGTATGAATTATGGAGAGGTGTGCTCAGTCTGGCTTACAGCCAGACTGAACTCAGGGCTTGGCAGGGTTTCGATGTCTTGAGGGAGGGCATTCCAGTGGACAATAGTTCTGGGGAAGAATGAATATTTATGGTAATCAGTTGTGGTTTGAATTTGATGGAATGCTTGTGAGTGAGAGGATCTAGAGGATCTGGTATTTTGGAGAAGATAATCAGGTATGGGAATGGCTACCTGGCTATGTAAGATGTTGTGGAACATAACCAGGCGTTGGTCTATACGGCGGAGGTCAAGTTCTCTCCATTTGAGGGTGTCCATCATGTCAGTGACACTGGAAGTTCGGCCGTAGTCATGCATGGTCCAGCGAGCAGCCCGGCGTTGGACAGACTCGAGTTGGTCAATCTGGGTTTTAGCGTGAGGGGACCAAACAGATGAGCAGTATTCAAGCTGGGGCCTGACCAGTGTCTTGTATGCAGTTGACTTAAGTTTTTGTGAGTTTACTTTTATGTTACGTCTGAGAAATCCTAGTGTCTGGTTTGCTTTGGTTGTGATATTGTCAATGTGTGTGTTCCATGTTAAGTCATTTGATATTGTAATGCCGAGGTACTTTGCTGATGTTACTGTTTCTAGTGTTGTATTGTGTAGTATGTATTTGGTTGGTATGACTGTCTTGCGTTTTGTAATTTGAATGACTTGGCATTTTGACGGATTAAATTTCATGTCCCATTTATTTTCCCAGAACTGAAGTTGGTCTAGGTCTTGTTGAAGAAGGCTAGAGTGAGAAGAATTAGATAGTGCAAGATAGATAGCTGTATCATCAGCAAATAGTCGTACTTTGGAAGATTTGACAAATTCAGGGAGATCGTTTATGTAAATAAGAAAGAGTAATGGTCCAAGGACCGAGCCCTGAGGGACACCGGAAGATACTGGGATAGAGTTTGATGTGCAGCCATTTACGACTACTGATTGTGATCTGTTGTCAAGGAATCTCTTGATCCATAGTAGTGTTTGACCTCTGATGCCATAGTAATGTAGTTTATAGAGAAGTTTTTCATGGTTAACCATGTCGAAGGCCTTTGAGAAGTCAAGAAGAATAAGATCAACTTGACTTTTCAAATTAAGGTACTGGAGGATGTCATCGACTAACATTAGTAGTTGACTCTGACATGACCTTTTTTCCCTGAAGCCGTGCTGTAATTCATAAAATAGGTTGGATTGAGTGAAGTGTTTTGTGATGTGAGATGCGACTATGTGTTCCAGGGTCTTACACAGAATACAGGTGAGAGATATAGGGCGGTAGTTGGCTGGGTCTGACCTGGTGCCTTTTTTATAGATGGGGGCTACATTTGCTGTGTTCCAGATATTTGGTAGGATACCAGAATGAAGTGACTTTTTGAACAACTCTGCTATGATTGGGGCAATTTCTTTGCAAGTGTTTTTAAGTATGATTGGTTTTATTTGGTCTGGGCCTGCAGCTTTGTATGGGTTCAGGTTTTTAAGAAGCTTTTCAATACCATTAGTTGATATGTCAATGTTAGCTATGGGATCATGAGGGCTGAAAGACGGTTGGGGGATCTCTCTACCAGTATCTGTGATATCCTGTACTTTCATTTCAGCTAGTGATTTAAGAGATGTGGGTGACTTGGGTGTGAAGACTGAATGGAATTGCTTATTCAAAACTGTGGCCTTGTCTTGATCTGCTGTGTGTAACTTATTGTCTTGTTTGAGTGAACCAATGCCAACAGAATCTTGTTTAGAGTGTTTTAGAAGAGAATATAGTTTCTTGGTGTTTGGTCTGTTTTGTGTTTGCTCGTGTTCTGGTGTTTGGTTGTTTATGTTTAGGATGTCTTCAAGATAGTTTTGATATGCAATTTTTGTTTCTTTCCTGCAGAGGTGTTTGAGATTGAAGTATTTTTCTTTGTATTTGTTTGTTTCGTGTTTTTTGTATTGTTTGTATGCTTTGTCTCGTTTCCTGTAGTGGCGTTTTAAGTCGGCTTTAATCCAAGGGAGCTTATTTTTAGTAGATGAAAATTTGGATGGGATAAAGGTATTAACTCCTTCCTCTATTGAGCTGGTGATAGTTTGCCAGAGGTTTTCAATACTGTCTGTGATGTATGTGTTTGATCTGGTGAGTGAGTCATGAAGGTTTGAGATATGTGATTTAAGGCCATCCCAGTCCGCCTTATTGTATAGGTGTATTTTGCGGGGTTCCTGGGGTTTCATTCGAACAGAGGTGTTTGTGTCTATCAGGACAGCATCATGGTCGCTGATTCCAGGTATGACGCTGGTTCTGTTGACTATGGAGGGATTATTTGTCAGGAAAAGATCAAGGATATTGTTTTCACGTGTGGGGTCTTTGACTACTTGTGTAAGGTTGTTATCGTAAATTATGTGTATGAATTCTCTGTAAAATGATTGCAGTTTGCAGTCTGAGGATGGAGTAATACTGGACCAGTCCATTTTGGGCATATTAAAGTCCCCACCGACCCATACTGTTGCCTTGGTTTTGGTGGCCATGGAGAGGGATTTGTTAAATTCCTCCAGACTGTGTCGGTCATATTCTTTGGGTTTATAGTAGCATCCTATAAGGAGGGGCTTTGAGCCTTGTATATCAAGTTTGACCCACAAGTTTTCACAATCAGTCTGGAGTTCAGTGGCTTCTTGTGCTAGGAAGCAGTTTTTGACAGCAATAAATACTCCACCCCCAGCCTGATTTGTTCTATCTCTACGAAAAGGGGTGTAATCAAGATCGGGATTAAAAATTTCATTATCATAGTGTTTAGGTTTTAACCATGACTCAGTCCCTATGATAATGTCTGGTTTTGTTGAAATAATCATGTTCTCATATTCCAATTTCTTATCAGCAATAGACCTGCAGTTTACAACTAGTACTTTCAAGGATCGTTTAATTTTGTTCTTTTGATTTTGTTTGGTTTTAGTTTGTGTCAAATTTTTACTTTTGGGTGTTGATGTAGTGATTGGGTGGTTTAGCTGTGAGTTTGTCGGGCTTAAGATACTGTTGCTGAGATTGTTGTACTTATTTGGTGTGTGATATGAGTCTAGGCTGGCAAGGCTAGATGTTGTGATGTTTATGTTGTCACATGCTAAGCACTTCCAGGCCCCTATTTTAGAATCACTTCCTAGTCTGTCATACATACTGTCCGACAGGTTTTGGCAGTCCGCGTGGTACCAGATGAAGCAGAACTCGCATTCTACCCCCTTGCATGACCAAGTGACAGGCTGCTCACAGCTACCGCATGGGAAGACGGAGGAAGTGTTACCAATTACCTCGGTTATTAGGGTTGGTCCTGGATTTGTCTCAATGTCAGTTGAGAGAATTAATAGAAGTGTGCTGAGAAAAATAACGGTTTTATATGAACATTTATGCATAGTTTTTGGTCTAAAAATAAGTTGTTTGAGTTTTAATGAACAGCAGGTTAAAAGTAGTTTAGTTCGTTGTGAGAATGTTGTTACATCTCTATGTCCGACGAATGATATGTCATCATTGACACCGTCTGGAACTCTGGTTAAGGCTAAAACAACAAAAGCTAGGGAAATTGGGTACATAAACATTGAAATACATGCATAGACAGGTGTTTAAACAGTCAAGGAATACCTGTAGGAGTCCTCAATTCCTCGTAAATTACAACCGGAAGTCAACAAACAACACTAGCCGGAATGCAATTGCCTACGCAGTTGTCTCCCTTTAAATAATATAGAGATTCCTGCCATTACATTAACGATAAATATAGTGTTACATCGTTTGTTTTATCGTATGATCTTATGCGTGTTTATTTAGACAATGACCTTCTTTATTAATGTACGGCTAGAGGAGATAACAGCTGTGAGAAGTTTGACTAAAATGAATTTATTGTACCAAAATGCACCTTTGTTTACAGGAATGAAGTTTTCCACTTAATACACAAGATACATTGTATTGATATTTTGCCTTTCAAATATTTAGCATCGACTCATTCAGCAAATTGCACGTTCATCTTTACTCTAGACAAGGTTTATAAACATTACCTCTAACTTGAAGAATCAAAAATTATTTTCCCCATAAGACTGAAATCTTCACTAACCAAAATAATTTGCTCGTTTCAGGCTTTACGCCGTTTCTCAACAGTATGGCAGTCACTTGACCTAACCAGTGTTCCTGGGTTACCAACCATTTATATATTGCTCCTCGGCAAGCAACAGACAACTTCTCCATATAAATCAGAGTTCAGAGATGGAGGACTTGACTATCGATGAATTATCTTAAGTCAAATTTCATGGAAGAACCTGCACCTCGTTCGGGTTTCGTCGTTTGGGGACTGACAGAATTCATTAATTGACCATTAGGAACAATGTGTGCTAAGCAGCAGTCTTTTCTGACGCTAATAAAATATAACAGTTCTGTTTATATTATCTGCCAGTTGTGCAGTGCTGCACAATTCCTTCTCCCAGGTCGCATTTCAATGATTTGTGTAAATTAGTTTCTTCCAGATCCTTCAAAGATTCTTTTATTTCAGCAATGTATGGAATAATTCTTTCTTAACTACAAAAACACACCGACTAGTATCTTGTCTGTATAAAGTTGAAATACTACATACTATTCTAATACGGGTATATATTATATAATATTATATCATGCACTCTGGTGCATGATTTTTGTATATGAATAGTTGAATATTTTGAAAACTGTATATCATATACAAATCACTTGAAATAAATTCTGTTATTTGTTTTTGTCTATACAGTAAAACCTCAAAATTAAGAAAACAATTTTCAAGTCCATTTTCACAGTTTTGCTATTTATTCAACCTCAATAAGACCAGTTTTCAAGGGTCCCAAAGGGAGCCTTATTATTGAGGTTTCACTGTATTTGAATTGAAAGTGTACATGTAAAGTCTCTCCTGGCATCCATCAACTGATACTTTGAATGAAAGACAAAATATACATGTTAGATTTATTTATTTACTGACAAAATGTATATATAATGTACACATATATAAATATAAAAGGTTATCAAAAAACAAGAACAAAGACAACCTTTAATACAATTGTCTTTAAATAAAAACATACTTAACAAAACTTTCTGAAACTGAGATTTCTCTGCCGATTTGAGGTCTTGTGAAACCTGATCCTGCTCTCCCGAAACATCTCAGCTCAAATATTGTCTCAAATCGTTGAGATTTCCTCATCTGAGAGCAGACTCAAAATCGGTATTACAACAAAAAATTCAAGATCAGATTTGTCTCAATCTTAGTCTTCATTTTGAGCAAAATCTCACATTGAGCTGAGATTTCTATTTGAGATGCTTTGAGAGAATGGGACAAGGCTTTTCCTTTCCTCTATTAAGGTATACACATAAAACATGGACTACTGTTTGTAAACAAAATTGTAAGGTCACCATTTTGAATGGGGAGTATATACTTGTTGTCCCTATAGTAATACTGGTACGTGTTAGGAACTCGCACTTGGGTCAAGTCTTTTATTACAACTTGAGACTGATCTCCTGTTGAATATGAACACACTTGCTTTCTCCGCGAATATCACTTTTAACTCACATACAAGCAATTCAAGCTATGGTGAGGGGACATCAAAAATTAAGCAAGTCAAATTGGACAACTGGTGAAGATCAAACAACTTTGAGAATTGAGATTGCACTCAGTATCATGTTGAGATTACACGTTGAGTTCATGCTATAACTGAGTACTTTTGTCTTTTGTGAGAATCATCAGTGTTTTCTCTGTTACGGATCTGAAACAAACAAGAAAGTGTTACAGTGTCACATTCATACAATGTTGCATTATACCACATACTTTACCTTCATTCCTATTATGTAAAGCTTATATAACCAATCATCCTTTTCGATGTTTGCTGTTCACTGAACTTAAAAACTAAATTGAATTAAGGACAGGAAAGCCACAGCACATCAAAATCCAACTCACAACTTTACTTCTAGCTGATGACACATTGCCCAATAGAGAATACATCAATAAATAATTACTTAAGCATTTTGTATATTACAATCAGCGCCAACA
Organism: Mactromeris polynyma; assembly: GCA_032209605.1. NCBI lineage: Eukaryota > Metazoa > Mollusca > Bivalvia > Venerida > Mactridae > Mactromeris > Mactromeris polynyma. The sequence continues at coordinate 4,328,982 of JASFXZ010000029.1, forward strand.
ACCACATTTGTTCCCTAAATATATGTCATTGTATAGCATATGTCATATTAGATTTAATCAAAGAAGCATTGCGCAGATTTGTTCCCACCAGATTCTGTCACTACGAATGTCAGTTTAACAAGAGTGGATTGTACATAAAAATTCATACTGATCTCGTACTGACCTCATTGCAAATGTAGGTATATCTGTGGAGTATAAGGCATAGATCTGATGTGGCGGTGATAACATAGCGTAACATTTATGAGTATCAGTCGTCATGTATGTATCCATGGCTGAATGGGTGAAACTGGATGGACCTGAAATAATTCAGAGCTATCACTGGATGTGGTAAATACATTGAGATACATATAGTGGTATGACAACAAAAGTTGATTTATTGTACAGCTGAAGGAGACATAAGATGAAATTTTCATAGAAATGAATAATAAACATACAGTAAAACCTCACTTAAAGACAACGTCAATCATACCACTATCACAAAATTAAGAACACAATTTTGAATTCCATTTTCACTGTTTTGCTCTTTATTCAATCTCAATATTAAGACCACCTTGGTATTGAGACAGCTATCAAGGGTCCCAAGGGTGGTCTTATTATTGAGATTTTACTGTACTGTAGGGATTAATTTAACTAGACATGTCATCTTATTTCTAGTATTTATAAATGAGTTATCTAAATTCATTTCGAGGGTTCTTACCAAAAAGCACATCTCAAAAAGATACTGTCTACAGAAATAATTGTAATACATGAAACAAAATGACAGGACATTGATTATTTGGTTTCACCTAAGACATGCACACAACTGTTTTAATATATTGGAACCTTATACAATCTGAGTATAATACTTCATACATGCACTTACTTTTATCACTTCCTTCGATCTTTGATGCGAAATAATTACCAACTACATGTTTGTAATAGGATCTCAAAATATGTCTTCTTTCGTGGGTTTCTAAAATCTCATCTGAAATTTGAATTTTAACAATATCAATAAAGGTCACTACAAATTATTTCCAAAATTATCATTCATTTTTTATCTTCTCTGGATACTGGTTACTCACCAGTACTTGTGCAAAGTGCAGGGACTGCAACAATTATAAGCAAACCCTATTTAACATGGGCCTCACACTCATGACCTCAGATCAGGGGTCAGGAGTTATACCCCTGCACCATTATGCCTCTCACATGCAAAATCTTTGGCATAAGGACCAAAGTTAATTTAGGGATAGTATAACATGACAAGATATTTCAATAAATATATTGTAACAATAAAATCTGTAAATACAGGGATTAACACCGACAGGTTAAATACACATTTACACAGAACCAAATGTTTTCTTCTGCATTCATACTTCAATACACGAAGACACTCAAAAGTAAAATAGATAGATTGTTTCAGTATATAATTTACATGGTAATAAAACATTGCATTTAACATGATAAAATAATAATGACATGAAAGCTACAATGAACAATGTCAGAGTACATCCAACTTCAAGGATAACACAAAAAGGGGACATCCCTTATTTCCATTGTGGTCCTTAACGAACGAACAAACATTTGATGGACGGACGGAAGAACGAACAAACAAAAGAACAACAAATAAACAAATACCTCCACTGTCTGATGAAGATGGGTACACAGTACATAAACATCTGTTAGTCTCAACATTGACCAAGATAAACCTACAATGTAAATATGTACACTATTAGCGATACGTAAGCAAATACAGTACATCAGTGGGACCAAAAAGCAAGTTTCCAAAACTGGTTCATTTTTCCATAGGTACTAAGTATAATGCTTGCAGATCATTTTTAACAAAAAAAATCTAAATTGCGGTCGGTCTCAACGTAATTTTTTCAAGAACTTATACTTTTTAGTTTGAGCAATAGAACGCATAGCTTATCAAAAGAACCTGTATTTAAATCTGTTTTAGACGAACTAGCACAGCCATCAATGGTAAGACTGCTTCTTGTATACTGTGCATTTTACAAAACTAATAATGAAATATTAAACATGAAAAAAAAAATAGTGATGGGAGTGAAAGTGGGGCAAGGCGAGAATAATCCACTCGTAGAAACTTCCTACGTATTCAAAAGGATGTCGTGATGGCTACTGGACTTATTTTATCAAGAATTGAATACAAAAATAAAACAGATAGGTTAAAAAGACCTGTCAACATTCAGTGCATGAAAGATAAAAATGAATATTCTAAGTAAGAAAACAAGTTATACGTACCCTATTAGATTAGAATCAAGATTAAACGATGATGGTATATTACAAGGATGATTTTGTAGAACAGATCGCAGGGAATCGTAACTTGTTCGCCAGAATCGACCAACCTGAGAATGAGAATACATATTTTACCAAGATTATCAGAAATGATTAACATGTTATATGCAACACATTACATATGATTATAATTTATAAATTGCATCGCAGACATGTATTGAAACCCATGTTTTATTTTCAAAAACTCTCTGGTGAAAGATTGAATGATTCCACTACCACAATTGTCAAGAAGTGACAGTTGCTCTCTTTCATCCATGAAAAAGTTTAAAATTAACGATAATATGTTCATTTGCAATTATGATATAAACAAGAGTGCTTAAATAAAACAAATTTTAGGTAATTTCTACAATCAAAGGCTATAACTCCCAAGTTACGTGAGCACTATCGCTGGTTTATGATTGGATAAATGCTTCTTAAGTTATAGATCTGACAAGACCTATTTTAGGTAATTTCTATAATTAAAGGGTGATAACTACTGAGTGACTCGAGTGATATGGCTGGTTATCAAACTTGTCCTCATAGTCATTCAAGGTTCCACTAATAATATGCAGTTCCCATAGAATTTACCTCATTCAAACACTTTTAATTATTTTGTATAGGGGCCGTTTTCAAAAGTAGGTAAGATGATGCAAAACAAAATGTTTTAAGGATGGCCTAGAATATTATGTAACCAACTGAACATATACCTCTTCCTCAAGCTCTGATAATGGAGGTTTGGGTCCACATAATACACACACCTCCACAAACTTAGTTAACTGGAATGTCATTAGTCTATGTGGAACCTGAAACCAACAACTTGTTCATTACACAAATGGTGATTGTAGCTCTATACCACTGGTGATTGTAGCTCTATACCACTGGTGATTGTAGCTCTATACCACTGGTGATTGTAGCTCTATACCACTGGTGATTGTAGCTCTATACCACAATATCAATATAGACGTAATATGGAATTCGCTATAAGAAGGCTTTTTACCTGCGATGCAAACAAACTTAATTTTAGATTCATTGAAGTTTAGTTAAACATTAAATCTTATCTTTGTTTCCTTAGCGATTTGAGCACGATGTTAACGGTATATGGTTGTTTGTACCTCAGGCTTAGAGGGAAATACACGTATTTATACCATTCCGGAGTATATCTCGTATATTGGGACAGCCGAAGTAACACAATGCAAATACTATAAGTATGAATGAAGAAAATGATTGATTTGAAAACGATGTATGAGATATATTTTCATACGTTCACTTACATTCTTAAACCATCAATCAATAAAATAATGCATGAAATGAGTGAAAATAAGGAGCATGTATGAACAAAAGCTACTGAAGGGAAAATCAATCAAATTTTTTTTGTTACCAATCAAAAAAGCCCATTATCGAGTAACTCATGAAGAATGTCCTATAAAGTATACACCCTTAGTTTAGTTTAAGCTTAGATGTTTAACATAAATTTTGAAACATCTATTAAACAACTTATATTGATCACTAGTGATGACTGCTTTCAAAGTTATAACCAGAACTTGCACCTGTTTCAGAGATTATAAAGTATGCTGTTCAACTTCGCCCAAGCTGAGATTACGCACTCAACCTCTTACATACACATGTAAATGACAAATACATACACTCGGACTCCCATCAGGAAGGAATATAGGTATATCTCTCGATGAACATGATGAAAATGTTGACACCAGTAACGAAATCAATACGAGCTCACGACTTGTCAGATTCCACCATTTCCTTGTCGCCACGGCAACCTTTCCATGTACCAGTAAGCAGCCATATGGACTATCAGCACATTCAGCAAATGCATCTAGGAAATTCTAAAATGATAGATTAAAGATATATCATGCTCATTTTTTTTTGTTCATTTGTTTGCCTAAACAATCATGAAAAATATACTTTATTTGTTAAAACTTCAATAAATATGCATTATCATAGAATACATTTATTACGTATTTCTCTGTATTTGTCGATTTGTATTTAACAAGCGGGTGTTTTTTACTAGTTTTGTCTGTTAGTAATATGATTAAACAAGATTGTTTTAAATGGTTATACATGGCAATGGTTCTTATTAATGATCTTTTAAACTATGTAACAACAATACTGGATGAAGCCCATTTTAGGTTCAGATGAGTCAGATATTTCTTTAAAAAAATTGTTTTTTCCAAATTAACCACTATTAAAAATAACAAAATATTATATTTATATACAAGATTCAAGTTGTGCCAAAACAAAAGCACATAATTTATAATGATCATGAATGCCTACGTAATTAATCAAATATAAAAAATCTTACACAGCTGAAACTGAGAAGTTGATAAAACTAATCAAGCACTCATAATTTGTTGCTTTTGTTAAAAAGAAATCCCAATATATATAACAATATTTAACATCTTCATTTTTTAATGTCTTATTACTACATTCAATAAATCCCGATGGTACAGAAACAACAGTGATATATGACTTGAGTCTACTTTCTGGTGGCCATATAATTATTCAGATCATAAGGGAGGTAAATGTGTAATTACAAAATAAAATGTTTGGAGTTGTTTCCCTTATATAACTAAAATTCTGTTCAGAACTTTGATAAAACACATTAGTTCCTACAACCAGAAAAACATATTTCCAACTAAAGTAATATCAGAATCTTTTTCTCAGACAATAGAATTTAAACAATATAGATTATCTTCCATATTCCAGTACTGACCTCTAATAGTTATTCATTTTACATCTACTCAAAAAAAGTGATCACAACTTATATAAGACGCGATCCACAACTGTTTCCTGTGTTTCTAACCAGCACTCATGCCTTATTCAGAGACCGTGAAGTTGGCGGGACAATCTCGCACACAAAGGCGGGATTCGAACCCACGATCTTTGGATCAGTAGCAAGGAACATGCCACTTAACCACAATTCCCAGTGACGCAAATGAATACAATTCGAAGGCTGAATGCAAAACTGTTCTAAGTGGATATAAATAATGAAGAGGATGGGACAGTTTCACGTTCAGACCACAAATTATTGACACATAATAACAGGGTAAACTGACAGTTCTAACTATGAATTCACTTTGCTTCATGAGATAACTTTTTTGCATGTTCGTATTGATTTAGGCGAGAGTCTTTTCAACAAAATGTTTAGTTTTAACTTATTTATTTTGTTGATTGTGGAACAATTTATTACAACTTATATAAATCACTCTCAATCAATGCTTCCTGGGTCACTAACAATACTTGCGTATAATTAATTAAAGGTGAAATTCGCAGTTATAACCTTGCCCAAGACGGGAATCGAACCCACAACCATAGGATCGGGAGTCAGGGGTCTATCCATCAACAACAATGTTTTAAATGGTCTAACTAATCATTATAACAACGACACACCAGGGGATATTATGTCATAATTAATAAACTCATCAAGTTACAAACTTTTATTAAAAAAAATGACAATAATGAATGACACTTCTCAATTAAAGTGAAGGACACTTTTCAATTCATCATCATTCTTTAATGAATGTACGGGCATTTAAAAATTCATGATGTCTGCTAGCAATTATGAAATTTTGATAATGAAGCTTAACTCATTACAAACAAGTGTTGCTCTTCTTTCAGGCCTTGAAAGTGTATACAAACTAACAAACTGGCAGCTACATGGGGTCGGGACTCTATATATTTGTCCATACTTGGAAAGAAAATTATTTAAAATTTTATTCTTATTATTATAAATACCCAAATTTGGTGATTCATGATGCAAATTTCCCCTATCAAAATATCCGCCATACTTCCCCTAAAACTGAAAAAATGGCTGAATAGAATTCATTATTATTGGCACAAAGATGATGTTTTACCTGTAAAATAGCGTTCTCCATGGCAGCAATCATATCCACAGCGTTAACAAGGTCACCAAAGGTCATCATTGTTTGATCCTCGACAAATTTGTCAATTAAAGGAAAACATACCTACAACATAGCAAATACAAGCATTTATTTTAACTTATATATCAAACATGGCTACTGCGCACTTAATTTTCTTAGAATAACAATAATTTATCAATAACCAATACTCGTACCAACTGTATTTCACACCTGAAATATTAGAGATGAGACGATACGGTCATCACAGGATAAGATATGTATCGATATAACTACATGCAGATACAATATTTTCCAATATAATACAGATAATTAAATTTAAAACAAAAATACAAGAGAAACCAGAATTTTGATTCCATTAATATTGATATATTTTCAGACAAATTTACGTACAAAATTTGAACGAAAACTGTTGCGAAAATTGTGAAAAAGTGAGCGTCTCAATAATTTCCGAACAAGCCTCGTACACTGACTTTCCAACAAAATCTCAGAATAAAGAAGTCACATTTTGGGCGTGAACAAATCAACAAAGTTTTCTTCGTCCGCCATGCTTCTGACCATCCCAAACACTGCTCTAATACAATACATACCATTGGTTACCCTAAACAAATCAACCAATTAGAAATTGTTTTACAAATGCTAATGGATCAGTTTAAAGTTTGTACTATATAAAACTATTTCACAGCGACATTCGACCATCTCATATCAATACGCCCGGTTTGTGTACAAATACCTATCGGCGACCAATATATCGTACAGGAACATATTTGATGTATTGTCTCATCCTTAGTGAAAATATATATTCAACTTTGAGGTTTCTATATAAGAGAAGAACTCAAAGTTGATAGGTACAGGTATTTTTTTTTTTATGCATCAATCAAATTTCAGGAGGTCAATTTCTACAGAACTTGCAGTAACGTTCCGAGTTACGCACCTGAATCTCCCGTTTCACCCCTCAATATCGAAGTAATTTGAATAAACTGGGAGATGTCAACTCAAGAGACAAAAATAATATTCAAGAGAAGTTCTGTTGCCAAGAAACATTTAATTATATTTTCTATCACAATTTTTTACAATTTTTCTCCCCTGCCATTCACCTTCTGGTATAATTAAATTCGATGTTCAAGCGAAGCACATAATTTCTTCCTGTCATTTCAATTAAAAATACAAGGACATTTCAAGGAAACATTTTTCAAATTAACTGCCAACTAATATAAGAAATTGTACAACAATGCTTATCAACCGGTAAATTAAATTTTTAACCAACTTCAATTTTTACCAACTTCAATTTTTAACCATGACAAGACCGGCATCTGTAATGAGAAGAATAGATGAAGGTTGTCAGAAAATCTATAGCTTTCAGTAAATTAGGTGTTTGCTTAGAGTAACAATAATGCAGAACACAACTTTATAAATATAGAGGAAAATTGTGAATGGGTTCTCACTGTTAGTAATTTGTTTATCTCTAATATAAATGAAGCTCGTAAACTTTTCGAAAGGCTTTGTGTGTTAGCCAAATTTGTTGTTTCCATGGTAACTAGAACAAATAAAGTCGCATGATTTTACTGCTAATTTTCATAGAAATCTAATACACGAAAAAATAATTTCTGAAAAAAATTATACAATTTTTATTAAAGAAGAATATTTACAAGACAGTGTTGATGAATATGAAAACTTAACATTTGAATAGTTTCTTAAAATTACCATGTCAAGAGTCCATGACAACTGAAATATATACTTAGAAATTATGCCATTAAATTCTAGGCAAACTTTTTTTTTTCAATTACATATTATATTCAAACTCAAACAGCAACAGTTGGATTGAAGTTTTCCCCAAAATCTAATATCAGCATTACATCAAAAACACTAACATTAAAATGTCTACATTTAAATGTGAACAATTCAACTGTTGAAATCCATTTGCCCTTTTAGTATAACAGAAATTTTAAGATGTTTAAAATAATGACACCAATTATCTAGAATTCAGTTCTTTAGACGACATAAGCCACCAGACTACGTTCTAAATTCTTAAAGTAGTTCTTCATATTTCCTATCAAAGTAAATACATTCGGAAATTTATCAGGACGAACGAACGATTGATCACAATGACTCCATTCCTCGCTATTAGCTCACGAAATCAATTCATCAAGTTGATGTTTTTTTTCTAAACAAATAAATTTCAGGAAGTTGAAAGTAACAGACAATTTCTGGGTTTAATATACCTCTCTTAAAGTCAATCTATCGAAAAAACTTATTTAATAAACATTTCCATTGAAAACGTTCGACAGTAAAAGAAATTCATTTTAAACATAAGCACTATTCTTCTAGTCCTAATCTTTTCAAATTATCTACGAGTCCCGAGACGGCGCCAGACAAAATGGATAGTTATATCCGAACTCGACATCTTCAGATGTCAAGATAACAAGATCTAGAGTTGTCAGCCAGTAATTTGACTTAAATTTGAAATTAAATGAACTTGTCAGTAAACAGTGCGTTAGTCTTTTATATACTGTCATACGGAAACGAAGCAACGAGTCAGAAATCATGTTCAATTCTGGTAGACAATAAACGCGGCATGTGTCACAGAAGCAATATCCAGATGTTCTCGGCAAGTATAACAGCAATATATCGCTAAACCTGTATTTGTCAAACTGTTGTAACGTAGTGTACCTAGCGCAATGATACCAGAGATTGCTTTTAGTAAAACTGGATGTCTTTCCACACTATCAGGGCTTCCACTAGGTGCTGAATATAAAGGGTCATTTTTATAATTTTAGACTAGATTTTACCATTTTATTGCCAAATTTAATTTACCTATAATTTGGAGAAAAATTGACCCTTCAGCCAGAATTTCAAGGGTGACTTTTTGGAAATTCCCAGGGTCAAATGGAACCCCTGACTATTGAATTTAATAATTACTCCATTGAACCCGAGTACTCCGAAGATGACCACTAGGCTTGACACCAATATTTTCTACTAAGTTTGGTTGAAATCCATTCAGCAGTTTGGGAGTAGTTTACACACACCATATCCTTTCACGGGTTTGATGTAGTGCATGTAGCATGTAGAGTGTCCTATTGTATTTTTATGATTTGACCTTTTGACCTATTTTTTACCCAAATTATCCATTATCAAACTTGATCAAGATTTTGTGGAGGCAAATATTCTAAGCAAGTTCTATCAAGATTGGGCCAAAATTGTGACCTCTAGAGTGTCCACAAGGATTTTCTATGATTCAACCTTTTGACCTACTCTATATCCCCAAATGACCCAGAATTGAGCATGAACAAGGTTTTGTTGAGGCAAACATTCTGAGAAATTTCAATCAAGACTGGGTCAAAATTGCGACCTCTAGAGAGTCCCCAAACAAGCTGTGGACGGACACCTAGACAAAGGATGGCCGACTTTGCGCTAACAATTTAAAAGACCACAACTGTGCGGAAAATCATCAAACAGAAAAATGCTGACAACAAACCCAACGAGCTGATGTCAATACTTTCCAGCAAAGTATGAAATCCAAGATCCAGATGTAGTTATTACCTAAACATCACTTGTACCACTTTCTCCCCCTTCTGCTGTCCAAACATTTTTTTTCGGCGTAGCTGTATAACATTGATTTTGACCAACATTTTTGACCAACCAAATGTTGTCCTCGAAGCATGCTTTTTAAAATCTGACCAATCATATTTTCACCCAAGAGACACCAAACGGGGTTGTCGTTCATCCAAGAGGCACCAAACAGCGTTTTCGTAAGATGTGCAAACATTATTAGTTAGATATTTCATCACGTCATTTTTATGTCATCAAATTGTTTACATTTACCAAAACTATGACAATTTCCGAGGGGCACAAATCTAATGAGAAAGCTTGCAGATGATCATGATCACTGACCTTCTGTTTTATGCACGTGTTTCATTGTAAAACATAAACAAATGTTGCTTATTAAAGAGGATTTGACATCCCTAACAACGACTATCAATTTCTAACATTAACAGCCGTTTTTTCAGTTCTTGGGGGTATGGCGGGAAATGATAGTGGAAATTTGCATCATGAATCAACAAATTTGGGTATTTATAAGGCTAAAATTTTAAATAATTTTACAGAAGGGGAATTGTCTTTCTAAGTAGGGGAGAAAATATATACTTTTTTCTTTGGGGAATGGGGCCCAATATCAGCCCCAAATTTGGCATAAAAAAGGCCTGATTGAAAAACTGCTCCCAGCCCCACATCCAAAGCAAAAATGTACAATAATGTATCAATTAGCTTGTTTATTTATAAATCCTAGAACTGATCAAATAGGATGACCACGCACATGATAAATAACATTGTTTAAATTGAACAGCAAACCATCGATAAACTCTAGTTATAATTTTTTACTGTGAGATGGAAACGATCAAAATTTTGACAGTATTGACGGAAACTGAATTTACAACACAAGGTATAAAATCGTAAAACAAAAAAAACAAAATCATGACTAATGTTAGTAATAAAATACATTACCCAGAGATTGCTAAATGGTTGTTTCATAAATTACATTTCTGGTAAAAATCCTGTCAAATCTGGTAAAATATTACATGTAGCAAGTTTTACAATAAAATATATTTAAAACTAGTAGAGACAGTGGTGAACAGTATGAAATCATATTTTTTTGTAAAGTGGCTTTAAGTAACATTTAAACAGCCAGGACATGTAGTGACTATTCAAGCAATTAGGGTGGAGGAAGACCTCACAGCCACACCTGACTTCAATCATCAATCTTCATCAGTAAGCCATCTGGATGGCATTCTCACAAATACTTTCGCCCAAGTGGGATTCAAATCTGCAGCAGTGAGGGTCAAGCCATTTGAAGTCAGTGACCATAAACACTTGACCACTATCAAAAGGAGTCTATTTCATATATATAGTAATGATCTAATAGACTGTAACAAAAGCAAGCTCATAAATGGGCGAAGTGCAAGACTATCGTAACTCCTATATAAATACATAGGAGTTACGATAGTCTTGTGTTGAACCATCGAAATATTGTAGCAAAGATTTTTCTTAATAATGGAGTACATAAATCTTCAAAACTTCCAGAAAAAGGGAAATAAATATCTCTGTCCTTAAAACTCAAAAGTCATAATTTTAAAAATTGTCATAAATATCCACAGACAAGATTCTCACCGAAAAGTCATAAACACAAACGGACGCATTTTACTACGAGTAGTGTGTGTGTGCTATCATACTAGATTACCCCACTACAAGTAAGAATTCTCTCTTCATCGATATCATGCAATCTGCCATGTCAAGATCATGGTACATTTTCATGAACATAAATTAATCAAGACATCCAACAAACATGGGTTTGCAATGCACACACAAACTTTCCGACAAGAAATTTTAAGGCAGTGCAGAGAAAATATAGGGCCTATTGATTTTTACACTCTTCCTTAATGAGCTTCCAATTTTTTCGATGCACAATGCATCAGAATCATGGCAAGTTTTGTGTAATTACGCCTTATGAAAGTGTAAATTAAATGGGGGGAAAAACTTCCAAATCCTTGTTTTGACTCATGGACACAATAAACCATGATTTAGGCACATCAATAGCAGAGAATAGCGCAGAATAAAGGGAAAGACGTTTTTTGCTTTTTTTCAATTTCGTGAGAAGAATGATATATGGAAGCAGCGTTAATGATGGAAAGGATTGGAAAATGCATAGGATAAAAAGGATTAAAGCCGATGCAATTGATTTTTAAACGAAAACAATTTTGATTTCAAGTTAACAATGAACACAATGCACCGTGGCGCAGTACGATTGCAATATATGGACATAGAGGAACACATACGTCCCCAGGGGGGCATGTTGTCGAACTATGATGCAGTCTGTCAACAAATCACTCAGTACAATTGTATTCTTAGTGTAACTATAAGGCCTGTGGGAATAAATCTTGAGTTTGGAGACCATTAAGTTTCAAAACTCCAACATCTGATTGGTTGCTTCTGAGCTAAGTCTTAGAATTGACCAATGAAGAGACTGCATTCTAAGACTGGTATAATGTAACTACCATGTAATTTCTCAACTTATGCAGTTCAAAATACAGTTCCCTTACAATTCAACCACCTCCGATATGCAAGACAAAACAATATACGTTTTAAATTACTGTTTAATTTGTGATTTATAAGTAGCATTTGGGCAACCAACTGCATTGGAGTGACCCACTGGAGTGACCCAATAACATAGTCATATAACAACATTGTTAACTTAACAACACAATTCATGCACATGTATAACTTTTGGCAACTTTTTAAGACCTCATTATGCTTGCACAAAATAACATTTCATGATTTACTTTAAAGAAAAACAGGTATTAAAGTGTCGGCTGCCCAAAGCTGAATGACTTACAAAACCTTACATCAAAAGCACCTGCTAGCGACACCTATCAGAGATATTCTACATTTATAAGGGAAATTAATTATCTTCTAATTCATTATTTTCAAATGGAGAAAATTACACTATCACTGACCACCGTTCATAGATAGGAATTAATTACTACTATGTAAAACTGTCTAAACTTTAAATTGATACAGGGAATATTCATAATCAGTTATATTGTTTCAAATGACTAATCAAAACTTGAACCCATTTGTTAATGTTTGGAGACAAAATGTCTGAATATTCCTAATGTTTTATCCTTCATTCATGAAAAAGCAAAAAATTGGCAATTAAATACAAAAAATAACAAATGATTTGTTTTCACAGGGACTGGGAAAAATGGGTCTAAAAATAACTAGAGGGCTATGAGCGCTAGATGCTCTACTGGCTACATAGTCCACATGGACCTTTGATAAGCATGGTTTTGGACAAGAAATTTTCAATTTATTTCCAAAATAACTTGATAAAAAACATGTGAACCCTGGGCGGGGCGAATTTGAGCAATCTTAGTAGGGGACCACTACACAATGATACGTACCAAATATCAAAACCCTGGGACGGGCTGTTTCGAAGGAAGATTTACAGAGATATCCCATGTAAGTCTATAGAAAACCTCTGACCCCAGGAGTGGAGCCCGTTTTGGCCACAGTGGCATAAATTAAACGATCTTGGTAGGGGACCATTAGGACGTGCTGTTTTGGAGAAAAAGATCTTCTAAGATTTCCCTTTATAAGTCTATAGAAAAAATATGATCCCTAGGACGGGGCCAATATTGACCCCAAAGGCATGATTTGAACAATCTTAGTAGCAGACCACTAAACAATGTTAAATACTAAATATGAAAGCTCCTGGCCTTATGTTTCTGGACAAGAAGAATTTTCAAATTTTTCGATTTTAAAAATCTTTTTTTAGCTCCTGCGACCTACTTATGCAACAGACTGTAACCATTTGAACAATTTTGAAGGAGGACCACTCAAAGAATGTACCTGTGAAGTTTAGTCAAACTTGGTCAAGTAGTTTAGGAGATGTCATTTGAAGGAAAAGTTAACAGATGGATGCACGCACACACAACAGACAATTCACCAAGACATAAGCTCGTTGGCCAGTAGAGCTAAAATTAACACAACATTCTATATTCAAACCAGATTGAAAATAATTTGAAAATGAAAATTACTAGCACATGTACTTTAAAGCCACCATGATATATTTTTATTGAAAAATAATAGAACCTAAACTGTGTATGCGGGCGCAGATCTACTGTGTATTTCATTCGATTGAAAGATTTCACTCGTACAGTCAAACCTGTCTGTAAAGACCACCCATGGGAACAGCTAAATGTGGTCTTTGTTTACAGGTGGTCTCTATTAACAGATTAAATATCATTGAAAATGGTCTGATGGGAGATAAAATTGGTGGTCTTTGCAGACAGGTTTTGCAATAGTGGTCTTTGTTCGCAGGTGGTCTTTAACACAGGTTTGACGGTATATGAAATTATAGAAAATGATTTTTCAATGGTAAGTACAGAACAAACAAAACAATAAGACCTTCCTCGGGACCATCAAAAACTGGTCTTCTTATCTAGGTGGTCTTAATATTAAGGTTGAATAAGGAGCAAAACAGTGAAAACTGACTTGAAAATTATGTTCTTAATTTTGAAGTGGTCTTATTACTGAAGTGGTCTTTAAGTTATGTTTTAATGTATATACCAAGGTGGCTTTCAGATTTATATCAGCGTCTATATTAGGTACTGTTATAAGGACAGCAGCCAAGAGGGTATAGAAAAATGTTCGATTCCGACAAAACATCTCAAATAGAATTCTCAGCTCAATAATATGAGGTCATGAGTTTGAGACAATCTCATTTTGTAGCTCTAGAAAAATTTCTGAGAAAAAACTCATCTCATCTTTTTTGTTTTGAAATATCTATTTTGAGTCTGGTTCAAGACGAGAAAAATCTCAACAATTTGAGATAATATTTGAGTTGAGATTTAGCTCAGATTGAGATGCTTAGTGAGATTGGGGCTAATTACAAATGACAGTTTCATACAGACCTTGATTTACAGTCTTTTACAAATAAAGTTGTAACACAAAATAAATTTAAAGGTCAAAAGCACAGCTGATGTCAGCTACAATACCAATGGTTGTTATCTGAAAAAGTTAAATTTTTCAAAGAAAATCAAACTGATTCTATTCCCTTGATTAGTTCAAGCCTCTGCTTTTACCAAATTTCTAAAATTGAGATTTTTTTAAGTCCATTATTTCATGTCATGCATGGTGAAAATTCTGCAATAATCTCTCTCAACAATGATTGCGTTGCTAGTATGTCTAAATCTTGTTTATATACCAGCTCTTCTGATTGGCCAAAAAGGACAACCTTAAAATATTTCACAATATTTAGTCTAAAATGAGAGGAAATCAGCCACGAAGAGGAAGATTGTCACCCTTGACCAAGCCCCTAAATAATGATGGAATTATTTCTTCTCCATATAATAACAAAAACATTCGCACCCCATGTGCACTTTTCAAACCGTGACAATGCAGAGCTCATTATAAACAAACAGTAATTTAGTCGACTATAAATCTTGGTAAAAAATTGAACCACATCATAACTGTTTCTCTCATAAATTCTATTACTAGAAACCATGGAAATGCAATGCATTGGAATTTTCCAGGATTTTGTAAAATACAATGTTTTCTTTAACAGTAAATTCCATTACAGAGGATCAGAAATTCATATTTATGACTCTTGTCATACACATAAGAAAATTAGGAATTAAATTGTCTCCCTAAAAGCATACTAATTTTTCCATCTACGGGCACACACTGTTGTTTTGTTAAGTTTATGAAATTAGTAAAACTTTCAAGACAGGTCTGTCTATGCTTTCGTGTGGTTCAGTCACCCGCTGACACTCCGAACATAAAAAACCTACCATGTATTTACTGTATAATGTCACTGAATTTAACACGGAAAACCCGACGAGAATTTTAACTTAATCATTATTTATGTATCCGAGGTCCACTGAAATGTTCTTTGAGTATTAGACAGAACCAGAGGAAGTATGAACATTGAGTTTTTATATCATGGTGGTTGAATGTATGGAATTTGGTCACAATCAATAGTGTCAATAATTCTTGTAGCAGGGAAATCAACAGAAATAGATGGGGGTCTGGTGGGGGGGGGTACATCCCTTAATGAGGATAATTCATTCAAGAAAAGTAGCCGGGTGATGCTTAAGTTACTGGGTAATTGTTTTGGCTCCCGGCTCTTATTGACACCCTTGGCACAATACAGAAAACTCACCCATTGTGATGTGCTTATGACAGTTTTACATCCAAACAACAACGTTTCTGTCATATAGAGATGATGTCTAATCGTAGCACATACAGAGCAGCCACACTATGATGACTACGCCATGGACAGGTGACATGATGGCCACAACCAGCCACAGTCACACGTCACCAGAGCAACCAGCCACAGTCACACGTCACCAGAGCAACCAGCCACAGTCACACGTCACCAGAGCAACCAGCCACAGTCACACGTCACCAGAGCAACCAGCCACAGTCACACGTCACCAGAGCAACCAGCCACAGTCACACGTCACCAGAGCAACCAGACATAGTCACACATCACCAGAGCAACCAGCCACAGTCACATGTCACCAGAGCAACCAGACATAGTACTATAACTTATTATTCCAAGCAAATGCAAGGTAACTTCTAGTACCATTTTTAACATCTTTAACAAGAAGCAGCCAAACCTCTGACATTCCATACTGAAGGCAAATGGTCCTTCACTGATCCACCAGATGATGAAACAGCTATCTAACACGGGTGTCAAGCCGGGCACCAATAAAATTAACTTAAGCATCATCACCCCGCTACTTTTCTTGTTTGAGTGATCATAATTAAGGGGAGTACCCCCCCCCCCGACCCCCACGCCTACCTTTGATGATTTCCCTGCTTATTCAGAGAAAAGTGATATCCCTGTATCTAAGTAATTTCTTTTCTCTACCGAACCAGGTACCAACTAAATAGTGTAAGAATCTCCTGGAAAATTTATTACAGGCAAATGATTCACTATGACCAATAAAATTCAACAGCAAAATGAGAACCATCGAAACAAACAATTTACACAATTTCTGATAACCTACAGAAAATATTACAACCAATTGCAAGTATTTATCCCACAATTTATCCACTGGATAGATAGTATCAGACCTAGCATGACAGTATCTGAAATTCTGAAACACAGTTTATTGCAATCTTCACACATTGGCGACTGGATTGATAGATAAATGACTATTTTTGTAAAATAAATGGAAACACATCATTTTCACAAGACAAAAAACAACAACAAATTTAATGGTTGGGATTTGCCGAATGTTGACTTTATCGTGAATGGCGGCAAAAATGGCTAAAGTGTTAACCTGAATTAAATTTCTTGTCAACAAAATAAGGAAAATCCAAATAACAAACTCGATGATTGATTATTACAAAAACAAATCCATTCCCAAAAGCTGTTTTTTTCCTAAACAGAGAAGATTTACCATCAATAACTTGACCAGGACATTGATTCATTTACGTACATTCACAGAACAAATTGGGGGGTGAAAACAATGCAAGTATCACAGCATATAAATGAAGAACCAGAAAGGCTTGTTTCTCTTTTACCCTCACAATATTCCACAAACGACCATTATTCACAATTAGTATGTTTGGCAAAACCTTCCCTTCCAAGGAAAATGGCCCCTACTCCAAAAAATATTTTGACAGGGTGAAAACAATGCAAGTATCACAGCATATAGATGATGAATCAGATAGGCTAGTTTCTCTTTTACACTCACAATATTCCATATACGATCATTATTCACAATTTGTTTGGTGTAACCTTACTTACCAGGAAAATTGCCCCTACACAGAAAGTTTTAGCAGTGAATTCATAGTTAAACTAGAATGGCAATAAAAAATAATGAATAAAAAAGTAATTACCAACCTAGATCTGCCTACCCACCTAAATTTTAGGTAGGGTTATGCCAAACAAACAAATAAAGGGCTTTAAATCCAGACTACTGTAAAAAACTAGTATGAGAACGACACCAGATATGACAAATTTTATGCTCAATACTAACTTATCCCTTACAAAGCTATGCAGACTGCTGTAAAAAATTTAGGATGACAGCGACACCGGACTTAACAAATTTTATGCTCAAGACTGACTTATTCCTTACCAGGAGGGTAATTACTCAAACATCAGTCCTAAAGATAGTTTATATTGTAAGACATGGATATCTAAAAAAGATTGAAGTCTCAGCATTATATGAACATATCCATAACTATGGGCAGACAGATTGTTACTCCAGAGAATAATAAGTTAGACACACATTTGGTCTTCAGTCACTTTCCCTCCATGATATAAATTAGCGATGGGAACAAGCACTTGATCAAGTACGACAAAACTACGCTGAACGAACGACTTTGCAAACATGCAGGACAACCTTAGGACTTTGATCGTGTTTTACTGATAGTGCTCTATATTTGTTATCTCATATTTTCACCAATTAAAGAAATTAAAATGAGAATATTCATGCCAGGTTGTGGGCAGGTTAAGTTGTTCTATGACATTGGCTATGATCATGTCCTCTACAGGTGGTTTTCAGTTGCTTGCTGAAGAGCAAGGTAAACCCAGTCCAAGTACCCGAAAACCAATTACACTATTTATTTCCACCCTGGCATTTCCCAATTGAATCTGGCTGCCTAACATGTCTGATAAAAAATAATCTGGTCTAGTAATGAAGGAAAATAATTACAATAAAAAATACCACGTTTGCGAATTGCTGATTCCAGACGTTTCGCGTGCGGAAATATTTGCGAATCGCCAAAATCAGTTTGTTTATATTATCTACACATCGTAAAATTATCAATTTCTTAATTTTATTGAATTCTACAAAACAGGTATGGTATGACTCAAAGTATTTTCGGCCACGCAGTTCTTTAGATGTGACTCCATGGAGTACTGCTCTCCAAGTAGTGGCTGCATGGTGTGTAAGAAAAATATACTTTGGTGGAAGTGGAAATTTAAGCTGTGAAAATAGAAAATGTGCAAAACTTTTTCACCTTGCAAACTTTACCAGTTATACAGCAGAAGGAAATTTTTTTGTCTGGTAATGGTTTCGACTATCTGGTGAACTCATATAAACAAAGACCTGTCACAAACCTGGATGAGGATCATTGCAACCATCAAGGCATAAACCAAAGACAGATCAACTGCTAATTCACTTGAACCTAACCACAGAATTAATCACAAACAAAGGAATAAATATATCTGATCCGACATAAGGTTGACTTTTAAATGTTAAAGTTTCAACATAAAACAACATTAACATTTCGCACCAAAAAAAACATAGTTATATAAGTCCTGGCATTATGCCAAAACACAAACAAACAGCTAATACATCATCAATAATTTTCCGGAATATAAACAAAAGAACTCATCTTATATCTTACGTAAAACTTGGGTTGAAAATCTTCTAAAGAATTATCAGAACCTCACATGACACCATCATAACATGATTACCATTTTAATGTAAGGTTTATCGCAAATAATATGGTATAAACCTCGGCAATTTGACTCATATAAATAATACTTCAACTTGACAGTAATGGACGCAATTAGATCGTAATTTTCAAAATTATATAACTACAGCTGCATTTAAGACCTCTTATGTACTAACTAAGAAATAGGGTAATGATACCCTGGTTGGCCATCATGCAATATTAATATAGAGGTAGGGTAATATAAACATGTATCACATTTTAAACCATTAATGTTATATATTTTATGAGAGGAAACATTCACCCTAGTAATAAGGCTTATTTTAGAACAGTAAAATCTCAAGCCATCCACGGAGGTTTTCAAAATGTTTGTAAATATTGTTCTACTTAGTTCATAGGGAACTTTCCGAAAAAAAATCAAGGACTTTTCAAGTACATTTTCCACATTTTCAAGTACTAGAACTGTTGATTTTTTGGTATAGAGAAGAAGTGTCCAGTGTATTTTTATTAAGTTGAACCACCCCTTCCCCCCAAGATGGCCATCACTGCAGCAAAGACAACATTACACAACGTGAGAATTACTTTAAGAGGGCAGAAAGCCTGTCGAGTGCCGTTCTACCATACTTTTGCCTAATCGGCTGTAATAATAGGTCCTATTGAAAATTGAGCTCTCTTGTCATTTTTTCATCTTTTATTCATCATCGTTAGTCTGTTTGTTATTGTTCTTTTTTATTCCTTTTCAAGACCTGTGCGAACCTTGAATCTAGACACAACCAAAGATTCAAGTCTTATGTTCTATGTTACCATGGCAATAAGAATCACCATTCGCAAAAAAGGTTCATTGGGAAAAGTTTTTGAGTCGTTAGCGAACTGCACAATTTTTTTCAATGAAATGCCTCAAAACCTGGGTCTCAAGTTTAATAATCATAATGGTAACCATGGCAATAAGAAATATTATCTTAAAATACGGTTTTGACAGCGAAATTTTCTGAGTTGTAAGCAACGTGTTCAAATTTTGTAATTGAAACACCCCATCTTCATAATGGTTACTATGGAAACAAGAATCATCATTCAAAAATATGATTAATACAAACTCTCATTGCATAAAACCCAAGCGAAGAGCTGGACACTTTCAATAAAATGTGAACAACTCCGATGGGAGTTCTTGTTTTACACACATTGTATAAATAATAAATATACAGAACTTATATGACAAAAATATTTTGTGATTACAGTCGTTACAAATATGAAATATACATAAAACATAGATGACGATAGGCTCATTCTCAGTCTAACATAAAGGTCAAAATCAATTCATCCGCAAATGAAAAAATGTAGAATTGAAAAAGGCAACAGAATAAATCAACTGAAATTCAAAAATTTATCATTCCGAGTGAGACTATTAGGTGATACTTCTCATGTATTTTTTTGGAATAATGAATTTAGATAAAAGGCGCAGATAATGAATTACGCATGCCATGTTCATATTTTTGTTACATACTAATCACAATATGTTTTTTTCTTCAAACATTTGAATAATTGATTAGTGTCGAGCCTAATTTGCATAATTATAACCCATTAAGCATTGGAATAGATTGAATAATACAATAGAGGCAGCATAGATACACGAGGGTTTGAGTCAATATATGGAATATGTTTAATTTCCTTGTGATAAAATTCACCATTGTGCCATTGTGATTTGTATCAGGGGTGTCACTTATTTTTGAATCAGCTAGGAAATCATAAGAAGTAGATGGGGAGTGTGGGGTAGTCCCCATACCCTTCAAATTTGGATTTTTTGCGTGTTAAATTGGGAAAAAGACTAGAAATGACAGTAAAATATTAGGAATAAAATTAAAAGTAAAGAATGTAGTGATTAATTAATGGACAATTGCTATTTGCATAAACTGTCTGTGAGAGAAAATCCTCTATGTCAATTTTTGGCTGAATTGAACTTAAAAATTGCTTCAAACTCATTTGGAATTTTTACATTCAAATTGGGGAAAATTATATACTTTTTGGCAATGGGAATGTAAACAAATATAGGCGATAAAAACAGCCTACTCTGACAATGTACCCACCCTCACATCCTTCTTGAATCTCTCTACATTCTTGATGTTAGAGACATCCTCTAAACCTAGTAACATCACCATGGAGTCAAAAATATACGACAGAACATTGCCCAGGTGACAGTCGTCTGCGTTGTCATCCTCTGACACTATAATCAATGTCAAACTGAAAAAAACACACAATATAATCAGTCTTACGTAATTGAACATAACATGAAATGTATAGAGAACTTTTACTGCAAGGTCTAGACAAATGAAAAATTCCGAAAGACATTTTACATGTTAAAACTCTTTCTTAGTTATTGGAAAACTTGTATAACTGAACCTATGTATCAGAACTACGGAGAAATAATTTCAACAAGAGGCGTTGATAAGACATAGATGTCACCGATATGGGATTTTCAGTAGAATGCAAATACTTTGTTGGTAAAGGCTAAATAATTTTGAAGCAATATGAATTGAAGCCATCTATTCTTTAAAGTCATTAATTAGAAACCAATTGTTTAAGTACAAAATGGCTGTAACTCCTCCAAAAATAACCAAATTGTAACTGAAATCAAACTTAATCCATCCTTTCAAGAGTTATTGATAGGAAACCAATTTTGCTAAGTAAAAAATGGCCATAACTCTTCAAAACATTGCCGGATTGTAACTGAATTAACACTTGCCCTGTGTTTTATTATCCTCTGCTTATGTACCCAATATGAATGGAATCCATACAGCCTTGCAAGAGATATAACTTACAGATCAGAGCAAATTTTTCAAGTAAGAAAGGAACACAACTCCTCCAAATATTTGCTGATTCTAACTGAATTCTCACTTGACCTGTATTTTATTATCCTATGTTTATGTGCCAAATGTGATTGGAATCCATTCATCTGCTCAAGAGTTATTGAAAACCAATTTTTTGCACGGACGGATGGCAGGACATACAGATAGGGGTACCACTTTATACCCCTTCACCATTCTTTGAATGGCTGGGAAATTACAAACAAGAGGGCCCAAGTAGTTCAGACTAGCTATTAAGCGGAATAAAAACACTTGCAAGGTACTTGACATGGATGTTATGATAATCAGGTCAAATATTTTGAATAACTTTCAAAGACATGTAACAGAAGAAGTAACATAATTATTGTTAAAAAGTGTTTTCTATGATTTGACCAAATGACAGAGAGTGAGGAGACCTGGTGCCAGTGAAAAGGTGTAGAGCAGTGGAGACCACATTCATAAAACATGTACTGGACCACCACACAAAGAATGGAAGAACTAGGATAGCACTAGTTGGTAGCATTATAGCCAGTAGCTATTAAAACTCCAATTTGGCAACAATCATGTGCCAAGCTTGGCTCTAAGTGCCACTAGAGTTTGAAATAAAGCAGTGTAAAAATGACTCATCTCCTATGACGCCACCTTTCGTGACCTAGGTTTGAACCTGACTAGATCCATTTGCATAAAATCAACCTAAAACGTACCTCTGGGAAAATTATTCCAACAACTGTTTTTGAAATTTATGCAATGCATTTAATAAGAATAAAAATTGCTCTCTGACCAAGGCTGGTGAAGACTGGACAAAGTTATTGATCGGATAAGATCAATTTTAGGTTATTTCTCTAATTAAAGGGCAATAACTCTGGAGTGACAAGTGCCATATGACTGGTTATCAAACTAGTTTAATATATTATGCCGATACACATTCTGACCAAGTCTTGTGAAGATTGGACAAAGAATTCCAAAGTTATTGATCGGACAACATGCTGGACGCCGCCCACCGCCCACCAGCCCAATCGCTGCAAGTGAAACTATAATACGTCCAGTTCTATGAATGGGGTATAAAAACCAGCTACCAACTTAAGCTACATAAACTAGGTTATGAAGTTAGATGATAAATGAGGAGAGGGCCTGAAAACTATCCATATTTTGCATTCAGAATGTGACCTACAGAAAGCTTAAAAGGCAATTGTTGAGGACAGACAGATAACCCATTGACAAACTAACAATCTGATTAACTCGCCCTTATATTCAGGTGATCTACCATACAGGTTAATTTCGATTTTTAAAGTAAGGGAATAGAATAACTACATATGAGAAAGTTGGGCACTGACATCACAGATGTTTCATGTTCAAAGGTGTAAATACTATCTGCAGTATGCATAATTATGTTCTCTAATTTTGCAGCTAAATAAAGAAAGAGAATCAAGTTGAATTCACCATTTGTTAATACATTTTATTTCTTAGCTCATAATTATTTAAAATAAGAGAACCTAGTTTCTATTGTAGTCAGCTGTTCAGGATTTGAATACCTCTTAGAGAAACAATTAAATTAGTATGTGCAAATAAGAAATAATTAAAACTATTAATCTACTATTAGCACATTTAGATGGCAAAGAATTATATTCTACAGCATCTAATCCAGTTTCAGTGTCACTAATTGTATTAAATTAATTCTCATGTGACTTTTTTTTTAAATTAGCAACAAACACAAACAGGTTCTATTGTTTGTCTTTTTTTAAATTTAATGTAACATTGCTGCATATCTAATTCAAACCATGTAGTCGACGCCAAAATAATACTATACATGTTGTACACAAAAGATCATGTAAAGAAAATATGACACCAGTATACACTAGACCAGTAAATTAGTAAATAGGCAAAACTTCTTATGGTAGAGTTTTCCACATAGAGGCAACCTTTAACAGTATTTACCAGACTGACAAAGTACATCTTTCTTTCTTTACTGTAAACTTTCCCCTTTTTTACCTGACCAAATAAATTACACCGACATGTCAGTAGCGGTGGGACTATATTGATGCAACTTTGCTTTAAAAAAGTACATTGTGATGATATCAAATCTAATATTGTACAGCAATCGGTTTTGATCGCATAGGAATGTGACTCGTTCTCAAACAAATGCAAGGAAGTATTTAGATTTGCAATGAATTCGATGTACTCCACCCAATTTAAGCTTGTAAGTAAAATTTTTGTTTCAAAACATCAGAGCTGTGGTTACTGTGTTGCCTTGTGTAACAGTTGTATTTCCTGTTTCGATTTCTACCGACCAAGACCCCAATTCATCAGTTTTGCAACTTATTTCTCTGGCAAGTTTACACAAAATTATTATTAGATAAACGATTTTAAAAAAATAAAGAAAATCGTGATGCATCGATGGAGTGATTTATTGTCTCACCCTAAGAGACATTTGGCAAACTTGGGAAGTGATCTCTTTAAAAAATCAAATACCTATCGTGAAAAGTTTTCCAAACTATCTTGGAGTCATCCGTCACAGTTGACAACAGTTCCACATCATGTGACCTTGCAAACATATGAACTCCATTCAAAGAACCAATCACAGGAAATGGAAGCTGTGGGAATAAAACAATTATATTAATATCTAGAAACTAATAAATATCAAGAAAACAGGTTAATAACATTCTGACCACAGGTGTTATGGAGCAATGGAGGTTAAACCTGCTGATTGTTTAATGTAGATCGAGTCTGAATGGGGTGACATATAGTATAATCTTATAGAATTTGTATTAATTACAAAACAAACACTCTGGATGACTGCTTCCTGGTTAACTAACCAGTACCCGTACATTATTTGAAGCTAATAATTATTGCACAACTTCGTTAATGTAAACAGAAAATGAGTGGTGTCATGTAACATTTATCAACGAATAATTTGACTGAAGAACCAAAGCTACATGGCCTGCAAATCGTATACGCATTAAAGCGGCGTCTTCTTTAGGAATGCATTAAGGAATGACACCAAATAAAGTTACGAACAGTTTTGGGTACGAATACATCACACACCATTCATGGCCGATGTGCACAATATCGCTAGTTAGTTCTATTGGACATTAATAGTTTAAACCTGTTTAAGTCCATTTTTACTGCGTGCGAATACGGGAACTCCACCGCTTGTTGTTAAACAAAAAATATAAGCAACCATCACGTTATTTGTTTACGTCCCGTCTCGTGGACACCATTTTCCCGCAACAAGGTGCATGACGGGATAGGCTCTGCTCGATTTCTTAACGCATAAGTTGATTTTCATGTCTGTTTTGCAGTAAAAAGGAACTAAATGTAGTTAAATTTTCTCATAAAACACACGAAAGTGATAATAGTATTGAATATAATCATACAACTACAAAATTGGGTCTAATCATGCTATTTACAAACTTTTCAGAACCCTATTCCATAAGTGCTGGATTTCAAATCGTTCGCGCCTCACAGCGTTCTTGGCTGGAAAAGAAGACGGAAAATGATGTATACAAACTCTGCATGTATCATTAATAACAATCATTTTACGAGAAAAAGACATGTTTCTTTTTCCTTATAGTATATATTTCTAAACTGCGGTGTTGGATTCAGTTGTCAGTTCGAAAAATCGTGGATAATTTTCTGCCAGCGCCAGACGAAACAAAACTGTTGAGCAATGCCATGATTTTGCAATTTGTGGCAGTTCCTGGATTGATATTTTTCATTGACCTGCATAATATACACAAAATCATCGCATCAAACGACAATTTCATTGCTTTTGCTTACAATTTATATAGATTGGTAATTAAACTCTCCTTAAACAAGGTCTTACAACTTTGAAAATGCATAATGTAGACAAGTACAACTACAGATCGACCTACGTTGTAGAGCTACCCATATATTCAGAGTGAGCAACCTACCCGAACTAGGTGGTAGATGCACACACAGTGAACAACTCTAAGTCATGATTGACCTATGTAAAGGATATCACTAACTAACAAACTTTTTACCGACATGACATTAATAAACTTTATAACAAACACAGGCAATATAATATTTTTTTTAATACAGAGACAGACATCACAAACAAACATAACAATAAGTACAAAAATGCACAAAACCTGGAAATGAAAGAAGGCTTTGGGAAAGTCCGACAACCAATGGGGTCCACTAGCTTATTGCATGTACCGTCACCAAACTTTGCAGAAATGTTAGATTGGTAAGTGAATTTGTGAACCTGTGCTTATTGGGTTATTGCCCTTAGCTTTAGACCACTTTCATATTTCATGTTTGGTTATCTTTGGGCAAAAACTGAATCTGAACTGTATATAAATAATCGGTTACTCTTAAAGCCGAATAATACTGAATAACTACGGAATAATACATTTATTGTGCAAATAATACTCAATGTATACTTTTAGGTGAAATGTATATGAATATGGTATAAAACAAGTTTTTGGCATATGGTGACCAGTCTCAAAATGTCTGTTTCATAAATGTTTGAGTGACTTCCCTTGATAATGAATGGATTGTTTCCCTTGGTTTAATTTAGCTATATTAATGGTCCATCAAGTAGTCTTCAGATGCAAAGTATATACACATTTGATACATGTAGATTCTACTGATGAATTAAAAGTTATATCAAAATCATGTAGAAAGAATAAATCCTCATATTGTCTTAGTAGAATTTAAGTTATAAATAAACGTGGAAAGAACTTAAAGGAAATATTTGTTATAATGCTGAAACGGAAGTAAATCAATTATGTTCTTCTTTGTTAAGATATTATATCTAATGTACTATTGATGTCAGTATAAATAATTCAAAATATGATAATTATTTTTTGCATTATTCCAAGGTTTTTTTAATTTAATATCTCACTGTACATAATAGACATGGTATAAAAATTGAACAGTGAAAATAATTAATCAAACTACAGATTAGATACATTTTCCAAGCATTTAATTACACATTTACTGTCTGAAGACCCAGTGGCAAATCAAGGGAAGCAACCACAATATGAAGGGAGACAATTCTTGGATATCATAAAATGCTTGATTACAATCAAAATAATAAAAATGTACCTTTTTACAGCATATGCTTACATATTTCACCTAAAAGTACACAACTATGAGTATTATTTGAATAAATAAATGTATTATTAGGTAGTTATTTTGTATTATTCGGTATTATTCTGCTTTAAGAGAAACCCATAAATAATGGTTATTTGGTATACTTCGTGTATCATAGCTCAAATGGTTCCAAGTTTGACTCTTATTTTTCATTATTTAGTGTATTGTGTAAAAATCAGACTAGTATTGATAGTATTTATTTGCTGTAGTGGCATACGGCCTAGTTAAACTGAACACGTGATTTGATTATTTCATTCTACCGGTACAGTGGCCACATTATGGTTATTGCAATCAGTGGTGCAAATAGGCCCACATTTTTATGTACATTAAACATCAAGCTTGACATGGTTTCCTTTGTATCATCACTAATAAGAGCAAAGTTAAGGAAAGTGGTGGCATCTGTGTCCCATGGACACAATTCTAGTTGGTCAGTGATCATCTTTCTCACCTTTTTAGGCATAGTGGTAGAGAACCTCACTCCTGATCAGGAGGTGTCTCATGAGGACTAGCTGGTACTCCTGGAAGCAGTCATGGAGGCTGATAAGTATAAGTTGTAATAACATGTTTCACATTTGATGTAAAATAAATAAGTTTAAATGAAATTCCTCAACTTGCTGTCCATGCTTATATTGACATCAATGGAGAGCTCCTCAAGCCCCCTAACCAGAGAAATGTTGTCAGGTAAACCATCCTCAGGCAATTACTTGAACAATATGGATGATGAGATATTTTTATACCCATTATTTTAAGATCATTTTAAAATTTGGCTTAAAGGGGTATTATGATTAATTTTAGTGTAACATTAAGTATGTTTTCCTTCAGCATGTTCCTTGCATTGAAATACATTGTTTTCATATTTCATACCACCATCACCAGCTTCTACCAACAACTTCCTTGTTTTTCCCTTGATCTGATGAGTTATTGGAAGTACCTCCTTTGTTGAAAATAATGAATTTGTACTTTAATTCTATTCTTTTTTAGATGGTTTACCAGGTTTGATTCCTAGTTGGAGCAGGTCATGTCTTTCTGTGACATTTGACTGTGATCATTTGTCCTCCACTTCTGATTTATATGGAGAAGTTGTCAGCTGCTTGTGGAAGGACAATTTAGTACTGGTTGGTAATTAATTCCAAGAAATATACTTACGGGTGTTAAGCCTAAGAAAAAAATTGAACGGTTTACCTCAATCAATTGACATTTACATACTTGAGGAACGGTCGCTACAATTGTTCCTACAGCTAACAGTTGCTTTTTTTGTCAATTGTTTATTCTCTACTAATTGTTCTGATCATGTAACCTTGAAAATAACTCGCAGTGTCATGTAGAACATTACTTATTCCAAAAATGACCCCTTTTCTATTCACAAATTAAGTTGGCTTAGCTACCCTCCTAACCATGACCCCCTTTGACCTGTAATTTTAATTCGGGCTTCATTTCTGTTGGCCAATCATGCATCAGATTATAGAGGAGTATTACAACATGTTTCTGTTAAAATGACATGAAAATCCGAATATCTTCTTGCTATTATTTGTTCTTTACCTGTTAGATGACTTCATGCAATATTTTAAGTCTCAGCTATTTGTATCATACCAAACTCCAGCCCCCATGTATAATGTTTCATGTCTTTGCCTGTTACATATTGGCCTACTTTGCCAATGCCTATCTATACATTTATAAACATGAATTTTCTCTCAGCCTATCAGGAGTTGCATAATCCACTTCATTTGTTGCAGTTCCATATTCTAAAAAATCACTCCTATCAAAACATGCCATCACATGATTCATACTGAGGACAATATAGACATCAGATTTTCCCATTCATTGTAGCCGAGATAAGTGTTATTTTATGCTAAAGATAGAATTTTAATTCATGTCATGAACGTTTTAGATCGTCAATCTCGTTCCGGAAACTGAAGTCTTATTTGATGTAAGCCTAATGGCATTCCTGCTGGATTTTATTGCTGTATGACTTGTTATATTGGATTCAGGCACTTTTCAGATAGTCCAATAACCTCCTGTGACAATTTCAAGTATATTTTCCTTGTAGGTGAGACATCAACCCATCAAATTAGTTGACAGTCTATTGTTACTGAACATTGAAAATTTGCCGGGACATTTTATTTTTATTTAGTCTCAGTGGGATATATATTTCACTTAGATGGAACTGTAATAGATCTGTCAGTTAATAATCAATCATTGTTGTGTAGATAGATACAAGGATTCTTTGGTCTATCTCAGAATCTGTTGCTTAAACTTTTGTTGTCTGTATTTGTAGGGATTTGCGAGAGGAATTGTGTGAGGCAGAATATTCTAATTCTGGTACCTACGAAAATACAGAGCTGCTTCTAATTAAATCACTGTTGGAAAACCACAAAGTGATCTTGAGTAAGTGAAATTATTGGGAACATAATTTCAATGATTTTCAGTCAGTGAAAAAGGGTCATTACTTGGTTTCAAATAATAGAACATGAAAAAGTATTGCTTTGGTGAGTTTAAGGTATTTTTATTGATTACCTTGCATTTGTTTCTAGTTTGCAGTGCTACGCGATGCAAGATCATGCTCCATGAGAATTTGGCTTGATTCTGTCAATTATGAATGCAACATGATGTAAAGTCTCAAGACAATTATAATTGGGAGACTGCTTCATTGTGTAAATGGATCATTGGGTGAAAGTGCTTTCAACAAAAGACGATGTTATAATGCAGATGAGGCGATGTTTGTTAATATACAGTGCAAGCCTTTCTGGGCAATACCCGTTAGGAGATGCACATTTTGGCTGTTACATAGAGGTTGTTGTTCTTGTGAGGCTAAATTGATTGTACATATAACCTCACTGAAAGACCACCTCAATAATAAGACTAACTCAAAATTAAGAACACAGTTTTCAAGTCCTTTTTTTACTATTCTGCTCTTTATTCAACCTCAATATTAAGACCACCTCAATATTAAGACCAGTTTTCAAGGGTGGTCACATTATTATTGAAGTTTTGCTGTACATACATGCACATGCATTTCTGAATTTCAAGACGAAAAAAACTGGTAGAAGGCTTTTTTTAATGTTTCATGGACTGGTATCAATTCCGTAATGCATGATCTCGTCTGAAATCTCCTATATGTAGCTGATCAATACAATAAGACAACAAATATAGCATGTGTTAATTGAGTCTTTATGGTAATGAGTGGAAATTAATGTTACAATATGGTATGCAGTGAAGATGTTGTATTGCACGGCTGTTGCACGATCTAGCCTGGAGATAATGTATATCAATAAACTGTAGAGTCTGTGGTGACAGTCATCATATATATATTTATGGTAATTAAGTTATTATCAATTATGCACATTCATGTGACAGCTTTGTTACATCATGGTACAAAATGTAAACTCACTAAAGTATAAACTGTAGAATTGATGAGCTTTGGCAGGAGTTTGAATTGCATTGAAGTCATTCTCAGTATTTCTGACAGTGTCAAGTCATACTTGGTATTTCTGACAGTGTCAAGTCATACTCGGTATTTCTGACAGTGTCAAGTCATACTCGGTATTTCTGACAGTGTCAAGTCATACTCGGTATTTCTGACAGTGTCAAGTCATACTCGGTATTTCTGACAGTGTCGTACAGTTGACAAATACCAAAGGAAAATTACTTCTCTTCAAGTTGTGATTTTGTACTTTCTGTCCACTAATTCATATTTGTTCTGTCTATCTTCAGTATATACAAGGAGAGGCATAGTGATCAAGGGGTAGGAGACGTGACTCCTGACCCGACGTCATGAGTTTGAATCCTGTCATGGGCAAGGTTGAATGGCAATCTGTGCTGTCCCAGATTTAATTGCACATACTGTAAAGGAAATACGGTAACAGTCATTGAGTGTGATTAAAGTTGTAAGGACTTGTTTGCCAATTAATAAATAAGATGAAACATCTACAGCACATATAAGATTATCTTTGTCTTGGCACGTTAACTCTTTTAGAAAGGTTGGGTATGGGTAGCCACATGCTCAAACTAAAAGCAATCTTCAGTTATCTTACAAGTACCATTGAAACAAATAGATTTTAGGACAACTGCGGTTAGGCACGAAAGATGGCTTCATTAAAAATTCTGAATCCATTTTGCTGGAAAATAGGCCCAAAGGTGTTGCCCACTTGAAAATCTATTACAGATTCAATTCCGTCATCTCTTACAGGGCATAAGATGGTCGCTTTTGAGTTGTTTTACATCCAATGTAATTTGAATTCTTCATTTTTTTTTGTAAACCAATTCTGTAGCAAGTTTTTTTTCCTTTATATTTTAAATGCCAATCTTTGTCTTCAATTTGCTCTATTTCTTTCCAAGTATGCTTAAGAAGTTTATTATCTCATCAGATATTGCCGTGAATAGTTGTAATTATACGAAAAAGTGGTGTTCTCATCAAGATCAGTAATCATTCTAATTACGGTGCATTATAAGTCCATCAAGTTTTCATAATCGCTCAAATGCCTGCAAGTCTCTATGTCATAAAATATGGTGCTTACCGTTTTTGCATGAAGACGACATGAAATTACTTCCCTTTTTTACAGGCATGGGTATGGATCTAGTTGCACACTAAATACGTATAAATATACTATCATTCTGAGGAAATGGCGTATTAATGAGAATTTGATTGTTTTCATAGATGGTAAGTTCGATATTTGTGGCCAGAATGATTTCTCCTTCATCTAATACACTTCTAGAACAATTTATATGTAATTCTATCCTTGCAATTAAGTATAATCAACATCATAAATCTGTGGGTATCTGGGATTTATATAATTTTACTTGACCTTGGATGGAAATATCTTGGAAATACAATTGTAAGAAGTGTATTATCTGCTTTATGCGTATGTAAACATGTTTAAATATTGGGAAAAGTTGAACGTTCTGTAAACAATGGTTAATCTTAAGTTGTTCCGTAATCTTGTAAGCAAGACTGGTAAACAGTGATAAATCTAAGTTGTTCCATAATCTTGTGAGCAAGACTGGTAAACAGTGATTAATCTAAGTTGTTCCATAATCTTGTGAGCAAGACTGGTAAACAGTGATAGATCTAAGTTGTTCCATAATCTTGTGAACAAGTCTGGTAAACAGTGATAAATCTAAGTTGTTCCGTAATCTTGTAAGCAAGACTGGTAAACAATGGTTAATCTAAGTTGTTCCATAATCTTGTAAGCAAGACTGGTAAACAATGATAAATCTAAGTTGTTCCATAATCTTGTAAGCAAGACAGGTAAACAGTGATAAATCTAAGTTGTTCCATAATCTTGTGAGCAAGACTGGTAAACAATGGTACATCTAAGTTGTTCCATAATCCTGTAAGCAAGACTGGTAAACAATGATAAATCTTTAATTGTTCCATAATCTTGTAAGCAAGACTGGTAAACAATGGTACATCTAAGTTGTTCCATAATCTTGTGAGCAAGACAGGTAAACAGTGATAAATCTAAGTTGTTCCATAATCCTGTAAGCAAGACTGGTAAACAATGATAAATCTTTAATTGTTCCATAATCTTGTAAGCAAGACTGGTAAACAATGATAAATCTAAGTTGTTCCATAATCCTGTAAGCAAGACTGGTAAACAATGATAAATCTTTAATTGTTCCATAATCTTGTACGCAAGACTGGTAAACAATGGTACATCTAATGTGTTCCATAATCTTGTAAGCAAGACTGGTAAACAGTGATAAATCTAAGTTGTTCCATAATCTTGTAAGCAAGACAGGTAAACAATGGTAAATCTAGGTTGTTCCATAATCTTGTAAGCAAGACAGGTAAACAATGATAAATCTAAGTTGTTCCATAATCTTGTAAGCAAGACAGGTAAACAATGATAAATCTAAGTTGTTCCATAATCTTGTAAGCAAGACTGGTAAACAATGGTACATCTAAGTTGTTCCATAATCTTGTAAGCATGACAGGTAAACAATGGTAAATCTAAGTTGTTCCATAATCTTGTAAACAAGACAGGTAAACAGTGATAAATCTAAGTTGTTCCATAATCTTGTAAGCAAGACTGGTAAACAATGATAAATCTAAGTTGTTCCATAATCTTGTAAGCAAGACAGGTAAACAGTGATAAATCTAAGTTGTTCCATAATCTTGTAAGCATGACTGGTAAACAATGGTAAATCTTAAATTGTTCCATAATCTTGTAAGCAAGACTGGTAAACAATGATAAATCTAAGTTGTTCCATATTCTTGTAAGCAAGACTGGTAAACAATGATAAATCTAAGTTGTTCCATAATTTTGTAAGCAAGACAGGTAAACAATGGTAAATCTTAAATTGTTCCATAATCTTGTAAGCAAGACTGGTAAACAATGATAAATCTAAGTTGTTCCATATTCTTGTAAGCAAGACTGGTAAACAATGGTAAATCTTAAATTGTTCCATAATCTTGTGAGCAAGACAGGTAAACAGTGATAAATCTAAGTTGTTCCATATTCTTGTAAGCAAGACTGGTAAACAATGGTACATCTAAGTTGTTCCATATTCTTGTAAGCAAGACTGGTAAACAATGATAAATCTAAGTTGTTCCATAATCTTGTAAGCAAGACTGGTAAACAATGGTACATCTAAGTTGTTCCATAATCTTGTAAGCAAAACTGGTAAACAATGGTACATCTAAGTTGTTCCATAATATTGTAAGCAAAACTGGTAAACAATGATAAATCTAGGTTGTTCCATAATCTTGTAAGCAAGACTGGTAAACAATGGTTAATCTAAGTTGTTCCATAATCTTGTAAGCAAAACTGGTAAACAATGATAAATCTAAGTTGTTCCATAATCTTGTAAGCAAAACTGGTAAACAATGATAAATCTAGGTTGTTCCATAATCTTGTAAGCAAGACTGGTAAACAATGGTACATCTAAGTTGTTCCATAATCTTGTAAGCAAAACTGGTAAACAATGATAAATCTAAGTTGTTCCATAATCTTGTAAGCAAAACTGGTAAACAATGGTACATCTAAGTTGTTCCATAATCTTGTAAGCAAGACTGGTAAACAATGATAAATCTAAGTTGTTCCATAATCTTGTAAGCAAGACTGGTAAACAATGGTACATCTAAGTTGTTCCATAATCTTGTAAGCAAAACTGGTAAACAATGATAAATCTAAGTTGTTCCATAATCTTGTAAGCAAAACTGGTAAACAATGGTACATCTAAGTTGTTCCATAATCTTGTAAGCAAGACTGGTAAACAATGGTACATCTAAGTTGTTCCATAATCTTGTAAGCAAGACTGGTAAACAATGGTACATCTAAGTTGTTCCATAATCTTGTAAGCAAAACTGGTAAACAATGGTACATCTAAGTTGTTCCATAATCTTGTAAGCAAAACTGGTAAACAATGGTACATCTAGGTTGTTCCATAATCTTGTAAGCAAGACTGGTAAACAATGGTACATCTAAGTTGTTCCATAATCTTGTAAGCATGACTGGTAAACAATGGTACATCTAAGTTGTTCCATAATCTTGTAAGCATGACTGGTAAACAATAGTAAATCTAAGTTGTTCCATAATCTTGTAAGCATGACTGGTAAACAATAGTAAATCTAAGTTGTTCCATAATCTTGTAAGCATGACTGGTAAACAATAGTAAATCTAAGTTGTTCCATAATCTTGTAAGCATGACTGGTAAACAATAGTAAATCTAAGTTGTTCCATAATCTTGTAAGCAAGACTGGTAAACAATGATAAATCTAAGTTGTTCCATAATCTTGTAAGCATGACTGGTAAACAATGATAAATCTAAGTTGTTCCATAATCTTGTAAGCAAGACTGGTAAACAATAGTAAATCTAAGTTGTTCCATAATCTTGTAAGCATGACTGGTAAACAATGGTACATCTAAGTTGTTCCATAATCTTGTAAGCAAGACTGGTAAACAATGATAAATCTAAGTTGTTCCATAATCTTGTAAGCAAGACTGGTAAACAATAGTAAATCTAAGTTGTTCCATAATCTTGTAAGCAAGACTGGTAAACAATGATAAATCTAGGTTGTTCCATAATCTTGTAAGCAAGACTGGTAAACAATGATAAATCTAGGTTGTTCCATAATCTTGTAAGCATGACTGGTAAACAATGGTACATCTAAGTTGTTCCATAATCTTGTAAGCAAGACTGGTAAACAATGGTACATCTAAGTTGTTCCATAATCTTGTAAGCAAGACTGGTAAACAATGGTACATCTAAGTTGTTCCATAATCTTGTAAGCAAGACTGGTAAACAATGGTAAATCTAAGTTGTTCTATAATCTTGTAAGCAAGACTGGTAAACAATGATAAATCTAGGTTGTTCCATAATCTTGTAAGCATGACTGGTAAACAATGGTACATCTAAGTTGTTCCATAATCTTGTAAGCATGACTGGTAAACAATGGTACATCTAAGTTGTTCCATAATCTTGTAAGCAAGACTGGTAAACAATGGTACATCTAAGTTGTTCCATAATCTTGTAAGCAAGACTGGTAAACAATGGTACATCTAAGTTGTTCCATAATCTTGTAAGCAAGACTGGTAAACAATGGTAAATCTAAGTTGTTCTATAATCTTGTAAGCAAGACTGGTAAACAATGATAAATCTAAGTTGTTCTATAATCTTGTAAGCAAGACAGGTAAACAATGATAAATCTAAGTTGTTCCATAATCTTGTAAGCATGACAGGTAAACAATGATAAATCTAAGTTGTTCCATAATCTTGTAAGCAAGACAGGTAAACAATGATAAATCTAAGTTGTTCCATAATCTTGTAAGCAAGACAGGTAAACAATGATAAATCTAAGTTGTTCCATAATCTTGTAAGCAAGACAGGTAAACAATGATAAATCTAAGTTGTTCCATAATCTTGTAAGCAAGACAGGTAAACAATGATAAATCTAAGTTGTTCCATAATCTTGTAAGCAAGACAGGTAAACAATGATAAATCTAAGTTGTTCCATAATCTTGTAAGCAAGACAGGTAAACAATGATAAATCTAAGTTGTTCCATAATCTTGTAAGCAAGACAGGTAAACAATGATAAATCTAAGTTGTTCCATAATCTTGTAAGCAAAACTGGTAAACAATGATAAATCTAAGTTGTTCCATAATCTTGTAAGCAAGACTGGTAAACATTGATAAATCTAAGTTGTTCCATAATCTTGTAAGCATGACTGGTAAACAATGATAAATCTAAGTTGTTCCATAATCTTGTAAGCAAGACAGGTAAACAATGATAAATCTAAGTTGTTCCATAATCTTGTAAGCAAAACTGGTAAACAATGGTACATCTAAGTTGTTCCATAATCTTGTAAGCAAGACAGGTAAACAATGATAAATCTAAGTTGTTCCATAATCTTGTAAGCAAGACAGGTAAACAATGGTACATCTAAGTTGTTCCATAATCTTGTAAGCAAGACAGGTAAACAATGGTAAGTCTAAGTTGTTCCATAATCTTGTGAGCAAGACTGGTAAACAATGGTAGATCTAAGTTGTTCCATAATCTTGTAAACAAGACAGGTAAACAATGGTAAATCTAAGTTGTTCCATAATCTTGTAAGCAAGACTGGTAAACAATGGTAAATATAAGTTGTTCCATAATCTCGTAAGCAAGACTGGTAAACAATGATAAATCTAAGTTGTTCCATAATCTTGTAAGCAAGACAGGTAAACAATGGTAAGTCTAAGTTGTTCCATAATCTTGTAAGCAAGACAGGTAAACAATGGTACATCTAAGTTGTTCCATAATCTTGTAAACAAGACAGGTAAACAATGGTACATCTAAGTTGTTCCATAATCTCGTAAGCAAGACTGGTAAACAATGATAAATCTAAGTTGTTCCATAATCTTGTAAGCAAGACTGGTAAACAATGGTAAATATAAGTTGTTCCATAATCTTGTAAGCAAGACATGTTTTAGACAAGGGAATTCTTGATTAAGATGATGAAAAGAGTGTTTAATAGTGAATATGTATTAAAGGTAAATAGTCTTGGTTTTTTGTCTAAATATGCCTAGTTGTAAATATGAGAAACTCGAGATGTACTCTACAACACTACACTGTTACTTTTCATACAGGCTTCCAAGAACCACTGGTACATTTGTCCGGTACGGGTATTTTCTATTCTGACCTATGCGCCGAGTAAGCGTTGGCATTTGATATACCTGTATTGAACTCATATCTCGTAGTTCCAAGAAAATTTTAAGACAAGTTATAATGAAGTGTTTTTAAGTACTTCTGTATGTATTCATTACCATTCCATTTCTCTATTATTTCGTAGCATATTTTTGATAAAAAAATAGACTATCTACATTTAATGAAAATATTTGTAAGAATATATGCAAGTCTCTTCCTGCTTTGCAATAATAGTACTCATCGCATAACTGTCATAAATCTATTTTTTATGAAAATACTGCTTTATTAAAAGGTGATTATTAATAAAATGTGATTATTATGAATAGACGTGTTCTGATAGCATATTCATTTCAAGGTAAGAAAATAGTAAAAAATGGAGAATTTTGCCCTATTCTTGCAAAGTAAATTCAGCTGAAGTCATCTTCTATTGGTATACTATTTTTTGTTGAAATTCAGAAATTTTAAATTAATTATTGTAACTGTGACGATATTGTTCTTGCGTGTAAACCTACTGCATTTCAATGTTATATATTTTGTCCATTTTGCTCTTGTTTTCCCATGCTGTTTTTTTGTGATTTTTTTTATTTAAAGTAAGATCACATTTATTGTGTCATTTGTGTTCAGCTACGTAGCTGTCAATGAAGTTGTTGCATTTATATACATACATCGAAGCAGTAAAACAAAAGACATACACTTTATTGTTTTGCTGACTGATTACTTGAAATTTGTAAATCTGTGATGTATAGATATAATTTGGCTTTGTATTGCAGCCCCCTACCCGCGGTTGACCAGTCCTCATCAATTTATACCTTCTATTAAACTGTCTTAGTTGCCTCCCTTTAACTGTGATAGCGAGCGATGAAAGCTTTTTATGATCGTTTAAAAATGTTTTAGCTATGAAAATCCATATTGAGTATTTTATTCTGAAATGGTGTGATATTTTGTGAACAAGTTTTTTGTTCAACACAGAAGATGCTTTTTTATTGATTCATCTGAAAATAATCTTCATTCTTGTTCAACTGTGATATTTTAACTGTTTTCCTCAGTGCTATTTTTACAGTTTTCTCAAGTTACTGCTTTATTTTGCTGATTAGTTTGATTATCACCAGTGAATTTAACATTAGTACAGAAAAGTGATAACTGCATGCAAAGTACAAATTAGATGTATTCTTAATTTTAGGTATATTAGCTGATATTATCTATTGGTCTGAATAAGTAATGAATCATGTCTATACTAGTCTTCAAACTCTTGTAAATTTTGTTTCACATGTATCGTAAATTTGTCATATATTTATGACACATTTTTCTTTATTTCGCTTTAATGATATGCGAGATCTTAATAATATTTAATGTCGTCTGCTGATAATTCTTCTAATTGAAGAGTTCTCGATGTACTTCATATTGAAGAGTCCTTTGTTGGACATAATTCTTTTCCTGCATCATGTTTTATGAATTTACTGGTGGCTAATTCTACCAAAAACAAGAGGTGGTAAGAGGGACACAGGAAAAGCTAAGAGATATATATGAGTTCAAATTCTTTGAGAAAATTGCTTAAACTGACCTGAGAAGTGGGGGGAATAAATAATAGAAACCCCATTATTTGGCACATTAAAGAAACAAATTGCAGCTAATATAAGATGGGTGTGAACATAGCGAAATATTTAGTCACTGGTCTGTCTCTCTTTGAAATACACAACATGTAAAGATTTACTTTATTGGTAATGTGGAAACCAATTTTCTACATTTGTACATACCATATATTAAAAGGTATTTTCTTGAATTTAGCAGCTTCGTTATAGATTTTCAGCATTTACACCCATAGTGTACCTCTAAAAGATATGCGTAAAATAACTATCTACATATTCTAATATTCTGTTGAGCTTCCATGTTATGGTTATTGACGTGGAATCAGTTGCCCCATACCTCAATGAGTTGAAGTCTCACCTGTGATTGAGTTCTGTTGTGTTAGATAGCAATCTATAATATTATTAATCAGGTAGGACATTTTATTTACTTTGGCCCTACCTATAACATCCGGCTATAGATATTTGTTGATACATGTATATGCTCTCACTATGGTAATAAATGTTCAGCTAGGTATTAGTGTTTGAGGAAGTAAGTGGCTCTCAAGGTTGTTTACTTTTCTGATGAAACCGCTTGAATATATCCTCCAAATCTCTAAATTGAGTGTTTGAACTTGGGCTATTGTCACCTGCCTTCTTATTGGCTGATAAGATATTTTTGAAATTTAAGAAAAACAATTTGTTGGTCATACTTGGAAGTGATGTTATCTTATTATTTATGTATATTTTAGCCATGATTTTTATTAACAGGTATGGTTGTCAAGATTTCGATTAATATTAATCGAATATGATTGTTAAGATTATTTGAGATGAAAGGGGGGTAATAAGTTAATAATTGGGTGTAAACCTTGTGAGGTCTAGCTTTAAACCAGTAGTTTGGAGCAGGATTGTATTATGTATGGTAACTGTTTAATTGAGATAGCGGTTACAGACATATTTCGCTGACTTCTTGGTATCTTCATGTATATTGCTATTATAAGGGACTGTATAATACAATGACTGGCCTTGTCACTTAGTGGTAGAACATTTGCCTTTGGTGCAGAAGAGTCACTTAGTGGTAGAACATTTGCCTTTGGTGCAGAAGAGTCACTTAGTGGTAGAACATTTGCCATTGGTGCAGAAGAGTTTCTAAGTGGTAAAACATTTGCCTTTGGTGCAGAAGAGTCACATAGTGGTAGTACAATTGCCTTTAGTACAGAAGAGTCACATAGTGGTAGTACAATTGCCTTTATTGCAGAAGAGTAACATAGTGGTAGCACAATTGCCTTTAGTACAGAAGGTTTGAGCATCAATAGTGGCACACCGAAGTTGTAAAAAATGATATAAGTAGCCATGCTCTGCATTGTAAGGTCGGTGCTTGGACTGGTCAGCCTGTTGCTGATTAATTAGACTGAGTGTAGGGATCATGTCATGTGTCTACAAGCTGGTATCACAGTGTGTTTGCATTATGTCTGCTACAAGTTAACACTGTCACTCACTCACTCACTCACTCACTCACTCACTCACTCACTCACTCACTCACTCACTCACTCACTCACTCACTCACTCACATACCAAACTAACTCACATTTATATGCGTACTCACTCGGACACTTGAATTACTACGTTTCTGCCAGTTCTTTTTGATGGCGTACTGCAAGCATGTTTTGAGTGTTTGGTTTGATAATCTATTATCGCCCTGTTTAATGAAATTTGTACTTTTAATTGAAGTGTGCTGCAGTTCCAGTGGGATAGATAGATTTTCATATTTGCCTGCCTTGTCAACATATTATATTTGTGGTGCATATGAGGTATGTTTTTAGAGTCTACAGAGAGAAATCAGTGTCGTGTTTCATATGGTTTTATAAGCATACATATAACCAATGTTTTTCTGTAGTGAAATAGCTCAAGGTGAGTGCAAAAATGACAATTGTACTTTGTTCGTGAAGATTACATATTAGAAGTCCCATTGTTTTAGTAGACTTTGATGATGCGTTCTAGATGAGAGACATAACAATAAGAGCTAATGTCATATAGAAATGGATTTGATGTATGTAAATATGACTTCGTGTAATGCAAATGAAATCCTTAGCTGTGCATTGAAGGTATTTAAGTTATATGAACATTGCAGAAAAATGATGCCTCAAAGAGCTTTTCCAGAACTGCAAACAGTAAATTTAGCTAATATTCTAGCATATCAGATGTGAATGTGGCGTATTGGGGGAAATTCTGATGCATCTCAGAGCTAATTTTGAGAAGGAATTGACATTTTATGAAGACATAAATGTCAAAATTGCTTGTTCATATCGGTATTTTCCTAGCCACTGTATATGCATTATTTATTGGTTATGTATGCATAGTTTCACTTGTTTCCCAGCATGGGTAGATTCTGCATAAAACTACCCATACCAGGAGGCTCCGTAAAACTTCCGTATACTTGTATGTTCGCATCTAACTTTCATGAGTTTGCTTATTAAACAATTTTGATTATTGCTATTAATAACTTCAAGGTAAAACCCAGACCTATCAAAAAATTTGCCAGATGTTAAAAACAACTTCTCAGAACTGGTTGTCTCACTGACTTGACATTGCTTGGAATGGAGCATTTTTAGTTCAAGATGTGTAATTGTTTCAGTTCTTAAATATTTTCTATTTCAACCAAGTCCAGAAAAACAGACATTTCTCTCAACTTAATTTTTTTGGCTCAGTAGAAGCTTGTTCTACTTCTTCAATAGGTTCATTTGAATTGTCCGTGGCTAACCATTTTTAGGTACAGAAGGGTTTTTAGTTCTTCTTTTTAAAAAAAAGAGAAGTTTGTCGGCCTCTGTTTTGAGTGCAAATTACTGACAAGAGATTTCCTTGTCTATGAAAATGTTAGGCAATAAAACTGCCTCTGTGTATTTTTTTCATGAATTTAAATTCTGCGCATGAACAAAAATACATTGTTCACGTTTTTTGCCTGACCATGAATTTCCATATTGCCTGGAAAATTGCAGAGAGTTCAACAGAATCTTCAATATATTCTCATGTTGGTTTTTTTTTCTACATTGTGCATATATTTCAAATTGTGGAGGCACAAAGTGAGGTAGCATAGAACGTGATTTATGTATGAATGAAATGAGTC
Source organism: Mactromeris polynyma (assembly GCA_032209605.1). Lineage (NCBI taxonomy): Eukaryota > Metazoa > Mollusca > Bivalvia > Venerida > Mactridae > Mactromeris > Mactromeris polynyma. Next base: position 4,370,886 of record JASFXZ010000029.1, read on the forward strand.
ACACAGGGTTGTCTAAGATACAAGTGGGACCGAGTTTTATCTGCATATAAATAATAAAAAAATGCGTAGTCCTTTTTTTGCTTTCATCCCTTTGTAGTTATTTCAGTATCAATGGTAGTACTGATGAGCATACTAAAATGAATATTGTATGTGTTTAATTGTTGTTATCTACTGTTGGAAATAGATATAATACAGTTTAAGTCAATATGTGAACAATTTGTTAATAGAAATTATTAATTCATACTGACTGATAGTTAAAATTAGTTTTTAATTGCTTGGTGTTTGTCGTCATTACCAAGGTTACTATATGAGACATGTATATTTCATATCAGTAATTATTCTGCGTGTATGATGTATATTGGAGAGTTCGATACTGCTGTATTTCATGTCATCTCTCTCTGCCATGAATTACAGTTTTTGCCTGAGAACAGAGTTAATTTAACTTTACTATTATTTCATTTTCAGAAAGTGCAATTTTCTCTATGGGTATTCCTGCTGGGAGAAAACAAAAGCATTGAAGTTTCTTTACTGCAACGCCAATTTACCCAAGGTAAGGTGACGTTGTACATCCATCTGTCTGTCCGTCGGTTCTCAATATACCCCCTGCTTGAAATCCCCTACACTCAAACCCCCCCCCCCCCTGCTTGAAATCCACTACACTCAAAATCCCCCCCTGCTTGAAATGCCCTAAACTGAAAATCCCCCCTGCTTGATATCCCCTAAACTCAAAATCTCCCTTGCTTGAAATTCGCTACACTCTAAATCCCCCATGCTTGAAATTCGCTACACTCTAAATCCCCCATGCTTGAAATTCGCTACACTCTAAATCCCCCTTGCTTGAAATTCGCTACACTCTAAATCCCCCATGCTTGAAATTCGCTACACTCTAAATCCCCCATGCTTGAAATTCGCTACACTCTAAATCCCCCATGCTTGAAATTCGCTACACTCTAAATCCCCCGCTTCTTGAAATCCCCTACACTCATGCCCCCCTGCTTCAAATCCCCCACACCTAAATCCCCCATGCTTGAAATCCCCTTAACTCAACTCCCCCTTCTTGAAATCCCCTACACTCATGCCCCCCTGCTTCAAATCCCCTACAACTAAAATTCCCTTGCTTGAAATCCCCTAAACTCAACTCCCCCTGGCTTGAAATCCCCTACACTCATGCCCCTCCTGCTTGAAATCCCCTACACTGAAAATCCCCCTTGGTGAAAACCCTCTTGGAATGATCATCAAAATAAAACCATGAATTGAAAATGTGCCGTTAATAACGTTTCCAAAAGATTTCTGAGAGTTGGTAAACCTGAGTAGATTTTATTTCAGCAAACTAGCACACAGTATTATGTACCAAAAGAATGTCCTGTTAGTTCGGAATGGAGACAGAAAGACAACTCATCATGAAGTCCACTGTTTGATTCCTTGATGAAACTTACTGTATCTATGATGATTTGACAGAATGATGCGACACATATATCGAGGGTTCAGTGCAAGACTACTAACTCCTATATAAGTACATAGGCGTTAGTATAGTCTTGCGCTGAACCCTCGATATACTCATTGTTCTTCTCCCCTTATATACAAAGCGTAAAGGGAGTTTATAGGGAGTCATCTTTTGATTGACATTCTGACGCAAAATACTTCCACACTTTAATGGTGGACCAGTTTTAATTTTTAGAAAACAGCATGTTAATGCCTTCATACAGATCTACTTTACAAACATTACATTGTAACTTTTCTTAAAGTTTCCTGGAACAGCAAAACACGAATCTGATACAAGTGTTTTCTATACTAGCGCTAACTCGGCTCCTAGGTCAGGACTTGGGATAGAAAATACTGATATCGGACATTTGTGGTTTTGGGAAACATGTAAGAAAAGTGACAGTACAGTGTTGTAGAGTACATCTGTATGAAGACAATCACCGCTGATTTTCACATATTTATTAATTTTTGTCAAAACAATAATACTATGTGCCTTTAAATGAATTCTCATGAAACTTCATACATACGATCATCATGAAGTATAGATGTTTGTCCCATACTTTGTCAGGGTCAATCTGAGCATTGAATGGTGAGTCTATGTTTCTTCTGAGATATTACCATGCCAGCGATTAGCTGTAGATATTCTTTCCCAACCTCTGATTCATGTGGGAGTTTATCCATTGCTTGTCTCGAGCGCTGTGAAACACTGTAGCATTCGCCTTATATTCTGCAAAAATAGTTATACAAATGTCCAGATGTCAATCCAAACATCAGATTACACAAACCTGACAGAAGTGCTTGGTCAGCAAGGCCTCTCTGTTTATGATTTTTGCCGATATTTCTATCTTTCCAGTTACTGAAATTTCATTATCACAATTTTGGTGAGGTTGAGTTTTGAGGACTATACATTAGATAGATAATTGGTGGCGGTAATATATTCAATTGACACGCTGTTTCTTACTATGGCGATAAATACATCTTACTGTTCTTAATTCTTGGTATTTATCTCTCATTTACTAGCAATTTATCAATATTAGGCACATGAAACTTTTTTGACTTTCTCATATTAATTCCCTAAGGTTTTTGTCATGAAATTGAGCGCTAGCACAGTTGGTGTTTAATCATTAATTTATATTCTGTGACAAACTGTGATTTGTCTTAATGTTTATGTAGATAAATGTCTATATTTTTGCCCACACAAAAGTTTAGGGAAAAGCTTAACAATTTACACATTTTCTTGTTTGTCTGCCTGTCAGCTCTATAGTCTACACCACACAAATGATCTAATGGTTGTAAACTGTTCATTTGTCTGTCTGTCCGTCTGTCAAGTCTATCTACTTATCTCTTTAATTGTTAGACATATGCTAGAGTCAGTGCTGTTTGATTGTACAAGTAATTGCAAAAAAGCAACATAGGAGGGTATTTAATTTTTGTGAAATGAAATTAACTTTTTTTCTCTTTTTTTGGTTACTATGTTGCTCATTGTATTAAATTTGGTTAATCAAAGATTGAATTCTCTATATAAGAAATAAATTGAAGATTTTAGGTACTTGCACCATTGTTATTTTTAAGATTTTTCTTTTCAAATATATTAATATTTTAATTATTGTGGGCAAATCTGAAACATACTCTAAAAATTGATGAATTATTTTGTAGGTAATAAAAAAATAATTCCTATAAAACCCTCCCACTTGTTTTCTGTTTTTATTTATTGATAAATAAACGACTTGATTAAATAGCATTATATGACCTTAAGTATATATCACATCTAATGTTGTTCACCCTCTGTTACATCTTGTGGCGGATAATGTTTTGTTATGTAGTATTATATCAAAACTATTTACAAATCCTTGTTGCCATAAAAATACCAGACGCCTGGATTCTTTGTGATGTATGAGATGAATTGAAGTTGTTACCCTTTTGACAAAGGTAATAAAAACGAACTAGTTTTACTTAAAAAGCTCCTGCATAAATAATTCTTGCATCCAGTACACTGTATAGATAAGGGATTTTTGTGTCGCGTGCCCCCTGTCGCAGCTGGCCGATCACACCAGGTGATGATTCACATTGTAAACAGTATAGCGAGATGAAGCTTTATCGTCATAATGTATTTGCATGTATAAATATACCATCTAATTATACTGATATACTTGGGTGATTTCATATTACCGCAGCACGTGCCAGGGCTTTGTGTGTGAGTCCTGGTAGGTTGGGGTTATTAAATCGTGAACAAAGAACGTTTGCTATGGGTTGGTGGGGTAATGTCAGCTATAAGAAACACGGTATTGATTAAGTAGCTACCGTAGCTTAGCGACTTAAAGAAATTGTGCTTTTGACCCAAGTTCTTTCGGAAGCTCGTAGATTTTGTTCCTTTGTGTTGAAGATGACAGAGTCTTAATTCTCATAGATTGATTACTGTAATTGATGCTTAGATTTGATGATCGTTGATGGTTCGTTGTTATGGTAATAGGATGTATAAAATTTGTGACAGTCAGACGAAAATATTATTACTGCCACATTAAATAGAGGGAAAACAACCAAGACAGTCGAGTAATTATTGGGGATTCATTTATCACGGCCATTAAAACTAGTTTGTAGTTATCAGAAAATTAATAATGAAGTCTCGAGTATATACCGTAATAGACTATGAAATATTATAATTGAAAAGTTGATTAATTGGAATTGTTATCAGGTTTTGTTTATGTATTTAAAAAATGAAATAATATTGGTGAAAAATATTTATATACAGTCATGAAAGTTTTTAATTTCTAATCTTTTCAAACTGACTTTGTGAATTATTTTATAACCCTAATCATAATGAATACTTGACACTTTGTTCATAAGGATTTCGAAAAGTACTTAAATGTCAATTAAAAAACAATGAAAGAATAAATTTTAATTATTTAATTTTCGACACCATTTATGTTCAAATTCTAAAACAATTAGTATTGTCAATAATCAACTGAGAAAAAATTAGCTGTGAATCTTTTGTAAATAGAGTTTTTTCCCCTATATCTGTATTTTTTGAGACAATTGTGATAGTTTATATTTTGTGTTAGTTATCTACAAAGGAAGAGATAGTGATATGTTATGTTTTGTGTTTGTTATTGCAATTATCACCATAAATAAAAACAATTACAGGATGCATAGAGGTTGAGGGGTAGAGTGACTGACTCCTGATCCGACAGTGGTGAGTTGAGCCTCACTTTGAACGGTTGGTCACAAAAGTCACAATCCTCGAATTTGTGTGAGTCATGTGCAGCATAGAGGTCAAGGGGTAAAGGGCCTGACTCCTGATCCGACAGTGGTGTGTTGAGTCTCACTTTGAGTGGTTTTATCACAGACTTCACAAACCTTGAATTTGTCTAAGTCCTGTACAGCCATTGAGAGTGATTAGCTGTAAGAACTTGTTTCACAAATTGTGTAATATAAAAACATTTAAACTGAAGAAAATTCAGATAGCAATACTTTAGGTTCACTTATCATTGATGAACGGTTCAACTATCACTTTATTTACCTACTGCATGTACCTTGTATTTTCATGCATTTATGTTCTTATTGTCAGCATTATCTCCCTTTAAACATTGTAAAATAACATTGAAACGGAATAAAGATAAACTTTTGTATGTAAAATAACAGAACTTAACATTGTATTGTGTCGATATTTTGTATGATAATGAATTCCAATGTCCTTTCAATAAACTGCGACTTAATTTGAGTATTGGACTTTAAGAGTTACCTCCCTTAGTCTCTAATTGCTTACAAGCTGCTAACATTTAGGTACATTATGGTATTTTTGTCAGATCTTGTTTTGTAATGTAACACTTAGACATCATTGGTTTTATAAGGGGGGGGGGGGGGATATAGATTTGCCCTTGTTTATTCAGACATGCATCACAACACTAAAATTAATTTGTAATATGTCTCACACTCAGTGAGTCTGTATGTGAAACAGATGTAACATAAAGATTGGTAAATTGTCTATTAGGCCTTTGTATTACCTGTTATATGTATATATAGATGAATCCACTGCTAGTTGTATATAGGTTTGTATTACCTGTTATATGTATATATAGATGAATCCACTGCTAATTGTATATAGGTTTGTATTACCTGTTATATGTATATATAGATGAATCCACTGCTAGTTGTATATAGGTTTGTATTACCTGTTATATGTATATATAGATGAATCCACTGCTAGTTGTATATAGGTTCTTGTCAATTGTTAATTATGTAATCAATGTGCTGTGAAATTATGTTTTACCAATTCTCAGAAGTGCAGTTATGTTCGATAACGGTAGATTTATCTGTACAGAACATGCATACACTTAACCGGCTCTTGAACAATAACCTCTCTTTAACATCAGTATTAATTTCTCCTTAACTAAGAAGTTACTACCAGCTTCGAACATCTCTAGAGCAACAGTATAACTATATTGGCTGAAAGGTACACGTCCCTCGGAAGGCGTTACTCGGGAGACATTGAACTGTATTTGATTTGCGCTTTATATCTACGGTAATACTGGTACTGGTTGGTCTGTGTATAGATGTTTTAAATTTACTGTTGCATAATATATGAAAGTTAGATCAGAAAATACTGGCAGAGTAAGTCACTAGAATTTAATGATGCTGTTATCACATATACAACATAACTGTGCCACGCTGTGCTTGGAACCCAATAATAACGCGGAGCTCGAGCAAAAATCTCATTAACTTTGTGTCATGGGACTTTGAGTATATAATATACATAGCTAGCTGTGTATAACAACAATGTGGAAGATTTAATTGATCTCCACTTTACTTGTTATCACTCTGATGAAGTTGTAAGGCGAAATGTTCGTTAAAATAAACAGAATGTTATTTCTTCGAGACTAGATGATATTCATTTATTTGATTAATTCATCTTACAAATTCGAGGGTTCAGTGCAAGACTATAGTAACTCCTATATAAATACATAGGAGTTACTGTAGTCTTGCACTGAACCCTCGAAATATGAATTTCTTCTGTAGCTATTACAGCCGGGTATTTTCATACTACAGTAGAAGACATTCCAGTCTCGGGTTTGAATCCCTATTGTTAGGTCAAAATCACAAATATTCCTCTGCCAAATTGCACAAAATTTTGAATATTGCCAAAAGTTTGACTGTTATGTAAATTTCTTGTCTATCACCCACTGTTTTCAAGTAAAAATCTGAGGCGCGTTTTTTAGAGGTAGGAAAAATAGAATTCTATCTAGCGCTATGTAGGGAAAGTATATCTTTAACATAGGAAAAGTAGCACCTATCTTTTGATAGGTAGCGTGATCGGACAGTGCTAGCTTTGCTAGGTAGCGTGATTGGACAGTGCTAGCTTTGCTAGGTAGCGTGATCGGACAGTGCTAGCTTTGCTAAAGAGTTCAAGCGTTTTTTAGACAGCTACCTTTTCTACATTGGCTAATATTTTCGCTTACTTCCCCTACCATTACAAAACGCACCTCTGGTATAGACTTTTAGGCATCTCATGTTCAGTTGATTATGGCATAAAACAAATATGAAAACATCTCCCTAAGATGATGCGATGTTGACAGATATGAATTATTTGTCATATTATGACACAGATAATTTGATATCACTTATTTTGTTAAGATGAGAATTTCGCTCTTTCCTTTAACTTCATGAATATCAGCATATATGATACATTTTTCATGACACTCTGCCAAGAACCTTTTTATTATGCACAATTTATTGCAATAGAATCACTCATCAAAAACCTTCTTTCCTTTTATTTCCCAGAGCCCTGTTTCTCTCCCCCTTATCAGTGGAAAAATCGATTGTAAAATTTACTGGCAGATAAATAGATTCAGTACTAAATCTTTCCATAGATGCAACCACCATCTGTCAGTTGCTAATTTACATATTGTTGCTATGGAAACTATCAGCTTTAATATTTACCCAGGGTACTTTTCACCTTGTTCAGGCTTTTGCAACTGTAAATTAAATCTTCAGCTTTCTTATCAGAAAGAAACAAGCACTTTGTCTTGAATCTATGACGAGTTATATCAGTATTTGACATGTTGACTAGAATTTTCTTCCTAAATGATACAATTAGACATGTCAAATTTCAAATATCTTGGGAAAACAGTTGGATTTTGTGATGCTTAAAATTCAGTTATCTGATTTCTGTATTTACAAAAAGTGTCGCAATTGCTCCCGAAAAACTTTTAACAATTGGTCCAATCACTGGACAGATGTGAGTTTTTTATAATCATGCGACAATCATATGGATTTGTAAGCCCTAAGGCAGGAAAACGTGTTTATGTATTTACTGATTTCTATGTCTAAATATGATTTATCTGATGAAAATATTTAAATGGGATCTCGAAACAGGCTGGATGGTGTAGTTGATAAAGTTACAAACTGTCAAATTGTCTGTTGTGTGTTTATTGTCTGCACCGAAACAAAAAATGTTTATATCCACCATACTGTATCAAGCTGTTGTCTGTTGTCACCTTTCACTATCAACCTTGAAATTCTCAGCAAGCATATTATTAGTGTAGCCTTCCACCATCAGATGTACGGTCTGTCACCAAGAGTGTTTTAAGTTTGAGCCTGGACTCAGCTGGCATTGCCTGTCACCCACATTATTGTAAGTTTGAGCAAGGACTGCACTGGCACAGTCTGTCAGCTACAGTGTTGTGAGTTTGAGTCTGGACTTCACTGGCACTTCCTGTCACCAACAATGTTGTAAGTTTGAGCCAGGACTCCACTTGCACTGCCTGTTACCCATAGTGTTATAAGTTTGAGCTGAGACTTCACTGGCACTGTCTGTTACCCATAGTGTTGTAAGTTTGAGCCAGGACTCCACTGGCACTGCCTGTCACCCACAGTGTTGTAAGTTTGAGCCTGGACTCCGCTGGCATTGCCTGTCACCCACAGTGTTATAAGTTTGAGCTGAGACTTCACTGGCACTGTCTGTTACCCATAGTGTTGTAAGTTTGAGCCAGGACTCCACTGGCACTGCCTGTCACCCACAGTGTTGTAAGTTTGAGCCAGGACTCCACTGGCACTGCCTGTCACCCACAGTGTTGTAAGTATGAGCCAGGACTCCACTGGCACTGCCTGTCACCCAAATTTTTGTAAATTTGAGTCAGGACTCTACTGGCACTGCCTGTCACCCAAATTTTTGAAAATTTGAGCCAAGACTCCACTGGCACTGCCTGTCACCCACATTGTTGTACGTTTGAGCCAGGATTCCACTGACACTGCTGCCACCCAGAGTGTTGAAAGTTTGAGCCTGGACTCTGCTGGCACTGCCTGTCAACCACATTGTTCTAAGTTTGAGCCTGGACTCAACTGGTACATTCATGCACCAACTGTGTTGTAAGTTTGAGCCAAGACTTCCCTAGCACAGTCTGTCAGCCGCAGTGTTGTAAGTTTGAGCAGGGACTCCACTGGTACAGTCTGTAACCCGGAGTGTTGTAAGTTTGACCAAGGACTCCGCTGGCACTGCATGTCACCCAGAGTATTGTAAGTTTGAGCCAAGACTCCCCTAGCACAGTATGTCAGCCACAGTGTTGTAAGTTTGAGCAGGGACTCCACTGGTACAGTCTGTCACCCAGAGTGTTGTAAGTTTTAGCCAGGACTACACGGCACTGCCTGTCACCTACAGTGTTGTAAGTTTGAGCCTGGACTCAACTGGTACAGCCTGTCACCCACAGTGTTGTAAGTTTGAGCATGGACTTCACTGGCACTGCCTGTCACCCACAGTGTTGTAAGTTTGAGCCTGGACTCAACTGGTACAGCCCGTAACCAACAGTGTGGTAAGTTTGAGCCAGGACTCCACTGGCAATGCCTGTCACCCACAGTGTTGTAGGTATGAGCCAGGACTCCACTGGCAATGCCTGTCACCCACAGTGTTGTAAGTATGAGCCAGGACTACACTGGCACTGCATGTCACCCACAGTGTTGTAAGTATGAGCCAGGACTACACTGGCACTGCATGTCACCCACAGTGTTGTAAGTATGAGCCATGACTACACTGGCACTGCATGTCACCCACAGTGTTGTAAGTTTAGCCATGACTACACTGGCACTGCATGTCACCCACAGTGTTGTAAGTATGAGCCAGGACTACACTGGCACTGCATGTCACCGACAGTGTTGCAAGTATGAGCCAGGACTACACTGGCACTGCATGTCACCCACAGTGTTGTAAGTTTGAGCAGGGACTACACTGGCACTGCATGTCACCCACAGTGTTGTAAGTATGAGCCAGGACTTTACTGGCGCTGCCAGTCTCCCCATTTGCTTGCACACTACCTGTCACCCACAGTGTTGTAAGTTTGTGCTAGGACTTCACTGGCACTGCCTGTTGTGATACAGGTTCAGCCATTGCTTTATATATTCAGGGCTGTAAGTACGACCTAAAGCATTACATAATAGAAGTGGCCTGGTACCTTTGTACAAATACATTTTCATGTTAACATTTCTACACATTTTCTACGATATATTGTTACCTTCTACTTATGCACTTCTCAGCTTCTGTTCCTGGATGTTTTTATCATGTACAGTGTTATATTTCAACCTTGGTTTCTATAATGGGATGATTGTATATGGAATACCACCAATTATGTTCAATTATGTCATAGATTTGACACATGCTATTCTAAAACCTGTTATTAACCGAATACTTGGATGAATTTAAAAACATTTATGATATAACTTAGTCATCTCAAAATCTAGTTTTCGAACTCACTGTGCATGTATTTAACCTATTTTAATCTGGCTGTGATTGGCTCTTGTATTTATTGCTTTTTGTGTTCTCTATAACTGGTATAGGACAAGGGGCCTTATTCACAAACATTTTAAGACTGAACCTCAGACTTTGACTTCAATGTTTTATGTTCTTTTTACTCCTACATTGTTATAACAGTATAGATTTTAATAAAAATTGGCTTATATTATTAATTGAAGAGTGGGTAACAACAATTATTCAAACTAATTTTCATTCATTTAGATTTAATGAAAACAAATGGCTGTGTAAATATAACTTTTCAAATTTTAAAGTTAAAGTCTGAGTCTTAAATTGTTTGTGACTTAGGCCCCTGGAATTTGAAACTTTCAGATTGGATACCAAAAATGGATCGCAAACATTTCGGCTCATTCTATTTTTTCTTTGGTTCGGAGTAAGAGTGAATAATATTTTTTCTGAGCTTCATGTTCATTGAGTGTATAAGATTCTTATAGGCAGTGAAGGTTGCGGCATATACTCTTTTTTTTAAATGGCCAATACTGCAATAAAATATTTAATGTATGTTTTTAATGTTATTGTAGGCATTTTACCAGAACAAAATATAAACCAAAAGGCATTCTTGACGATCAGCTGACCGAAAAACTTTCAGTTAAGCTAGGCCCTTGTCTCCTGCATTGCTGCAGAGCTTCCTACTCCACAGATAAGGTAGTGTCCATCTACTGTGCTGGAGGTCCTGTGTTTGAGCTGTCAAGAGACCTGGAATGTAGATCTGCTTCAGTTTACTTTAAATCTGATTGTTTCAAAACCCAATTCATGAATACACTAGACACCATTAAAAACACAACTAAAAATTGTGCATTACAACGGAAACATATACATGTACTTGATTTCACGAACACAATTTCCTAGAATTAATCAGTAATGAAATAAAGAATAATTAGTCCTTAGTCTAATTACGTTTTGAACAAGAATTAACACGTAAGTAACGGTAGCAACACCTTGCACAAAATGACACGTCACTCTACATGATGTATTTTTTAATGGTGTTAGGTTATGCACATCAGGACCTCATTCATTGGAATTCATCGGGTCCAAAATTTTATTTAGAATAATACATGGTTTCGAAAAGCCCATTTTAATTCAACATGTTTTTGAAGAGACATGGAGACCTGGTATTTATTTTGATTATACCAAGTATTCGGATCGGAGGTTGTCATATAAACGAGGTCCAACTACAGTCAAACCTGTCTGTAAAGACCACCCATGGGAACAGCAAAATGGTCTTTGTTTACAGGTGGTCTCTATTAAGAGATTAAATATCATTGAACATGGTCTGATGAGAGATAAAATTGGTGGTCTTTGCAGACAGGTTTTGCAATAGTGGTCTTTGTTCGCAGGTGGTCTTTAACACAGGTTTGACTGTATATGTATATTTGCCATGTTTTGGTAAAGGCTCAACAGTATTTCAGTTATATATTAGTCGAGCTAATCTGTGTTTTTGGATTTCCAACTTTGGCTGAATGTTCATCGGCGATCACCCTGACTCCAAGCAAAGGACTGGTATGAACAGGGTTTAATTTGCTGATTACTTAAAGTTTTCCTCTCTACAATTTTCTCTATTTGATGTTGTTACCGCCCAGAACAACCCTGTATTTATGGGCTCCATATGTTTTCTTTTCCCTATACATTTCTGTATTGATGGTTATGTTTTCAATATTTTGAAAAAAAAAATGGGAATGAGTCAGCGTTTTGTAAATTTCACATGGAAAAAATCAATTCGTGATTTCTGTGCCTGTCAGGTGTTTAGCTCTTTTTTTTTAAATTTTCATTCTGATTTGATTTTTTGCAACTATAATTATTCATAAACTAGTATGCTAATTTTTGTTTGCCTCTAAGAATTCTTATTAAATAAATTTCCATTGATTTTATTTTATAGAAAAAATCTTTGAATTTTGATAATTTCCCACCTAAAGATATAAATTTTGTCTATTATGACAGTGTAACAATGTTAGTGTATAATAGAAGACTTGAGCCATTATTTGAATGGTAATTTTGTTGCCGTTTGTCACTCGTGCTTGATGATTAATTGTAACCAGGAAAAAGACAAAACATTCAATATAGGGACAGATGGCTATAAATAGCTAGCTTGCCGTAGCAAAAAAGGGGAGAGAGTCTGGTGTACATAATTTGTTAGGATACATAGTTACAGCACAAACAAAGAAGGGGCTATATTATGCCATCTGCGAAACTTTTGACATTTCTAGCTTGTCAGAATAATTGCTGTTCCAGACCAATGAATGCATACATGAAGTCTCTTGATAGACATATTAGAAATGTATCTGTACTAGCCTTGATGACATCCTGCCGTGAAAATAAGCAGACTGGTGTGCATCATAGCTTGATCTTCTGATCGTCATTGGACAGTTCTAATTGGACAAGAAATGCAGTATTGATATTTATATCCAAGTAATGGACAGTTTTGGCTGACCGGGTCAAATATGCTTTTAGTGCGCAGTGACCTCTTCGTGAAAACATTTGACCTAAAATGGTCATTCCATTTAGTAGCTGTCTTATTGTACAATTATTAGCTGCGAAGTTTAAGGAAAGCTTTTAATAGCACTTGTGTGTATAATTGGCATTTAAGGACATTTCGTGAACATGATATTGAATTTAAAATGTAGTGACGCTGGAGAAAAAAAGTAAAGTGATGTCCTCCTTGGCCAAGTCAGGTTGGTCGTGGTAGATGTATGGTGTACTAGAATGCAAAGCCCGGGGTTTTAGACAGCAGTGACCTCATTTTTGTTAATTAGATCCCTGCTTTACGATGTGACATGGGGGCTATACAGGAATTAGGCATGTTGTCACGTTACATTACATCACTTTACATCATGTCCTGGCCTTTCATAAGTATATTACTCTCCAAAACCACTGGCTGGATTTCAATGAAAGTTCACACAAATGTTTGTACCAAGCCTAGTTGTGCAATTTTATCAGCGCTTTCCGGTTGTATGATTTTTGATGGAGTTATTTCCCATTCATGATAGAAAGTTTTAAATTTTATTGAGAATGTAACTACTTCTGCAGTTTTTGGAGGATTTCCATGAAACTTCCACACGACTGGCAATATCAATATATTCAAATCAATTCGAAGATTAGTTTTTAATCATTCTAATAATGATTTTGTGTGCCAATGTATCTTTCACTACCAGAATTAGGTCATGAGGCCCATTCCAAACTGAAAGTTGCTATACAGAAATAAATTGAGATTTCTGTCCAATCTCATCCTCCTTTAAGGAATCTTAAACATTTCTTCTTACTGAAATGTGCTATTTTCTTAAACTTATGACTTTGAATATAAACAAATAAATGGAGCAAAACATAAATCATTTATCTCAAAGTCAGTAAAATAATGAGATTTCTGTCATGTTGACTTTTTTATGACCACATTAGAGTGAAGCTAAGACAAATATTTTATTGGTATTAAAAACTAGATTTGTAGAATAGAATTGATACTTGTTTGCTATCAGTTCCTTATTTGGTATGATTGGATTCTCAGGACTCTACGATGCTGTAGTGCAACATATCGTCTTCATACTGCTTCAAACCAGCCTGGTTGCTCTGTGGTAATGAGTTTGCCTACGATGCTGAAGGTGCGGGGTTCAATCTCAGGTTGGGACACAACGTCGGGCAATGGTGCTTGTACCTCCCTTGCCTACACTCAGCAGTATAAGAATGGGGTATCCCGTCTAAGGTGTGGTACCACAGTTAGGCAGCACACTATCTGCTGCAAGTAGTCGCTATCTTCTTTCAACTGAAAAATTACTAGTGCGAAGTAACACCACACATCAAACATGGCTCACTCTCATACTGCTGCAATGTGTAACACTGAGATAAAGATATTTGTATACATTTCTTTATAATTCCAAATTCAGCAAATCGCTATGACAAGTAGATGACCCGTTTTGATTTTAAGGTCAGTAGATCAGTGTTCAAGGTCATAGTGTCTTGTTTTGTTAAGAAATTTCATTTACACCCCTTGTCAGTTAATTGAATTGTCTGTATCAAGTCCATCATGCAGTGCCCTGATCATGTTTGTAATATCTCTGGTTGACCTTGCTGTGTCTCTGGTTTGACCTTGCTGTGTCCAATATTATGTATATACAAGTTTATCAGGTTCCAGACAATGTATATCAATTATTGGACAAATCACAGGCGTCATTATCGCTGTATTTCATTACCGGTAACAATAACATTAGACCTACTGGAGAGGGTTTTTTTACTGATACATTCTATTTTATTGATCTATAACAATCAAAGAGTCTGTCCGCTATGTTCAATCTGATGATTAAAATAATGCTAAAAAAAAATTTCTCTGTGATATTATGTTACAAAATAAATACAATACTTGAGAATGCTGTGCTGATTTCTTTGTTCGGGATGGTTTGGAAATCCGACATAGTTTCCCTTTCACAACACTTAAGTGAGTTCTACAAGAAGATAAAAGCCTACTGTAAAATCTTCTTTTTTTTTTTTTTTTTAGCAGCCTTTCAGAATATAACACTCTCAACTGGTAGCATATGTGGTGCACATAGTGTCTTGTTGAATTCACTTTTTCATACAGATAGTGTAAAATATGTTTTATTTCTGAGTACGAGTGAATTTAATCCTTGGGTCAATTCTTCATTTTACAGTAACGCAAACTTTTTTATTTTACTTGAATTTCTAAGTATAGAAGTTGTGTTTTTTTACACATCTTTTATTCAAATTGATAGGACAATATATTTTTTCTCCTTTGAACTGGAATGTCAGTTTATACTCGGGGAGAAAAAATATTGTCAAATGTGGGCTGTTATGCATAAAATCAAATCAAAGTAGAACAAGCAAGAGATAAAAAACTCATTTAGTGGTCAGTTTAGTCCCATGCGAAAGATTATACTCCGACATTAAATATTTGTTTCTATGGCAACAAATTTAGATTTTTTTGCACATCCGATCGTGTTATGACCATTAATGATTGATAAACTAATAATTTATTGTAAAATGCAAATGAAATAGTTGAGAATTGTTGCAAAATACATATTTCAAATCCCGAATCGCGGCCTATGGTTAACAATATTGACATTTGCTCATGCAAATGAATGCTTTTATCTGCTGCATTTTTACCCTGCAGCATAATGGATGCATAGCATTATTTTCAAATGTGAACAAAATGCTGTTAATGACATGTTCTCTGGGGTTGTTCTTTTGAAAATTTAATGTTTAATTGTTACTTATTGGTTACTTTAAGGAATGAATCGAGTGTCAGTCTCACCATTGTGTCGTACTGAAATCAGTCGTACATACATAAAATTGTCAGGAGTTTCCATTTTTTCCGTTATACATGGCAGTCTATTGACCTAACCTTTTTCCTGGAATATATTATCTACCAGTACTAACATACCCTTCCCTCAAAATCAGAATTTGTAGGTTTGAAACAAATGTATGGTTCAAGTTTTTGTTTGAATGCAACTGATTACTTCCTGTACAAAAATGCGTGACTTTAGATTTTGGTGATTGGTCTTAAATGTTTTGTATGTTACTTTTTCTAAGCAAAGATTTTATTATTATTTATTATTATTTGTCAACTGTTGTGTCATCAACTTCTGCTTTTAAATTGCATATTTTTTGCAATTAATGGGTTAATCTTGCTCAAATTTCACAGGAGAGTGACTGGCCTGTTCCATTGTCAAAATTAATTGAATTTGATTAAAATTGTGTTTGCCATGGCAACTGATTTAAAACAAATTCAAAAATCTTCTCTGAAACCAATGGTCAGATTGCAATATTATGTTGTAGCAATGATCCTCTGGTGACCCATTCCAAGTTGGTTTCATAGTTTTTATCTGCCAACAACCAAGGCCGCCAGACATTTGGTTTTACAGAACACAATTGGAAACATTAAAAAAATACAAAACAAGTAGTCAGAATTTAAAATGATTTGATATAAATGGTCACAGAGCCGCGGCCGTGGTTAGTGCGCTGGACTTGTAACCCGGCGATCCGGGTTCGATTACCGGTCGCGGCAGGTGAAAATCATGAAAATTTGACAAAAATGTCGATTTTCCTCCTCATGTGGAGAAGTTGCCGGCTCCTTGTGGAAGGGTAAGTTAGTACTTGTTAGATTTCAGTCCAGGAAAAACTGGTTAGGTGAACCGGCCCCGTATATAACTGAAATATCGTTGAGAAACGGCGTTACACATGATGAAACAAACAAACAAACAAACAAACAAATGAATGGTCACAGAGTGAACATGTACAGAGTTTTCTAAACTAATTTAATGTCTTGAATTACATGATCTAAAGGGGCATGGCTTATATTCTTATGTAGCACCAAAAGCATCTTATCTGTATCACTCAAATGAACAATATCAGGCCAAATTTGCCCTCTTAGCTTTGAATTTTTCCAAAATATTATTCAGGGAGTTCCTGGATAGGTTTTAACAAAGTTATGTAACCTATTCATTTGTGCATGGCTGATTTTTTTCTTGCAAGATTTCATCATGATAAGCTGTTTCACAAAATTCTTGTGAACTCGAGATTTGTGACTAAATTTTGAGTGAAATAAGACCACTTTTGTCTGATGTGTGTTATAACTGTCAATCGTCTGATTTACTTGTCGTACAAATTTATTATTCTTGTCTTAACAAATTGGAGTGTCAGCTTTCTGATTTGTTTGAGACCAGTTTCTCTGATTCCAAATTCATCTATGCTCTATATTGGGTATAATCATGATTCAAGTTAAAACAAACATGAATATTTTATTTATTAAAGTCTCTTGTTTTAATTGCTTTTCAAAGAATGTCCTTATAAGTTATAGTTTCCCACTGTTGCTGTAGTTGTATGTGTAACAGTATGATCAATGATTTTAGACTTGTTTTGGAATTAAATGTATAAGATAGTGTTTGAATTTAGGAATCCGGTTGTTAATTGGATTTTACATGTATGCTTAACAATTATGGAGTCCATGTGATAATTGTTTCAATAAATACACATTGTTGAAAGGTTTGTCAATAGGCTAGAATGCTATCTTTGTATTTTATTGAATGATATCATTCTGTCGTATTGTAAGTGAAAATAAATTGTTTTAATTGTTCATTGTTAAGAATTAAATATTGCAGAAATACTGATGATGGTGATGATGGTGATGATGATGATGATGATGATGAAGGAAGTACTGCTGATGATTGTTGTGATGGTTGTGATGATTGCAATGATGATCAATTAATGTGAGGCAGTTTGTGATAATGATGATATTGATATTGTTGACGGTGTTAATGCAGATAAATGGTGATGATTTAATTGTTGGTTTTGATGATGATGAAGATCGTGAGGGTTGTGATGATGATGGTGTAGATGTTGACGATTGTGTTGAAGGTGGTGATTATTTAATTGTTGGTTTTGATGATGATTGTGATGGTGGTGATGATGATTTTGTTGATTGTGGTAATGATGATGATGAAGGTGTAGATGATGATGAATCTGTTGATGGTGGTGATGATTTGTCAGTTTTTATGATGATGAAGATTGTGAAGGTTGTAATGGTGGTGAAGATGAATATGTTAATTGTGGTAATGATGATGATGATGGTGTAGATGGTGATGAGGGTTGTAATGTTGATAGAATGCTGATGGCGATAACATAATGACATCTAACTGTAAAAATCAAATGATGATTATACTGATCTTGGTGATGAAAAGATCAATCACAAGGAAAATTTTATAATATGATACGTAATCCATTAAAGTTAGTGTCTATGTCATTAATCTGCAGAATTCAATAGATGCATCAAACTTGTAATAATAGCTAGCTAAATACTAGGCTAGTATTCAAAACGATTGATTGAAATCAGCATTAATAAGGTTTTGTTAAACAATTTGCTCGCCAGTGTTTAGGGTTTTTATCAAACAGCAATATGTTGTCATGTTGCTTTTGTTTGATCTACTATGTTTTGCTGAATCCTATTATACTTTCTAAGGCATCTATAGCCTTTGATAAATGAAAGTACGGAAGACCAGTCCTCGTTGAAGCGAGGATTAAACTATGTATTGTGTTCTCATACCAGGATATTAGTTATTCTGGAGTATGCTTGCTGGAATATTTCTATGTCTGAAATGTAAATAAACATACGTTGGCTTTTATTTGAGAATTTGTATAATGTCGATTAATACTCCAGTGTTTGACTTCCCGAAGATCTTTTTTCTCTGCAGAGAAAAGGTCAAGTTTTAGATCGAGAAGAATGGAAGAAAAAAAGTGTAGTTGGCCTGTTTTATGAATGATTACCTCTAGCATGGCATATCAAACAGATTGAAAATTATCTAAAATCTTAAATAGATCACTATCATGAAACATCCGTAGCACGTCATGGTTTTAAAGGAAGCAATCCTGATTTCGATGCTATATTGATGTTCTACAACTGTTCCAGTTTTTCTATAATAGGAAACTGACATAGAGCGGACCGCAGCAACAAATGGTAAAGAATGAGGAAATTGATGTTTATGTTAAAAAACGAGAGATATAAATGTAGAAGGTCATGATGACATCTCGGTGCAATATTTTGGGGGGTAAACGCGCAACAAATCCGTCTGGTTTTTAGCTTACCTGAGCACCAAGCCAGGAGCATTGCCTTGTTGCCTATATGTATATAGTGGAAACTATTAACGACATCTCCTCCCTAAACTGCTGAATGGGATTTTATTGAACCTATACCAATTTATTGGCACAATAGTACAATGTAGTCAGAATGGCAGTGTACTCAGGTGAGCGGTATAGGGCCATCATTACCCTCTTGTTTATTGTTACATGCCTATAGACTAGTTTGGCTATTACCCTTTGGTTGACATAGTTCTATGCATTACTTCAATGGGTCCATCTTCTAATAAAACCATTTTTATGAAGTTCTCTACAAACAATACAAAACTATGATATATTCGTGTTTATTTCTACATATAAATCATATTTATATTTATGCTTCATCACGATGTGACCATACAGAGTAAATATTGTTTCCTGCTTGCAAGTTGTGACATCACATGTTGCGTTTTCTTGATATGACGTCACTTACAGAAGAGGTTGAAAACCCCATAGCAGCGCTCATATGTTGAACCATAGAATATCTCAGGCCTGTTTAGGGCCATGTCCCTGCAGTACCTTAATTTCACCTGATACCACATAGCTTGAATTATCCTGTGATGTCCCTTTGAATGTATAATAAATACATTTAACCATTATGATGTTTTCTATTTATCTAAAGTAAATCAATATTATGGAATGTTTTCCTTCCCAAAACAGCTCTAAAATGCATCCTTTTATAAAGTTAAAATAAAAAATAATTCCAAAAGCAAGGCAATAGCCCCTCCTGATTCCTACCCACTTCAAGTGTTCTTGCCCCAGCGCCAGAAAGGATTTTTGTTTGGGAAAACAATCTTAGAGCACTCATACCATTGCTGTGAGGCTTCCGTGTCACTAACGAAAATCTAAACAACTATTTTACTATTGTGATGTACATTAGGTATTTTCCCAGACTTTTGAATGGTCTTACGTTTGACAGACATGTTTTCAAATTGGTTGGACTGTCGTATGCCTGAGGTCTCATGAGTTTGAGACAAACTTTAGCAATTAATAGTTGCTTGATAATTCCAAGAATTTCATTAGCCTCTTGTTGTCCATAATTTATGTTGCAACTTTCGACAACTTCAGATAGGGTTGTTTAAGGATTTAATCAGTTTCACTTCGGGCTCTGTCCTTATTTGGGTTCAAGTACTGACATACTGCGATAATGTGTACAGTGGCTACCTGTTGTTGAAGGTCATATAAGCCTTTTGTGCTGATACTTATAAAAAATAACTTCATATCTGATTGAGCATTTTTATTGCTGAAAGTCAAAAGACTTATATCAGATATCCTTTAGTTACTGTTTTTATTAAACCTCACATGATTTGTCCATGCAAAATTACGCATATACACGCTACAAGCAAATCCGTAATTACTCCCTTTAACATAACGTTTTTACCCTGTGACATAAACTTTTTTCTCTTGCGCGGGTCTAAAAATAGACAACTGGAAATCCCCATAGTCAGAGTTGATATGCGTGTATTAACATAGGTAACAATGTTTGCATACGACATTGTCTGTCAGCTTTGGCGTATTAAGTTTTTTCACAAAAATGGCTTAAAAAACCAATTAGTTTTTGTAGTCGGATGTGTTGGATTCAGATGATTCTAAAGATTCTGCGAGCACTTTATTCTTTCTGTTTCATGTTAACTTTATTGTTCTTTTTTGTAATATCAACATATTTGTTCGGTATGATAAAATAAATATCAGATCCCATGGAGGGTGATAGCATATAATGTTTACCTTTATGCCTCGTTTGACATTGACTTTCTCGGGTTAACATTATGCTATCACTCTCCATGGGATATGATATTTATATAATATTCTGCTCTCTCTGGTATTCTTTTCAGTAACCATAGTTTATGCATTTAATCCATTATGGCTTTGAAGTTTTTTGAGATATTTTAGTATCGATAGAATGTATAATCAGTCATTAAGCTTTATACTTTATCATCTGCCTATTACAGTTCTAGAATGCTAGTTCAAGGAGTTAGAGACGTGCACAAAGCCGAATGACACTTTTGAATACACAATATATTGCTTTGAATATTTGTTCATGTTTTAATAGTTGAATCAAGGCTGTACATGTATCTAATAAAGATGGTCATATTCCTAGATTCAAACATATTCCAGTAAACCAG
This sequence comes from Mactromeris polynyma, assembly GCA_032209605.1. Taxonomy (NCBI): domain Eukaryota; kingdom Metazoa; phylum Mollusca; class Bivalvia; order Venerida; family Mactridae; genus Mactromeris; species Mactromeris polynyma. The sequence continues at coordinate 4,391,892 of JASFXZ010000029.1, forward strand.
TTATTGGAATTTAATATGTTGGTGTTTTGTTTGGCCAGTGGGGCTGCATTTTGGCACTCTTAAACACTTTAAGAAATTGTATGATTAATGAATAACAAAAATTCTCTTCTGGATTGGCCTTCTGGATCATGAGTGGTTGCCTAGCGATGCAGGGTGGGTTACAATTGCGCTTTATTCTATCAATTTCAAAATGGCGGTTCTGCATTAACTATCTTTCTTACTCGAAATATTCCGTACATGTCAGGTGGTCTAAATAAAATTTGTACCACTTTAAATTATGAACACTATGTAAACTATGCATAAAATCATTTATTTAGCAATAAACAGTGTTGCTGATTGTCATGTTATCTTAAGACGACGGTAGTTTCAAGATCCCTTTTAAGTACATTGTATATCTTAACAGCTTAAGATAGAGCAGAATATAAACCATTAGTTAAGTATAGAAACTTTATTCAAAATCACTTTTGTTTGCAATTTGTTTTAAGAGGTCAAATATTTTAAATAAGTTACGCACCTTACTTCCTGTCCTTTGATAGGGAGCAACTCTCGTGTCAGAATATATTTATTATGATTACGCAATGACAAAAAAGGGGAAATCTACATTTTAAGTGCATTGCAAACAGAGGTTTATAAATCTATTGTTTGAAAACTGGAAATGCGGAACAAGGATCTTGGCTTTTAAATTAAGATGAAAAATACCTTTGATATAATTGACTCACCTTTCACGGCTATTTGCTAATCTTTTTTCTATGACCAATGCAGGAAATCATAACGGAACTGGCAAAAACGCATATTAGTCTCTTTACTTACTATCTACTTTGAAATCAGTCTGTATATTTTGGAAGTGTTAAATGTCTCAAATCTATCCAACAGTACTGGTCTGTGTTGAGATTCCTGCAGAGATTGATCAAAGTTGAGTGTTTATACCTTATACATTCAGAAACAATAAAGGTAGCCTGCTTCATCACATATGATGGTACATAATCTTGATAGAAATGTGATAAAATGTCTTGAATATTAAGTTGTTTACCAGTTAATTAAAGGTAATTTGTTAAATTATGTTTTGAGATCAATCTCAATTTGGTGTCTTAACCTCATGAGATTATTTATTTGCAGCAAAGTTATACCCAGTGAAATCATTAAATGCTTGTGTTAATTCTGTAACACCTAGTTTTATTTCTCGGTAATTGTGTCTTATGACAATATTTCTGTTTGATCTAGTAGGCCGTACTAGCAGGAAATGATTTGTATAGATTAAACTACTGAAAGTCATTGATTTTTACTTGTAAAATGACACACTTATGATATACAGAAAATATTAGTCTCTTGTCATCTGGAACGACCAGGCGAGTCGAATAGTTCCTGACACTTGAGCGTTTGCAAATTGCACTTACCATATTGCCAACCATGGTTACAACATTCTAGTCAGACAGTTTATGTTTATTCTATATAATTATCACGTCACTACCTACTCAAAGGCTTTTTTTAATAGTTTAGTTTAGTATAAATGTATTTATTTTATATTGATGGTGAAACAAGTTGTGACAACTTATATTAAACGCTCCCGATGACTGCTTCGGGCTCTACGTCTCAACCACTATGCCTCCACTTGCATTTCTTTGGTCCAATACTTAACTGACTTTAAACTGACCACAGAATGTTTTGCCATGAATTGAAAGTGTTCTCATAATCATAGGCTGTTTATATTTAACTTATTTTGAAAACATAATATTTCCTTTATGATGTAATACCGGTATGTCCTTATGGCACGCATGGAGTACTAAGATTTGCAGGATAGTGGAAGAAAATGTAGAATAAATGCACACACATTTATAAAACCACTTCTTGGAACCTTGCAAAAATATTCTACATCTTAATCGTGTTCTGTAGTCTTATAATGCAGTAGAAAGTATGGAACTGTCAACAGATGATGCTTTTATTGTTTGAAACATCTATATACTTATGTTTAAGTTCTTGGTATGAGTGTTTTTTTCCAAAAATAAAGATTTTACAAATTCATAGTGGGTGGGGTACTGGATCTAGGATTGCACTGGCTTAGGTGGTGCAAAGTCTAAATGTTAGTCGATGATGAGCATAGGAAATGGTTCAAGAATATGAAGCTGAGGCAAGGTTAAAGTGATGGTATGGTGGGTGAGACCACAGGAGATTGTCACCAGTTCTCTCCCTTTATCCCATCAATAGTTCTCTCCCTTCCCACTTTAGAAAGGATAAAGGGAGATAATCGAGATGAGATAAAGGGACAGAACTCATGAGGGTATTTTGTATCACAAATATCTTGATGAAGCTAACAATACATATGTTGACTCTTACTTTCTTTATGATAGAAGGTTGACTTTTCAGATATTAATATAGTAATACATAATCATAGTACTGTGTTTATGTACTGTCTTTTATTTTGTAGGCCTAGGGATGTTTCCTAGTAAATGAATCCATGAATTCTCACAGTTGACGAAAAATCTGCCGGCTATGGTTTATAAACGTGAAAAATTTATTAACATATTGAACAAAATTCTCATTTTGGTTTATGTAGAGCAATGTCATGACATTCTGGTTGGCTCTGAAAATAATTTGTCATTTGCGAACTGAGCTAATATATTCTCTCGTGTCTCTTACACTAAACTACAACTGTTCCCATTTGTTATCATGCATTTGTCATGACAGTGTCATGATAAATACAAATATAGACTCTTTGATGTATGACTTTCCGCTGATTTGCTGATGATGTGGTACAGAGAATGACAGAACATTGATACTAAATCTAAGAATTCATGACATTTATTAAAATATGTTGTTTTTTCCCTGAATTATCATCAGCTTCCATAGCTTTTTTTTTTAAATTTTAATTAGATCAGATAGTGAAATGAAGTTTTGTGATAAGGGGATATTTGAATGGTTCATTGGCACTTGCACAAACTTAAATATTTGATTTAATTTTTTTGTTTTTTTACTTTTTTAAGTGTGATTGCATAGTGGTAATGTTGGAGCTATTTGCAGATATGATGAGTTAAATTTGTGCAATAACTATTCATTTGTTAATGGAAGTGCCTTTGAATCAATATTCACGCCTGTTTTGTATTTTAAGAATTCAATCCGGTTATCCAGTATCCATTGTCCACTCAATTCGAGGTTAAAGCAATGTCTATGTTGTAACAACTACATTGTATGTCAATGACCTTGAGATTGATCTTTATAATATGTCAATGACCTTTAGATTGATCTTTATATGTCAATGACCTTTAGATTGATCTTTATCTATCAACAGCCTTGAGATTGATCTTTATCTGTCAACAGCCTTGAGATTGATCTTTATCTGTCAACAGCCTTGAGATTGATCTTTATCTGTCAACAGCCTTGAGATTGATCTTTATCTATCAACAGCCTTGAGATCTGTCAACATCCTTGAGATTGATATTTATCTGTCAACAGCCTTGAGATTGATCTTTATCTGAAAATGACCTTGAGATTGATCTTTATCTGAAAATGACCTTGAGATTGATCTTTATCTGAAAATGACCTTGAGATTGATCTTTATCTGTCAATGACTGATATTGATCTTATATGTCAATAACCTTGAGATTTATCTTATATGTCAATGACCTTGAGATTTATCTTATATGTCAATGACCTTGAGATTTATCTTATATGTCAATAACCTTGAGATTGATCTTATCTGTCAATGAACTTGAGATTGATCTTTATCTGTAATTGAGATTTCTCAATGGCCTTGTGATTGATCTTTAACTATCATTGAGATTGATTTTTATTGGTCATTGACCGTTATATTGAACTTTATCTGTCAACGGCCTTGAGATTGATCTTCACCAAATTTCATCTTGCTTCCTTATTGTGTCTCAAAAGTCTCTAAATTATGAAAGCCGTCCCAAGTTACCTAAACGGGTATATCGACAGTTAATATACTATTGAAATTTGGCCTCCGAAGTATATATGATTGAGATTTGAGTATGTTCATTGTACTCAAGGTGTAATTATGCTGACCCAGATCTTTGGTTTGTCTTCATCAATGTTACCAATAGAATAATCATGCTATTATTAAAAATGTCAAATCCCTTTGAGATGGTTAGGGCAGGGGCTTCAAGTTTTGGAAATCCGTGTTCCGTATGTAAATATTGTGAAGGAAAGTGTTGACTTGAATGGTATGATTGTCAGTATTTATTTTAACAGCTTTGATTTTAATGGGATCCATAGAAGTGTCAATGTTATCTATACTGGTGACATAAGATGATGGTTGTTTGTACATAATGTTTGATAGGTGTCTAAAGTAGGCAGGTGATGTTTCCTGTCTGTAGATAAAGAGTCTGGTATCAGTAGCTATTGGGGTCTATATATGGTATACATAATCCGTGACAGATGCCTACCATGTGTAAATTTATCACTAAACACATCTTGTGGCTACTGTAACATTAAGGAGTGTTAGAAAACAGTAAGGTGGTGTCCTTAGCTTGATAAACTTGAGTTGAGTCAAGTTGATACGAAGTTATCTGAAACTCAAATCAAATATTTGAGCCTTTTTATTCTATCATGTCTATTATTAGAATTGAAATATATGTACATGCTCAATCTTCTGTTGGATAATTTGTCTGTGTTCTCTATATTGTATAAGACATGAGATTACTTTCTATCCTCAAATTAATCTCAATCTTCCTTGTTCTATATCATATATAACTGAGATTTCTATCCATCCCAAACTGATCTCATGTTCCGCAGGAGTCTGTGTCCATGTATTATATAAGACTGAGATTTCTATTCATACTCAAACTGATCTCGTGTTCCGCAGGAATCTGTGTCCATGTATTATATAAGACTGAGATTTCTTTCCATACCCAAACTGATCTCATGTTCCGCAGGAGTCTGTGTCCATGTATTATATAAGACTGAGATTTATATACATACCCAAACTGATCTCATGTTCCGCAGGAGTCTGTGTCCATGTATTATATAAGACTGAGATTTCTTTCCATACCCAAACTGATCTCATGTTCTGCAGGAGTCTGTGTCCATGTATTATATAAGACTGAGATTTATATACATACCCAAACTGATCTCATGTTCCGCAGGAGTCTGTGTCCATGTATTATATAAGACTGAGATTTCTTTCCATACCCAAACTGATCTCATGTTCCACAGGAATCTGTGTCCATGTATTATATAAGACTGAGATTTCTTTCCATACCCAAACTGATCTCATGTTCCGCAGGAGTCTGTGCCCATGTATATTCTTTAAGACTTGAGAATGATTTTCATACCCTAGATGATCTCAGTTATCTATGAGTGAGTACATGGCCATGATTTAGATCATATTTAGACCTGAGATTGGTATCAATTCTCCTCCTGATCTCAAATACTCGGATGATTGGGCCATTCATTTTGTATATCTTTTTTTATGAAAATTAATTGGACTTGGTCTTAAGTTTGTGTATAAATCATTAGTTGCCTATTTTATAAGTTTATATTTTGTAAGTTTGCTGTCCAATACAGTAAAACCTCAATATTAAGACCGACCCTTGGGACCTTTGGAAACTGGTCTTCTTATTGGGGTGGTCTTAATATTGAGGTTGAATAACACAGTGAAAATGGACTTGAAAAGTGTGGTCTTAATTTTGAGGTGGTCTTATTATCGAGGTGGTCTTTAAGTGAGGTTGTACTGTATAATGCTATTTATTCATCTTTTTATAAACATAACAGTATACAGTATGAACAAGAAGACTTTATGCTGATGTAATGTCCATATTGTAATTAAATGTTTCTCTATTTCATTAAACTTATGTTCCAATTCCTGCATATCTGCTTCCCATTTGCAGGATTTCTAAAAGTAGAAATTGTTAAAATTGCTCCCAATTTGAAGATTTCTTCGAAACCTTCTTAAATTTAAAAAAAAAGTGATTTAACAAATGTCACAAATCTTTGAAAAATGTAAATTTGTACTGTGATTATGTGTTTTTTTTGTGCATCATGCATCTTGTGCATCGTTTGCCTGCAAGGCGTAATCTCCACACTTTTTGGGCTCTCTATTCAGGCAAAAAACCCAAAACATTGCGTAATTTATAGCCGTGGGGTTGTATTTCATGCAGTAATGGGGATTATTAAATTCAAATACAAAAAAAGTTGCATCAGCTTCGCATGCAAACCTCCAAAATGGAATATTGCACCATTGAATCAGAGTATGTACGTGTAGTCCAGCCTTCTGTTTGATATTCACAACACGGTATCAAAAATAGGAATATAAACTTTTTTGGTATAGTTAAAGTAACTTAGTAACCTATTGATTTTCTATATATCATTGCTATCAGGCAGAGAAGTCTTTGGAAATGTTATTTTGTGTCTTTTGTATTTCAGCCTTGCGGACATGCCTCAATTGACACTGGAAGGTTGACATATTCCTTCTGAATGGGCCTATATAAATATGTAGATTGTTATAATAAAGTCCTTTATCTTTGCCTCGTGTCGCTTCGGTAGGTACGTATTATCAGGTAAGCCGGAAATTACTGCTTATGACAAAGATAACGGGATATGAAAGATTTTATTTAGAATTTTAAATATACGTATCCAGGTAGATCGATTCGGCCGTATTTACCTGCGTATAAATACACCGTCAATTGGTTGGTTGCTAACTTGGCTTAAATTTACAATCATTAGGGGTTAAATTGTGTGATTTTGTAAAAGATTAAAATTTGTTGTAATTTTATAGAAATTACCTTTTATTATAAAAGTTAATGTTCTGATAGACTGCAGGTGTTAACATCAAATGCTTTAATTTAAAAATATTAATCTGTGATTAAAATTGCTGATTGACAAAGAACACTATTGTCAGAATGTTTTTTGAAGAAAAAATCCACCTCTTAAATGACCTTTTTACATTGCTGGTAATGTACTATATCCAATGTCACTCTCTCGACACTTCATCCAGTATGGTTATGGTGTCCTACTCTCTTGGAAGTCTGACAGAATCTCGCAAGATTTTTACAAGACCGGTATAGATTCAAGCTTGCCCGGGGTAACTGCAGCTTCATTTATGTAGTTTAACTACAAGTTGTTTTAATGCTTGTCAGTTTAAAACGACTACTTATTAAAGTATATAAATTAGGAAAAGGTACTCTCTGCAACTTGTTTGTCTATTCAGCAACCGTATTCACAAACATTTTAAGACTGAAACTCAGACTTAGACTTTAAAATGCTAAATGTTTCTTTTGCTCCTGCATTGTTATTACATTATAGATTTTAATAAAAACTGGTAAAAAATGTACAGTGGATACTAACAATTCTTGAGACAATATTTCATTTTTTTAGATTTAATAAAAACGAAAGGCTGGCAAATATAACTTTGCCAAATTTAACGACCATGCCTGCGTTCCAGTACTAAAATGTTTGTGAATAAGGCCTCTGGTTGAGTGGTTGTATATGTGGTAAGGTGCTGGTGGATCAGTTGAGCAGTCGTGGGTTTGAGCTTGCCTAGGATCATTATGATGTCTCGACATGAGATGCCTGAGTACTCGGTTCTCCATGGAATTGGACTGAAATAATCTTAGAAATGAAAGGTCCACTGTATGTATAATAACTATGTACATATTTCTGTTATTACAAAATGCTCACAAAATGTGTTGACTATCCTTGAATTAGTCAGGTTCACACAGTTCTTGTGCCAATTTTCTTCTTTTTCTTCAGCATAAGAAGAAATCGGTGAATGGCCGAAGTTTGGAGAAATACTATTTTTGAAATCATTAAAGTGTTATTCAGCAAATAGAGAAACACTGGTGAACAGAAAGTAAGTGTTTTGGGTGGTCTTTGAAATTGTATCATTTAAGAAATAATAATACCGTACATATCAAGTTGTCGAAGCTATAATGATGGATCTTTGCTTATATTCATTGTATTTAGCACGGTCTTGCCTTCTGCTCTTAGTATAATAATGTCTTTGAAATGAGGTTGACTAGAGGCCAAATATTAATATAAAGCTTGATTGTGTAGTTTCTTTGTTACTTAGTTTTCATACCTTTAAGGGTCCCAGCTTTAGAAGGGGATAGACGATGTATCTACACTTAAGAGTAGTATATAAATATGCTATTCAGTCAATATTTGTTCAAGCCTATAATATTTTTGAAAAATCTGAATAGGGGTTCGCGGGGATTAAAAATACCCCTGTTTATCTAAATGATTTACCTAATTTGAATGTAAACTGGTAAACTAACAAAGGGACCTTAAAACTTGAAGCTATGCCTAACTTATTTACATAGATAAACAGACTGACGTTAAAATTTATACACATTGAAGAATCGGAAAGAGCGTGACTTAATCGACTGTAAGTGATTTAATTTTGAAGTTTTAATTTGTTTCTATGGTAATTTTGTCAAAATAAAACAAATTTTGTGAATTTTGTTCTTAACTGTTGATATATGTCTGATAAAACATATTTTTTTCGTACAGATATAAGGGGTTTTGCCTACATGCTTTATTTGTTTTAAATTTTATTAAAAGGGGCCACTAGAAAAAGGGTTTATGACTAAGTATCATATAATCCATAAAATCCTTTTGTGTACTTTTGTAGCCGATAGAGGCTGGCATCTTTAATCTGCATATTGACCCCCTTGGGGTTTAATTGTAGATTTAGTGCAAGTCTTTGAATTTTAAGAAATTATTGATCAAAGACGAAGCTATTTTTATAAATGGAAACTTTGCGTTGCTATGCTTATTGATAAAGGAATTGAATCTGATGAATGTTCTATTTTTTTCTGGAAAGTATAATACACATGAAAGGGTCCCAATTAGGTGAGGATCTGGGGGTAGTGGGGGAATTTGGTACTTAATTGGTTACATTCAACGGTGATGTATGAGTTGTTAAACATGTACATTTGTGTCTATATCAACCCCCTGTGATGTAAAAAATACTGAATTATTGTTTGCAAATGAATGTAATGAGTAGAAGTCATTTATGCTTATAGTTTTCTTTGTCATAGAAAAAAAATATTTGGCAGATTCTTTGAAATGTACGTGCGTTAGGTATGTCCTTCTGATTTTGCCTGCGACATTGGTCAAAATTTGATTAAATTATTTCTCGGCATTCCTTTGAATAATTGAATTCAAAATTTTGAAAATTATGTCACAGAAATAAGGGAGGCACTGCAAGAATTTGTAGAAGCTTAGAAATACAAGCATTAGATGTATATATCATACTGGTATTTCCTAACCTTTCATCATTTATTATATCAATCGTACGGATTTTATTTGCATAACAGTAAAATTCAATTAAAGTTTTGTTTTATGCAGAAGGACTATAATGTTTGGTATATTTATCAAAACATTTCAGCCGCAAGAGATGAAGGGTATGTCCTTCCAAATTCTCCCTAATTAAAAATGCATGCCTTCAAAATCTTAGAAATCGTTATGATTTTTTACTGGAATTTCATCTTAAAGTCTGCAGCTTGGTTTGTCATAATAAATTTGCTAGCGCAGCAATTCTGCTTGCAGTATTTCAAACATTTTTGCATAATACTGGAAGTCCCGTGACTCGTATATGCTGGCCTTGGATTTCATTGGTTGCTTCCTTTCATAAACACTGGATCCCTAATTGATGAACACTTTAACATTAATTTGTGTTCAATTTATGAGAGCTGGTTCCACCTCTCTCTAACAGGTCTCGTGACAAGGACGTGTGATTTTCCCCCTTTTTTTAGAAATTATTATGTTTATTACTTTGACCAAAATTTGACTCAAATTTCCTCATGATCCCCATCATAAACAAATTCTGATCAATTGAAATGGCTATGTAGTATATTGGATGAACATAGTGCTTTCAAATGCTTTACTTATTAGTTTAAGCATTATAATTGCACATCGGTTGTGAAACAGTTTCTTATATATCTCTTATAAATATAAAAGAGAGGTAAAGTTGACAGGGAATGCCACATACATAAGACACAGACCCCGCTGGGAAAACAAAACTACAAAACATGAGGCATTGAGGAGGTGCAAGGGTAAACATGAATGAGAATACGGGTCGCAAGGAATGGTCTGGCTGACCCTTAAAACAACGAAGGACAATCTAGGGGGACAACAAGGAGGGGAAAGTTGAAATGTTGGAATACATCACTGAACAAGTCAAGAAAGTCAGTACTAATAGACCTTCTCTGGGTTTCTAGCTGGTACTTGCATCTTATAGGGTATTTAGAATTTTGCCCTGGTGGAATTCGAACTTACGACCTTCAGGTCCAGAGTCTGGTACTCTACCTCTAGACCAGTATGCCTCATTTATTAAACGGTTACGCCAAGATGCTGAACATAGCTACTGAGTGGTTTATTGACATTGAACATCATAAGATATCAAAATATTGTTCAAATTAGCTTTATGATTTATATCACTGGGCTTGACACTTATGTTTGCCCGTTATACCATATGTTTGAACTACCTGGCATTATCAACTTTGGAATTTTAGTATTAAATCATTCTATGTCTACTATATATCATTGTTAAGATTTGTGTTACAGACTTATACATCTAGGTAAGTCAAGATAATAACATATTTGCTTTATATGTAGGGTAATAACAATATCGAAGGGTTGGCGCCCGAACCTACCATCTCCCTAATAAATTTATTTGGAGATAGCGGGTTCTGGCACCAACACCTTGAACTATGTACAATTTATAACCCAGCTTACAATTTTACTAATACAAATATGGTTGATATTTGACTCAGTTGGTAATGAAATTTAACTGTTCTAACCATACAGCAACACCCCTTATGCAGTTTGGGATCTTAATTTATAAAATGAAGTAGCTTCAACTATTGTCCCTAGCACTGCGGGTTCAAATCCCACACAGGAAGTTGGTGGTATTTGTTGGTGTGGAAGCTGTCCAGATGGCTTACTGAAGATCTGTGGTTTTACTCAGGTGTGCACCTTGGGTCTTCCTCCAATTGTATGGCTTGAAAAGTCACTTCAAGATGGCTGATTGACTTCAAGCCTCTCGAAAAGGCTTTAGTATTGTTGAAAAAAAAGGATTGCTATGGAAATGAATCGACCAAATGGTACAAATTGATAGCAGTATGATAACTAGCTTGTTACGAGTATAAAACATATCTGTCATAAATAATTGTCCGTAGAACAACACGTTTTTATTGCCAGTGTATGATAGATACCCAAAAAAACTCAACTCGGAATCATATTTCTGCAAAATATTTGATTATGCTGTCAAAGTGCGATCACTAGAAATTTTGTGACTGAATACATCTATGTCTCTGATGTATTGATGCTTAATAATTACTGAAACGTCGGGGGGTTTATACTAATCCAATGGCTATAGTCTTATTTGAGCGATCCATAAAGATAGAAGTAAAAAAATATTCCTTCAAATTTCAAAGCTACATTCAGATGATAGAAAAAATCAAAGCAATTTGCAGTTGTCATGAGTTGTAATTTAGCATCATGACGCTGATTGGTGGAGAAGCTATTACAAGGGAACGATATGATGCAAAAATATTGCATGTGCAGTATGACACCTCGTGGAATATCGCTGCAGCAGTAATGCGATAATATTATCATAGCTGAATTCATTGCATGTCGGCTTTTCTCCATAGATAAACTGTTATCACTGGGCTGAAAATTCTTGGAGGAAGAGAGTTTTTGTCAAGGTTGGCTTAGCTCGGTTTTCATGTCATTTGATTGACCGATCTCTAGAAATCAGCATATAATTGTGCCTCTGTGTCCCATTTACAATAGGGTATTATCTTGTATTTGGCAGTAGAATACTACAAGGCATTATTTATGCCAGTGTAAGTGTGCTTTGTATCGAGTTGCCAGTTTCTTGGATGAGTTTGAATTGTATGAAGGTACCCCCCCCCCCCAGGCCATGGCTGATGCTTCGTAAGTATAAAGAACTTCCATGAATTATCGCTGTGTCTATTCTACACCTCAGTACCTTTAAACAAAAGAATCTATGAAGTGAATGCATACTGTATCTACTTACGTTTGGACAGTTTTGCTGGGAAACTCTCAAACCGACGTTCATTTACTTTGTTTTCATTCAGTGACACTGTGGAAGTGAGGTAAGCAGTAAGATTGCTTCAAATCCTTTCTGTAGTTTGCTTTCATGCAAGAAATAACTTAGTTCCCTATAGTTTTTAGACTGTCGGCTTCAGGCCGGCAGTCTTTAGTACCGCAAATCCAAAGCAAGCATCAAAAGATCTACTTTTTGCCACCCATTTTACTGTCAATATATAAATGCGCCCAGTGGCATATCCACGCAAGCGCAGTTAGAATTGCAGTGATCACAAATTCGGACGGAAGTCAAACGAGCCTTTATTTTAATGGTCGCTGTCAGAGGCATGCTTCAGCCTAACTAGATTTTGGAGTCCTAACATTCTGTAACTCTGTTGTTTACCATGGTTTGATGCTGTTTACAGAAATTTGACTGTTTATTATGTTTGTTTATCATTTTGAGATAGTTACATCAAATATACGTCTGTATACAGTCCGACCACGCTCATTCGAATTCATCGGGTCCGGAATTTTATTTTGAATAATGCATGGTTTCAAATAGCCCATTTCAATTTGACATGGCAAAGAAGACACATTGGGATATATATTTCGGATAATACCAAGTATTCAGAGTGGAGGTCGTCGAATAAACGAGGTCCAACTGTACATGTTGTACAATATAAATGTGTTCAGTATAGGAAGGTATGACTGCTGTCCCTGTGTGTTTTATTATCTTAAAATATTTTATTTCAACTCTAGCGTTCTTTTTACTTTCCAAGATTAGTACTGTACATGTTTTTGTTGTGATTTGATTAGCATAAAATATTAACAAACCTCGCTGGCACTGCCTGACTTGTTTGCTCATGTCTTTAATTGACATTAATTACTCTATCAAGTTGTCTAGCTCTGTAGTCTATGTCCTTTAATTATTTCTGCTGCATGTCCCCATCTATTATTAATTTGACTGGTAATGGTGTGTCTGATACTTTGATTGCCATGTACTATGGTGCCATTTTTATGCAAGTACTGACGACCTGAGAAAGCATAAGCATTCTGCTGTGCAATTCAGATTCTTTGCGTACTTCATGAATCTTTGGCTGCTTTTGTTCGGTACTTTTTGGAGTGATTGAACCTTTGTCTCAGAGTTACATAGTAGCTAGGTATGAGAAGCTCAATGATGTTGATTTAACATTTATAAGGACTATATATATCTAGACTACAATGATATGGGACAGTTTTATTGAAAATTAACTTAAACTAAGCGTGTATTAAGAGTTTTTGGAGACCAATATATATATATGGCCATAAAGTTGAACTGTTTATTGTCTGAACTTTAGGAATAATTTATGATACACCACATGTTCATTTGTTTGCTTACGTGATAAGTTGTCTGAGCTTACAGAATTATTTTCCTGATATTTCTATATGGCAACATTGATTTGTATCAAATTGTATCATTTATCATCATGTTTAGACATTAATCTAGGGGACAAATAAATGTACAAATACATTTTGTTTCCTTACATTGTTCATATTTTATCTCCCAGTTATCAGTAAGAAGTATTTTTCTGATGGTTTCTCTTACAGCACAATATTTTATCAGCAATCTGTTAGGAAGGTATTTTTTTAACAAACAAATCACCATATTTCCAGTTATATAGATTACAGCTCAGGCCATTTATATTATTTAGTGCATATACTGATATATTTATTTATATGCAGGGGTGTCACTAATTTTTGAATAAGCAGGAAAAAGTAGGCGAGGGACTGGAGGGTACTCCCCCCTAATTATGATCACTTATACAAGAAAAGTAGCCGGATGGTGATGCTTAAGTTACCAGGTAATTTTACCGGCTCCCGGTTCTTATTGACACCCCAGTATATGTTTCTTTTACCAGTCATTCAACTTTCTCTGAAACTCTACTAAAGGTGTATACCGGTAAATATGACTGAATGGAGTTCTTACTAAAGGTGTATACCGGTAAATATGACTGAATGGAGTTCTTACTAAAGGTGTATACCGGTAAATATGACTGAACAGAGTTCTTACTAAAGGTGTAGCTTGTATGAAGTGACAGAAACAGTCTTAAGTTTTGTTAGTTGATTTTGTTTTCATTTTTGATGGATTGTGATAAGAACTTAAGGCTCATGTGTACCATTTTCTGAATCTTTTTCCTTTGAGATGTCTGTAATGGTGTTATGAGCGGTTTGATCCTTGCCTTGTTGATGTTGGAATCAGCAAACTGGGTTCCTGGTCCCTGTGGTTCTAAAGTCATGTAGTGTCTCCATGATGCCTTCAAGTGGAAACAGTATTAACATTTAGTTCAGAAAATCTAAATTTTACTAGTATTAAGCGTAGACTCATTGCATAATATATTATATGGTCTTTGTCTACACTATCTGGCAAGCATTTGAATACTGTTACCTGTTTTTGCATAACTAAGCCTATGTCATTGTGAATGTTTGACCGATATTTACTGCGCGATTTTGAAGCAATGAATTTTATATGGATTGAGATACATCTATGTTGAGAAACGCGTTTCCGTGGGTTTTGCAAAATTGAATTATTTTATATGCAATGATTAAGTAAATCCTATAATTATTCTAACTGTAATTTGAGGCGACAGTTCTGGAAAAAAATGTGAAACACATAATACCTATGCGCATATGAAGTTAAACATACAGTAACAATTGCCATTTACTTTGAACGCGTCCAGACCGTTTTCGCATTGTCAGATAGTCTGTTTGCCGTTGTTGATGCTGCGTAAGACGAGACGGCTCTGTATGTTTTAAGTCATCTGCCAGGCCCTGGACAAGATGGTTTAAAGTGTTTTACCGAAGTATAAACATTATTACAGAATTTATTGTACACCATAGATAGGATCAGCTAGGACAACAGATGTAAAACGTAAGTGATCGCTTTATATCAAACTGAGCTTTGCATTTCACTTTTTTGCTTATTTTGTTATGTAAAATCTTTGTATGTTGCAACTCGATTTTCTGACAATTTCTTTATTGTGGATTCTACACTATCATTTCCTTATTTGGTTTCGCATAAATTAGGATCTAATCTTGATAAAGGTATTTCTCGGTCCCTTTTTTTCATACAGAAAAATGATTTTTCATATACCCGCATAATTACTCGGCGCATTTTTCCGTTTACAAATTATATTTTACTAATTTATTGCTACCTAAGTTTATATCTTTTTTAATAATTTTTCAAAATATTTTATTCCTTGCACGATTTATGTGCTGCTGTTAAAATTTCATTATTAAATTCAATATAATGAAATACATTTACTTATGCATACACTGAAGTGTTAGTATATTCAATGGCTTCCAATCATAGTGCTGAATAGAAGGGTGTTTTTCATTAGAATTGGTACGCTTCCTGTATGCCTGGCCCTGTATCCCTGGCCGTTGCTGAATAATTATATATAAAAAATGATTGTATAACATATGAATTCCACGATGAAATGTGACATTCCAGACTTTATGTGTCTAATGTTTGGGTATCATTGCTCTGCAGAAAAGATGGTATATACATGTATGTGCAATCACGACTAAGCAACCAGCCGCACTTTAGTTGTCCGGTAGGATGTTTTTTAGTTCATACAAGTGAGGCAGAATATTTCAGAAGCGGCCCTGGTTCACAAAAACGGGTCTACTACACAGATTCTTTGGGTATGATGTAATTTAAATAAACTAAAAATTGACACTTTTCAAGTCTCGTTTTAAAACACTTTGCGCTGATAAACTCTGATACAAAAGTTTAAGGAAACATTTATTTATTTTATTCTATTGCAATGATGAAATTAATCTGTAGATATCAGTTGATATGGGTATATTCATGTACTATAAGTCTTATTATATTATTTTCCTGTTTCATTTTGATAAGCGCTTTTAATTTGGCAGTTGGCAAGTTTAGAAGGTTAGCAAATATAGGTATATTTCAAAGAAGCATGTACTGCATTACTGCGTGACTCAGGTAATATGTAAGTAACATAATTTTATTATATTACATAAAATTATATGTACCGTATTTGTTTACTGCAGTGATAAGATGTGACTTTTGATTAAATTATTACACTACTTCTGCTGTCCTACAGTCGTACACATATCGTCATACTAATATATAATTTAATTCTAATATGCTTCCATTTATTTCTTGTTCAGTATGCAATTTATTGTACTCAGTAAAAAGATTTCTTCATGATGAAACTTGGATGTTGACCAGTTGTTTCTGTCTTTGGTGCAATTTTTGATTAATTGAACTGGATAGGAAATTGCCGTACAATGAACTACTATCTGCGGAAATTCATTTCAGAATGTATTTATAATTGTTACTCATGCGACTTTTTCTACAAATTTCATCTTGCAAAATAAAAAATGAGATTTGATATGAATTTAAATATCATTTTTAAAACCGTTGATGTTGTTTTCATTAATTTTATTTTTTGGCCTCATTTATTTGCACTTTTATGAGATCGAGTGCATTTTATTACCAGTAAGTCCTAGCCCATGCAGAAATATTTAATACATTGAATCATAAGGACATTATCTCCTAGCAACGTGTTACTGGTCCTTCCCCATATTTTATGAATGCGTATTCCAGTCCTTACAAGAGGTCACATGCTATAAGCCTCCTGGTATCCTGGTAGTTAGTAAGTCAACCTGAATCAACATTGGCATAAACGGTGGAATGTTTGGTGTATTTTACATAAACGTTTGGTGTATTTTATATAAACGTTTGGTGTATTTAACATAAACGTTAGGTGTATTTTACATAAACGTTTTGTGTATCTTACATAAACAGTTGGTGTATTTTATATAAATGGTTGGTGTATTCTACATAAACGTTGGAACGTTCGGTGTATTTTATATAAACATTTGAACATTTGGTGTATTTTACATGAACATTTGGTGTTTTTTACATGAACGTTGGAACATTCGGTGTATTTTACATAAACCTTGGAATGTTCGGTGTATTTTACATAAACCTTGAAACGTTCGGTGTATTTTACATAAACCTTGGAATGTTCGGTGTATTTTACATAAACCTTAAAACGTTCAGTGTATTTTACATGAAAGTTGGAACGTTCGGTGTATTTTACTAGGTTTTACAAGGTTTTTTCCTTCACATTCTTGTACACTCAAAATAAGGCCAGATATACTGGAATCTGGTAAAATATATTAGTCAGTGATAGTAGAGTAAGCAACATCATAAGACTTGAGTAACTGCCCTTTGTTGTATATGTGTACTTTGAAAACTTGAATTTGAAAATTCCCGTATTTCATTTCAAATGTATGGTTGTATTTCTTCTTTTTGTGATAGCAAAATATGTATACGGTTTTCCCAGGCACAACACATTATTAGATATTTGATGTAAAATCTAACATCATGGTCTTGATTGCATAAACATTTCATACTGGATATAGATCTCATTGTCTACAAAGAAAATGTCAATAATTTGTGCATATTGTCATTGAAAATGTAAATTTAACCTCTGTTTATACTGTCTACTTCTCTGTTGCCTTATTTAACATTTTACCTGCTAGATTACAAAATCACTTCCAATGACCTTGTGAATGTCAAAGACTTGATAATAAAAATAATATAATAATGATAATTCTTTATTTAAAGAATGATGATAACGCCTAGTAAGCTAGACTCTTATCTAGCTTGGAATCATCCATGAATCTCCATGTATAATAAAGTTTCTGAATAATAAAGACAATAATAAAATTAACATCTACAATACAATAAAAATGACACCAAATATACACAAGAACAAAATGGAGAATGCCATAACTGTAAACAGCAGTGACCCGAGTTTTGTTGATAACAAAATAGATTAATAAGATACTTTAGATGGTATCTATATTTTTAATAATGATCCATCCATATGTATATTTAGGGTTCAGCTCAAAGCTGTTGTAACTGCATGGTCACACAAATTAGCCTCAACATTTTTGTACCAAATCATTGCTATATCAGCCCTGCGTTCAGTTACGGCTATCAGTGGCGAACATTTTTTATTTTATCCCTTGCCCACCATAGCAGATTGACTGCCCACAGGAACCAAATTGCAAAACGTTACGAAACGATAGGGCTGACAGCCGTAACTGAACGCAGGACAGATGCCCACTACAAATGTTGACCCAAGGTGATTTGAATATTCCAATAGTTCTGTTTAAGGTATCTTTGAAGACCAATTCATACAATACTATCCTGTTCAAGTTACTTTTAGTCTTACCCTTGTTTCATATTTTACTTCATTAGAATTTCTTTATATAAATTCTGCTATGTAATGCTTTGTTTTTTATTATGATATCGAAATTTTTATAATTTGATTATAATTCACTAATTAAGTCTTTAAAACGCATATTAATTGCACATAATGACTGCATTGCATTTACTGATTATCAATTAATTCATGTAGAAGAACTAAATCATAGTATAAAATTATGAGAAAAACTTACATTTTACCTTGATGATGGTTCTTATAGAATCTAATAAACAAATACATGCAACGAAGATGCATTTTTTCCCTATTGTTTATGGGTGTTCTGTACATGCATATAGCATGATGAATGCTAACAAAGAAAATGGGTTGGAATGCTGATGTTTTAATCATATTGAAAATCCAGAAAGTGCATTTTTTGCTTGTCATGCTGCATGCGTTTCCATGGTAACATATACAAAGATACTGCATTTGTCATTTACGATAAATGCCTAATGGGCATTTTTTGCAATGAAAATGTTTCTTCATGGAAAAATTTGAGAGACGAATGAAGTTCTTTCTCTCGTGTTGGCAGTTGATCATGTGTGACGTTTCGTTGTATTTTGTCGGATCAAATCAATTTTAAAAGAATGCTTTGGGAATTTTGTCCAAGCTTTATATCTCAGAATTAGAGATGGTTGCATGTATTTAATTTGAGTTTTATACATTGTACATTGTGTTTGTAATTCTATAACATTGAATTCATAGCAATAAATAATGCCTTTTATTTGACATTTATTCATAGCACTAAATAACGCTTTATAATACTTGACATTTAGTTACCAATGCTTAAGTGTCTTGTTGGCATGTGTTAATTATAAAATTATGTCAGCAAGAAGTCTATCTGCTACATCTAACTCATGTGAAAATGTTTCCTTTTAAAAATTCAAACAAAGTCAATCCACCTTTTCTAAGCTCACATCTAAGGCCACAATTCCTTAGGCATGATAGAGATGCCATTTTGTGTTTACCGATTCCATCCATCTAGATGACCATCCTTGTTAAATGGTCCAGCCTGGAACTATACATTCGTACCCTGTCACTGAAATGAGTCTTTACGTAGATCCAGCATAGAGGGGTCCAAGGCATTTAAAGACAGCAAGCTAAATGTCTGCTGAAGTTATTCAACTTTTCTCAGTGTAAATACTCAGTTATGATTTTTGTTTAATTTTAAATGCAAGAAGAGAGAAAACAAAGACAAAGTGTTCTACTAACCTTTACGTCATCATATAAATAAATGTTTATAGCGTTGTTGAGACCAACAGTGTTTGTAGAGTTGTGGAGACCAGCATTGCTGGTAGTACTTTGAGACCAACAGTGTTTGTAAAGTTGTGGAGACCAACATTGCTGGTAGTGCTTTGAGAACAACAGTGTTTGTAAAGTTGTGGAGACCAACATTGCTGGTAGTGCTGTGAGAACAACAGTGTTTGTAGAGTTGTGGAGACCAACATTGCTGGTAGTGCTTTGAGATCAACAAAGTTTGTAAAGTTGTGGAGACCAACAATGCTGGTAGTGCTGTGAGACCAACAGTGTTTGTAAAGTTGTGGAGACCAACATTGCTGGTAGTGCTTTGAGAACAACAGTGTTTGTAAAGTTGTGGAGACCAACATTGCTGGTAGTGCTGTGAGAACAACAGTGTTTGTAAAGTTGTGGAGACCAACATTGCTGGTAGTGCTGTGAGAACAACAGTGTTTGTAGAGTTGTGGAGACCAACATTGCTGGTAGTGCTGTGAGACCAACAAAGTTTGTAAAGTTGTGGAGACCAACAATGCTGGTAGTGCTGTGAGACCAACAGTGTTTGTAAAGTTGTGGAGACCAACATTGCTGGTAGTGCTGTGAGACCAACAAAGTTTGTAGGGTTGTTGAGACCAACATTGCTGGTAGTGCTGGGAGTCCAACAGTGTTTGAAGAGTTGTGGAGACCAACATTGCTGGTAGTGCTGTGAGACCAACAAAGTTTGTAAAGTTGTGGAGACCAACATTGCTGGTAGTGCTGTGAGACCAACAAAGTTTGTAAAGTTGTGGAGACCAACATTGCTGGTAGTGCTGTGAGACCAACAGTGTTTGTAGAGTTGTGGAGACCAACATTGCTGGTAGTGCTTTGAGATTTGTAGAGTTGTGGAGACCAACAATGATGGTAGTGCTGTGAGACCAACAGTGTTTGTAAAGTTGTGGAGACCAACAATGCTGGTAGTGCTGTGAGAACAACAAAGTTTGTAAAGTTGTGGAGACCAACATTGCTGGTAGTGCTGTGAGACCAACAGTGTTTGTAGAGTTGTGGAGACCAACATTGCTGGTAGTGCTGGGAGACCAACAGTGTTTGTAGAGTTGTGGAGACCAACATTGCTGGTAGTGCTGTGAGAACAACAGTGTTTGTAGAGTTGTGGAGACCAACATTGCTGGTAGTGCTGTGAGAACAACAGTGTTTGTAAAGTTGTGGAGACCAACATTGCTGGTAGTGCTGTGAGACCAACAGTGTTTGTAAAGTTGTGGAGACCAACATTGCTGGTAGTGCTGTGAGACCAACAGTGTTTGTAAAGTTGTGGAGACCAACATTGCTGGTAGTGCTGTGAGACCAACAAAGTTTGTAGGGTTGTTGAGACCAACATTGCTGGTAGTGCTGGGAGACCAACAGTGTTTGAAGAGTTGTAGAGACCAGCAATGTTTGTAGTGCTGTGAGACCAGCAATGTGTGTAGGGTTGTGCAGACCAGCAATGTTTGTAGGGTTGTGCAGACCAGCAATGTTTGTAGGGTTGTGCAGACCAGCAATGTGTGTAGGGTTGTGCAGACCAGCAATGTGTGTAGGGTTGTGCAGACCAACAATGTGTGTAGGGTTGTGCAGACCAGCAATGTGTGTAGGGTTGTGCAGACCAGCAATGTGTGTAGGGTTGTGCAGACCAGCAATGTTTGTAGTGCTGTGAGACCAGCAATGTGTGTAGGGTTGTGCAGACCAGCAATGTTTGTAGGGTTGTGCAGACCAGCAATGTGTGTAGGCTTGTGCAGACCAGCAATGTGTGTAGGGTTGTGCAGACCGGCAATGTGTGTAGGGTTGTGCAGACCAGCAATGTTTGTAGTGCTGTGAGACCAGCAATGTGTGTAGGGTTTTGCAGACTAATAAAGCTTGCAGTGTTTTCTGTGTTCAAATTTTAAAAATGTTCACAGTATACATAATGATAATTGTGTCCATTAGCTTAAGTATTTCTTTAGAAATTTAATAGTTTAATTAATCTTTTGACAATCTATACGTGTTAGAACTTTTCAAATCAAATTGCATGATTTTGCATAGAAAATGTTTTTCTATTGCATTATGCATTAATACATTATAGTTTGAAGTCAACATAATGAGCACTATCAACCGTTAAGGTGAAATTATACTATTAACAGTGTTTTCCTGATTAGCTGATTTTTTATTTCCATGAATTCTTAAGTGCCCTGTTCTTTAGGTGCCTCATTCTAATTTGCTGAATGTTATTTTTTTAGAACATTATTGCATAAAAACTCCATTGTATGGATGTAAATGTATTGCTGCAATGTCCTGTATGGAGATCCAATGATTTAAGTAAAGTAGGGCGGTTTTGCAGTATCTTAATGAGTAGTTTTCATAGTTCTTTCAAAGTCATTTTTTCTTCTCGAAAAAAGTATTATTCCATGTAAAATTTACAATGCTCACAATATGCGGGTTCAGTGCAAATCTATTATAACCCAAAAAAAGTTGCTCTATTTCCATGCCAAATCCTTGATGGATGAACCCAACGACTTTGTAAAATAATTTATTCAAGCATCTGTGTAGTGAAAATGTCCATTTAATTCTTAGCTTGCAAAATTCAATTCAAAGTGTTCATAAGTAAATGTACTAGTCTGTTACCTAGGGCATTTTTTATAGTTTCCATAGTAACATCATTCTTTGCCATTTATTGCATTAGCTCAATTCCCTAAAAAACTGTTGAAATGATGAAATATTAACTTTTTATAGAGTTTTCCTTTTTCCCTTTATTTACTATTAAATGGACTAAATTTCTAATAAACATCTTTATTTTCTTATCATGAAATGAGTGTTGATGTAGGTAACATGTAAGTCACTATTAGTATCATATTTTGTCTGCATTTAATGTACAATCGAACCTGTCCTTCCGACCACCTTTTACAAGCGACCTCCTGTCTTTTACGACCGTTCTGAATTTCTCTCGTGCGTTTTTAAGCGTTAGATAATAAGACAAGTTCGACTGTACAGAAATATCGTACAAAGTATGAATGACATCTTTGACATTGATCTTATGTCATATTCTTCAACATATTTTTTTCATGTGAAATTAATTTCCTTTACGCTTGCATTATCTACCTGCACTTCCTCTCCTTCTAGAAGGAAGAAAAATGTGCCCTTCACTTGTTACTAAATTTATTACCGCTAACCAAAGGTAATGCTATTTACAAACTGTTTCTTCACCTTGTGAACTTGCTTTGACTATATTCGTGCAGTATCAACATTAGATCTATGTGTAATCTTATATTGTTACAACATTTTTGCACCTAAAATATCATTTTGCGTTATCTTTATACTTCTTCTTTTGTATTCAATGTAAAACGGTTGTCGTGGTAATCTACTTAATATCTATATTTTGTATTTACTCAATCATTGAAAGATTTCCTGTTTCACACCAGTACTTTGTACTTATTTACTCAGGTTTAGGATGTTTTTGTGAAAATTTATCTTTTTGATAAAAGATTTTTAAGTTTGTGTCGAGTTTTATTATGCAGTAAGCTGGGCATGGATTATCTCGCTTGTCTATAGTTTTGTTTTGAATAAAAGGGATTTGATTTCGTTTCTACTAAGTTTTAGTTTAAAATGTGATCTTGGACATGATTCATAAGAAATATACAAAAGATGTAGATTTGAATTAAATAATAATGAAAATTTGACATGTTGTACATAAAAGAAATGGAATGTTTTGAAAATATTTCTATTCAAGGTAAATTTTAGCTTGTAATTGGATATTTTTGAGTGTACTGCTATTGTGATAAACAAATTTTATGTACATTTGAATCTAAAGTCTATATACAAGGACCAGTTGCCCTCCGGTCGCAGCTGAAGTTCACACTTCATCGATTATTAAAAGAAGTTTAATGTTTGATGTTTCTGTGTACATTGGGTCCCTCGGCAGTATAAAGTCAAAGGGAAATGGGGACCCGCTATAGATATAAGGTAAATAAAGAGAAGCTTTCAATTATAATGAAAGGGTGTAATGATTTCTATAGAAACGAAAATTTAAGTATGTTTAACGTATCCGGTTACCTTTTTATATGGAAGGCCCCTATTTGTAAGTCGAAAGTTACATATTTTAACAAAAGGGGTCTTCGCTTCCTGTCGTCTGCTTAGGTGTTGTAAATTGAAGAGTAGTTTGCATCCACGGCTGTATATATGCAGGTAACCTTATCTCGGTTAGTTGATGTTACATTTGTATAATCGATTAGACATCTGAGATTGTAAATTACTGTTTATGGATATATGTAACATTTAAACCTGAACACTAAAGGTAAAATATTGCATGTTAACATATAAGATATGGACGAATTTCGTGAATTTGCAAAATATGCATTGGTTTATATTTGTTGCTATCTTGCTGAAAGTGGAATATTTTTTTATTGTACTTATAAAATATTTAAACAAAATCTTAGTTACCTGAATAAAAAAGAATGAATGAGTGAGGTAAGAGAAACTTAGTATAGATACAAAAGTTGGGCATATATAATATCCGTTTTGTTAATTACTTTGTTTGTTAAAATTTGTAGAACATTAAAAACAGGTACTCTCCAGTTATTATGGACATTTTCTAGTTACAGTTAAGTGAAACTTGCTGTTTAGTTCATATATACAAATATATTCTTTTCTAAAATTGTTTGAATTTTGCATACGAAAATTTCAGTGGTGCTAGCACACTTCCTATATTCCAAATATTTTGTATCTTTTATGTTTCTATGGGAACTTACTGGGATTTAAATTCTCTTAAAATATCAATTCTGTTCTAAATTAGCGATGGTCTTATAGAACGTTATATTGAGCAGAACAGAAACGAGGAAAAAGTTACCATGTCTATATTTGGGGTAAAGCATATTGTTTACATCCATATAATTATATACATGTACGATGTAACATATCTTGACATTTCTGTGCACAGATAGAAATTGGTTCTTTTTTGCTATTTTACCCATAAATGCCCTCCAGCTTATATTCTGATGAATAAACCATATTGTTTTGTAATGCAATCAACAATACAAAATGCTTTATGTTCCTCATTATCCGTGCCATTCGCCTAACTACGTTCTGACATGTGATTATATCATACAGAAAAGTAAAAATGATCATTGTGGCCGATTAATTATTTATATGTTATATATATCGAAAACTGGCTAAGCAAAGGTAAGAAGAGAGAATTTTACCGGCGATGATTATTTTATCTCTTCTGGTGAATTTAATTAGAACTTTCTGTATCTTTGCATCTTGTGCTCCCGTTTGAGCTTATAGGACAAAGCTCAAAGGAACGTGAAATACAGAATTTCAGACGTTTTTTGCATGTTGATGAATTAAATATTCTTTTTTAGTGGCTTACATTCATGTTTACTGATATGTTATTGTTAAAGTAGAGTTGTTGATAAAACAACTAAGATTGTTATTTATCGTTGATTTATTTCCTATGAGAATTCTTGCTAATCAAAAAGAATAAGACAACTCATATTATGGAACTGTTCGCCTACATTGTGATTGTATGTACAGAGACAATTGTCTGAGATGAATCAATCTGGACCTCACAAGATGTCGGGCTTTGGCTTCTATGCCGTTTGGGATTTATGAGGGTAGGTTGCGGAACCGGTAAACTGAGCGAGGATTGTACCTGGGACTGGCAATTCTGGAAAAGACAAACTCCGGACTGTTTCCTAGTGTTTCGGCAAAATATTTATTTTGCATTGAAATGACTTCTTTCCAGGTTTCCAACAAGTGCTTGTGCATATTTCTGGTATCATGAACACCGTGGAACAATCTCACCCATGATGTGGTTTGTACCCACTTTGTAACCTTTAGATAAGGAGTTAGGGGCCCTGTGCTATAGAAAAGGGGTTAAGGGCCCTGTCCTGTAGATAAGGGGTTAGTGGTCTTGCCCTATAGACAAGGGGTTAGGGGGCCCTGCCCTATAGGTAAGGGGTTCGGGGGCCCTGCCCTATAAGTAAGGGGCCCTAATCTTAGACCACTTTGTCTGCACTAAGTAGCGGTATCTGACTGTAATGGCTCTATTTGCTCCAAGTGAACATGTTTTTGCATACTGATGCTCAGCCCTCATTTTAATTTTCATGATTATAGAATGAAAGAAGGATTACAGTCGTGCAGGTCCTGTAATTATCCTAAACTTCTGTCTTAGATTGAAAATTAGACGTAATGAGATTCATGCGTAGTAACAGAACAAATGTATATGATCTCTATGTCTTTTCCTAAATTCTATGACGGGTTGACTCGGCTTAGTCCAGAAACGGTGGGTTCAAACCAGATATTAGGACCACAGCAAGGGCTTGTAAGATACATATACTGGTGTACCAGGAAGTGGACTCTAAGTGTGATTCATATAAGCATAATGCTTTTATAATAATCAGATATTGAGTAAAGTGTTATTTTCTACATGTATCTGGATTTCTAACAGTCTAACATATAAAAGGGGCACAAATCACTTGTTCAGATTCAGTTGAACATCCGGATTTCATCAGTCTTACATTGTTGCTTATACAGAATACACTTTTAAACTTAAATACCGGAATATTACTTGAACTTGTATAAAATTTTGGGGTTTTCCTAACAGTCATCCGTTTAGCTTACTAAATGTTGAATGCATTCTCATGCCCAAAACCACAGGGACTTGATAAAGTGAATGTTGACTTCTTAGAGTAAAGAAGCTGGCCATATGGATGGAATTAAAATAACGTTTCTGAATGGTCTAGAGTGATGCATTGGGCTTGAGCCTTGCCCCTGTGATCTCAATGTTATGTAACTTCTTATTGTCTTCACCATAACAGACTGATATGTGACTCAACATACTGTAGACTATCATTATTGCTGTGCTGAAATGAATCAAGTAATAAAAATAAATGGATGTCCCGATGTTCTGTTTGATTAATCAAATATTAGGATTGTATTGCTCAATCGAGTCTTTGTTCTATAGTTTTTCTTATAATATTATCTACAATACGAATGGCTACTTCTTATTTGTGCTCGATGTTATGACGTCCTGAAGTGCATGATATACACTGGGTAATAAGAACGACAAGACGATCAATAATCATATTTAACAGCTTCATGCTTAATGTGGACGTTTATTACTGATGGAGCACTGATAAAAAGCCTGTAACGCCGTCCCTAGCCTATGTTTACCTACTTGACATGGCAGAATCCAGCGTATTTGTCCCATGGTTCGTGTCGTAGTTAGCGTTATTGCACGGCAACGATATAGTGATGTAGATGCGTAGTATGTGGACTTCACTAATAGTTTTCATGTTTTTCCAATAATTTAGAAAGATGGTGGATAAAAGGTGCTGTCAGATTGGCACTGTTTAATGTTCACAGATGGGATAGCTGCGTCGAGTTATAGAAAAATATTGGTATAGTGATTACGCTGGAGAACAATTCGTATAGATGTCGATTTGCGTCATAATTTAATTTAATGAGTAAGTAAATTGATTGACTGATCGTTCTGTAGTTTGCTATGGAAATAAAGGACCATTTGTGATGTGGGTTCTTTTGTGTTGCAGCAAAAAAGTAGTTGTTTCATTGTATGTATGGATAAAAGTAATAGAAGACAATAAGGTGACAAAGTTAAACTATTCATACTCTTGTATAGTATATTTTATTGGAATGCGTGACTTGGTAATATTTATCATTCTTTTGAAATGTTTTAATGGAAGTTAAACTTTTTTAAACTTGACTAAGTTTTAATGTTTACTATTCTCTTTCATGTTGAAACAGATGTATAAAACCGTTTGATATACTTAGCTTTATGGCTTAAAGGAGAAGTATTGCATACCAATAGTTAAAATGGTTATTGATAAAATATTTATGAAATGTTTTAATTGTATTTTTATGCGTAAGAAACGATAGATAGTTTCATGTTTTAGTGTTTGATGTATGTTATTGTTGTTGACATATGTTGTCACTTCGCACTATAAGACCTGTGATATAAGGCCAATTGTGATCATTAGAAATACATGTAAATGACGGTCTTAGTTGATAGATGGTCCTATAAGTGAGGTTTGATGAGATAAAGATTTAATATTTTTTTCTCATTTTAACATTTAAACTTTTGTATGGGTTGTTCGGCATGATTATTTGAATTTTTTATGATCTTTATTGTGGTATAATTTTCATGCACAGTTTATTAGAATGCCATACTTCTTGAAATAGTAGTGATTGGCTTTTCTATGGTTTTGTACTTTCACAGTTTTTTAATCATGATATTATTATTCCTGTGCAATATGGAGTCAAATTGTTTGACAAAGACTCGTTTTAAGTTACCTGTTGAAAGTAACGTCAACTTTAAAAGTGATGAGCTTTATTCAACGAAGTGTTACTTAAGGTGTTATCAACACTCATTTAAGTAACATACTAGAAAAAATAAACTGCACGTTTGAAAGGATATTTTGGGGACTGATGCATAGATAAATGTCTTCCCACCTTTTTTTCAATTTTGAAAGTAACACAATAAAAGTAGGTATGGTAAAGTTGTTTTTAATTTACTTGAGAATAGTTCAATTAAATTAAACAAATCATGAAGTGGTCAGCCAATGATGACATAAATTGTTTGGGAAAATATTGACCAATAGATAGGGACGTACTAAAAAACTCAACTAATTTTGAGTCCCCTATGAAAGTTTAAGTTATCACTATTTGTCCAAAACAAGTTTATTCTGAATTCCCTGGTATTTATGATTTTCTGATTTTTTTTCTATCAAGCAATTTACTTGAATGGAAGGGATTATTTGAGCAAATGATTCTGAATTGACATGTAGATACTTGTTCTGAAATACTAATATTCTTGCTTTGTTTCTGAACTTCAAACCTCGCCAAAAATTTTATAAAGTGTTGCGTCAGCTTCATTGGGAAATAACGAATATTTGACATAGTTGATACAATATCATCAAAAATTAACTTTCACGTTAATTGTTGACTTTTCAATTGATTAATCGAATTTGTTTATCAATTGTTTTTAACAATCAGTACTATTTTTGAATATTCCTACATACATATATATAGTTTGTTACAATAGTCCTGTACCTTACAATTCTTCTTACATAATCACACTAGTTGGATTAGTATAGCACGGATTCTCACTATACATCTGTAATGTAGGAAATTATATTGATTAGAAAATCCACAATATGTTTGATTATTTCATTTACATTTTACTTCAGCCTATTCTTGCTGCAGGCAGTGATTGATTTTTTCATGAATAAAGTCCACAAGGGTTTTAGAATAAACATATTTACTTAGATGCAACAATATTTGCAGATATAAATTTACCATTTAATAGTCTTGTAAATACTACTTTATTGATGCAGCTGGGTGGCGCCTTTCTTGTATCAGTCGGCTCTGAGTGAGGGTAGACAGTGATCAATGACCATTTTTGTCTATTACTGTATTTAAATCTATCGATGATGCATATGTTAGACATTTTGTAGGCTAAATTATGAAACAATTTTAGACTAATGGTGTGGTGATTGTCTGATCTGTCTAATGTTATTAATTGTTTCTTAAATGACTAGCTTGACAGAGTCTGTGGATACGTGGTAACACCAAGCTACCAGTAAACTTCCTCTCCCTGTAATTGTGTTGTTGTCAGTAACAATTCTCAGGCATTATAGTCTGTTTATGTCTTTTTATTGTTTCCGCTAATGAATGGCAAAGGGACATAAAGTGTTTCCCCCGTTCGTCCGTGTGTCCGTCTATAGCGGGAGCGTCCATGTCCTATTGATCGTCTAGTTTTCGTCCCTGCCAAGTAGAACGGGGATATCAGGTAATGCTCTTTTGTCGAAAGTGTGACTCCAAAATTATTTGATGATTTTTTTTTAAGTATCACACAATTACAGGGGTCTTTTAGAGGAAGTGCAGTGTGCAAGAACTATAACTCTTTTTTTCTTTTGGCCACCTTCACACAAACTTGAAATTTGCCATCTCAAACATTGCTTGTCATTTGTGTTTCTCGTGCAATCATTAGCATAAAATTTTGTATCAAAAAGTTACCGAACATAATTCTTATATACCAACATGTTGAGGAGAGTCTCAAAGTTGGCGAAACCACAAATTACTTTAAGTTTTTAGTGGAATTTTATTGAATGCATGTACAGTAGAACTTTGAAACTTCATAAAAAATTATGGCTCAAACACAGTAGATAGCTGGAACATGTTCATTAAGTCCCGAGGAAAATTCAAAAAACAAATTATCGTCTTAAATATATCTTAATCACTAGATTGTACACCCAGGTTCTACTGAGCAACTCAGTGAAGGACACAGCAACAGGGGGATTACCGAGTTAGAATCCAAACGCTATGCTGAACAACTTAACTAAGTACCTTAAATATATATATATATAATGCAGATGCGACTAGGTTGTTCTTCCAACTATCCCCAAAGATAAGACACTGGAACTCAAATCGTCTGGCAGTTCTTGTCTGCGCATATGTTTGGGGATGACAAAGTTCCATCATTTGTTGTAGGTTAGTAAAATAAACCTCATTAAATCATTACCTACAGAATATGCAAGTAATAAGTAAGCATGGATGACAGGTGATTTGTTTAAGACATGGCTTTTAAAACTCGACGGACAATTTTGAAATGAACAGCGTAAAGTATCCATGGATATTGGTAGTTGTCCTGTGCACCCTGTGTCTGTAAGAGGTTTACAAGCAATTGAATTCGTACAACCTGTCATACACAACTTTATGATCGAGGTGTCATAAAAAACTTATAAGTTAGATATAGGCAGTTGTTCGTTTCAAAGCAGTTAGCTGCAATGGACAAAAGTGAATCGGTTAGTTTGTCAGTTTGCTCAAAACAGCCTGACTTACAGTAAACCAGTCAACAAAAGCGAACCAATTCAAACACACTAAATTTGTAGCTGAAGTTGAGCAAACATTGTCACAGGAATCCAATGACGATGATGATAGCATCCCAATATCTCACCTTGTTGAATTGGCAAAAGTGGATATAGAATTCTACTGAAATTTAGATCAAAACATTCCTGTTTATAGTGTATTACAGAAGATGACATCATAACTGATTTGATATCAGCTAGGAACAACACTGAAACTAATAGTGACAGGGACAACGAAGATGATGAAGAATTACTCCCATACCTACCCAATCCACAATCTCAAATGCGTTGGTTAGTTAGTTAGTTATGAGACTATGAGAAATTATTTTGAGACTCAATCTGACAGATGCAGAAATGGAATTTCATATGTTGTGTTCATTGTACTAATCTTTGATCAGGAAGTATTTCGCTCGTCCCGCATCCAAACAAACTTTGTTAAAGGGCTTTTTTATCAATTAAATTAATATCAAATTGTATCCGTTTGTCGCTGCATATGACCTAAGATTTATGCTTTGATTGTTCTAAATTCAAAAGTGTTTAAAGCATGTGGTTTCGACTTTCAAATATGTGAATGTATGTTTGAGTTTATTCATGAATTGATGTATGGTCTTTAAGTGTGTGTCTTCCATGAACGATAACTGTGCTATTACTGTATGTCTTTCGAAAAAAACGCAAAGCCAGATAATAGACGATGTATCATTTCACATGTTTTAATGAGGCAAACATGATAAAAATATAACTTATCATCTTATTTGTTTATAAAACATTATAAGTCTACCAAAGAAACTGACTAGTTTTCA
This sequence comes from Mactromeris polynyma, assembly GCA_032209605.1. Classification (NCBI taxonomy): domain Eukaryota; kingdom Metazoa; phylum Mollusca; class Bivalvia; order Venerida; family Mactridae; genus Mactromeris; species Mactromeris polynyma. Next base: position 4,423,104 of record JASFXZ010000029.1, read on the forward strand.
CTCACTATTTTCAAACATGCAAAGTATTTACAAGAACATTACTACATAACAAGTATGTAAACACTACATATTTATTTCTTTCCTCACTTGCTGTCCATGCTAAAAAAAATGTGATACCAACACAGCACAGATGACAAGTGATTGATCGTGGTCAATTGATGCTTGTTTTTCCAACATATTCATTGATATTGGTAGGTATCGAGCATCTGTAAAACGACGGTATTGGTAAAACACATGTGAATTATTCTGTCTTCAACGTCTCGGGTAACTATGACACAACGTTTACTTCCCTTGGCAATTTTCTAAACTTACGAAAAGGTTGTGTTTTTTTGGGCTCAAAGAGCTCAAAACCTAGGCGCATGCAGACGCTTTACAAAATATAAAATGGCATGGCCTTACTTTTTGTATGCATTTTATTCATGTATATAGAATTAAACGAATCATTTAATAACATCTGTTTTCCTTTCATTTCCTTTTTAATTATTATTATTATGACTATGAGTATTGATCGAAATGCATTCAATATGGAAACACAAACAACACACAAATGCCATATTTTCAGGATGCTAAGTACACTTGTAACTGTAGACAGTCAATTCATGCATACGCATGTATACCATAGATGCCTCGAACCATAGATGGCTTGAACTATTTGCTAGATCCAACGGCAGTTTAAGGTTTCGAAGTTGTACTGTATAATATACTTGACATTGTTAGTACCATAAATAATATGCAAGGAAGATATTTAGAATTATGTGACTTAATATTTATGTATAAAGGAGTTTGAAACTTGACCTTGTATGTCATTATTTGACCTTGGTTGACATTATTTGATCTGGTTTCCATGGAAATGATGTAGCTTGCTCTCGTTGTTCCAAAATCTCAATGTAAGCTCACTTGAGCGCACTGACCTTATGACCCCCTGTGTCACACTGGTAACCATGTGTCATCATAGTCCTGGCAACAGTTAACACTTCATTGGTCACAATTTTGACCCAGTCATAATCAAATTAGGTCAGAATGTTGGCCTCATTAAAGTTTTGGACATACCTGATATTTCTGTATCTTGGGTCACAACTAGGTTGTTTGGCATGAGTACTTCATCAGAAGTGATAGGTATAAGTCGTAATGTTAAATAAATGAGTTTCAACTTAATATAATTATTATATAAGAACAAGTGAATGGTTGACAGCGCTTCTCTTCTTTCGTTTGTATCAACAGTAGAATTATCGTATGAATTATGACATTGTTTCTCTTTTTCTTGTTTAACCGACTACCAAACAAATGGGTAACACTCCTAGGTTTATGTTGGAGGTACGTAAGTGTGCCTCTATGTGCCATGCTGTATTCCTCTGTGTATATTTTTTCGGCGCAACCATACTTTAACATGGTTTTTTATTTGCATATCAGTGTTGTGTAAACCAATCAAGTCTTACGTTAACCACCAAGGCAATTTCTCTTCATCCGAACAAAGTTTGTAACCTTGACGCAGATTGTTTAACCTTTCAATAAAGGGTACGTTACCTTATCGAAATCCACTGAATTTCGGTGAATATACAGAAATCCATTTTAGCTCTGGAGTGACCATCAATTGTAACATCTCGGCATTGTTTTTATAGATGTTGCACAACAAATCATAACCTTTAAATTGCGCCGACTATCTTTTTTCAAGACATTTCTTGTTTAGTCATATTGAGCTATCAGTAAAAATTAGTATTGCCAAATATTATTATATGGCAGTCAATCAGATTTCTTCTGTCTATGATGATGAACTCTGCAAAGGTTGTTCTTTCTTAATCATTCAGTTAGCTGATTATGAATATGTATTTGGGGTAGGCGAATGATTGGTTTGTTTAACAGTAAATATTTCCCTATGTTATATGGTGTAACCTTGGTAATTTCACAAACTGAAACAATAATTTTCTGCTTTGTGACATTAATTAGTGGAGCTTTTACTGATTGTTTTAATGCATTTAGTTCATGGTTATACATATGGTTCCTTTTACATATTCTGTCAGACATTCAATCATAGAATTGTTCCCTTTTCAGTGCTATGAAATAACATACACAGTAATGGATTAAACGTAACATAAGAATGCTATTAGTATTATAAATGAAATATGTTATTCTCAATTTTTCATAATTTTTACTTTTTTATGTATCATATTTAACATTTACTGCATACTGCTTATGTTTCCATATCTCTCCATATATACGATATATAAAATTTATGTACGTCTCATATTATGAGGCTTGTTCTATTGCTGCCTACTCAGATGTTTCCATAGGAAGAGATTGTGATGAAACTATTTTGCTTATGAATCACTTTTTAGTCTGCTTTGTGGACAACAATTACTTAGTACTGGTGTCTTTAAATGAAAAGGTTTGGTTGTGATCTCTGTTGGGTTCAAACCCTCGGTTAAGTGACTCGACTCCAACTTCCTGTTGATGGTATGGGGTGTGATCCAATGGCTTTTTAAATAAAGTTTTTTTTACTATTATTATTACTATCATTCTTCTTATTATTATTATTACTTTACTATCTGTTAAATGATTTTGTTGATCAAAATGAAGCACAATTGTTAATGGAATAAATTGCACAGTAGTTTTACATGATATAGACTTTAAAGAAGCTTAGGAGGCACAGTGGTTGAGGGGTAGAGCACCTGACTCCTGATCCAAAGGTTGTGAGTTTGAGCGCTGCGCTGAGCGGAGTTTGATCACGAACTTCACATTCCTGAAATTGGGCACGAGTACTGGTTGGTAGCCAGGAAGCAGTCATCGAGAGTGATTAGTATAAGTTGTAAGAACTTGTTTCACAATCAATGTAAAATAAATAAGTTTCAATTAATCTAAATAAACTGCTGGGAGAGGACTAAGCTGCTGTTGCCACAGCAACCTGTGGTATCTGTATGGTGTCTGAAAAATGGTTCCTTACCAAATGACATGTTTGTGTCACCCTTACTTAAAAGGCCACCTTCTTCATGAGGACATTTACTGCCCTATTTGTATCTTGTAACCATTATTTAACTGTTTGGTCACTCACATGCAGGCCACATTGGAAATTTGGAAGCTCCAAAGTGCCATGCACCTGGCAGGTACACAAGTGGTAAGCATTATTTAGCTCCTAATTGGGTGCTGTAATTACTAAGCCATGGGGGATGGTTGAGGAACATTGGGCTTTTGTCTCACCAAACATCAGTTGCTCCTTTACTGTAAGTCTGTTATGTAAGACAATTAATGACAAAATTGGCCATCACTGCAGGAAGGCAACTTGTGGGGCACAGGGTTGATTTGAAGTTTATTTGCAAATTATGGCATGAAATCGAAACTAGCTTATCTGTATATACAGCAAATACAGAAGCAGTTTGGCTTGCACCCCCTGGACATTCTGGATTTATAAGAGGATATTTTGGCTTGTCAAAAATTTTTGTTAATCAAACGCTTTCCTAGCAGGCATGATTGCGGTTCCCTCAATGTGTATTGTTAAATTTAGTAGTAAAGTATATGAAAATGTACTTCTCTTTACTAGTTAGATAAATTATGCTGGCTGATATTTTTTGCAGCTTTCTTGAATTCTCGAAATTTGAAAGTATTGCAGCGCTGTAAACTTAACTAGGTATACAGTATGCTTCTTGTATGGAACATAGAAAATGTTAATGTTTGCATTGGAACATAAATTTGTCTGTTAATACAACACCAGCAATGCATTCGGTAAAGATGTTTGCAGCTAACATTTCGTAAGGTTTGCCATTTGGTTTCCCATGTGCAGTGAATGTGATATGGTGGGTCAGGGATACAAAACAAAACAATATCGTAACGTTAGCAAGGCTGTGCCACGTTGAGATGTCCACAGTATATTCTTCCTCTCATTTGCATAAGAATAGTCGGTTGTTGTTTCATTATTGCTGTAAGCTCAAATGACTAATACAGGTTAGGCACCTTAACTGCTGTTTATTGTATGCAGACACCTTCATTTCAGAGCTTATGTGATGTCAGTTTTATATGAAACTATCAGCTTGAAATCAATAATTGAAATGAACATGTGCATAAGGTAAAAGTGTTTGGGATCAAAGCATGATGATGATTAATTCTAGAGTTGTAAATCCTACTGAAATTCAATATACAATTAATCAATACGATGTTATATCCCCTCTCTGTTTTCTAAATTCGAAAAAAAATAGATGGAGATGTTTTATGGTATGATTCTCAATATTATTGGGTCTTGGAGTAAAGTTTTGTTTTATTTCTGAACAATTTTCTTTAAGATTTTGTTCATGACCTTCCCATGATGTTATTGAAGCTTGCCTTGAAAAGTAGTATTCCATGTTTCTCGGTAAGTGGTTTTAAATAGCTTGATTGAAATATATTAAACATGGCTACCTCGGGTCTATGTAAATGGGGGCGGTATGCATTGTGTTTTATGAATGTCTTAAAGCATTGGTAAGTAGGTGAGGTGTTTTTGCCATATGTTAGTTGTACACATTTAGTTTTGCTCTTCTGTAATATTTTGACATTTCTCTTAGTTAAGTGTATATTTGTATTGAAATTAAATTTTAGCTAAAGTCATACAGAGAGAAATCAGAGGCAATATGACACTTTTCTAAGGTTATGTACTTAATATACATTGTAAATTTGAAATGTGGTATGTTTGAAACTGAATGTTCGATGAAGCCTTTTATTGCTATGAAGAATGTTTCACGTTGTTACCATTTATTTATGTATATTACATGTGAAAAAATAGCTTTAAATGCTGTTACATGGCTGGGTGTTGTCTTACTGTAAATGGTTGATTCACATGATGCTCTTTTAAGTTTGTATGATAATTTCTTGTTAAACTTGTTTGTTAAAATTAGATTTTAGTGACTCAAGCTTAATATTAAAACTATTTTGTGGTCGTCATAGATATATATGGTATTGTATTATCCTATAAGTCAAGCAATTTAAAAAAAACGTAAACATTCTTACCGAGCCCAAGCCCGCGAAATTTTATCTACTGAACTTATTTATGTCTACCCTGAGTCGAGTTAAACTTTTAAAGCTTGTCAATTGATGTGGTTACTACCTGGGAATTATAAAGGTGTAATTGAAATGCGGTGATTTGTATGAATGGACGCGTGTGTTTGTACCCCATTTTACTAACTATAGGTATGATAGGTGTACATGTGTGTACCTTTTAAGTGTATTTCTATATTTGGGGACCATGTGCTTCTTTGTGTTGGCGATATTTTTGAAATTATAATGCACTAGATGAGATTTGAGGAGATTTTCCTGTACAGTTGGAAATGAATGGATAAGGATATTGGTATAGGGAACATTAAATGTAAGTCTTGTGTATTTGTTATCCTTGATAGCATGTATAATTGAACAAAATGACAGTTGTTTTGATCTTCATGTTTTTGTTGTTTGTGCAAGTAAGTTTATGCTGAATTTTAGTAATAAATGGAAACGAGACAAACATGTATTTTCTAGATATTACGCAATAATCAGAACCTTAAGCGTTCACATGTCCGGGTTTAAATATATATATATATGTATGTAAAAGGAAATAGATATTTGTGTTGCAACCATGCTTTTGCTTGATGTCAGTGTTATTAATAGATACACAATAATTTTTTATCATGAATTCATTATGTATTTCTATGATTTTCTCGAGGATTCAGCATTAGTTTTGGCTTTGGAAATGTGTTTTTTTATTCCATTCATCAGGTGTAGAAATGTGATGGCTTCTTTCTTGGGGATAGTTACCAGGCAAAATTTTGAGATTTTTTTGTTTTCATAATCTGTTACCAATGCTGGAATTTATGTTCACACTACACTGTGCATTAAGAATGCAGTTATAATTCATCATTTTTTATCTCGGATTTTTTAATCCCACGGAATGATTAGTTGCAGATTTAATTAAGTGCTATAAATTCTCATCCTTTAAACAGGAACATGGGATGTTATTGAGTTTTCTCCCTTGGTGAAATGCTTTTTTATAACTGAGTGGTTTGAAATGATTTTTAAGATTTCATTTCATAACTTTTCAAAAGTCAGATTTTGCGTACTTTTCATTGATATTGTTGATATTTTTAGAGTTTTCATCTTTCTTAAACAGGAATTCCACAGCCAGCTTTCCTTGGTTACCAAGGTACTAACCTGTCCATCCGCAAGAATTAAGCTGACAAAATCCCCATATAAATCAGAAATGGTGGCAATATATTTTTGGAAGCATTATCTTCGTTCGAATTGTCTCAGAGAAAATAATACGCCTCGCCCGGGTTTCGAACCTACGATCTCTGGATTGGCTGTAATATGCTCTACCAACCAAACTATATTGGTATTTTTTAACAAAACACACGATAACATTGTAAAGTTTAGCTGAAATAAACACAATCAGTCATGACTGCATTCATACTGCATTTGCGGTGATAGTTTTATTTAGGGCTGCTAATATGCAAGTTTCGGCGCTGTTTCGATTACTTCCCTTACGGATATTGATTATTCGGTTTGATTATATAAATCTATGAAATACAAAAGATTCTTAATAACTGATAGTTTAATGATAGACTAATGACCAGACATGAACATTTGACTAGGTAAGTAGAGTTAGAACAAAGTGTTATAATATAAAACAAAGTATAGCAACGACTAGAAATAGAACTTCATGTCCCGTAATAAAAGCAAACAGTGTCATAGCTGTGTAACTAAAAGATATTGAGTATAAACTTACGAGTTTTCTGACTAGAATATTGCTTTAGGAATTAAAATGTCATCTGACGTACCAAAATTAATATTAAAATTTTGTAAGACAATACGGAACCAAACGGTGAGAAAAAAGAACCGAAAATAATCGAAATTTGGTTAATCGTTGCAGCCTTAGTTTCTGTCCTAAATCTGGAAGGACGTTGTTATTATAGTTTGGTAAGCATAAATTAAATTTGTATCTGTACTATTACACTGTGCTAATAGCATTATAATCCTGTTACTGTAACAATGGGAATATATGTCATACCAATGATTTAGTGTGTTAACTAATCATAGACCTTGGACAAGAGTTGCTGCCCTTTCATTTTGAAATACTGTCTTGAGCTATCTAACTAAAATTTAACAAGTGTTGCAATTATTTTTCCAGTTTTCTCATTACACAACATTTGTAGGAAATGTGCATCTCTGACAGACACTTCAGTAGAATGTTAAATGATGCAATGTCCAAGTGCAAGAGGCAGATTTACTAGCTACAATTCTTAAGCTATTTGTAATGCTGTGAAAATATGAGAGTTTATAAAGTTATCTTCTTGTTCTGTGGTCCTGCTGTTGGTTTGTCTGTCCATCTGATCATCCATCTGTCTGTCTGTCGGTCAATCCTTTGGACTGGTTAAACAGGGAATTGTTTGGAATGGAAACAACTTATGACACCATTTGCCTTATTTGATACTCCAATAGGTACATCGGAATGACAGTATTCTGTCACTGAGATATATCACGTTTTCAATCTCTCAGTCTGGCATCTCGATTTACTGCTCCATTTAAAACTTCCGACATCTCCTTGTCTTTGATATTATAAATTACATTTTTTCCTTGAATTGTGCTGCATTTATGCTGTATATAAGCTGGTTAGTGTAGTGATTTGTTATCGTAAGGAAATGTTCGTAAAATCGCGTAAAATCAGAAGCATCAGATTTAGATTTCCGCTGTGAGATGATATATTTGTTTAAGACTGAAATATTGTTTCTCGTAGGTAATTAAATTGCGATTGTTTCAGTTTGCCGATTTTCTTGGCAACTTTAGTATTTATGTATTGTCGGGAAAGATGTAAGTCATGCTAAATAACGGCCCTCTGAAATTAATCATGACAGTCTTTGATTGATGGTAGCAGGAACTTACTCTTTTTGATATATGACGGAAATAATTGTCTGGTTAATTTTTTCTGTAGAAATGATCATGAGGTTGTATTCAATTTATTGAATTAAAGTACCGTTTACGATTTTCCCGCTTATTTTAAGCGAGTACTCCGGCATGTTTTTTGCATCATGACAGATATTTTAACTGACTTACTGGTACTTTAATGTGCTACTATTGCAGGAGTGTCTTTTTTGGGAGGGAAAAATTCATGGTTGTAAAATTGCTTTTTTACTATAAATAGTCGTAGGAAGACGCGCAAGATACATGCTGCATGATTATTGATCGTCATAGTGCATTGACGTACAATTTGTAAATTCCAGAGGCATTTGTTGTAAGAAATGTACTACGATTTGAAATCCTTTTAAAGATAAGTGCAGTTCTTTTTGAGGCTCTGTACAGGCCACAATTTTGGTTGAGTGCTTAGTCATGATTTCTTTTAACACTATAGGGATGAGAGCAAAACTAGTCTATCTGTTTAAAATAAAAGGAGCAGGTAGCATTGTTTCCCTTGCACTCATAGACATTTGAAGTTAGTCGAGTAATTATGCTTTTATTAAGTAAGCTTTATTGTATATTCGCAATCGAAGACATTAAGTCAATTGAATCACATGTTTTTGTATGGTGATGAAATGGAAAACTTGCAACTATAGCATTGTAACATGTCAGAATAGATGAACCGCCAGCAACTTTTGAAATTGAGAAGAACATACAGTTTTTTATCACTTAAACACACTGAAAACATGAAGTCATTCTGGCCATTTTAACTGTAAAACAGCTGCACCCATAGGAAGAAATACTGCAGTGATTTTGCCTCTATGTCACCATCAGCAATGATGTTTCATAATGTTACAAACTGCAAAGATTTGTATGCCTGAAGCGAGTGTAATACGTTTTTATTGCAGCGTATTGTTTTATTATGCGTCTTAGATTCTTGGAAGTGCATCTATAATTTACTATTTGTTTTGTATGTGTGGCAATAAAATGCTTTGAAGACGTTTTCAGTATCAGATGATGTAATTTATTTAGTAGATTTACATAAAATTGAAATTGACCAGGTTGGTAAACTGTACAAGGGAAGAATAAAAATTGTGTAAAAATATGCATGATAAATGGCTAGGCGTGTTGCCTGATTGGAGGCCTACTTCTGTTGCAAGATTCCTTTACGATTATTGGCGGAACTACTTACCTTGCAAAATGAATTTGGCATCATACCAAAGAGCTGTTGATGACGAAGGAGATGTACGAGGCTTGTTCGGAAATCATTGAGGCATTGTCACTTTTTCACCGTTTTTAGCAACAGTTTTTGTTTCAAATTTGGTAAAAACGTGTAGAAACCTGACATTAGTCATAATAACAATGAGATAATAAGTATAGTATTGTAGTTGTATATCTTTAATTGTTGAAATTGTCATGGGTAGAGGTAGTCCATGCACTCCGTAAAAAATGTTGGTTGAAATATAAGTGTTTCGAATAAATAGAAATAGCCAGAAAATTTCATGATCATTAATTTCCAAGTAAAAGTCTGTGGTGTTCAATGGAAGTTGCTGAAAAATATATTGCGCCGGTATCATGCGTTCATCGGGCTGTGGATTGCCTGCCAGTGGCTGATCCGATCCGATTTGCAAATCTTGTTCAGCGTCCATGATCTGGACCACAATCAGTTTTGAATAAAAAAATAATGATATGCTTCTTTCCTTTCATAGAAATGAAGTTATAAGATGCTGGTGAGTCTACGTATGTGTCTCTGTCATCTTGTCTGTTTTCTATGTTGCAGACAAATGTTTATGTGACTTGCAGTAAGCCGCTATCATCGCAATTTCACATTCGAATCAAGCCTGTATGCAATATTTGCTTCAACATTCAATGCAAAATATTCATACGAAAGCAATAGTTTACCTCAAACCAATTTTGTTTGAATTTATACTTTGACAATTGATACAAGGTGAATTCTGATGCTATGCTTGCTTCATGATCAATGTGACGCCTTGAATTGTATATGCTAACAGTTTTGGCATCGTTTGAAATTTCAAGACCGTTTTTTTCGGTTGTGATTTTGATGATTTTTTTTCATTTTACTTTAAGAAAGTGAACCAGCCCTAGCGGACATTCTTTAAGTTTATGTCCAGTTCTGATGGACACCAATGGAAATGTGTATCAACACATTGATTATTTGCATTAAGAGAGCAACCAAATGCAAATATTCTGATGTAATATGAAGTGTGCATCTCTTTCGTAGAGCTTATAAGTTATAATTGTCTCAGTAATTTCCGAACAAGCCTTGTACGGCTTGTATGAATGTGAGTTTTTGTCCATGAAAGTTCTTAAATTGCCCATAATCAAAGTTAAACCACAGAAAATGAATAGTTTTTCACTTGTACTTAAACAGAAGCACCTAATTTAGCCATTGTTTTCGTCATGAAATATTATTTCTTGTAAATGTGCTGATGTCATTTTGTGATTATATGAAAATTTTGACTGAATCCATTGATCTACGTCTTACATTTTTAGCTCACCTGAACACGATTGAGTAGTAACATTTTCTTTATCTCCTCCTAAACCACTGACTGGATTTTGTCCAAACTTTACAGGAATGGTCTTCTATGATAAATAATTTACCAGTTTTGCCATAAGTTAACAGTTTAAGGAAAGCTTTTTTGTTGTCCGCTGTCATCATCTCCAAATTTTGAGATCAATATAACTCCAATAAGAAAGTTGGGGGGGGGGGAGATAACCATGTGATGACAATATTAAGGGTGCAGCCAATTTGGCAGAGTTTTTTACTAATCTAGATCTTTTGTAGTGCTATTGTTAGATGGTGTATTCCGTCATTACTATATAGACCCTCGGCTTTTCTGCGTTGTTCTTCCTTTGTCATATTCCAGTCCCTGCAGTTTTGAAGTTACATAGTCCTATTTATTGGCACATAATCCTAATTCAGTCGCAACGGCAGTCTAGTCAGATAAGCGATACAGGGTCATCATGGCCCTCTTGTCTGTGTATAATTATCAATACTGTTCAACTCTTTAATTTCAGTTGACTGTCATTCTTGGTATATGATAGACTGGTTTGATTGAAGAAAGCTTCAAAACTAGTAGCAGATTGAAGGTAAGTTGTTGACACAGTCTAGCTGCCTCTGCAGGCTGTTAGAAGCTTGATATTATCCTCAATTTTTGAACAAACATTTAATAGAACCGGGAGTAAAAGTAAAAAAACTAATTTCAGTAAAATTCCTAAATTTTGTTCGCGTGGCACAAAAAAAGCCTGCCTCTTATTCTCAAGGTTGGCAATTCATGATTCAAATGATTCTTCTTTGGGCTTAATTTGTTAGATCACTTTTTATCAAGTCAAATGAAAATTAGAAATGAGAAATTTTTTTGCCATGATACTTAATTTCTGAGAACAATTTATGTTTTTTTCATTTCACCAGCCTCGTCTTTGTAATACTTTGATGACCTTTGAGCCTCTGTTTGATGCTTTAAGGTCTCTTGTGCAAGGATTAATTCACCTTTTAGCTTTTGGCCATTTCTAATTTTAACAGTAGCATAGATAATTTTTTGTCCAATCACAGACTTCCACTGAGTCACATGACTAATTTTAGCCAATGAACTTCAAGGGTAATGCACAACTATGTGGTTTTGTATTCCATAGTTTAATTCCGAACCAATAAAACATTTTGTTGAGAGTGTAATTTATTACTTTTCACTTTCTGAATGCCATCTTCATTCTTCTTCACTTCTGCATTATGCTTCGTTTTTTATGGAACTCGCTTGCGGTAAGCTTGACATAGTCACCACATCAGCAGTTGGTGTATGTTCGTGCGCTCGTCCAATTTGATTTTGTTCAGACTGTTACTCTGTCATTTATCGAGGGGTTTCCAAATTACTTAGAACAAATGTTTACCATGATAGGATAGTGTGTCCTGCACAAGACCTGTGACCATAGCTCAGAGGTCAAGGTCACAGAGATCCAATGTCCAAAATGGGTCTAAAACACCTTGTCAGGCATAAAACAATATAATTTATAGGGGTATTTTCAAATTACTTTGCACAAGTGTTCACCCTGATTAGAAGGTGTGTCACGCGCAAGACCTGTATCCGTTTCTCAAAGGTTATTTTCAACACATGGACTCAGGTCTTGCTTGATTTACACTGTATTACATAATATAAATCTATTATCTTCATCTCTTGACAACTGGCTTGACGTGATGCTGTTGGTAATCTAATTGTACAGTTCTTGCCTATATGTCACCATGGTTACCTCAGAAACATAAGAAACACCTTTGATAAATGTCAACATTCATAAGCATGAATTGCATATGTGAAGTGACAAAATGTTGTTATTAATTTATCTATTTTATGAAATCATGAAATCCAAGTAGCTACAAAATTGTAAAGTTGAAGTTGTGGCCATTGCATTACGAAATGAGTGTTCATATATTCTGTTGCTTCACTAACCTTGTTTCATGTCTATGTCCAGCAATAATATTAAGTTATATTTTTTGATAATGGTGTACTGTATTACTTGGTTTTTGACGTTTGTACTGAAATTGCTTGCTGTCATTACATGGTGATGTCACATGTGACGTTTTCTGGAAATGACGTCACATAAAGAAACGGTTAGAACTCGTACAGCGGCGCTCATACGGAGAATGAAGCGATGTTATTGGTGTCAACAATTTAAACAAAAAACAGCAATTAGCACAGAGCTTTTATACATAAATAATCAGTAGATTTAATATAAATGTTGGTTTTCCCAGTTCTTATTTTAATTAAGTTTTAATGTCTTTTAAATTTTTCCATTTTCTCTAAATTGTTCCATGAAACTTTTGAACGGCTTGAGGGATGAGCACCCAACTTGGTGTTTATAGAATAACCACCTTTTACGGCAAGCAAGTTTCATGTTGCTATAGGATTGAATAGCAGTCTAAGAACACTGGCTACATTTACTGATCCCTAGAAAAATGGCATTATACCCCGCTTAAAAGCAAACAAGCAAATAATTTAAGATAAAATGTATACACTTAAACTAGTTATTTAAAAATTGTTTGAAGGCAGTCATACATCCATTGTCAGTAAAATGCATTGTTAGTAAAAATTTACAGTTTCTGCCTTTCCAGCTTCTCGAAACAATGTGCTGCGTGGTTATTTTTTTAAATGAATTTTTGCATTTTTGTCATATTTTCACAGAATATTTATCGTTTCTTCTCTGCAGTATTTTATGCTCAAGGCGCTTAAATAACATTTTTTCACAAAAGTGAAAACATGCACCAGATTAGACATTTCAATTATTTTCATGAAAACTGTTTTAAAACTCTTCCTGTATTTTTTTTTCTTCCTAAAAATCATAGTTTCAATAATGGAGTTTGAGATAAGATTGGGAGAAGTTCATAATTTTTGTCTTAGATATAAAAATGTGTCCATTCAGTTTGAACGTATAAGATTAATGAAATTAATCAAATTTTGCGTAAGTTATAAAAAAATATAAAGTTAAAATTATGTTATCCTTAAACTTAAAAATAAGGTAAACGTTAAAATAATGCATGGTTTTATTGCATCTGGCTCATTTTTTAAATAAAACGATTATTATTTTTATAATTTAATACGGTCATTTTCTTTTACTAACTACAGTGTATGTCTATTTGATTCTAGGAAGGTTGTGAAGTGCTTGCAAATCTATTTGCCAATAATTTCAGAAATTAATATTCCAGTTTTGTCATAAAATGTTGCTGCTTGTGAATTTCTACTGCTCGTTGCAAGGAATTTTGCAAATTTTCTCGTCAGATTAAAGTCATGCATTTTTTATTCCTACTTTTAAAATTCAAATATTGTTGAACTTTATGAAAGAATTGCTTGATTTGCGTGTTGCACATGCAGAATGCAATACACTTCAATTAAAGAATGCATTCTATAATATGCGATGGAAAAAAACTTGCTTGTGAAAGTGGCACATTTTACGGCATCCATTTCGCGGCATCTGCAGAGAAGATGCACGAAATTACGAGCAAATACGTTGTCCAATCAATAACAGAGACAAACTTCAGAGTCAGGGAAGGAGACTATGCACAATAAATTCTTAACTTTTAACGAAATTTGAAATTTAAATTTATGGTTCCCTTAGCAATAGTGAGTTGATGAAGCCGGGATACAAAAATTCATATTCATTATTGTTTTATTCATTAATTGAAAGCAAACAAAACATCTTAAGTGTGCATTTATTTCTCTAAAGGAGCCAACTCATTTTATACAGTATCATTACTACTTGACAAAAGAAATAATTTTTCATATCGGAATTCATGAATTTCGGTAAAAAATCATGGCAAGATATCGTCTCGTTTTACAAAAAATTCCTCATTAGTTGCAGCGCATCATGCAATGTTTCCTAGTTTGAAGTCAGAATCTTCAGATGTGTTAGCATGCAATGCATGTCCTTCGAAAACCCCCTACAAGTTGTTAATATTGGCAAGAATCATGAAATTTGTCGTCATTTTCATGAAAAAAAAAATACCGCTGCGGAACATTTTGTCTTGGTGACATATTACAAAATTCAGATATTTAAATATAGGTCATTATGTTGAAGAATGAAGATTGGGTCAGAAGTCTGATCATGGAACCTTGGTAGAAAATGTATCTGTAGATTATTTCTACATAACGCACAATATAAGATTCATATAAGTCCGTTATTAAAATTAAGTCTTATTTGAATACAATTTAGTTGAATCTTGTTTAACTGCTTTTAGTAACAGATTGATTAAAAATTCTGTGGTGTTCAATCTCTGTGCTGCACATGTTGGTTGTTTCAATATTTAACTGTACTTTTGATGTTCATAAAACTCCTGAAGTTACTATACTATATATGGTGGCTCATATACTGTTCACGATGATGACACAGGAAGAGTCAGGGAGGGGGGGGGAAGCCGTAGCCAAACACATGTATTCTGTTTTATCATGGCTACATGGGCTTAGCGCCATTGACGGACCTTTAGTGTTTCTCAAACTTGACTTTATTTTACATGGCTCTACACAAGTGTGGCATTAAAGGTTTTTCCCCCATTTGCAATCTATTTTAAGTTATACGTAATTTACACAGATTGTTGAATGTACTTATAACAATTACATCATTGTCGTATCATACAATATATTCTTGGCATCGACATGAGTGATACTGATGATGGCTGACACATTTTTTCAATACAATACTCACTAATTTTGTATCCTTTTTCAAACCTAGAGGGCGAATTATTCATTCAATCGCATTAAAGCATGGATTTTGATGCATATATAGGCAGTGATCCATTTTACTCGGAGCCTTGGGATCTTAAATTAGTTTTCATGTCACAGATTTGTTTAACTTCTCAAAGAGGATTTTCTAACCATGTAACAAATTTGTCATGACAACATTTTTTTCAATTAAACTTGCGATCTATGTATGTGTAAAATGAGAACTATTTTTTATATCGTGCATACTCTTAAAAGGCCGTTACGTAACAACGGTTTGGTGGCTTCGTCTGAGTGAAGTGTTCTATACTTTCTTCTGAATCAGATTAACTGTAATTATTTTCATTCTGTAGTATTTCTTACATAACACTTTAATATGGTTTTCCCATATTGGCAGGGGTGCAGATTACTGGTTGTCCATGGTGATAGGATGTTGGTGTTAGTAGAAAAGAAGAATGTTAATATCAGTTTGAAACCTTGGAAAACATGTTGAGTCCTTTGTCTGAATGTAACTGAAGTACTACTACTTAACGCAGTCATCAATCTTGTTTACAAGTCAAAAAGTACTAACCCATCTGTACTACATGTAACCCATCTGTACTACATGTAACCCATCTGTACTACATGTATTTCACGAAGTTTCTTAAATGGTTACTGGATACGTCTTCTGCTGAATCTGATAGCAGTAAGCAATAACATTTATGACTCAAGTGAATTGAACCATGGAATATAGTCTATGTAAACCTAACAAAATCACATTCATAGTTTCAGATTGCTTTTTTCAATTGTAGTAAAGAATTTCAACGTACAATATGGCGGGGTTAACTCCTTCGACTAGTATATCTTCTCACTCACTGTAACTGCAGGTCAGACATGCCCACGTAGCTTTTTCATATTGTAGTAAAGAATTTCAACGTACAATATGACGGGTTAACTCCTTCGACCAGTATATCTTCTCACTCACTGTAACTGCAGGTCAGACGATGCTGACATATGGCGGCAAACGGTTAAATAAAATCATTTGTGGAAAAATCATCAATTTTGTAAAATTATTACGTTAGAAGACTTGCAAGTGTCTGTATGTTGTAACTGCTAGGTTTCATAAGTTGTGCATGTCTTGTTTTATCTCATCTAAAAATCCTATCTTGCGGGTTTTTGTCTCGGGAAAAAACGCGTCCTTACTCTCTCATCAAACAGAATGTTGCGATGTTGAAAATGAGCTAAGCTAGAATTATTTATGATCGAACGAAATATACACATTTTGTATTCAACTCGTGTGCAACTCAATGTCGTGCAAGCAGATATGTGCATGCTTACCATTAATTTCGCGAGCTGAGTATTTGTTCCATGCATGCAAAAAAAGCGGAGCAAATCTTCACTCATTATCTTTGGGGGACCAGATATGGTAAATACTCACATTGGAACCATGAGCTTTGCATACTCCTTACAATGAACCCAATTTTCTCTTATGTGCATACACAAAGGATCATAATAATGGAGGTCTTTTCTACGATAACTTGGAATAAATTAATGCCTTCAAAATTCCTCAAACTTTGGAAGAAATGCATGTACACTGCATGTTATTGATTGCTCTTGCAAGCGCATGCAGGGGTTACGCCAGCTTAGAATGCATGCATGTTGTTCCTGGATAATTGTATTATTGAACAAGAAGAAGATGTTTCGTTTGTTTAGTTTGAATTTTAACATTTTTGTTTCTTTAATGAAGAGCTAGGGAAAAGGGAAATAATGCACCAATGCTCTGAGCTTATCAATTAAATTGCCGTTTGTATGCGTCATCTTACTGAATGCAATTTAAAAGTAAGAAAATTTGAAAATGGAGATTTTCTTAGAAAATCCTAGAAAACATATTGCATAAATGTCCAATTTTCATTGTGCTTTCCATCTTTTGAGAATTTTTTATTTCTTTGAGGTGGATTGGTTCCTATTCCAGATTAAAATGGAAGCTGCATCTTAATGTTGAATTCTGATGCAGATCAGAGTCATCACATCAAGTAGTATAAACTTCAAAGGATTTCATTATCTAGATGTTTATTGCAAAAATACTCTTAACTTTATATATCATTAACTCCAACTGGGTGACCTTAACTTAACCTGTCCCCACTGGGACCCTACTTACATCACTTGATGAGTATCATGACCCCATCTGTTGTCTGGGGCTGATTGAAATAAACTATAGGAAAATTTATTCAAGTGGTATATTTATCTCCTTGCTATGAATACCTAATGTAAAGAGATTACCCGCCATGTCAAAGAAATGCTGTGACTTTTTGATACTTCTGTACCAAGCTTATACAAATCTGGTGATTTTGTGGTCATCTTATTGTTATGGACAGTGGTCAGTGTGCCTTTTGCCCTTTGGCCTCTTCTATCTTGCTTTTCCACACCTAACACTGTTATTTGTTACATGTCAAGTCAAGCTGGCGATTTAACATGATTTTAGGGGTCTTATCCCCTATTCATGTAAACTACAATTTTTTCATTGAAATTCACTGCATGCTCCATTGAAATGACCAAAAATGTTTTGGGGTTGTTGGGGGTCGTATTATGTCATTTGTTTGAACTTTGACATCGTATTGTCCCTTAGTCAAATCCCAGCTGCACAGTCGAATGTTTGTAATTAAATTGTACATCCCCGGTTGACAGTGACTTAAGTTGGGTAAATTTAACTAAGTTTATCCTCGAATCTCTTGGTTGAATGGAAAATGGTCCGAAATAACGCATGATAGACAATGGTTACGATGTTTCCGTGGAAATTTGTCCGATTTCTGACCCCTAATCATTGTTATTGATGATGCAGTGAAGACGCTGTATTTTTCTATTACTCAATGGCGTTAGCGTTGTCTACTAGTATAGTGACACGTCAAACTTGGGTCATGAACGCTGCGATTTGTGTCTCTGCAGCTGACAAATGGAAGGCTTTAAATTACAATTTTTGCATAGATCTTAACAGATTTGTGACAATTCTCTTGTCAAGCTATTGTCATCAGTTAATGGTCTTAACAATGGAGACAGTTTCTGAAAATCGACATCCGTAAAACTGTGTTAAAGAAAATCATCTTAGACTTTTCATTACCTTGTCTGAGTCTGTCCATCTTTCCCTCCATCTGTAAGTGCTCTGTTAATTTGCGGTTAATTGAGTTGCACGTATAATAAAAAATTTAACTAAAATATCATTTTTTTCCTTTTATAAGTACAAGAATTAACTATATTTGTATTTAAAACTAACATTTGTGCAATTAATTTAACGGTCCTGCTTTACTGTTAATTAAAAATGAGAAAATGAGAAAATGAAATATTTTCTACATTTAACATAGTCAAGTACCATTTAAACTTATATAAATTGTAATAAAATAACATTTAAAAATATTGTAAAATAAATAAAAGTTTGTTAAATTCTCATTATTTTCACTATATTTTTGTTTTATTTAAACAATTCTCATTATTTTCACTATATTTTTGTTTTATTTAAATATTTGATTTTATATATCTTTTTGGGGTTAAACTTCATATTTTGTAACTTATTCTGATGCTGAACGGTAACTTTTTTTCAAAATTTAATCGAGAATTCCCCGATAATTTATCTTCATAATGTACCATTATCTGACCTGTTGTTGTATTGCAAACATTTGATGGTCAGTTCATATCAATCAATGACCCGGACATTGAAATTTTAGGATTTTCATTTGATTAAGAGTACATAAAATTGTTACTAGGTAACGAAATTTATTTCCCAGCCTTCAGTTAAACTTTGACAGGTTGACCTGCGAAATTTGTTTGTTAATGATGCATTTTCATGCTGTGCCAAGAATGACATAATCTGGGTTGTAAATAAGGGGCAGGATATTTACATTGTAGGGGCCAGAATAGTTTGACCCCAGGTCAAGTAGATAATTCATGACTTAGAAATAATGAGAATCTGATAGTAAAATGTTTTGACAGAATTCTTGAGTTTGAATTGCGGGTTTTAAGCTTGTGAAAAACTTGGCATTTACATATTTCATTTTTAGCTCTTGGAAACTTTTGACTTTGGATGTGTGATGACCATTCATACCAAACTTGACACTCTTAAATACACAGAATGGTAAATTAGTCTCTCAAATAATTTTTGCTATCAAGTTTTTGCTGAAATATTTAATTCAAGGCTTGATTTGATGAATATTATTTCAAGTATAATGTATTATTATCATTAATTGTATGTATTGAATAGATTTATGTTTTTAAAAATTTGCTTACCTTATTCAATGGCATAAATTACTTGATATTGTAAGTTAAAACAAAAGCTTTAGTGCAAAACTGCTGTATCCCACTTTGGAGAGGAATCATACTAATACCTTGATATGCTGCCTTGCTTAAGTTGATTTATTAAAAATTATCAATGTGTTACCTTTAATCTTGTCAAAACTAATTGGCTTCAATTTCAGTGGTTATTTAGAACCAGTAGTTTCATGTGCATATTATGGTTGCAGCTGATAATTGTGTGAATTAGGCTTTAAGTTATGTAGATCTTGAAGAATTATATGTACATTTTCTGGGGCCTTATTTATGAACACTTTAAGTCTGAAACTCGGACTTAGAATTTAAATTTGCATAATTTATACTTTCCAGGATTTCGTTTTCATTAAATCTTAACAAAAAAATTTTGTCTGAATAATTGTTGTTAACCTCTCGGACAATCGCAGGGTGTATTTTATTAAATGATGAAAAACATGAACAAATATTCATGATTGTTTTAATCCGAGCAGTAAAAGTTAACATGGTTGAAGATGTTTTCTGTGACAGCATTTTGGACAATCATTCCGAGAGGTGAAAGCAAAACAAGGCCATCTGTTTCTGTATTTGTATGCAGAAAACACAGTATTTGCATTCATTCCTGGATTTACTTGTGATAATCCCCCCCCCCCCCGAAGTGCTTATTTGTGAATTGAGATTTAGCCATGCTTGCGACTTTTTCCTTACGTTGTCATGTGAAGATTCAAATGCTTTTCGGCAATTTTCATGAAGCTAAGAGAATTAAAAAACTACAAGGATTTTTACATCATACATTTCGTCACCTTATTTCCAGAACCCTGTAACTCAATTTTGGCGGTTTTGAGTACTTGGTATCGTTGAAACTGTCTTTCCAAGCTCTTTCTACATGTACATACTACCTATATTGTTCTGGAATGCACAGAACTTAAATAAAATGCAATTCCATAACCCTATGTGTAACTTAACTACAGGAGGGTAAAACTTTGAAGTCGATTTTCTCAAGAAGACGATAAACAACTTAAGGGGTTCTGGAAATAATACCACGATTTGTAGTTTAGAAGACAGAGCCATGTTGAAAACACATTTGAACTGATGTTGCCGCACCAATTTGATTAAAGCAAACAGTACATGCAGGTATAGTAACAGAAATACAAGATTACATGGTAAAACAAATTCTTCTCATGGTAAAAAAGTCTTGCAACAAAAAATTAAATCATGGAAACTGGTGAGCAAACCATGAAAGATTTGTAGCGGGCATATTTCTTGCACGATCTTGTCTGCTTTTTGTTATTATTCAGTAATTAAAAAGATTATGCCATAAAATCGGTGTGTTAAATTGCATGAATATTTTATTTGTTTAAGTCCGAGAAAATTGTGCTCCTTAGCATGCGATAGGACGATAACGACTATGCTGATGTTCCAGGTTTTAGGTCAGTTGTGCAACCAACAAGCGCAATCTGTGTAATGAAGATTTATCGTGTTGCAGAAAATTAAATGGGTGTGCATTATCAGCTTGCTAATTGATGGACAACTTGCATTGCTCGGAAACATCCATCTATGAGGGAGGAAAAGTACTGTTGGCTCTTCGTATATATAATCCAGTTGCTTTTCCCCCATAAATATTTGATGAATCCTTTTTTTTAAATGATCAGGGAGGATTATGATATTAATTTTTGTGGAAAAAATAATAAATTTATCACAGAACTCTGTCATTAAACTTGATTTAGGCACAAATATTGTGTTTAGAAAATTTGTTATTGAAAGTGAAGTTTTCTGTTGCAAATGTCGTTCATTTTCATATTTTGACACATTGGAAAAAGGGGCTTAATATATTATATACATCAGCATTAACCTATTCAATGGTTGACTTGCAAACATAATTCATTTAATAATTGTGGCTAATTGATTTGGCCACTTGTTGCCTGTATCAGGTGAATTGACAAATTAAGGGGCATATTTATTGTCTATTGAATGCAAGTGTGCTTATTGCAGGTAGATAACTCTGTGTTAAGTATTATCCATTAGTTCAGAAATTAATTAAAATTAGTCAATTTACTCATGATTAGTTGCATTTGATGGTAACATGACTGAAAGTTAACATCTATTACTTAAATACATCAAAAAGCAAAGTCAGAATATTGACGAGATTATCACGAAATTCAATAATATAAGCTAAGGTAGATGGTCACGTTGTCCTTCTCAAATAAATTAGTTCTTTAATCCAGAAAATGGTGTTTTTGAATGATAAGCACTCTTTTAATTTACATATCATTACTAAGACTTTAGTTGGTACAAAATGCCAAATAAACTCTTAAAATTTCTATATATCTTTACCTTTCTTGGCTTGTTCTGTGGTGTATTCCCCCTGATTGTTCCCCTAAATTCTCCATGGCTGTTTCTGATTGTCAGCCAGACCCTTCTTTGCTCCCCTATTCCCATATATGTTAACCCTTGCACCTCCTCAGTCCCTAATGTTTTGTAGACTGTTGTTTCCCTGGGGTCTGCGATGGAATGCTGCGTCTTATGTATGTGGCATTCCATGTAACAACTTAATCTCTCTTAGCAACTTTGATTATTTTAAAATGAAATGTAAGGAATTTCAATTAGTACAGGGGCTTTTATTAGAAGAAACATGGTAGGTAAAATTTACTGCATATATGCAGAATTTTTATTAAGAAATTTCATACTGTTGTATATCAAAATATCAATTATTTCAGAAAACAATCTTGAAAAAATTATGACTGGCATTAATTTGAAACATTCGTACCTTAAAGTACATATATTTATCTTGATTTAGATTGGGTATTTTTGGAATTTAGAGGGAAAGTTAAATGTGTGTCAAATCATATAGGTTTCCTTGACAACTTGCATATATGGGTTCTGAAACATATTTGTATATCCTTATAGTCTTGATCAATATGATCGTTTTGTCTAAAAAGCGTTCACAATTAAGTCAACTTTAAGGTAAGGTAATTAAAATATATGTTGCCATAAGTTGTAAGATAAAATCATATCTTTGAAAGAAATGGCTCGAAATTAAATACCTATGGCATTTTGTTTCCAATTTGTAAGAAAGTTAACAATCATGTTAACTAGGCGCTTGATAATGGTGCATACTCATGATACATGATATCAAGCTGTCGCCGTAATAAATCATTCAATTGCTACTAATTATTTTATTATAATCATGTTGTTTTCTTCTATCAGATCTATAATGTACGTTAGTCTTAGACACGTGCAAGCTTTTGTTCTCTTGTGACGTCTTTGAGCTGAAACTTTAATTGTTAGAATGGTCACTATGATGTTATTTATGTTGCTTATATTGTTTCTTTATAATAAACGACCACACAGCAGCGTCATAGTAGTTATCTATAAAACATTACATCAGCGCAGGTTTTATGATTAAAAACAAATATATTTGATAGATTCAATTAATATAGTTCAATCTTGATTGAGAACCGTCGGAATCTCATCTTCATGTTACATCTAATATTATAATAGACAATGTTGATTATCACTTCATGACAATGTGGCATTAAGTTTTATCCGTGTAAAAAGAGAAAAAGCTACCTTCATAAGATATTGATGATAATGACTTTTATATGTGCAAATTTTGCTGTAAGTCTTTGTTTTACAAGGGACTAAAAGTCTAAGACACTGTTACATAATGCAACATGCAATGAAGAAATAGTACTTTCAGGTGTAGATCGAGACTTGGGGGGATAGGGAGTATGGTACAGGTGAAATTCTGAGAAATATTTCGAGATGTTGAATTCGGACTTAAGTCTTACTGCGTTTAAGTAAAGAAGCATATTGAATAATTCTACTTTCACCCCTTGATGTGCATTGTATAACATAACGCAGTAATGTAATGCTGTATAAGTTGATAATATCGCATGACAAAAAGTTTGCGAATTGCCGATTCCAGACGTTGCACATTCGTAAATGTTTGCGAATCACCAAAATCTGTTTATAATACCTACACATCATAAAATTATCAATATCTTAATTCTACTTTAGTCTCCAAAAGTTATGGTAGGACATATCCAAGTATTTTCGGCCACTTAGTGCAGTCCCGAAATTTGCAAACTTTACCTGCTCGCAAACTTTTCTACTTATACAGTGGTGTTACGGGAGACAATGGAGGGGGAGGAGTCTGTTAGGGGATGAATAAGTAATGCTCAATATGATTCTTCATTGTCTGGCTGACTGACAAATATGTGAGGAAATTAATTTCATATTTCAGACTTTTGGCACAAGTATGAGACAATTGTTAATTTATTAAAGATAGTATCTTCGTGATCAGAGTTGATTTTTAGAAATCTTCAGGAGTTGGGATAGAAGTAGTTTGAGTTGCAGCCCTTTAACGAGATTTGTCTCTCTGGGTATGAGTGTCCTGTCGCAACATAGAACCTCAGGTGGCTAAGTAGGGCTTGGAAAATTACTTGACAATAAAAGTGTGGCTCATTTATTATTACAAGATTGAGTGTTTAAAGGTGGCATCAGTTAATAGGAGCTCTTGATGCAGTGAAGAATTTGAGGTACAAGCTATCGTCAATATAATCTTTAATTAAATGCTAATTATGCATTTTTTGTACAATACCTGATTTTGGAATGATCAGATTACATGTAGTTTTTCATTAACTTATTCAAATGGGGATCTTTACCCCACTTAGGGTAAGCACAATTCAATGGTTGTGTCAAACTAATTTCATTTATTGTTACTTTTTGCATTATGCTGTTGCATATGCTAATTATAAATCATTATACAAATTTCCTACAAAATATGAAAAAAGGGGTAATCTGCCTATATCCAAGGGCTCTACCCGGATCTGCACCTGCCCGAGTTTCGTTTCATGGTGATTTCTTCGATGGTAGATATTGATAAAGTAAATGATACTGGTGATTATTATTATTTAATGCAGGACTATAATTAAGATGGCCTATGTGTCAATGCCCTATAAAAACCAAAAGCTGTTCGCTAGGTTCAGTGTAACAATGTTATCAAAGCCGTGTACAACGAGAGGAAATTTAAGACTCTACTTGCAGTACTTTCTATCACGGCTGTAATGACATATGTTATGTGCAGAGCACGTATGAAATGACAAATGACTTGACCTGCTTATAATTATTTTTAACGATGATTTTAACCATCTCTGTGCGTTCAAATTTACCATTAAGAATAATAGCATATCCTTGAAAGGTTTTTTATATTGAAAAAAAATCTGATCTGAATAGAATGATGATGTCATCATTTAAAGTCTAAATTATTACAAACATGCAGTTAGTATTTTATAGAATATGAATTGTCTCCCTTTAATGTACATATTTCCTTACAAGAAATTAATCATTGCTTCGATAATATATTTCTCTTGTTTAAATAGACATTATTCTTCTATATTGGCATCATGCTAGTGATTGTTTATCTTCTGTTTCTACAACCAGTATTTGACATCATTACGATTGTAGTTCTTTTTGTTTCGTAACTTTCCATCTTTTTAATTAAAAAACGTACGTACGGAGTGCTTCGTGTTGATTGGCCGCTCGTACTACAGGAAACATTTGAATGGAATTAATCGGAAAACCATATGTATCTTGTCTCTAAAGTTGATGCCTTTTTGATTTATTTTCGTGGATTTTTTTATGAAAACTCTCCAAAGATTACGGAATTCATGATCATGAATTTTGAGTACCAGATTCATGTTGGAAATTATTTTCCACAGCTCTAACAAGGCTTCCGTAGTTTTGTCCATTTTTTTTCATTTGTTTATTTTTTGTTGCGTAATTTTTGAATGCACAAGTTTTTGTATAAACAAGGATTTTCGAGATTTTACAGGAAGTTGCATGATTAATTAATTGCCTTCTCAATTATTGAAAAAAATGTAACAAAGGGCATTAACTCCCAATATTCCAACTTTTTTGGTCCTATAATTGGCTATGTTCCAGTTATGTTAATCAGGTGAACTCATCCCTTTCTAGTTTGTGCTGTTCCAAAGAGTTTGCAACCATGAACTAGGTATAACTCGACATGTCGGTACATACAGTTTATCAAATTAAGCAGTCTGTTGGCAATTACGACATGTCGGTACATTCAGTTTATCAAATTAATTGAAAAAAGCTAGAATATAGGAGTCTTTCACTGGTTTCCTGAGTACAGATAGAAATATCCAGCAAGGGTTACTGTTTTGGCAGGAAGATTGCTTTACCGAGTTACCACCTAAATAGTTAATCGAGAGCTTGAAAGTTCAATCCTCACACAAAGCCTGTGATAGATTCTTTTTCTTGCATACCATTGTTAAGAAATGAAGGACGAGATTAAACAAAATGAGTTTTAAAGTTTTAAGGGTTTTTTCGTAGTAGTAACATGTGAGTTTACAAATTTACTCAATTTGTTATTCACCATTATGTGACATCATTACAGGTGGCGTCTCAGTACAAATCTCATCGTGTAAGGTAGAGTTTTCCGGCAGCAGTGTAAGCGCATGAAATTCCCGTCTGGTATGCAAGAATATTTTTGCTTCCATCCCCCATTTAACGTAACCGAACAGAACATATTAGTTTTTAACATAATGCATATACAGCACTATAGTGGTAATAATTTTCTGTCAACTTGAGTGTTCAGTTTAAGCTATAAGTCATAAATGGATCTATAATGATGAAATTTGTTCATAGGTTGAATGCAATGACCTTCAACATTAGGGAACACCATGTTAAAATCTTTCACATTTTCTAGACATGTTGTAAATTGTTTTTTCAATCATACGATACATATCCACCCTATCAATGAGTTTATTTCTTGCAACTTGCATTAATATTTTATTGAGACTAAAATACACATCTGTCATGTGATTTCTTTTTGACTCGTAGAGATGAAACACAGCGGCTTTTGTTATTGTGTACATGCCATACACATTATTTATACCGCCGAACCTGTGTTAACTGTTAGTCACGAGAGAAATTCTTTATTTCTATTGAGATCTGCAAAGCCTATTTCTCCGATTTACACACGTTTATTAAGCTTCATGATGTAAGAGCATTTATTCGCTTGTTTGTGTCGGTCTCCGAGGAAGTACGATTTCAGCCATGCATTTAGTAAAGGTGTTAGAGGCTAACGTTTGCAATTTGGTTCCCTGTGTGCAGTGAATGTGATACTGTGGGTCAGGGAGATACAAAACAGTTTTGTAACGATCGCAATTGTAAGCCTGAATGCAGGGCAGGTGCCAAAGGTACGGTTGTGGCTTTGGAGAGGTCCCTAATACTTAAGCAGCCTGGGTTTCATGCACTGCACTTTTTCTACTATATCTTCAGTCTGTAATTAATCTGATTGCTTGAAGTTCATCTTTTAAAAAGAAACTATCTCCTGTCCAATTTCAGTTTTTTTGAAAATCTAAAACGGTTGTAATGACAATAAAATGCTTATACGATTACAGGTGCTAAATCAACGTGTTCTCTAATTCCTGGTTTTACTGGACTATTGCTTGTTGTGTTATTTAGCCTACATGTCACTCGATGGTTTTACTGAAACAGACAATTCAGCCTTTGTTTCAATTTACAACCTTCACGACCTAGAAGTGGTGAATACAACATACTTACAATAAATGTGTTTGATTTACGTAAATGTGGGGTGAATTTCATTTCAAGCTTGTTTTCATATTTTGACAGATTTACGGTGTTTTTATTCACAGTTAAATATTGATTTTCGTAATATTAAATCAGGCTTGAATAATTGGTTAATGCTGTATAAAAATTGACGTTCGTAGTAAACCAGCATCATTAGAATGCTGTATTTTTAGATCAGGTAGGTGTGCAGGTAAACAGACCGTCTGATTGATGCATTATTTTACGTTAATCAATAAGTGTCCTGTCTTCTATATAAACAGTATCTTTTAATTAGAGGCCAATATTCTGTGTACTTTGTATATTTGTCAATTAATTGCTCAGTTTGTTTTGTGAGTCGCCGTCACTTTGTACCCGAGCTCTGTACTTTCACTTGTGAATTTAACTGTTTTAAAAACTTTGACAATTTCACATCTACGCATTAATCATATATATGTCAGTTTTTGATAAAGTGCTACTTGAATGATTAGTATAAAAATAATGACATTAATGACAAATTCTTTATTTATGGAAGGCAATACATCGTGAATTTACATGCACTAAAATTATACATGAATCATATTTTCATTTTGGCATGGCTTGTTATAACTTAGGGTACAGTAAAACCTCACTTAAAGATCACCTCAATAATAAGACCACATCAAAATTAAGAACACAATTTTTTAAGTCCATTTTCCCTATTTTGCTATTTATATAACCTTCAATATTAAGACCACCTCAATAATAAGACCAATTTTCAAGGGTTCCAAGGGTGGTCATATTATTGAGGTTTTACCGTACTGTAGTTTATAAATAGACATAGATGCATGTGCTATCATGCAAAACGTTAGATCAATGTGACTCACAGTTCTGTCTCAATTTGAACACATTGTCTTAGCTGT
This sequence comes from Mactromeris polynyma, assembly GCA_032209605.1. Lineage (NCBI taxonomy): Eukaryota > Metazoa > Mollusca > Bivalvia > Venerida > Mactridae > Mactromeris > Mactromeris polynyma. The sequence goes on from JASFXZ010000029.1 coordinate 4,450,972, forward strand.
GTTGCTTAGCAACAGCCCCGCCAAAAAATATATAAACCAAGCATCTGTATCAGGTGATGGTAACCAGAGTACTAAATCATATATTGACGAATGTTATATTATGATATAATGTATCCTACATCCCTTAATTTTGTCAAAACAATTTCATGGATATGACAAACGAATTAAAGCAATAAAACAAGTTGAAACCTTTTGTTGTATGTATAAAAACAAGCAGGTGGTTTTAAGGCTCAATTTAACTTAAAGCTTGTATGTCATAGAATTTATTATAATTATGGACTTAGTAAGTGAGTAATTTGTTATTTGAAGATTTACTTTAAGTAACCTGACATTCTGCATGTAACTTCAGTGTGTAGAACTTTAAGAAATGTTTTGTAGAATGGTTGTGTCCTAGATATGTGAGTTTTTCGGTGTTTTCTCCAATCGAAAAACTTGTACAAATATTTTCTGTGACATTTTACTTAATTCATAGTTGTTAGCTGTTAGTTTCATCACTTATGTGCGAGAATTTTCTGCAAATTAACGTAAGTTGAAAATAACAAGTATTTCAACTATGAGATAGCTGATTTATTTCCGTATGGTTGGCGTATGATTTTGACAAATACTTGTATATTATTCATATTAATTTTCATGTTTTTTGTTATTGCAAATGAGATGTATGACACAGTTTTAGCAGTCGTCGAGCAGGTGAAATGTGAAGTGTCTGAGGATCAAGTGTTATAATTATGTAGACTAATTACTCATTTTATTGTTAATGATTGTGTACTATGAAATTACTGAGTTTAATTAAACTGAGTGAATTAAAAGCTGTAATGTATCTTTCATCTATAATCAAATGATGTTGCTTTCTGAAAATTGATCACACTCGTAACATAACACCTGCCTGACCTTGTGTTAGCTAGAATTGTTTTACTTTAATGTCGCCCAATGTGTCTAATATTTCCCTTCAGAGTCCAGTTTATTTTTATATCTTTTGTTTCAAATGGTTGTCATATTTCAGCATAACCATTTGATATCAACTAAGTGTTTATGCCTGAAATGAAGACATATAATTGGCTTTGATTACTAAATATTTGCCATCGTGAAATATACTAGATGCCATTAAAAACGCAACTATTTGAACTAGGTGTCATTCTATGTGTTAATTCTTGTTCAAAATGTTATTAAACACTAGACCAATTATTTTTTATTTAATTATTGATTAATTTTATGAAATTATGTTTGGGAAATCAAAACATTTGCCTTTGTAATGTCACTTTATCTATATGCAGATTTAATGGCGTTTAATTTATAGTCTAAAACTTCAAACTTACAAGTTTAATTAGTAGATTCTTGTACAGAAAAACGATATACTACTTATGAAAAAAAAAAAATCTTATTATAACAACTGTCATCCATTTTTACATCGTTTTACCTTCGACATGTAGAAATCTGACTTAAACACTACTGTCTTGAGAATTTAAATATGAAGATTCATCCCAGTGGAATTTAAATTAATTTATTTATGTTTATTACATAATTGTCAATCATGGATAGTGACTTGATAATGATCCACTTGGTACAGTTGTTACTGAGTTTGTGAACGTTTTTCTTCTAGTCAATTTTTAATTATCAGGCATCTAATTGATTTAGATTGCTTCGGTGTATTCGAATGATGGAAAAGTACCCTTAAATTTGCCTGGAATAGGATCACCCATACGTGGGCCCCTTTTTCTCTGATGTAAATATTAATGAGATATTATCATAAAGCTTTTATCCTATTCCATATCTCTATAGTAACTGATTTAAATGCTAATGTATTTTGCCCGATATCTAACCCATTGTTTGAATGATGTAGAAGCTGTTCAATACTTGACAGAACAGAAAAATCTTATCATTTCTATACTACTTTATCCCTAACTTTCAAACCTGACTTATACTTGTTTATTGCTCTATTCATTGGTCGTTTATGACAAATACGCGATCTGCACTGGTTCGTTTTGTTACAATTTAAACTCCCATTGATTTCACGCCTTGAAAAGCGTGTATTCTGATAGGTCTGATGTCGTACTTCGTACTACACTTAGAGTAGTGACTTCCATATATGGAAAAAATCTATCCCATGAAGCATCACGGCAGCGTGCGTGCATACAACAATGGATTCTGGTAAATATAGATGCAGTAGTGAATGCTTAATGACTAAAGTGTTTTTGTCTACGACGAGGCTGACTCACTGAGTCGGGAGCTAATTAATTCTGCCTCAATTGACAATCAAGGGGTAATTAAGGAATATTTGAAATGGAAAATATGTACTCAAATTGATGAGACAAAGTTTACTTGATGAGGTTGACTTGAACTCGAACCAAAAATCCCAATCTCGGCCACAAACTAAAATATGAGTATTTGTTTACAAATGAGAATAAAGTTTAAATTATGTGTTAATGTAGTTAAAATCTGTGTTATCATATTAAATCAGACCAAGTTCATTAGATGTACTTTTCAATGAGATTTTGTACATCTACCATGTAACGGCCTACTGAATTTGTGATATAAATTAACCCTCTTTGTCTGTACACGCTTCTGCTGTCATTTTATTAAATTTTCTACCCAATTTCACCTGATATGTCTATGATATCGGCCAATTTACCTTGTGATATTATCTCTCAAACACAGACAGGTCATAAAAGCTTATTCATTCACTTCATCAAACTATAAAAAGTCAGGCACACTTTCTTAGCCTCGGGGCTCCTATTTGACTATTATCATTATATTTCAAGGGCCAACCAACTAGTTTGTTTAAAATGGCAGGTGTTGGCAGCGATTGTAAATCAATAGTTTATATTAAGCTTTTAGTCTATTTGGTAGCTGCTCAAATGTATGATTAGATCACTGCTTTGATGTGAGAAATCACCATACCAAGACAGATGTACGCTCAAAATTTTACACTACAATTGTAAGTAATGAGTTTAATATCCTACTTGAACATCTACCTGTGATCAGGGACGCGTGACTGGCTGCAGGTTTTTGTTATGGCTCGTGCCTCGCTCGCGTCCTCGGATACTCAACCATTTCTTTAGAAATTAAATCAATACTTACAAAATGTCAACGATAAAAGCAAATCAAGGCCCGGGTCTATTTCCTTATATTTGATTGGTTGATACAAAATCATGGCTGTTAACTCTACGTTTATTTTATGATAGTTTATGTTCATACTTGGATGGCTAGCACCTGCTCTTTGTTGACGACGTTGTTAACTTTGCCACATGTATGTAAATAATATTCAGATTGCATTCAATGGTGGGCCATTAAATATTCACTGCACATACAAAACTGACATATGGGGGCTGGTCTTAGTTGATGAAGAAAAAAACCTTTTGCATCCATTGTTGTCATCACTTTACTTCTGGGCTTTTGTTCTTGAAGATATCTTTCACTGGGGTCTAGTATTGATCGACTTAGGGGACAAAAAAGGGGGAGTCTGGGTATTTTTTATGAGCTACTTTTAAGTAAGTTTCTAAAAGGGCTTATGTTTTGAAACACTTTCGTGTAGTCATCTGTTGGATCGAGAGGACTTTTTTTATACTTGGGAACTAAACACACAGTCTGGGAGAGAATTTAGCAACAGATAATTTTGCCATTAATTGGAAAAATAAAGCGATGTAGTGACTCTATCAGGAATAGTAATGAAGTTGATGGGCAGATATACTTGATATGAGATATTGTCGGGACAATCTCGGAACTGCTATAAATGTGTATGATGTATGTCCGTAATATACTAGTGACATATTAAGGGTTTATCTTCTATTGTTATTCCATTGATTGCGCAGGATTTATACCAAAGACAGAAATAGGTTTCGTTATTTATCTGCCTAGTGACGACTCACTTTGAATGCCTATATAGGACTATTACCAGTAGTGATTGACTTGCTATAGTTCTTCTGCTGTGAAGAAGTTTTTTGTTGAAAGTTCGTGGGTTGCTGCTCGTTTGATGTATTGAAATTGAGAACAATTCTGCTACGCTTTAAGAACCAGCATCTACTCAGTGTAACAGACATTCATTGACAACAAAGGGCTCACTGTTGCAGTATGGATTATGTAGGTATCTAGGTTTTCTCTCAAACGTGTATGTATAATCTTTACATTTCTTCTATTTTGTTTAGGTTGTGAGTGGATTACTTGTATTCAAGTAGTTAATGGTTACTCTATGACTTTCGTCATAAATTCATTTATCTATCCGATTTTTCCTAAATTGTGTTGGTTTAATTTATTTTTGGTTTGGTTACCATGGTAGCAATTGTCAATATTTGATGATAATTCTGTATACATTGTATGTATATGTTCCATTTATGGCATTTATTATAGGGGGATTTCATCAAAGTAAACTTTATTAATTATTTAAATTGATGCAGTTATTATTAATGATCTGTATAGCTTTCTCTGTGTTGCGTGGTCTCTCGATGGCTTTGTCAACGTGCTTGGGTTTTATCAATCTAGACTATTTAATAAATGGAACTCATTTCAATGTTATCAATAAAAATGCAAATTGATACTTATTTCCTCATTATTCAAAACTGCGTCAATTCATTTAATTGATGTTTGCAACCGTGCTCTCTATACATATTGAAATAAATTTTATAGATTGAAATTCGTTATCAATGCACTTCATTTTACAGTATTGACGGACTATTCCCTTGTCAAAAGTTGTGGCATTAATTTTCTGTTACTAGAGATTATACATCTATTGTTTCATAGTAATATTACACCTGACTAAGTTATCATTGTAAACACTTTCAATCAGTTACAAAACTGTAATACTTATTTCATGCGACGTATGGGAATTGGGATTAAATAAAATCTTCTATAGCGAACGAATGAAGGAGATAAACTACTGGATATGTAATATTTGCTTAGAAATTTCATGACAGTTTATTGTGGAAATCTGAAATTGTCAGTGTGTATCTATGATTTTGATGGTATCTTCAAATCAAGAAGGTTGAAGTGATGTCTCTGTTTTAAAATGGTTTAAGTTGAAGGTATATTAATGTTACTTACTGTTGTTTCAATTTATGCTGTATCATCCGAATTGCTAAAATAAACTCTTTCGGTTTCTAAACGGATGCATATTTTTATTTGATGAACCTTGACATATAAATATTAGAAAACTACCATTAACTGTTTCACTAGTTGTTGTTCTAATACATTAGTGAACACAAAAGTATAAGCATTGTCGTATGTGTGTGGCGTTCCCTGGTGTAACAACTTTGTCTTTCTCACTCGTGTCTAACTGAAAATTATGAAGGTATGAAACTTTTAGGCAGTGAGTGAAATTTACTTTCATCTGATCAATAGATGAACATTTGTGATTGTTTATTTTGAGAAATAATTTTGTCACGCAAACTAAGTCAATATTTGTGTTGCATGAGTGATATGATGGTTTTAAGTTATATTTTGTATAACAAGCGTGTCATGTTACAATTATCTTTTGTATTTAAAATGTTTAGTAAAATGAATATATAGCTCTGCTCGGTTCATGATTATGTTTCAAATATACTTGTCTCGTTGTTTGCAAAAACACGATATGATACAATACGTCACTTATAGAACCATCTGCCATTCTATTTGACTCCATTCTTACCCCACCGCACACATTGTAAATGTCCTAATCCAGAGCTTGTCAAATTATGTGCATTAATTAACCACATGTGACAAAATTAAACGGATAGTTAATAAAAAAAAAATGACGACAATGTGACTGATAAGTTGGTAGTGTTTATGGTATAAATTTATGAAAATTTAAACCATTACTTTTTTAACATTTTTTAAATACATATTGCATTGTTGTATTATAAGTTTAAAAAGTATAAGACTGAATCTTAATTTGAATGATTATGTTAACTTTGATGAAAAAAGAAGGAAAGACAGGAATGAATGTGAGCATTATGTAGATAGTGTAAATTTCATTTTTTTTTAATTTTAATGAAGAAGAAAATTTTTATTTAATAAGTGACGTATCAAATATTTTTGGGAAATCATAATGTTCAGTATAATAACAATTTTCATTAAAATCAGTTAAACAAAAGGTTGTACATTCAGAAATTTCCTTTCCTCACACTTATAGTGATACGGTTTACCACAGTTTGATCACAATTTAGATATATAATAGTAATAAATGTGAACGAAGGGTATAATCATCTTATCAATATTTTGTAATCATGTCGTCAGCATTATTTTAAGCCTTTTTATCATAACTGCTGTTACATTGATGCTATGATTGTATTTTATGTTGATTATTATTATCTGTAACCAGTCAGCATTCTCCATGGGTCAATATCTTTAATATTGTCGTCATCATTATTATCAGTGTCATCAATATTATAAGTATCATCCTTATCGTCAGTGTCATCAATATTATAATTATCATCATTTTCGTCAGTGTCATCAATATTATAAGTATCATCCTTATCACCAGTGTCATCAATATTATAATTATCATCATTATCACCAGTGTCTTCAATTTTATAATTATCATCATTATCACCAGTGTCTTCAATTTTATAATTATCATCATTATCGTCAGTTTCATCAATATTATAATTATCATCATTATCGTCAGTGTCATCAATATTATAACTAACATCATTATCGTCAGTGTCATCAATATTATAACTAACATCATTATCGTCAGTGTCATCAATATTATAATTATCATCATTATCACCAGTGTCTTCAATTTTATAATTATCATCATTATCGTCAGTTTCATCAATATTAAAATTATCATCATCATCGTCAGTGTCATCAATTTTATAATTATCATCATTATCACCAGTGTCATCAATATTATAACTATCATCATTATCGTCAGTTTCATCAATATTATAAGTATCATCATCATCGTCAGTGTCATCAATTTTATAATTATCATCATTATCGTCAGTTTCATCAATATTATAACTATCATCATTATCACCAGTTTCATCAATATTATAAGTATCATCATCATCGTCAGTGTCATCAATTTTATAACTATCATCATTATCGTCAGTTTCATCAATATTATAACTATCATCATTATCACCAGTTTCATCAATATTATAAGTATCATCATCATCGTCAGTGTCATCAATTTTATAATTATCATCATCATCGTCAGTGTCATCAATATTATAACTATCATCATTATCGTCAGTTTCATCAATATTATAACTATCATCATTATCACCAGTGTCTTCAATATTATAACTATCATCATTATCGTCAGTGTCATCAATATTATAATTATCGCCATCATTACCAGTGTCATCAATATTATAATTATCATCATCATTACCAGTGTCTTCAATATTATAATATCATCATAATCGTCTGTGTCATCAATATTATAATTATCGCCATCATTACCAGTGTCATCAATATTATAATTATCGCCATCATTACCAGTGTCATCAATATTATAATTATCGCCATCATTATCATCATTATCATCAGTGTCACCAACTGCATCATCTTGTTCATTGTATCATTCATATTTACTTCAGCACCAATATATTTATTCTCTATGTTGTTAGAATCAGTTTCACATCCGTCGCCATCATCATCAAACAGTTACAGCATATCATATTTGCCATCATCATTCGTCACATTTCAATTTGTATTGTCTTCATAATTTTAAGGCTTTGAATAACGCATCTCACGACATCGCCATTAATATCATCATTAACAGCAACAATAATTCACATTGTCATCATCGTTTTTTATTAAGTTAGTTTTATTGACTTTTTCATCATTGCCATTAACGATATATTCAACACCGTAATTATATTAATGTACTTATAGTAATAGGATGCTTGGAATTTCATACTGGATTTGTATGGGATCTTTGGAATATAAATTGTACTGTGTATAACACCTATCTTGTTACAACCATTTGTAATTCAAAGTCGGTGTGTATCCATTTGATTTAAAGGAGTCCTAAGGGACACCATTTCAATGCCTTGTAATAATGCGGAATTATATCCAACCTCTGTTTGTACAGTTATGCCCATATATAGTCGTGTAAATTTATCCCTCAGCTGAATTCTTTTGTTGCCTCTAACATTGTTTTTTTTTTTTGCAAAAATAATACAATTTGTAATTTTCTATTTGAAATATTATTCTTCCATCAACTTTGCACAAAAGGAACAAATTGTAACGGAAAAGCAGGTCATTGAGTTTAGTTCATGTCGTATTTTTGTTATATGAAAATTGATCAAATTTCATTTAAACCATATTTTTAAAACATTGATAATATAATTAGATCTCACGTTTTTTTTATTAGTTACCAATCCTATTAATATTATTCTATTTATATCCAGGCACTATTCAAATTTCGCCCGTGACCTCTTTGACATCCGCTAATTAAAAATCTCATTTCAGTCCTTAGTATAATATCTATACGCTTTTTCCACTGATTTTTGTTTCTGAAATCAAATTTCTCGGCAAATCAAATTACATAACAAAATATATGATTAATTTGATAAAAATGACTAAACCAATTATTTGTATAGCTTTTATGAGTCAAAACCTAAATTGATTAGTCATGTGACGAAGTCATGTGATTTGTCATAACTATTACGTCGTACTTTAAGACCATACTTCAGTCGGCATCAGTGATAAAACACGATTAATCATTAGTTAAGTTGTAATAAGTAATTAATTAATTATTTATATGGTGATTGATTTTATAACTCAACAGTATATTTAAATCACTGTCTTTGTTTAAGCATTTTAATGGTGGACCAAGAGTCAAAGTCTTGTGTTCTTGCTAAACTCATTGATTTAACTCCGTGTTAAATTAACCATGCTACGGATTGTGCTGTGCGTTATTTCATTGTGACCTTTTCTTGAGATGAAATTGTAAAATTTCAATTTTTGTGACCTTTATTGTAATGTGATGTCAATGAATGCAGCAACAGTACGGTAACATCGATCAAGATTAGCAGTTACAAACATGTTCAATTTTATTCAGCCCATTTTTTATGGCAAATTTGGGGCCGATATTGGGCCCCATTCCCCAATGAAAAAAGTATATATTTTCCCCTACTTAGAAAGAAATTCCTCTTCAGTAAAATTATTTAAAATTTTAGCCTTGTAAATACCTAAATTTGGTGATTCATGATGCAAATTTCCCCTTTTCAAAAGGACCCTTCATACTTCCCCAAACAATGGAAAATGATCTTAACTGTGTGAAGTTCAATGATACTGATACATGAATAACATAATATTTAAAATTTATAAAATAATTAAATTTTAGTTTAAAATTTCTATGTCAAAATAAACAAATATATATAGCATGACATTTCATGTTTCTTGAACTATGGGGTAAATGTTGTGCCATGTGATGTATTGTGAATAATTAAATGTTCCTATTTGTGTCCGTTCCCTTTGTGAAAAGAGTCGAAAACATGTGGTACAATGTATTGGATCTCCAAAAAAACTATTTCCCAAATCTTTGAACTCAGAAATAAACATTATGCTTCTTGTATGTTAATTCTGACCAAGAAAAGAAATGCCATCAAATCAGTTGTCATGGTGATAGATACATTTTTGTGTGTGCGGATGAATAAGGGATAAGAATGAAAGAAATAACAAAATAACTGTATGATTAAGTGATGACTGTATATATTGCTCATCCATATAGACTTTCTGAATGATAAATGAAGCCAAAGCATGAGTAAAGGAGGACAGCATTAATGAATCAACAGACAGTTCTTGGGGATATCTTCCGATAAATTAAGTACAGGACATTTTTTGTTCGGGAATAAGTATCGCAAGAAAAATCTTGTTACGCATGAGGCATGTACATGAAACTGTCTGGGCTGATTTTCTTTACTGATGATCTGAGAATAATAGATTTCACGGGATTATATTCGGCCGTGGGGCAAACATTGTAGCATCCGTCAAAAGACATTAGGAGCCTGTGGAAATTGACGACAATCGGATGCGTAGTACTTCATTTGACGCGGAATTAATTGCAAAATTAATGCTTAAAACTCGTATGTTTGTAGATGTTGTTGAGCGTACGCTGAAATCACAATGGATACTTACGGAGATAATAGGGTAGGATTTAAAAATCAGCATCAAATACGTAAAAATCAGCGTCAATGTGTCAACTTGCCGAAATCAAGTGCATTGTACATTCGGAAGGTGTTACTTTGAGAACAATAGCGTGTATATTGTGACAAAGAGATCAGTCGCTTCAGAGTTGAATTTTCCGCTAGCGGGTGTCAAGAAAAACGCCAATCAAACAATGTTAAATGAAACGTTAGATGTATGTATAAAGAAACAGGGGCTAAGAATATCAATTTCAAGGAGTTTAGTAGACTCTTGTGACAGATTAATCGTGTTTGTTAAATGTTGTGTACAGATTTACAGTCGTAAATTGGTTTTTCCCACAGTTTCGTATTATTTATGGTCAGTGTAGGGACTACGGAAGCAGGTGAATGGACAGGAAATAGGTGTATTATGGGGCAATATTTCGAGCATATCATTAGGGATATATAATCAGGGGGTCTGTGTTAGCTAGCCCCAGTATATCATTTTTAGCTTAAAAAAGAAACAGTTTAGGGGTCTTATTTTTTTTTCGGACAAAAAAACAGTTGAAAAGCATCACTATCACTGGGGCTTGATTTAATTGACATTTCCTGTAAACTGTATATAATGAAACCTTAAATTTGATGACAGCCGTTACTGGCTAAAAAGGAAAAGATTTAATTACATGTGTTCTATGTACATTCTATGGAAAGCTTTATTCTGTAATTCTAAGTACTGGCCATTAAGTACTGTATGTTAGATTTTATTGCTTAATTTCAACAATTAATTTCCACTTACAACCTTCTGGAATGGGAGAGATAGTTAACAATGAACTGTATTTTTGTTACAAGGAAATTGATAGGAATATTAATCTCCCAGTAAGCCTCTTGTATAAGTAGAGTTGTCCGATGTTCTTCATAATGTACTTGATATATGCCGATTGAAAAGTGCCTTTAAAAATTGAGTGAATTTAATGGATTCCGGCTGTTCAATGTTCAATAGCCACGTATGTATTCAACGTAATTAATATCAAATTAATTAGAGTGTTAATGTTAATTAAATTTTAATGATACTTAAAATATACTTAATAGATATATACCTATGTTACATTTTATTTACCATTCGGAAATATCAATGTTTAGGTATAAATTATGCAACAATGTAAACCCCATGGATTTCAGTCAATATACATTTTAATGGTGACAGTGTCAGTTTCAATAGTGTTTGTTTGGTATTGATAGAAAGTATAAAAAAAGGAATAGAAACATAGAATTAGATGTACACGATATAAGTATCAATAACGACTGGTGTGCTATCTCAGATTTTCTGATTATAAGCTTCATAATTATCAATAACTTCATTGTTGAATCTGCCTCAATTACTTCGTTCAAATATTGACTCTGGCCGGAGCACGCGTACTTGCGTTCTTATGTCGTCAAATCTTATACGTGACATGAATATTTATATCTCTGAGAGTTACGATCAAATAAAGAGCCTATTGGAAAAGACAGTTATAGTTTTTGATCAAGTCCATGATAATTATTGTATATCGTATAAGCAATGAAGGCTTTATGAACTAATCAATAGAATTTTATATCGGCAAACGCTCTTTATTTGGATCCACAATCAATGATTATCAAGCTGTATAACGATACGACTGTTTTACTGTTTTATTGTATTTCATTATTTTATATCATCAAAATGGAATTAACATGTTGAAACGCGGAGAACGGATCCAGCAATCAATACAATGTAGATGTGTTATTGATATAGTTTAATGGGGCGTCGGTCGTTGTCTAACTTACACTGTCCATATCAATTATAACTGCTTCTCGTAACATTGTCGATACCAGTAATGGTGCCAATTGAATATCAACCTAAGAGCAAAGTAGGTTTATAGGCATTGTTTGTTTCCTTTTATAAATTTTTATTAAGTGAAAAAAAAGATGGAAAGTTGTAATATTGTACGTTTTATGGTCTCCATTATTTTTGCTACGTAGAAGATAATGAACGAGTTTCCGTGCTTGATGTGATGGCTCTCTGCTCGTGAAATAGTTGATTAGTTTTAATGTATAACTTTTACCTGTAAGCACAAAATGGAAAAACCCAGCAATATAATTAAGAAGAGTCTAATATGCAGATATGGGTATTTAAATCTTGACTATTTTCAACGACAATTAAGGAATTGTTTTTCAACTGGATCACAATCAACAAGATGACACTTGGCTGTTTTATTGACGATTTCGTAATAAATCCAATTAAATTAATTCTAAAACTTTTATCTCATGAAATATGTCTGCTATATATTTTATTGCGTTGAGTGTAAATATTACAATATGGTGGCTGGGAGAGTCATCAAAATTATAACATGTTAAATTATTCATGTGGTGCTAAAAAACGTCAGTATTTCTTTATGTAATAAAAAACATCTGCTTTACGAGAGGTGTCATCAAAAAATGACTTTAAAATTTTAACGACAGGTTGGTTATTAATACAACTTTTAATTATGATTTGATTGCATTTAGATTAATTTTGTCAATAAAGAATTAATGAAAAACGTTGGTAAGTCAGCATCCTATAGGTTACTTAATGTCATGTAAATAGATTTGTCTGGTATGTGCGAGTCTCTCGGGAGACATTGAGCGGAATATTTCTTTATCAATTTACATTATTTCTCTGGTTATCTTTCAATGATGCCTTGTTGATTGATAAAAGGTGATTTAATTTGTATAAGCAGAAATCTGTTAATGTGCCATAATGGCCGTATGCTTGCTTTTCTGTGCAATTTGTGATAACTTACGCAATACATTGATAATCGCTGGGGTCTATGAAAGCTCATTTATATTTCATTGTGCACATATTTTCTGTAAGTATAGAAATGATACAAACGACAAAGTTGTTATTCTCGAGGGAAACCTCCCATCAAATGCTTCGTAGGAGAAACATAATGAAAGATTTTTGCCTATGATACAATCATGCGATTTTCATAGGGACAAGATTATAATTTAGTAATTAAGAATTAACGATACAGCTGCGTGAATTATTAATGGCAACACATATAATTCTCATTTCCATAATGCATATTCTTGTCATTGTTCTAAGTTTCATTTATCATCGTCGTATATCTGTAGTTTTAATAGATACCGATACGATACATTTATATAATTGAAAAAAATTCTAAGCTGACTGGAAACATTTGTCATTCTGTCTTTGAGTCGATGTAAAAATGCTTTAACGGCCTTCAAGTGTCATATTCAGATACACATATCGTGCTTGGAAAACAGCTAACAAATTCCGAGAAAAAAATGACTTGCATGCATATTTAATTTCTCTATGAAATTGATAATGCAATTATTCTTTGAAAAATAAAATGATACCTTACATATGCATGGAAGTGAGGCACTGTTACTTTTTGGCCTTTACTGGAATTTCCTAGATATTTTTGTGTTATTGTAGTGCCATATTTTTTTTAAAAGTTCATTAAAGTAAGTGCATAGAACTCTTCAGTTGATGAGTAAGAATGAGTCTAGTTTAAATTCAACTCTCCTGAAGAAAGAGTTTTGAACTCTTCAGTTGATGAGTAAGAATGAGTCTAATTTAAATTCAACTCTCCTGAAGAAAGAGTTTTGAACTCTTCAGTTGATGAGTAAGAATGAGTCTACTTTAAATACAACTCTCCTGAAGAAAGAGTTTTGAACTCTTCAGTTGATGAGTAAGAATGAGTCTACTTTAAATACAACTCTCCTGAAGAAAGAGTTTTGAACTCTTCAGTTGATGAGTAAGAATGAGTCTACTTTAAATACAACTCTCCTGAAGAAAGAGTTTTGAACTCTTCAGTTGATGAGTAAGAATGAGTCTAGTTTAAATTCAACTCTCCTGAAGGAAGAGTTTTGAACTCTTCAGTTGATGAGTCAGAATGAGTCTACTTTAAATACAACTCTCCTGAAGAAAGAGTTTTGAACTCTTCAGTTGATGAGTAAGAATGAGTCTAGTTTAAATACAACTCTCCTGAAGAAAGAGTTTTGAACTCTTCAGTTGATGAGTAAGAATGAGTCTACTTTAAATACAACTCTCCTGAAGAAAGAGTTTTGAACTCTTCAGTTGATGAGTAAGAATGAGTCTACTTTAAATTCAACTCTCCTGAAGGAAGAAAAGGTCTACTGTCTGTTTTAGAAATATAAAGTCACCTAACTTTCAGTCAAACACAATTATGCAATCAGTCAAAATTTTATAAAATCTGGTGACATTCAATTTATCTATAGATTTGCTTATTTAACATCCACAATGTCCATCTCTTTGTTTTGTGATCATACAATCAAGATTTATACATGGATGGTAGATTTCTACACTTCCTGTCAACTTATCAATGACATTATGTTCAAACAGTAACATTAAGCTTAGTTACTGCCTCATCTGGCAACAATTTTATCATGCACCATCTGTCCAAGTTTCTCTTCAAATATTGTCTATTGTTTGTTCGGTATGTTTCATTCTACCTTTATCTTTTCCAATAACTGATAACTCTTCAGTGGGTGGAGTAAAATTTAGTGCTGTTCTTCACCCCAGGTGTTAGGATTAGAACTGGACATCACTTTAACATCTTTAAGACAAACGAGAGTTAAGTTTCAGTCATTGTTTCAACCGTTTTCTATAACGCGTGTCACGAATTCTATCGAACAAACAGTAGCAAGTGCACATTCTTATAATGTATTGTTCCTGTTCGCCTGCTATCATTCGCTCCTAATGATTAAGCCTTATCATTGACCTACCTTAGATACATCAAATATAATATTTGCGATATTGATTATTCTCATGTCCCATTTGTTTATTAATTACATATTTATCGTCAACCGCAAAGGTAGATGGGCCTACTTATTTCTAGGCAGATGGTCTGCCGGGATCGTTTACTTTGTTGGAAGCTATTAAAACACTGAGGCTTTGTTTGCTTACGGATTGATAAGTTTTTCAATAACTAGGAAATTATATAAATACTAGCTAGACTATGATATGATTGAATGGGAAACAAAAGCATTGGGAAGTCTTTGATGAGAACAATGGTAGGGTTTTATGTTTATTTATTTTTCCACAAATCTTTTGATCTTTAGTGTTTATTTGTGATTCTATCTCAGTTTGATTTTCTAGTTTTTTTTGCTAGAAACCTTTGCAGGAAAGGCTGACAGTGTATGCAAATACGGCATTTGGACAATAAAAATAATTGATTTGGGTAAATAAAGGATTGATTGTAGTAATTGAAGGATGGATTCGGGTAAATTCTATATTGATTCCGTTAAACTCTGTGTGATTTCGATGAATTAAAAATTGATCTGTGAAGATTAGAAATAATACAGCATTTATTTCCTGTGATTGCTAGTTAAATGGTTTAGGTTATTAATTATTTTGCATAATTGAAGTTTAATGTCCCATAAGAGTGATAAATTGTATTTTTTAAACAAAATACTATTTCTCTATTTAATGTAGCAGTTGTTATGTGAGGAAGATTAATTTTGAAGTCACATTCATGTATGTACATTAAAATGAATTGAAAATCTCTAGGAGGGGGGGGGGGTTTGCAGTGATTAATTACAAGGTCTATAAGCCTTGGAATTCCAAGAGTGAATTTTAATTGTTTAGTTGGAATGCATTGTATGTTTCCCTTCGAATGTTACTTCTTCACTAGTAATTTTCTTATCATCCAATTCAATGGTTCTAACTTTGCTACTATGAAAATCTCAGCAATAAAACTTGTCCGTAGATTAATGGCATTTGAATCGGCACAAAATGGACTTATTTATACCTCGATTGTCATTCTTTGACACAATCATGTCCGAATAAAACTGCCCAATGTCTTTTGATGGATTGTGTAAAATGGTTTGATTTCATGAATAAAATAAAATAAAATCATTTACATGCAACCAGGGGGGTACTTAGTGAACCGGTCAGTTTTACTAAATCTGTAGCAATAAAATGGGATTACAAAAACTTGATATGTTTTAAAAAATGAACGCTTTTCATACCCTGGCTTTAAAACTCTTTAGAAAAGTGAAAATGCATTTAAATGGTATAAATGGAGAAGATATTCAAATAAGCTTCCTATGGTCATTATGTTGTATTATGTAGTATGGTTGGATTTGTAAGGCTTTGTAAGATTGTAAAAGTGTCCATAGAAAATGAACTTCTCATACTATCAATTTATTTAGCATGAAATTATCATGCGGGACGCCATTTATAGCTAATGTTAAACAATTCTTTAAATTTAAATGTATATTTTATGTTTTCTAATTTGTATTTCATTCGGCGTGTCGCTATGGAAATTAAAATTTATTGTGCTAATTCCCATGAAATCGTGATTTCAAAGGGTTTGGTCAGAAATCAGAGCAGACCCTTTTTAAAAGGGGACACTCATCGGCTGCTGTTCATGAACAATAGCATTTGATAGCTTATGTCCGGTAACCTTTGAGTGCTGGTTACATGGAAGTCATTGAAAATAAGTGGTTTGTTAGTTGCGGGGTCCGCCCCTTTGGTGGACAATGGTCAGAATTAGGGTGCTGTCATGGGCCCTTTTGATGAAACACTATCAGGATTAGTTTTGCTACATCTGGAGTCTGGACATGACATCTTGTATCTGATAGGTCAGTTGGAGTCACATGATCAAAATTGGTCCCTATGATTGGTCAGGTTCAATTATAATTTATTATTGCTGCTTATGAAAATGTTTTAATGAATTTAAAGATGAAATTGAAAATTTTGTTTCTGAATATAATTAATGTTTAAATGATAGTGATTTATGATTTAAATTACATGACTCTAATGTTGAAATCATTTGTATCTTTTGAATATTTGAGACAGCCCGAAGCTCAGTATAAAATTGTCATTTGAAAATGACAATACATCATTTAATTTTGTCACATTTTATACAATCCTATAGCTTTTTGTTTGAGATTTTGGTTTCAACCGACAGCTGTATCTTATACCTTGAATGATATCATGTGAGTTGCGGTACACCATCAGTCAAATTCACCAAATGTTACCTTAGTCAATCATAGTCTTTGAGTACCAAATATCTCCTCTTATTTCCAAGTATTCAATTTTTGCAGCCCTAAACTAGCATTTATCATATATTTTTAAACAAATTATATCTAGCTTTCTGTCTGAGTCAAAGTATATTAACCAAACTATTTAACTCTTGGAATAATTTGATATATTATTGAATTATTTCGGTTAATGTACATTAGGCTAGTCATTGTCTGAGCATATACACACCCATAACATGATTATGATCAAGATTTTATTCAATTACCAAATCCAAGCTTATATCAAGAGAAGGTTTCAAAAACCATTGATCATGCTGCTTGCTTGTCATTTTCTGTCCAAAATATAATTGTCTAGTTGCCAAGCACCAAGAGTATGAACCAGGCTATTGGCCAAACAGTTTAGCCACAAAGCCAAAGAATAGGTCTGCAAAAACTGAGCTATGGACCAATAGTTTCAGCCATAAACCCGAAGAATTGCAGTTTGCAAAATCCAAGCTATGAGCTAATAGTTTCAGCCACTGAGCCAAAAATGATTATAGTCATCCAGGCTAAGAGCTATTCATTTCAATCACTGTATAACAATCTATTAATACAATGTATATATTTCACCTATTGGCCAAATTCTTGATTTTCTCATTTCCTACCTCTACTGCAGTATCGAAACATCAGACATTTTAATTTGTGATAAGACAGCAGTCTTCTCTGATCTTCAGGGTATTCTTACCAAATTACCACTGTGAGGGTTATGTCATTATCTGACCCTTACAACACTGGGGTCACATTGTCTATATGTTAATGGGGAATTTAGGAAGTTGAAAGGTGAAACAGGGTCCATCATTGATTGATAAAGATTTGATTTACTCACTTAATTACTTATTTGAGGTAACAGATGGTTTGGCATTGGAACACGAATGGTAGGGTCACCGTCTCCTGTTACTTCTGTCTATGCTTTCTGTGCATAGTTTAACTGTTGTAATGTATAAGAAGTTTAGCTGTGAATGACTGCTTATATCAAGTAAGAGCCCTAAACTTTTCTGGAGATTCAAGTTTGCGCTACAATAACCTTGGTTACCAGGTTTGAGTCCCAGATTTCCTTAGTTACCAAGTATGTGTCTTCGAAAACTGTCTCAGCATTGGGTGAGCACTCTGACTTTGAAATAAAAGCATTCAACTGAAAATATGTTTATTTATACAAGATTTTATACTGATGTAAATGTATGCAATATATGTCAGTAAGTAAAAAGTATTGTGGTAATGAAAATATATCTTGCTCAAAACTGGATGCATTGATACTAAAATGACTTGCTGGCAAATATTATTATTGTTGCATTTAGGACACACCCCTTGTTAAAATGATTTGACTCGGCTGTCCAATCTCCCATTGCTGTTTCTTATTGAGATCTTTTAACACAATGTAAGTTGTCGGTTGCAGGGGGATTATTAACAACTTCAAAGATTGACCCTAACTGCAAGAGAGGTATCAAGGGTCAAAAGGTCTCCATCCATCATCAAGCATTTGCATTTCACCCTGTAACCATTATCTATACACAATAGGGGCCGCAAATGACCCCTAGCTAGAACCCTGTAATGCAGGTAGCTTACAACACGGATTTCATGTATCTACCATCATTTATAATTTTGGCGGGAAAATTTTGCACTGCAGCCCATTTCAGCAATAAATAGTGGATTGTGTTTAGATTTTAGTCTCAAATTGTTAGTGTCAATTAAGGACGTATAAATTTTACTTTGTAATACAGTTGAACCTCACTTTAAGACCACCTCAATAGTAGGACCACCTCAAAATTAAGAACACAATTTTCAAGTCCAATTTTACTGTTTTGCTCTTTATTCAACCTCAATATTAAGACCACCTCAATAAGAAGACCCGTTTTCAAGGTGGTTTTATTATTAAAGTTGTTTCTGTATATTCATAACTTGAATACATAGCAAGGAATGACAAGAACATGTGAGCACGATGATAGTTATATCTTCAAACCCCATGGGTGCCATGTCAAATGTGTTGGTCCTGATATAGCCAGCAGAGTACATCCTTGTCATAAAATGTGTTAGTATAAATGTTAGATGGTTTATCCATCCCTAGAGTCTTCTAGAGGCTTACCTTATGATTGTTACTCAGTCTGGTTTCATTACTATGCATTAAAATTATTTGTTGACTGGGACTATCAATTTCTATTACTGTTAGCTGTCTCTCCATTAAGTTCAGTATTTCAGTCTTTGGGAGTGTGGACTGAAACATTTTGATATTTATTACTCCTGACTAATCTGATATCTTTTGATTGTTTGTTAGAACTTCTTACAATTTACTTGTTGGTGTTATGTCGAACAAATGTTGTCCCATCTCTGGAGAGCATTAATTCCATGTATCAGCTAGTGCAGTAAAATGCACTCAAATATAAATACTCCTACTTGCCAAAGTTTTTAACCATCTGTTATAAGTACCAGGGTTCATAAGACTGTACCACACTTAATACTTCACATTGGCTGTTTGCCTAGAACTCCATATTTTGTAACTACAGTGCAATATCTCCAGAGTAGCCCTCTATTGTGCAACCACCTCTCAACACCAGCCAAACTTTGCATCTCCTAAAGGGTGTTCCTCTATAGAGATTACTCTTTCATACATATATCATTATAGATATATCCTTTAGGGGTTTTCAAAGCATCTTACCATCAAAGTATGCACAGTGATTCTGGAACAAGTAAAAATATTAAATAAAACACTTTAAGATATATACAGTATAAAGACCACCTCAATAATAAAACCAACTCAAAATTGAGACCACAATTATCAAGTCCATTTTGACTGTTTTGCTCTTTATACAACCTCAATATTAAGACCACCTCAATAATAAGACCATTTTTCAAGAGTCCCAAAGGTGGTTTTATTATTGAGGTTTTACTGTATACGTGTATATTACTATTGATTGAACTGCGGGGTATGTAGTCATTCTGATGACTACCTAATACATTTGTCTACGTTACACAATCAGTAACAGCTTTAAATGATGGTTGTATCAAAGAAGTAACTCAAATTATCTACAATTGAAGTGTTGCTGAAAGTTTATATTTCATATGGTGTTGTAACTCATGTCTGATACTGAGGTAGCTTCAACAAGCGATATATATCACAATATGTTCTGATGATTTAAATGACACCTATGTTACTTGACTGAGTTGTGTCAAGATTTTGTTTAAATTATCTACAACCTCTTTGGCTTGTAGTAAATGTTTCATTAAGCTGACTAAGTCTGTAAATCGTATGTTGAAACTTTTTGTGTCAAGTTGTTTAAAATTCAAAAAATCAGTTACCAGTCATTAAAATATGTTACTAATCATCTGAATTTGGTAATCTTGCTTTGGTATACCAGTCTATCAAATAAGCCCGCCAATTCTTAGTGATTGGATCTCCGCATGTTGTCATTAGGTAAAATTGAGAAAGGTAACAATAGACAAGCGATGGCTATCTGGTCAAGGGTGATTTCTATTGGCAACTGATCTACTTGCTACTGACCGACTGACCAATCAGAATTGGTTACAATGTGGTTAAGAGATGCTGTAAAAATGTAAACTGACCAATTTGATAAAGTTAAACATTCTCATTAGATTTCAATACTACCAATGTAGATTAATGCGAGGGGAAATATTGAATACTTTATTGATTGGATAAAAAAAATTAGTTTTGCTACATATTAAACAGGACAATATAAACGAATATTTATAATTGGACTTATATGATTTACATTTGTGCTGCTAGTTTTATTTTAACTTGGATTTATATGGTAAGTGAAAAAGATACATGCTCTTCATGATTATGGTTATTTCATAGATTTGTCAGAATTTTTAGTTGCCATAGAAGCAGTTTTTGTATAAGTATTGTTTATACTTGACATACTATTGCCCTCAGTAGGAAAAAAATACTATTTAAATTTCGTAATTTCTCTGTTGTTGGGAAAAGTGTTTACAAGAATGAAATTTTAGTCTGATTCAAGATGTTCGAACTTAATTAAAGTTCATTTGGGAATTGGTATATGAAACTTGACATCATTCGGCTTTGGGAATTGAAGGTAATATCGTTATCAGGCGTTGGATGATCAAACGCATGAGTACATGAATTAGTTTGTGTCACTTAATTGTTCTAAATCATGTTAGCAACCTCCAGTTACGTATCGTTAGAAATACAGTCTGTAACTGAGTTCTGAAAATGACTATAATATTTTTCTGCTCTCTCTGCATTTTATGACATAATATCTTGCCCTATGTAGGAATATGCCAGTTTAAGTATGATTACTCGCAGGCTTATAAACACATGTTTCAGTATAAAAAATTCATTATTTTACTTAAATTAGATTTAAAAAGCATTGCTACCCTTTAGGAAGAATTTTAAGAGCTCTTCAAGAAGGAGAAATGATGGAAGCTCTTCAAAAGGAGGAGAAAAGGTACTACAAAAAACTCGGCTGTAACACTGATTCAAACTCATAAAATGCAGTTATCATGATGTTATTGATTAATGTGAATAATTTTCACTTGGTAAATTTGATTAAATAAACTCTTCTGATGAATAAAACTATATAATTAAACAGTATAACCATGTTTTTAAAACTGTTTAATTTGATTGAAGAAAGCCTTTTGTATAAGTTTTAAGTGGTGCCATAGTTTGAATAATCAAATAATGGAATGGAAAGAAGCATTTTTCTTCAAGACAAATGGTGATTATACTCTTCAGTTACAAGTGCTCACTACAATTTTGAAATAAATCTGTCAGATTTTTTATTTGAAATCCTTGGTGCCGGATTGATTATGTAAAAAGGGAAGACCTTATATCAGCAATAATATGACAGGCTTATCATTGATACAGTGTGAGTCTAAGTAAAGGGTTTCCTGCCAAAGCATTGGTATATCTTAGGTGCTGTCACATTTATTGTTAAACATAGGGGCTTTTTTTTTTGAAAATGAAAATGGAATTTTATGTCTATACACATGTTATATACTCAATCATATTTACTTCTGAAAGTCTTGTTATTATATTCTAGAATTTCACTGTTCTATATCATCTGAGCCCCATAATGATAGAAATTGTTTGCACAAGTGAACACTTTTCTAGTGTTTATAAATGTCAAGTTATCAGTTATTGACTTGGTGACGTTTTTGAAACTTCTTAAGTCTAAAATTGTGCATATCTTGTCATATCGTTCATATCTAAATTTGCTAATGGTCATATAAAGACAGCGAAATGTTGCGAATTAGTTTAAAATTATATAATTCTTCAAAGCATTCAAGAATAACAAAATACAGACTGGTTTATGGTATTCTATAAGTATAGGAATTCTGGTACCAATGATTGCAAGTTTTTATTCTTGACAAAGTACAAAATAATGAGATATGATAGGCAAGATTGATATGTCTTGTTGTTTTATGTGTTGCAGCATGATTTTATGGTCTCAATGATAAACAGTATTGTCTACATGTAATGTTGAAGAAGCGTCATGGGACTTGCAATGCTGTACATAATTGAAAAATCTGTCTATTGTAGAATAAATTGGGCCGGGTCTTTTTTGTACGATGTGAGAGTCAGTCTGCTCTTGAAGTGGCTTCGGGATTTATTGAGAAATATTTCATGTTTATGCATTTAATGCAAATATTTTTTTTCTAATGCAAAAAAACTCATGCTCGAGCTGAAGAAGCCTAGATGCAGAGGGACGTGATTTCTCAAAAATATGCAAATTTTTCAATGTTTTATGGGTGGTATATTTATATTACATAATATTTGTCTTTTAATTCCGAAAATTGTTTTTTTAATGATTTTTGTTGCTGTATGTTTGACTCGTTGTGTGCGCTCTTTTGCTGTATGAAGAACCGTAAAGAGCAGGCATTCGTCTTCAACAAAAACAGAGAGTTATGCTTTAAGGTTCAGTTTGCATAATTCATATATCGATTTACTTAGCATAGAAATTGCATATGGCTCGCATTGATGCAAAATGAACAAATTACATGCTTCCAGCTACGAAGTGGTCACAAAATATGCACGATATGACATAATAATGATACGTTTGTATCACCGACGGGATATAAATTCCCGATAGTTTTGTGAGAATCGTGTGTAAATTTTATCCCAACAGTTAAAAACAAGCATGTAAATCATTGTATCGTAACAGGATTTTTCTTGGCCATTTACATTTCCGAGATTCTTCATGTAGCTCAGCGGTGTGACATTGCGTGCCATCAGCCATTTTGCAGGATGTTTTTCAAATATGACGGTAATATTTTGTGTTATTGTTTACGAGCGAAATTAGAATAGTACTAAATTAAAGTTTTAAGACATTTTGCACATAAATTTGATTAGCGAATTTGGAAGTGGGGAGTATTGATTAAAATATTACATAATTTACCAATTTCAAACGTTTCGGCAGAAAAAAAGATATTAAAGAGGCGGAGCTCTGTTGAGACAACATCTGTGATTGGTTAAATTGATACAAAAGGTGTAAATGAAAGTTAAGTCACTGTAGAAAGTAAAGAATGTACCATTGTTGTTCGTAAGTTTTGATAATGTCGAAAATGTTGGGTTATAAATAAAAAATAAAATGAGTCGCTGGGGAAAAGTAGAACTTAAAGTCATAGGAGGCGATAACATTTAAAATTAGCATTTGAATATAAATCATTATACATGTACATAGTATTAATCATCTTAGTAACAATGTATCGGTTAGTATTATTATCATGATTTACGTCTTAAAATATTTAGCTTAACTCTGCCCTAATATTCTAAGTAATGAATGGATTTAAGAATGAAATTTGTCATGTTCACTTCAGTCTAATGAAATTTATAACTTTCTAAACTTCGTTACTTCATATCTTTAATTAATATACATGTCTTTTTTATACAGTTTATTTAATAAGTCATAAGGAAATAATTGTTTCTGATAAATTATCAAATAGTTATCTCTTTGTTGTTGTAGTTGAGATTTTCTGAATTTTGATCAATTTTGTGAATGTAATGTTTTTGTCTATTTTTCAAATTTGTTGTTCAGTTTGATGTGGAATTTCCTTAAAACAAATATAAGATACGGGTGTCATGGTATCACTATCGTTTAAAATTAAATTATTCTACATTTATATTTTTTTATTTTCTTATATTTTTCATTTAACGAGTCATTCTCCCCATACTATAATCATTCAATTTATATGTCTACAAATTAACCCAATTGCTTTAACAGAGGGCTGTTTTATGTGTCTCGAGATCTCTTCCGTTTGTATTTAACTCTCCATATACAATTAAGAACATTGCATATATATAGCTCTTCAAAAACCATTGCTTGTGTAGTTTATTTGTCAAAATCTATTTTCATTCCCTTGAACTAAAGATAAATTTCAATTTCTTTGTTTATAGTTTCATCAACTCGTTACAGTCAGCAAATTAACAACAAAACATTAAACTCGTACATTTTGTCATTTTCCTTAACTGATAAGAATTTTTAAAAAGACTCCTGTTTTTCAAAAACATTTAACATAATAATTGAAGCAATTATTTTCAACTACGGTAAAATGTGGTAAAAAACATGTTTGTCATATTGAATGTTTCTATTTTCACCGCCTTAATGAATTGTGTTACTAAGAAGAGGCTTTTAGGTGAATGCCGAATTCCAATTTTGTGGGAATAAATGTGTTAGAAATAGCTCGCAGCAAATACATTTTAATTCATTTACAATTGTCGTGTGCTGTTTCATTAATGGGTTTGGTCTACATCTTCATGATAAATTCCGAGTTACAGTCTGCACGTGTCAATCAAGCTAGTAAAATCATTGCTTAGCCGTCGTTTGTTTCCTTCAAAGTTGGTAAAGACAATGACACAGTTTACTTGGTCTTTATTTATCCCCACCCCCATCTTGTGTTTAATGTCATTTTAGTACAATACATGAGGAATTAATGCAACTGCAGCTGCCTTTTAATGTCATTTTCTTGCATTTGTTTCAAAGCCGGGATCCATCTTAAGTCGTTCAGAAATCGGGAACCATCTATTACATCATGCACAAAGTGTGTGTATATTTCATTTTTTTCTGGCATATGGAGCAGAATAATGCATTGTGGGACATGCTGCATTTTCAACCAATCAGAATTGTGTCTCTGGTATGAAATTTTCCAGACAAAACTTATAACAAAGGCATTGCAAAAATCAATAATTACCCTCGTACTTCAGTAACTGTATCTTTAGGGGTCCTGTGGCCCTTTAGAATTTTCTGATAAGGAGATGTATAATCATAGAGGATTCCTAATCATCTATAGGGTCAAGCGGAAGGGGATTTTTTTCTCTGATTGGATTATGGAAAATAGCTGACATAAAGTCTTTGGTCTTTGTTTGTTCATGATACGATAAAAAAGTTCTGGCCTTAAAAAACACAATGAACTACTCTTCAACCAGTTCATTTAATTAAACATATTTATGACTGATTGGTTAAGTATCAATGACCCTCCGTGACTCTTGGGCAATTAGAATACATCATTATAGTGCTTTGTTTCTCTAAGTGTGAAAATCTCTGTATAATTTGCTATAGAACAAAACTGAAGGAAAATAGTTCCCCCCCCCCCCCACCCACCGGCAGATCTACCCTCTTGCTTATGAAAATCAGTGAAAAATTAAGGGTTTTGGTTCCTAATTGCTGTAACCGGTGTTATACTGAAACAATACCTTCGAAATGTGGATAGTTTTCTATTCGACCTTTACTTGACCTTGGCATATATAGATGTTGATATTGTATTAGCTCATTTATGTAATATCTTGTTTTGGTGCAATTTAAGTCATTCTCCAACAGCTACAATTTAAAATCTCATTTTCCCCTGTAATGATTAATTATTTATGATTTAATTATAATAGCAGTATATTTGTAGTCAATATTCTGATGTCAGTTTGATTTATATAGCTTTATATAATATGTGTCTCTTATAAATCATAAATGTCCTGATATATGATACGAAATGTTGGTAAATTAATAAATGTTATGATACAGTAGTTAATACAAATGTTGCAAATATCGTGTATATTGTTGTATTTTATCATCGTTATCTCATTAATATATCATTGATTGAATATTAATTTACGTATTTATACATAACTCATCAATATTTATATCATATTATATGATTTCATAGTAATAATAAAAAAATCTACTTGTAATAATGGATGGAAACATATATACCAGTTTATTGATATTTTTTTATTGTAGTGATAAACATATATTTCATTATTAAGTTTGTTCATGGATATATCCAGTTTGCCATATTTACAAAATTAATGTAAAACTATTTTTTAAATGTTGTATACTTTCTGTTCATTCCTCAGTTTGACAAATTCATACAAGTCTTAAAGTACTTTTTAAAATTATACAAAAAAGTTAACATTTTCATTCTTCTTAAAAAATCCATTTGAAGGGGATAAATGTTGATTCTTTTTATGATAGACAAGCGAGCATGGATGTAAGATCACTTACATATTTGAAAACTGTTAATTGTTATTTCTAATTATGGTTCAATGCTCATTTGCGTTTGAAAATCTGTGTCTAGCTTTGTTCTTTTGTCTACGAATGCCATTATCAAATTGAGTTTATAATGTACATCTCCACACATGCTTCTAAACTTGATATGTTTATCAAACTTCAGCACTTGTTAGGGATCAAACAATGACAGGACTTCCATATATGGAAATATGGAAGCAATTTGATACGCTGTTAAATATTGTCACTTTAAGAGGAGGCAATCTGCTATATCGGAGGCCCTGAAGTTTCTATAGCTCTATATACTGAGTGGTTTGCCTCGTCAAATTAATATACAATACAATCCAGTTAAACCCTCTTACTAAGTCTGTCACGCTTTATAGGGGACCATCTGTCGACTTATTTTATGTATGGGGTTTCCAATAGGACAATTTTTCTAATCCCAGTATAGGGTTAACGGTACATGCCTTTTGTTCTCATTAGTCAACATAGTATGAAAAAGTGATGGGGCTTTAAATGGAAATTATTGATGCTGATTTTAGAGATATAACAACTTGTGTATTTAGTGATTACCATTTAAGGCTCAAATTTACCCAAGTGCTTTGTATTAAATCGGATTTTGTTCAAACATGGATAAAATTACAGGTGGGGTATATTTCTAATCATTTATATTTTTTAAAATTAGTCATTAAATTGTCAGTGTTATTTTCTGTTGTCTCGTACAGAATTTGTTTAAAAGTGTTTAAAATATCTTTTTTAATTTTGGACAATAGAATTTCATGGACAAAGGGAGGTAATTCAAATTCATCTCTTAAACTCTTATTCTCAAATCATTTTCTTGCACTAGGGAGTCGTTATGTTTTGATGGTTTATTTAAGAAATAAATGATTAAAAAGAAAAATAAATTTTCAAACTGAAATTTCTTATGAGATGACACAAAAAAACTTGTATTGACAAAGATTAAAACAAATAGTTACTTGTTTAGAACTTAGTGTTCTCAAAACCTTTTCACATGATTATTGGAATGGAACGAGTGACATTTATAAATTTTTGCACATTTTGCTTCCGTAACTGCAAATCATTAAGCCAAGTCATTATTGGGTTATAATGCGCCTTAATTGGTTCCGTTAATTGAACTTTTACAATTTTTGCCTGTAATTTAGATTTCAGATGTAAATAAATTTACCCAAAAAGAAGAGTAACCAGGCATTTATGAACCTTTTTAGCTCTGCAATCTACTCATTTAAAATTCTACAATTTTTTTGCATTCAATTACTGGTCGTTTAAACTTGCATTCTGTGTAAAACTTATAAAGTCATTAAAACGTTCATTGTTTCAGCATATGCAGTTCAATGAAAAACCTCAATCATACCAATAGTTTCAAGCCAATGGGAATTCAGTTCGTTTTCAAAGCTGAAATTGCAAAAAAAACACTTCATTCTTAATTCTTGGTGCTGAGGCCTGGGTTTCCTTAAGAATTATTGATTGAAGCCTCGCATTTGCGCGTAATTTATGTAGTGCTTGAGATGCATGTGCAGTTTTTATTCTGTTGATAGATGTTAGTTTATGGGGATTTGTGCTAGGAGGAAGAGGTTTATGTCTCTGGTGAGACTTGTAATGTTTTAGGCTTTGGTAGCGCCCTGGCGTTACGCATCATCATCGGAGAGTTACTCGAGAGATCGTTCATTTTCTCAGCACATGAATTCTTTTTGACAGATTATTGACACCAGCTCACATGATAATATGTGAGATAAAAAAAAAATTAACATGTTAAAACAAATGGATAGAAAACATTGTGTTTCTGTAATTTACAATGTGGGGTTTTTTATTTTGTCATGCCAACATCTTACGAGTCTTCTGTGCATTCAGAATATTGCACATGTCATGCTGTAAGCATGATTTGGGACAATTTTCCATTTACTGCAGAAAGTTAAGGCTCATAGTTTGTATTTAACTCCTATAGCTCTGCCTTTGTGACGGATCAATCTTACAATGAGTGACAAGATGGCTCATTACTTAACCCCCGGGATTATCGCTAGAAATATATGTACGTCGTAATTTGTATTTATACTTCCAAGTTGCATTTTTCTGGTTTATTCTGTAAATGAGTTAATAAAACATCTTTCAGTGGTTATTAATAATAAACCTATGAAGTTTATGGGACTGTTGTGTAAGATAAGTCTAGGTGATATAGTGTACATATTATATGAGTTATTGCCCTTGTTTTATGGGGTGTCGGCATATCTGAGAAAGTTACAGCTGTATATTACGTATTCTACATCAACTTAAGCTTGTATTCGGTAGCTTTTAGTTAAAAAAAAGTCTAAATGATTTTAGTCATTCAAATGTTCAAATTCAAAAGTATTTTATAAAAGAGTACACATGTTCATAACACAAATTCCCTTACAACTCACTTATATCTTGTGACTATTCTCTGAAAGATTCCACCAGATGTTATAATATACTAGTAAACTTATAATTGTCGAAACTACTTGGTAGACATGTCTGTGTTCTCTTATGAATGTCCGAAAGATTGACAGGAAATCATTCTCACATACTTTTGCTACACCCCTCTTTGGAACAAACTAGAACTTAGACGGAATATAATGTTAAGTTTTTATCCATATGCTGCATTAGAATAATAGATCATGTTTTTTTGCCATAGCGCAGCATGTCATGGGATCTTGTAATGATGTTCCAATACTAATGCTTGCTTTGAATGTAATCAGAATTCTTATGAAATGCTGCATACAACGTTAATAGATGAACACATGAAAATGAGTGCATGATTATGCTTGGAGGCACGGCTCTTATATAGATGATGTCTTGTCAAGTTTTGTTTGTATCGAGGATTTATGAGTTAGAAATGCATTGTCCCGACATGGCTGCAGAGAAAAGCAGATTTCTTTAAGAAACAGATACAGAGTTATTGGTCGTTGGCTGAATTTGGAGAAAAAACGCCATTGATTTTATCTAATCCTGGTAAAGGCATTTGTAAATTTGCAAGAATGTGCAGTTTTCATGACACAAATTGACAGAGAGGTGCATGTACGGGGAATGTGGATTTCATGCATTGTGAGTTTCATTATTATTGGAATGGAAAACTATCTTTTAAGCCTATCAGAATTGTGATGGAGTTTTGAAATATTGCAAGAGGGAGAAAGTTTGTTTGTGAAGTTGCTATGGAAAAAAGGAGAATCTATATTTCATTCTTTGGTGATACATTATGGATTGATGAGTTATTTTAAGCCGGTGAATGTTACATATTCTCTTGGATTTTGTAAAAAATGTACAGTTTTAATACATGGTAAAAGAGAAATAGTTCTATATTCTGCTTTTTGAATTTTACAACATGTACGAAAATAATTTTATAATGAAAATATATGCTTCGTAATAGTAACAACTTTATATATGACGGTAATTATTTTAGCGAAAACATATTGCAGATCAATGTTAGGAAGCTTAAATTTGTTTTAGAAAGAAGTGTTTCCAATGAGCAATAAAATGTTTGTGTGCAATTTTGTGTGCAGAAAATCATTACTAATAAAAAATTGTGCGTAATTCCGTGCATGAAAATCTTGTAGCAGTTTTTAATGCCAGGGGAGAGATAATTTTGAACTGTGAATTATGCCCAGTATGGTGACATTATGGAGATAATAGTACTTGATTGAAGAGAGTAATTGAATCCAGAAACAGCAATTATAACAGAAATATTTGTGATGGTTTGTTAAGGTGTTGTGTTATGTGTAAAAAATGTTCAACTGTATGGATTTCGTCAGGTTTTTAATAATTTTTTTATTGATTCCTAGAAGGAACTTTGGTAACTGCGCTATTTGCCAAATTTTTTATTGTCTACATTTCTCATGGTAATTTTGTGACAATATATGATTTAGACACACTGACACATTGAGAAGTACCTAGACATTGGGAGCTCATGATTTCGTTGAAACATCTAGACATGGTCTGAATAGTATTATTTGTTAATCAAGTAAGTACAAAAATAATAAAATCATCTTTTTTTATATTTTCAGGTAGTTTTTCGAGCACCATCTGTAATCATATCCCACCCACAATGCTGTGTTCAAGATGATGGATATTCACACCCCGTCATGTTTTAGAACTGCACCTACCCTACCTCGAAACTCATCTTCTGGGGCTCTTACGTTGACATCCCAAATAACAGAACATTCAAATAATCCTAAGTATTCATTTTCAAGAAGTAACAGTTATACAGGCAACATGGTTGTGGAATCCCAATCGCTCAACTTTCGTCCTATGACGCCAGATCCTCATCCGGATAATGTGAACAAGTCAGACTTGAATAAGCTCAATATTGACAAGGCTGGTACCCAGAACCTATCACTTCCAATAGAGGGTGCTGTTACACCAACAGAGGAACCAGTATCAAAGAAACTTCGACTTATGTCCGCAGAAGACGAGCACTCTACTAAAACTGACATTGAATATGTTTTTGATAAGAGTTACATGAATGATACTAGAGAAAAGAACGGTGTTGACATGAGCAGACTACAGTATTCACAGCAAATTGCATCAAAAGATTACATCAATGAATCAGAGTCTCTGGAAAAGATTCAAACAGGGGAAAAGAGAAGAAGATTGTCCGAATCTGTGCCATTGAAAAATGCTGAGTCATTGCTTGAAGCAGCATTCAAGGTGGCACTTGATAAAAGTCCACCAACACTTAGCCCCAAGACGATGTCCGATACAGATTTTGATGCTGCTAGTACTGGAAGTCCGAGCGTCAGTGTAAGTGGTGAGAGAAGGAGACGCAAGCCAAATTTGGAAGATATTGTTCGAAGAATGAAGGAAGTGGAAACTGATTATTACAGTGAAGACAGTGAGAATGATGAGGAGTCTAATGAAGATGGCATGCACATGCCAGATGGTATGGATGAGGTTGATGGAGACTTGTCTACTGTAAGAATGCCTGTTCTAGCCAATCAGACAGATGTATTCAAAGATGGAAAAGTCTTTGAAAATGGTGACCATAAAAATGACTTTGATAGGGATGGTTCAGATAAACTTGATCGTGAGTTGAATGAAAATAACAATGTAATTGAAAAGTTGAGACGAGATGAATTGGACAAAGAAAATAAAGGACTTAATGATAAGGTTGATGAAAATGGCATTCCTCTTCCTGTCAGTTCTAAACTAGAAATGCCTGAGCACAAAGGTGAATCTGTTATTAAACAGGCTGGTCATGTGACCCCACCACACTCTGGTAACACATGGCTCCATGGCAACGGTATTTTCAACAGTTTTCCGATGTTCCCGTTCCAAACCAACCCTGCAGAGCTTCCATTTTCTAAATTCATGAATCCATTTGAAAACAAATACAGCTCACCAGAACTAGAGAAGGACTATCTCAAATGTCAATATTGTGAGCGTACATTTCGACGCCAAAAAAATCTTGAAAACCACATTGAGAACACGCACCATGGTAAGAGCACACAGAGGAAAAAGTCTGGCGAGCCTGGAGCTGACATGTATTTTAAATGTACCCACTGTCCGTACACCACCAAACATCAGAGCAACTTGTATGTACATCTTCGAATTCATACAGGTAAGTGCGCCGAAAAATTGTTCGATTTTTTTCATTGATCCGACTGATGAAATATAGATTGAGAGATGTTAGCAATACAAGTCTACTTTCTTTATTCATATCTAGATTGACTGTTTTAATTTTTATCCCTTCGTATGTTCTTATTAATGTATGAAGTAAAAATGTATTAAAAAATAGTGTGTGGATAATGTTTCTTTATACTTCGTTCTTCAAATTTAATTTGATGGAAGGGAGACTACTCTTGTGCAAAAAAACTTAATAATCTTATGCTTACCTCTCTTTCTTTTGTATTTTAAAGGTGAGAGGCCATATATATGTGGTGCATGTGGAGTTCAATACAGCCAAAGCCACAGCTTGAAGTCACATATCATCAACAAACACGATGGAATCATGTCGTATTACATTAAGGAAAAACGTACACGATCGCCTAGAGGCTTAGGTTACCTAGCAACACAACCAATTCCTGGGGATTCCCCTGTGTTCAAAATGCCAGCATCTCCGATGATTCCGCCACATTTTGCTGGTAATCCAAATGGCCTTCACCTTCCACCACAAACTTCACCACAGCAGCAGCAACAATCGCAGCAGCTCAAACATTCCCCACCCTCTCGTATGCAGAATAACCAGCCTCCGTCGGTACCACATTCTCCTGTTCTTTCACCAAACTATCCATCATCACAGCAGCAGATGTCTCCTGGCAACCAGCAGACAGCCCAGATGTCTCCACTTCATAGACCACCTTTCTCGCCATTCCCACATATGCTTCCTGATGGAATGGATATGGCTCAGAAATCAATGGAACTGGCCAAACTTGGACTGATGAATTTCTCACTCCATGGAAAACCATTCCATGGAAAACCCAGTCCACCTTTCCACTTAAATGGACATGGTCCAATCTCCCCACAGTTCAGCAATGGACTGAACTTGCAGCAACCTAGGCAGCAGCATCCAGACCAATCCATTCAAATGAATGGAGGCAATCACCATCAGCAGCAGCAGCAACATCAACAACAACAGCAGCAATACAATAAAAATCACAATCCTTTACAAGAAATTCATGAAAACAGACATCAAGACAACACTGGTGCTATTGATTTGAGGAAGAAAAGTAGCGACGAGGCTCTAGATCTTGCAGTGACAGATAAAAACATTAAATGTTCGGAAGATGGCACCAAATGTCCAAATTGTCTACATTTGCTGAAGCTGAAGATGTTAAGAATGAATGTGGTTCGAATGTTAAGCATTCTTGTCCCAAATCTCAACTTTGAGGAGAAGGGAATCAATGCAGAAGGAGATTCCGTCGATGATCTCCTACGAGATGTTATAGAAAGTAATATTCACGAAGAAGGCTCGGATGAGTAAGCTGAAAGTTTCGAGACTATAGATGATGTGAAAGAAGTGGAGCTTTACTGATGGAATGGAATTTCAAAGATCATGATTGTTTAAGTTGATCATTTATTTTGTGTGTATGTTTCTCTAATGCAGCAGCAATTTTGTGGCAGCAGTTATGTATTTTCCATTCTTGTTTGTCGATATTTAAACTGTTGTTATATAAAAAATAATGTTAATGGAAAAAATCTGTAAGGAAGCTAAGTGTGACCAAATATGCTGTGACAGTACCAGTGGGTTATTATTGGATCAATTTGCTTACCAGTAATTCACTTACCGCTTTGCATAAATGAAAACATTTTCTGGCCAATGAACAAGAGCTTTATTTACAGCTAATGCATAAATGCAAATTTTTCTGACCAATCAACAAGAGCTTAACTTACAACTAATTTATGCCTGTATGCGTACTTTCCTGACCAATCAACAATGGCCGTAGTTAAAACATAGGGACAAGTTTATATTTTAAAAATTTTGTAGTAATGTGTAAGATTTTAGGTTCAAGAATACTTTGAGAGGATCGGTAGACGAAGTCGGACCATATTTGGTCACATATAGCTGGTTACACATAGTTAATGGTGCAATAATTCATGTCTCATTTTAAACATATTCCATACAAAACATTGACATATCAAAAGACAAATCTATTCACTTTATTTTGATTTTATTTTGCTTTGGCATTCTTCACATCAGCTCATTTGCATATTACATATTTTCTCATTTGCATAATTTATTTCTGATTTGCATATGTAAGCTACCCAGCTTGGCTGAGATAGTGCAACTGCATTGTTACATTTTGTATGGATTTAGTAATTCCTGCCTGCCATATTTCTGCACATACTTATTAAAGTCCATATATCACTTATTTTTTAAAGATCACTATTTATTAAGTGAAAATCCTGCCATGATGTTTGAAGAAGTGTTTGTTACTATGGAAACGGCCATATATTTGTGGGATCGACGTTTTTTTTCTTTGCAAAGGATGAATTCCTAGTCATGATAGATGAAAGTATTCGCTATAGACTTTTGTATTGTGTATTTGAACAGAACTGAACAATCCAATTGTAAGGTTGTTTTACATTTGACTATTTTTGTGTGATTTAAGATTATATTTTGCATGTCTGCAGTAAGACTGTTAGACACAGTGTTTTGTTGATTTCATGACTTTGGGTCACAGACCTTCATTTACACATCAATTCTTGCAAACAATTGGAACAAACTACAGATTTTGAGTATAGTTCATGTTGTATCGTTCGGGTGAAATCAACTAGACTCTTATGTTTGAAGCAGTTGATGCTGTCCACCCTTCATAGTGCTGAAATGGAACATTCCTTTGAAGAAATGGGACATTCCAATATGTGTTAAAGGGAACATTACATTCCAGAGTGGGACAGTCCATTACCATAATCGTGCTTTGGAAACCTAGTGCATTTCTTCTTATTGACAAGAAGGTGATTTATTAAGGGCAGCAGAATGTGTGGATATATAGAAATAACTTTTGTAACAAATCAATGTTGTCAGACCGCCTGCCGTGATTTAGCAGACGACGTCTTAAAGATCACATGATTTGTCATCGATGCTCTTTTATTTTATGCAAAGGTGCCTTTTACATGGCAGCCGTATTGGTGAATATTACATAAAGTGCTACCATATATGCTTGAAAATCTGTACTTTGATCTAATTAATAATCACGCATACAAAATATTAACTGGTGCTTTTTAAAGCACGGCAGTTGTGTGAGGAGTTTAACCAAAGACACTTGTTAGATTTTAATGAAATCTTGTTTATGTACATTTTATGTGTAATGCCCTTCGTCTCATGTCACTGTGCTCATCTTAGTGTTTTTGTTGTAAAAAAATAACTGAATGATCTTTTAGATAAACAAATGTAGACTATACGTTGTAACTTTTCATTAGTGCTGTTGCTGTATTTCGATAATATATTTCATGTCTTATTAATTCATGTATATTATGTACATATTTCAATTTTCGTCTCATACTTTTACTACTTTTGAAAGCCAAAATGTTTTTCTTAAGATTTTTAGCACATTTATTTTGCGGTAAAAATCTTTTTTTATCGATTGAAATGATGTCAATATAGAATACTGATGTTGTTGTCATATTTTACACTGCATTCCCAACCATACCGTTCCCCCACTGAAATACTCTTATATAATAAAGGAAGAAAGCTGTAAACTTCTGTGAATCGTTCCATAGCCTTACGACAGAATTCATGCAAAACGATATTCCTCTTTTTGGAAGAAAGGGTCTGCAAAGGACTTACAGCGTTACTATCACCAACTATATGTTTCTCCTTTGTATTGTACCTTGATCTATTTGGTCTCAATGAATTTAAAAAAAAAATTGAAGTGCTATTCAATATTAGAATGGTTTAGACATCAGTAATTATTAGACCTTAGGAACTGTGCAATCGAAAGGTTTTCTCTCTTCACGATGTATTTCATTGAGCACATTTCAAAAACTATGAAGTAAATTTTTAAAAAAATGACTACCATATGTTTGAATCGAGAGCACAGGTACTGATCATTTTTACTGTGAAACTGAACATAAATGAAAATTGTATCATCTGTGCACAAGTCCCATATATTAAGCTTGATATTTCATGTCATTTTTAACAGTAATCTTCTCTTTTCATACTTGTTACTGTTATAGGGCAAAATACCTTATAGCATTTAACGTTGATGATAGTTTGTCAACTTTTTTATAGGTATAATGGTCAAATGATTTGTGTATTTTTAGTATAACTGACCCTTGAAATCCCTAGTGTTCAACAATGAATAGATCTATATTTATATCACAACTTTGCCCCTCTTTAAGGGCCATAACTTTTTATGATAAGGGCTTTTTTCTAAATTCTACCAGCTCGATAGGTTTGAATAATTTTATTTAGTTGTATTTAATTTTATAATTAAAATGATAATAACTGATTGGTATTTATGAAATATTGAATAAATAATGCTTTGTTTCTCATTGAATTTAAATGCCATGAAAGTACTATTATTGTACTATATCAATTCAAACCAGTCTTGTTAAAGGGAGATAACTCTGCTATCGTGAGAACTATGCATGTACGGTAATTAAAACGCCCCATGATGCTCGCTCAATTATTGATGAATTTGGGTTCATCAAAACCAACAAAGGCTGCTGAATCTTTAATTAATTTCTTAACGAAGTACATTATACATGTAGTAGTAAAACAGTGTAACATCTTCAGTGTAACATAAAAGGGTCACAGGGGATTCAAAGGGTCCAGTTTTCATAGTATGATATTTATGTTAGAAATCAAAACAACAAGTTTATCCTACTGCTGATAGATTAGACACATTTATGACTGAGATATTTTTGCATGTTATTTTAATGAAGCTGATAATGTTAGGTGGCATTAAAATGATTTTTATTAAACATTTATTACATTATAACACGGACGCAGATTATGATCTCGGTCTGTGATAATATTGAATAAGGGAACTTTCTGTGGGGCTTTTATTGGGCCTCATTCCTTTTTTAAAAATTGGGCAAAAACTTGATTTTTGAAGTACATTTTGTTAGTTATAACAATGTCAAATGTTTTCAAATTTTGCTCATTAACTGCAAAAAAGTTGTGTTTTTTTTCTCAAAAAGCGCCTAAGATTTCTCATTATGCAAAATTTTGTGAAAAATGACAGATAAAAAAAGTGATTTATTTCGTAATAATATGTTTTGCAAAACTTTTGAAAAAAAAGATATTTAATTGGTGCTTTCAACATTTAATAAATTATGTATTGTACATTTTAAGACAAAATACTAAAAGGCCTACATATCATGAGCTATCGGAAATGTGAAGAATAAAGATTGTCCATAGAAATTGTGCCTATACACATATGAGGGCAGCATATTTTAATATTTCGTCACCCCACCCATTTTACAACATCTGTATTTGTCAATGTTTATTACATTTCTGTTGTAAGTCTTTGGTGGTGATTTTTTTTTTTAGAAAAAAAAGTACATTTTTATGCTGATGTGTCGATCTTACCATTATGTACATGTGATCTTGCTTTGTCGTTCAAATGAAATTATAACTATGTACCCTATCTCCGATACAGTCTTTTTATAAATAACCCAACTTAAACCCAGATATATTTTGTTTCAGCTATTACTATTTAAAGCGTGCTGCTGTACAATTATTGTTGAATTTTTTTTGTCAGCAAATATTGGCAGCAAACATTGCGTTGGTGTTGTGTCCAAAATATTTTGTATTGCAAGCTTGGTTTGGATATCTTTTGTCTCGTTCCCTGGATTTTTGAGTCATGTTTGTTCAACAGTGTAAAAAAAATTCAAACAAAAGTTGTTAAATTCGACTGCCATTTCTTTGTGTAGCTCGTTCATAATGTTATTCCTTTTGTTTATGTACGTATGTTTACAATATTACCAATCCCAGGCCAATTATATCTTGTTGTCAAAACTCAAAATCTTTAAGAGGACATCACTGAATTCGATGCAAATTTTGTATTGGGGTTCTATCTCTAATATCACAATTTACATGCATTATGATTGATTTCCGCACTGATACACATTCGTAATGTGGCACTTTAAACAAGTTTGTTGGCTCTGTGTAATATTTATATAACGGTCGATCTAGTTTGAATGCGAAGTTCAAATTCTGTTTAATTTTTTTTCTTCTGCTAAATTGACCAAATATTGTTTGTCTTAAAACTGATATTATATTCACGGCATTGACTTTTCGAAAAATTTGACCAGAATCTGTGGCAAATTTTTTAACTTGAATTCAAACTTTTGCATACTACAATAACTATTCGCAAACATTGTTTCATTTGCCAATGCTTGTGAATTGTTTTTTTATTTATGTTTGTTTCTGTTTATTGTTTTGAAATATCTTTGTTGGTTTATGAAACTCTTCCAAATACCATTCCGTTCCTGTTTGGGTCGTTATTTAATGTCATTATTGAATACCATGAATATTTATCTCTGAATTAGGGGTCCATATTATCATTGGCTTGACTTCATATTTGCTATTAATGTTTTATTTTAACAGTGTCTCAATATGTAACATTTAAAGTTCATGTTTGAAAACAAAAGATGATTATATATTTTACACTTGGTGAAAATCTCTTCTGTATCATGAAACTTTGCTGATTTTTACTTAATGATAAAATATTGTTCATCACAAAGCTATCATAGTACAATGTATATTAAGATTGACTCGTAGAATTTACATGAATTTACATATAAAGACAGTTTCACCATCACATTTTATAGAACATTTCTGTTTATCAAGAAATAAAATCATGCTTACTCATTGACGACACTCATCAGATATACAAACATGCCGTGTGTTTTCTAATTGTTTTTGTTATTGACGTTATAATCATACAAATAAGTAGAAATATATTGATAGTTACGCATACAAATTTTCTCAGATCTCAGTTTTAGAAATCAATGGTATTTCGGACTCTTCTGTCTCGTTTGAATGAATGTATCCACTTTGTGAGTAGGTTTAGTCTGCATGTATATGATCAAAAATGGCTTTTTTTCATTTGACTACATTAAGGGCTTGGCCCGTATATTGAGGGTTCAGCCCCGAACTTTTGTGACTCGGTTTTGAAGAAACAAAGTTACATCAGTTTTGAATTACACTCGTGACATATAATTGTCTCTAAATTCAAAATTTTGGGACCAAAAATGTTCTTGTTCAAAATTGATTTTTTGTCAATTTTTCAAGCAGTGTTAAGCCTTCTGATATATTTACTGTAAATTTCCACCAATATTAACTGCATTGTTATTCTACATTTGTTTTACTGACTTGATTTTAATTGTTAAATGGTGTTTTCTTTGCATTGAGTTATTGATATTTTTATACATTGTATACGCAGAAATATGTACCGTAACTGAATCAGAGATAAAAATAATTGTTTAAGTAGAAAAAGAACAAAAAGCAAGTTTCTATGTTTCACAAATATTAAAATGGAAGATAAACTTATACGTGTATATACTGTTACATCTATTCCTTCACAAACCCTTGAAAGAAATAAACTGACTCAAAAATAAGGAAAATCTCAACATTTAAGAAAAGTCAAGTAACAAAAATGTCAGCTTTTTTCAGCAAAGCACACATGCCTGTTGTTTATATAATTTATATACATTTAGCCTACTTTTTGTCAGATTTATGCATTCTGATAAATATTGTTGTGTTGTGAAGCCTGTATAAGTATACATATTATTATTATTATACATATACATATATATATATACTATATATTGTGCTCTTCATTTGTAATAGATGTTGAAAATACAACTTTATTGTCTTTAGATTTTTTAAGCAAATCCTATGTTGATAAAAAGAAATTTTTGTATATACATAATACCTTATACATATTATATTAAAGTCATGCATGTTTATATATGTCTGTCAAAATGTGATGTACAACGTACATGATATTCGTGACCTTGACAGCAAACGTCAAAATTGTCAACAGATATTTGATTTAGCTCTTTGAATCTCGCATTATATAACATCATGTTGCTTTAAAATCTTTTTAAAGAGTTTTTTCCATTCTAGATTTATTTGTTGATTATGTAACTAAGCAGAAATTTTGGTGCTACTCTTCAATTCTGGAGGAAAAGATGGTACATTGTGTCTTCTGCATTAACCAGCTTCGTGACATTGTTTGTTTTTTTGCATCAGCAATTCTGATGCATAGCAAGATAAAAAGCAAAAACAATTAATATTAATACTCCATTAAAGGTCGTCAGTTTTTTTAACTGGCTGCAGAGGCACACGACAATTAAACTTAAAGCCATTTATCTGTTACCATGGATACTACATTTGTTCATTATCTTAATTTGTATGAATTAGCTACTCGTATAAAGGAAATAATCCACTAGGAAATGGAAGTGTGTAATTTAGAACTTAATTTTCATTGTTTTTGAATATCATTGATTAGATACCGTTTATTTTTCTGTCAATTTGTAAATTTAAGAATCACTTATGAAGAAATGGGAGAAATACTATGTATTGGTTCCATTTATGAGTGACAGTGACAAATCTTTCCCTAAATTTTGAAGCTTTTTGGATAATATTTCTGTCTGTAATATTCTAGACTAATGATATTAACAACCATGACATTCAGACCTGATACAAATTCATTCATTTTTTATTAACTTAGTTACTGAAAATTCTTGTCACAAAATATTATTTAAGTCTTCAAAGTCCATTAATATATGATCTTACACTTAAATAAATGGTGTCTATTGAATGATGAAATAATTATGGTTGTGAAACTTGTTAACAAATGAAATAAACATTGTTGTTTGCTTATGTGTTGACCCCTGACCCCAATTAGTCATAGATATTGAAAATACATTAATAATATAATAATATTTGTGCTGCATCGGTATAAATAGGGACTTCTAGAGCAATCTATGCCATTTTGGGATTTTATCTTCAGGGCTTAAATGCTTTAAAGTCCCCTTTTTAAAAACATAAGTTATAATTTTGAGAACTTGCATATAACATCAGCATTGTACTATTTATGTTGAAATCATGTTCAGCTATTCAGCGTACGTTCTTCAAAGATGGCTCATTGCATGAATCTAACCTACTTTAACATCTGCGATTAAAATTTCCCTTAACAAGCTAAAAAAAAACTGCAGAAAATCTTTTCTGATTTTTGCTAATTATAAAAAAGCATTTAAAAAAAATTCAAATAGTCATATCCACTAAATGGTTTGAAGATTTCAACTTTTCTTAAAAATAGAAGAAACATTAAAATCTGTAGAATGGGAAATGTGATCTAGCGTTGCAGCAAAAGTTGTTTGAAAGTTAGATATTGTAAAATATAATGTTTTTTTCTCTGATTATCAGATATAGACAGATTTTTGAGAATAAAAATATATTAGTGTTGTAGAATATAAAAAAACCTATGCGTGAATTCCAGGCGTACATGATAGTGTGTGGAGATAATGGTTGTTTCTATGTATAAAATGTCGCATACATCTGTGAATAAATTGTTTATATGAATGATCTTCCCCCTTTGTTTTCTTGAATTTAACACTGCCAATCTTCCAAAATCTTAAGTGCCATCTTATGTTATGTTTTGTAGAGTTTCAGTGTTGAAGGATTACAGTGTAGTATGCTTATGATTTTATTATCGTATGATCTATTTTTTCCTCTTTTATTTTTGTGTTCAACCGTGTGTGTTCAGTTCCGACTTTCAATCTCAATATTTTGTTCTTTTTTTGTGTGTTCTGGTTAATTTTTTCTCAGAATTATTTTACATTTTGTGTGTTTATGTATTATGAACTTATCTTTGACCCAATCGTATGTGCGTTTTATCAAGATCACCCCAATTTTGAAAACTTAAAACTTTATCACTTGCCATTTCTTATGAATAGCCATTAATTTGTCCAAATAAGATGATCTCAATTAAATATCAATTAAATTCTTGTGTTTTCATAGCTTTTTTTAATTTTAAAGTTATGTGGCTAATCAAATTTTCAATGTAAGACTATGTTTGGTATGTCTTAAAATCTGGACTCTTAGTCAAACAATTTTATGTTACATTGGTTAATCATTTAGCTTTAAATGGCATTTTTGTGATCTTGAGATCGAACAGAAATCTCACGAAGTTATTCGGCAGATATTTTATCTGATTTATTTTTTGCATTGTCCCCGTCTTTATGCATACTTGTATGTGATTGATTAAGATTTAAGAATGACTGATGCCTATGATTTGTTATGTTAATGTCCGTTCATGATATATTTTTTATATTTTTTGTTTTTATTCTTTCCATAGTATTTTACATATATGTGCTAAATAACAAATATATGAGTAAAAATGCCACTTTTTGTTCCAGTTTGATTTATTTACATGTCTTGTATTTGTTCAATACTATGTGTTCATGTTTGACTTTTTAACTGATTTAGTGATTTGTTCACTTTTTGACTTTATTTTCTGCCATGTTTATTTTCTCTCTAATTTACCGGTAGTATTTTTGACTTGTTTTACAATAAGTTCCAATATTTTTATTGGTTAGTTTTGTTTTTTCTTGCGTTTGAATTGTGTATGATATTTTACCAGCAAATTGATTTTTGCAGGTAGTTAACCTTTTATCTTATTTTTTGAGACGTTATTACCACATTATGTACTATTTTGTTAAATGCTTCTAGTGTA
Organism: Mactromeris polynyma; assembly: GCA_032209605.1. Lineage (NCBI taxonomy): Eukaryota > Metazoa > Mollusca > Bivalvia > Venerida > Mactridae > Mactromeris > Mactromeris polynyma. The sequence continues at coordinate 4,493,716 of JASFXZ010000029.1, forward strand.
CATGTTATTGTAGTAAGAATGCTCTTGTACATGTGAGTTAGTCAAATGAACAGTCAATTTTTCTGTAGAACGTAGTTTAATGGTGAAAAAATAAAGCAATACTTGGAAACTGATGCATTGTTATGTGTTCTTTATTAAATATATGTCACTAGATGTAAACTCCTTTAAAAGTTGCCTGACAAAAGCAACAGATTGGATGGTGTACTAACAGTCAAATACAGAGTAAATCAGCAGCATAGCTAGCGATGTGCACATATCAGTCGGAAAAAAAAATTGTAAGAGAATCTGACTACACTTCAGACTTTTCATGACTGCACCTCACATTTCTCACTAATGCAGCACACACTTCTCTAATGCACCTCACTCTTTTCACGAATGTACCTCAAACTTCCCGCTAATGCACTTTCCACTAATGCACCTCACACTATTCACGAATGCACTTCTCACTAATGTACCTCACACTTCTCACTAATGTACCTCACACTATTCACGAATGCACTTTTCACTATTGTACCTCACACTTCTCACTAATGTACCTCACACTATTCACGAATGCACTTTTCACTATTGTACCTCACACTTCTCACTAATGTACCTCACACTTCTCACTAATGCAGCACACACTTCTCTAATGCACCTCACACTTCTCACTAATGTACCTCACACTTCTCACTAATGTACCTCACACTTCTCACTAATGCAGCACACACTTCTCTAATGCACCTCACACTTCTCACTAATGTACCTCACACTTTTCATTAACCCACCTCGCACTTCTCTCACTAATGCACCTCACACTATTCATGAATGCACTTCTCACGTATGTACCTCACACTTTTCATGAATGCACTTCTCACGTATGTACCTCACACTTCTTATTAACCAACCTCGCACTTCTCTCACTAATGCACATCAAAGAATTGTAAAGGTGCATAGCTTCTTGTTCTTCGAGTATTAATACAGTTAACGTATCGAGCTGTTTTACCAGTAAATCAGTACTTTGTTGATCAAGATTTGTCAGTCAACTTTGAATTGACTGAACACTTCTGAAGCATCACTGCAATATAAATGTTTTGCCATGGTGTAAACATGACCAAAGACAGTATGCGGCTGTTTAAATGACAGGACGATCCAAAGTGAGTGTGTTAGGCAACACAACATAAGATTAACCGTGTGAGCCACCATTTAGTCGTTTACAGCCCACCATTGAAACACATCACATTTAGTGAACCTTCATCCGAGTAGACGTGTTTTGCCTGTCCTTAATAACCTTTAGTTTGACAAAAGGGAGACAATCCAATCTAAACAATAGACACACAGCGAGAAACACGCAAATGCCAAATCCTAACCACGAGACTCGGCATTTATGTGTGATTATTGCAATTAATACTGCGACAGTGTAATCATTTGTTCAGATGATGATATAGATTTTGAGAGAATTTTAGTATTCTGTTCCAAAATGGCGCTCAAGTAGGATCACATAGAACATACATGTAACTATACGTTGTGTATTAAATTAATCTTAATAAGAAGCTAACTTTATAGACAAACTTACGCCTATGTGACCGATACTATAACGCACGTGAATGTGTTCCCAATGTTTACGGACTGCACGTGAATTATATTTAACTCACGAGCGAAATTCACAAGGTTGACAGTGAAATTGACAACTTTAGCCCGAGAAGATCGCATGAGCATGATTATTTAGTTTGTGAGTTGAATGCCATGATGTTTAACTTGTCGGATCGAATATTGTTGTGAATATTCTAACATGTTTCATCACGATGGCCTGTTGTTCACTGAATGGAGGATTGGTGGAGTTGTTAATGGTCAGTCGCTCGCAGGGATGTTTTATCCAGCTGCAGAAGACGGGAAGATATTGCTTACTTCAGGTAATTTAACATCTGCCTTAATAACCGATCATTTAATTACTGCACAAACATTTGACTGCACAAATATGTACATACGCATATACTTATTTACATGTAAACTCAACAAGAAAAGAAACGCGCCACTTAATTTTCCGTTCATTATTTTAACACCAAAAACGTAAAGAAGCTATACCATGTAGATAAAAGCAATAAAATATTGTAAAGATAACCTCAAAACGGTACATGTGTTTTTAATTTTGTTGAGTATACATTGATGCATAATTCATCAAAAGCCCAAAATGTGTGTTCCTTTAATCAAGGCATAACAACCTGCCCTGCGTTCAGTTACGGCTGTCAGTGGCGAACGTTTTGTATTTTATCCCTTGCCCACCGTAGCAGAATGACTGCCCACGTGAACCAAATTGCAAAACGTTACGAAACGATAGGGCTGATAGCCGTAACTGAACGCAGGGCTGACATCGCCCAACCAGTGCTGATACTAGTCATATAATGACGAGCATATGCAAGGGAGATAAGAATTACCATGTTGAACGAATTTGGTATGTCGCCGAGTTTAGAATTAGCAAACGTCCACACCAGAAGCGGACATTCTACCACTGACCAAGCTGGTCTGTAAAATTGTCTTTGTACGTGATGAGCAATGCTAGAAACCCTTTGCAGTTTGGTCTAAAAGAACAAAACGGGTCTAGTTCGCGCGCTGTATCCATTTGCAGAATTAGTATCAAACTAGCACATTCAGGAGATAATGGCAGAAAAAAAACTACATTTCTTGATAATATATTTGGTGACAGAGGAAAGCTATTTCATTTACGCATGTGATACATTATGATTCAGCCATCAAATGCTTATAGAATAGATTCAGAACGACATTGAGTGACACTGTATATGTTTCATTTATGTATTTTATTATATACAACTTTTATATACATATACTTGTGAACACGTGGCAAGAGTTTTACACATTCTCTCCTATCTTAACGACGTTCGCTCGTACTTCTTTTCAATGAATCTATATAAAACCATTCTAAGGCGCGATAAGGGGACAGCAGTTTACAATAGTGAATCCCAGCCCCTTTATTTCCGGTATCGTCTGGCTTTACTATGTACGCATTTGATGTAACTTCTAGTTCACCGTTCGGGCCATATTTGAGATATAAATTTGCCATTGACCATTCTGCAAGAGAACCGGATATGACGTCATCTTTGAATTGAATTTTTGGCGATCGTCTGTCCAAAAACCGCTTTCGTGCAAGATTAGACGATGTGTTGAAGGCAATTTGGTAAATCAACTGAAAAGAAGAAAAAAGACATTAAGTAGTGAGCTTTAAAGTAGGCATTTTATGAAGAAATCGTCGGGTATTTAAAAATACCGAGTAGTCATTAAATATTTAACCAATGTAATATACCGAGTATTAAACGGCTTTATATCGAAGACGATGCGTTCTGTTTCTTTATATGCGTTGGTATTTGATATTTACGTTTGAGCAACATGTACTAGGGTAAACTCAATTACAATAAACAGGTATGTTTATATAAAAGAAAATGAAATAAAATGACTATTTGAGCGCTTCTACGGGATTTCCAACCTCTTCCGTAAGTGAAGTCATTTGAAGAAAACGCACAATGTTATGTCACTATTTGCAAGCAGGAAACAATATTTATTCCATACGGTCACTTCGTTTTCATATTGCCATATGGGGCAAATATTGTTTACTGTCAGTACACGGTAACCTCACATGTGGCGTTTTCTGGAAATGACGTCACTTAAAGAAGAGGTTGGAAACCGTACAGCGACACTCATTTACAAACACTTCGAAGGTCTAAAACTGTGCGTTATTCAAGGTACCGAGTATCTATCTTTATGCACATAAGGATATAACAAAACAGAATAGCGACAACCTCATTTGCGTCCCTGCATGTAAGATTCCTTCCGCTTGGTGGAATATTGGGCAAAAGATGAAGCATACCAGCTTTGCTTTTCATCACTGCTTGCATTTCTGTCGGAGTTTGTGGATTTAAAGAAACATCTACGGGATTAAAAGGCATAGCCACGTTTGTATAGGTTTGCACATGCGCACTGTCGCCATTAACTTCAACTTCCGGTTCATAAAAATCTATGGCAGCTTCAGAAACTTCTGTGTCATTGACCTGCAAAATAAAGGTTTCTAATAAACGATTTCAAGCGTTTTCTTCCCAGATAGAACAGTCTGAAGTGTGCATAGTAATCAGAAAAATAAATAGTTTCATTGTAGATTTCAAGCAGCTCTGATAGTGTTTACTGTTTTAACTATTAAAAGAGCATAATAACTCGTCAATAACGCCTGTATACTAGTAGATTAGCGCGTCTAAATTAAATGTGTGTAACAACAAACGCTCTACTCCCTCATACTTAGGTATTTTATCATTACATAGGGGAGATAACCGCGACATGTTCCAGACTGAAGGAATTACTGGCCTTGTCGATGGATATTGAGACATAGGAAGCAAATGCAATTTACATACCACATGTGCAATCCGTTAAAGCTACCGTGGCACAAACAATCCGTTAAAGCTACCGTGGCACAAGCAATCCGTTAAAGCTACCATGACACAAGCAATCCGTTAAAGCCACCATGGTACAAGCAATCCGTTAAAGCTACCGTGGCACAAGCAATCCGTTAAAGCTACTGTGGCACAAGCAATCCGTTAAAGCCTCCGTAGCACAAGCAATCCGTTAAAGCTACCGTAGCACAAGCAATCCGTTAAAGCTACCGTGGCACAAGCAATCCGTTAAAGCTACTGTGGCACAAGCAATCCGTTAAAGCCACCGTAGCCCAAGCAATCCGTTAAAGCTACCGTAGCAAAAGCAATCCGTTAAAGCTACCGTGACACAAGCAATCCGTTAAAGCTACCGTGCCACAAGCAATCCGTTAAAGCTACCGTGGCACAAGCAATCCGTTAAAGCTACCGTGGCACAAGCAATCCGTTAAAGCTACCGTGACACAAGCAATCCGTTAAAGCTACCGTGGCACAAGCAATCCGTTAAAGCTACCGTGGCACAAGCGACTTTAAATACAGTAACAGTCAATGATAACAAACCTGGACATGTTTGCTGAGATCAGTCCCAAACAAATACCCCTGAACAATCTCTGTAGTTCTTGAACTCCCGTTTTTGTTAATGTCCATGGCTTTTATTGTTGATAATGGCTGGAATTATAATGTTCAATTTATGACGACCATTGTCTTCCAGGCGCTGCCATTCCGATATAAGAAATAGCATGAACTAATTGAAGACATATTTGTTCGCAATTTATTTTTTCAATTCAACTCCATAAGTTTACGGACAATTGCAAGCGGTTTTGTGACTCGAAGGGCATAATGTAGGTAATTATTCGGTTGCTGATACATGTTTAACGATTATTATCGTGAAATCACCAAACTGGCGAAATATGGCGAATTCTCCATTCACGTTATTTGTTTTACTTATTTATATACTCATACAGATTCTTTATCAAGAATATTATACAAATTCGAGAACATACATTCTGTCTAACGTGAAGAGCAAACTGGCGCAAGTTTACATTTCATCAAAGAATGTGTCATACTTTACCCTCAGCGTATACAAAGTCTGGTAAAACCCAGGTTCCTTCAAACTGGCAATCGCTGGCAAATAGTTCATGTCCGGCTTTTTCAACGTAACAATAACGAAACTTGAAACAAAGCCGGCTATCATTTGGTGCGCATATTCGTACGTGACGTTATCATCGACCGGAAGGTCGTGTTCCCGGACATTCGATGGCATGGTTCCCGACGCAAAATGACCGTGGTTGATTCCCTGCATGACGATCACTGGTTTTGTGTATATAATGTTCATTCCATCTGATCCATGAATAGTATCGTTTTGAAGTTCTCTGTAATGAAACAACTGTCTTGTCTTGATTTGTCATTTAATACTCTATCATTTTGGCTCGTAGACCATGGTTGTTAAAAAATATAGTTTTTACTTTTAAGGCAGAGGAATACAAACATGAATGGAAGCATGACTTTGATAAGAATTAATGGTCATGTCCTGTTTTGTGCACAGAGATTCCGGTGTACTATCAGGACATAGTCTTGTAATTGCACAATACTTACTCAAACGTGTCCACAATCCGTGTGATTCTTGTCAAACCATCGAGGTCACCTGACAGAGTTAACAATGGTACTGGATAGTCTCGTAATCTGTTTGGTCTTGTCAAATATGACGCAAACAACATTACACCAGCAAGCTGTGAGGCGTGGCTTTGTCCATACGCTCCAACAAATACACCTAGAATGCATATCATTATGACGATTGGGTCATTTGTAAACGGCACTGGGTCGTAAGTATTTGGTCGTCGCTTCATTAATTTATTCCACTTATTCCGTTCGTTGATGTGCTATTATATTCTAATACGAGCATATGAAGGCTTAACCAAACACAAACTCCCCACCTCACCTGAATGGTGAAGTCATTCGAATTCATTGGGTCCGAAATTTAAATCGAATAATACGTCGTTTCAAATAGCCCATTTCAATTATACATGCCTAAGTAGATACATAGGGTCCTGATATAATTATGTTTCGGGTGATACCAAGTTTTGGGATAGAAGTTTGTCGAATAAATGAGGTTCGACTCTATTACAATTACGTTATTTTATGATATCTATGATCGAGACAAAAGTTATATAGCCGAGGCTCACTGACACATTATCTACAACAGATATTTATCTACGTACGTTTCATTTTTTCCTTCAATAAACATCACATTATACCTTTGCGCATGGTTATCACATGCATAGCATATGTTCCAACATATAAAATACAAAGACACGTGCAGCATGTTGTAATTTCAATGTTTCAAATTTTATTCCAATGCGTTGAATGCAATGCGTAATATCATTGTTCGGCTTGGTTGATGCGTTATATCCTTTTCTGGTAAAAATGTGTCTACTACTGGCAATTTAAAAACAATAGAACGGGTCAGACTCGAATGAGATAGTAGACTGTACCTCCGAGACTATGTCCGGCCAGAAATATGTGGTTTCCCTGGAAACCTCCGGATTTAAATTTGAAAATAGCGTCATTGACAGCACCGGGAAGTTGGATAGGGTTCGGTGTGTTGAAAGGGAAGTCACACAGCAGTGCAATCCACATCCGACCTGGGAATGCTTCCTGTATCTGAAGTCCTGTTGTAGAAAATAAATCGTGTATTGTATACTTAGTCAATTATTAGTGTCTGGTGATAGTTAAGTGCCCATATCGTTCACACAAACAAAGAAAGTATATTAACATATTATGAGAATTTCGGCCTTGTATTTGAAAGTACAGTGTAACCGCGATAATGAGACCAAACTTGGGACCCTTGAAAACTGGTCTTCTTATCGAGGTGGTCTTAATATCGAGGTTGAATAAAGAGCAAGACTGTCAAAATCTGACTGAGGTGGTCTTTAAATGAGGGTTTACTGTATAAAACGTTAGTGCAGAAGTCATAACGGTGCGGATCTGGGTACCCGCAAGTCACGCAATGAACGCAATGTTCAGCGATCCATGTCCAGCGACGTTGTGTTGTGGATATATCGACAATATGCAGCCCCGTTCTCTTAAATAATCGGATTTAATAAAATCAACACCAAGTCTGCAAACTATTCATACAGAAAGATAATTACTTAAATAAGTCTTAAATGCACAGAGTTGTTTTAACTCCTAACCTAGATTTAAAGGTACACATAAGTTTCACAGTTCCACTAAGTATGTCATAAAGTTTTACGACCTGCAGAAGTAACGCACACAGTTATCTATGTTTAATGTTTATTATTTTCTCTGAAATGATTTGTGGCAAGATGCTATTTATGCCTAACTACACTTAAGCGACGGACATTATTATAACTATCAGCAAGACATTTGTAATACTTTGTGTCAAGACTATTTGAACTCGGGAATAGAAATGCCACCTTATCAGGCCTATTTCCTACTTTTGTATAGATATGGAAATCACAAAATATTATCAAAATAACCTGGAATTGAAGAAAATAAATATCATATCAAAAGTGTTGACCGAAAATCTTCATTTGATGAACAAAATGAATCAACAAAATATGCATTTTGACTAAAAACACTGAAAATTAAAGGCAACGTGACTGTACTGCAATACTTGTTAGGCAGATTAAATTGTACAAGTCAGATAAAGCCGAAAAAAAAACACCAGGTTTTTTATCACCTTGCAGTAATCATATGCACGATGAAGACATTGCTCTGCCCCTAGTTATTAGTAATTATACATGTAACTTTTTGACTGATTTATATTTTTTTTTCATATTTAATACCCATATTTAAATTGCCTTTTATATAAAAATAATGTTATACCATAAAATGCAGAATTGATTAAAAAGCCGACCGACATGTGATGTTCGTGCATTTTTCATCTTTTCAATTTTTTTCTCGGGGAACTTTAAAAAATACAAAACCTGTTATTATACGCCAGCCTGCTTCGTAATCTGTAGTTGGACTGGTGATATACATACGGAGGTTGTCTTTAAGTATTCTAAAGCGTAATGTAGTATCCGACATCGCCCTTTAATTTTACTGACATAATTCTTATAACATTACCTAAAAGTGAACAATACCGACAGGCTTTTCTTGTATGTTCTGTTTGCTCTCGACCTTACCATCTGCCCGTACACTATACACAGTATCTCCGCCTCCTCCTATCAACTCACTTCATGCAGCTGTTGTGTGACCGTATGTCTCGGCCAAAGGCACAGTTTGTGTATCGTCTTGATTGTTTAAAAAAGTGTCTGTAGTCCCAAGCGATTGTTTCCGATCTTTATTTCGTTTTCTTTTCGTGCATAATTTATATTGTACGGAGTGACTTTTTTATTAAAATGTTGTACAGTCCAATTTATACAGAGAACTGTTTTCTTTGAAGGGATTTTTAACGTGACTAAAGTATATTCAAATATGGAAGGCGAGACTCATGTCGTGCCTCACAATGTTATGTTTGGTATTTAGGCTAACTTCCCCACCGCATGGTAACCAAGATCACACACTCCCTTGTTCTACTCGGCTTTAATAAAATGATTGTTCTTAAATATTCAGATTTTGTGGATATTGACAATGTTTTATTCATTATTTCATTATTAATTATTTTAGATAGGTAGGCGCTGTGGTCTTGGGATAGGGCACCAGACTTATAATACAGCCCCCATGTTCACAAAGCAATAGTTTTTCGGATCAGGATCAAGATAAAATATTGTTCCTTTTAACTTTCAAAAATCTGCTATATGCTTAGCTAAATTTTCTTACATAATTATTACAGTTCTGGTTATTTTGAAAATTCCCTATAAATTCAGATTTAATATTTTTTTTAGAAAAAGAGGGTTATTGATAAGTTACGATCGATATTTTGAAAACTGATCCTAATTTGATCTCAATCAGTTTCAGTCTTAAGTATACTAAATACAAAATAATTTCTCAACAAAATGGTAAAGCTTTAAATGTTTCAGAATGGTGAGTGGAAGATTTTAAGGTATTTTTGTTGCCACTTGTGAGAAGTACGGGATAAATCATTCAGTTGCTTTAAGAAAATGGCAAATATTTTTTTAGGATAAACTTGATCTTAATCAGCTGATCATAATGAACACGGGGTCAGAAGTTGTTTGTCCGAGCACCGCTATAAGCGACGTTCTACAGAAACTCTCGGCTCAGTTGAACCAGGAAGACGTCATTGAAAGTGATAAATACGAGCTTATAAGTAAAATAAATCAGAAATTTGAACTTGTAGTAGCCTACCTAGTGCCTCATAAGCTTCGCCTTTAATATCCGCCCCCGGCGTTATAATTATTCCAACGTCGAATGTTCCATTCTTCGTCGGCGGCAGAACTTTTACATTGACGGCGGCAGCAAATGTTGCGAAGGTCAGCAATATTATAATACAATAATATTTCATTGTGGGAAGAGTTTAGCGAATGGTTGAGATCACTTAATTACTGTTATGATTTGTGTCAACTTGCCTAAATTTCAATGAGTTCAACATAAACTTATATAACGATAGATAAGAAAGGGCAACAGTTTAAGAAATTAGCAAAAAGGACGAATTACTATCTTGTACGGAGCGTAAGGTGACAGCACGTGATGTAAATATGACCGCACATGAACTCTGGGTCGAAACTCACGGCGTTTAGTCCTAACTTATCACCTTAACAACAGCTGCCTGTAATAGTACAGTGCTCGATTTGAAAAGAAATATGTCATCATTTTATGACAAACTCATATTTAAATAAGTAAGAGTAAGACAGATCTATAATTAAAAGCTCGCTCAAACTCTCTGAATATTTGTGATAAATATATGACTTTAGTCGGGGCTTATGAACGTAATGCAAACATCGTCTTATACGCGGGCAATTAAAAAGCCATAATTGCGTATTAGTGACACGTGTTGATTCGTGTGGTGACGCGCAGTAAATCTAGGATCTCATTTGTAACTGATCGGTTACATCTTGAAAATACATTGTATTTGTACTAAAAAAATTAGGCCTATGGTGTCATTCATAGACTGTAGTACTACATACGTTGTCTGTGTTTATTTTTCAAGTGAAGTTATCCCAAGACAATGCCATCATTTCGTTCGTCCGTCCGTCCGTCCTTTAAATCAGAGACATGGCCATCCACTATAACTGTATTCTGACTGGTTTAATTGAGCGTTTCTTGATATGCTTATTACATGCATGTACTAGTCCTATTTATGCCCCCTTTCAATGTATGTATAACTCTGTTATATTTGTGTTAAAATTTAAGGAGTAAAACTGCATCAACTCAATATTGATATAAAAATGGCGTTCCATTTTCAAATGGCGGCGTATATGTTAGTATGACTTAAACTATATGAAACAAAATCAAGATTTACGTAATGTTACAAATAATATGTTCACAGTTTCTTATACATCAAAAGTGATAATATATGTAAATTTCATAAATATATGTAGCATAGTAGTAATGTAGTTTCGTATTGTGTATCGTTTCTAAGTAACAAAACGCATTACGTATGTGACGCTTACGTTATTGATTAAGGTCCAAACTAGGTTTTGCTTTGAAGAAATAAAATGTTCATGGATCACTTATCAAAAGCCTGACTGACATATTTGGCGTATACATATAGTTGTCAAGTGCGTTGGTGTTACTTCAAAATGAAACAACAAATAGTTTATGTTGCTGGCGCACTTGCCAAAACGCGCGTGTGAGAGTGCGCAACGTAAAGAACGGTACATCAATTATAATTGTTACTTTGCTATCAAGCGGAAACTGTGACTGTGATATATTGATAATTAAAAGATTTCAGGTAACAATTTAATTATCTTTTTGTTTCAATTAAAACGTTCGTACACTGTTCTTATACAGTATTCTTTACCGTGTTAAAATATGAATCGATTGTGTACAGAAAAGTTGTAATTGCACATGTATGTATTTTTCGTTTTCATTCAGATAGATTGTTTAAAAGAAAGTAAAGATGCGGATTGTGATAAATAAAAAAAATGTTGCAAAAATGCGAACTCTCACATAGCAATACCACGTCTCTTACCAATAATTACTGGGACTTATAAGGATAAACTATAATGAAAACCCTAATTGACGAGTTGAATACAGCGCAACCTCTCGAGGGCGACACTCCCTTTAGCAACTATCTCTTTTCAATGACATCATAAATATTCACGCAGTAAACATGTATAACTATTATAACCTCTCTAGAGCAACGACCTCTCAACAACAGTCAACATTTGTATTTCCCCACGACTTTAGCTTTGGAGAAGGTACGCTGTGCATGTAAATCACTCTGTTTAAAAAATTGTACGTTGTATATTGGACGACCTTGTTCCTGTTGGGATTTTCTCAAACCTTCTGTATAGAAATGTTCAGTTCCGCGAGAAAATCAGTATTTTTTATACTTTATTAACACGATTGACGCTGAAACTGAAATCTGGTTTTCAATTGATTTCCGATTTTGTCAAATTTAGCACTGGTGTGAATATATGTCTGTAAATTAAACTTTATACTGAATTGGATTGTAAATTACAATTACACGTAATCATTTTCTTTATGAATTAGAATTGATTGTAAAATCGGTCATAGACAGTGGCGTAGCTTAGCTGAAATAGATGTGTAGGCCTAGTTTAAGGGGTGGGTGGGGGTCCGGGGGCATGGTCCCCCGGACATTTGTTTGTAGCTAGATCGTCAGAGATGCGTTTTGGTGTTTATTTCGATCCGCTAAATCTGCTTACAATAATATAAAAACATACATTAAATGTCTTAGATTTATATATAGTTTTGACCATTTAATGTTTTTCGATTTTTCGAAAACAAGTGTAGGCCTCGTCCTTCACGGCCTACTCGGCCTATTGGACTCTACACCCCTGTATTCTGCATATTTGAATTGAAAGCATTCGTTGACCATTCACCTCGGAGCCTGAATTATTGTTTCGATTCAAACTGTGATTGGTTAAGGACTCATTGACCATGTTCTATGCATGTTGCTAAATTAATAATGTATATAAAATGAAACTGACAGTGCGACGCATTTGAACCACAACAAACTTTGGCTGACATTTTAATGCTGAATAGGCCCTACTTATTTTTGGAAATCTTCGACGTCCTAATGTATCGTAGCGTTATAATCTATAATGATGTAAAGCTGATGCCTTTTTATAAACAAAGAATAAAACACAGTCATTGTCGTTTTAAAAGGCTTAAGCAAAACCAAATAATGACCAAGAAAGTTACGCCTGTCCCCAAGCACAAATCCTGGATCCTCTGACATTGAAGCTAAATACCTAGAGCTACAGCCAATCTATATAAATATATATAATTTTTATTTTAAAGAAATAACGGTTTTTATCGGAGTTCGCGCATTCTTTTTCCTTTTTACCTTTTAATATTTTCCAATAGGCCTATTGGTGGATGGGAAAAGGTATTATTAATGAAAAAAAAACACAAGTCATGTTCTGAATGTTGTATTTTGATCTACATTTGCTCGTTAGGCTTCATACGAATTTTGGCATTTGTAAGTCCATGGACCAGCATTATTATCGTTAGGCCTACTCATCACTCAAGATTTAACACCAATAAAATTCTCTGGAAAATCTGATGAATTTGCGACCCGTAAACTATTTTGGTAAGCAGTTATTCACAATATCTTTACCACACTAGAGAGCTATCATAATGACGTATCTACATGTATCAAATATATAACAATTTTGTGCTTATTAGAACACGCATTAGATCAAACACATGTTTTTATTACATGTTTTAAAATTAAACATAAATTGTCTGCAGTATATTGTCCTATCCGTATCAAAGTTATTCAATTAGTTTCTATTTATAAATAATCTATAGGCCCTAAGTTCGCAATTGTCATGAAAAGTGATTATTTTGCGATACAATTGAGTCAATTTTAAGTTCGTTACCATATTTGAAATGACATTAGCTGTATCCTAAGCTGAAATATGTCATATAAATGAGATTTTAAATAATTTTCTTTCTTCTTTAATCCATTTAAAATAAAAAAATCTGTTTTCGAGTTACATTAAAAAGCGTTCAATGCTTTTAAAATAGCGTTGAAATGCGAATTTCTGACAAATCAAGTTTTAAGGGCCTTTCTTCAGTGTTAATTGTTTGCTTCTATAAACATAGGCCTACGGACGTTCCGTTCATTTCTGCAATTGAATTCATTAATAGCATTTCTTGGAATCGGTCAAAGTTTTTATGACGTCATACATATAACCACGTGATGTGTTTATAAAACATGGATGACGTAAACGTAAACATTGTGTATTTTTACGATTTCAGGGTAACTTTCTGGCGATTTTGACTTATTTTATGAAGTTTGAAGATGTCTAACATTACCAACGGCTCACATTACCACAGGCATGAACATGAGTCAGCGATCATATTCTTTATTTTTGGTAGCTGTGCTGTGGGAGGTAAGCTTTACATTTTCGTGTATGTTTTGCAATGATTAGAAGTTGAGTTTATATGTTCAATTCAGTGGCATTGCAACCTCTCCAGAGTGACCCTTTCTTGAGCAAGAGCTATGTTGTTCTGCATCTTACCATCAAATTATGCACAGTGATTCTGATACAAGGCAAAACCAGTGATGTATCGTATTGTATATTACTAGGGTGTCTCTCTCCATATTTGGGGACAAGTGACTGTGCCTTTTTAGGATGGTTAGAAGTAAAATACGTATATACTTATATCAAGATCTACATGTGTCTTTAGATAGAGTGATCATGAGTGATGACATTCATTAGTTAACCAGTCATGTTCTCTGAGCATGCACTGAATAAGCAATTGCTTTCTATAAACAATTTATGAGTCCAGTGTCATACCAGTTATTTATATATATGTCTTGTTTGTGATCAGTGAAATGGTTTAATAAATAAGTTTGTTCACTGTAGACATATATATGTATACTACAGTACCATGTATAAGTACTGCTGTCAAACATGACATTTGTTGAAAAGACCATAATGTGAACTTGCATCATGAAATGTACACACTTGTCAAACTCTTAAGAAGATTGATTATGTAGGCCAATTAGTTGTGGTCAAAGGGAGGCAACTTCTCCAGAGCAACACATCTTTAGAGATGCACATTTCGGCTGTTATTGAAAGGTTATTGCTCTGAAGAGGACAAATTGATGGTCAATTCTTGCTATGTAACACTGATACTGTTGCTGAAGAAAGGTTGTTGCTAAACAGAGGGCTTCTTTGGAGTGGTTGGTTTGTTTAAAAAAAAATGTCCTTGTCTTTCCATGTCTTAAATTACTTTCAGTGCCACAGTTACTTTAAAATTAGCTAGTAATTCATCTTAGATGTTAGTGTTAAAGTTTCAGCCTCCATGTAGGGGTGATTATTGTCACTGACTTTGCCCCTTGCTAATGCTGGTTTGAATCCTACAGAGTATGTAGAATTCACGATGAAGCTATCTAGCAGAGACAGGTCGATGGTTCTATCCACAGGAAATTGTCTCCAGTTCTTTCATTTTATCCCTTCTTGAGTTATCTCCCTTTATCCCATCTATAGTACATGTATATGTATATATAGTACTAGAAGGGATAAGGGGAAATAACTCATGACAATCTCTTGTGGTGCTATCCAGGTGTCCACTTTGGTTCTTTCTTCACCCTAACAGTCACTACATGAACCAGGCTGTTGATAAGACTTAAAGCCCCATTACATAAAAAACAACCATTCATCCTAGTCTGTATCAAAGTTAAGTCACATAAATGAGGAAAACTTTGTTTGGCCTTTATGCACAATTTGTACATGTCTAAACTTGTAAACCCTACATTACCTGAACTGTCATTTGATAGATGGACTGTACTGAGGTAGTGTATATAAACAAATGACGCAACTCATCACTGGAAAACTGAAGTGCAGTTTGTTAATTACTGCTTCACATTTGTGTAATGGTCTGTGTTTTAATTGTGAGAATAAGGGCACCTGAACAATAAGAACATTTTGACTGCACTTATGAAACACAAAAAGATTGGAGAAAAATCTCATTTCATGCTATATTGTACAACAAGTATACTTTTATGTGGGTTAGTTTAGATGTAAGTCTGTTTGCACCTGCAACAAAATGAAACAATGCCACACATACTTCCATACCTCTTTGCAACCCAAGACATTTTTATAGTTAATTTTTCAGTTTAGTGACGACTTACTTTTTATGAATTCATATCCTTTCAGCTTTGACCCGACGTGTCATTCAGGGTTTAAACCTAAGACTTCCCTACACAGTGGTGTTGCTGGTACTAGGTGTGTTGTTTGGACTGCTGTCTGCAAGATATCCATCTGTGCACGTGTTTGCACGAGTTGTTGAAACAGACCCTCACCTTATACTCAGTATATTTCTACCAGTGTTGATTTTTGAGTCAGCTTTTGCAATGGAAGTGCATACATTCATAAAAGCCTTTGTTCAAGTGGTGTTACTTGCTATACCTGGGTTAGGTAAGTATTCTGAGAATTGGAGCATGTAAATATTCAGTGCAAATCAAATATGAATACAGTTTAACAATTAGGGTTACAATAGTTTTCAATGATGTTTGTGAGGTATGTAAACGTATACTGTATGTTTGTGAGATATGTCACACTATGTCCTATGTTTTTGATGGGGAGGTATATAGAACTATGTTGTTTGTTTGTGAGGTATGTCAGCCTATGTTGTTTGTTTGTGAGGTACATCAAACTATGTTGCAAGTGGAGACAAAGTATTGTGGATATGGTGTAAACTAATCAACATGGACTTCATAGCTTAAAACCTTGACATGGTAACAATAGTGTTGCCTCAAAGATACAAGCCTTTATTTTCCACTGGAAGTAGATTTGAGAATGAATCAGATCAGCTTTTATAATACCGGTACATTCATAACATTCAAGCTATGGTAAATTAAACTTAGCTTGTATTTGTATGTTCCATGTTCCATGTTCCACTCCTTCATTAGTGACCAGTCAACTCTGTCAGACACATTGCACTGGGGCAAGGAATTATTACTGTTACTCAGCACTCGGCTATCAAAATGTACTCCATTGAGTATGAGTGTAAAAGTTTGTGAGTGATTCTGAGATCTGAGTGTAAGTACTGATTATTTCATTTATACTCCTCACTCTGAACACAGTACTAACACTTTATCTGGGTAAAACATTGATAAATGCCTAATATTGAGAGCCTAGTGCTGAGTACTGTATAGAAGATAGAATTCCTTGTCTTGTTCACCAATTAATTTATTTTCCTTAAAGTTTAATCAAGTGTGTGTATGTTCAACTGTATCCTTTTTCTTGACAGCGTTGGCCTCATTTTTAACAGCTGTAATGGCAAGGTATATGTTTACATATAACTGGGACTGGAATGAAGCTATGATGTTCGGTGCAATACTCAGTGCTACAGATCCTGTAGCTGTTGTTGCTTTACTTAGAGATATAGGTAAGTTTCTATTTATGTGTAGATGTTATTTCTGACATTTTAAGAGTTAAACGCTACTGAAATAATGAATTAATCGTATTTCGACATTTTTCTAAATTGCTGTATTAGCCATAAAATATTGTCATGATATTAATACTGCTAATTTAGTGCAGCACCATGGAACTGCAGAGTTCGCCAAATGTGCCTGAGCACCTGACTCAGTAGAAAATGGTACAATAAACAAAGAAGGCAATATTTGTTGTTTGACCTTTTCATCAATGCCGTGTTAATACCAAGGTTTGCAATATTTCACTGAGTTTATGGTTCCCACTGTGTTATATAAAGCAGAATATTTTGTCTTACACAGTTTTATTTGGTTTTTCTACCTTAAATAAGCAGTTTTGTAACAAGGGAGACAACCACTGCAGAACATAGGTTACAAGGCACTGCATTGTACAATACAAATGAAATACCAAATTAGTCTGAGACAAAATTTATGAGAAAGAATTTATATATCTTGCTATATGATGCCACACACTCGTTTGCAAATAATATGTTATATAGTAGTTCAGAATTAAATTGGAAAATTTATTAACTTATGTTCAATTTATATTACAGGTGCATCTAAACAATTAGCTATGGTAATTGAAGGTGAAGCTTTACTCAATGATGGGGCAGCTATTGTGTTCTTCAATGTCTTTCTAAAACTTGTAACTAGTGAAGAGGGGACTTCAGATTCAGGTACCCATGTGTGTTATGTATTTTAAAGTGTAAGGGAGACAACTGTGTTAAATCCAAGAAATAATTATGTTTGAGTTGTTTCCCTTTGATTATAACAATTTTGGAATTTATGCATAACTTAATTAGAAATCAAGTGACTGATTAGTATTGCATACGTGTTGTGTTGAGTAATTTTATGGTAATAAAAGTATTATAACTGCATTTCACACATATCTGAAATTTTATGTTACTGGTAACTCGAGGGTTCAGTGCAAGACTGTACTAACTCCTGTATAAATACATAGGAGTTAGGATAGTCTTGTGCTGCACCCTCGGGTTGTAAAAAGGATTTTGTATTGTATACCGTAGTTCCATGATTTATGTTATCAACTTTTCTGGAATAATGTTTATTATAAGACATTCAAACTTGCTTATATAGATGTTACTTTGTCTTTTTTCAGGAAGTGATATTGTCGTGTATTTTATTCAAGTTGCAATCGGAGGTCCGTTTGTTGGATATATAATGGCAAAGATTACATTGTTCTGTTTGTCAAAGATATTCAATGATGCTATCGCAGAAATTACAATCACCCTGGCTTCTACATATATCACGTATTATGTTGGTAAGTTGACACATTAATTAAAGCTGTTTTAATTCTTAATAATTCTACTTATGCTTTAGATTTCTTAATGAAGATGGTTTAATGCCATATTCACTGGGTGTCAGATTTTGGCTTCAATATATTTGTTATTTTTTGGTTATTCTGGGTTTTCCTTAGGATTTTTTAGCTAGGGATCCTTGGACCCTTGTGTTTGACAAATTAGGGGTCATTAGTAAATTTATAGGGTCCTAGATAAACAGTATATACTGGACAAAGGTTTATTTTTGGGGTCCCAGGGATGCACAGTAAGTGGAAAATGGGAGTCCCTAGAAAGAAAAGGGAGTCAGGGACTCAAGATTGCTGCGTCAGGGAAAGGCAGATTGTGTTGATGTAGTATGTTTTACACATTGTTGACAATCACATGTTAAGTAAAACCTCACTTAAAGACCACTTCAAAAGTATGACCACCTCAACAATGAGACCATATTTTTATGGTCAGTTTTTCATTTTTCTTCAGTATTAGAACTCGATAATCAGACCAGATCACAACTTAAGCCACCTATTCAGAATCAAGGATAGTCTTCTTATTGAGGTTTCGCTGTATATGCATGACTTAATAGTTTCATGCTTCATTAGAAATATATATGTGTACAGGGTTGATTGGAACGGCTTCAAGACTCAGTTTCCTTATAGTGTTAATCTGGATTGAAAGAGCAGTTGGAATGGTTAGAAAACTCTTGAGTATATTTACAAAACCCAAAATTGCTTAGTACTTATTTTTCACTTTACTGACAAACTGACCCTAAGCTTATGATGTTTAAAAAATAAAAACGAAAATGTATTTAAAATTTGGAGGTGCAGTACCATTTATCGGTACCATTCTGAGTTTTTTACTGTCTCCAATACTGACTTTTATACTAGCATGTGAGTGCCTTGCAGAATCAGATGATTTGCTTTGCTGAAATGGCAAAATGCTCTTATGCTGATTTGGATTGATATTTTCCATGGAAAAAGAGCAAGGAACCCACAAGAGGGCAAACGTGTAGATGTAAAGTCTGGGCAAACACTTGGGGATGTCATTAGTGCAAATATATCGAAATAATTCACTGAATTATCCATTGACACTCTTACGTCGTCTTCGAATTTGATCTTCCTATTTTTTTCTCCTACTCTTCACTTTCTCAAAAAAACATCGGCAACCCCCCCTCCCCAAAATGGCCTTGTTTGATATGGAACAAATTTCTGCATGACACATTACAACCCAAATGTTCAGCCATGCATATTATGAAATATTATGCTTTGTTTTATTGATTGATTGATATATTGATATATTGATTGATTGACTGATTGACTGATTGACTGATTGAATGAATGAATGATTGAATATAAGAATGAATGAATGAATAAATGATTGATTGGTCGGTTGGTTGGTCTGTGCTCCAATCTCCTATAGGATATCGCTTGGTTTTTGCAGATAACCAGTTAATTCTAATATAAAACGGGTGAATACTGGTTAGTTGAATTTGTTACTGCACATGGCTGAGATAATATCATTAAATATCTGTCAGACAAAATACCGAAAACCAACTTCATTATAGTAAAAAATAACTGCAATTCTTAGCAGACTAGAATTTCATTACATTTGTCAGAACTCGTTACAATTCTCTATAGAAAAGACCCAGGTAACTTGCAACGAGCCAACATCTCCATTATGTTAACTTGTTGTCGAGACATTCCATGATTATCATGTCGACAATGATATCGCTAAAGTGAGGGGTGAGATATGAACACTACTTATAACATCCATTGTCTGACTTCTGAATCTAGATATAGCTTTAACAGTAACAATTTATATTTATATATTGACATGAACTTATTTTGATACAATGTTACGACTGTATGTTGATATGAATGCCCTTTGAAAGCACCGAGTATAAGCTTTACCATTCTGCAGACTTGCAATTGTGATTTCTGGCAAGAAATTAATTGAGAATTTTATTATACACTGCAAATGTAATAATATTGAAAATGTCAATTCTGTCTGTAAAAGCTGCAAGTAATTGTCTGTTGATGTTGACTGGGTACTCTGTTGTTGGTATTGCTCTGTTGTTGGTGTTCAACGAGTACTCTGTTGTTGGTGTTGATGTATCTGGATACTCTGTTGTTGGGTTGATAATGTACTCTGTTGTCGGGTTGATAATGTACTCTGTTGTTGGTGTTGATGCGTGTACTCTGTTGTTGGTGTTGATGCGTGTACTCTGTTGTTGGTGTTGATGCTTGTACTCTGTTGTTGGTGTTGATGTGTGTACTCTGTTGTTGGTGTTGATGCTTGTACTCTGTTGTTGGTGTTGATGTGTGTACTCTGTTGTTGGGTTGATGCTTGTACTCTGTTGTTGGTGTTGATGTGTGTACTCTGTTGTTGGTGTTGATGTGTGTACTCTGTTGTTGGTGTTGATGTGTGTACTCTGTTGTTGGTGTTGATGTGTGTACTCTGTTGTTGGTGTTGATGTGTGTACTCTGTTGCCGGTGTTGATGTGTGTACTCTGTTGTTGGTGTTGATGTGTGTACTCTGTTGTTGGTGTTGATGTGTGTACTCTGTTGTTGGTGTTGATGTGTGTACTCTGTTGCCGGTGTTGATGTGTGTACTCTGTTGTTGGTGTTGATGTGTGTACTCTGTTGTTGGTGTTGACCTGGGTACACCTTTTTTTGTGTTTACATTAGACAAAATAACATAAATATAACATTAAACAGGATAACATAAATGTGACATAAGACATGATAACATAAATGTAAGATCGGGCAGGATAACATAAATTTAACATTAGACAGGATAACATAAATGTAAGATCAGACAGGATAACATAGTTGTAACATTAAACAGGATAACATAAATGTAACATAACACAGGATAACATAAATGTAACATTAGCCAGGATAACATAAATGTGACATAAGACAGGATTACATAAATGTAACATTAGCCAGGATAACATAAATGTGACATAAGACAGGATTACATAAATGTAACATTAGCCAGGATAACATAAATGTGACATAAGACAGGATTACATAAATGTAACATTAGCCAGGATAACATAAATGTGACATAAGACAGGATTACATAAATGTAACATAAGACAGGATAACATAAATGGAACATTAGACAGGATAACATAAATGGAACATAAGACAGGATAACATAAATGTAAGGTCATAGCTGATAACATAAATGTTAGCTTAGACTAGCAGACAAATATAATACACTTCAGCTATTACTATAAATAAAGATTAAGCAAGATTATATACATATAAGATTAGACAGTGTAATACAGAAACAAGATTGAGTGGATAAAATAGATATGAGATCATTCTCACACTCACACACATACACAGGAGATTGTCACGAGTTCCCTCCCTTTATCCTATCTAGATTTCTCTCCCTTCTATAGGAAAAAGCGCGAGAACTCACGACAACCTCCTGTGCTCACACAGAGAGGTCTAAGTGATCTGCCTGGTACAACTAGAGAAGGGTTTAGTCTAGATGGTTCTCATTCATAATATTGTCAAAGTATCAGACAGGATTATGTGTAGACTCTCTTTTATCCTAAGTAAACATAAATCATTTAAATATTGTTTATCCATTCCAGAATATATTCCGGACATTGTATTCCTTGTATCCCCTGAAGAGTTGCCAATCTGATTATTTGCCTATTTTACAACTGAGATTTGTGGCTGAGAATAAACTTGATACTTTTTCACCCTGGTGCCATGAGAATAATCCCATCTAGCTGTCTGATTAAGAGATGTAAAATTCAGAGATGTAAGTCTTCTGGGTAGTCCCAGAATTCACGGTTTTCAATACGCCGGAAAAAGTGTTTCCTGTCGAAAATTTAGAATACATTTAGAGATGTTCTAGATATTAACAGACGGATATGGCTCTTATTCAACATCCATTTCATAAATGACTTGTAACAAAGCCTTCCATTGGTTGATATCAGGACAATTAGCTAAGCAGTGGACAGCTTGACAAATCGAAATGCTTGATAGTCTTTCAATAAGTGATCACAAATAACCATAAAAACGTCGGATCAATTGATCGGCTGTGATTTGTAAAATAAATTAGATGACATTGAAAAACAACCTTGAAATATATGTTCTGTTGTTTTTTTTATCTCCAGGTACTTAATACATCTCTGCTAAAAGTACAAATATCAATTCAGATAATGGAAATGTTACTGCAGTTTCATTTCAATCCTTTTCCACCTGAGTCTGTGTATTTTACTGTCGTTATTATATATTAACAGTAATTATTTGATATACACAGCATGTCAATGTACCAAGAAGTTGCCACTTAAATTTGTTTCTGCTTACATAAATCAGTTACTACAAGATGATAAATCTGTGTGATTTATCACCAAATTGAAGTCAATTTGATAGTTTAGCGTTGTGTATATTGCTTTTGTTTCTTGTTCTTCTCTTATTTATTGTATTATTCCTACCTCTTTAATCTTTGTTTCCAACAGAATTTTATGTTCAGAAATGAGAAAAAGTGTCTCAATTGAATGTTTTTTCATCTTCATATTTTGCCCTCCTTTTCTCAATTTGTTTCCAGATTTATATAATATGTGGTTGTTTGATAGCATTCACTGTATTATTTTATCATTGACTTTGGATGTACTTCAGGTACTGCTATTATACTTTCATTTCAGGCATTGCCAACATTTTGTTAACCTGTCTAGAAAAAGTCATGTCGTGATAGAATTACAGACAAACATCAAATATCTTTAAAAAAGATGATCGTCGCAAATTGAAATAAGCAAATATGTTGTAGTTTTAAATTGATTAAGATTTTGACTGATTACATTAATTCTGCTTCTGTTCATTTATGTGAACCTATTAATATATTCAACAATAATAGCATGCATGGGAAAATAGTTTGCTACATATTCAGTAAAATTTAACAAAGCGTATAAATAAATACAATAATAGGACCATTGTGGCATTGTCTATTTAATGTTCAGAGTTTTTCCATAAATACAATACCTAAGGACATGTATTTATTTTAAAAAAGACATCTACGCATTCATTTTGTGTCTAAATTAGTGATAAGATACAAGGTATATTAAATAATAATTGGACTTGTCTGCTTTTAACTATATCAAATTAAAACTTTTGAATCAATGAAGACATAAAAGCTTCGACAATGTTTAAAGCCTAATCCTCGTGATTTGATCAAGAAAGTTCTTATTCATTTTAAAGCAAACATTATTTCTTCAAATATTAATCCAATTTCATTGTACAAGTTTGCGTTGAATCTGTTTGACTTATATGACTATTATAGAAAACTTATAGAATTACTGTTTAATTTGTCTGATAAACATAACATTGTTTAACATAATATTGTTTTATATTGATGTATAAAGTATATTAAACTGCGACATTCATTTGTCAGTAGTTAAAAGTCTAGTTACTGTCCGTAAGGAAGTGTGGCAAAATCATAAATATGTACGCTTACATTCAAACCATAATTCAGGACATGTGAATTTATTCCGTTCCAGCGTTTACAATGTGCAGATTTGAACAAGTCCAGGTTACATACACGATTGACCGTCCAAAATTTGCATCATTATTTAACTTTAAATTTGATTGGCCTATGCACCGCCGTGACGCAAGAAGCAACAGCGAGCACAATACTACTGTGTGGAAAAACTTGAAGCAGACAGAAAAACTATGTTTTCTTCCTGTTTGAAACACATATAATTGCGTATAAGTTATTACTGTAATATGTGGATGAAAAATGTCGAACAAAAGCACCTCTCGAAAAATAATGGTTATGTCTAAAATTTAAAATGAAACAATGTACCGGGTACCTTATCTAACATATCCATTAGTTATTTGTCTAGATGTTTTGTTATAATGTACATTAAATCATTTAATAGCTATTGAAAATGATAATTGAAGTAGATACAGTTAGATCCCTACAAGTGCATATCAGGCGCAAATTCTCCACAGACAGCCATTGTATGTGGAATTGCAATACATTGGAGACAGGCATCTGTATTAATGTCTCCTGACACTGGGGGTGGGGAGACATCGATGTTGTGATATCCATCTGTCTGTCTATCTGGTAGTCTCGAAGTTTGTGTATGCTTCTTCTCCTGAACCAGTGGTTGGATGAAAATTATTGATACCAAGCCATCAGTATTTTTAGGTCTGATTATTTTTGACAGAGTTAGGGCCCTTAAGTGATGAAAACTGAATTTATTTTGTCTTTACTTTACATGAGTGATTGGTACTAAGTCCAGCTGCGCATATTGCTTGCATTTATTTTGGCAGAGTTATGTCCCTTAAGTGATGAAAAAAAATTGGCAATGTCCTTACTAGCCCTCTATAAACCCCTGATTGGATTTCAGTGAGATTTTATGGAAGTTATTTTGCTTGTGCTTATTGTGAACAATTGTCTTTGGTGGAGTAAGGTCCTTACTTTTCATGTATAATATCTAGCTGTTTAAAAACCTTATTTTTCAAGATATTTCTTGTTTTTGAATGTTCTGAGTATTTGACTATAACACAGAAAACAAAAGGAAATTTCTGTCATTATTGATGAAAGGACTAATTGGTAAAACAGAGAGAATGAGTTGCTTCAAGGGAACACCACATATATTAGACAATGCTTCTCCACACAGACCTTCGGGAAAACAACAATCCATAAAACATAAGGCATTTGAGGAGGTGCAAGGGTAAATATGTGAGGGAACAGGGGCGTGGCCAACCATAAGGGATAACTAAGGAGTATCAAAGAGGACAAACAGGGGGGGGCATGGACATCTCCCACTGAGGGGATTTAGACAAAACGCTTGCTTCTAGGGTGGGGAATTAGACCCCAGAAAATTGTCTAATTCCCATGTATCAGCATGGCCTCCCCACCCCTTGGGCAAAATATTGATAGGTGCATTATTGAATTAAACAGTTCCTTCAGAGTATAAAACACATGAAGTATGGTAGCAGCGTGACAGTACTGATTGTTGCTGCTGACTGTATTGTCTTCAAAACATGGTTATGCTACTGAAATATTTTGCTGGAATTGCAAACATCTCTCAAATGATGTGAATAGTAAATTAAGGACCTCAATAAAGTATGGCTAATTCAATAAGGTGTTGTCACAATGTATCATGAAGCGCTAATCAAATTTGCAGGATGATTTTAGATCATGTAGAAAGCATAATTTTAAAATAATTCAATTTTCAGGAACTCATATATTTTCCAAGATGACAGAACAACGGCATCACTTATAATAAAAGACTTCAATTAGATACGTTTATCTTCTTGCGTCAGCTGATGTTTTTGATTTTCTCTTGTTGAATATATTTTACATTCACACGGATTCAAGTCTTGTATAATTGTGTTCATACAATGTTATTGTCTCGTTATTTCTTGTTCTCCCATATGGCATTCCAATAACTGATGCAATATAATGATGAAGTAACTTTAAGTTTTGTCTTTATCCGCTCTTATGGGGATGAAGTGAGTCTGGCTATAAGACAAAATCTATTGGCAATTATGTGACAGATAGCTGTCTCCTCATAAGAGTCACGAACCATGTTGTAATACATCATTTCAATCCAAGCGACAAAGATTTATCTCATCCTCTGACAGTCAGTCACTGAGTGCCATCATATTCCCCTGATGAGACAGGCTAATCTTTAGTTTAACAAATTAATTGTGAGACAAAGTCCATGAAAATCCTTTTATGGATAATTTTAGTTTTTTATTCTAATTGAATTTAATATGAATTAATGTCCATATAATAAATGTATTCACAATACATGTGTAGTACTAATCATGTATCATCTTACTATCTATTCTGACAGTGTGTCTCATGTTCTTGGGTACAATTATCTTTGAGTGGTTCACTATTCACATAATCATATGGTTATTAAAGGATACAATTAATTTACTTTGATACAATATTCATATGCAAACATTGATAAAACCATTGCTGAGCTTATTTCAAATAAATATCAACAGCTTAAAATCCAAAGTTTGCTATCAGCTTATAGATGTTTCCATCAGGCAAGCAGCTTGGATCATGCCACACCTAAAATGTTCATACCACAAAATGTTTTAGATCATAATACTCAGGGGGGGGGGGGGGGGGGGCAGGGGCGTTACCTTTTGGTGATTTTTTGGTTTTGCTCAAGCCGTATAAAATGGCAATGACTGTGTTTTATTGATTAATTAAGTACTACATAACATATGTATAAACTTTGATAGAATACAATGCTACAATAATATAAGTGCGCATGTATACATTAATGGTTAGACTGGTGTTTTACGGCTACATAGGTCACCATACAGACCGTCCACCGAGTCATATACAGCACATCACCTTTTGTACCTGATATAAGCTATCGGGCAAACCTCCATAGTTGTATTGTGGTCATAAGCTCATTTAAATCACTATCAATACATTATTCCCTAGATGGCTATTGTCTGAAGTGATCTTATCTTCAAGTAAATGTGAGACTGTTTTATGTGTTTAGTTAAAGGTCAGCTCCCCAGTGCATTTATCATTAAGAACAATGTTTATATCCATTAATTCCGAAGTGTTATAGTTAATGCAGAAAGTATGAGTGCATAGTTCTTTAAAGGTTGACAATATATCTTTTATGAAGCAGCTTTTTGTTTGGTGTGTCTTAATGCTTGTCTGGTTCCTTGTGTTCTTGATGTATCTTTTATTGCAGGTACTTACGCTGTATTATACATTAATTTTACTATGTTGACAATATGTTGAGTAATGAAAATATCACATTTAGCTTACATATCTTAGACTATATATTCCCAAGATTATGATTCCTGACTTATCACAGTAAGAACACATTTAATTAAGGAATATTTGTTCATATAGTGCTTCTCTTAAATTTGAAGACAAGAACTGATTATGATATGATTGAAGCGGAAGCTTTGGATTTTTTCAGAACTTATGCTGGGCTTTTTTACACCGCCACATAGTTTGTTATTGCATCACTAAAATTGTATGAATATACTATTGTGGGGTTATTCGTGACTGTACGACTTCTAGCAAAGTCGATAATTCAGTGACCTAGACGTGCTAACAATTACGCTAAAAATAACATTATTCAAATACAAGCAATTGGTCACACAGAAAAGTAAATATAATGTCACTCATATAATTGGCCACACTCAAAACACATCTGTTCACCTGTTGAAATTCTCAGAAAGATGTGAAGAGCTTGCATAAGATAAAGAGTAGTTCAGTTTGCAAGTAGGGCTGAGATAACTTAACATGTCAAGTGGTTTGGAACTCTTCAGAACGAAATATCTCCGTAATTACCTGACTGTTGAAAACCAACTCATTTGCCCTTAACCTTATCTTGATTGGAGAATCATTATTTTAGGTCCATATGCTAAAAAATGTTAGTTGCATACTTAAGACTTTGGAGTATTGAAAATTTGTATCTTGCGTACATCAAAAGCAAATGACCAAGAGCAAAAAAAGTCCTCAAAAGACTCAATTTAAGTCGACACTTTAAGTTGTATACGGAGAATGTTGATCTTGGATTCAGCTGGTTAGAACAACTTCATATTCCTTGGCTTGGGTCAATGCTTTTGGACATTTGTGTCATGCATATTTAAAAACAGCATATAATATATGAGGTAGCATAACAAGACACTGTAGGACTATTATCCATCCTATGAAGATGAGCAGCCTAAGTTTGGACCTTCGGATTCAGAGGAATAAACTCTATAATTACATTGATACAGAAATATGTATATTATTAAATTGTCTTCCATTGGATAATTGTATTATTCACTTATTTTGTGATAAAATACTCACTATGTGTTATTGTAAAAGGCAGTGAAGATCGTGGTTATGTGATGGGAGACATAAGCTGTCTTGTTATTTTACTACTTAAGTCTGTACCACTGTTTATCTAACATTTCCACAATATGACAATTTTGTTTATATGGACATAAGTGATTATAAGTGTCACAACTTAGGTGTCTGTCCTATGTGATACGCATGCAATCAATCAATTTGATCGGACAGGATAGGCTATGTTGCAGATTTTAATTGGTGCTTGTGTCATTTATCATCATTACAAGATATGCAGCATCACTCTTGTTGTTTTTTGTTGTTGCAATATTCAAGTGGCGTCTTTCGGACATTCAGTCAATGCATAATACATTTCATTAGTGTCTCTGATAAGATATTGATTGTAGTAGTTGTGAGATAGTATCATTTGTTCATTGAATATTACGTAATTACTATCATAGCAAAGTGAACACGGCCTGTTTTAATTATTTATCATATGAACTTAGGAGGGCAATGAAGACAAATGTACGTAATTGTTATACGTATTATCCACAACATCTAAACAAGAAAGACACTAAAATCAATACATTAGTAACAGTAAACACGTTTAGTTGACCCAGTTCAAAATAGTCGCATTTTTAATGGCATTCAGCATGTAACTCCGCTCATCAAATGGATTATTACGTTTACTACTGAAGACGAGACGTATCCCTAACGACATGACTGATTAAAACACAATTCAAGTCACCAACTGGAGTTTTTTGTTCCCATCCTCTCATGTTGCGGAATAATTTTTTGTTAACAATATACAGAGAACACCACAAACTTTAGATACTCTATAAAGACGACATTTACTTTGATGCTTTGTATTTTTGATGTCTTAGAAGCCCAAACTGTCAGTACAGTCAATAGCTTGTCCCTGTGGAGTAATGCTTAACATTCATTTATTTGTTGTAAACCTCAAACTGTACCATTACTCTTACAACTCTACAATGTTTCGTATGCTTCACTAAAGTCTTGACTCATCTTTGTGTTTTGTTGCCTGATTGTGTTGGTTTATATAAGGTTCTCATTTTAATTGTATTACTGTTGGCATTTGAATGACTAATATAATTATTTAGCTAATCATTTGGCCTACAGGCCCTCGATCACTATGGTGAAAGTTAGATATAAATTGCACTTGGAGTAATGTAACAAGTCGACTGATTCCCTCTTGAACAGTAAGCATATCTCCCCTAGGAGAATATTTTGTATATCAAGGCTATGAAAATCATGGAACTAGTAATTTAAGTCCATACAGAATATTCATGACGTGTAACAAGTAAATGCTTAGTAATTTCCATTGGAAGCAATGCTGAAATGGTAAATTTTCAGATAGCACTGTGACAACTGTCTGTGAGTTCAAGTCTCCAACAGGTCTCAAAGGTTTGTGTACATATTCGTTTTTATGTAAAATTAGACAATCTATTTTTACCACACATATTATTATTGAATATATAAATGAACGAAAGCAGATTTTAATGTTACATTGTCTAAAATATTCATTGATTCTATTTACACATGTATTCTTGCATTAACAATAATTCAAAACCTACAACACTTTTGTTTATTTCAATTTGCGCCAATCATCGTTTTAAAGTTTTTTCATGTTCTAATTAAAGCTGTGTTAATGAGTGAGTTAGCTCTTGATGGATATTGTCTGTGCATGTCATTGAGTGCTATGTTAGGTAGAGGAAAGGTTAATTGGTGTGTCTACTACAAAAGCTACAATGCATTACCTTGAAATCTCTCCAGAGTCACACTCTCTAGTGCAACAATTCTCTTCAACAACTGTATAAAGTACATGAACAAATTACTTTCATTTGTATCTCTCTCTAGAATTGCAATAACAACAGCTAAATGTCCCTAAAGGATGCTGCTCTTGATAAGTTGCACTGTATTCAAAAGGGTAATATATATGTTTAACATTGAATGTTTAGATGACTTATTGGTTTGTGAGTTATACTGGCGTCACTTTTCTGACCGATTACATTCCATAATTTTGTCTGATCTGTATATTCTCTAGATGACCTTACACCAGACAGAACAACGCAGTACAATGTTTATGTCAAATATTTATAACACCAACATTTTAAAAAAAATGTATGAAATTATTTTTTTGTCTGTCTTCTGGTAAAATGACATTACACAGAAGCATGTAGACATCAGACAGTCAATTATTGTATGGCATTTTAAAATTCACTATGGAAGTGTTTCTACTGCGCCTAATTAGTCTCATTCGACACATATCAGTGTTGCATAATTCCTTTAGGTTTTCAAAGTGAATTAGTGACTTTAGAGTGGTATTAATTTATTCTAAAATGACCAGTTCCAACCTAAGTGAATTTTTAGTCGCTCGTAGAACCACATCTGCTCAATTTCTTTGGAATTATCATAGTGAACTTATAAGGAAAAATGTTCACTTAGCTCATGAGGGAGAGTTGACACTGTCAATGAGTTGATAGTTATATTAAGGACAAAAAGAACTCTTGGGACAATGCTCAATGTTGATGTAGATCATACGTCAGACACAGATTGTTAAGGGTCGTCATTTAAGCACAGTGGTATTTTTGTGAGGAGGCATTATCTTGTGTATAGAGCGTTCTCTGTAACAACTTAATTTCTCTTCCAATTTTCGAGTGTTAAATTGCGTGGAACTATTGATATTATATATTCACTCTACACTTATTTTTGCATTTATAGAACTTGCAGGATGTTGATATTATGTAGACCAAAAAACAATTATTTTATTTATCGACTTCTGTATATTCTTGTCTACTGACTGCAGTGTCAACGAAAATTTTAATGAGGTTTTGAAATGTTTAATAGCCTTGTCTGAAAAATGCCCATATTTTGTTAGCATAGATTTCCCTTTGGTGGTTTTAAAATTCAATATTCTGGTGAGACAATCTTGGTAGACTCAAAATAATTTAATCCAAAATATCACCTTCATGGAAACTCTGAAAGTAAACAATGTAACAACCTCCCTTATCGCAGAACATAGCAAGTACACTTGAAAAAAAGTTTATTTTGACTGCAATGTCAATATTAATATTATGACTACGTTTGTTTTTCTTAAAATTAAATTGAGCAACAGCATGATTAATTCCAATACTGTTCATACTGAAAATGATGTGGAAATGTAAAGAACAGTTTTAATTCTATGAATTTTGTGAAACCTACACAAGTTAAAATTGGTGCAACCTAATTGTAACGTAAGCAATTGTAAGCAAAAAAGTATAGTGTATGGGATGATATGGCATTTGCATTTTCTAAAATCATTTTTTACTTACGGTACTCTATCTTTACACAGCTCATTTTAATCATGTATTTTAAACATTGTATTTAAACATTGAGTATGATTCAATAACCTGTACACTTTGACACAATTTACAATTACTAGATAGTACTTACTGTAGAATAAACAGTATCACCTCCCAGAACAATGCCATTAAGGAGATGCAAATGTTGACTGTTGCTGAGAGATTGTTGCTGACTGGACAGGTTTAATTGAACTTCTTAGTACAGGAAATTTGATACTGTTAGAGTGATGGATGTTGTTGCTCAAGAGAGTTGCACTGTATTGGCATTGAATGATCTGGGAAAGTATCTGAATTATTTTAGTTATTCATCTAATATTCAATGTGTTTATAGTGTTATATATCCATATACATGCAATGCAAAATTCACCAAAATGATTGCCAGAAGAAAATGATATAGGAATTGTAGATGTCAATTGCTGGCCTTTTGTATTGAAATGAACCATATTTGCACTGTATAGTGAGCATTTTTAGTTTGCATCATTGCTTAAAATTGTGAAGACTTGAAACTTAGACAGTATATGTGCATGACTCTCGTGCATTTTGCCTCAAATACTTAACACTCTTCTTTCAGAGTAAGTGCCTTGCCAATCATTTTGTTAAATCAAGTACTAAGTGTAATTTTATTAGGAGAGATTCACATTTTTTATTAACAGAGAAAACAAAACATGAATGAAAATATATTTTACCAGAAATAAGCTACACATTTGATTATCAAACATTTCACTAATGAAAGAGGCACGTTAAGTCTGTATATCAAATGCAAAGCGTGTAATCCCTACTTAGTTCTTGCATGCTTAAAATTATTAAAAATGTACTTCGATGTACGTAAAATGCTAACAACATCATTCTGTTTGCTAAATAGTTCTGTGTTAATTTTATTCAAAACTTCTGTTTCACTTAAATTTAAATGTTTCACTACAAGTTGCATCAGTTACCAGGGGAACTCGGTTGATGGAAGTGTAAGCATGAAGAGAATATGGCGGAATTATATCTCGTAGATGTTTTCTAATCATACAGGCGAAGAACATATAATCTTGCAAGCACTATTGAACGAATGTTACCCACTTCCAACCAACTCCACAAAATGTTATGAGATATGCATTACTGTTATCATATGTCGAACAAGAATGTGCTAAACCTTGACAATTGATTAAAAGCATTGATGAAAAGATATCGCATTGCATGCCCAGAAACTGGTTGCCAAACCTTTTGATTGATTGTGTGCTCTTTAACTTGCTACTACAATGGTGTTTACATGATAGCTATACTCGTAAGTATATTGAATATTGCATAATAATAGTCATATTGCCCGTACAGATCTACTAGTAGGTACTCAGACCTTCTAATAGCATCGAGCCTTAGATGCAAGGCGCTTAAAATACCAATTCTAACATTTGTTTGTCAGGAGCAGCCATCAAACCTACTATACATACTCTGCATCATAGGTGGGCGCTAGACCAGTGTGTCAACGAGTTGGTATAATAATTGATATCGAGAATGAAATGATAAGGATACATGTAATTCTAATAAAAAACAATTGACAGCCACTCATATAAAATATACATTTGTGTATCACCCTGCTAAACAAAGACAATATAATTGGCAAAGTTATTGATGTTATTGCAACGGAATTAATATATATTCATTGTATAACTTGTCTAACTATCACCTGTCTATAGGAGCCAGGATTGTTGGCTCCTTTTGAAGTTATATATTTGCTGAACAGAGGTCTTAACACAACAGGACAAGGCAAGAAATCAAGTAGCCCCGGTCCGAAAAGATGGAGAAGATTCACAGGCATTTTGAGATTTATATTCGGATATCTTATTGGCAATATTTGATTTTTAGTCTCAAAATCTTTATTGTGTCGTGATTGATTCCGAATATCTTAAAATTAGCATTTATGAACAAGTTCTAGACAATCTCATACATTTACTCAAATTTTAAATAATACACTCATTACATTAAAACACATGCTGGACTTTTAAGCTGCTACAGGGAACGCCACGTACACAAAACAATGTCTACCCAGACAGATCCCCTAGAACAAAAGTCTACAAAACATTACAGTATATCCATATTTGTACCATAAATATATAATATTATAAACGAATGCAAATAATGAATTGAATTCCTCACAGTTTCCTCATTCTGTTGTCATGAACGTCATAACAAAAAAAACGAAGCTGGAGAAATGTAACAGATCGATATGCCCCTATGATAATATCACAATGTACAGAAAAGCAAACAGACAGCTTGATAAAAAGACAGAGTGGCCAAACTTATCAATGCTAGTTTCATAATAAAATAGTTAAAGTTCATTTACACATAGACAAACCTCGGACATTAAAATATGAAACAGGAACACAAAATCAATAGTAACCTAAGTCATTAGACATACTGGTACCATACAATCACAACATGGAATGGATTGTACAGGTTAAGGGTAGTCTACGAAACTAATTATGAATGCAGTTGCCGAGCAAAATGTAATGCCGACGAAGTCCCGAAGACCATCCTAAATAATTCATAACTATACCAAGGATACAACTTCAATTAGTCTTAAAACATTCGGTCCGGTGTTGTCTTATCTCTGCAATTGCTATTATCGAAATTTGTCTTTCGGTGAGATACCACCGATCCTTTGCTACACGCAATTAAACAGTTCAAGTTTACAACACGAATCACAATGCCAGTGTTTCTGTTACCAAGATACTAGATTACTTGTCTTCTCTTGCTTTATCATCAGTCAAACAGGGGTCTATTGTAGGTGCAATGGACGACTTGAACAGTCAATTGTATTTATGTATGTGGAACTCATGTTGTGTGAATATCTGCATAAAAGGCATTGCTTAAACCTAGAACAACATTTTCCCTAACATAAAACTGCATCTATCCTGTTTATTGTATTGCGTAGTCAAAGTAAAGCAATGTCTAACATTTATAATAACAGAATGTTGGCAGTCCTTGTTAACTGTAATAAAAATAAACAAGAACAGATTACCAGATATTCTCTATTTTTATTTGATTTAATCACTCCGCACTTCTGACATATTGCATTTCACACACCGATTACCTTTAGCAATCTGGCTTCCATTCCTAACAATTAATTTCAAACCAATTTCTCTAAATTGCAAGATTTCCTCGTGTTTTCTGTTAAAATGCCAACATTTCTATGTTCAGTCTGCATGTTTCAAGTTTTCATTAGGTTTTAATAGGTTTTCGTGCAATCGTGTTCATCGATTGTTTTGCATTGATAAAATGTGTCGGAAATGGATCCATTAATTGCAATTAGTGGTCAAATGACGTTAAACTTAAAAATCTTACTTTTTATTTCAACAAAGCACATTGTAGTCTGTGTGTCTCTCTAATAATACTAATTTTGTGCTTCTCTCTAATAATACCAATTCTTCCTGTATGCAGTCCAATTACTTTTCAAAATGTAACCTTTATCAAAACAGACCGGACTTGTCTGTAAATACAAATTTACTTCAAAGTAGTAATCAAGTATTGAATCTATGATTCACTGTTATTCTTAGGCTTTTAGAACAAGAGTTAATGGTGATGCTGCATGCGTGTGCTCGTTTTCCATAGACATTCCAAATATTACCTTTATATTTACAAATAAAAATTGTTAAACTCCTCAAGTTATTATTACGTTTATAGGAATGGAATTGTTGGATGATACAATTACAACAAACACCTTCTGTAGTTAGTCATGAATTAGTTCCGATGGTTTACATTTTTTTTTTCATTTTCCTAACATTTGTGACATTGTAAATTGCTCATGTCTCCTTGTTCTGTTTGCGTGGCTGTGTACTTTTTATGTGCCATTTCCTGTTCGACTTTCTCATTTATTTTGTGATGGAATTTAAAGTTTGGTGAACCAATAAAAAAGATAATGAAGTCTCATGAATACAATTTTTATTGCTCGTTTTAGTTGTCATGTTCGAAATATCTCGTTTTTTAGACATTTATCCTTGTGATAGGTTACTCATTAGTTTGCATGAATGTTTTGTTAATTTGAATAAATTAACACACTCTTCTACGACACATATGTAAGAATTTGTAATATATTTTTGTTGTTTTGGGATTTATATGTTTTTTGTGCATGCATTGTCTGATTGTTTTGCTTCAGTATTATAGATAACGATTTTGTATTTCAATAAACTTGTTTTTGAGTTTATTGGTTTTTACTTCTAGATAATGTAGATATTTAGATAATTATTTTCAGTGGAAGAATTTTTCGAGATGTCCGGGGTTTTAGCAGTAGTGGTGTTAGGTCTAGCAATGAGTTCAGAACGTACCATGATTAGTCCCGAAGTAGAAACATTTCTTCACCGGTAAGCCATTGCATGCCAGTTAGATTTCTTTTCTTAACAGAAAAAATGTAACTGTTAGTCCAGAAATTTATTTTTTTGAGACATGCGTCGTATTTTATTTTTAATGTTTTTTAGATTATTTTTTCCACAAATGTATTGTATTAG
The DNA here is from genome assembly GCA_032209605.1 of Mactromeris polynyma. Taxonomy (NCBI): domain Eukaryota; kingdom Metazoa; phylum Mollusca; class Bivalvia; order Venerida; family Mactridae; genus Mactromeris; species Mactromeris polynyma. The sequence goes on from JASFXZ010000029.1 coordinate 4,529,572, forward strand.
TAAGGCAAGATCCACATAATTTTATAGTAAGGGCTTCGAGTTTATGTTGAAATGAATGGAAAATGCTATTTTGTATGTTGACAATGTTTGTTGTCAGGCAGCCATGATGATGAAAACAGATAAAAGTGTCTCATATCCCTTTATTGAACGTTAATGAAACTACAAAGTCAGTGGTCAGTTTAATGCACACAAGTTATATCGTGGTCAAAACTGAAGGAAAATTATATTGCATAGTTGTAAATCTACAACAAGCTTCATTGGTATCAAATACATACCATGAAATGCATGTCTTAATGAGTCTAGAAAAAATGTAACATAAGAAAGTACATATATTTTGCGGAAAATGTTGAGCTTGATACTAGTTGGAAAATACTTAACCATTTTCGTAAACATTAATCTCTCGGCGCATACATTTTGTTTCTTGCAATGGGTGATAATATTGCATTTATTATTTATTCAATGTTGTACTTTTCACTGTAATTTTGAATGCGAACATATTTTTAATTTCATAATGTATTAATTTAAGAGTTAACTACATTGATTTATGGATTATTCTCAGACAGCTCACACATTAACTAAGAAGGAATCTTCCAAAATATCATGCTGGGTCGAAACAAACATTGAACAACATAATTATGTTCTGGCATTTCGTTTTAGGTGTGAATTGTCAAGATGTATATCTTAATGTACATATTTTGCTTATTATTTTACACACGTAGTATAATGATGGAATAATTATTTGTAACTTTCATCTGCCTTATGAGATTTTGTTGCAAGCCAACCAGCTAAATTGTTAATAACTAATTTTCAAGTTGTGCATGTCAGAAATCCTTTGGGGATAAAATGTCTTAAAGTTCAAATAGCTGCATGTATATATCGAGGGTTCAACGCACTGAGCCCTCGATATATTCTACAACACATCGCAATGTTGAAATAGAACAATAACACAAATTGTAGTACAAAATACGTGCAGATTTAGGGATAATAATTTCTATCAAAATGACATTTGCGAGTAATTTAGCTTTTTGTCTTTGATCATGAACTTCCAGAAGACAACATGGACCAAGAACTCTAACTATATGCCTTGCTCATAGCTATTCTACAACTATGGAAAATTAGTATGCTGTAGTCAGAGGAGGCACTCATTTTTATTTTTGAATTGTGTCCCTTTTGTCATTGTAATTGTTTATGTGTCGTATATGCCTTCTAGTGTATATGTCTCATTTTGGGTTTGGTTCTGAGCTTTGTACGTGCCATTTCCTGCTTTACATCTATATTCACTTTCAATCTGTTTAATGTGGTTACAAGATTTTTGCTTTATTTACGTAGTCCTTGAGTAACCAGAAACCATTCAATTTTCAGGATGCTATTTTTTTTATTATAAGTTTTGATGATCCAAAACACCTTTGGCAGCTGGCTGACCTAAATGTCAAACTGAATTCCCGTAACTCGTTTTAGTACATATGACATAATTATGCACATTAGGCATTCCAAATAACCGAATAACTTCAAACATGGTGTGACATTTATTATATATTCATATTCATCCGACATTGTATGTGTCTGTGATATTATCTTGTAGTCTGGCTGTCATAATGTCATTGCATTTCTGCTCCTCATTCTTCCGACAATATTTTAACATGGTAAGTATTGCTGGATAGACAACTCTAGAAATAAACTAAAAGCATTTACAGTAATCTATACAGTGCAAATATTAGCATTTAGTTTGGTTTAAACTTATTTATTGTACACATGTGTGAAACAATTTTTACAACTAATTCTAATCACTCTCATTATGACTTCTTCCTGGGTTACTTACCAATACTCGTGGCAAATCAGGACTTGTGAAGTTTGGCATTTGAATATACGGAGATGATATGCCAAATGTGTGCTCAAATATGATAATAACAAAAATGAACTTGTTTACGACCAGAATGTGTCTATAATAATGCTTATGTTACCAATCTGTGACAGGATTTCCTTTCTTTATGTTCCTCCATTTCCCGTTGTCCTCTTTGTCAGATGTCAGCTTTCACAATGTCATATCACTCTGCCCGCTTTCAAACAGAATGCTCTCCACTCTATTATCCTTAGGTCATATCCGATGACAGTTATAATCAATTATAGCCGATAAATCCCATCAAAAAGGTATTTGTCACACTTCGCAATTTTCCTACGCAACCAATCAACCAGATGATATTGGCTTTTCATATAATGGCTGATTTATCTTCATGCATTGATTAGGAAACACTAGTATTTTATCTAGATATATTGAGACATTTGCATGATAAAAAGCTGAAACTTGTCTAGCGCTGTAAATGAATGTATTTTAATTGCTCCAATGGCGGCATTGGCAATCATTGATGTTTAGTTTGATAGCGTTGTCAAAGTGTTATCTGATAACCTTTCTGAAGCGCAGCATACTAATATATATGCACTTTTTAGGTATATGCACATGTCTGATTGAAATCTAAACATTTTATGTCGTTAAATGTTGTTCAATTTGTTGAAACGTACAATATTAAAACGATGGTGTGATGTTATGAACACAAATCTATGTTTTTACAGTTGATTTCTTACTTCAATTTTAATGATTGAATTGATTAACTGATAAGGTATTTGTCATACAAATGGAAACTATTTTGTATCCTTGTCTTGAATAATGTCAAGGTGCATAATACAAAGAATAGTTTTGTATTTCGCACGATTTTTGTTCATCATGATAACCCGTTTCCAATAAATTTTGAAAAATGTATTTCTTATTAGTGGTACTTATATATAAGCACAGGTTACTGCGTTCTGGTTCTATATGAATATGATCTAATTATACAGTATATAAACGTCTATCAAACGTCTAGACCTATTTCTCTAAGTTCAATGACTCGGATGGAAAAACCTTTTCACTGGTAAAATACCAATGGCGCTTATCTTGTAATTATCAAATGCGCCTAAGCCTTCGAAGTCTGTTATTTGTGCATGTTAATTGTTTCTTACAAGTGGAATGAACATTAAATGAATACATTCTGATTGATAAAGTAAACAGATTACATTTTGCCACTAAACATTATCATCGTTTCCAGTATCTGCAAACCTTAGAGCACAAACATCGACATTCTTGAGAACTTTGAACGAAAATTGTTTAAACGCGTTTTTGATGACTTCTATGTTAATCCGAGTGTCAGATATCTGATATATCCAGTTAGTGTGTGGGTGCTTTGATTCAAATTCAGTTACTGTCACAGGACTTTGAACAAAGCCGTAAATTCTATAACAATTGTAGACCAATATAATTCCAGTATTGTGATACGGGTTTGTCTTGTTTGTCCTTAAGTTTACAAATTAGGTTATTATTTTCTCTTTGTTCGCTGTTGTCATTTGCTGGTTTAATACCTCCGTACACTCTCCGGGTTTAATTGTTATAATTTGTGTCATGTTTAATTGGTAATATTATTTTGTTAATGTTAACATGTAAGTATATATAGTTAGCAGTGTAATGATCTAGCTTCTTCAACAAATTGACACTGGATTGTCAAGTTTCTGGTTCTTTGCATCTTTGATTATTGGTTTTGTCGGCTTTTCGAGATCTGTATTTCGTAACGCTGCCAATCATTAGTATGCTTGAGTATCATATTGATGGCACTTCGGAGTCCTACACCTAGAATTTTATTTTTAATCTTGAATTGATTTTCAGTACCAGGAATTTTGTCGGTTAATAACCCTGACTGTTGTCAGGAACATTTGTCTGTTTTCTTGATTATTTATAATATGTCTTTGTCATTGAACAAGACTCATGTGTAAATATTTGTAGTTGTACTGTGTGACATTTGAAATATCCATACATTAATTTCCGATCAGATGATTTGGCAATGCGGAAACATTTCAAAATAAAATACCCGTAGTTTTAAATCCTCAGATGGCTTCTTTATGTAACGATCTTTGTCAATATTGCTAACAAAGTATTGCGATTTTTCAGTCCAAGACTTTTGCAAAATGTCCGGCATATTAGCTGTTGTTGTTCTTGGACTAACAATGAATTTTGAAAGGACGATGATTAGCCCGGAGGTTGAGATGTTTTTGAACAGGTACACTGGTAATGGGCCATAGTAGTAAATCAGAACTTTCAATTATATGTATAAATATGCTTGGTAGCTAGAAACGCTTTTTTTGTTTATTGCGCATATTTTGTATATTTATAATTTTCGATATGTTAACATTATACTTATTATATTTAGCCCAACTTTACTTTCATTAATCAGCAACTATAGTGAATTCCGTACTACGTGGATAGCTCATAGTGTAAAACAGACACATCAATGATTATAAACGATTGAACAAGACTTTAAAGACAGCTGTAAGTTTGAAGAAAACACTTTCCTTTTCGTTGATTCAAGAGATTAAATGTGATCATGTTGTTTAACATACTTTTGTTCGTAAACATTTGTCATGTAATTGGAACTCAAATCAATCAAATGGTACCTGTGTTCAGGGTGAAGGTGGATATGCCCTTCGTAAGCGGCATTTCCTGCTCAAATACAACACTCCTTGTAATAAGGGATTATGATAAAATGAGCGCTGCTGTGGGATTTACAACCTCTTCTGTAAGTGACATCATTTCAAGAAAACGCAACATGTGATGTCACTATTTGCAAGCAGGAAACAATAGTTACTCCACATGTTCATTTCAGTTTCATATTGACATTTAGGGCATATATTGCTTACTGTCAGTACATGGTGACGTCACATGTGATGTTTTCTGGAAATGACGTCACTTAAAGAAGAGGTTGTAGAAATGGTACTGCGGCGCTCCAATGACATTCCACATATTGCTCTACTGTGCACACATTTAACACGGTTACGTCGTTATAACATGAATGATTAATATACATATATTATTAGTTGTCTGTCACAGAAAATCTCTACATAAGCGATTCACAAAGACACGTATTAAATTGTAAACACAAAGTCTGTCAGTCAATCTTTTGCAAAACATATTCTCATTGGCTATTTACCTCTCTGTTCTCGATTAATTATTAAAAACAGAGTATATTCATATGTTGAGCACAGTTCTTAGTTAAATATATCATACTCGTTTACTACAAACTATTTTTAACCAGGTTTTTGAAAAAAACCAGGTTATTAGAATGGTGTATGTCGTTGGGCGGGCGGGCGGGCGGGCGTCAAACTGGGTGGTTTCCGGCGAATAACTTGAGTTCTGTTGATCATATTGTAACCAAACTTGGTGTACAGTAAGAACATATGGAGAGCTCGCTTGGGATTGCTTTTGGGTTCGGTCCGACAAAGGTCAAGGTCACCATTACTAAAAATAGAAATTTGGTTTCGGGCGAATAACTTGAGTTACATTGATCATATTGACATCAAACTTGGTGTATAGTAAGAACATGTGGAGAGCTCGCTTGGGATTGCTTTTGGGTTTGGTCCGGCAAAGGTCAAGGTCACCGTTACTAAAAATAGAAATTTGGTTTCCGGCGAATAACTTGAGTTACATTGATCATATTGACATCAAACTTGGTGTATAGTAAGAACATGTGGAGAGCTCACTTGGGATTGCTTTTGGGATCGGTCCAACAAAGGTCAAGGTCACCGTTACTAAAAATAGCAATTTGGTTTCCAGCGAATAACTTGAGTTACATTGATCATATTGACATCAAACTTGGTGTATGGTAAGAACATGTGGAGAGCTCGCTTGGGATAGCTTTTGGGATTGGTCCAACAAAGGTCAAGGTCACCATTACTAAAACTAGCAGTTTGGTTTCCGGCGAATAACTTGAGTTACATTGATCATATTGACATCAAACTTGGTGTATAGTAAGAACATGTGGAGAGCTCGCTTGGGATTGCTTTTGGGTTCGGTCCGGCAAAGGTCAAGGTCACCGTTAATAAAAATAGCAATTTGGTTTCCGGCGAATAACTTGAGTTACATTGATCATATTGACATCAAACTTGGTGTATAGTAAGAACATGTGGAGAGCTCACTTGGGATTGCTTTTGGGATCGGTCCAACAAAGGTCAAGGTCACCGTTACTAAAACTAGCAGTTTGGTTTCCAGCGAATAACTCGAGTTTCGTTGATCATATTGACATCAAACTTGGTGTACAGTAAGAACATGTGGAGAGCTTGCTTGGGATTGTTTTTGGACCCATCCTGACGAAGGTCAAGGTCACCATTACTAAAAATAGCAGTTTGGTTTCCGGCGAATAACTTTTGTTTTGTTGATCGTATTGACATCAAACTTGGTGTATAGTAAGAAAATGTGGAGAGTATGCTTGGGGTTGCTTTTGGACTCGTTCCGCCAAAGGTCAAGGTCACCGTTACTTAAAGTAGCAATTTGGTTTCCGGCGAATAACTTTAGATTTGTTGGACATATTGACATCAAACTTGGTGTATAGTAAGAACATGTGAAGATCTCGCTTGGGATTGCTTTTGGGTTCGTTCCGTCCAAGGTCAAGGTCACTTAAAATTTAAAAATCAGTTTCCACTTGATATCTTCGCTATTCGTGGGTGTATTGACATCAAAGTTGTTGTATAGTTGTTGCATATATATATAATATATCTAAGTGAGTGTTTGTATGCATGTATCACCTCTGGCACCTTTGCAGCATTGATGATCATCAGGTATTCATCATACAAATAGAGCCTTGGTTACAAATAATTAGGTTTAAAACCTGGTTTGTGGGCATTGCCCATTTCTTGTTATGCTATTATTTCACTCTACACTTACATGGTCATTCAATTTTTTTTATAAATGTTGAATTCTATTTTTTTTCATTTATCGAAACATGACTGAACATTTTTCATTCCTTATGAAATAACATAACTCTATTTTAACTTTGATGAAACAATACATGATTGTGTTTCTGTAAGTATTCAGAATGAAATAAAAATATGTTCCATTTCATAAAATGTTTCTTATAAAAATGAGGAATAATGCTGTTTGTGCTAACACCTTTTTTATTGATTACCTGAAGTATTACCTCTCTATAGCAGCCCTCTCTTGGGCAACCACCTTTCCAATCTCCTAACACAGTGGTATTCCTTTACAAATAAAGTATCATATCGTTTTATTATCCTTTGATTTGTTTGTATTAGATACCGACATTGCCTTGGATAAATAAGAGAAATATGGCTAATCAAGGGTGTTAACTTGAAAACAAATCTAATAAAATAACTTTACGACTATGTTTTCAAGGTGTAACCATAATTTTACTTAAACAATTATCACCATGTGATATTCGTAAAGGCAGTGATTTATATACCTAAGGACAATATCCACTATACATTGCAACCTTCCTTTAACAATTGTAAAAAAAATCCTGTAGTGAGAGAATTTACGATAAATTTAGTCTCAAACAGCATAAAATTAAAAGCGTCTCCCAAATGGTGTTTATGTGGAGAAATTGGGCTATACATAGTGGTCTACAAAACTAAGAAGTATCCTTTATTTCAGAATAGAAATATATACAAAAAGATTTTGTTTTATATAAAAATCAATGCTAGCGAAACATATTTAACATATCACATTATGAGACAATAAATGAAATAGATGAACGATGCTCCAATGATGAAAATAATGTTACAGAAGTGTGCTTGAATTTTATGCAAGTGCCATTTTACACTTTTCGAAAAGTAAGTTCATCATTTGCACTGGAGACATTGCAAAATATCTAATTCCATTTAAAAACATTTGAGTATGAATTATATAAATATAAAAATCAATATAAATCTTTCAACTTCGTGTGTTACAGCGTGGTACTCCATTAAAAGTCTGTGAATTACTAATAATTTATGTATTTTAACAATAGAATACCAATACTAATAACCAAATAATTATGCTGTAGGATGTTAACTTTTGTAAACATCTATTATCGAACATCTAGAAACTCGACCATATCACTTTCCTTCAGTCACCCGCGAACACGCCCTGGTAATCAGACGCCGCAGAGACACACTTTTTGAACAACAGTGTGTAACCTTTCTTAACATCTGCCATTCTGGATGAATATATCAGTGGAGAAAAGAAAGCATTTAGATAAAACATTCTCTCTAGGACTTGTGCGGTTATTGTGAAGCATCGATTTCTGTTTGGAGATTCCTGAATATAAAATGAAATGAACTGATATGGTCCAAAACAAATAAGAAAAGCAAAAACCACTAACATTACATTTATCACGCCCCGAGTGTTAGATGGCTGGCGGCTATTTGACGAGGAATTGGTGGCATTTACAGCTAGAAATATTATTATCAACAGCACAATCAATACTGGAATGCTTATAAATATGGATACCTTAAAAATCCAATTGAACGAACGTATGTACAGGAATTCCGGATATATAGAGCAACTACTTCCATGCATGTGAACACTATTGGACTCCGGTAACGTTATAAAGTTGAAAACAATAGCTACAGAGGCTATCACAAGTGAGATAAATGCGTTGATGATAAGCAATTTGTTGGTCCTCCCTTTAGTGACAATTGATGCGTATCCAAGTGGATTAGTTACTGCTAAATATATATCCAGAACTATCGAAACTACATTGAAATAAATGTACAAATATATCACACATTTAAGGACTTCAAACAAGAGGCATGTTGAAACGTATCCACTCCCGGCGGGATTTGTATAATACGTTATCATATAAACAAAAAAGTTCATAGAAAATATGAAGTTGGCGACACACAGGCTTAGCACAAGACGCAAGTTCGGTCTTGAAGACCATGGTAAATGAACAAGAGCTAGTATTGTCGTGATGTTCAACACCATTGCTGCTATTGAAGCGATGAAAACAAGACCATTTGTTACGTCAAAGATCACTCCATCTACATACGTCGCGGTCGTTGCATTGACTTCCATAATACTTAATAAGACGATTGATGTTTACAAGACATTTTCTGTCATTGTGAAGGTATCGTTCTCATCCACAATGTACGTGAATATCGTGTATTTAACTATGAATTGAAAGTCACACTTGTATTTAATACGAAACGCCTTTTCAAGACGAAAAAATTCCTCATTACACACCAGCAGTCACACGTCTTTTACTCCACTTCAGTTTGACTAAATTCCTTTGTAACAAAATTTCTCTTACTCGGCACACTGTTCAGTGACATTTATTCCGTCGTGATATTGTCGCTTTTCCGTAATAATAACTGAATGACGTGATCTTTTCATGCGCTTCGAATCACCGCGCATTATTTAAGCTTTTGTTGCTGGCTCTGTCTGCATTTTTTTGTGTCTGATCTTTCAATCAATTGTATATCTTGCAGCAGTGGAAATAACATTTGTAGTATCGCGTACTTTCCGGACATTAATGCTTCCTTGTTTATTCCACAATTTGCAGTTCCGTCTCACAAATCATCCGATGATGAGCAAACTAAATGTTTCTCCCGAGGGATATTACTTGTTCGACTCTTCTCTTCTGAAATATACATTAGAAAACATAAATATAGTGTACAGTAAATTTCAGAATATTCCTTTAGAACAAAGGTGGAAATAAGGTATATTAGTATTTTAGATTGTAGTATTTACGACAATTAAAAATGTGCATATAAAGAATATGAATTTCTAAACAGAAAACAATAAATGTGTGAGTGTGTGACTCTTAAATAGACACTAGCACAGCACAGGGCTCACTTTTTTACAGTTTCAAAAGAAACACATCGTGCAAATATTTCATTATTTTCGTAGCCTAAAGACTGTATCGTTAAACAAGAATACAATCCACTGCTAAAAATACTGATAAATAAACGAGACTTATATACAGAATTATTAAAGACAACAGTCACAAGATTGTTAAAAATAAGACTGCTATAAGTTCACGATAAATATATTATTAACACTCCATTTAGGGCCATCCTGTATTTGTAGAGAAACAAAGAACAGTTCACTGCGGACTATGTGCGTAGGATATTAATATATTTTGAAGGATGGTGTTGGTAGCATATGTTGAAGACAGAACGACAGTTGAAAAAACAAAATGAGGCTATACAGTGACAAAGAAACTAATTTTCACTTCCCCCTCACTGCTTACTTCAGTACATAAACGATATTTACTGTATTGATGAAGATACAATTGAACGATATATCCATGAATCAGTACGGATCTATAAACTACGCATTTTGTGATCATAGTGTGGCAACCGTTGAGATATTGCACCGCTATCTTTTCACGCGATTGACAACAGTGTTTGGCACCGTTTGAGTTGATGTTTGAAAATGACGTCTACATCAGCGATGTTATTAATTAAGTCAGAGATGAAGTCCATTGGTATTGTGATAAATGCTTTACTCTCCTGTATATGTATTAAGCTACGGAATTTGTTAACACCCACTAAACACAACTCAGTGATTGTTTATTTCAGAATTATTTTGAAATACAAAACAGACACACTATAAGTACCTCGTTCTGAGATATTTATCGGTAAAACATACGCTTCCTTTCATCTTAAGTACTGTATATCTATTAAATGGATTAACAAAAGTCATTTGTTGTCTGGTGTAAGTGTTGGTTCCTCATTATATAGCTGTGTTATTTTATTATTCACACATTTTATATTCAGTAGAAACATTAACAATATGTGTCACGTACTTAAAATATTAACCACCGATGAATGTACAGAATATGATAAACTTACGATATTTTTTCTCAGTTTTACACCAATTTTCCATTTATTGCCGACTTAGATTTTAAAATCCTTGCACGTTCATTTCCAATTTCTGTAGTAAAATTTATCCGTAAGAGAAATTAATATACTTCGAAGCATGCTGTGGAAGTCTGTTGAGGTCAACCGATATCTTCAAACATTGACATTTAAGTTTCAAGGTGACGGCATAAGGTAACACCATTTGTCAGTATGATATACAAAATACCTGATAGTACATGTATGTTCATATTAGCAGTGAGAAAGACACATGAAAGGCTACATGTAACAAGGTTTCCCAACATAAATCCTTAGGTTAGGTGAAGAGGGTTTAAATAACACCATAATGAAGTGGGCATGAGAACAACACAGAACTACAGAACAATTTAACATGAAGTGGAACTAAATTACAACAAATGTACATAACGTCATCACAGCATGTCAGTACAGAGCTAGGTTCTCTGTTTGGCGAGTGAGTGTTAATACCCAAAGGTGTTTGTTTCAGTTTATTCTCGTGAGTATTTTCTATTCTGACGAGTTTGGCGAGTTTGTTCGGAATATTGTACATCATTTGCATTTTTACTGCATGAAAAATGGAACTGAGTATTACCTTGAACGAAGATCGCTTAAATAACGACACTTTACATTATGCATTGAACATTTATCACAAATATGAAGAGACAGATCTGGAAAATTGTTCCAGCCCATAATCCTAGATTCCCAAAATTTGATGCCGCGTGATTAATGTCTTGTTTGAATACTGAGAACATCCTGGAGGTCTCATAAACAAAATATATTGGCAAGAATACATGGTATGTAGTAAAGATCAGTGGGGGGGGGGGGGGGGGAATGCTTACACGTAAAGTAAATATTTCTAGTAGCAAACACTACTTGGCAAATAATTCAGACATAGTTGTCAGTTGGAATTGCCTCATCGTTTACAACGGACATGACATTATCTTGTTGTATTACGTCTTTGTCAATGGTATGGAAATTACAAGATATTACTTAATTAAGTATTTATGCTTCTATTTCCCTTTTACGATGATTTTCATCCGTGATAGGGGATACTAAAAGATGAAGAATGGGTTTTTGCGTTGGAAGTTTTTATACATGTTTCTGATTAATACTGAAGATAAATGTTATCCTGAGGCAATTGTTTACTCGGTAACAGTATTAATTTCTCAAAGGTCATGGGTCAATTCACTAAAAAGCTTTAAAATTGCGTATTTATGTGTTGTTACTCGGCAAAGATATTTATAGCAAAATTAACATTAAGTCGTACATAATCTATGATAGCATTAACCTTGTTTGCAAGAGAATTGCTTAAAGCTGAGCTAGTTCGGAAAAGTTTTAAATTGCCTTTAAAACATTGTTATGCTACAAAACAAAAAAATATTTTTAAATGATATTTTGTATGAGCCTTGTGGGGCATATTCGGATCAATATCGTTATCATCTGGGTTTGGAATACCATAACAGTATCGGATAATAACATCATGAATTCAGATGGATGTGGCTTAGCACTGTTTAAGTGATTTATAGTTCACGCCAGTATCTGAAGTTTGTCTACATTGTATTGCTATGTAACAATATTTATAGTAGCTCGCAGTCGATATACAACAAACCATATGTCATCTACCTTATCTTTTTTTCTGTCCTCTGCATCAGGGTCTCCTTTAAATGTGGAAATACATAGTCTTCGTCTCTTTTCCATATTTTTTCGAAATGTGTATATTCATTAAAAGGAAGTATTCAGAAAGGTTTTTGCAACAATTTCACAGTAATAATTCCGAGTCAATACCCACCCTACTGAATATACAATAGTTATAAGTCTCCTACGGCTGTTCCCTGGTTTTGTCACATTCGTCTTCAAAAATCTCATTGTGTTAATTTGTTCTGTTTTGTCTGTCAGAACATCTCATTTGTAATGTAATTTATCACGCCATTCAAACATCCATTTAAGATGCACAAATTTTATGGAGATTAGAGTTCGTTTCCAGTGATATTTTTTACAGTTGCCTTGTTTCTATAAATTGTATGACATTTATGCAAACATTCGCTGAAGACAATTGTCGCCTTAATTTGATTATGCTACGCTTCTAACAAGTACAAATACCATACGTTAGAAGATGTTCTAATTGGGATATCAAGGATTTGGTCATTAAAAGTAAATATAGAAGTGAATATTAATGGGGAATATATCATAATTAAGGTTCAAGATCAGGTACACTAAACATAACCCATTTCAGGAATATCCCATTAACTCCAATGTAGGAACGTCACAAAATGTAATGAGTGTTGTCCTGTTTTTATGGCCGTAATCTGAATGCCTTTTATTTTGGTAGATTGGATAATTTACAAAGGAACACTAGGTAGAACATTAGAACCTAGAATTAATCAGCCAGATCATAATGAAATTTGGAGCATCCTATCTCAAATCATTGCAGAATTATCTCCCCATTGAACGTTTTAATTAGAATAATTAAGTTAGCTGTTTTTAAGGGTAACACTTTTAAGAAAGTCAGTCTAAAATTGTTGTCTGTTACATATTAAGTATTTTTATTGAGCTAAATTGTAAAACCCTTTTTTGAGGTAATTTGGTGTAATCTGTTATATTTTATAAGACTTGTATTACAGTAAATGATACGAGAACGGAAATTCTGGGAATTACTACGCAGATTCCAAATGTACCACGGAATTACCAGAGGCAAACGACTTGCCAACTCTGCATAAATGATCGATTGATCAATTTAAGTGCAAAACTATTTTAGCGAATTAAAATGTTGAAATTACAGATCCTTCAGAAATATTTACGAAGAGGGCTAAAGGCAAATCTGTCACTAACTGCAGGTGTACGCCAACGTGTAGATGTTGTTTATATATAAAATGTAATCGGAAAGTTATTACACTATCCCTATTTCAAGATGCATAAACAGTGTAGCAGTTCTTATGTCAGATATAAAATGGATGTAACCACACAGTGAAATAAAATATGTTTCTTAATGTGGATAAGTCATTTCTTCTGCATGTTTCGCCTCTTATTTGCCGTTAAATAGTTTACTCCTTGATGTTCACACTTCATTGTTCCAAAATTAAAATATTCCTTGTTTCCTTCCGTTTATCTACTCACAGATACATGTATTGCTCGTACCCAAAATATTTTAATCGCAAACGTAACTGCGATTTATGACTTCCTTCTGAAACTCAGCACTTTGACTAATGGTACAGATTTCAGACATGTATTGCAGAGAGTAATACAATGTTCAGTTTAATGCGTTTATCTCCAAAATACTATCTTTACCTTTAATAGATGGTTCCCGCATCTACAATATTGACCTCCCTTACTCTAAAAAGTCAGCAATTTTTGATAGGCAAAACTGATAAGCACTTATAGGAGTTATTCCCAAATGTGTGATAATTATGAGAATACCAAGAGAAATTGCATGTGACAAACACTTTTCCTTCTCTTTTCTGAGCCCTCTGCCCACCAAGAGAAATTGCATGTGACAAACACTTTTCCTTCTCCTTTCTGAGCCCTCTGCCCACCAAGAGAAATTGCATGTGACAAACACTTTTCCTTCTCTTTTCTGAGCCCTCTGCCCACGTGAGCATAATGAATAAATATGACTTTTATATATATATCTGATTATTTTATTATCGTTTACATTATATTCACTATAAACTTTAAGGAAATTTGACTATCAATATGGCTGACAATGCAGAACAAGGGAGGTAAATATTGTAAATGTGGGAACTATATATTGCATCATTCACGGAGAGGGCCTTGTGTCAATATTACCTTTTATGTCATATTTACATTCAAATATTAAGGATAGATGAGCATTTAATCTCATTTGGTTTTTGTTAAAAGAATAAAGAAAACTATACTACAGTCTTCGAACCTCACAGCCTAATAATGTTCCTAATATGTCTCGTGCAATTGACTTATTGAATCTGTAGACGTTAATTTACTGTAATCTATAAAAGTCATAAATAAATATACTCTGTAGGTATTTCTTCCTCGATAATCATTGTCACGATTGGCGTGAAATTGTTCATCTTTCTGTAGCTACTGCAGATTTCTAACATATGCTCATTTGCTGAGTATTTTCAGTCGTTCCTGAAAACCCAGGTCATTAAATATAATTGAACAATTACTTGGGAAGTATGACAAGCATGATCATGTTTAATTACTTGGTTCTTGAAAATAGCATCAGTAACTCTATAAGAGTTTATATTTATATAAGTCAGTTAAATTTATTGACCATGAAAGATGATATTATCACCGGGTTAATTATAAAATAATAGAGACAATATTGAGAATGACTTTATTTATAGCTCCAACCATTCGTCTCCCCTTTAAAGCTGGGGGTACCTGTTTACTGAAATAATTATCTCGCTGTATCCTCTTTTATGATTAAAAAATAACCACTTGCCAGACGAACTTCATTTTTTGTCAAAGTTTTATGTACTCATATTAAATTTCAATATGCAAAGATATACAGGTGGTCATAAATTATCAAATTCATCAACAGAGTTTTCTGAAAATCGTTATATATTAGCCTATCAATTTAGGGCAGACGTAGGAAACCTGTAAATAATCAATGTTAACCATGGTTACAATATATGTATATCTTATTGTCCTAGGAATTATCCTGTGTGTTAAGTTTAATCTCTGTTGACTGAAGTCTTCATTTCTGCTTATACTTTTTTGTCTTGTTCCAAATATATTGATAGCACTTAGTCGCCCCCGCTCTTGCTTTAAATGCTGTTATCATTTCATCCACCAGGGATAGCACTTAGTCGCCCCCGCTCTTGCTTTAAATACTGTTATCATTTCATCCACCAGGGATAGCACTTAGTACTGCGTGGGGAGGCACTGTCTTGTGTATGTGGCATTCCCTGTAGTTACGTATTATCTCTCTTTTAGTATATTTAGCTTTGCTTTAATGAATATAGTGTCGCAAATAGTGAGAAGCCATACCCACTAGTCTACAGGTCATTAAATCCAAATACTGTGTTATCTTTTCTGCCCTGATTCTCGTTAGCAGTATTTTATGGCAACAAGTAAACCCCAAAAGAGTAATTACAGATCATTGTTTGGGATCAATGGAAGCTGGTATTTAGAACTAAATGTTACACAGATGAAAGCGTACCCAACACAATGATGTTATTCCTACTCAACAATTTGGCTTTTCATTTGTTTGTTTTAAAGGTCCAGCGATGTTGTGACTTTTAATCATAGACACATATATATAAGATTCAAAATGAATAAAGAAGTCAAGAAGGAAACTCGACATATAGAGTGCACAGCCACCCCAAAAATGCAAGGGGGTCATGATAGAAATATATACAGTCGGACCTGGTTTATTCGACAACCGTCTATCCGAATACTTGGTATCATCTGAAATAAATATCAGGTCCTGATGTATCTTCTTAGGCACGTCGAATTGAAATTGACTTCGAAACTATGGATAAGTGGAAATGAAATTGAATTTGAATGAACGAGGTCAACTGTATGTACATGTTAACAATTACGAATTAAAGGGGGCCGTGAGACACAAACATTATTTGTATGTTCGGTTGTTTAATGTTTAATAAATTTTTGTTCGTCTACAAATTATTTTACCGCAGCTCAGATTATTCAAGAATATAAGACAGGTGAAAGCGAGTTAAAAATGTTAACCAGTCTCATTAACGGAATGTTAACACCGGCTTATTAACTGAACAATAATATATATTTGCCAACCGCTAGAAGCAATGTTTACCATACAAGAAACGAAAATAGCTGAATGTCTACATACATACACAAATTATAATCAATATAAACAAAGACAGAACAGACTCATTCTACTGCTTGAAAGTACATCGGTAATTTAGTCCACCGTAAAAACTTTTTGATGCATGAATTCTGTAATTGCACGTTTCATTTAACGATAATTATTGCGGAAGAATCAGCGTGTTTTGATTATTTGCCAAAAGCTAACAACTTGTGTAAGATTTTTGTAAGATTACAAAGTGTTCACTTCAAGTACGAGTATTATTTTTCATTTATACTTTAATGATCAGAGATGTACGAATATTACATGGAATACTTGGCATACTTCAATAGGTTTCATTATGATAAGACAACTTAATACAATAAAATGTATAGTTATTTGCAGTCAAAGTGTTGATGAAAACCATTCTTATTAATGACAATTTAACTAGCATATAAATATATATTTTGAAATAAGTTGTCTTTGTTGTTCAAAGTGGAGATATGGTCCTTGCTGTGATTAACATGACCTGTTGAATGACCTCAGTGCTTTCTTCGTTTGATGTAACTTGCTTTATTCTGTTTTGCTTAAGCGTATGACTCGTTGACCAAACAACATATAATATGTATATTATTCCGTTTAATATGTTGTGCACAGGAAATTTGATCTTAGATTCAATAATGAGGAGGTATGGATTTGTATCTGAATCAATGACTAATCACCATCTGCATACCAACCCACTTCTCAGACCTCACCGACGTCCGTCTGCAATTTAAAGCGCAATGCCTCACACTTAACTATGTCTGAAAACAAGCATTCAGAATTTTCCTAGATCTTCATCCAAAAATCTTACTAGATAAAAATAAACAAGTTACACTGAATATGCATGTTGTTAAAGATAATGTTATGGTTGGACTTCCATTGAAAGAGAGAGTAAGTTTCTACGGGGAACCCCACGTACATTAGACATTGCCTCTCCACACAGCCCTCCGGAAAAACAACAATCCATAACACGTTTGAGAAGGGTCAAACGTAAGGGAACAGGGGCGCAAGGAATGGCCTGACCGACCATTAGGGATAACTAGGAGAATCAAAGAGGACAAACAGGGGGAGAAAAACAAATGTCCTTTACTCAAATAAAATTGCTTCTCAGTCTGAGCCGGTTACATGGGGCTTTTTTTGTCCCACTGACAAGTAGCTTGTTTATAACATACATTTCAGTAGTGTATAAAACATGGTAATCGAGATCATGAACATTCCCATGACCTTGATACACAAACTGATACATCTGTGCGATTGTCATTTGTTGATAGTAAAACCATATTTGATTCTGGTAAATGGCTTTAAGATTTGAAAAATAAAATGTTTAGGTTTCGATGGTCATTTCATATTGGTATTTATGATGTATTGTCCCTTGAATTGCGATAATCGGATTTAGCTATATAGCGTCTTGCAATAACACTAAGGTTCTCAATCCTGGATGTCAGAAAAGTGTTCAAATGTAATTTAGATAATACGTTCGTTATCTTCTTCTCATAAATAATTCAAATTTCCTTCATAGTACAATGTACTTATATCACACCATCATCTCATGGGAAAATAACGTTATTTCAGTCTACGTCATGTATGATGATAATCAATCTGAAGTTGCTATTTTTGTCTTATCTAGTTTAGTATATCATGTGCTTGCAGTTTGTAAATATTATTGAAGCCTCTTTCGACACGTGACAATTGATATGCACCAACTGCATGCATTGGTTATTGTAACATGGCACATTCAGCTGTACTTTTGTGTCTGTGAATAATTATATCTTAATTTTATTAGCTAGCTGTTACATCAATTCATACCCACAGTATTTTTACTGACAGGTCCAAGGCTGTAAATCGCTGTATGGTTATTGTTTCTATTTATGTTTTAGATGTATGTTAAATTCCCCTTTCCCAATGTACTGTTCTTTCACTTGATATAATAAACATGTTCTCCCGTCCCCTTGCAGCCTATTATTTCTTGACTTGTTCCGTGATGTTTCCTATCCATTGAATACTTCCCCCCCCTTGTTTTTCTAAATTTCCCTTAGATGTTATTTATGGTTGGCCAGACCATTCATTGAACCCCTATTCCCATACATGTTTACCCTTGCACCCATATTCCTAACATGTTTACCCTTGCACCCATATTCCTAACATGTTTACCCTTGCACCCATATTCCTAACATGTTTACCCTTGCACCCATATTCCTAACATGTTTACCCTTGCACCCATATTCCTAACATGTTTACCCTTGCACCCATATTCCTAACATGTTTACCCTTGCACCCATATTCCTAACATGTTTACCCTTGCACCCATATTCCTAACATGTTTACCCTTGCACCTCATCTGAATGCCTAAACATGTTTTGTAGACTGTTGTTTTCTTGAGGGTATGTGGGCATGTGGCGTTCTCTGGAACAATTTAATCTCTCCTTTAAATTGATGCTTTCAGTTAACTATGCATTTACTACAAAAATACACATTTAGACAGCTAAGAAATCATTTGATGTTGAAAACGCAATGCACTCTGTTGATTGATGGATAGGCAGGCAATTATTACTTCAAATTGTCAATCAGTTGCTGTAATATTATGTAATATTAACAGTACAAAAATAAATGCTTTAGAATCTGATGAAATTGATCGAAGATTTTTAAAAGCACACTTGAATTCTTTGATACGTATGGAGTAATATTGAAAGCATACAGGACTCCTCATCCTTCTATGTAACCAGATGAAACGCTTTTTCGATCAATGAACTAAATACCCTTAGCTACCTGTGACTCCTTGAGGACAAACTTGGTGAAAATAAATGTCTTGGCAATACATACCGAGTTTGTAAATTAACATACTGTGTAAAAAAAATGCATTTTATAGGCCTATTTTACAATGAACACTGGTTAGGTCAACTGGCTGTCGTTGTGAATTCTCGAAAAACAGAGTAAAACTCAAACACAAGATTACCGACGTTGCAATGCGGAAATACGTTGTGACAGTTTTAGTTGTACAAGTTCATATAAGTACACTTCTAGAAAAGTCAAATTACCATTTGATTACAAGGTCCTTCCGTTTATGGGATCAATACAGGAATTCATATTCAGATAAATTATTCATTTATACCTTCGTTCTTAAGTATAAACAGTGGTTGATTGTAACAATCTGTCTTCGACTGCTTGAGGAAATTGTATGCAAATGTGATACAAAATGAAATATAGCTGATATGCGATAATGTAACGTACACATTATTATGATTAATTGATGTTTTAAGTGCATAATAGTGTACCTTTAGAGAAAAAAGTGGCACCAATTGTTGTCTTGGCATTGTTTCAAACCAACATTCATATTGTTGTACATTATCGTCGGTGCTTGTTTCATGCATCATTTCAGTCCTGATATTTCAGTAGAAAAGAACAGAGAAAAGCAATGAATACATATGAATACATACAGTTAGTTCACACAGAATAGTTTAGGCAGACTTGTTTGTCTATCACACTACGATAAGTTTCTCGTAAGAATATGACAACACAACTGTTTATAATGAATAAGCCAAAGTGTTGTAACCTCTTGTCTACTGTTATACGAAAGTAGTTCACACTAGATTTCCTTAGTATAATTCTTAGTATGTTCTCTTTCAACAAAAAAACTCCCTGTTATAATGTTGATAATTTTAATAAAAAGTAACCAAAGATAGATTTTAATTAAATGTTTTTAAATAATATACTGCATTGCACTATCAAGTTCTGTTCAAGATATGCATATATGATATCACAGTCCTTATTCCATGATTGCAAATCAATATCGTCTTCATTAGTTCAATTTTCCGTAAGACGCACTACCCTCAATATCAAGTGAACACTCTCCAGGTATGAAGCAGATTAGATGCCGCATTACTGACAAACGATATGTATTGATATCAAACTCAAGTGGCAACTTTAAGCTTACATTTACTGGCTGCCGAATAGGTTTCCACATGGCCTGAAATTACATTTCTCTATGGAACTGTCTGCTTGGTATATCATAAATATTGTTAATGGAGATATTGATGCCACATATCCCAATCTCTTTGTTTCTATGTGATATTGGCTTCACTACTAGCTAACAGAGTACTTGGAAAGTTAACTTTAAAGTACTCGTATACATTTGAAAAGTTTTAGTCCCATCCTTTGATTTAAGAATATTTCGTTTATGTGGAAAAAATGAATTTCACTATCTACTCGAAGGTGATCACTTTAACGTTTCAAGAATAAAATGCATCCCCAAAACTTTTTATCATCACCATACCATATTAAAATTACAATTGCTCATGGACTAAGACTTAACATTATAGTGGAATAGTGGTTAGCATAACGAACCGGCAATCCGTAAACCCGGGTTCGAATCCCCGTAGCGCCATTGACCGACTTTTCGTGTTCCTCAAAAATGACTTTATTTAAATAACATAAAAAACTAGGAATCTTTGTGTGCTCATGAATGAAATTATTTGTAAATTTAAATAAATTCCGGACTTGAAATATCCGAAAATAACATAATTTTCTTGTATACATATTTTAACAAAATTAGAATACAAATAGCTTCTGCCGCAATATTCATTTATGATATATGTGTTGTTCAGTTGTGTTTCTTGTGCATGGTGCCTTGATTTTCTAATTGTATTTACCATTTACCGTTGTATTAGTATTTTGTTTATATATTTAGACCTTGCACTCAATTAAAGCTTGAAGGAGGATAATGGTTTGATGTTTGCTTGGTCATATTTTGCTTAAGTCTACCTGTATTTCAAAATATGTTTTTTTAGAAGGCACCGTTATCCCCCTCTGATGTCTAAAACATAATAAGCTGCTATGACATTAATTCTTCCCCATTTCACTGCCCAAAACTAATTCCATAGACAGTGATACCAATTCAATAATTTGTTTGATTTCTCTATACTATATGAATAGTGGACAGTTTGAAAAATCCCTTTAACCAATGAAAATAATTCGAAATGATTTGGTAGAGATAATTATTCTGTGACCAACTACAACTACCACTGAAAGGATTGTGATAGATCTAACATGTCATTGAATTCGTATTTGCTTTACGAACATTTCTATCAACGTTTTATAAATTATAAGTGATGACATTCTGTAATCAGGAGAAGAGTATAATATTTATTTATAATGACATGGTCAGATACTTCCTTACAACCACCTTTCTAACCAATTAGTTATGGGAAACATTTCTCAGAAAATATATTCCTTAAGGTACTCGTGAAAGGTTATTCTTGGTCTCTAGACCGTGTCAGTTCAAATGAATATGATGTACTGCGTTGATTCAGTACAGCTAATTAACGAAGTATGACATTACAGCACTAAACACAAAATAAGAAGAACTTAATTAACCGAGTTATCAGAGTTTTATCTTTCAAGTTTACCCAAGATATTTGCACCTAATAAATGTAATATCAGAGCATGTTGAAACATATTAACATTGGCATAATTACAGTGATAAGAAATCTGCAATTATATGAATCTCTTCAAAGTGCAGCATTAAATATAACATATTTCCTAAGCACTTCGAATGTTTTTCGTTCAGGGAGTATTTGCAAACTTCATTCGATAATGTGATTCACTTCAAACCCTCGTACAGATGAGAAACTTATTTTGATATCAAAATGTTTCTGTAATTACATAAAATACCGATTGAAAAGAAATTAGTAAAAAACATTTGATACAGAGCATGATTGACTACGAACTCTTAATACCTTTACTGTTTACTGGTCATATTTACAATTTGCTGTTTATATCCTTGAGTTGTACGGGTGTTGTTGTGCTTCATGGGTTATTGTGCCTAATTTAGGGACGATCAATGAAGTTCGCCATTCAACTCAAGACCTTGGGATCTGGAGTCAGGCGCTCTAAACCACAATACCTCCCATATTGCTTAGAGCTTATAGTTTATGTATTTGTCTTTACCACGACGACATAATTTATTATACCCTTTAGTTGTTTTGGTCTTTGAAACCGATTCATATATAAATAATGTTGTTGAAGTTACTACAGAGGGTCATCATTGCACCATAGCAAAATTCTGAACTGTTTATGGCCAATACATAATTGTGTTTCCAATGTTGCTTTTACATAAGCGCACTTGTGTTTCCACCCGGTCATTTCGTGCTATCAATATCTGTTCCGAAAAGGAAACATGTTCGTTAGGTACATAGATCACATACATGAAGATGACAAAAGCACATGGTAATATATGTATAATATTTGTCAACAAAAGCATAGGAACCTTTGTAATTGACATCTGTTGTCTTCATTTCTGTTACTCAGGCTTTACAATGTTATCATATTTGTATCGGATATGCTTGCAAGCATATTTGCTAGGAATGCCTTCCAAGTATTTGGTACAGAAATGGTTGATGTATTATTTATCTAAATAATGGTAGCATTTGGTTTGAATATTTCATGAGTGCAGAAGTCCAGCTGTCTGCTGCATAGTTTCTGTGATTGCATCTCACTTAGTTTTAACATTTTAATATTAATTATCTTTGCTAAACATACCTTCCAATGCTCACTTATACGTGTGAACATACTCTCAGGGAGATGTATTAATGAATATATTATGATCATATACGTTGTGCTGCATAATTGATAAGCGTTTGTATATCGTTGTACTAGTAAGCATTTTTACAAATGATGTATAACCCGCTACTATATGTAATTATTCTAGTGTTGAAAAGCTTGTTTAATGTAGTTTATATGTATTAATGCTTTCACTTGTTGGCATTGAACTCGACATTGGTACACCTTAAGAGCTTCTCCTCAAGATGTTTTATTACTACTTTAGTATACATTATTTGTGTTTACCGACATTTTCTTCATTAAATGAATATAGTTATCCTCAAAATACTTACATCATAATTTCTTTCTTACGAATCTGTCTAGTTGTTTTAATTTATTATTTTATGTATCGTAACCCTTTGGGACATAGTTGTACATACCTTTTTAGGGGACGCATTTGTCTGTTTTATAAAATGGTCTTATTTCTGTCTGTAAATACATTGTTTCTCAGTCCATTAATCATCAAATGCTTATTTTATCGATTTCCATGTAATATAGGCTGAATTACCCTAGGTTATAATGAATACATCCAAATGTAGCCTATAATCTTTGTTCCATTTCAGAGAAGCAAAATATTCTTTATTATTAAAGATGAAAGTTATTATTCCTGTACATGTTGTCTCTTTAACACGGATGATATTATTCATAGTGACAAGTAAATGGAAAACAAGAATTTGGCTTTGATTAATGTACTCCGAAAAAATGAAAACATGATATATGTGCTTCAACTCTGATTATTTTATTTAAATAACAGCTCAGTGAGACACCAACAGTCTTGAATACTTTCAGTTATACTGATGTTTTGTTGGTAATTTCGTTGAATTTTCAGATGACATAAAATTTCAATCCAAGAATTAATGACATGGGGTCAAAAATTTGATTCCAAAAATGAGCGGCTTCATTGTTTTTCATTTTTTTTATCAACTGAATGAATTGATGGGAACTTGTTTGTAGTGTATGAGGCTGCCATGTCTTAATGTATGCAATAATATGAATTCTCATTAGATTGACGTGATATCTAACGACGTCGGTACATGCCGATGACTTGCCTGTTTAGAACGATCTTTGACGGGTCCATTATTGATATACAGAGCTGTGTCCCGGAAGCAAACAAAATGTTGTGCTACGTCAGTTACCATAGCAACAGTCTGCAACACATCGATAGCTTGATTTGTTTGATTTTTTGAAAGACATCGCTTTGTTTTACGAGATCCATCAATCATACAAGTTTGATTTTCTTGTTGATTATGGTAAACAGCATGTGTTTCTGTTATGAAAAGAATAATAATACTTGGGCACCTGCGTAGCGTTGAAAACCTAAAAGGGAACGGCGTACTTCTCGTAGTTGGTAAACCTGCCCTACGTTCAGTTACGGCTACCTGAGCCCTATCGTTTCGTAACGTTTTACAATTTGGTTCCCGTGTGCAGCCAATGTGCTATGGTGGGCTAGGGATAAAATACAAAACGTTCGCCACTGATAGCCGTAACTGAACGCAGGGCTGGACTACGTGTATACCTGGACAAGATCCCCGCGAACATCCATTGTATCGAGAGTCCAATAATTAAATAATTTCCTTTTCACCGGGTCAATAGGACGAATACTTTAAACTTTTGTTGAGTATACATCAATTTGCGAAGGTAACGTCTTATTAATGTTGACATTGTCGGTCTCGTCGTCTCGTATGTAATTCACTTTCGAGTGTTCTAGCAAGCATAAAAAATCCCACCGAATCTCCCTATTGAATATAAGATATCAGTATCTATTTACGAGAATATAGTAAACAAGCTAAAACTGATATTGCTAGCATCATTCTTTGTAAGAAGTGTTTACTTTGTTGTTTGCAGAGATATGTGGAGAACACTAGAACAGTGAATAGCGTAACATTTGAACAAAACCTAACCAAAGTATTTGGAATGCCATGGATACAGTCCTTTTCCAAGTACAGAGTTCAAAGAAGCCACAATTGTTTATATTTCTGTTCACTTATTGCCCTGAATGCTGAAGATTCAATATTATCATATTGATAAAACAAAAACTGAGATAAATACTAGGGACAATTTTGAGTCAAGGAATTAAAATCTGTATTTATATATTTTAACTTATAAGCATTTACTTCATCCATTCGAATTAGTCTCAACACACTGTAAAACACTAGCAATCTTGCAAACCATCCACTCTCTAAATGCGTCTTTATAGTGTACAACGGGTATACTCTGTAGACGATCAAATATGACAGAACTCGGCCAACATTTGTTATGCCTCCACTCTGAAGGGGGGGAAAGGGGGCTTATAGATTTGCCCTTGTCTGTCCGTCTTTCCGTCTGTCAAAAAATCTTGTGTCACTCATATCTCCAAAAGAATATGAGCCAGATTCATAAAACTTTACAGGAATGTTCACAAGCATGTATAAGTGTGCACATGTATGATTATGTCCAATAAGCGCAAAGTTATGGCCCTTGCCTTATCACCATAATCAGTGCAGTTGTTCACTTGGTAATTTTGATACCCATTCACAAACTATGAGCAGAATAATAGCATTTGCGTTTGTGAAAAGGCTCCAAGTGTCCTATGGACTCATCTCTAGTTTCAGTTTCGAAATGACAAAAAATACAAGGACTAAGTTACAGAGATTATGGAGGGTGTGGAAGCTTTTTTATACTTTCAAACTTTCTTTACATCTTGACAGTGTTGCGGCCGTGCTGTCATGAATCATTTACCCCCTTAACCCCTTTCTGGTATTCGGTTTTCAAATACCCTTTTTTAACTTTGCTTCAAAACGCATAACAGCCTAATTCCTATGGGATCGCGCTTGTTTAAATAATGTCAGATTGCCTCTCGCAATCCTATTTTAGTAGTTTTCTTTAAAGACAATTCAGTACATATTGATCACAATTCTATTGAGTTGGCTTTGAAAAGTTTATGCTCCATTGAAATAATCATAATTTAGAATACTTAAATTAGTCCGTATATGGAAGAGAAGAAGAGCAACTGAGGATGTGAAATAATAGGAATATTCTTCAACTAACGATGATGTATTTAATAAAAATTGTGTCAAAACTTCTATCAGTCTGTACATGGTTGCAACAAATCAACGAATCAATGAAAGTTTTGGATCTGATAAAGGTTGTAATCACGGCTTCAATAAAAGCGACCAAGAAGCTAAAGCGAGAATGCTTTAATTAATTGAACAATATTTTTTCATTGCTTCACACCGACTCTTAGTGGGATAGTTTTTTTCATTATTTTATATCAAAGAATTTTATATTTACCGAATGAGAATCTAGTCATGTGTCAGTGGTTTAAGTATGTTTTTGTTGTTTTGTTGTTTGTTGACCTCCGAAACAACAACAATCCATAAAACATATGGCACTTGAGGAGGCTCAAGGGTACACATGCAAGGGAATAGAGGCGCAAGAAATGGCCTAACAAACATAAGATAAACATAATGTCTGTGCTTGAAAGCTTAATTTCTCAAGTGTCAAGAGAGCATTTTATTCCCAAGGAATACTCCTGTATTGTCAAAAACCAGTTTCCAGCTACAAATGACAAATATAAAATATATACTCTCACTAAGCAAATTTCCCACGTACAACAATCATTTCTGAAGCTTAATTTATATGAAAGAGTAACCCAACTTTCTAACATTGCCATCAAATAAATTGCATTTCTTGCAGCTAAGCCGACTGGTGCTTTAAAATTAAATTATGCGAAAACTTTTGATTCGATTTTAGTGGTTTTAAAAAATATCCAGAGAGTGAACAAATACTCCAAAACAGAGACACACATGAACTTGTCTAGTTAATACTGTCAAAGGAAGTTACCATTAAAACGTCATTTTGAAAAGAATTCTCTGTTTTAGCACCATACTCTTTGGACTACACTAAAAAGGAACCATCAATTGCAGTTGAACTATGACGTGACTGCATATACGCATCTCACGTAGATTGTACAAGAAAAAGCAAACACTCTTAATTTACAAAGACTAACACACTTATTAGAGTTGGACTTCCAAATAGGTGACTATTTAATCATTGCTAAAACGAAGTTTTTATGGTTCAGTACATAGCTTAAGGACTTTCAATTAATAGAGTTCAGTACATTCTTAGAGTCATTATTTGATTACGTAGCAACGCACGCTTGCCGACAGCAATAGGACAACTGTAAATTGTCTTCTTTGAATGGAAAAGAATGAAGAAACAATACAATGTAGCATTTTATGTATCAAAACGACCCAGCGACTGCAGCTCTCTTCCTAATTCGAAGTGTTAAAAGGTTCAATGCTAGTAAATACATCAAAATTAAAGTAATTCTGATCGAAAATCTACAAAGATCGATTGAAGAGATAGTTGTTTGCACTTCAAGAAAACACATTCTATGTAGTCACGTAATTCGGCAGCAAAAGATGCCTATTGATAATGAGCGCGGCCATGACAAAACCAGTATTAGTGATGTTAGTTATGACGGCGAGTATTTCCAAGTCAAAGTTTTGACGTGACAAGCTAAGCGCCTTGTCCGAAGATGTTTTGGAAACTTATTTGTGATTTATATAATTTTTTAAAGAATTATGTACATCCTGACGCCACGTCGTCATTTTGTAGCTTACTCTTGCATCTTGCTCTTAGTATTGGAATTGCTATTAAAAGAAAAGTAGAGGTCCGATTTTAATAATTTTGGTATGAATTGAAAGTTGACTACTATATCTGTTAGGAAAACCTGAAAATGTTTTTTTGTCACTAATACAGCTTTTGTCGTGGTGCAGCTCATATAAATTTTGTTGTGGTAATTATTCCTTAGAAAAATTATGGTACTGCAGCTATCTGAAAGTTCCATGTCTGTTTACAACGGCAAATAACCAAAAAAAACATGCACTGGCAAGCAGTAACGGGATTATGGATTTTGTAGGGCAACGTTTGGCGGATTTGTAACTGTAACATGTTTTGAAATGAGTATGACCTTGTCCATCATGTAAATGCAATGGTAACAACTCCAACTACAAGCAACAAAGCTGAAATGGATTGAAGGTAAAAGTTCACAGACTTAATTATTAAGATGATCGATTTTAAGATATAACCAAAGATATCAGAACTAATTTGCAACATGTACTGGCCACATGACATAAAACACAAGTTGTGATGCAACTTCTGCTGACAAATACAATAGCATGCATATAACCCTGATATATTTTGTTTAGTGATGCTTTGAGCTTTCTTTATTCTGATGGACAATAAAAAAAATATTAATTACATTACGACATTTATAGAACTGGGTTCGTTGTATTGAAAGCCAAAATAAGCAAATGCCGAAACATTACATACATTGGCAGCATATTTCGACATTGCTAAGGTATTGTTTAGATATCAAAATATAGAAAACATATACACTATTTACAAGATCATCTCATACAGATCATAAATAGAGTTTGGTCGCAGAACTATAAACATTCCTGCATGCCGTGTTTTTGACAGCTAGTTTATTGATGTCGCACACTTGGCTGTTCATGTGATTACATTTTTATCATACTAGCCAAATATATAAACCAGTAATAGTACATCTCTGTTACTGTAATTATTCTGATAAAACCACGAAGATATTTCGTTCAGTGTCTGTGTATATCAGTGATCACAACTGTTCAGTATAAAAACTGAGAAAGATGCACTGATATTGAGATGTTGTAGGATAGTAGGTGGGTGTTAGCTCATTAACTTATAGTATAATACAGAGAGATGTATTCTTCTAGGCTAGGAAAATGAAGTGGAATTGGCATAAAATGCACTTAACATGTCAACCGAGCAATCCCGGAAAAATGGAACCTGACAAATAACAGGGAGTTCTAAAAGTACAAACACGTAAAAGTGCGAACCCACCGGTACTTTCTCATTCAATTCTTTAAAAATGACTGAATATTGCATCCTTTGCTGACTTTGATTACAGTTAGCAAATATCTGTATGATTCAAATGAATGGAACTATATAGCACTATTCAAAACCATCGATGTCAACCAATCAAATATCACGTTTATCGTTTCACATCACTTTACAATAATGTGAAATCCTCAAATGCAAGGTTAGCTTTTTGACCAGATAATACATAAATAGTTACAATTATAAAGAACAAGAATCTGGTGCACTGGCATTAATGCATAAATGTAATTGAGAGCTGTTCATCTTCACAAACACCATCCATTAGGATATCATTGTATATCAGACTTAGAGAAGGTCAAAACACTTTCTGCCGTAAAGGAAAACATTTTGTAATGTTGTTTGGTATGAGGAAATCTAGCACTCAACAACAGTTTAATGCATCTCAAGAGGATAAGCAGTGGCAATGAATGTAAGTAATGATCATTGTTGGTCTATTTTAAGTATTGGGAATGGAGCTCGTAATCCAATTGGAAGGTCAATGAAATAAGTCGGTACAGGGTCTACTCCAGGACTGCAAAGAAATTTACATGTTCTTTGAATCTCCCATGATCTTGCCAGAAAACATGAAGGGTGTTTCGATTTTGGTCAAACTATTACTGCCTAATTTCTTCAAGATAATAAAGTTAGAGCTAAATCACTATCAAGATGAGAGAATGTCTATATTTAATTCAATGATAAAGGAAGAATTGACAAGATGCATTTCATTTTAAGGGGAAAAGCCCTTAAACATCAGAAATAATTTTTGGTCGATCGGAGAGATGAAATCAGTTTTAATAATTGTGTTTCATAGTTACAATAATTTTTACATCACTTAAAGTATATCTTTAAAATACCCGTTCATGCACATGATATCATTCTGGGATTTATGTCGTTCACCGTTTTACCTGAAAGTCTTGGTAATTTATAAAAACATTGCTTTTTTAAGATTATTTTCATAAGACGTGTCTTTACAAAAGTGAGAAAAATGTGGAACAGTGAGGGATGCATTCAGTGACATTTTTTTACAGATAAGGGAAATAAATGACGTGCACTGATCTACATTTGGTCCGAAATTGGTTGTTGATCGATTATATTTGTTTACCAAAATGAAATCAATATGGACAAAACTCACTCGAATCCACAACACCATGCATTACATTGACACTCCTAAATTCTGGACCGCATCTGCCATCACATTTCGAAAAAATTACCCCCCCCTCCCTAAAAAAGAATCTCTTTAATACCTCAATAATCATAAATTGCTCTGAAACAAACTCTAGTTTGGTCATTTCCTATCTGTATAATCTAGTTAAATGACTGTCAAACTGGTTGCTTATACTGCAGTTGAAGTCTTATTTAACTTCCTCTGAAAGGAAATTACCCTGTCAAATACTTTACAGAGTTATGTTCCAAAGCTGATAACATTTATTTTCTTTTTCCGATTTAGCTAGAGTAAAATGACCCGCAGCTTTCTTAGAGAATAAAATGCAAGAAGGTGTCGAATGTTATTATTCAAATCATTGTTCAGATTGCAAAGGTCAACGATTACAACCCGCACTTCCTTTCAGATAATTCGCTTCTTGTCAGATAGTTTGTTGTCTTACAACATGATTTTTGTTCTTTTTCTTTTTAGACTAGCGGATTCCTAGACATGTTTTCATTATTATTAAATTATTGAGACTGAATTAACATGGTGTTTATATAAGGGGCCAAAGCCGAGGTGATACAGATATTTCCGTCCTCCCAAAACCACTTATTGTCATCATAGATAGTTACTTCTTGCACCAATTTTTGTTACGCAATGTTAGCTGTCATTTTGTATCCATTGTGAAACGTTCTGGTTTTTATATCTCACAGGTCGAGTTTATTTTCTATATGTGTTAATTACCTTTTGATGCTGTATATTATTCGAAATTACTTCAAATGATTTCAAAACAGTTTATTATTTGTTTATTCAAAGAAGTCATTGAAATGATTCAGTAAACTGAACTGTCTGTACATTTTTAGCATCCAATATTAAAAAATTAGCTGATTATTTAGAGCAATAAAACAATTTGTTTATGTTTTTAAAACCTTAAAGTTTAATCAAAGAATACTATAAAACAGTGGTAGACTTACCTGTTCATCTGAAATACATTCCACCAAAGTTTCTACTTATAATTTTGGGTTTACATTTCCTCAAATCTAGTAATATATTTCAAATAAATTATCACTAAATTCAATAAAAGTAAGATTTATATCCAATATAATTACGTTATATATAGTTAAACAAACGCACAGTGAAAACTCCAGCAGCCTGTTAATAACAGTCGGACTATTTCAGCGGTAGGGTATATATCAGTATTGCTAACAGCAAGTAGAGAATCATTTCCAATAGATTGGAGGGTTAGGGTTATTGTGAGTATGCGTGTAGCAGGTAGCGTTGAGTGTAATGTTTTATAGTTGTTTTAACATTAACATTATTAGTTGTATGACACCCCAGTGTCTCGCAATACTGCATGTGCTTTCAGTCAGTGATTTTAGTGGATAATAATTGTTGGTCTTGTGATTTTATGTGGTCTTCTGTTTGTCGGTTAGATTTTCATTCCAGTGTTTCTAGTTTCAAAAAAGAACTAATCTTTTATCCGTAAATAGCAAAACTTAGTTATATTGTTATGTTCAATATCACGGAGTAGTTAGGCCTCTCTTGAACTCTCTGAATCTCACTATTCATCATTTAAGTCTTCTCTCCATATTGATGCAACAAATTTGGTGTTATGCAAACTGGCAAGTCTGGCCACGTGAATCATGTATAGTATGTGATTTTTTATCTTTCATGCAGTTGGTTCGTACAACAAATAAACAATGCTTCATCAGTTTTGGCCTCGAGCTTTTTTTAACAATCTCATTCGTCTGCTTTTAGCCTGAAGCTACAGTTACAACTCTCTAAATTGTAGTTTTAACTGCTTCTAAATAAATTATGGCAAGTAGTGTAAATTGTTTTAATAAGCTTGTGTTGATTATACAGATTGCATGAAGCCACGTCTGATTATGATTTTTGCGTGAGTATGGCCTGTCGGTGTTTAGTTAGCAAAATACTTCCAATATGGTGGTCGTAGGTTCTAACCCCGAGTGTGGCGTATATTTTCC
The DNA here is from genome assembly GCA_032209605.1 of Mactromeris polynyma. Taxonomy (NCBI): domain Eukaryota; kingdom Metazoa; phylum Mollusca; class Bivalvia; order Venerida; family Mactridae; genus Mactromeris; species Mactromeris polynyma. Next base: position 4,561,655 of record JASFXZ010000029.1, read on the forward strand.
TTGACAGTTTGAATGAAGATAATACATCCGATGTATTGTATCCTCTGATTTACGTGGGGACGTTGTGAGTTGTTTGCAAAGAAACAGGTTAATTTGGTACCTTTTTGTAACAAAGGAACTGATAGCTGAAATGATGTTGCAAAACAGCACAGAACTCCAAATACTTCAAAAGCTTGTGGCCTTTAATAGCCAGTGTCTCTGTATTTATGGTATAAATAATTTCAGAAAAGGATAACGTTTTCATAAAATTCAAAACGCCCCTAGGTAAAAGGTAAGCACTCGTTCATGTTCTCGGAAATGTCTGTTTCTCTATTGATCATTGCATTCTCCACGAGTTATGTTTTCTCATGCCATTTTAATTTCTTTCTAATTTAATTTAATGCGGAAGTCTCCATATATTCACACCATCCTGCTAATGCGCTTGAAATCAATTCAATTACAGTTTTAATGTTTTACAGTCGTACAAATTACCAATTAAAAGAAGGCTGATGTGTTTATTGTGGTCTGCTGATGCTTTTATGGAATCAGACATGATTGTAATCACGCGGTTATCTCATTCTCAATTTTAAATGTTGGTTTCACATTTAATTGAAATTCAGTATATATTTCTATCTAATATTGGATATTAAGGTGATCTAGGTTTAAGTATTATAATATTTTGTTCGACATATTGTGGAAAAATTAATTTTAAATCCGAACTGATTTTGTTAAAATGACTGACACAGTTGGGTCTTTTCTTGCTTTACATAAGGCAGAGAATGATGCGAACGATTCTGTGTTTGGCAAAGCTGATTGTGTAGTACTCTATCTCGCTTTTGGGAAGCAACTAACACTTTGACGTTTTGATTTTTGCTTTTCATGCTATTCTCACCGACTATCTGCTAATAAAACAAGTCCACGTTATTTCGTTTGAAGTAATGTTATATTTAGCAGTAATTGATATCAATTATTTGCGACGTAGTGGTCTCCTTACTCTCATCTCCTTACTCTCGTTGTATCATGGCGAACAATAAAAACATTTTGGGTCGAATGTTTAATGGGTCCGTTTAGTGTTAGATCCATTATTCCGTCCACCAACAAGTATTTTTTTCAAATGACTTGTCATGTTAAAATATCTGTTTTCAACGAATAGTTGTAAAAACAGATATCATAATCACTCCCACCGATTAACATTTAGAAACAACGAAAAACAATGCATGCGTACGACCTTGAAATGGTCGAATGACAAACGATTCATCTGATAAAAGCGTTTTATTCATCACCAAACTTCTAAAAACCTTACTTTTTGGCTTAGAAATATTACATGTTCTGTCACGCATTAAATCGAGAAATTAACATTTGTGTCTGTCATGTTATTTTCTTGTATTAGCCAATTCGATCTTCTCATCTGCCAAACGTCTCATCAGTATAATTTGACGTCTTTGTGCTTAGATTCACAGACAGTTCATCAAAGACAGGAGAATGCAGATATTTCAAAGCAATTTTTTCTTTCGCCGATACAATATTTCTTGTTTCACTGTCTCCCGGTACTTTCGCGGATGTTTAAGTTTGCGTATTGCAATCACCCGCGAATTCCGAGAATATATTATCGTTTCTGTATAGATCTGTCTATGCAACTATAAAACTGTACCCCCCCCCCCCCCCCCCCCCCCTCTGTCCAGTAACCGTGGATATTCAATGTCTATTTCGTCTGAAATTTATCTCCTTGTGTTGTTTCTGATCTAACGGAGTTCTCATACTTCATGTTCGAAGCAAGGCAAATTTTAAGGAGGTGATCTCAATCCGATTTAGATGTGTATTACAGTTGTTTGTCACAGAAAAGTTCGGGATGGAATTAATGCCAAGTCGAATATTTCTTTATTGTCGAAAATAGTTCACAAATAACATAAACAATGCATTACATTACACAAACACCACTATTTACATCTGAACAAAACACATGTACAAATGATACTACCCTAGTTTATGCGAAACTATCGCCTTTCAAATAGCATTCGGATCAAGAGAAACGACAAATGTTCGCGTTTTCCAAAGTTGGTGCATTTCGCGACAATTTATGTTTGCGGGTTCGTACCAACCATGAAAACTGCTTAATCTTTTCTAGTTTTACAATACGTTGCACATTCTGTTAACATTTATTACAACTAATCAATCAACAAAGATATCGAACTGCAATCATAGTCAATAACAAATGCATCCAGTGATGTAATTCAAGAACAGCATCGTGTATGTTCATGCACTCGTAGCCCTGGCATAGTCCTTTGTTTGCATACAGCATTTCTTGCTAGACTTGCACGTTATATTTATGTATTGTTTGACTCGTTGGAATACAAAATGTCTTCAATAGGCGTTTTATTTTCTTGTTCTATATCCATGTCGATTCTTTACGTCAACAGGTTCATTATCCGCTGATATAAACTTTCATCAATAGTATATTTAAGGAAACACTTGTGAAAAATGTCAACAGTTTGCATTATAGCCAATTTTCTCTTGCCTTCGAAATTGAAATTTAATTCTCTTGAACTATTTTGGATATCAATTTAGCAAAATATCGTTTAGTTGTGTGCGGTTTAATCTATATATTGTGCAATATTGCTAGCTTTATCAATATCGTCGAGACGTATTGATGTTCGTATTGAAGCAGTTAAAGCTTTAATGGATTTGCGAGTTGATACACCACATGCTATATTAAGAACTTAGTGTTTCCAAACAAGTGTTTGATCGATTGTACGTGATTGTGTTAGCACTATCAAACACTATTTTTGAACTATTTTATGGAATTTAAAGACAATTGTCATCACGTGACAGTGTAAGGAAATGCAGAGTGACAGAACCAGAACTCTGTTTTGATTAACGGACAATTATTTTGCAACTATTGAAGACAATAAAAATAAATATAACCATATTAACCTCTTCGATGCTTTGTTCTTTTGTAGACGATTATTTTCCCGGAGTCTGTAAGGAGGCATTGTCTTGTGCATGTGGCGTTCCCTGTAAAAACTAAATCTCTATTTTATTACTCTTTTCTTTGTCTGATCAACGTGAAATTGTTTTTTTTTTTCATTATTATAAAGTACATTAACTGCAATAATTTGCCAGTAAACAGCATTCATGTCAAATTGATTCATTGTATCGATAAGTGGGGTAAAGGTAATGATTCTGACTTCTTAGTAGGCATCGTTTATTTATAATTCCAAAAGCTTTCGAGTTTGATAATACTTACACTACAGTCCTACACACTACTAAACCTTACTATGGTATTGGTAAATGAGATTTAAGTTTAAATATAATGTCTGTTTCTTAAAAGAAATGAGGTTAAAATCACTTTGAATTCCAGTGCTAATGTCAGTTTCATTGTCTAGGAATCAGAACTATCTGGTTTAATTTCTTTTATTTCGTCATGTCTTAGTTTAGTGTCCCTATGATGTATATTCATTCTATGATGTTCACTTTCAATATCACAGTTAATACAGAACACGATTGTCTTATTGGCAGAATACCCTCATAGTTATGAATTGCCTGTCAAAGTCTTAATGTAATCTGTCGTATGTGTGGGCTAATGGAGCTTTACAGACCGGTAGTTTTTGTTGTCATTGAGCTCACTTAACACTGTGTTCTTTATACTAGACGACCACTTGTACCTTCAAGATATTATTTCGTGTGTTACATAGAACAATTTTAGTCCTGTGTATTTTTGTATGGTGTTATTGTTATTCGAATTTCTGCGACAAGTAGACTAAATATAATGCATCTCATGTCCTTTGTCCTTCTCCTGTGATTCAAGTTGCTTGCGGAGAAACATGTAAGACTTATGTGGCGTTACATGTAGCCACTTATTCTTTCTCTCTTTTAAAGCCTGTTGAAAAAATCTATTTCCAGCTGCAACTCATGACAGTGTAATCCCTCCAGAGAAACACACCATTTGGGATGTGCAATTTCGGCATATGTTCCAATGGTGTTGCTCTATGGAGATTGATTTGTACTACTAATAAGTGATAATAGTGTTGAATGTTGTTATTCATTGAATGTTGTTATTCATTCGTTTTACTATGGTGTAAGTTTTGTTTCTTAGAGCCGTAATAAAACATATTCATTGCGCCTGGTTTTAGGAAATTGCTTGCGTTGTGCTAAAATTTAGATAAATCTTTGACAGTATCACAGTTACAGGAATACAAGAACGTAACAATACACTTAAATATATGTCAATAAGAAATGTGGTAAACGTATCCAGAGATGTAATTGCTGACGTCATTGGATGACATTAACACTGTACTTCAAAACAACACGTGTTGCCAATTTGCTTGGAAAATGTTTTATTTTAGTTTTGAAATAATTAGAATACAGAACAATACAAGAACAGAAATAGTACAGCTTTCTTCATTATGTGAACTGATTCTACGTTACATTGTTACCTGCTCGTATTTTGTTCTTCCTTCTATGACATAAATAATAACACATCGGATGTTTATGGATGGTGTTATTATAGTTCTTTCTTTAATTATATTTGTTGTTTAACGTTAGAAATGAATATCACATTCAAGAGTGTATATACAAACCAGGTCCTCCCTAACATAGCATCTTAGGTTAAAAATGAAAATCAAGAGGAATGAGAACAAGCACACACGAAAGCTCATCCAGATGTTTGTTGAGGACATGAAGAAATATTGACAACTGTTTTTAAAAAATAAGCCTGTCAGAACGTTAATTGATGTTTGCATGTTTTCAAGCAATTTCACTACAACAGTAATTCGTATATTCCCTGCAGCCATGTTATATTGCGTATTTACCCTTGCACTTCCTCAAATGCCTGATGTTTTATGGACTGTTGTTTTCTCGGAAGTACGTGTGGAGATGCATTGTCTTATGTATGTGGCGTTCCGTGTAGCAACTTATTCTCTCTTTTAAACATGGAATTAATACTGGGGTATTAAATGAGGAATATTCGCCTTCTTTGGAAGTAGGGAGTGTTTGCTTTTCCCCTGACTTGAATGTTACTGGATTCATACATGGCTTCATTGCATTTAAACCTAAAAAAAGTCGGAACACAGCGTTCTCACAACCTTTGAATTGTCAGTATAATTAATTGGGACATTATGCCAGTTTTACGACAAGTCAAAATTGCGATTACAGTAACACTGGATGTCACGACAATTGACTAAGCTGTCAGAATCTAACCTGTACTATATCTCAGTTCTATATCTTTTAACCAATTTACTACTTTTATCTTCATTTTCTCTTCATCGGTATTGATTCCATTATTTTCATTTTGTATCGCTATCAAAAACAATATTGTATTGACAATTTATGTTTTCTAACACCGTTAGAATAACATTAGGACAAAATGTAGGGTCTTATGGTGGTTGCTATGGTTAAAGTCAAATGACAAAATAGGTTTATCTGCAGAACTGATGTGAACTACAACCTGTTTAGTTCATTGTTTGAAAGAAAACAAAACGTTTGGAATTAAACCATGCCTTTTAGTAGATAGTTCAGTGAGAAACACAGGCCCTGAGTACATGTATTCATTATCAATCTCATTTTAGTATTCCATATAATTAAAACAAATCGGTGTTTTTTTGTCATTTTATGTTTAAGTGCAATATCAACATTTCATTTCAGATATTCTTCTCAAATTATATCAAAATAATTTGAATGAACTTTCAAATAATGGACTTGAGATTTTATGTGAATACGGGCCTAACCAAAAAATGTTTAAAAAAAGGTCAATAATGTTTACAAGGACGTTTTGTCGACTTTGATATAAAAGCAGTTGGTAACGTCCTCAAAAATTAACATCGACAAACTCGTATGACTTAAAATTTAGCAAAATGCGATGCACATTATGCATTTATGTATAGTAGAACTTTTTTGCCAATCATTTCATGGTTAACAATCGCAAGCGGTACCTTAAATTTGATCAGTTGCATTCTTTACCTGATGATAAAGTAAAAGTGATAGAAATAGATATAGACACCACTCTCCTCATAGGCTCCTAAATAATGTTTGTATTCTGATAAATTATTTTATGACATCGAAACCGAACAATGCATTTAACGCCAAATGCATTGCATGAATAATGCCAGACTACATAATAAAATCACAGGAAATAACAAACACCATAGATATCTTTAACTACTTATAATTAGCATATAGAAACATCGTCATCATAGATATAATTGTGGAAAACACTGATCACAATGCTTAATGCATCTTCAAGGTGGTACCATTGAAGAAGATGGAAGAATTCCAAGCGGCAGATCCCAGACAACCTTAAAGCCCCTTACGCATTTACTAAATATTGCGTCCATGTGGACAATATAATTCCAGACTATCGCGGCCGTTGGGCCTTTAAATATATAACGCGGCCATTCGGCCATTGATTAGGTTAACGCGGCCATTTGGCCTTTAATCATATAACGCGGCCATTTTGCCTTTCACCATATAAGGCGGCCATTTGGCCTTTAACCCTTTACTCCATGATCACTCGTTTTCACGCCCTAATACCATCTCCATGATCACTCGATTTCACGCCCTAATACCATCTCCATGATCACGCGTTTTCACTCACTTGTTTTTAAACCACTATAAATCCATTTTTTTCGTAAAATTCGGACATTCTAATTTATTCTTATGAAAGATCGATCTTTCCTTAAGCTAATGCATTTTTAAAAAAATTGGGTTACTATATAAAGTTTTTGCATAAACTGCATTTAAAACATCATAGGTAACGATTTTACGCTGGACACGCGGAAGCGTATTTTCTTCACAAACTCACGGCAAGTTTACAATAAATTCTCGGATTTTTACAATAAGTACCATAACTTTAACTTACCCTAATGTAAAAAGCAATCTTGTAAGATATTAATTCCACCAAAAAAATATGGTTAATAATAAAAGTTAATCCAAAAACAGCGATCAAACATCAAAATGTAAAGAAATTTTCACAGAAAAAATACGTCATCATGACATTTTTTGTGTACACAAGTCTGCTATTTTCTGAAAATTCACCCGAACAAAATCAATATTAAAGTAGGTCAAATCCAGGTACCTATTGTCTGTGTTGCAATTCTTGTGACAACAATTTAATTTTCAACAAGAATAAACATCAAAGATGTTTGAAGTCGCTGGCTAAGTCTTTGAAGTAAATATTTTTGGATGACAGTTGCAGCCACCTTGTGAATTACAAATTGAGATCCAAGATTGATATGACATAATCATTGCAATTATCAATGGGATTAATTATATCAAACAGGAAATAGCAATATGAATTAACACATGATAAAGATCTCCTGGAGTTTTATGACTCTTATGTTTTTACAGCTGACACATGGGGCAATTTAGTGACCAGTAGGACTAATCTTCTGTCTAGGGCGTGGCTTATGAATTGCAAAACAATTAGCACCAACCAATCAGATTAAATGAACCATAAGAAATATATATTAATTAATGTCAATTATCATTAGCTGTGAGAATACTGAAGTCAATTTTAACATTTAGGACTTCTTGTTTTATTTACATGTGCCAACATACGCCAATGTAACTGTAACTGTATAAGTAAATCTCCATTTGTGTTTGAACATAAATTTGGCTTGTATAAACTCATTTTATAACAAAATATAAATATTGACTAAAATGGTGACTGTTTGTTCATTTATAAATAATTATAATTGCTAATTAATATGTGCTGTTGGGATTATAAACCCAATTTCACCACAATTATTTTTAAAAATACACAAAGTGTATGTGTATCTCAAATTATAATTTCTGTATTTTCTATAATTTTTAACCCACAATAATAAAATTTACATCATTATACAGAAAATTTAATTCCCTGAAACTTTTACACTCATGTAAAAGTGATTAAACTAATACTTTACACTGTTATTTCATGTTTAAGTATACAGGTGTCAATCACCAATTATTTTCCAATAACCTGTATGGAGATAGAGTAGGCTATGTGACCAGTGTCTTATCAGCATACAGTAGGTAAATGGGCTAGAGGTCTATGGAGTAAAGGGTTAATCATATAACGCGGCCATTTGGCCTTTAATCATATAACGCGGCCATTTGGCCTTTAAATACAAAACGCGGCCATTTAGCCTTTAGTTACCACAAGTTACATTTAAGAGCGGGGCGCCTACTACTAGAATCACCATCTCAAAGCACGCCAGAAATGTATAGCAAAATGTGAGGTGCGCGGGAAACCTAGCCTATAATGGCTCTAAGGGCTTCACCCGATGCCCTACATGTGAATAATTTGAATTTGAGAAATGGTGATTGTATCACACTCGACAAAAAACCCCCGAGCTAGGTGTGTGACCTTAGACAAGGGAGGTAAATGTGAGTGGACATGCAAATTGACAGTCCAGCTAGGTGTTACCTTAGGTTAGACATTAGTGTATTTATAGTTAAAATTAGGTCTGGGATACTGCCGCCTAGAATTTTCCGCATTGCGACAATAAATTGTCAATATAATTATAGCTATCGCTAGAACACGTAAAGTCTAAATAATCCATTAACAGCGGTCCCTTCTTCACACTAAAAATGTTAATGTAATTGTCACCAGATCACAGAAAGTCTAAAAATTTGATTCACGAGGGCCAATTCTTGACAGCTGCTACGTCTTGTACCAGAGATTGGTGATGCTTCCAGGGTATGAGGTATTACACGTAGTAGATTGTATTACCGATCTGTTAGCTGCATATGTCAGTATCATTCGCAACCAAACAACATCTACACAGATGAACTGAAAATACATAATAACAGCCTGGAAGTATCTTTGCACTTGAACTATGTCATCACTAACATGTTAGATTCTAACAATATTGTTATAAAATAAACTCCCAAATTAGTTTTAAGGGAGGTGGGTGGGTAAAATTTATTATGTCGACTGCTAGATATTGCAGCGGAAACGGAAAGGCTGAAAGTCACGTGACGGCCTTGACCTACGAAATATCAACTTCCGTTTTTTCCCACATCGTACCCTTATATTTTCGACCCGTGTACGCATCGTACTCAAATATTTTCGCCCCCGGTTTCGAAGCAAAAATAAAAGCAATTATGTTAAAGGACATAATTAGTATTATTTTATGACATCGAAACCGAACAATGCATTTAACGCCAAATGCATTGCATGAATAATGCCAGACTACATAATAAAATCACAGGAAATAACAAACACCATAGATATCTTTAACTACTTATAATTAGCATATAGAAACATCGTCATCATAGATATAATTGTGGAAAACACTGATCACAATGCTTAATGCATCTTCAAGGTGGTACCATTGAAGAAGATGGAAGAATTCCAAGCGGCAGATCCCAGACAACCTTAAAGCCCCTTACGCATTTACTAAATATTGCGTCCATGTGGACAATATAATTCCAGACTATCGCGGCCGTTGGGCCTTTAAATATATAACGCGGCCATTCGGCCATTGATTAGGTTAACGCGGCCATTTGGCCTTTAATCATATAACGCGGCCATTTTGCCTTTCACCATATAAGGCGGCCATTTGGCCTTTAATCATATAACGCGGCCATTTGGCCTTTAATCATATAACGCGGCCATTTGGCCTTTAAATACAAAACGCGGCCATTTAGCCTTTAGTTACCACAAGTTACATTTAAGAGCGGGGCGCCTACTACTAGAATCACCATCTCAAAGCACGCCAGAAATGTATAGCAAAATGTGAGGTGCGCGGGAAACCTAGCCTATAATGGCTCTAAGGGCTTCACCCGATGCCCTACATGTGAATAATTTGAATTTGAGAAATGGTGATTGTATCACACTCGACAAAAAACCCCCGAGCTAGGTGTGTGACCTTAGACAAGGGAGGTAAATGTGAGTGGACATGCAAATTGACAGTCCAGCTAGGTGTTACCTTAGGTTAGACATTAGTGTATTTATAGTTAAAATTAGGTCTGGGATACTGCCGCCTAGAACTTTCCGCCACAGCAAAGGCCTTGACTACTGTTACGGCCTTTGTCCACCAAAATTCTAGACTCAGTTCTCGGCATATTTGACAAGTTCAGGATTACGAATAAAAGAGGACACAGCTTCCTGAATAGATAAGAGAAGCATGTCCTCCCCAACTGCAGACAAATGGGTACCGTCATTTGCATAAAAACCCGGGGTTGACCCATCTATATTTGACACAATAAAATGACCTCTCCCAGTCTCACAGACAGCCTGACGCCCAGCCCGGTTGACCCTCTTGCGCTTCAGGTCAATGTTTTTTGTAGCATTGGGGCCTTGGCCACCCCGCCAGCTAAGACGTGGGAGAATGTCCAACCAGATTAAATGGGCGTGGGTAAAGACGCCAGCTATATAGGCAATATCACTTTTGATGCTGCATCTCAAATGGGCTAAGTCAGTATATGCGAGGTCATTACCCCCTAAATTGATGAGCAGGAACTCTGGTGGCCTGTGGAACATTTGCTGCAACTGAACAAGGCTAAGCAGTTCACCCCACCTCATGCCGCCTTTCCCCATCCATGTAACATTGAATCCCTCTAGGCCTAGGTGGTCTCGACCGGTAGCAGAAGCACGCTCCCCCGCCCGTCTTATTATTGAGTCCCCCAGACACCAAATACTTCTTCCTACAAAATATCACAACTAGTTACAAATATTTCCAGGGGTTGAGAACCAAACAAAATCTGTTGGTGAGACTTTAAACCCAATTAAACAAACCGTTAACCTATGCGTTACCCTGCCTGATGTATGATTTAAAGGCGGCTGACTGCCAACGCCCCATATGCTTTATAGTCTCGTCGGGGTAGCCCTGCATTGCTAGCTCGGTAGCCCTACCTATGCGAAAACTATGCGTTCTAAATGTATAGTGAGACAGACCAATTGCACCTATTGCCTTACGAAGGACCGCCGAGAACTGAGACCTGGTGAGACAATTACCATTACCATGGACGAGCAATAGACCCAAATGTGTTGGGTGCCTCTTTAAGTAAGTGAACAGTGCTCTGACTGGGCAAACAGCAGCTACATACTGCTTAGGTATCCTGAGTGTCACTGGCTTTTGCGATGTTTTTGATTTGGCGATAGTAACTTGTATAGCATTGTTTTTAGGCTCCATTAATAAATCTGTGACCGAAAGAGCTACTACTTCGCTTATTCTTAGCAGACCATAGTATGCTAAGTGAAAGGATGCTTTGAATAATAATGCTTCATAAAATGAATAACAAATGTTATCAAGTACTGGCAACAATCTTCTGAAAATATTATGGGTGATTGGTGCCCTTTGGTCGTTTGCTGGGCGAACTCTCCTACAACCTTCTAGCATTTTACTGATGATAAAGGAACAAAATGGATCATTCCAGTCATGTAATTTTTGATAAAAGCTTATGCCAGAAATGTAAGTAGAAATAGTGGCTGCCGCGTAGCCCTTATCAAAACAATCTGCGACAAAAAACACTGCATGCTCTCTAGTTATAGGCCAATTGCTCTCTAAGCTATTGTCCTCCCTGAATTTTTGAAAAACCCTAAGTGACGTTCTATATGATTTTTTAGTGTTTTCAGAAATACTAGCGTCTACCAAGTCTTGTGCTACCCTTTGAATATGGCCCACACTTCTGGCGGGACGGGCTGTGGGTCTGGGTCTGCCTCGGGAGCCAATTGACGAAACCTCTGTAACTGTAAACGAGATAATGCGTCACAAATACCGTTCAATTTACCAGCCACATGTTTTGTTTTAATAACCACGCTATGTTTTAAGCAAAGAAGGGTCATCAGCCTCAGCACAACCATTACCCATTTGTTTTTTGATGTCATAGAATTAACTATATCCACTACTGCCCTATTGTCACAATTAAAACAAAGTCGCGTAGCTCTCAATCTTTTGCCCCAAATTTTTAATGCTACAAATATTGGAAAGATTTCCAATAGTGTTATGTCGTTAGTAATGCCTAACCGATGCCATTCATCAGGCCATTTGCCATGTGCCCATTGTCCCTTGAAATATATTCCGAAACCAAAACCGGCTCCCCCCGCGCTGTCTGAAAATAGGTGTAACCTGTCGTTATCAGACCAGAATGAATTATAAAAAACTGACACCCCATTGAACTCCTTCAAAAATGTCAGCCACATGGTTAAATCAGCTTTTATGGACCCCGTTACTCGCAAATGGTGGTGCGGTTTAGACAAGCCACAAATTGCGTCAATTAAGCGACGACAAAATGGCCTCCCCGGCACCACCGCCCTGCAAGCAAAATTGAGTAAGCCTATTAAAGACTGCATCTCTCGAAGCGTGACACGTGTGGAAGAAAGCATATGATCTATCTTACAAATTGCTTCCCTAACTTTGACTATTGGCATCCGTACTACCATTTCAATTGTATCGATTTCAAGTCCTAAAAAACAAATTACTTCGACAGGCCCTTCGGTTTTTTCATCCGCCAGAGGGACCTTCAGACTTGTCATACATCGGATAAAAGTTTTCATTAGCTTTTGACATGCATCTGAACCGGCCTTGCCGCCACCCAAAAAGTCGTCTAAGTAATGTAACAAATGCTTTGAATGTGCCTTTTTCCGTACCAAAAACTCAAGAAATGAAGAAAACTTTTCGAACAGGCTACAAGAAATACTACAACCGAAAGGAAGGCATTTGTCAAAATAAAATTTGTCTTCAAATGTAAAGCCCAATAACTCAAAATCCTCTGGATGAATGGGCAGCAAGCGAAACGCGCTCTTAATGTCAACTTTAAACAACAATGCCCCCTTACCTAGCTCTTGAATCATGTTAATGGCCTGATCAAAATTTGTATATTGGACTGAACAAAATTCCTCATCAATAAAATCGTTTACAGAATTACCAGATGGGTACGACAAGTGTTGTATTAGCCGGAAATCACCAGGCAATTTCTTGGGCACTAGTCCTATTGGGGATACTCGTAAATTTGGCAACGGTCTAACTTTGAAAGGCCCTGCTACTCTACCAGCCTCAATTTCTTTTTTAAGCTTATGCATTACAATCTCCGATCTGCCACAAATAGATTTTAAGTTTTTACAGTCAGTTGCTTCCCGGGGCCCTGAGTAATTCAAATGAAAACCATATTTAAAACCGTTCAAAATTATTTCCGCATCCTTATTATTGTAATCTTTTAATTCAATTTCAAGAGTCTTAACATCTATAGGGGAGTGGGCCAATGAAGTGTGCTTCTCGCCTGAATGCCTGTTAATTGTAACGGGCCCCGCGAGTAACCCCTCGTGATGAGAAGGGCCTCTGGCCCTGGAATCGGTGTCCCCTGAAAAATCTATTACCACTGTGGCCCCGAAAGGGACCAGCCGGTGTGGACCCCTGGCCGGTCCCCTCCTTACTGGGACATTGGTTACGACCGTGGTAGGGCGAATCGCAGGCTGCACAAATATGGGCATACCTACACCTAAACCAAGAACACAAACCATTATTAAAGGCCAGGCAATGCCTTTGGGCATTAGGCTGGGTGCGCGATACAGACCCGTAGCTACTTCCCTGGATTGAATTTGTTTCCCTGGAAGAAGACATAATGCGCAGCCACAGTCCTGCATTGATCTTGTCCCAGGCTTGTACACCCAAGGCCTGACGAAGCCTAAATTGCTCGTCGTAGGACCGCCAGGCAAAGCCTGTTTGGTGACTTGCTGCTTCTCTTATAATTGACATATATTGCACGAGTTCTTGGGCCTTGGAGGGGAATCTCCTAATATAAATACTAACAAATATTAGGAAGGCGTCGGTCCACTTTTCAATGCATGACACTTTGTCTCTAAATTGCCTTGCCCTAGTCTCTAACTGACCCTTGTCATTCATGGTTACTAGCCCCCCCGTTTCAAACATTGCATTTAACTCAATACTGCCCTTCAGCAAGCAAGCTATGTTTATATAATTATGTTGCCATATCTTTTGGCAGATTTGCTCGGGGATGTGAGCAGACAGGTCGTCCCCTTCGCATCTTAAAATTTCCGTCTCAGAATCTGTCCCCAAGTTATTGACGGGGGTATTAGCGATCGGAAATGCATTCCTAAAATCTGATCTAACGTTTGGAGTCATAGATGACGCAAAATCAATAAATGAATCACCTGATCCTGTCTCGTTGTTATCCCCAACCTCGTCGAGTCTAACGATTTCAATATCCTCTGCGGCCTGGTTTACTGCCACTCTAACTCTTTGTTTCTGCCTTGGCGCCGTCGTCGTACGCTTACGTTTTGCGGCTCTACCGCGACCTGGCATCGTTTCTTTTAAGCTGATGCAGACGATTTTTACTTGAAAATTTATTATGTCGACTGCTAGATATTGCAGCGGAAACGGAAAGGCTGAAAGTCACGTGACGGCCTTGACCTACGAAATATCAACTTCCGTTTTTTCCCACATCGTACCCTTATATTTTCGACCCGTGTACGCATCGTACTCAAATATTTTCGCCCCCGGTTTCGAAGCAAAAATAAAAGCAATTATGTTAAAGGACATAATTAGTATTACTCGAATTTATTCTAATTCCATTTTATTTATCTTTCAAGTGGAGTCTTAGGGAAAACACCTGGTTAGGAGAAATTGTGCGATTTATTATAAGTTTGATTGAAAGGTACTTGAAACTTCAATGAGTTCTTCCTGAAGTCTTGTCAGGATCAAAAGCTTGCTCTCAGAAACGTGTGTTAATGCGAAGTTTTGAGGTTGAAATTTATTTTGGTTGAAGTATTTGAAAGAATACACTTATTTGTGTTTTGATTGCATAACATATGTGTTTATTGTTACGTATTGTGTATTGGTATTGTTTCAGCGATTTTTTACTGGAGCAAGTATAGTGGGTAAATGGTATACTTGAACTTATTTAATGGCATTCCATTGCCATTTTAGTGGGCAACAAACACGTTGAATGGTCTGTTTAAAACAAGAGAGTACATTCATATTTAAAACTATGTAATGCATTTAAAGGTTTGTAATCATGAGAGAATTTCATATATTACGTTGTTGCTGTTGTTTGTAATCGTTGGTGCTGTTCCAATTTGTTCTGTCGGTGCTGACTGCTCAGGTCTGTCGATATGATATATATGTGCATATATTGTCCATAAATAAAGATATGATACTTGGTCCAATCCCCTGTTATATCATACTTTATTATTCCATAGAGACCTTACGGGGAGTGAGAATTCAAAAACTTTTCAAAGACGTCTAAATCTGATCCCTAACTTCCTTCAATACAACAATGTTACGTGTATTTTTTTAATGGATTGAAAACTTCCGGTAATACAAGGTTTGTACTGCAATGTCGTTGAAGTTTCCATATATGTAAGATAATAATAATAATAATATTGCCAATCAAATGCAATATATCCTTTAATACGGTTATATCGTGTTGCCCTTTATTGTAAATGTGTGTCTCTATAGATAACACTATCTTTGAAGAGTTATTGAATTCTCACGCCACGTAATTTCTTTCTAATTAGATTTAATGTGGAAATCTTCTCACTGTGCAGCTATAATAAGCTTCAAATATCCGTTGTAGTGTGATACAGTCTTACAATTAAACTAACGCTGATATATTTATTGTGGTCGACTGAAGCTGTATATGAAATGAAGACATGTTTGTTGTCTAGCGGTTAACAAGGCTGTCTTATTTTTAAATGTTGGTCTTTCAATTGATAACGGCTTCCGTGTTTGTATGGATTCCCCAGTTTGCTCTACATTTTCACATACAAATCCTGTGCAAATTCTTATCAAACAAAGAATGAAGTAATTTTCAGTGGTATTAAGGTAGTCTTTGATTAATGGAAATATTTTAAAATGCAGTACTTAATACGACTTGTTTTACAAGACAATGAAAACGTCTTTGGTTTTAGCTTGCTGATCAAATCAATTGTTTAACAGTAAAATTCATTGCAATGTTTGAAGTAATGGCAGATTTGATAAAATCTCTAATGCCAACCCTCTTAAGCAGGAGACACAAATGTTGGTTGTTGTTGTTGTTGAGAGATTGTTCCTTTAGATAGGTTAAATCTTTTGATAGTTAATATTTTTTAGAGGAGAACTTGATATTGTTGTTAAGAAGTTTGTTGTTCAAGAGAGGTCTTGGGAGGTTGCACTGATATTTTCATTGTCTAAAAGCTTATGAAGCATGTTTGTCTTCAGCCTATTACTGCATGGATACGTGTATTGACGCGTCTGCGTATCTTCATGCAGACGTATTTAAACGCATCAGATTTCTCTGCAGAAGCATTTTGACGCATCTGATGATGAGAATTATATTTCTTTAACTTGCACGACGTAAAGATTATTTTTTTCAAATGCCAATTTGTCAATGCAAATATGTGGTTAATAGCGAAAGATAATTACAAAAAACAGCGATCAGACATTCCGAGGTAACGAAGGATTGCATCTCATATTGCACCAGTTAAGAGCTTTAAGTAGGTCAAATATTTCTTCCTGAGACAGTGATGCTAGGAATCTGTGATGACAAATATCCAGAAATTGTCGGACAGTTTAATCTTAAATTTCAATTAAATTGCCGTCAGCTGTGCGTGAGCAGTGTTAATGTTACATTCCAATATGTGTGACGACACACCTTGGTAATGATATACCAAAGATCGAAGATATTCAATGACACAAACAAATGCAGCGGGTTTTGCTAATCAGCCAGTTATGTGTATCATCCTGTGTTTTATGACCTTCATTGTTTTTACAGATGTCTGTGTCGTTGATATACAAATTGATCAGGCATTTGATTGGGAATATAATAAGTGTGGTTACAACGACTGCATTAGCGTTTTACCCTATTACGTTGACTTCTACAATTTCTCGTTTGAACTTTCAGATATAATTTAGCATGTTATAAATATTCAATTGAAAAATGATGATCTCCTTTGTAAAATCACCATGGAAAACAGAGTGCGACTCTTGATTTACTGGCATATCTTTCTTACTTAAGCCAGACGTATTATTCGTCGTTTATTGATATTTATTTAAACCTCATCAAAGAATATTTGGTACCTAATCACTTTCATGTGTTAATATTTTTAATTTAATTAAATAATCATTATAAAATTGAACGTCTAAAGCATAAAAACTCCCATATGTTGCGTTATTTTATAATCAACCTGACATCTACTACGCTGTTCTATGTTTATTGGTGCAACATATCTAATTTACTGGGTGAATCTAAGTATCGAGGGCATATATTAAATTATAAACCTTCAGAAAAAATATTTTGTGCCTGATGCATTTATCAGTCTAACAGTTGAATAAGAACACGCATTTTACAAAGTTTCTAATGCTGTTAATTAGCCCACTGTGAGGGTTACGTTTCTCTTTCTGCTTATTTGTTGCCCAGTGTTGTGTTGTTCCCCATCCATCTCCCTGTTAGGTTTATTGAATTTTTGCCTCCCAATTTAGGTACCTCAGTCCCCTCATCCTATTTTTAATTTCATTTCATATATAAAGGTCAAGTGTTGGGAGGCCTGATTTTGTGAATATGGCCTTTTTGTGATGCTCCTCTCTTCTATTGCATATTTCAAATCTCCATGATGTACAACTAGACCTGAATGGAGCATGATTGGAGAATATAACAGGTTCCTGAGATATCTCTTTACATTCTTTGGAGAGCTTATATTTTCTGAGAAAACACATTTACATACTATAATTACTCAGACACTTTAAATGAAGTAGAGGTAATCATATAGATTGTTTGTACTAGACTTGAATCATAATAATACATACAGCCAGATTGGAATGGTCACCGACAAACACTTCACTCTATGGATGAAGTGGTTTACTTGTCATTAATTACCTTTCCCAAAGTATAGTCAGAACAAATATCATAACCGACAGACTGTTGAGCTGGAGAAACATTAAACTTGAATTATCTTCTCTCTTCGAGAAATTTGTTGAAATTTGTCTGCTGAGGGGATTCAGACCTCTACATATTTTTTTCTTAATCTAGTTATATAAGAGCCCTCGTGTCAATGTGACCGTCTGTCTAATTTGTCTACTTCGTGATTATTAAGTTATGCTAACATGTTACCATTTTAGAACAAATGGAATAACTTTGAGTTTTACGTCCCACCAACAATGTTTCAGTTATACAAACACATTGCCTGCTTGTGGCATATATAGTGCTTCCACAGTGCCTGATACCACGCTGTTGATTATTGCACTATCATCACACCCAGCCACATTAACCTGACCCCATACCAACCAGTCTAAGCACTAACCTTATACCATGTAAAGGAGCTATCAGCACATTGGTATGCCGTGACTTTCAGTAAGCTGACCATAACCCTCAGCCACTGAGCCAGTGGGCCAGTAAGAATTGATTTGTGCCTTCGATTTTCATTGTATTGTAGTAACATAACACCATACCTGATCTATGAAAATATTGTATTGAATTCATGATTTTGCAGTGGTTGTACAAGAAGCATTTGATAACATTTCTGAATTCATGCAGCATTGGCTGTTTGCTGTTGGCTACGATACGAAACAATTAAGACATTTATGGACTAATTTTTTTATTTTGGCTATTTATGTCTGCAGCTGTAGCGAAACACCGTATTCTGTCGATTAGATCTGTATTTTCAAGATATCAAATTTTGCATTGAAACAATTATAGTGCTATAAGCTATGAACATTTTTCCGAGAGTAAATTAGATGCGCATATCAATCATTATGCCATGGATAACGTATACGCTATGCACAATTAAACTTGTCAATTGTGCATATATCTTTATTCATTGCAGTTAGCGTGCTACGATTTAATGCTGCTTAGTATTCAAGAGTTTAGATTATAAAATGTAGGAATACATATTTATTTCTCTAAACTGAAACACATAATAGGTCTGTTTTAAGTTTAAGTTATGCAAAAAGTCGCAAAGCGGTATTAAGACCAAATATGCCAAATAGTTGAAACGGAATACATAGCTTAGAACTGGAGTCGTAGTCCTGTTTTCCATCAGTTTGACAATACTTGTCATGTAAATACATTTCTTCATCGAAAACTTTCCTTAGAAGACATTTAGTAATCTTAAGTTAAGATAGAAAGTGAGGATAAGCAGAGGATGTGACAACAGACTGACGCATTGACACCACAAAGAGACCGGGAAAGGAAGTAAGGCTCACGAACAGTAGTTGTATAGCGTTCTTACAGATAATGACATTTGACATCCGATCAAACTAACTTTTAGCAGTACTAATGAAATCAGACGAGATACGCATTGTGGTAATTTGTCGTCTGCCTTCATTATGTCATATCAGTATGTTGCCGGCTTGATGTGAACATCTTGTTTGAAATACCGGTGTTTATTTCCAAATATTGTAAAAACCAGCATAAGTCGAATATTTCATCACTAAAATTATTTTTATACATCAGAACTAGAACGAGATGGTACGTTTTAATGCTTGGCTGATGCCTACTGTTTTGATTTCATTTTCTACGGTGATATATAGCCTCTTTCAGATGCATATATTCTTCCTATTATGTTTACATTTAACATCGAAGTGATTCTGTAGAATCACTGACTGGCTGGCAGGACACATGTGATGTTATATATTGGTTGTCATAGACATAATCCAATTTGTCTTATGTGCGAGTGAATAGTATTTCAAAGATCGTTGATTTTGATGCCATTGAACAAAACAGCAATTATTTCTATGTCATAGTTGATATAACATCACGCGGTGAGACGATGTCTGCTGTGTTCTATATGTACTGAGATGTCTCTTATGTCCCCAACCTTATCATTTCATGTAGAAGTTATAACAATGATATTTCTTTAGGAGCTCACATACGTATCATTGTCAGGTTTTGTATATTCGGTTCTACTATTTGTTTTTGATATTTCGTGCTGGAGGTAAATTCTATTTCTATTAAGATACAGTGTTAACTTCCTAGATCAAAAATGAATGATGATATTGAGCAGAAAACGCACAGCTTATCATCCTTTGGGAAGTAACTGTTGGTTGTTGCTGAGAGATTGTTGCTCTCGAAACTTTAAATGGATAGTAATTTTGTAAGTTCTTTCTACACGAAAACTGTCGTTAAAAAGAGGTTATTTTCCAGAGGGTTGCTCCGAAGTAGTTGCACTTTACATATGTTTATTGACATTTTACAAATAAGAAAAATATGAATGTATGCAGCGCTGTATGAGCTTGCTCATGTTACTGTAATATTCACGTCGACTTCGGCAATCCTTCTGATAATGCAGTACACCAAATTATAAAGTAACCCGCAGACGAGCAACAGACGCCGCATTCAGTGCTCTTGCTTATATATCAATATAAATTCAACACAATTTCTGATTAATCATTTTGCGGATTCATTTTAATGCATTCTACACTTACGTTACATGTTTGAGTTACTTACGCTATGTGCTGGTAGAAAGTGGGTCAATTTTTTTTTTGTGTGTAAAATTTTATTCTGCATACATCGAAGGCTATATTTGAGGAACAACCAGAAGAAAGCAGTTACTTTGCTGATATATCTATTCTTCGTATGTGATATCTTAAGTTTAATCAAATGTTGCAGAGCTTTAAATATAAAGATTAAAGATTATATTTTATCATATAGCCGTCTCTGAGTGTGCCTCGTCCCTTTTTTTTGTCTGGCTCTGTCGGAGGAAGTTTTCATTGGTTAATAATTATAACTGCTTCTTTTCACTTTAGAAGTGTTGATACTTTGTTGGACAGTCCTTTTACTTGCAGACTCTATATGTACATCAGTGTAGAGGTTAATCCATTAGACACATTTATAAATGCACCAAATCAGTCTGTACTCCTTTAGGACACTCGACCCAATCATGAAACTCCATTTGCAACTATAAAACTCCATGCTACATTTATTCCTGCGTCAATCTGTCTCTCGTCTGTCACATTGCCTGCTTTGTGTCCTTGTAGAGATATTTACCGGATCTGTTTTCCATACTTGTACGGATGAGAGCAATGTGTTAGACTCAATAACCCCTGCGAAATATTCAAGAACAGTTCAAGAAAAGTTCATTCACAGTTCAAGAACTAAGTTCAAGAACTGTACCTGAAGTGTTCTTCAAATGTTCAAGAACATTTCAAGCACTTTTTAAGAAATGTTAAATTGGACAAATTTTTAATTTTTTAAGAACAATGTGTTCTTGTAGAGTTCTTAAAAACAGTTCTTGAACAGTTCAAGAACTTTGTTCTAGACCTGTTCTTGAACACTTCAAGAACCTGAATACTTGAACTGTTCTTGAACTGTTCTTGAACAGAAGTTCTTCAACTGTTCTTAAAAAGTGCCTGAAATTGTCCAATTTAACATTTCTTAAACAGTACTTGAAATGTTCTTGAATACTTTAAGAACTGTTTTTAAGAACTTTTCAAGAACAACTAGAGTTCTTGAACTGTTCAAGAACCTGAATTCGTCAACACTGTAACCACCCTCACGGAAAAAATATTCCATTTATTAAAACCACAACTTAATTGTAGTTAAATGTAACATTATAAATGTTTCCAACATGATAGGACTGTCACCTTTATTCCACTGATTAAGGTAATCATTCCATCATTGGATAAAGTATTCAGTTTATAAAGATGCATAATTTTCCTTCTATTTATATGGTAACTTAAAACACAATTAAAACTATTTTTAAACTGTAAAATGTATGTTAAATTTAATTTCACAGTAGTTGCAAGTTATAATATTCTGGGCAATCCTTCACTGTATATTTTTTTAATGGTGCTTTTATTGGAAACAAATAAAAAAGTATGTATTTTTTTATAAAGGGAGGTAATTTACTAAAATACTTCAAAATATTTAAGACAAATGTTAGTTTAAGTCTTGGAAGTGACATAATTTGGTAACAATGTCAATTTTCTTATGTTTTACGACTACAATGAACTTCATTTGCCATAAATAGATCATACTTTTGAAAGAATAGAATTTACAGATTATGTTTAATAAACGTCCTTGAAATGTTCATGAACAATTTTAAGAACAATTCAAGCACAAGAATATCACAATTTCTTTAATTAAAAAAAATGTAACTAAATTGTGTTCAAGAAAAATCCTTGAAATGTACAAGAACATTTTTAAGAACAGTTCAAGAACATCAGAGGTTACACTGTGTTCTAGAAAAGTCCTTCAAATGATCAAGAACATTTTTAAGAACAGTTCAAGAACATCAGAGGTTACACTGTGTTCTAGAAAAGTCCTTCAAATGATCAAGAACAGTTTAAGAACAGTTCAAGAACATCAGAGGTTACACTGTGTTCTAGAAAAGTCCTTCAAATGATCAAGAACATTTTTAAGAACAGTTCAAGAACATCAGAGGTTACACTGTGTTCTAGAAAAGTCCTTCAAATGATCAAGAACAGTTTAAGAACGGTTTCAGAACATCACAGATTCTTAAAAAGTTCTTGAACTGTTCTTAAAGAGTGTTCAAGAACAGTCCAAGTACAAGTGTTCTTGAATATCCTTCATGAACTGATCAAGAACATTTACTTATTTCAAGAACTGTTCTTGAACTGCTCTTGAGCCCAAGAACTGATTTCGCAGGGGATAACTTTACAGAGACTTCTTAACCAATCAATTGTCGAAACGTCCGGTCATGTAATTGAACAATGAGATCACTTAAGTTAACACTTGTGAGTGATAAATGTATCCAATATAAGATGAATGTAGTTCTCAACCTTATCAACTTGAAAAAATCATTGAAGAAATTAGATATCGTACATTGTAATTATCATTTAGCACAAATAGGCACGAAAAAGATCTTTTATCTGTGTGTCTTCATTTGTTATTATTTTTTAATCCTCTGTTAATTACAGTGTTTATAATTATTTCAGAGTACTACAGACTATGTTCTATAGAACCTTGTGTCTACTTTTTGCTAGTCATTCTAACGAATGAGCGAACACATCACAAACTGAACTTTCAGTTTGATGATGAATTGCATTCTTTGCTTGATGATAAAATAAATTCACAAGGTGGGGTGAAGAAGTCACATTCCGTACCGGCTTACATGGCTTACACGGGTTCCTGAATTATGTTTATATACTGATTTTTTTTATTTATATGTTCTAAATCTATTTGATGTATCTTTTATGTGGAGTTTTCGGGGAAAACACATATTTATGACAAATGATGCAATTTATTATAATTTCGATTGAAAGGTACGAATACCTGAGTATATGAGTTTCTACTTATTTGTGTTAGTAATATATTTAGGTAGAAATTCATTATTGTTCAAATACTCTAAATCTACATACAAGACGGTGTTATATAGTCAATAATTGTTGTTTGGTCCAGTCTCATAATAGTTGATAAAAAGTGTGTTAAATAATTAGTTCCTGGCTAGATTCTATGTGTTGTTGTTTTCAAGTTTATGTTTGTCTGGCGGTTTAGATTAAGTATATCATTAATTTAGTTACTGCCGACACGTTGCATGTGGATAAGAAACAAGACAGATTCGAGTTTCAAATAATTTACATTCCGTCACCGATGCTTAATACAACAGAAATGCCATCGCATAAATGTATATAGCTAAACTATGCAACCATTTTGTTATTATCAATAATTTGAAAGTTTAGCGCTTGGATTAACTATGGAGAAATTGTATCCCGTATCTTATCTTTCAAAGGAGGAATAGTCCTGTCGCAATACATTCCCATTTGTATGTTGCGTGACAAGTCTGATCAAAATTAAACAGTTTAGTTATAATTGTATCTCGCAGATGAAATGTGTCATTTGTTCTAGCTTTTCTCTCCACATTACATTTTATTCACCCTCATAATGAGCAAATAATTTCAGTAATTTAAATTTCGTGCTTGAATGACAGTACTATTATTTTTTATTACAAATATTATTGTCTGCTACAATCAAAATAACATAAAACATGTAAGTTTTCAGAAACTATTTAAAATTCCACAGACGTGATTGCTGTGATCAATATACGTATTAGAAATCTGGGACTGATACAAGATGAACATGATAATATAATCTCAAATTCGTAATCGATCTGTCTATACTCATTCAATCTATTCCATTTAGAAGAACGAATATAGAAACTAATCTCATTAGATTTTATGATTTTCGGATATCTTGTTAGAACATGAATGACATGAATCGACCAGAATAAGTTGCTACAAGGAACGCCACATACATAAGACAGTGCCTCTCCATACAGACCTCCGGGAAAACAACAATCCATAAAAACAAAAGGCATTTAAGGAGGGTCAATTGTACATACGTAAGGGAACAGGGGTGCAAGGAATGGCCTTTGTCGACCATAAGGGATAACTAGGAGAATCAAAGAGGACAAACAGGGGGAATTGCGTGTTACATAAACAGTAGTTTGGTCGATTTTGCAGCTACTTTCCCATCGGTTATAGAATTACAGCAACATGTATGACCCGGTGTTTCTGTATCAGTATATTTATTCAGAACATGGGGGAGGAGAGTTGTTTCCTTAAAATCAAACGGCACTGTCATCGTTTTCTAGAATGCCTTCCTCTGATGTTTATACATATATTTTCTTCCACAATGATTGTTTACTTAATTTTCATCTTCACGATAATAGTGTTGACATTTCCATTAGGATCTTGGGTAATAGACTTATGAATGATAAATCGACACGTTACCCCGGGAAGGTTAGTAACACTAATTTGCAGTATGACACGCTGAATTCCACTTTCTAGATGATTTAGATAATCCCTTAGCTGGGTTTGTTACATTTATGCACTGGTTGTCATTTCTGAGAACATGCATATAAATTACAAAGTTGTACACGTTATACACTCGTAAATATATCCCTGTCTAAAAGCACCTGTCATTTCTGGTCTCAGTTGTCGCCCGGTGTTTATTTAGAACCAGATTATAATGAGTCATGGTTAATTGTGCTGGATTTTGCTACATTGAAACGATGTTGGGGAAGTCAGTTTCTCATATTCAACAACTAACTTTTTGCCTTTGAAATGATTCACCGTACTTGGAAACAAGTTACCAAAAGAGCTCCAATGTGTCAATTTTTATCATTGCTTTTACGTTACATCAAACTTTAAAACTACAGAATATTGATCAAATGCAATTTCTAGGTTTGCTCTTACTTTTCTTGTTTTATTGTTGTCTGATAGATTCAACGTATCACCAGTTCAAGTGAATTGCTAGTACTGGTTGCTACACGTAGGATTTATAGCTATTACATACAAGCCCATGGACGTTTATTGCAACAACTAAAATCAAAATAAGTTTGTATATTTTTGAAAGTATATTTCATATCCAATCTGTTAACCCATTATTTAAATGTCGAAGCCGTGCATTGCTATACTTTTCTAACATGTTTTTTTTTCTTATGGATAATTGAACCGTTTTTTTTTTTAAAATCTAGTAGACATGAGATTAGATGCAGGTTGTCTTGTTTATATTCCAATATTATATATGGCATAGTGGCAACGTTCATGGGTTTAGGTCTTGAAGATTTAATCGTGTTCAACATTAATGATAAAATGAAACACTCATCTGAATATTACATTGTTAGGTGAATTTTCGGCTAATAGATATTGTCTTGTTTTAGTGGCGTTCCCCCTGTAACAACTTAATCTTTCTTTAAACTGATTACACTGTTTTAGTATATGTATATGCGGCGTTAAACTTGTATAAACAGTCTTCAACAGCAGAAGTGTGTTTTTTTCGGCGGAGCCCTACTAACATGGTTTTGCTATTTGCATATCAGTGTTGTGTAAACCAATCAAATCTTACGTTAACCACCATGGCGATTTCTCTTCAACTGAACAACGTTTGTAACCTGGATGCAGATTGGTTAACCCTTCAATAAAGGTATGTTTACCTTACCGAAATCCACTGAATTTTGGTGAATTTACCGAAATCCATTTTGGATGTGGATTGACCAGCTCTCATATTATCTCGGCATGTGTTTATGATGCACAATAAATCTTAACCTTCAAATTGCGCCAACCATCTTTTCCCAAGATATTTCTTGTTTCCCTGTACGAAAGTGTTACCAATGTTTTTTCAGAGAGTCAGTAAGCAGCTGTAGTAATGTGCGAATATTGTGTGAATGTGTTATACAGTGTTTTCCTCCTCGTATTATTGTCACCGATAAAACGATTGATGTGTGTGATATTTTGATGCCAAATGTACCGGAATGTATTTAACGTGCCTATTCAGAAGAATGTCGGTTAATAGTTTTGGCAAGCGAAAGAAATTGAAAATCATTTTTGTCAGACATTATTCTAATCTTCTTTTGTTTCACATTTCTGTTGAACTAATCAAAATGCCTATTATGCAATTTTATTCAAAACCTGAACTACAACATGTGTGTAAATGTCTGTGGGTGGCTGTCTAACAAATATATATACAGAATGAGGACATTACTCGAATATAATAGAAATTGTAAGATAATATTTGACAATAATTCATTTACATAAATGGGTGTCAGTAGAAGGAGAATATGTATATTATGTTTTAAGGCAGCGCCACGTTTAGTAATTCCAAAGGGCGTTTAGGATTATACTGCATGCGGTAAATCAGCCTCCGGGGGATATCTGAGACTATTCGACTCGCTTTTTCAGAAGAAGAACACAGCTATATTCAAGTGGCATAGTCTTAGCTATAGTGCATCAAATATAACGTGTTCTTTATAAACATGAATCTAAATTGATTTTGGATGAGTAAATTTAAAACTTAGGGTGTGCAAAGTTTCTTTAAAATAAGTGCGTACCAGTATAAACCATTTGTGTTTTTCTGTTGGCTATGCAGTAGGCATAGTACGATGTTCAGCTTTGTCGCTTTTTACCATATTGCTTTTCAAAATGTTACTGGTAAAATGGAAAACATGCACAATGCTTGCCTGTCAGTCTGCATTAGATGGACGCGTCCCTCTGTGATACCATGCGGTAATCATGTTTTCATGATTTAACTCCACATTTGATTGAACTTAAATAGCGATAGTACTTGTTTAAAGCCTTTGGTTACTTCCTAGTAGTCTAAACAATGCAAGTAATGTGTTCTATTACATTTCTGTTATGTCTGCGCTAAACATCTGGAAAAGCAATAACATGTGAACATATCCTAGTTTCAATGAAGCATGCATGCACTATAGCTCTGTTTAACTGAAGCTGAATTTTATTGCTTCTCTTGTATTGTGGAGTTTTTATTAATTTCTCTCTCAGTCGTGTTCAGTATTGATTGTTGAAGCAATGACATCAATTGTGTTAATGATATTTAAGCCTATTAACAAGAATAAATAGCACACTGTGCCGAACTTTACAGTGATACTTAATGGAGTACTGAACCAGAAATCTGAAAGTATGATACTGCACATAACTAATTGTTGGCGCATTATTTAATATTCTTTCAATAACATGAACGAAACTTAACAAAAGAAGCTTATTTTCCTATTCCATTTAATATCATCGATAGCGCTTAGTGTATGGTGAGGTATGCATGGTCCCAAATGGCGTATGTTACCGTTAATGACATGCAAATTACTCGTTAAATGAATATAAATACGATGATCGCGACAGTTAACATTTGATATCTTTAAACAGTTATCTGAAACTGAATTAAGATATCAAGCAGCGAATGCTATGTACACAGCTCACATACACAATCACGAAGAGGCATGAAAATATATATGAATGCTGATATTGACAATTAAAATGAATAACAATGCATCATGACAAGAGTTTGAAAATTCACTTGTCAGGAAGTATATAAAGCAGAGATGAAATAAAGTCATGTTTTGAGAAACACGGAAACTCGGTCAATGCAGAATTGTGGTTTCATGTTGCTAGGTTTCATCAATTGTATCCCTTCTGCGTTTAAATCTTTGTAATAAAACTTGTAAATCATCACAGAAACATTGGGAACAGTTGTGTTGTTTAGTATTAAATTTAGATGGCAGTGTTTTCAGAGTGAATCAAATTCAACGAATGAACCTTCATTATTTTGCGTCTGGTTTTGTCAATGCATTGGCTCTAAAAAAGTCAATATAAGGCTGTTTATGGAAATTGGGTATTGATTAAACGAATATTTAGACATATTATTGAAACAAAAGCGCTAAACAGATTTGTGGCAGACAGATACAACAATGACGTTGACTTGTAAAACATAAATGGCAAAGAGGACATTGAAAGGTTATTTAAAAGGAAACATAGTTCCTTCCGACACTTATTTCATTGTAGTGTATTGTTTAAGCAAGCGGGATTTTGTCCGTGTATAACAATGATAAAACAACAACCGGTAAAGCTTTGCTATTGTTCGTATTATAGATCTGATAGCAACAACACTGGATGGAGCTCGTTCATATTTCTTGTTTAGATGGGACATATACATGTTAAAAATATTAGAGGTGGCGAAAGTTGATCACATTTACGGAGACAGCAAAAGATACGACAGGAAATTTGCTAACTAAGTCTAACTTGCATGTTTAGGATTGTACATTATTAAGCAGTCTTAATACTGACAAGTTCGTTCAATACACAATGTAACGTTTTAGTAAGTCGATTAAATCAGCCGATTTGTAACTGTTTATTTGTGTATAATTTCCTTTTTGGAATTAATATAACTTGAGTTTTGTGTAATTTATGGGAAAAGAAAAACTAACACGGCGACATATTAAGCCAAACTATTTTTGTAAAAATAACGAGATCCAATTGACCGAGTATTTTAATTATTAAGACCATGATCTGTCAACACGTGATTCCCCCATTCTTCCCAGCTGTGACTTAATCAGTTTTCTGTATTTGAGACACACAAAATAAGCTTGACGGTCTCATAGGAAATAACTACAAGACCAGCCGAGGACAGAATGGGGATACTTAAAGCACTTATAATTTATTTTTCAAGGTCTGTGCCTTATTGGTATATATTTGGTGCCCATCTGCATAACAAATAGATGTGATAAAAATCCAGTTGGTTATTCTGACTGCACGTTTGTTACACGTCTTGTTTATTTCATCAACATCTGAGAAAACACACCTGTGTATCAATCTATGTTGTTGTTTTTTTGTTGAGATATTTTGTGTCGTAATTTATTAATTACTGTACGCCATACATGAATGAGACATGATCAAGAAAAAATACATTTTTTGTTAAATTATTCGCTACAATCATTCTAACAATTGGTCAAAAGCAATATTCTCCAGAAATTACGACACGATTATATCTATCATAGCTAGAAAGACGGGAAGTTCCGTTCAACTACATATACTTGACGCCATTAAAACACAACTATTTGAGCCAGGCGTCATTTTGTAGTACCAACTGTCAAAAGCGTGTAACAGTCATACATGTGCTTATTATGGTTAAAACTTTATTAAACTCTAGACCAATTGTGTTTTATTTCATAATTTGTTTATTGTTCGAAATTATGTTTGAGAAATAAATAATAGTTTTGCCTTTTTAATGTCACTCTGTCTATATGCACACTTTTGTTGCGTTTTAAATGGCGTTAAGTATATTAAATTTGAGTGGTGGATGATGTGGTGTGATATACGAGTATGTTGATGTAAAAGAGAGAGAATAAGTAGCTACAGGGAACGCCTCATACATAAGACAGTGCCTCTCCACGCGGATCTCCGGAAAATCAATAATTCACAAAACACAAGGCAATTGAGGAGGTTAAAGGGTACATACGTTATGGAACATGATTCCATGTGAAACCAGCCTCAAATAATGGACAGTTAGAAACCATTAGTTTTAATCAGATATCAATTTTTCTAGATCATTGAAATTTTAAAAGAGTCATTGAAACATGCTTCTGTTTGTTTGTAAGGGATGACATGAATGTTGCTTTCATAATGACACATGCATTCCCGTGGCGGGTATGTCAACTTTTATAACGCAATTGCAAATGAAGACTTCTATTCTTTACGTAATATAAATATATTTCTCCGAATGTCCTCAGAGCTATCAAAATATCTCACCACAGTCTTGGCGCAGTGAATGCTGTCTACGGTCACAGTATCAATTTCCTTTTGGTTATTTCGCTGTTTCATCGGATTTTGTTCGTATTATCCAACTACCGCTTATGGTGTTTGCTAACAAATTCTTCAAGAGAAGAGAGATTAAGTTGTTACAGGGAATGCCACATTCACAAGACAATATCTTTCCACACAGACCCCCGGGACAACAACAGTCTTCAAAAAACATTAGGCTTGAATGAGGTGCAAGGAATGGTCTGGCCGCACCGACCATGAAGAACAGCTAAGGATAATTTAGGGGAACGAGGGGACATTTTAATCAAGGAACAAGTCAAGAAAGTCAGTACTAATAGGCCGACTCATTCGGATGATTCTTTGATCTTTTTATCTCCATTTTTGTTGGTACATTGCACTAGTGTCATGCCAAGATGAACGCTACCTTGGATCATTTCTGTGGTGCTCAATGACGTCGGACGTCGCCTTTTCCAAAACAATATTGTCTGCATTTAAATACTTCAATGGTGTGTAACAGTGTCTTTGATCACGTTATATTTATCACATTTCATATAATGACGTCACATAGACTGATGTTGTATTTGGCGAAGCTGTTTAGTACATTTTATGAACATATTTCATTGGACAACGTGTAATATCAAATAACTCAAAACTTGATGTGGGTCTTCTTCAAGTTAAATGAATCATATCCTATTCTACGTATGTGTTTGTTCTGCTTATTTGTGCGCAAGAATTTTAAACATTAACAAATTACACGAAGTCTTGGATTGAATTGTCTTTTTAAAAGGATTAACTGCATTTCTTGAAAACGTCACACACCATTTGGTCAATAATTGTGCACGAGGTAATAAACAATTACACATTGGTTGTTAATGATGTACAAGCATTTCTATCAGATTTCTAATCTTTTATGACTAAACACACTCTATTAAGCGAAACAGAAGTTACCCCGGTGAAATGCAGTTCATGAAATCATGAACTTTTCAAAGCCTTCATGAACAGTTCATGAACTGGTCTTCAACAGTTCTTCATTTGTGTTCATGAACTTTTGGACATGAACCGTCCTTGAATTATGTTCATGAACAGTTCATGAACAATTAAAGAATACTGCAAAGTCCTTGAAATGACCATGAACATTTGCCAGTGCAATCATATCCATATCATGAACTATAATGTATTTAATGGTTAAATAAAAGTTCTTAAACAGTTTCATAATGACATTTTCAAAATTATTCAGTTTACCAAATCTGTGTCTATTTTAATGTAAAATGAAAGTTACAAGTCATAAATAGTAATGTACATGGATGGTTTGCTTTAAAGAACCGTTGTGGTATGACCATCTTGACTAGGCTGTAAGAGCTCTGACAAAAAATCTCCATAACAAAGTTGTACATGTTAATATCCCTCAGTACTTAGCAATGTATGGTGTACTTGATAGCTATACATAGAGTTAAACCATGTTCCTTGCACAGCCACTGATAGATTTTGTGGATTTCTGTTGAGTTAACATGTCATGGACAGTTCAAGAACGCTGCCTAAATTTTACATTATTTACGCATGATGAAATTGGAATTTGCAATTTTGTTATTTCTTTCAAAAGTATTATTTATTTATGGCAAATGAAGTTCATTGCAAAACATAAAAAATTGACACTGGTGCAATATTATGTCACTTCCAAGAGTTAAACCAACATTTTGTTAATATTTTGAATTATTTTAGTAGATTACCTCCCTTTATCAATAATTACATTTTTTTTTTATTTTTTCAAATAAAAACACCATTAAAAAAATATATATGGAAGGTCTGCCTAGAATATAGTAACTTGCAACTGCTGTGAAATTAAATTTAACAAACATTATACAATTTAGAAATCTATTTTAATTGTGTTTAGTTACCATATATATAGAAGGGAAAGGACAGAATACTTAAACCATTGTATTACAAACATACACTAATTTAACCAATGATGTATGGCTTACCCTGAATAGTTCATGAACTGTTCAAGTAATAAGCACCTTGAACGATTCATGCCCAGAACATGAAGTTAAAATGAGACTATGAAGTTGTATAGGAAAAAGTTCATGAACTGTTCATGAATTCTGTGTTCATGAACTGGTAATGAACTGAACATAAAATACTGGGTTGTTGAATAGTTCATGAACAGTTCAAGAATGTTTGGCAATGAAATGTGCATTAAAGATTCTTGATTGTACTTCATGGACTGTTCATGGACTGTTCATGAATCATATCCAATTCATGAACTAATAATATCATGAACATTTCAAGAATTAGTCTCATTTTAACTTCAAGGAATTTCATGAATTGTTCATGAATTGTGAACATGAACTATGCATGAATATTTCATGAATAATTCATGAACTGTAACAGTTCATTTCACAGGGGTATTCCGAGATTGAGTCCAGCAGTTAAAGTATTATCTGAGATTAGTTGCGATGATAATGATATAGCATCGTTACTTTGATGGACGTCATTAAAGGACTTAATTAGACTTTATTGCTTTATTAACTATTTTAGTGTATCGTTTCAGACGGTGTAATATTAAACTAAATGTGGATGTGGCCATTTTGTAATAATGTTTCTTGTCTGTTATTCTAGGATAATTTACTGTTATTGTAGTATTTATTCGAGTGTAAAACTGGAATATTGCTTACCAGTACCATCAAATCGGAATGGAAATGTATTAGACAGCAAAATTATCAGACCTTGAAATAATCCTTTTGAACTTAAATTAATAGCATAAAAAACTTGTAATTCCATAACGGTTTATATCAAAGGAGTGTTGGTGTTCAAAATCGCTGTTAAAATAATTGAAATCTGGTACGAGTGCATTAAATTAATAATTTTATAAAAACATTATCGACCCAGACACAAATCACAGCCATACGCATTTGAGTAAAATGTTTATGAAAATGAAAAACATAGCAAGTGACAAGTCTGGTAATCAGAAATACCTGACGCATTCTGCTGATGCAGTGGTTTTTCTAAATTTGCAGGTGCAGTATTTTCTTTTAAATATTTACCATTACTACCATGATATAACTGTCATTATAACCATACTATAAATCAACTGTTGTTGCGCTCTTAGAATACCATGACATCAATTTACGTAAACAAAGTAAATGGAGCATTTTTCACATGATACAAACCTAGTCTCTGGATTTTTTTCTACTTCACTTGTCAACAAAATAAATCTGTTTTTCAGGTTCTGGGAGACTTTAGCCTACCTTGCAAACACTCTGATTTTCATCATTGTCGGAATCGTTATCTCAGAGAAAGCGATCTTTGAAATTCATGGGATTGACTGGTTCTACATGTTTTCTCTCTACTTTGGCTGCTTTGTGATCAGGTCAGCTTTTATTTAACGAGTCAATAAATACGAATCTTCTGTGTTGCACTTGAATTTATTGCTGCATTCCTTTTTACAAAGCTAAAACATGAATCCATATATACATCGAATGTTAAAATTTATTTTGAATTAACAAGTATTTATCAGTTATAATTATGTAATGTTTTATAAAAATGTTCAGATATTTATGATAGTGCAAATACATTGTACCAAGCAATAGTTAATTCAATATGTATAATATCATGGTCATATTTTAAATATTGATGTGCAATTCTTCTCAATAACTTGTAATTGTGTTAGTAATTAATTTCATTCGCAGCTTGTTATTCTGTATCATTAATACATTTCTTGGTTTTAAGGGGATTTGTGATCGCACTATTTAGTCCTGTATTGAGACACACAGGGTATGGTATGACGTGGAGAGAGGGTACAGTGATGACATGGGGTGGTTTACGTGGTGCTGTTGGTCTGGCGCTGGCCCTGCAAGTCGCACACCATGACAGAATTGACCAAGAGAATATTGGTGTTAGGGTAGGTATACTATATTTGCTTTCAATACTGTTCTTGCAAAATGTTTTATGCCATACAGATGCTCAAATCAATCACAGCACATCCGATCCTAAGCAACAACCTCTATTCATCAACAGCGCTTTATTTCCACTCTAAAGCAACAACCTCTATTCATCAGCAGCACTATATTTCCACTCCTAAGCAACACTCTCCTAACAAAAGCCAAAATGTTTGTCCCTCAAACGGTGTTGTTTTGGAGAACGGTTGCAATGTACCAATATGCCTATTTACTTATTAGTAAGCTCCATAGTGATGGAGCAGTAGCTTAATTGAATCACTTTCAAATCTGCTTCATGAAAAACAGTACTGGCGTCATATGAGGAGATGTGGTCGTAAAGGTTGCAAGATTTGAATCACAAACATCCAGTTGAGCAGCAGCATTCTATCCACGACGCTATAATTCTTCACATAACAGGCTATGACTTTAATATGTATGTTTATGTTTATCCTATTATATACTGTCTTCGTCTGTGGTGGTTATAATGTCAATAACATCATCCTGCTTAGATATTATGGTTTACACATTTTCTTTGACCGAAAGTGACTGCACTAGTAATTATCGCACATTATCTTAATCGACTGTCTGAACCTCGGATAATACCTTTCTTGTTGTTATTGTAATGTATCAGCTTGAATCGTAAGTGGAAAACCATGTAGGACACTTTATTAGTCTGTAATATTCTGTATGATGTGTGGCGTGACCATAATTTGATTTTTAATCTGTCTTGTTGTGATTTGGTAGTTTTATCACTGCTACATACTCTGATCCTGAAATGCAACAAATGTACGTGCTGGGGCATGCGATAAGGCGCTGGGGCATGCGATAAGGCGCAATTACTGGTTAGTAACCCAGAAAGCGGTCATAGTGAGAGAGTAATATAATTTGTGATCAATTGTTTCACAATCGATGTAAGATAAATAAGGTTAAGATGACAGCAAACCGATTATCTGTCGGTGATTTATTATCATAAGATATAATTGACAATGCCGTAATATACTGGTCTCATAGACGACATCTAGTGTAAGCCTCTAAGTGTTGCAAGCTTTATTGTAAGTATACATGTCGTGTTCAATGTGAGATATAGTAACCGTCTTGTCTTCATTAGCCTGGTTTCCTATTCTCCATTTTCCCCATATATTTCTTGCGTTCAAACAACAGCCTTTGCAAAATTTGAGATGTGACCAAAGCATAACATTGAATTGTCCTGGTAAAATGTGGAGTGAACATTATGAACAAAATTACTGCGCAATTGATTTTATCTGTAACTATAGAAATACGGGATGTTCGCACAAATTGTCTTACCAGAAATCTGAAATACTTGTATCGTCTAATCTTATTGCATTTTCTACACATTATTTATAACAGCAGTATCATTTTCGCCTTATTTGATTGTGTCAAATTTGAAAAATGACATCGAAATATCTAAGAAAGGATTAAGTTGTAATAGTCGCCACGTTCACAAGACAATGCCTCTCCACACAGATTCCAAGAGAATAACAAATGTATCGAAATAGATAAACTGGAAGGGAGTAAGACATGATAGCCTTAAATACTGGAAGCAGAGAAAGGGAATTAAAACAAAGACAAACAGAAATAAAAATATACATTAATATATTGAGAAAACGAAAGCAAATTTACGTCTACATTTAGTTGTGTTTTGAAACAGTGACATAGAAACACATTTGTAGTTGATGCTAAATAACGTAAATAGGAATGAAATGTGTAAGATACAATTACTGTCACGTCTTAGTTAGCCTGGGTTTCATTTTTCCAGAGAAGTTTGAAAATCCGTAAACACTTGATTCCATACGTGACGTGACGTTTGATCTATGATATAAGCCTTCGAAGATGTGGAGGCATATACTGTTTTGCTCATTTCGGTCAGTCGGTTGGTCAGTTGGTATGGTGACCATTTGTTTTTCAATTAATATCTAACGACTCTTTGACCAATCATCATAGGATCATTTCCTTTTTCAAACAATGATCCCTTTAGTGTTTTCAAGGGTCAGTAAGTAAAAGGTCCAGGTCACATTGACATCGAGACCGAAAACCTTACTCGATAAATAACTGGATAGCGCTTAAGCTTGGGTGACAAACTTCACATGATGTTATAATATGGTCGATATTAAATGCATGTACTTATTAAGAAGAGGACTGCATCTTTACAGATGAAGCAAATATACATGGGAGACAGAAATTTCATAGATGACAATCTCTTAAAAGCATACACATTTTACACAGGCGTCAGCTCGTATGTCATATTTAATATAGGGTGCTGGGTAATCCCATCTACATACAATGTTCCATTAAGTGTTATATGGAATTTGGTCCAATTTGAGTAATCCTTTTAGAAGCATGCAATAGTTCATCCGACGATGTATGGTTATGTTCACAAGAGCGATATGATATCCGAATTGTGGTTCTATTGATTTAAAATTGAATACTTCTAGTAATTTAATGGAGATATTCTTGTGTTCCTGATGTGTTCGACAACATGAAATTGGAGAAATGTTATTATACACTAATAGTTTGTCTGTCATTTTGCACACAATGGTAAAATAAATCCAGTACATATATACATAATGTCAATGTGTATGGCAAATACAGGAATTGCCTTTGTTAAGACCCTGTAATGATACAGTTTAGAAATGAGATTGACAAAACATGAGCTACATAGAAAATTGAGTATAAATCCTACAAAGCATGATCACGTTGCGAAAGTCAGTCTACAGTGTCGCCTCTGAAGAATGACACTGTTTTGAGCTGCAACATCTCTTCAGTGACATTATCATTTTCTTAAAGTAACGATTTACAATTAGTTTATTCTCTCGAGAGCAACAATCTCTCAAGAAACATTCACTGTTTCAGTTTAAGTACTGTCTTGAATTAAAACACATATGATCGGACACAACACTTTTTTTCAAATTGGCATATTTAGATATACATGTACGGTATATGATTTGAAGGACATCGTTAAATATGTTTGTGTGGCAAAACCCTACCCGTAAAATTTAGAATCGTAGATAGGTAATTATTTATATATTTATTATATTTATGGTCATACTAGTGTTATCTAGGACGGCACTGCTAAAAATCCTACTCAGGTCCCTCATTTTTCAGAGAAAGTGCCAATTTCATGGGTAGGCAGGTATATGCCAAACAAACATTTTTTTTAAATTATGACCTAATATCATCTGAACATTTCAACATAGTGAAAATATGCTTTCAGTATTAGTCATCCATTTACTCCTTTAAAGTCACAAAATACAAATCAATGCGCAGAATTTATAAAGTAGCTAAACCAAAATAAGAAAGAACCAAAATAATCTCATTGACCAGCAATGCATTTACCATTATTCTTGTGAAAGTCCGCATCTGTGTTTTCTGAAAAGTTGCTAAGATGGATGATTTATATAACAATCAAATGTTTATGTTTTTGTGATTATGTAAAATGGGACGAAGTCTTAAAATGAATCAAACAATGCATATTTCAATTCAATGAAATTTGGATGCGTTATTCACAATAACATGTGGTGCGTTAAAGCATTTGTTTAAAGATCGAGTTATCAACAGCGCAAAAAACTGTTTCTCTCTGAACATTTCTATACCAATTATTTTGTTTGTTTTCTGTCTAAGGATTATTTCCAAGAGAATTTTATCTCTTAATTTAGTTTAATTATTTGATTTATGTTGGTTTCAACAATAATACTATTATCTATCACAACTACGCAATTGATTTTGAAATAATTTGTAATTTTCCTGTAAATGACTGGAAATCTGGTACTTTTGTCGAAAAAATATGAAACTGAAACGGTAATTTGTTTATTTTTTATGGAAATTACATGACAAAGTAATACATCATTCAATTGCATAATTATGCCAATCGGAAAAAGTAAGGCAACTAATTTAAGGAATGCCATTACGCTAAGAGCATGTGCGTAAGCACAGTTCTATTTTCAAACTTTAATTAAGAAGATTCTGGAATTTTATGGCGGTGATTCTATAGACAACCAAGGAGATTTGTAAATAATGACGCAATATGTCGAAATATAATCAAATAATAGGGTAACGAATTGATTGGAAACAACACATAACAGTCACATCCTCCACACATAACAGTCACATCCTCCACACATAACAGTCACATCCTCCGAATATACAACACATAACAGTCACATCCTCCGAATATACAACTTTTTGTATTTTGCAAAACAAAAACAAATGCCGTTTGGGAAAAGGAACACGAAAATAGCACTGCATTAGGTACAAAAATGATAAAATAAATGTCGGGATTTTAAAATGGTGACCGTGAACCAACAATCGTCTTTTTTCATGCAATGCTTTATATTCCTTTGAAACATTGTAAAAGAAATAATGTTCGGTTTTTGAAAACCCATACGCTCGTGTCCAGAACAACATGTTAAACGAAATAAAAAGCAAAGAAAAGAGATGAATTAAAGAGAGAGAATACGTAGCTACAGGGAACGCCACATACATAAGACAGTGTTTTCAATTTGTTTTAAAGATCGAGTTTTTTCACACTGAAATAACATATTTGAGAGACTGTTTTATGGTCACACGCAACAGCTGCGCAGAAATTTGGCTAGTTCCGAGCTCAGATCAAATCCCTGCCATCACCAAGAACCGTGCTACCCATAAAATGTCACATGATAGATGATGGAATTGGCATGTGCTGACATGCACCGACAATTAATTTGACTGGATATGCATGCTTAATATCATATCAAGACAGAAAGCCTATTTGCTGCGAGTTTTGGCCACACAGGCTAATAGTCGCCGGTATATGACAAATACGGGTATGTGTTACAGGAGGGAATTACTGTACATCTTCAAATGTCTTGGTCATAATTACAATTTGTCTGGTTTCTGTATGTAATTCATTGCCATAACAATGATATAGACTTATTCATGTTCCCTACTTGTATACGTGCGATGATTATGATTGGCAGAGCTCTAAACATGTGCGTATTTGAAATATTTCGTGATCGTTTCATTGCTATAATTACAAATTCGTATAGTAAAAACTTTTGTTGGCGGCAAATTACAAAAAATAATCCTCGTCGTTTTTTTTCTTGCTGAAGAGAATTCTAGGAATGTTGTTGTACATATAACTAAGTAATAACTTAACACAAAAACATCAATTGTTCGTACTACTGTATGTACAACTTGAGGTGTTTCTTCAGATGTTTCAAAGTTTATTACTTAAACGGGTAGCAAAGAAGGGCCATGCATTTGGTGTGCCCCTTTACTACTTAATACCTCTTTTAGGCATCTACAATTTAAATATATATGTAATTCGAAAAGCAGATATTGATATCTAGTATTCGAGTACTAGATATGTACATTTCGAATTGCATATAGTATTCGACCTGAAATTTGCACACTTTTTTTCCCATATCGAATTCTATAGATATCTACAATTCTTGTGTCAGACATCTTATTTTCGAATTGCTGATATCAAATATTCAAATAGTAGATTATCGCCTACTCGTCCTGATATTTCTGCAGAAAGCTAGTATTAGAACTGTAACGTTAGATTATCAAGCAATCGAATTGCCAATATCTGAAAGAGGCATTAAATATTAAAATGGCACACCATATAAGCAAGATTACGTTTCACATTACCACCTCTATGAGCGAGTGTAAAAGAAACCCTTGTGTTCCACTGTAATAACTCGCTATTTGTATGGAATCATTCAAAGACAAATGCGTCCGGAAAGCGTGCCAATGTTATGACGGAAATGAGTCACAGGGTGTCATTATGACAGGTTTTCATTGGTCTTACTTCGAATAACATGTCCTATCCATCAATCTTGTAATTTACTGCAATATGCGGTGACACTTTCGAAGCCTCATTTAATACATCAATTAGAAAAAAGCCCGCTAAATATGATCCTCGTAAAAACATAAAGCTTCCAACGAGGAAATTGTGCCATGACTCTCCGATATGTCTGGTATTTTTGCACATGCACTAAATACAAAAAATTATATATGTCAATAGGTTAACAACGAAATCAAATTCGAATTTAATAGCAAACACAGGAAGAAATATTGAAAGTGTAAGTTTATGTAATTAATGTATGTACAAAACTTATTTTACATTTTTTGTAAGAAATGACTTGCATGTACTTTCTATTTCACTAAATTTGACATAATTTGCAATGAATAATACATTTGGCTCCTGTCTCTCGTCTAAGATACTTCGCTGTCACTGACAAACTTTTGGCATAAACAGTTCAATATGGCATGAAAACACCTTTTGAAAAAGTGAAAAAACTTGAAAAAGACCTAATGTCATTCATGTTCATTATCAAACGATAAATCCTCTCCGATCTGTAAGAATTAAAAGCTACTTTCGATTTATAACCATGTCAATATCAAACTAACAGAAGGTCTTTTTGTAAAATGGAATGCAATTTTGGTGTTTTGAAACTAAAATTTTAGCCACTTGAGAAGAGAGTGAAATATGTAATTACTGTAGCTTAAAATGGATGCATATAGTGACATAGGTTCGTCCTCAAGATTCAAGATGCGGAATAATACCTTGTTATATGTTCCTGAAATGGTGCGTTTTATTTGTGCTTAGTTTGTTCTATTCACAGCACGTAAAATATATGACCAAAAGTATTTAAAATGAAGTTGAGCTATACTCGCGGTAACCGAGACTTCGAATCTCTGTTTGAACAAACTTCAATGATCCTGCTTAATTATTTTGATATTCTGAAAGAGATTGATATCTTCGAGTCTCAAAAAATGTAATTATGGAATTGGTGTAGAGTAGTCGGATTTACCGAAGCATACAAAGTTAAAATCTAGCTAGAAATATTATATTCACTGATGAGAAAACATCAACTGAAATTGAACAGTAGTTACTATTTGCGAATGTCAATTTAAAAATTCTTAATTAAAGTTTTTTTGTCTATCTCTCCATGTCTTCTGTGAATTCGGGAGAATAAAGCATAAGACATCTTGCCCGTTTCGTATTTTCTGTTTTCCTCTTGTGAATTCAATTATGAACTTGTAAATTGTATACTTGGTTGCGTAAATCTACGATCGCGTCCCAAATTCAAATCATTTTGCAATTTTTGACATCATTACTGTATAAAAAAATATTGGTACTTCTTTCTCAGTAAATTCATACACAATCGATTGGATTTTTTAAATTATAGATCCGTGTAATACTGCTAAATAACACTAAACCCCGGCTTCGAAGCTGACGTCTTCAGTTCATTTACGTACATGTAATCTCTGAACATTTCTTAACCAGTGATTATGAGACTGTATACGTCGCCTTTTGGAAAAACAATTTGGTTTGATTGCTCTGAAAATATCTTCTGTACGGAACCATTTGCGAACGAACGTCAGAATGTGCCGTTGTCTCGGACTTTAACTTTGTTACAATGCCACATTTTCAAGTTTTAGTTGATTTGTGGGATTTTATTTGATTACCCCTAATTCACTGTATCTGAATTAGATGACATCTCTCAAATACTGCTATGTTCACCTGTACCTCGTCCCTAAACATCGGAAGATGGATCGCAGAAATAATGCTGGAAAATTTTGCTGATTCAGCAAACCACAAAAGTAAAAACTTCACACAAATTAGATGTTTATGCACGGAATACTTTTAAACATAATATTATTCAATATATATTTTGATAAAATCCGACATTCTCCAGACGCTGAGTAGTTTTATGTTCAAATTGTTATG
Organism: Mactromeris polynyma; assembly: GCA_032209605.1. Lineage (NCBI taxonomy): Eukaryota > Metazoa > Mollusca > Bivalvia > Venerida > Mactridae > Mactromeris > Mactromeris polynyma. Next base: position 4,603,228 of record JASFXZ010000029.1, read on the forward strand.
GTTATTGACTTAAGCTTTATGGGAGAATGTCACTTCAGGTTGTTTGGAGTGAGTGGAGAATTATGATTGAACACGACAGATCCGCATTTTTGACGCATTTTCAGCTTCCTAATTTACATTTTATTCTATTATATTCGTCTGATCACAGAAAGTAGACTGACGTTGTGTGTGTGTGTCTGATCACAGAAAGTAGACTGACAAATAAGTGCATAACTTAGTCGTTGTGTGTGTGTGTGTTTGTTTGTTATGCTTAACAAGAGCAATTTGCAGAGGTTCCATGAGATCAAGATTTCTTTTAAAAGAGAGACATTGTCTCCCCACACAGACCTCCGGGAATACAACAATCCACAAAACATAAGGCATTTGAGGAGTTCAAGGGTACATACGTAAGGGAACAGGGTCTTTATAGTCTTCATAGTACATGTTTGTTTGTTGTTTTGTCTTTCCTCGTCCTTCTTATGTCATGCCGATATCACAGGTAGCTAGACATTCATAGATAATGTAAGTTATACATTTTTTTTGCTAATACATAGCTACGACGTTTCATTTTCGTAATATACCTGGGGGTACCAATGTTTACTAAAGGGAGGTAAAAATAAAAAACTTACATATGTTATCTTGATTATTCCTATTTATTATAGTACCAGTTGTCAGGAAACTTTGAAAATATGATGTTAAATTCACGCGTAGTCTTTCCATTGAAATACATCGCAAACAATGCTAAATTGAAATTTCTGAACTTAAGATTCACTGATGTATTGACGAAATCATTCCTTCAAAGCCGTTCAAAAAAAAAAAAAAACGCCCGGACTGCACCAGTATGTTGAATTACTTCCCTTTAATATATGCAAATTTTAAAAACCTGTTTAAATTAATTAAGGGAAATTATATATCAAACGCAAGCAAGGGTGGTTGCGGGGAAATGTTAATTGTATACTTAAACTTTTAAAAGGAAATTCCCGGAAATGCACGATAGTGTCGGAATTGGCCAAAATGCGACCCACCACCAAAAATTGTTAAGAATCAAAGTACTGGGAGTGCTAATAGAATCAAAGCAACAGGGGCATCATTACGAATAATTGTTTGGTATTCGAATTGACATTGCAATGTCATTTACTTGTAAGCTAGGGAGGTTGGTGTATAAGCCGTAAAGTGTTCATTTTGTTGTCTTTGCAGAATCACATTTCTAAGGTACTATTTGGAGTAGTTATTTACTAGTTAAGGGTTAAAGATAGCTATTGCAATTACAATCTCCAAACTAAAGTGAACAGTGTACAATGTAAGACTATCCCCGCTGTTCAAATCCCAATCGTAAGTGACCACTATCTTTCTGTATCAACTAATTCACTTATTCATAACACAAATTTCGTTAAATCAACGTGTTTTCTTTACCCATTCAGTTGTTTTGCGACTTTATAGAATACGTACAAAAATAAACATAGAAATGGAAACGCGCCACCTTATTTTCCGTTGATAATTTTATTTTTAGATTGGAGAGTCTCCTGATTAGGGAGTAAATTTCCACTGTACACTGATAGATCTATGCACATTTGTCTGTGATTAAGTCTGGCATATTGTGAATATGTTGTGTTATTATAATGGAACATATATATAAGACAAATAATCATTTTAAATTAGTTATGACAGTGAAACGTCTGTATACAATGGGATTAAACTTGCAGTAAACAATGTTTCCACGCAACTTGATCATGATTTATATCAAGATTTTCGATTAAAAGCAATGGAGCAAGATTTATTAGTCTGTATATAATGTAATCCAGCGTCAGCAAAGATATTACAAAACATATTATGACAGTTTTATCCATGATAGAAATGGAAAGCTTATTCTATAAAAAAACATGCATTTACGTTGCCTTCATATCATGCCCAGAAGGAATAAAGGGAGAGAACTTAAGAAGGTATGAAAAGAGAGAACTCATGACAATCTCCTGTGATCATACCCTAGGGTATAATTTATAGAGACCAACGCTGAACTGGAGAAAAATAGAACATGTATTAGTTGATGATAAAATTACAATTTTGAAGATGATTTAAAGCAAATACACTCATTCAATTTGTTAAGGGATTTATATATTTGGAGCAGCTTTGGCAATTTTTGGACGGTACGGCTCAGGTTCCGTCTATAGTAGTGTGTGTGGCAATTTGAGAGGCATACAACAATTGGTTACCGTTTTCAAACAGAAAAAGGCTGAAAGCCGGTAACAAGTCAAAAACGTCCACATCCTAATTACTCCGCAACAAAGTAGTTCCAAAGTTCACCGAACAAAATAATCTCATAAACGTTTCAATGAAATGTTCAAAAGGTGACCTGCTAAAGTGGTTTGTGAACTAATTAGCTGTTTCTGTGGAGTTCAGATGGGTTTTAAAGCAATGCATTAATACACACAAGTTTGTTTACAGTTTTGGGTGAGCTCATAATAAAATTTAATGAACGAAAAATGTTTGTCTATTTAATATTTTTTAAAGATGGTTCATTCTTGTACTTCATTCATGAAGTACTTACTAAATGTATATCTTGTTTTATACCTTATTAATTTCATAAATCGCCATCGTTTTGTCAAGTGCATATTTTAACTTAACAGTCGACTGTTTTCGTTTAGTACATATTCTTACTTTTCGCCGGACAGAAATGCTTAAACTTAAAATGTCAGATTAGCGCTATTTATAAACGCGGTAAATTCGCTTGAAGTGAACACATGTAGAAGAGTGTACTCGGGTTCAGACTGCGTTTAAAGGATATATATAAATCGATGACAAGTGATTACTGCTGTTGTTGTTCTTCATTGCTATTTATCGTAGATATGGTCTCGTTGAGCACGACTACGAAAATTATCAGTGTCATCTTTCTATGTACATCTCACTCTGTGCTTGGAAAAGTAATTGGAAAATAGCATCCAGCGTAATCCAGCATACTAGTAATGGAATTTAAATGACTTTGGCTTGGAGTACATTGCAACAAATATTTGAAGAATCGCACGAACTGATACAATTTGTAATTGTTTCTTAAGATAAATAAAACAAAAGAACAGGAATTGCCACTTACAAAGTGCAGAGTCACCCTAAAGGCACAGGGAGTCGTGAACAATATCCTTACAATAACAACAGCAAAAGTACGCCCCCTCACAGCGCTTTGATTCCATTACCGGTCACTGATTTATCTAACTGACTTACTATTCTGACTCTCGCTAATTATAAGGAATGCATTTTGTAAAATCAGTTTTAAATGTCTGAAATGTTTTGGCAATTTTTATTTGGCTAGTATTTGTCATTTCGTATTTTTTCCCAAATGCCATCTCTCAAGATTAAAAATTGAATTTACAACATTCGTTGTCATCGCATTTTGCAGAATTTTCTTGCGTTTCTTTACCTTCTCCATTTTCCCTATTAATGTTCCCTATAAAACGCCCGTTAAAACAGAGAGCAATAATTCCACTATTGCACTCTTCTTTCGTTTTTTTCTCGTTTATTATTTGAAGTTGCAGACACGAAAATGAAGATATATGGAGGAGGTAAATGACTTCGGGGTTTAAGAAGGGTCGTACATCATTAAAACTTGTACAAAAAGACAGAGATCATTTAAATTGTACAGATCAGTGACTCGTACCGATTATTAAAGAGTTTGAAGTCACTAGGCTAATCCTGAAGTTGTTTATAATTCATTTGTGATAAAGCTGTTGCAGCAAATGAGTACCAGATAAATATCAATTTCAAATGAGGTGGAATTATAAATGTACTAGTTGCAGTGTTTCTAGGGCATTTTAATAGCAGTGTTTCTAGGGCATTTTAGTTGCAGTGTTTCTAACGCATTTTATTTGCAGTGTTTCTATGTCATTTTAGTTCCAGTGTTTCTAATGCATTATAGTTGCAGTGTTTCTAGGGCATTTTAATAGCAGTGTTTCTAGGCGTTTTTAGTTGCAGTGTTTCTAACGCATTTTATTTGCAGTGTTTCTAGGGCATTATAGTTCCAATGTTTCTAATGCATTTATGTGGCAGTGTTTCTAATGCATTATAGTTTCAGTTTTACTAGGGCATTTTAGTTGCAGTGTTTCTAACGCATTTAAGTTGCAGTGTTTCTAGAGCATTTAGTTCTATTGTTTCTAATGCATTTTATTTGCAGTGTTTCTAGGGCATTTTAGTTGCTGTGTTTCTAGAGCATTTTAGTTGCTGTGTTTCTATTGCATTTTAGTTGCACTGTTTCTATGGCATTTTAGTTGCAGTGTTTCTATAGCATTTTAGTTGCAGTGTTTCTAGAGCATTTAGTTCTAGTGTTTCTAATGCATTTTATTGCAGTGTTTCTGGGGCATTTTAGTTCCAATGTTTCTAGAGCATTTAGTTCTAGTGTTTCTAATGCATTTTATTTGCAGTGTTTCTAGGGCATTTTAGTTGCAGTGTTTCTAGGGCATTTTAGTTGCTGTGTTTCTAGAGCATTTTAGTTGCACTGTTTCTATGGCATTTTAGTTGCAGTGTTTCTATAGCATTTTAGTTGCAGTGTTTCTAGAGCATTTAGTTCTAGTGTTTCTAATGCATTTTATTGCAGTGTTTCTAGGGCATTTTAGTTCCAATGTTTCTAGAGCATTTAGTTCTAGTGTTTCTAATGCATTTTATTTGCAGTGTTTCTAGGGCATTTTAGTTGCAGTGTTTCTAGGGCATTTTAGTTGCAGTGTTTCTAATGCATTTTATTTGCAGTGTTTCTAGGGCATTTTTGTTGCAGTGTTTCTAGGGCATTTTAGATGCAGTGTTTCTAGGGCATTTTAGTTGCAGTGTTTCTAGGGCATTTTAGTTGCAGTGTTTCTAGGGCATTTTAGTTGCTGTGTTTCTAGAGCATTTTAGTTGCTGTCTTTCTAGGGCATTTTAGTTGCAGTGTTACTATGGCATTTTAGGTGCAGCTCTGCAACTTTTAGTCAGATTGAACCAGGTAGATATGGTAGTATCCTTTGAGATTGGGGGTCAATGTCAAATATGGGGGATTAAGGTCATTGATACTTAAACATATTCATCAACCCATTTTTGCTTAATTACACCACTAAAGAATGAGGAAAAATCTCAAAATTTTGAATATTTTGTACTGGAGTCAAGGTCAAGTTAATGTTGCTAAAAATAGCGAACTGGCTTCTGTTTAATAACTTCAGAGACTCACAGTCCTAGGATTTATGCATTGTGGTTTGCTAGTTCAGTATTACTGCTGGTGTTACTTATGACATACATTCAGTGTGCATCCTCAGATAACTGGGATGAATGTCATAACGGGGTTAAGGTCAAAGTCATTGTTACTAAATTTAGACTAACGGCTTTTATACCCAATAACTCCAGTTAGAAATGAGATATTGCCACCAAACTTGTTATAAACATATTGTCTATAAGATTTAGCTAGGATTAATGTCAAAGTTTTGTATGGGGATAAAGTCATCATCATTAAACAATTTGCCCATTAGCCCAGATCTGCATAATCACTTCAGTTTCAAATGAAGTATAATCACCTGAAGAGGCTAAAGAGAACTGGGAAATTCAGAACTGGGGTCAAGGTCATTGTTACAAAAAATAGAAAAATAGTGTCTGCTCCAGTTTAGAATGAGATATTAAGACCGCACTTGGTACAAACATACTGTCATTTGATAACTGAGGTCAATGTCAAGGTCAGATCTGTGGTCAAGGTCTTAAAGTATCTCTTTGTACCAGTTAGTCAGTTGCTTTAAACATAATAGTGTGTACTACTTGATTTATAGGAAACAGTAATACTAGTTGTTGTTCATGAGACTGTGTGAACTTTCTGTCAACTCTGTATGTGTCTTTTATTTGTGTTCAGTCTTTCTTAGGAAGGCATTACATCAATGTCATTTTCTATAGATGATTGGAATTCATGCAGATCTTGATATGTCGACAGAGACATGTCTGAAACACTGGCAATATGCAACATTGACATAACAATTTTATTTTATTTCAGGTACTTATCCATGTGTCAGGGGTCGTATTTCTGACTTTGTTAGTGAATGCTACAACAATCTACAGTCTTCTAGAGATGCTTGGTGAGTTCATTGTTAACAGCTTATTTCATGTTTGTTGAATTACAGTAAAACCTCACTTAAAGACCACCTTAATAATAAGACTACCTCAAGTTGTTCAATTCCATTTTCACTGTTTTGCTCTCGTTAAACCTCAATATTAAGACCAGTTTTCTAATATCCAGGAGGTGGTCTTATTATTGAGCTTTTACTGTATACATACTATGTAAGAGTACAGGAGACATAGATACGTACCAGAACATTTGTCACAGATATATTGACCTTATCCAGAAATAATGTTATAAGCAAGTGCTGAGAGCAAAATATACTTTCATTCCTTGCTTATTGAAATACGTTCCATCATTGCAGTCTGAGTAAAAGTACATCAATATGTTTGCCTGTAAAAGCGTAAAATGATTGTCATTGTTTCTTATTCCACTGATGGTACCATGTTTTAAGTTCAAAGCCTAATTTCAGTTTCTATAATAAATCCTATTTATACAATATGAATGATTCGTACAACTTCCACATTAATTGTTATCTGTGACAAGGACATGTTAATCATAAAATGACCGAAACGAGCAGAAAAAAACATTGGAATTCAACTATTGTAGACACATGTGTTTGTAGCAGTCAGGGTCATGGCTTAGCTGAAATTGATGTGTAGGCCTTGTTATAGGGGGGTTCGGGCTTTGGTGTTTATTTCGTTAATACATTTAATATCTTGTCACAGTTTTGGCCATTTTATATTTTCGAAAAAAGCTTAGGCTGCGGCCTACATGTCCTATAGGAACCTACGCTCCTGGCAGTAAATGATGAACATGAATAGACGCAGCAAGCGCAACAACCACAAAGAATTACACTCTTCACTAATGTGTCTGGTGTTTAACCCTACAGTTGTTCTATTTCAATCTCATTCCTATTTTATATATAATTCGGTTGACAAGGGCATTTCTACACCATCTGTATGACACTTTGTTTAGCTCTTGAGATAATTTCTTTGTGTTTTATACAGCTGATCACAAGTTGCGGTTGTCCAATTTATAGCATTCTTTTCAAATTATTGTTATAAAGTTATTTTAATCAGTTTCCATGTCGATTTTGCGAAAGTAATCATGATAAATATTGTAGTTCTCTAAATGTAAGATCGTAATGCTACTAATTTTGGAGAAAAGTAAATTAAGTAACATAGTGCCATGCTCATAACTATGGTGGCATGTTTCTGCCACCAGTCAACTACACAAATACGTGATGACTACATAATTTTCTAGTTATTTATGTAGTTAACTGGTTGCAGAAGTTTGCCACCATACAAAATATACACAAAGATTTGTTACAACCCACTGTGTAAGAAATTTTTTGAAATTGACAGAAACGATTTATTTCATCATGAAAGAACAGGAAAACCAGTCTGCAACTGTGATGAGTTTTCTTATCAAACTTATTTTACATTTGTACTTCGGTTCCATGTAATTTGGTGCTAAAATAAAAAAATTCTGTCAACTTCGAACATTTTATTATGAAAAGGGTTGAGTCTCAAAAAATGATATGTGGCAGTCTCTGAGATTTTTTGCAAAATGCACTGGGCCTTGTTTCTGAGAAAAACGCAAAAAATAGATTGTTGAAACTTTTCAGGAAAGATTTATGATTCAGCGGCAAGCAGAAGCAAAACATTTATCGGTAAACATTAAGACGGCCCCTTTTTTTAAGGAAAAGAATAATATACATGAATTTGTACAATATTATTGTTACATTTATTACAATTAAAACAGGTTGTTTAAAACCATGTCTTCATTGCATGAGTTTTCCTTTTCAGCCTTCTTTTTGTAGACTGGTTTCCAGTAACGTCATAATGAAATAAGACGTTTCTGTCAACTTCGATATTTTTATTACAAGACGGGTTGTAACAAAGATAAAACCTTTCAGCATTAGAATTTGTAATGGCTGTTGTGATTGTGGGTTTAATTAAAATGTCAACAAGTTTATTCTTTAAGTTATATTTATGTGTTTGAAAAAAATGTACCTGATAATACAATGTCATCTGAAGAAATTTATTTGTCAAATAAACTGTGAACTTTATTTGCTGTTGGTCATTTGTTGACTATGTAATGTAGTTGTGTTTTCCGAGTCCCGGCCAACGATGCGACACAACACTAAATTTATTATACGGATACACCCGAAAGTGTAACAATAGGGAACAAAATCAAGATGGTATATCTAAAGAGTGTTTATTTTGCAGATTACTTTGTAATCACATGACAAAGTGGTTGTTAATATTTATTTATAATTTTCTACAGGTATGAGTGATTTATCGCCAGCCAAAAGGATGGCAATGGCAAACGCACTGAGACACCTGGAGGATTTACGTGAGAAAACACTTAACATGCTGAAAACTGACAGGTGAAATAGAACATTAACCCATTTTAGATTACTTAGAAATTAGTTAAAATCAATCATTGTAGAGATAAAATGGTTGGTTTGCTGGGAACTGACAAGTATGTAAAGAACTCAAGAACCCCGCTGTGGTATCCACTGTGTTAAAATATGTTGTAGGTAAGCACACATAACACTGTGTGATACGTATTTAAGGAGTGTGCAGTAAATATTAACTGATGTCTTTGATGTATGTTAGTTATTTTTTACATGGACTGTGACTCAGGAATTGGGCTGGGTATTTGAATGGAAACATATCAAACAAGAAATATCTTAAAAAAAGATGATCGGCGCAACTTGAAGTTTGCCAATGTGTTGCTATCTGAAGGTTCAAATTTGCTGCGCCGAAAAAAGTCTTCCCTGCAATCTAAACCTTTCTCAGAATGGTAAAGACACTCCCTTCTGAGATCCCTACTCTGCTAGCAATATCTTCTACTGTATATGGCCTGTCTTCTTCAACCATCTCCTTCACAGCAGCCACATTATTTTTAGTCACAGATGTTTTTGGACGACCACTTTGATGGCCATCTTTGACATGAGATAATCCAGATTTAAATTTCTTTATCCATCTGCAAACTGTCATATATGATATCACAGATTAGGCTCATATATATCATTCAATTTATCATAGACCTGTTTTGGTGGAATGGACAACGCAGCACAGCCTTTCATATAAGGCTAATATATTTCAATAAAGTTATTGATGAAAAACGGTGATTTAAAGTATGGAACCTTGTTAGTAACCAAAAAATTTGAAGTACCCTAGCTAGTACTTGAATTTGTAACAGTCAAAACCTCCTTAAAAAGTACTTGAATTTTGAAAAAAAAAACAATAAATTCAGGAACTTGTCCTTGAATTCTTCTGCTGCAAATAGAAAAGGGACAAAAAGTAACAAACATACCAACAATAGGGAAAAAATGTGGAAAAATGACAGACCTATTTTCGACAGGGGCCTATCGGCCAAGTGGGCAATAGTATGGTTATACAGTTTGGTACGGTAATCGACACGTTTCATGCCCTCTTCATACTGCAGTGGTCGTCCCGGGGGGGGGGGGATTAACTTGAAAATACACTGGATCCCTTCTTATCTATACTGAAAACATCTACATTTTAGTCCTTGAAAATGGGGAAAAGGTACTTGACAAGTGCTTTTTTCGGGAAGTTCTGTATGAACCATGCTTAATCTTGTTTTGTAATCATTGGAAAAAAAGTTTTTTTAACAAGGCTAGATGCAATATAATTTTTGGATGAAATAGAAGATGCCAATAGTCTTGTGGTATCAAAGTTAACAATGGATCAGCACAAATCACAAATAATTGTGTTGTAAATTAATAACATCCGTGGAGAATTGTGTTACATGTTTAGGGATTAAAGTGAAACTAGGTTAACAAAGAGGCAGAATGATTGTTTTGCTTTCTTTCCTCGATGCGTCTTGTTAATGCTTGTATGCTGTCCTACTTTTATGAACAGTGGTTGATCAAATTTTTATTATGCTCACAAAAACGTCATGTAGTCTTAACTTACATGTTCTTTTCACTGCAGATTTGAGATTTTATCCTTTCTGTTTTGGCTGATAAATTGAATCATCAAATTAAACCAGCACTGTCTTGTCATATTCTGATTTATTGTATTACTCTAGACTATTTGAATGAAAAGATTGTGAAGTGCATTTTAATTTCAATAGGGCATAACCACTTTTGGGATGTCCTCAGTCAACGTATTAAAAGCTTCCATGAACTGTAGTTATAATCAATACAATGCTGGAGGGCGCACTAATCTAATATGCTTCGTCTTGTACGTTTGTGTTTGTGCTTTCCTTCGCAATGGCCATGTCACTCAAACGTATTTCCCTATTTTGAACAACACACTTTGGAAAACTTATGCGCTATTTGGCAGAAAGTTGGATGACATTTTATACATAATGACATCTACTAATTTCCTGAGAGGAAGTTTAAGTTCCTATTTTATCATCCATGTGGTAATGAGTTTTGTAATGTTTGCAAGAGACTTGAAAATAATGTAGATGGTATGTTTTTGGAACATTTACAATATAAATCCAAATACACAGTGGAATATACTGTATTTAGTGGTAATGTTCATGAAGTGAAAATGTTTACAAATTTCGTGAATTCAAAGTTTGTTTGCAACTGTGTCTAGCCATGTTGGTTAGCACAGTCAGTAGAGTACTCGGCAGCTTATCTGCTGGTGAAAGTTTGAATCCAGGGAGAGGTGTAGGTTGTCCGTGACCATTTTAATGAAGATGCCACATGCAAGTCATTGCCCTCCAACTCTGATTTATGTGGGGAAGTTGTCAGTTGTTTACAGAAGAACAGGTTAGTACTGGTTGGTGTCACCCAGGAGTACTGGTTTGGTAAGCGGACTGCCTCACACAGTATCTGCATCCAACACGACAACCCACTGTGGGAGTTTAAGTCAACAAAACATAAAGTCTTGATAACTGACTTTTACCAATTTATGTAAGCTAAATTTACTGTAACTAATGAACATTTAGTAACTATATTGCCAAAAGAATTTTAAAAAAACAGTGTTTTATTATGAGTATATATCGAGGGCTCAACACAACACTGTCGTAACTCCTATGTATTTATATAGGAGTTACGACAGTGTTACGTTGAGCCCTCGATATGTGAGGACATACATGTGATTAACGTTGGTTTATGACATTCTTTGAATTTAGTCTAGTTATGAAAAGGATGAAAAGTGCCACATCTTAGACTTCATGCGTGAGGGATTTTTCTAATATTTCACTATACAATATATGTTTGATAGGCTAAACAAACCAGTAGATTTTCAACACTGAATCAAAGCATATCAGGGACTAAAAATGTTACAACTCCAAAATCCACACAAATGTATGGCGTATGTTTTCCATTGTGAAGGTTCAACTTAGTCTATGCACTCTTAAAAGTATATACATGTAGTTATACCCCCACAAACGAAGTTTGAGGGGGTATATAGGAGTGAGCTTGTCGGTCGGTCGGTCGGTCGGTCGGTCTGTCGGTCGGTCGGTCTGTCTGTCGGTCGGTCTGTCGGTTTTCATGGTTTCCGGACGATAACTCATGAAAGGCTAGACAGATTTGAAAAATTTTTGGTACACAGGTGTAACATCAGAAGATACAGGTCAAGTTCGATATTGGGGCTGGTGGGGCCAAGGTCAAGGTCACTGTTACTAAAAATAGTTTCTCTTGGTTTTCATGGTTTCCGGACGATAACTCATGAAAGGCTAGACAGATTTGAAAAATTTTTGGTACACAGGTGTAACATCAGAAGATACAGGTCAAGTTCGATATTGGGGCTGGTGGGGCCAAGGTCAAGGTCACTGTTACTAAAAATAGTTTCTCTTGGTTTTCATGGTTTCCGGACGATAACTCATGAAAGGCTAGACAGATTTGAAAAATTTTTGGTACACAGGTGTAACATCAGAAGATACAGGTCAAGTTCGATATTGGGGCTGGTGGGGCCAAGGTCAAGGTCACTGTTACTAAAAATAGTTTCTCTTACTTTCACTTACTAGCAAATGGTTTGTTTTTAGTTGTAAACGACTTATCTTTCTGTGAAAATAACTGTTATTTCTAGCATATTGTTTGATATATTTTGCATTGATTTAGTTCCATTTTGCCCAGCTTTTTGTGAGCAATTCTATACAAGTTCAGTTTTTTATTTCACAGGAACTGTTGATTAGTTCTTACTGTTCTGTTGGCAGCATTTTTGGTTTATTACATTCAGATACTAGCAAATGGTTTGTTTTTGTTGTTGAAGACTTGCCTTTCAGTGAAAATAACGGGATTTCTTTTAAAATCCATTGAAATAAGGCATAATATAATGTTATATCCAGGTAGTTTGATTATTTGATTAAATCTGTGAAACTGCAGTCAAGGACAATGGAACAAAATGTCTTGATTGCGAATATAAATTGTATCAATTTAATACGCTTTGTTGCTATATTTGTTCGAATTTGAATGCAAAATGTTCAGATCTTGGGAGTTAAAATCAAATATATTGGTGTTACTAGTTCATACTCTAGTCGAATGTATCATTATATTTCTTTGTGACAAAGTGCTATATATTACTGTTCATTTTTTCTATTTTATTGATTTTGACCTGACTCCCATACTGTGGTATTCATATCACCTCCGAAATATTAAAATGTACACAATTCTTATTATAACCCCACTTCAAAATATGCAATGGGGGCTATATGGGAATCACCACTTGTTCCGTCATGTCACATAACATGGTTTTCCATGAATTATTTCTACCAAGCCTAGTTGTGTATATTGTCGGCACATTCTGATTGTGGTCCTGTAGTGATAGATAGTGATAGATAATTTCATTGTCTTGACTGGCGGCCATCTTTGAATTTATCAAAAATATGTCTGACAAAGCGGTATTGTGGGGGTATTAATCACCTTCAGTGATAGCTCTAGTTGCTTTATGTAGTCTTCAATGAAATCCATAAACATTATATCAGACAGCCATCACATTTTTCAGGTTTCTCGCTGACGCTGAATGGGAGACAGTTGAAAAACAAACTGAAGTGGTTGATCCTTATAATACGAAGGATGAGGAGGTAAGCCCAGCTATGTTTTCATTCTGAGACGCTCAGAGGTGGCAGATGGCAAGATCTCGTCAGTTTCTTGTCAATGAACAAATTTATACAATGTTGTTTGCTATTTTATGATTTATTTTTGTTGTGCTATTGTAATGTTATTTATCTGTAGATATTTAGTATGTGAATCAATGGAAATTTTATGTTTTAGTTTTACATTGACCTGAAAAGTCCACTAAGGTAATTTCACCTATTCAAACCACACAAATTGCAACATATAATTGTATCTGAAACAATTTTACGCTCATTGGCTGATGCTTATTTTTGTTTCTGTTTTCTCTTTGATACAAACATTACGAAAGACGTCATACTTTGTTTACAAACTAGGTCGTGTTTGACCTTGTCGGAAATTGCGGACTGACCTTGCATTATTGCCGAATTTCTTCAGTGACTTTCTGTGTGCACTATAAATAGACATCTGTGTACACTCGTTTATAATGGCAAACTTATTAACTACAACAACTTCAACTAATCGTATTTAAAACTGCCATCACATGACAAGACATCATCAATTTATGTGCACCTGTGTGCAAGCAGGAACATCGGCACAGAGAAACTAGCCCTGCGTTCAGTTACGGCAAACATTACGAAACTGTTTTGTTTTGTATCCCTGGTCCACCATATCACATTCACTACAAACCAGGAACCAAATTGCAAATGTTACAAAACGTTAGCCACAAAAACCTTTACTGAATGCAGGGTAGGTAAAACTAACCAGTCGACAAGATAAGAAATTACTGCTAATTGCTTCGATATTGAATCTTCTGAAATTTAATGGGACAACATGTAGTACGTGAGTTAATTCTCAGTTTTATGGTAAACTTTAATATTGGAATATTCTGGACAATGAAGATATTTTGGAAAAAAATTATATTGAAAATTGTCATTTTCAGGAATCTATTTTAAAGGACTTGGTGAGTTGTATAAACTAAAGGTGTACTGTATGTAACATACATGTAACTAACTTCCAGGGGGGGTCTGTGTGGGGAGGCATTGTCTTGTGTATGTGGCATTCCCTGTCACAATCTCTCTTTAACATCAAATACTAAATGGTATAATGCCTATAAATATATTAATGTAGATAAGCAATACTGACCATTCTAAACAATTACTCACTAAATCTAACTTTATTGTTTAAGTACTTATAATACTAGAACTAACCAACTGTGTAATACGTTATTTAATTATTGTCTAAGATGGAAAGACGTTTGTGTGGGGAGGCATTGTCTTGTGTATGTGGCATTCCGTGTAGCAACTTATTCTGTCTTATTTTCGTATGAATAAAGTTTTTGTTGGCATGAAATCTAAAATTGAAGATACTCTGATTATGTTGACAAAATTATCATATTTATAATGTGTCTCGTCTTTATGGTATTTATTCAAAACCAATCTTCATTTTACATGCCAAGCAGAGTTTCAATCTAGAATTGTTCAGCACCATCAAAACAACAAGCTTAAAACTGGACTGAAAAACATGAAATACGAGAGAAGATTTCATTTGGTTGTCTCTCAACATGCCAGTCAGCAAAATATTTTCAGCATATATAACACTTCAGCACTTAGTTGTTTACAAAAAAGCAATTTAAAACGGATTAGTGATGAAATTGAATTTTATGCACCGCCATTTTGGCATCCTGTCATACTGTGTGTCATTGACACTTCTAAAATATACAGCACAAATAATTCAAGAAAGTCAAATGAATCAATCACATTACTGAATCTGAAAATAAAGGATTTTGAATTTCAAATTTATACAATTCATGTGCTGGAAGAAGCAATACAGAGTTGATTATTGATAAGTCTACGGCACAGACAAAGAGACAGTTCTTAAATTAGGTATAACAAGAAATATCGGTAAAAACGATGATTGGCGCAAACTGAAATAAGCAGAGGTGCTGTAGTTTTATTAGTTATTGCATGTATATGTGTAAATATAATCAATAAATAAAGACAATGAAACATTAAAATTCTGCTTTCGTTCAATTGTCTTAACTTATACAAATGTTCATGTACAGAGAATAATGTACACAAAACACAGGACTAATGACTTTTCAGAGATTTTCATAAATTCACACTTAGGTATTCAAAGACAAAATGTTCATTAATATGATACTAACACACTTATCTTGTGTTTAGATTAAAGATAAGCAACAATGCATAATAAATAATAATTGGTCCTGTCTACTGAAAGCTATATCAAATCGACGAAAGCGTACAAAGCCTAGATAGTATTTATCCCGTGTTCCTCTTGATCTCAGGTCAAGAAAGTTTGCATACATTTTTAAAGCAAACATGATTCCCGGTGTCTCGCTACTTTGTTTCACTATAGAAAACGTATTACATGTACTTACTGTTGACTTTGTCTGATTAACATAACATTGTTTTAATTTCGATTAATATAACATTGTTTTTATTTTGATGTATAAAGTACATCAACAATAATTCATCAGTATTTAAAAGTATAGTTACTGTCCATATGGATGTGTAGCACTGTCATGGATATGTATGTATAATACATTCAAATCATGATTTATTTCTTGAGCAGAAAAAATTATTCAGCGATGTGTAAGCTAATCAAATCTAAAGTTATAAATTTTGAAGCAAATTTTGGACACCCGATTGGTGTTTGTAAACTGGACACTGATTATTTTACGAAGTCTGCAAGTTGTAAAATGGACCAGAATATAGCAAAAGCAAGCTTTATTTGGCTAGGCAGAAAAAGCAGCCAAAATTTAATAGTTCATTACTTCAGTGATAGTTGAATAAGACATTAATAATCATTAACCAGAAGACATTAACTCAATTGAAAAACAAGGATTTATTAGTTCATGGATACTTTACTGAAAATAACGAAATTCTATTTTTCAGTATTTAACGCTAATAGCCTAATATCGGTTAATTGTCAATATGTCTGTCTATCAATCTGAAGCCATATCAAAGGCATGGATAGAAATTTTGTCTACGAAACTGGGTAAAAATATTAACTGATACATGGAATTGCTGCTTTTCAACTTTCAGTTAAAATGGCCTAGTATTACTAGAGTTATGGCCCTTAGTATTAGGATAATAAAGGGTACCTAATTGGCTGTTGTTGTTCAATAACTTCTGTTTGGAATGAGATAATGTGACTAAAACTTGGCATTCTTTAGGGAACAGGGGTCATTGTGACTGAATATAGCAAAATTAGGGATGAAATATTATGACCAAATGGTATAAACATATTGTTCTAAGAGAAGTTGTGTCACTATTAAGGTCAGATATGGTATCAAAGTTGTTGTTATTATAAATATAAAGATGGCCTCATTAGGCCATGCCAAATTGGAATTTTGTTAAGCGTCCGAGTGCGCCTAGGTTTTGCGCTCCTCGAGCCAAAAAACAAACATTTTTCTAAGCCAAAAATTCTCAAATATTTTCGATATCCATGATTCGACAACGGCAATTTTTGTTGAGATCCGACAATGATGTGATTATTGTGTGAAAAAGAGTCAGTTTTAAATTAGATTTATTCATGTATAGATCTAGTTTTGAAACAAACCATTTTGTTTTGTTTTTATGATGTTTCTTTCATTAAAATATCTAAAATATGCATCACTTTAATATCATCTGAGGATATTTGTTTTTTCGTTATGAGTTTGTGTTTTTTTTTAAAAGGTAGCGACTTTAGGTTGACGCTTAACAAAATTCCAATTTGGCGTGGCCTCAATAGCCCATTACCATTCAATTTCTTCAATTTGGAATGAGATAAGTGACAAAAATTGGTATGTAGTATTCTTTGAGACCTGGGGTTGAGGCCAGAAGTGTATTTTACTAATTAACTTATCATCTATTCAAGTCTTTGACTACCTTCTCAATTTATTCTTTTCTACAATATAAGAAATCATCCAACATCCAAGACAACTCGGTACAAATAAGTAAATATTTGTTGCTTCATCCCAACTCCTTGTTAATGTCTATAGGATAGGAATATTGATTGTATTCCGTCATAACATGTTTGATAATAATCATTTAGCTATGAACATATTCATTACTGGCTTGCAATATTTTCAGGCTAAAATAGATGATTCGTTAGATATCAAACAGTCGACATGTTGTACAGAATGCGATAGTCAACTTCCACCGCAATATTCCCGAAAAGAGCTTCGAGATATGAAGAACGAAGCTATCGGACGAATGCTGAAGGGTGAAAAGGTTTATAAATTACTTCTTACATCGTGCAGAATGTTCAATGAAAGGTCAGATATTGTCAGACGAGAATTAAGTCAGTTATTTTACACAAATTGACAGGTTGCAGACAATACTTGTCACATGTAAAGATTTGGAACTTACAAACATATCAGGCATCTATTCCCTATGTAAATGATTGGAAGAAATCTGTACCCCGGATGTGGTAAATGTTTCCTGTGATTATTTGACTGAAGATAATGGATCCTAAGTCATTTGTCCTCTATCTCTAATTCATGCCAGGAAATTGTGAGTTGAGTATATGATGCTGGTTGATAACTGATTTTGTTTAGCACATTTACTATAGTTGCATTATGTAGTCTTCAATAAATGCCATGACTTCATTATATTAGACAACCTTCACACTTCTCAGGTTTCTATGACAGCCCTGGTTAGTGCTGGTTGATAACCCAGGATTAGTCAAGTCAACTAACCATTGTGCCAGAATGAGATTCTGTTGACAAATGCCATAAAACTTGCAACACCGAGAGTGTCTCTAGCTGCTTCTCTTACTATGATGTATACTTTCAGATGAGTTACTGGCGACAGTTTGAACATGGTATGCTATCTAGAGAGGCAACCAGGAAGTTACAGGAGTGTACAGAAGTGGCGTCTGACCATAAAGGAAAGTATGTACATTTCACTTGTGTGTGTATACTGTAAAACCTCAATCATAGAACCCTTGATTACTTGTCTTCTTATTGGGGTTGAATAAAGAGCGAACCAGTTGAAAATGGATTTGAAAATTGTATTCTTAATTTTCTTAAAGTGAGGTTTTACTGTACACAAAGCTATATGTAAATGAAGTCAGATACAATTATTTACAGGTTCATGCCTCATGTTAAAAAACTCATTTTAAGCATTGTTTCAACTCAAATAAGCTGCGTTTTTACTCAGTTGAGTTTTCCACACTCAAGTCTGTATTCCTTAGTAACTTTAGTAATATTGCAAACATCAGTGTTTGTATGGAAATGGGATTTTTGTGAATATAGGGCCAGACACATAATTATAGTTCTAAAACCCAATATAATATCTGCTGTCTGTACAATATAACATAAGCAGATAAAAGGATATATTGAATTCTACAGATCTAACCAGTCCTGCGCTCAGTAAAGGTATTTGCGGCTAAATTTCCGTAACATTTGCAATTTGGTTCCCTGTGTGCAGTGAATGTGATATGGTGGGTCAGGGATACAAAACAAAACAGTTTCGTAATATTCGCAATTGTAAGCCGTAACTGAAGGCAGGGCTGGTTCTTCTGGTTAGCTTGTCTGTCCTCTGATGCAGGACCATAACATAGTGGGTGTCCATAGTCAGTGGTCCGTCTGTCTTGTATGAAAAGTAAAGTTTTTATTTATTATAGTGTCAACCCTATTTAAAGGGCCAGCCAATTCTGACAAATTAGGCACTGATTCTTATCCTTTAATGCCAGACACCAGGCAGGTAGGCACATGATAACCGTTATTTAACTAGCTTGTGGCTCACCAACCGGCCATATCAGAATGATCCCCTACCAGGATTCGAACCATAGACATTCTGCTCCCGAGGTGTATGTCTTAACCACTCGGCCATGATAGACGGTTTGTATTTAGTTGTGGAACTTCATAACTGCCCATGCAGCTGTTACGAATTGAATTCAAAGCAGTCATTCTGAATTTGATCTCTTGAGTAAGAAGGGAGAGCACCAGGTTTTATCTTCAAGTGGAGTGAGGCAGAGTTATCTTACAAGGATATTTGCTCTTGTATTTTTAAGGTTTATTGACATTGAGGACATCAAGAAGAGTTGGGAGATGCCATCATTATATCCAAGACTGGTAAGTTATAATTTTAGCATTGATGAACAGATATAATAGAAATATTTCAACAGTTCATCTGTAGGGTGCACTTGACCATAAATACATGTTTTGAATATGAGGAACACATATCATCTGTCATACTTCTTTGATTCCTATTTTGAAAGACTCTAACCAGATCTTGTGTTGGAGTTTGATGCTGCTTGATGTATTGCAGTTAAGAACAGCGGTATGTTGACCTAGCCAGTGTTCCTGGATTACCAACCAGTACTAACCTGTTCTTCCACAAGCAAATTCCCAAAGAAGAATGACTTTGGATGAACTATTTTCTGTCAAATTGACACCGTAAGCAACTTTGAACCTTTCTAGTGCTTTACCAACATAGCCAACCAGGCCACTAGAATGTTGTAATATCTAGTACATGTACTTTAATTTCAGAAACGATTAGTAAAACGAAGTATTGCCAAGACTGAAGTAAATGTAGAAAAATCTTCTAAGTTATGGATATTATTCAAAATGGAACGTCACAAAGCATTCTATGCATGTGTATATTCTGTTATTGTGCTTGATATGATCAACGCTGCTCTCAACATCACCAGTATGTTCAATGAAAGCTTTATGTCACACAGAGATGTCTTCAGAAGCTTTAATCTCTGCATTGTGTGCTTTTACCTTATAGAATGTGGTTTAAAGGTAAATATTTTATCATTTTTATGTCAAAACTATTCAGGCAATATCAAATGTTATTACACTGACTCCCTTTTCTTTTCAACTTACTGTGCATCCTTAGGACCCCTAAAATAAACTTTTGTCAAGTAAAAACTGCATACCTGGGACCCTCCAAATTTACCAAGGACCCCCAATTTATCAAACACAAGGGTCAAAGGACCCCTAGCTGAAATATCCTAGGGAAACCTCAGATGTTCATTCTAGAACAAACCTTGGTTAAGCAGCATGGACTGCTCAGATGTACCATTAATCTATAGATGAGTATTTTGGCAAGCCTCAATGCATTATTTTAATTAAGCTCTGATTAAAAGGATAACAAGAAATATAAAATATTTGCTCTTTGAGATGTGAAGTTTGAACACTGTACTTAAATGTAACTGAAACTTGCTTTTGTTGGTCGATCCAATTGTTTCGTGTTGGCAGATAATTGTATTTATAAAACTCAAAAAATTCTGATGAAAGTTGGGCTTAGCTATGAGGTGGTCTGATTGTCGAGTTAAAACATGGATGAAAAACTAAGAACAGGTCTACGACAAATGAGATGGTCTTAATATGGAAGTGGTATTAAAGTGATGTTTTTCAGTATATGGTATAATTTTTTTAATTTTTATTCATTTTAGGTTGTTGTACAGAAGAAAGCCTACCTAACAAACACCTGGCATATTCTATGTATAGTCATCATAATAATGGGTATAATAGATGTGATACTTAGTTTCGTTCTACCTGCAATCTATGGTGAAATACACGGTGTTGTACATTACGTGTCCACTGTATTTATAATACTTAGAACTGTCAGAGTGTTCCGACTTCTCGAGGTAAGCACAGTCAGACCTTGTTTATTCGACAACCTTCTTTCTGAATACTCAGTATCATCCAAAATAAAGATCAGGGGGCCGTTTTATCAAGAGGTCGTAAGCCGGTCTTATCGTAACTTTCGTGGAAAGATAAGACACGTCGTAAGACCAACATATTGATACAATAGCCCCCAGGTAGCGATGTATCTTTTTATGCACGTCGAATTGAGAGAAACCATGTAAAATTCGGAATAAAATTTCGGACCCGATGAATTCAAATGAACGAGATCCAACTGTATTGTATTAAGACTATTTACAATAAGAGTATCAGAATATAGGAGGATTTAGGTCACTTGTTTAAATTTATTCAAGTTTTTGATGTAAATTGTCTTGGAAATACATTTTTATGTTGAACAAGCTTGGTATGTTGTTTTGTTATAGTGTTAATTTAAAACAAAAGCACATTAGACGGATATGTTCACAAGAGACTTTGATAAGATGACCTGTCTGCTTGACAAAAGAACGTGTCGTGTAATCAAGCTCAAAGAGTCATACCTACTCGACATGAGACTACAAAACCTAAGAGGGTAGAATACAAAATGGACATAAAATCAAATTAAGAAAAAACAAATGGAAATTTAACAGACAGTTGAGGCATTCCACCGATCTTGATCTGAATTGCAGATACATTAATATATTTACTTCTAAGACATATTAATGGTTATATAACTATACAATAAAGTACACTTGCTCTTCGTCAAGATTCAAAAATCTGTTACAACATGTTATTTATAACATAACCTCTGTATATTTCAGCCGGTAATGCCGTATGTCCTAACATTTATCAAAACAAGAATGAGCCAACATCTAAGTTATGGTTTTGATGTAGGAAGAGGTTTTGTTGCTGGTGAAGAGGAAGTTCGTAAACTAATTGATCATCTTTCAGACCACAAAGACATTGCAAAATCATTGAAACAGATGAGTGACAACAATAGACTTGATGTCATACGATGCCTTGGTATAGTTAATAATTCATAATAATTCTACAAACAAATATAATCTGCAGACATACACTGCCATCCAAAAGTTTCTTCACACTTGAACATTTTGAATTTCATTACTTTTTCTTACAGAATTTCAAATAAAACATGACCATGAAGTAAATTATTCATTCCACTTAAATAAATCGACCTGCATCCGAAACCAATGTGTGTTTAATTGATTGAACTGACACAGAAAATAAGATAATTTGTTTCAGTACAAATTTATATACATTGTATACTTCCTCAGAAAAGTATTGCTGTGTTAAAAGCATTTTCGATTTATTGCATGTGAAACAAATATGAAAATACATTAATTGCAATGGGAAATTGTCAAAGTGTGAAGGAACTTTTGGATGGCAGTGTATATAATTTGCTAACATTTTTAATATTTGGGTTATTTATTTATTATTCACATATATAACACTTGTAAATTTACAATATAATGATACGATAATATGGATCAGAAAACAAGTCAATGAGAGAGTTGCATATTGTAACTAATGGCAACATTACAGAGACAATGCAAATGTTTTATATGATAAAGGTTGTTTAGCAATATTGTATATTGGATTCTAAACTTGAAAAAGAGAAATGAAAAAAGCAATAAAAATATGAGAAGTGGTATGAGTCATGAGGTGATGGAAGACCAATGCCCAGGTAGGAATCATACACCTTGATAAGGCAAAGTTGCCAATTTTATTATTTTCATTTATCTGTTTTTAAATTTCGTAAATGTTTTATTTAATCAATACTGCTATAAACCTGTGTATACCTTTATATATCCTGCATCGCTATAGGTATGTTATCAAAGCAGCATCCTGATATTGCATTGTCAATCAAAACACGTCAAGCAATCCGTAGTGTATTAAATCAATTACGTGATGGTATACATGACCTTCTTACTGATGGTATACTGGAGGAAGCTGAAGGTGCCAAACTGGAAAAGGTAAATAAACAATCTGAATATCTTAACTAAATAATGGTGACCTATATCAATCAAATGACCTTTGTAAAAGGTGTAATGTTTCCTTGCTTCCCTGACATGTTGAAGAGTTAATATTACTTTAGATAACCAATCTATTGCTATTTCAATGTTTCCACGCTTACCTGAAATGTTGAAGAGTTGATAACAGTTCATATTACTTTAGATAACCAATCAGTTGCTAGAAATAGAATGATTGAAATAATGGTAGGATTTCTATAATTTCCAACCATTTTGGTGAATTCATAAACTAATAGAATGTTACCATTTACTTTGTCCATACTTCCTGAAATATCGCTTAAATTTTTGTGTTTGAGATTTTAGAAAAATGTCTAATTTATTGCATGTTTACTGCTGACACAAGGAGCAGTGTTGTTGCCCTTACTGCTGCCAGCAGCATATTGTTATCTAGCAGTATTACTTATGGTACTGCTGTCAGTGCTAGGTAGAAGTAATCATGCCATTTCTGCTACTGCTGTAAACTTGACACCATTACTGTATTGGAATAAAATAAAAAGTTCTTGAAATGCGTGTTTTGCTTGTTTCTTATGCTCTGGTAAGAAGGTCCCATAGAATATAATCTATAATCTAAGGCCACCGTGGTCGAGTGATTATGGGTTACTGATTTCATTTCGCTTGCCCCACACCATTGAGGGTTTGAATTCCACCCAGGAAGTAGAATTGGTAATAGCTGGAAAAGTCACTGCATGACCCTGGCTGTTTATGTCTCTAATAGCCCCATTACAAAGACGAGAGTCGACCAAAGTGTGAGAGATGTTCCACAAGGCCAGGTCAGCTGGTTTCATGAACATGGAAGTTTTTTCGAAAATCTCGAAATGTATTTTTTCAGAAAGTTGAGGAAAGAATGAAGAGGCTGCAGTCTGCACCGCCAAGTTTGCCTATTCCTCCACCTGATAAAATGTTACATAATGTTTCCTGGTTGAGACATGATGAAGAACTTATTGCTTATATAAAGGTTGGTTTTATTCATTCATTTCCTTTACAGAGCACCACCAGAATGCCTAGGCACTCAGGCCATCCTTGTTTAAAGTTATGAGACCAACTCATGAAAAGTGCTGCAACTCAGTTTAGTTTTTTGCAGGTTAATCGATGAAAAATATGTTTTTGTCTTTAAGCCATTACAGTACTAACCTTAAAAGAAAAACCTGTGTTACTACCGACTGTTAAAATTACGGGTCGCGTAACCGCAAAAAAACACTTTTTTAAGGATGGACAGCTGACTTGATAAAATGTCTCTGTTTTGTACAATCAGCCAAACTTGTTGCCATTATATTTTAAACTTACTTATCTGTATTTGTCATACATACCCTTTTCTTAACCTTACTTGGCTTCATACAAGAAAACAGTACTTGATATAAGAAACAGAAGATTCGCTTTTTGTGTTGTTATCATTGGTAACTTTTTAAATGTATGTCTATGAAATGGGCTATGCATATCAATTGTTGTTTATATTGCTGTGATGTGATATACATTTACAGGAAAAGGCAAAGTTGTTGAATTTCAATTATGATGATATTGTTCTTCGGGAAGGGGATCCCGCTGGTGGAATATATATCATTATATCGGGTATGGTCAGGGTAAGTTCATTACAAAGGTCATATATGTGTGCAGCTACAACACAAATGGTCATATATGTGTGCAACTACAACAAAAATGATATTTAGTTTAAACATATTTATGTTACACCATAAAATTTTATGAAACAAGTTTATAACTAATATTAATCACTGCTTCCTGGGTTCTAACTAGCCCTTCGTAGGGAAAGTAGTGGTGCAGTGTCTTAAACGTTGGAAAAGTAGTCCCTATCGTTTGATAGGTAGCGTGATATGACGGTGTTAGCTTTGCTTAACAAAATGGCGTCCTTATAGACAATTTTATAAGCATTTTATAGACACATTTTTTACATCAGCTAACTTTTCTTGCTTACTTCCTCTAAAAATTCCTTATTTATAATTGTGTTACAATTTCCTGATGCTTTTTTTGAATATTGGGATTTGTGTTTTTAAAATTGGTGCTTTAATAAGGTGATTAAGGTATATGTAGAAAGAATGTAAGAGAGAACGATTTGAACAGAATATGATGACAATGCATAAAGCAGAATTACTAGATTAAGTATCATTATGTAGATATGCCTAAAATTTAAATAAAGGATGTGTACAGAATGCAATGAACAGTGACTTTTACAGCTGGAATCAGCGAATCCTTCTGGCAAGCCTGTTATATCCTTACAAGAGAAGCCTTCAGGTACCACACTACAGGCAAAAACATATGTACTGGATTTTATGACATCTGGTAACATAATAGGAGAGATGGGACTGCTGACACATAAACATAGGACTGCTACAGTTATATGTGAAACATCAGTTCAGGTGAGCATGCTCTTCTGTCTGTATAACAGTGTTCGCAAAGGCCTGGAAAAGTCCTTTAATTTGATGGTAGTTTTGAAACCTTTTTAAAAATGTCTAAAACCTTAAAAATCCTGGAAAAGTACTTGAATTTTGACAAAAGTTGCATGCATCAAATTTTGAACCAAATCATGTTCCAGAAAAAACAAATTCAAATTGAATTCCGTTATGTTGAACAACATCAAATCAAAATTACCAAATGCTCTTTGGCAGTGATTCAAAACCTAGTTGACATGAATAATGCCAATATGCAATATCTTTGTTGCATCACACTTTACAAATGCTCCCCACGAGATTCCTTCAAAAGGAATATTTTACAAACAATGATTCTTTGACACAAAATTATTGACAAGATTGATGTACATGTATTTAACCTATGACAGATGCTGTTTATCAGCCTTCATGATATGGAATATGCCATCGTGAAGTTCAGATATGGTGATGAACCGTTGGAATATCGTCTGTGGCATGTCTGTGCAAACAGGATTGCTACCAACATACTCATGAAGCAGTCGGCTTTCCAGGCAAGACAGTTTTCATATATAATCATGTTAATTTTATTATATGCTGGTATGTTTTGAGAAAAAAATGAAAAACTCTTGTCGTACCTTGATTATCGTCAGTTTCGGCATCCACAAATTTGTCTTTCTCTGAGATTTAATGCAAGGAGTACAATGTATATTCACCATCACTCCTTCTGCTGCCTGCAAACATTTTATTTCGACTATCACTGCAACTTCTGTTAGCTATTCTAGTCTGGCATCAGTGGCAGTAGTGCTGCTGTTTTTACTGCATACTACTAATAACTTCACATCTATATCTTTGTCATGTCTATTTGATATACTGAGTCTTTCTTTGTTAACCAACAGTAAAACCTCGACAAAAGATGGCCTTGTAGTGTAAGTGATAAATTGTTCATCACCATAACAGTTCATTATATTAAAGTTTATTTCAGGGCTGGACAAAGGAGAAGATAAAACTGCGTTTGGAGAAATCATACCTGGAAAAAGGCACAAATAAACTGTTCATTGTGGACTCCTCGATGGCTGATGTTGTTCTAATAAGTGGTAAGTACTGATTGTGTTATTATGCAAATACATTCGGACCTGGTTTATTCGACAACCTTCTAGATGAATATTAGGCATCATCTGAAATAAATATCACGTCCCGATGTATCTTTTTAGGCACGTTGAATTTAAATGGGTTATATGAAAGTCTGTATTATTTGAAATAAATTTCGGACCCGATGAATTCGAATGAACGAGGTCTGACTGTAACATACTCATTATGTTCCATTCCCTCTCCCTAGACAAAACAGTTACTGGTTTGTATTTTTACAAATCCATATCATGAATACTGAAAATCCTCGGCAAATGTGTTATTATTATTGTGGAGGATTTAACTGAGAAACCTGTCCTCATAGCACAGTCAACAGAACACTTAACTGCTTAGCTAGAGGACATAGGTTAAATCTCTTGTGTTATCCATGAGAATTTGACTGAAGATGAAACAAACAAATTCATTTGTCCACCATCTCATATTCATGTGGAGAAGTTGTCATTTGCTAGCAGAGGAAAAGGTTAGTACCTATTGGTAAACAAGGAACAAAGGTGGGTCAACTGACCAGTGTACATAACTGAAATATTGCTTAAAAAATGAAATGAAACAGTTACCCATGGAAAGTGAAATAATTCAGACACTACATATATACGTAATCACATTTGATATATACTCGTAATTACTGATTTCATTCCATAATTGGTCACGTTTATTTTGAAGCTATCATGTCTTGTATTCTGTCTTAACTCTATTTCTTTGAAGGTTCTGCGAAAAATCCGTTCACAGAAGATCTGTATGATGGACCTTGTTATATACCATGGACAGTATTCAAACTGGAACTAATAGTAAGTTTGGAAGTATTTGCCACCAATACTGGGTATATAAAAGTAGATAACACCTGATAAAATATTTATAGTAAAGAATCATATCAAATTTAAGAATGAAAATATACTGGGTTTTTTTTATTTTCTAAAGAAAATGAGACATTTGGTCATAAGGAATATTGTATTTATTTACTAATGCTTCAGTCACATGATGCTCCTGGCATACTGGTGTCTCACGGACCATAGGCCCGTACAGTGACCAAAGTTCTATGGGCTCAGGACCATCCGTATGTCTCATCTGATCGAGGCAAGAGAGCTATGCATACTCAACGTTCAGCCACTAGCTTTATGGTGCCCTAACAAATCCAACAATAAAGTGTTTACTTGTTATAGTGTCACCCCTATTTAAAGGGCCAGCCATTTCTGACTTATGAGGTACATACTTTCTGAGCACATTTACTTCCTGATTCCTATCCTTTAATACCAGGCACCAGGCAGGTAGGCACACAGTAACCATTATTTAACTAGCTGGCGGTTCAACAACCGTCCATATTAGAATGGACCCCTACCGGAATTTGAAACTTCAACCACCCTCTCCCAAGGCGGATGCCTTAACCACTCGGCCACTGCGATTACCCACGTGCTCTCAAGGTTTTTGGCCCTTATAATGATCATTATTATGAGGAACTTGTAAGACAATACTTAGAGCTCTGTGTATAGAGGCAGAGTTTTGTGAATGTGGCCCACCTTGTGCTCTTTTGCAGCAGGGAATTATTTGTAAAGATTCTTTTGTGGAAATCAACAGGGATTTTGATTTATTGGATTTGATTTATTTTGATTTACAGGAAGAGAAAAATAATCCAGTTATTATATTAGTGGTACCCGCAGACATGGGTGAAGCAATGCATGGGAAAAAGACGGAACAACAACGGGGTCATGGTGCTTTTGTCAACTCTCTCAGTCAGCTTTGTATTAAACACTCAAAACCTTTGCTGAGTGCCAATTCAAAGTGGAAGGTAAATTATTTATATTCACCATTGTTTAGGTTAAATTTATTTTATTTGCATCTACAATGAAACAAGCTCTTACAACTTATGCAAATCACTGTAGATAATTGGTTACTGGGTTACTAACTGTTACTCAGGCAAACTTCAGGAATTGTACAGATCGTGATCAAACCAAGTGCAACATACAACTCAAACTCATGACCTTATGCTCAGGCCACCTGTTCACAAAGAATCAAATTTCAGGATCAAGAGCATGATCAAATATTAAGATCTTTCAAACTTTGTAAAAAATGTTATGCATACGTAATGTGACAAATATGAACATCCTGCAAACATCCCACTTAAAGTTAGGTTACATGTTTCATCTGCAGCCCAACCTGTACTAACAGCCTTTTTCGAATAGCAGTCACTTCCTGACAATGCCACTCCACATTCAAATGGCCATGCATAACATTCTCCTGCCGATTGAAGTTAGCAGTCAGCAAATTTATGAAGTTGTAATTTTATTCCAAATATTTTCAAGTTCTATTTTTTTTGTCAGTTTCATGTGTAAAAAACTCTCTCTTGTTTTTCTTAGTTTGATGTTTTGAAACATTTATTTTCTTAATTATATTTTGGTCATGAATTAACATTTTCTAATCAAAAGTAAAGTTTGTTCTACAGCTATCGGTATGTGAAACGGTTTGTTGCTTTGTGTTTTCAGAAAGTACAAAATGCAAAGAGCCTGGGGACTCTGTATAGCATGAATGGTGAACTTGGAAGTTCTGAAAAAGGGTATGCCATAAAATTATCTGCTTATTGTTTAACTCTGTTTTGTTTTATTTCTGCTGATGTCCTCGTTATTGCTGCTGCTATTATGAACAGTGCCCTTCTTGTAATGACCTGTTGTTGCTGCTGTTGTATCTCATCTTAATTGTTGATGTTTCTGTTATGAACAGTGCCTTTCTTGTTATGACCTATTGTTGCTGCTGTTGTATCTCATCTTAATTGTTGATGTTGCTATTATGAACAGTGCCCTTCTTGTTATGACCTATTGTTGCTGCTGTTGTATCTCATCTTAATTGTTGATGTTGCTATTATGAACAGTGCCCTTCTTGTTATGACCTATTGTTGCTGCTGTTGTATCTCATCTTAATTGTTGATGTTGCTATTATGAACAGTGCCCTTCTTGTTATGACCTATTCTTGCTGCTGTTGTATCTCATCTTAATTGTTGATGTTGCTATTATGAACATTGCCCTTCTTGTTATGGCCTGTTGTTGCTGCTGTTGTATCTCCTCTTAATTGTTGATGTTGCTATTATGAACAGTGCCCTTCTTGTTATGACCTGTTGTTGCTGCTGTTGTATCTCATAGTAATTGTTGATGTTGCTATTATGAACATTGTCCTTCTTGTTATGACCTGCTGTTGCTGCTGTTGTATCTCATCGTAATTGTTGATGTTGCTATTATGAACATTGTCCTTCTTGTTATGACCTGCTGTTGCTGCTGTTGTATCTCATCGTAATTGTTGATGTTGCTATTATGAACATTGTCCTTCTTGTTATGACCTGCTGTTGCTGCTGTTGTATCTCATCGTAATTGTTGATGTTGCTAATATGAACAGTGCCCTTCTTGTTATGACCTGTAGTTGCTGCTGTTGTATCTCATCGTAATTGTTGATGTTGCTATTATGAACATTGCCCTTCTTGTTATGACCTGCTGTTGCTGCTGTTGTATCTCATCGTAATTGTTGATGTTGCTATTATGAACAGTGCCCTTCTTGTTATGACCTGTTGTTGCTGCTGTTGTATCTCATAGTAATTGTTGATGCTGCTATTATGAACAGTGCCCTTCTTGTTATGACCTGTTGTTGCTGCTGTTGTATCTCATAGTAATTGTTGATGCTGCTATTATGAACAGTGCCCTTCTTGTTATGACCTGTAGTTGCTGCTGTTGTATCTCATCGTAATTGTTGATGTTGCTATTATGAACAGTGCCCTTCTTGTTATGACCTGTAGTTGCTGCTGTTGTATCTCATAGTAATTGTTGATGTTGCTATTATGAACAGTGCCCTTCTTGTTATGACCTGTTGTTGCTGCTGTTGTATGTCATCTTAATTGTTGATGTTGCTATTATGAACAGTGCCCTTCTTGTTATGACCTGTAGTTGCTGCTGTTGTATCTCATAGTAATTGTTGATGTTGCTATTATGAACAGTGCCCTTCTTGTTATGACCTGTTGTTGCTGCTGTTGTATCTCATAGTAATTGTTGATGTTGCTATTATGAACATTGCCCTTCTTGTTATGACCTGTAGTTGCTGCTGTTGTATCTCATAGTAATTGTTGATGCTGCTATTATGAACAGTGCCCTTCTTGTTATGACCTGTTGTTGCTGCTGTTGTATCTCATAGTAATTGTTGATGCTGCTATTATGAACAGTGCCCTTCTTGTTATGACCTGCTGTTGCTGCTGTTGTATCTCATCGTAATTGTTGATGTTGCTATTATGAACATTGTCCTTCTTGTTATGACCTGCTGTTTCTGCTGTTGTATCTCATCGTAATTGTTGATGTTGCTATTATGAACATTGTCCTTCTTGTTATGACCTGCTGTTGCTGCTGTTGTATCTCATCGTAATTGTTGATGTTGCTATTATGAACAGTGCCCTTCTTGTTATGACCTGTAGTTGCTGCTGTTGTATCTCATCGTAATTGTTGATGTTGCTATTATGAACATTGCCCTTCTTGTTATGACCTGCTGTTGCTGCTGTTGTATCTCATCGTAATTGTTGATGTTGCTATTATGAACAGTGCCCTTCTTGTTATGACCTGTTGTTGCTGCTGTTGTATCTCATAGTAATTGTTGATGCTGCTATTATGAACAGTGCCCTTCTTGTTATGACCTGTTGTTGCTGCTGTTGTATCTCATAGTAATTGTTGATGCTGCTATTATGAACAGTGCCCTTCTTGTTATGACCTGTAGTTGCTGCTGTTGTATCTCATCGTAATTGTTGATGTTGCTATTATGAACAGTGCCCTTCTTGTTATGACCTGTAGTTGCTGCTGTTGTATCTCATAGTAATTGTTGATGTTGCTATTATGAACAGTGCCCTTCTTGTTATGACCTGTTGTTGCTGCTGTTGTATGTCATCTTAATTGTTGATGTTGCTATTATGAACAGTGCCCTTCTTGTTATGACCTGTAGTTGCTGCTGTTGTATCTCATAGTAATTGTTGATGTTGCTATTATGAACAGTGCCCTTCTTGTTATGACCTGTTGTTGCTGCTGTTGTATCTCATAGTAATTGTTGATGTTGCTATTATGAACATTGCCCTTCTTGTTATGACCTGTAGTTGCTGCTGTTGTATCTCATAGTAATTGTTGATGCTGCTATTATGAACAGTGCCCTTCTTGTTATGACCTGTTGTTGCTGCTGTTGTATCTCATAGTAATTGTTGATGCTGCTATTATGAACATTGCCCTTCTTGTTATGACCTGTAGTTGCTGCTGTTGTATCTCATAGTAATTGTTGATGCTGCTATTATGAACAGTGCCCTTCTTGTTATGACCTGTAGTTGCTGCTGTTGTATCTCATAGTAATTGTTGATGTTGCTATTATGAACAGTGCCCTTCTTGTTATGACCTGTTGTTGCTGCTGTTGTATCTCATAGTAATTGTTGATGTTGCTATTATGAACATTGCCCTTCTTGTTATGACTTGTTGTTGCTGCTGTTGTATCTCATCGTATTTGTTGATGTTGCTTCAACTTCTGGCATGTTGTAACTGTTGTTCTTGCTACCACATCTTCATTGTTCGTGTTGCTGCAATAATGTTGCTACCTTTCTATCAATTATGACTATGTTATCAGTGTTGCTTCAGTTATAGGCTTGTTGTTGCTGATTTTCTGGCAATTACGCAAATAGTGTTGGTGTTGCTGCAATTTAAGTCCTTTTGTCATGTACAGTTATTCTGATTGATTGTAAAATTACAAATAGGAAAAACCTGATTCAGAAGCTTCTTCACATACCTTAACATAGCTTAAATGTTAAGTAACTCGTTCCAGACTAAAAGGATGGTTCTAAGTTCACGATCTTTATCTGTTCTCAAATGCGATTTTCCAAATTTTGTGTTTTTTTACAAGGTAAATTGTGAATATAACTGACCATTATTCTAACTTTGTCTACAAGAAATGCTGTATTATGTATGTCGCCTATTTAATGATGATATCAAGCTGTGTTGGAACATGATTTTGAAAAACAAATGACACAAAAGTGTTACCATTTTGTCATAATCAAAAGTATCTGTTTATAAAAGTCGTGTTTTTTGAGAGAAAAAACTTAGCAAACATTAAATATATATTTATGACCCCACTGAGTCTGATGCTTTCGCTTAAATGATACATTTTGTCATCTAATGATCTTCCAAGGAGACTGCGTTGGATCATATTTTTCTCGAAATTTTCCAAAACGAAAGCGGTAACTACTTAGTAACGCTGTGTCAGAAAAGCCCTATGGAAACTTTCGAGAATATTTCACACTATGTTCGTTAGCTGCTTACCTTCAACCTTCGACTTGACTTAACGGGTTACAATTTAATTGGCAAAATCTTTCTCCAACTAAAAAAGCAATGCCTTATGAGAGTGGGCCTGGATTACAGGCATTCCAATCTTATCTTGTACATGACGTTGTAGACTTAGTCAGAGGAAGAGTCGCCCGAGGATGGTGACAATTCACAAAACAGCACCGACATACGCTACCAGTTCGATAAAATGTTTGTATAATGACTATATGGCACGAATCTCACGTCAATCAATCTCGACGTCAGTTCTATGTACACAAATATTGGCGTACTTCAAAGACAGATACTTGTTCTTAAATCAACATGTATCAGAGATAGGCACGAATAGTTAACCTGATTTGCTGGCACAGACATAATGTATTTGGTATTCTGAAGAAAAAAACCCCATACATTTTCCAATAATGAGTAGGTGCATGGAATTTAATTCATAAGAATAAAAGTGCAGGAAAAACATGACGTGATGACGCTTTACCTGTCGGTTGTTCTTGCAAGATGACGGCGTCCGAAGAACATTGCTTGAAGTTGAATAGCTATATTATGAAACTGCAACGACTGTAACAGTCATCAGAATTGTGGCAGAGGTATACGTTTTTACTAGTTTGTAGTTCAAGTGTTTAGTGCAAGACTATCGTAACTCCTATATAAATACATAGGAGTTACAATATCCTTGCGGTAAACCCTCGAGTTGTTGAGACCAAATACAGGCAAGCTGTAGAAAGTTTCTTATGGCTCATATGTAACTGAGTTTATGCCGACTTCGAGAATTTGATAAACCAAAACACATGAAAATAACTGCTCAGAGATATGAAGACTCAGTCAACTCAGACATGGAAGCGTGACCTATAACGACCACGAACTGTATGGAGTGTTTTAAACACTTACTCGTATTTTCTAAGCACGTTCGAATGTCTACAGTAAATATATTGTCGGATTAAAAACAGTTTAACACCGTTTTACAACAGTATTTCAGTCATTCACGACATAAGTTTGACCAACCCAGTGTACCTGGTATACCAACCAGTACTAACCTGTTCTATCGCAAACAAATCACAACTTTCCCACATGAATCAGAGTTGTGGAGGACAAACGACTTTGGATGTACAGATATCTTCAGTCAAATTATAACGAAAAACGCATAAGGGGTTCGAACATACGACTTCCGGTTTCACAGCTCAGTACTCAACCGACTGAGGGCCATGGTCGTGTTTCACGACTACTTAATTATGTACAATGTTTCCTACAGAAAGCATCAGACAAGCAGATACCGGTTCTATGAATTCTGCGTTTTGCAACCGATTTTTCACATCCTGGTTTATGGTGAAATCAAAGGATTTGTTAAAAGTCCCTGTCTACGCTTGTCTGTGATCGCGAACAATTACAGTAAATCCTCAATAATAAGACCACCATTGGGACTCTTGAAAACAGGTCTTCTTATTGAGGTGGTCTTAATATCGGAATTGAATACAGAGCAAAACGGTGAAAATGGACTTTAAAATGTGTCTTATTATTGAGGGGGTCTTTAAGTGAGGTTTTACTGTATTAATTAAATTGAGCTACTGAAGTACAGTACACCCATGGCTTTAATAGTACATTCTCCATGAAATAATTACGTTTTCCCGCTATTGAATTCGCTGGCTGTTTGGGGTAATACTTATATTGATTTAAATTATTTTGTCTGGATGGAATGTGTTGATATTAGTCACGTATTGCACTAACTAACGTCTATGTCAGTTCACATACATGTATGAACAAATTATAGGACAAAGTTACCACACTTGAAGCTTGATTTCGGGACAGACGAGTCCATTTTTCTCGCCTGATTGAAATCTGCAATTTAATTGCAATTTCTTGTACATGTGATAATGCAGACGAACTTGTTGAAAACTTCTTCTTAATCTATCAATAAGGTCTTTATTAAGTTTTGTGCAATATAAATATTTACTCTCAATACAAACCCAATATTTATAGAGGTTCAAAATAAAATATAATGTACAAATGACTGATATTTATCAAAATATATGTCAAAATACTGTATTATTTGTTCGTTTGAACCGTTTAAAAATCGCGTCTGGTACTTTTCCATGCGTTTAACTAAACAAACATGAAAATTATACTTTATTTAGTTATCACAAAATACATTTATAATGTATTTTATTTCTCTGTATTGTCCAAAAAAAATCGTTTGTAATTATCATAAAATTAAAAAGCGGGTGTTTTTTACTAGTTGTGTCATATAATAATATGTGTAAACAAGATGGTTTCAAACAGGACAATGGTTCTTATTAATGATGCTTTAGACTATGTTACATACTAGAAATTAAGATAAATATATATTTTCCCAGAGATGTCTCGACAAAGATATATTACTTGTCTCCTTGCAAGAGCTCGTCTTGAAATGCATCCTTCTATGTACAATAACGTATACATTCTTCCAATAATAGGACAACTTCCGCCTCACTCGTCCTGTGATTGTGTTTGTTGGGGGGGGGGGGGGGGGGGTAGTGCAGATATGTAGTATTCAGTATGGTTTAATTGAATAGTTTTAGATGATATTTGTGAACTTGTATAGAGTGTATCATTATTATTTTGTATATTATAACATTGGATGACAGGTTTTGTATTTATATCCAAATATTAACAAATTTAGTTATGTATTGCTCATTACGTCCAATACAAGTAAATAATAGTTTTAAAAATAGTGTATTGGTCCACTTACCAGTAAAGAGTTTCATTGTGTCCCCGATTTTGCAAAGAATGTAAGATTATCTGGAGGAAGAATTACGTGTGATATATGCCGATTTAAGTACATTATACGAGATAACAATGTTCCAAATTTGTTTTCTAAATGTTGAAGCATACATTATGTCCAAGTCTGACTCATTGTGCATGTATACACGGTTGGCTGCTCAGATACAATACGTCAAGTTGAATTACACCGGGCAGCGTGAAGTACAATCGCAACTTTTTTACTGATCATCATTAAACAATTATGGGTTGACGTCACCGATTGGCAGCTAATTGTATTATCGGTTATCTGATAAACGTCATAGTTATATACGGACAAAATCCTTATGTGATCGAACAACCATATCATATTGCATAATTTTATCTACGCGTATATCAAAGTCAAAAAGTATGGCTTATGCAGTTTTGTATTAAGTTCTTTTCATTAACTAATGAATACATGACGAACTGTCGCACACCTAAAACGTGAATTGATGTTTATTTGGAATGATGCATTAATTTAAACTGATTTTGTGTATATATGTGACATAAACTAACAGCTTATATTACTCACTCCACAGAACATTGTCACGAGTTCTCTCCCTTTCTCCTTTCTATAGTATATTCATATAAAGGGAGAGAACTCTAGACGGGATAAAAGGGAGATAACTTGTGACAATCTCCTGTGATTCACTCTCTGTGACCGTGCTCTCTAATTTTCTAACCAGTATTCGAGCCAAATTCAGAGATTGTTAAGACTTCGGAAGAATCTCGTCCTTGGCAAGATTCGAACCCAGAATCTTCGCACAATGAGTCCAATGCCTTCCAAAGACACAAATGAGATCAAATAAATTGGTGTGGTATATCTTATTAAAAGTTGCTTTTTAAGAGCTCAGCTGTTAATTTTAATTAAAAAAAACACTACTTATGAATCTCGACAGATGAGTAGCAAGCGTTTTATAACGATGACCTAATTTCAATCTGTGTTGAATGCTGTAGTCGCGTTATTTTATACGGGTCTTAAGTTCGTTACATGACCATATAAGTGGATATAACACGAAGTATTTCCTTGTATGTCACAGAGATCACTTGACCTACTTCTGGAGTGTACTTTATTTCCTTCATTCGTTACCAAATGTGTGTTGCACAGTTCTTCATGAACTACGACACATTAATTCTGCGACCGTTTCCAATATCTCTCAGGAAATCGTGTCAAATTCTGCGACCGTTTCCAATATCTCTCAAGAAATCGTGTCAAATTCTGCGACCGTTTCCAATATCTCTCAAGAAATCGTGTCATTTGTAAGAGATAGCTGAAGTACAGTTATGAATTCAGTATTTATATGTAAGACATATGTACTTCATGGTACTTATATAACAATAATCTATTATTGTCTAAATCATGACACGAATGCCTTAGATAATACAGATGGTATGAGTCAATCAGTAATTGCTGACTTAATTGCATAGGTTTTCTGAAAAACGGTAAAAAAGAACCGTGAAGTAGTGGGTTTTTTATCGGTTTTGAGAACGAATTTAATAGTTCCAGTAATTGGTTGACGCGACTGTTATATTTGTGTATTCATGAATCATAATTTTAAACACTCATTTTGTCTTAACGTCCAGAATAGCTGCAGTTTCCACAATGTAAGGCAATGTGTGATGCTGCGTCATGTATTAATTCACGTATTTAGTGAATTATCATAAAATGCATGGATATCGCACGACTGTGCCGTCATTTAAATTGATTCATTCCATTGTTTGTTATACGTCCACGTGGGGTAGTCTACTACCTGTTTAGTGAGGATACGAGTCCAGATAACATTCTTTGTACAATGCTCATGTTCATGTAAGATAAGTGGGAATGGTCCGTAATAAAGTTCATTTAAATAATAAATTGAGTAGTTTATTTACATATTTTCTATAATATGGCAGCATTCGAAACATTCAAACTGATAATGTGTACAGTATAACCTCACATAAAGACAAACTCAATAATAAGCCCACCTCAAAATTAAGAATTCCATGTTCATGTCCATGTTCACTGCTGTCAGCCAGCACATGTAAAATATTTTAGTAAGATAAAAAGATTAAGCAACTTACCTATCCCAGTAATCGAAAACAAAACAGTTATTGTGTTAGGCTAAAGTTATTATTCTTCTTGCCTAGATATTGCGATGTACTGGGTACATTCCATTGTCGGATGTTTAGACACAATGACCGACCGTAATATGGTCTGGCCTAGGTTTCTCAAAATATCTCAATCGAGATCTCATCCTCAAACTCAACTTTTCAGGAACGTTTGAGGATAAACCTCGGGCGCATGTACGATCAAAGCAGCTGATATTTAAAGTATTTAACCAAATGTAAAGTTTACTTACACTATTGATGTGATTGTTTGTTTCATGATATTTTTAGTGCACGAAATTTAATATTTGACTTGAGAAAAAATCTCAATTTGATAATACAAATGTATTGTGAAACCGGGGTCCGGTATGGTTGGTTTGGTGTTTAATACATGTATTAACTTTTGGACGGATAGAACTATATTCAACCGGTACACATAT
This sequence comes from Mactromeris polynyma, assembly GCA_032209605.1. NCBI lineage: Eukaryota > Metazoa > Mollusca > Bivalvia > Venerida > Mactridae > Mactromeris > Mactromeris polynyma. Next base: position 4,641,036 of record JASFXZ010000029.1, read on the forward strand.
TGCACACTACGCTCTTAGATATTTTGGCTGAAAGGTTGTGTTGCTAGGGAAAGGGGAAAGATTATCAGCTCCTTATAGATATATTTTATTTTCATAATCACTGTCAATTAAAAACTAGCTTGAAAATTGCATCGAATAAAATAAAATAAGAATATCGACTCATTTCAAAATAAACATCGCATCTATAACGTTATAAATGTATATGAAAATGGTAAAATATTTAGTGATAAGCATGTTCCCGATACTGGTTATAAATCTACATCCTTTGGTACTAAATATTTGCTTGCCATTCATATAAATATTTCCTGAATTTCAAGCTGTATATATATTGGTTCCATGTATCATATTTTAAAACTGAATCGTACTATGACTTCAAATAATTGAAGTATAAACTCGTGATTCATACGAGTACACCCCAGTACGCTATTTCCGTATCGGAATAATTTTCCACATTCTGCTACGCGCCAGGAAGTGATACTCATGAACAATTCAATAAATTGTCGACAACTTCACTTGAATTAAGTATGGGGGAATTCCTTCAAGGCTAAGTAAATACACTGCACTTCCAGTCTTGCCGACACGGTACAGACATTTGAGCCGCATGTTCGTAGGCGGAAAACCAATAAGTCTATTTTTAGCGCAGGCGTGTTTGTCTGCTTCGTTAAACTCCGTGAAATTACGCACGATAGTAATACAATGTAGTCCGTAAATCGTACCACTCCGTCAATGTTCGAGAGCAGTCGTTGACCCGCTATCCACGAATGGGTGCAAGCGTCCGGGAAACGGCCCACAAATCCGTCCGTCGTGTCTGAATGCTAGAACACGTGGTTTATAACAGGTTCAGCTGGGGTTATATGTAGCAGAAAAGTAGAACAGTCCGCGGTTATCGTCCGAGCGCGTATTCTTCACATAATTGAGTGAATGAATCATTGTCGAATGCAAATATTTGTGGTGATAGTAGATCTATTCGCGTTCTTCTTTATGTCATTATAATTGGTAATCAATAAATACGTGAAATGTATGACTAACATGGTATGGTAAATCTGACTATTTCAATTGTAATGTTTGAAATAGATTTTTGCTTGGTTGAATTATACATGTAGATAATGCGCGAGTGATTCAAAACGTTATTGTTGAACTTCTGATGTAATCCCATGTATAAATGTTCCGGGGAACTAGCTGATGAGTTCATCAATATTTCTGACAATTTTAGCACGGAGAACATTCTCATCGCAGGGTTATGAACTAACTATGATTTAAATTGATACGCTGGCCCGGTTATTGATTTCTGAAGACAGAATGCGTCCGTCTGTATGTCTGTCTTTTGCAACGAGTATCACTCCTTACAAAAGTGTACGTATGTTGAAAATGTTTTATGTTGTAATCAAATAACATCTGGGATGGCAATAGTACGTGTAATAAGTTGACTTAATTGGTTTCAACATGATTAAATGCGTTTGGCCCATCTGCTTTTATGTGCGACTTGTTTTATAACTTGCTGTAAAATAGGGTGGGCGTATTACGAGACATGATTAAGCGTTATTAATTACTGGTGTAAATGTCCGATTAATACATTTTGAATCTAAACTAATAATAGAAATAATGTAGTGACCCAGGATTGAGGACGGAAAGCGCTGAAAGTTTGAACATTGTTATACATCAACTGCTTCTTCACACTTTTTCTCACTATCACAATTATAGCACCTGATATATTAATATTTATTCAGCTTTAGGCATAACTCCTCATGCATTTAATGTGGTGTTGGCTTAACATAGTGTGTTTACAACGAAGAGCGAATGTATGGTGTTATGGTGCGGAGACAAATGTGAAGTAACAATCTGAGTGCGTCTTCTTGCATCGAATATGTGTAGCGTATTATATCGTTATATCGGGACATGATATTTATTTGGGATGATACCAAGTATTCGGGTGGCAGGTTGTCGAAATTAACGAGGTCTGGCTGTACATAGTAAACCCTTACTTACATTGATCAAACAATGTGTGACGATTTAATTAAAATAAAAACCTTGTCATGGCTCAATGAGCGAAATTCATCTCTATAAATCATGGAAAGATTGTATGTTCACGTTTCGTATGTACATTTCGTATTGTATGTACACGCCCCTACTACATGTAAATATACCCGTCCAAAAACCAATAACGTGCATGTCTTCATGTGAATATGGATGAGTCTATTATATAATTGATCGCATATTTGGATCAGTCGACGGTTAATTTTCGGAATGTCCATTGTCGAAATATAAATGTTACAAATGTTTAAATGTTGCGCTTTAATATTTATCTCGATATCTAGTCAATGAAATATTCTTTATATTTTCTCGAGGGTTGAAAGCGAAACTAGTCTATCAATGTATCGATGAAGCAGCAGTTTTCAATCTTTTCTCATTCCAATTCGTCAATATGTAAATACTAATGGTGTAATATGTCTCATTTGAACAGATAAGGTATTGTTGGATGAACATACACAGTGAGTCAAACAAGAGCTTTCAGCGTAATGATAAACATTGTAAATAGAGCGGATTCAGTAAAGTGTTTATGTATTATAGTGTCACCCCTACTTAAAGGGCCAGCCAGTTCTGACTTATGAGACACCTACTTTCTGAGCACATTTACTTCCCGATTCCTATCCTTTAGTGCCAGGCAACAGGCAGGTAGGCACACGGTAACCATTATTTAACAAGCTGGCGGCTCATCAAGCGGCCATATCAGAACAGACCCCTCATGGGATTCGAACCTTCGATCTCCCCTCCCAAGGCGTATGCCTAAACCACTCTGCCAAGGGAGACGGTAAATAGATGTATAATGGATCTGCCAATATATTAAACGAGTTCATACGGTTAGTCTGAATTCAGATGTTCAAGTAGGCGACAAAATCAGTGCTTGAAATGTTCTGGTGCTTTATTATTAAACGCCTTGCTTACATCGATTTAATACTGTGTTCATGGGAATAAGTTTATGTCAGATACGCAACGGACCTTTTACTCGCAGGTTGAAAGTTCAAATATCGCGTCCAAAAAACATGTTAACAAATATATTGTTTGTGTTTTCTATAGTATGACGCATGGGCAGTCATGTAAATGGTACAAACATGTAAAGACAACCGCTTTCTTACAAGTAGTGTCCATTGATGAAATCTTCCTTGTTTGTTATCGTTACAAGTCAGACGATAAAAGTGTGTACTCATGCTTACAACGTTTGATGTACGTGCGGAAATGCATAATATTATCAAGAGCACGTGCGAGTACTTAAGCTGTATAAATAGCGCACCACAGCGCTGATATAATTGCAAGCTTCATATATCTCTAGGCTCACATACATAAACACATACCACATATTCGTTTTAATCTGCACTATTTAACTTTAAACTCCGTGTGAGAAGCTCTGTACAAAAGAAAGATGTGCCAATTGTCTGACAGTATAATCAAACCGCAATGGAAGATGTAATTTTATAACATTAACTACGTTACTTTCAAATTGTGTTTTGTTCAGTTCCGCATCAAGTTTGTCATTTGATATAGTTATGTAATGTCTGGTCGGACATACTTTTTTCTGTTTTAAAAACAAATGACATTGATTTCAGATATTTAATCGATAGTTTTACAATTCCACCTATAAATATTTACGCGTTCACATTTGTTATAAATGTCCCAAAAACACATTTCAATACAGAACCTCCGCACTTTGTCTTTGAAATTGGTTCACATCGCATATTGTTGTTTGTGTCCTTGGTAAATTCCGTTATACTGTCTATCTATTTATTCTGAAATCCATACAATAACCAAACAATAAACAAACAATAAACTGCAGTTTTACTCACCGGATTTTCCTGCAAAACATGTTTACTTAGACAAGAAAAGTGCGACAATGGGATATCAATATTTCTATAGCAATATCGTATCTTTGTCATTGCACGGTCATGGAACCCGTCAAGTTGTTGGGTCATGGACAAGAGGCTAAGAATAGTCTAGAATGAGTGGACAGTTTCGCTGAATCACATTGAAAAAATAAATTTGCTTAAACTGACACTCGGACTGTATAAAAGAAAGTGTGAAAAAATATACCAACACAACAATATATGGTTACCTCTGTTTATTATAAGTTGTTGATTAAACATTCATTACTGATCATACAATGCCTTAATTCATTCCGTTAACGATACAAAACGCAGTCAGCACTCAATGCTGGACTTACTACAGCAATATTGATAATGTTGATGAAGAAAGGTTAGCAAGAGAGGACCACTTTTCACTGAAGTCAGAATAATATATAACATATTCTTAACTCATTAACATGCATGTTATGAAATTCATTGCATTGTAATAATTTAAATTCAATTTACATGATACAATCAACGATTTTATCATTTTAATTAAATTGCCATACATGTATTAATTATTCAGTTTATGTTGCACTTAAAATGTTGACACTTGTGTATAAATGTACAACTACATACAGGATTGCGCAACTATAAACATGGTTTTCCTTACGTATGTACCATTGAGCCTCCTCGAATGCCATATGTTTTATAGATAGTTTTTTCTCGGAGGTCTGTGTTGAGAGGCAGTGTCTTATATATGTGGCGTTCTCTGTAGCAACTTGTTATCTCTCTTTTATAAACAACATCTGTTTTCAAGTAATTTCGTGCATGTATGCTTTCCATTTAAATCAACATCGATACTTGCTATCGTGGAATATTATTTGTTGTGAATCGAGTTACATTGTGACAGACATCAGAAGGTCACCATGTTCAATAATAGAAAATAATAAATTGTTCAGCTTTTGTTAGACGTAGTTAGGCGTGGCCGGGTGTTGAACTACTTGTCGTTTAGTAAATTATACTTTAGGGAAATTGTGTGAAGTGCACAGCATCTGAAATGTAGCATAGATACTAAGGCATTGGACTAAAAACTTGACTAAATTAGCGCTCGATAGGAAACAACTGTGCAATAAGTTGGTGGCATATTTGACGCCCTCGTCCATGGTTGTCGTGTTTCTAGTTCATACGTTTATATAAAACGTTTTGAATGTTGAAGTTGTTGATATAATCTTTGCGTCTTATTACCAGGTCTTCTAAAGTGGACTGTTCCGTTTTGCGTTCTGGAATGTTTCATTTTGGTGTTTTTTGCTAATTATGATATCATGATTGCCAACTTGCCATTTAGATGTTAGTTCCCTTGGACGTTTGTTTATTGTTTCAATTGGTTGGACTGTTTTAGTTTACAATATGTGGACCTCTCGTAGTTGTTGTTTTCTCGAGTTGTTAAGACAAAAATATATTTAGTTGTTTATCTTTGAAGTCCTTTATTCGCCATGCAGGACTGTCCCATTTTTAAGTTAAGTTGGACTGTTCCATTTCCAGATCTTTCAATATATATACATGTGGATGTTTACCGTGTTAATTTCTGCTCTGCTCCGACTATAAAACAGCATAGTAGCTTCCGCTATGGGAGTCGGGTGACGGGTTTTCCCCGGTCCGGATTTGTCAGAATGGTTAAATGTGATACGCACTAGGAACTCCCTTGGCAATAAGATGGTATCCAAAATGGACTGTTCCATAAACAGTGTCCTTGTAGGATGTAACATTGGGCTATTCCATATTCTGTTTACCCTTGTCAGATAATTGCAGCAATTGTTTACTAGTCAATCTATTCTCTTTCATTTCCTTGATAGTGATATTGTTCTAATTATATGAAGTATACTTCCTTAGCACGTTTAGAGTATCCTGTTGACAATGAAGTATAATGTTTGTGATGCGTGCTGTGTATGACTACTGCCGTGTCTGCACTCAATCTGTAGCGTATACATTTATATTACTTATCAGCATTGTCCGTCTGTTGTTCTTCGCGTGTACAGAAAACAGACAAATATTTATTCATGATTAGTTTATTTAAGTGTTTCATTATTTTCTTAATTATCACGCACAACAAAAAGTAGTAGCAATCTTCACATTCACCGGTTTGTAAAATCTCAAAATTTGAGGACATTTTGAAATTTGAGTGGACGTATAGAAATGTGTTTTGTGCTAATAAGGGGCTAAATATTTCAGCATCATAATCATTACATCAATATGGATCATAGTACGGACAATGTTTGTAATTTTGTTTGTAATTAAAATCCAATCAGTACTTTACATATTATATGCCTGATCACTTTCACGTCACGATAATATTGTGAGAAATTTACATTGAACAATTTGGACCCACTTGACAATCGATGCGTTTGATGTTTTTTTATTTAAGATTTTCATAACAATCATGACTTATCAAATTTGTTACAAAATATCTTGCAATTGTGATAACGGTTCAAATGTCAATAATTTGTCGATAAAAAGTGAACAGAAGACACATAACATATTCTCTTGTGTACACCTCTATTTGATTACTCATTAAGGCCAGACTGTCCTAGTTAAGGAAATAAGTTTTATGTGCTATGTTAAAATTCACTCGCTATAATACTGTCCTATAACCAACTGATATTAATCGCTTCATCGATCTACGTGCCCTTATGTGGCTAGTATGAAGGAAATGTAAAATCGTGTAACATCATCACAGCTGATATTCTATACTGAACGTCAAAAGTTTCGCAAATAAGTTTAGGGGTTCAAATACCTCAATTTCGAAATTAAATTGTTATTAATCGGGCAACTGATGTAAAGATATAAGCGAATAGTTTGATTTCAACTAATTTTTCATTTTCGTGATTGCGACCCAAAGTACGTGCCCTATGGGTAAATTTGCTCTTTAAGAAGACTCTACTGAAATTCGCGTAAATGTTGTGTAATGCTTCTACACGTAACAACATACGCGTTATGTTATCAAGTTTGTCCTCTATTTCCGAATCTGATGATAAAAGTTAGACTGTTGTCAGACTATCACCTTTACATTAAAACGCGCTTAATTTGCGAGGCTGAATAATCTTCAACTGAAAATTAGCTAGTTTTATGGCATCCGTTTAATACAATGAAAAACAACAATAATTTCAATTGTACGAGGTACTGGTTACCCAAGCACCAACAATGACATAGTACAGTTTTAAAGTGTTGCAAAACTTGTTGACGTTTAGTATATTACATGTATTCACATTCTAGCATGACTCAGTGTGTTTGTACAACTTTTTCAGGTCAGGTGCGACTCTGAAAGTTACAATTTTAGAACCTGGTAGTTGTGAAAACAAATCATCCTGTGAATCATACACGTCTGCTACGGATTACCCAGAAGCGTCGTCATCTGGTATAAATGTACTGCAAAGAGAAGAGTTCAAAGTTGACATTAAACCAGCCACATCAAACGAACTTCTGCAAGGCCACTCCCCTTCGAGGTTGAGAAAATTGTCATCAGGTTGGAATCGCCTGAAACGACGTCTTAGCGCTGATTCTACTAATCGGCCGAATTTGGAATCGTTTGCGCATGCGTTCCGATCAACGGAAATACTTCCGGATGATTTGGAGTACATCGAAGGAGGCGATATCGTTCGAGAGCATTTACCACACCATGACGAAGTTTTTGAAGAGACTAGTGCTACGTCCCAAACGTCTTCTCAACATGTTCTAACGACTGTGAAGGAAGAAACTGCAGGAGTTGTTACATCGAATACAAATGAAAACAGCGCGACTGTTGGTGGATCTAACACAAATTCATCAGCTCAAAAGGTTTCTTTAAATCTTGCCGGTAAAACACAAAAATCACCAAGCAGTAAGTTGTCTTCAACTAAGTCTGCTACGAAACTGACTCCTGTTTCCGGCGACACGAAATTTTAAATCGAATTTGAACAATCAAATATGTTACAAAGTACACGTGTACTGGTATCGTCTTCCAAGCAACATACTTATGTTGGAAATATTGCTGACTCAGAATTTCAGAGTTACGTTTTACACGGACAATACGCAAGACTCGGATGTAAGAAATTGCATTACAGATATCTGATGTGAAAGTTGGTCTTATTATATGATTTTTTCAGTAATTTTGGTATAACCAGTGTGATTATATTTAGTTAAATATGTTATTTTGCTTTATAATTTATAGTCGACATATCGTGTACAACTGGTCCGTATTCTATAGCATTCCTAAACTTCGACAGGTCTTCTGTGTTTAGGCTGTTAATGAAACTTGTCTTCGTGGTTCGATTTTGTCCGCCGTTCGCCTGGGCGACGGGAAGTAACTGCGTAGGACTTTGGTTTCGTAAACAAATATGTAATTTAGTCTCCCTTCCTGTTAAGACGACAGATATTGTCACGGTCAGTTCAAGTCAGCAGATCTTATTTTATATTGGGTGTTAGAGCCACACTCCACGCTCAAACTTATTGATTACTCCCTTATCTCATAGTACACTCAAATCTCGAAGAAAACGGGAATATTCAGCATTCAGTTAATATTATCATATATTATTCACACTCGATATGAATCACTTTAAGACTAGTTAATTTTCTAATTTTGAGTGTTGAGTAACCGTTAAATCCCAGGCCAAGAAGGAAAACTTGACGAGTCTAGTATATATTAACGTCTTCCCTAGTTTGGTTAAAGTAAACTTTAACTAAAACATACAAGTAAACATAAAAAAGCTCGCGAATGTTGGAGATATATAGTCCTATTTTAAGCATTCCAACGACATACATTTGTATCACATGAATATTAAGTATATCCTTGTTTTTTATTTGAATTTAACGCTGATTCCTCTGAACCTATGTCTTGACTTTTGTAATACTCATCTTTTATGAAATTCGTCATACGGCAATTATTAGCTCAACTGTTGGTTATTGCTGTGTTATTTATTTTATGTAGTACTATAATCGTAATATTAATATGTAATTAATATCCGTATATGTACATAATAAGCGATGATAATTAATTGTGTACATTTGTGTTGCGTTTGTGCGTTCGTGCATGCATGTGCATGGATGTGCGTGTTTCGTGTGTTACATTTCACAATAATGAACATACAAGTTTGTTGTGCAAAATTTAAGTCCTCATAGACAAACATTTTACATAAGCGACCCAAATGGATCGTCCCTGTACCGGGATTGGTACGGCTTAAAATCGACCCGAATTTAGACTTGACCCAAACTTGAACTTTGACCTCGACATAAGTTGGGTATAAAGCCCAGTTCAAAATTTACCAGTCTGTCCCGGTACCGGGATTGGTACGGCTCAAAACCGGGTTTTATACTCTACCCAAATTTGAAATTTGACCTCGACTTTGGTTGGGTATAAAGTGCGGTTCAACATTTTTCAGTCTATCCCGGTATCGGGATTGGTACGAATCGAACCGGACTTTAGACTCGACCAAAACTTGAACTTTGACCTGGACATGGGTTAGGTATAAAGTCCGGTTCAATATTTTCCTGTCTGTCCCGGTACCGGGATTGGTACGGCTCAAAATCGAACCGGGCTTTAGGCTTGACTCAAACTTGAACTGTGACCTCGGTGTTATATCTCGAATTATATGTGTTTTATCCTAATTATTAATAATACTTATACATCACCACACATTTGATCTATGTAACAGTTTAATACTACCACTATTAATTATGTGATACATATAAGTTACGACAGTTATTATACAAAGGGAAAGTACTCGTATATAGTTTGTGCATAACCTTGTTATCTCCCTTACACTATTGAGCAATAATGTAAAGGATATATTCACAAACATTCTATGATTTTACATTTTAAACAAAAGATTCGACGCAGAAACGTTTCACTAAAACCCGAAGATTTTATCTTAACGGTCGAGGCCAAGTTAGAGGCCAAGTTAAGATACATGCACACTTTTATGCGTTATAGCGATAGTTTTATGAACGTACGTTTATCTATATTCGAGTAGGTCAACAGTGTAAGCCGACAGGAGTACTCTTGGAGTGATCAGACCTGTGATACAAAGGTAAGACTTAATAAAATGCACTTGTTACTAAACACCCACCTCCTTCCTGCATTTAACCAAGACATAAACATATCTGTAGTTTGATGTCAGTGTATCTACGTAGTCTCTTCCAGTTGTGTTAGTAAATACTTATTCTATATTGTATGGAATATAGAATGAGAACCATCGTGTATAGCAGCATATCATTTAAAAGATGTTTCGAGTGGTAACACACACTATTGGTCAATTAGTGAATACGGAGCGCCTTTAATGTGTGTACGTTTTATGTGAAAATTACATGTGCGTATGCAATATAATATAAAATAGTTTAAACCTGTCGCCATATAATCTGTCTACAAATTGTTGTGAATACGAACAATAACGGAACACCCAACACTTCCACCGGACATAAATGTCCTAATATATTATGACTGCTTCCATTGCAGCAGAAACATCAGATTTTAAGGCCTAAGTTTAAAAAAATGAAATGCATTCTGTTTTAGCTTATCTTGAACATATATATGTAGATTGGTCTGCTTTGCAAATGTTCTGATTATTATAGAAATGAAGGCGAGTTAAATGTGTTTCTTTAGCTACAACAACACAACTCTCATTTTGGCCTTGATATAACTTATAACGATTTATCAAGGATTAGTTTTGGTGCTTTTGAATCAAAGAACTCATGTAATGCCACACTAAGATAGAATTAAGCACGGCATTTTAAGAACGCGGCTTGTTACTCCTCTGACCTACTGGAGGCCAAATCTGGTGGGTTTTTTTTCAATAACGCTTTGAACAAGTAAATTCTTGAATGTTCTGTTTGTAAGTGTTGACATATATAATCTGTCTCTGGTCGAATTTTAACTAAGATAACATTGCTGACCCCAAAACCATGTTGTAAGTTCCTTTAAGATTAATCGAGACACAATTGCCCCACTAGTTTCATTGACAAAAGTCACAATTGCCAAAACTGGTAACTTATTTACAATAATCATACTACTCCTTATCATTCAAATTTGATGACACACTTTCTGAAGAAATCCATTCATTTACTAATATATGTATCTATGTTTAAGTGCAATGGGTACAACTACAGAAAACACAGCACAACCCTTTCAGAGCAACATCCTTAGGGTGATGCAAATTTATACTGTTACAAACATAAATTGTCCCAAAGAGATTAAATTGGTAATAAATGTAAAATACAGTAAAAGGTTACTAAAACTTCTGAAAGTGTTGCTAATGGAAATGCCGCTCTGGAGAGGGAGGGGAGGAGAGGGAGGGAGGGAGCCTCTAAAACTGAACCATAATGGGCAACTAACACGCCACATATACTGTAAATTAGGTGAATGGTGCCAAATTAAGCTGGTGTACATTTATAATGTTTGGATGTCGACTCTTTATGGAATTTGAAGACATGCCTGGAAATATTTTATGATCTGTTAGTTTTCTCTTTCTATTTCAGATGTTTTTTCTGCTTCTTTTGTTAATTCAAACAAGTTCGGCGTTTCTGTTTGATACACCACCGCTGACATGTTGGGGGCCAAGTCCATGTACGTGTCAACCTTTAACTTTGGCATGCGATGGGAAAGGACTACAAGAAGTACCAATGTTTCCTCAGTCAGATAGAGAATATAGGAGACTGACAATAAACTTAAGCCACAACATGATTGTGAACCTCCACAATGACTCGTTTGCGTATATGGACTCAACAAACACGTCAGTGTTAATCATTGACCTATCAAACAACGCAATAAACCACATCTCCGATACAGCTTTCGATGGTGTTGAATCAATGGTGATAGAACTGAATCTTCAAAATAACAATCTTAATGAAATTCCGAGCTCGGTTGGAGGACTGACACAACTGCAGACATTGAAGCTGATGGGTAACCCAATATCCACGCTGGGCACTTCAGTAATCTTCACGCTCAGTCGAAACCTGAAATATATTACACTTAGTTTGGACAGATTTTCCTCCTGGCCAAATGAAATGCACTATTTTCGTCAGCTGTCAAGGCTGGAAATAGATGGGTTCCAGCAGACGAGATTTCCTTTAAATGCGTTATCAAACATGGAGAAAACTTTGACATATTTAGAAATTTCAAGATCTCAACTCGACAGAATACCGGCAGTCGTTTGTCATTTGGAAAACCTGCATCATTTAGCTTTCTTCTCTAACCCAAAGACCAGTATTCCAATATTTGAACCGTGCAGTGATGACGTCATTTCCGTCTATTACTTAAGTCTCAGAAATAACAGTCTTTCGACTTTTCCCGATATCTTCCAATCATTTACCAACCTCGACTTCTTGGATTTCAGCAAAAACATGATCCGCACGATAGACGTAAATCACATTCCATCCGCTAATGCTTTGACTCATCTTAACTTATCTTCCAATAGCCTTAATCGTATCCCGAATGCTATCAACCGATTAAACCACCTTAAAGCATTGTATCTGTCAGACAATATGATCACCTCTGTTGAAGATTATGATCTAAGGAATGTTACCTTTTTGAGTAGCCTTAACCTAGACGGAAACCCTCTTGAATACATCGGGGACGGATCATTGCAGCACCAACAGGCGCTTAGATCAATTGATTTGGACAACACCAGAGTGAAGAATGTTCCACGTGCGATTTCATCTCTTACCGGTTTGAGACAAATTCAACTGAACGGCACACCCATTGAGTGCACGTGCGCAATGGATTACTTGAAAACCATGAATATGAATATGACCAAGATTGAAGGCACATGCGAAGGAACTTTGGAACCTTTGTCGGTGTTCATTAAAGAGTTCTTGCCCTTCTGTCCATAAATAGCAATAAAATGGTGCGTTCTTGTGATCCATTGTGTTAATGCCTTTTACCTTTGATGATTGAGGCGCTTTAGCGTCTCATTGCTATCATCGTCAACCGGATTGTCTACTCGAAGTACCGCCATATTCATCGTCTCAATGAAATAGTCCATGAAAAGTCCCCGATTTTATTATAGATTTAAAAAGTGTAATGGCTGATTTTCGGGATATATCCATTGTGGAATGGCGGGAGTCTTGATATAAACCGCTTTTCTGTATTATTTGTGTCATTTTGGCGAATGAGTTTACCCTAACAGTCGCGTATTATTTTTTGATACGATAATATGCAAACTGAGCAATCTTAGACGCGTCTCTTAGGACCTTCAGTCCTTTGATTATACCTGTAGAAGTTAAATTTGTATTTACAAAACTGATAAAAGTGTGGACCATTCATTATCATAATGAACTTTATAAGGCTTGTCCAGGCGGGAATAACGTTTACATGGTGTCCACTTTAATAATTTCACTTGAATACAACTTAAGAGGGAACATTTGGTATTATTATCGGTGGTGTGTTCTTGAACAGCTTCAACAGTGTAATCAATATCTGATATTTATTAAGGGACACTGTTCTATAACTTATATTCCCATTGAACTAACATCGCTATTTGTATTTTTGCTCCTACAATTCAGCAGTTAAAAAGTCTGTCAGTTGTAGGGTTCTCTGGGTCAGTTCACTGCCTAGAAATAAAATAACCACATCAATCTTGAGATTACGTGAGTACTCAACCGCGGCTAGTGAAAGAACTTGATGCATTGACATTTCCTTCTGAGACCAGTCTCAAGTTTGCATTTTAGAGAAATATTTTATTATCACAGACCATTCAAATGGTGAACATTAAACATGTAAACTGTGAAGGGGGCATATTTCCTTTTACATTGAATCAGGTTCAAGTTGTTAGAATCAAATCAGTACTGGACGAGAACCTTCACATGAGATTATTATCAAGTTGATCAATATTGAAAATCAAACAATCAAAATCAAAGTTTACAAAAAATCAAGTAACTGCAGTTATAACAAAAGGCGGTAATGTAACAAATACTTTATTTGATTCATCTAAAACACAATGTCAAGAAATATAATGGAAGTATTCTATACAGAGTATATTACGTTGCATAACAAAACTCATAAGGCAAAGTTGTATTGAGTCATGGCAAAATCTAATTAAGTCAGTAACCAGAAAATGCTTCTGTTAAATAACTGATTACAAGGTATAATAAAAATGAATACCAAAGATGTTACAAATAATGAGACATGTCCACAACAAAAAATATACAGACACTATGTAAAATATACATTATCAATGAAACAGCTGTTATTGTAAAAAGTCTATTTTATGAAGCTTGAGTTTTACATCAGTAACCAACGCTTTTAATTGTATTCTTCGTCGTGATATCATTGAGAAAGTAGGCATACTTGATTCTGTATAGATCCATTGAACTATGTTGTTTGTTATAACGATTCCACACTCTCAACACATCGCAGATTTTATATAGATTAAAGAGTTTATTTCAAAATCCAATAAGCCACGCGGCCCATGAAGCCCATAAATACAGTCGGACCCCTGGTTCATTCGAATTCATCGGGTCCAAATTGTTTGTTCGTATAATGCATGTTTTCGAATAGCCCATTTCAATTTGACTTGCCTAAGAAAATACATCGGAACCTTATATGTATTTCGGATGAAATTTTGAATACTGATCCCATTATAAGCTTAATGATAGTTAGACACTTTTGTTTGGTTAATTTTGTACATCATTAAATGAGTAAGTAATGTTGTTTTAAAATAAAGGCACAATATACAAAAGAACAAAAATAACAAATTATTTCAACTCAAAGCCAACAAAGATAACGAAAGTGACAATGGAATGGCAGTTAAAATAGAAATTCAAATGGCAGTGAATATTTGAGTAGTAAAATATTACATGTAACTAATTGAAAAGTAAATGTCTCAATAAAATTGCCCATTTTAAATCAGAGAAAGTAATGTTTGAGACTGCAACAATTAACAACACAGATGACTGTTTTGTTTGAGCAGATGCAATCGGAATACGAAATCAGTATAAAACATATGTAGACATATCTGTACATGCCAACTGAAACTGAACAGAGGTAAAGGCGAGTTATACACAATACTCCGGCTGGTCTATCATTTGGAAGCCAACAGGGGCCATATTCACAAACACTAAGACTGAAACTCCGGCTTAGACTTTAAATTGGCGAATGTTAAATTTACTAGCGTTTCGTTTTCATTACATATTTACGGATAAAACATTGTCGGAATCATTCGTGTGACTCATGCTACTCTTTCGCAAAGTTTTATCCAAATCTATTATGTTTTAACAACGTAGGACCAAAATGAACATTTACCATTTCAAAGTCTAAGTCTGATATACAGTCTTTAAATGTTTGTGAATAAGGCCCCTGGAACTGAACAGAGGGTAAAGGTGAGTTATACACAATACTCTGGCTGCTCTATCATTGAAGGACCAACTGGAAGACTACGGAGACAAGAGTAAGTTACGTATTACATGCTAACTGGAAGATAAGAGTAGCGAGAGTGAGTTTATATAAAATACCACATTAAATAGAGACAAGGGCGAGTATAGACCAATCTGAAAGGATACACAGTAAACACGAGACATGACCAACAGGACTAGAAGGAATTTTGGGAGAAATCGGTATGTTGTAAAATTTAAGAAAATATCAAAATTAGTCGGTGAATATAATTTTCATAGGGTGACGTTGTAATTTGACGAAGAAAGTTGAATAAACATTATACTTGTAGTGTAATTCCGCTCATTCATATTTTCATATTTCGGACTTCGTGATGAATCAAAACCAAACATAGTCGTACTGATAGAAATAGGTTGTCTAACCAGTGAGGTCATCATTTCGCTCAAACATAGCCAAAAACCTCTACGATACTTGACCATTCAAGACCGTAAGAACGAACTGATTGTGTCAAAATGTCACCGTTGACGCCACCTTTGTCAAACCACTACGTCAACCTATGATAACTATTATACTATAACTACTGTCACAATGTCACAAACACTATATGTTACTGTACATTTGTTTTAAATAAAAAATCTGTATACTGTATAAAGATATATGATCAATGACTGTTAACATATTTCATAGTAACAGAACTTCATAACAGATCAATCTGAGACTCCCCCGATCATTCATTGCAAAATAATACAGTATATATGTTACATTTGTACAACATATTACTAGTTACGCATAAATTGTAAGTTAGATAAAATAATGCTCAGTTAATAGTTGGAAACAAACTCAAATTATTTGTTTTGACCATGAGAAAAATTTCTTTCTGAGATAACAGGAGACAGAGAAAACCTCTAGAGTAAATGGTTTTGATGCATACTGAGACATATAAAGCGTATCTCCAACTCAAAACTGCATCACCAGAACTCTCTGTCAAAGACATGGTTAGAAAGCCAGAACGCGTTTACTAAGCAAGTCCAAGACACAAGAATCTAGTAATGCAGTATTTTGCTGTGATGGAGAGGTGACTTTCGTAAGTATCAACAGATGAGCCATTACATACACTATCAAAAATATAGATATACAACACAGAGTAAAATGTTGATAAAAGAACGATATATGAACATTTGATAAAGGAAACTTTGATTTGAGAAGCATACATATTGGTAAAACAGAACATTTATACAAGCATAACAACAAATTCAAACATTACCTGCATAAAACTGTACATAATTAATATTCAAAACAATTTGATCAGAGAAACATTATTCAATCGACGGCTCGAGACGGCAAGGTATAGAAAATATCAATTGAACATATACATGTATATTTAATTTTTTGTTTCAATGTCTGTAAGAAATGCAAAAAAACATTGTCAAGCAACTTTTGTAACAAAAATTCCCAATATAGGAGTAACGATAATCTTGCATTGAACCCTCGATTTGCACTATTAAAGTTCTACAAAAATATATAATTACTGAAACTACTAATATAGATTCTAACATTCAATCTACCACTTAATATATCAACTACACACAAACAATAATGTCTACCCAGTTCACTAAACATCTGCTTGCATATAAACAGAAAAATAACATTTGTTTTACAACACATTATTAGACAATTCAAAACCATGTTGCAAACTCCCTGTAGTTTTGTGGCTTTAAGATAGGTATGAGTTAGAAGACTTCAAATGTACATAGCACCATAAACGTTTTACATCCATTGAATATTGAAATACATAATACCCCAAAATATATGAACACATGGATGTATTTTGGTATTTCAACTCATTTATGTATGCATTCTAAAATTCAAAACTCATGTGAAGGCACATAGTGATATCTCCACCATATATGAGCACATATTGGCATCTCATTTCAAATGTGCTCACACACATGAGTTAAATTTTTACAGTTAATCTGAACACATAATGAAATCTTCAAAACGCTTGTACACATACATATACCGCATATATACCTGAACATATATTGACACATCATACCATATGTGACACACATATCAAATGTTAAGAAAACATATGTGAACCCAATCCAAAATTCTTCATATATATGCACACATATATTCGAATTAGAACACATAGCGCAAACATATGATAAAATATCTTGTGTTTCTTTGACATAGAAGTGTAATCACTATCCTCAAGTAATATATGGACGTCGAACACATTTTGTGTCATATGATGATATCGATTGTATAACTGAGAACAAGGCAAGTTTACTTTGGAATTATGTTTTCTCATATCACAATAGCTTTTGTGTCCACCTGATTTTTCTATCTTTCACTAAGCTAAATCTTCAAGAATTTCCATTTGGAACGCTGCCTGTATCTTTGGTTTCATTGCTATCATCTTCTCGTGGTTTCCCTTCTTCCATAGCTTTGATATCCTGCGTAACAGACGGAAGTCCTGTGCCGTTGTTGTTTGCCATTGCCTTCAGATTGAGGCTCGAGTGTTTTCTCTGTTAAGTGAAAAAAACATAGAATCAGACTGTATGCTAAACATGTTACCTTATCTAATTCAAAGAACAATCAAATGCATTACAGTAAAACCTCAATAATACAATCACCCTTGGGACCCTTGAAAACTGGTCTTATTATTGTGGTGGTCTTAATGAAAAGGTTGAATAATTAATTTTGAGGTGGTCTTGTTATTGAGGTGGTCTTGTTATTGAGGTGGTCTTGTTATTGAGATGTCTTGTTATTGAGGTGGTCTTGTTGTTGAGGTGGTCTTATTATTGAGGTGGTCTTTAAGTGAGGTTTTACTGTATTATCTCTACTCAGATTTTGTCTCATGGTCCGAAATACTTAGCACATGATCTTCGATTTGGTTTCAACATTCAAAAAACAATCTTACTTAAAATTCGAACAGCATTAGTATTATCAGGTGCTATTAAATGTGTGCAATCATGTACGTTCGTGGTATTATTTGAAATAATGAATAGAATTCTTTATCAGACGGAAACACAATAGACAGAAATGTTAGGGTCTATTTAATGGTCATCCTTGTTAAATAGCGACTTAGATTTGCAATTGAGGTATAAATACTGTTCTAAGAATAAGAATTAAATACTTCACGAGTGCAAACCAAAAAATAAATAATTCGCTGAGGATTGTGTGTAAATTGCGCGCTAAGGATTGTGGTTAAATTATTTGTACTTATCGTTTCACCGATATCAGCCAGTTTCGAATCCATGATTTATATGTCCGGGACAAAATAAAGAAGCAAACTGAATTAAACAAGTATCAAACAACTAAAGGGACATAACTATGAAAAATTATTTCTCCTATACTTGTCAGGATAATATTTCTTGTTTCACAGAGCTTTCGGGGTGGTTTTCATCCCTCGGAAAAAGAATTTCATATTTACCTCAAAATGTTCAACTAGATATATATATGGATCATCAACTCTCATGTTTTTGAAGTCGTGAGCATATGTGAGAGTGAAAGTAAGAATAGATAGGGCTAAAAGCCATTCTGTGATCGTAGACGTAAGGTAGATACCCCGTAATCCGTCCTGAAAAAAGAATAAAATGTCATCAAAATTTAGATTAAGCATGTAGCATGAAGCATTAGGAGTCTTTTCAATAAAACAACAGCTTTTAACAACGATATTTTTTCTCAAATCACATAGACGCTTTCCGAGCCTCGCTTTCAGAACGAGGCAACACCCAATATGGCGTTGATACACGCGAGAGAATACCTTTCGCACGCCTTATGCCTTGGTCACATATCCGTACGATGTCCGTTCGATTTATAAAATTGTACGATTCCATCAACTTTTAAAATCCGTACGGTCTCCGTACAATCGTAGCTTCTGGTCACTTCACATGCCTACGGGCCCCGTACGATTTTTCGGAGGATGCAATCGTAGGATATCCGTACGGACATCGCATACACGTTGTGCGGAGCTCGCAAGGAGCTCGAACGTACCTCGTACGATGCACGTGTGTTCGTACGGCGCTCGTACGGGGCCCGTACGGCACATTGACCGTACGACTCCCCTGCTATAGTCGTGCAAGCTCTTACGGGGCCTACCGGGGCCTTTGCGGTGCCCGTACGAGGCATTGCGAGTTGCTCCCGACATCGGAACTTTCTACGAGCTCGGCGAGAACTCGGGAGCTCTTTAAACATTTTCAGAGAGTCACCGAGTCCTCTACGAGTTCAAAAATTCCGTACGATGCTCGCAAGAGTCAACGATGTCCGTACGGACTCCGTGCGATTTTGCAAACGACTGAAAACCTACTCGTACGGAGCTCGTATCGTGGGTGTGACCAGGGTGTTACCGAGCTCCTGGAGAAACAATTTATAAACAAATGAGCATACAGAAAAGTATATCATACTAAAAAAGAGTGAGTCAGCTGCATATGTTGTTTCGTCTTGAAACTCAATACAAGATTCATAAGATTCAAAGGTAGGAATGTTTTTGTGATGTTACTGATTAAAAAGAAGAACCGTTCCAAGCTTATCACGCCATATCGAAACAAAAGGACTGTAGCTAACCACAATAAGGTTTGTTTGTAAACATTACCAGACAAAACTTACTCATGGGGAGCACTTGAAAGCAAAGGTTAATGAGTCTGTAATTGCAACAGTTTTAGTCTGTGAGGTCTTTCTGAGAATGTTTGACTTTGTTAAAAACACCAGACACAGAAATGAGAAACCGCAAAACAACGGCACCGACTTTTATACGTTTTTCATCGCTTTTGATATGTCTAGCAGATTTTTGTTTGTATTAAAGTGTTCATATTTCACAGCCATTAAGATATTTCAGTGATGAAGGACGGCAATTTGCTTAACTAGAACAGACATTTTATTGTCCGCTTTGTGTACATTAGCTCTCACAGTAAAACTAATTGAGACGGAATGTGAGGAATTTACGACCGTTTATCACGGTAGTGTTCATGTGGCTCAATAAGAGTCTGACAAGAAAAATGATGAAAGACTTGTTGCTTTAATTACAACCATAAACAGTTCCAACAAAAAATTGAAGAACCGTTGTAATTGTTTGTTATGCTGTACAGTAAGGTTCTAATTATCTAATGTAGTGTAGACTGATTCTGGGGAAATTTTAAATAAATATTTTGTCTGGTGCTGATACAAGATTGTGCTACATTTTGTTATAAATTGCATCAAATAATAGACAAATTATAAAAGGAGAAGGTTTTATAGATGTAAACATGCAATAATACAACACTCTTATGTGTCATACTTATAACACACGCCAAGGAAATATCAAACTTATTCCACGAGGGGGATATCAAATTCATCGCACTTATGTGCAACACTATCTGACTTACTGAACAGGAACAAAATGTTATAATATTAGTATTATTTTAATGCTGAAACCCAATAATGTCATAAAATTGTCATGTACATGAGCATGAAACAGAGAACTGTTTTTATACCCCAAAAACGCAAACTACAAAATCCAAGATTTACTCACCCATTTTGTGCCTTTTCCTTGATGTAACTGTATTTTATACATAGCCTTTGTAGTTCCAACTGTTGATTGGTCAAGGAAAAATATACAGCGATAGACATATAACGCACCAAAAACATGATATAAAAATGTAAAACGTAAGTACTTATACCTCTGAAAAGTGTTACATTCATTGGAATGACACAAACTTTATAATACCAATATAATTGTAACAATACAATGTTACCAAGCTTTTAAACAGAGCAGAATATGTGTCTAATGTTTTCTTCAATAGACAGTAACATATAAACCATGTAAGCATAAGTATCTAGGTTTGGTATGCTTTTATCAATACTCGAAATGTACAACAAATTGGATGCTTCTTGAATATATAAATCATACCAAATCCAGTATCCGAACCGAATATTTAGGCTTATTTGATCACTAAGCGCGATTACGATTATGTAAACATGCGACCTTTTCGGAGTTAACGAGCCAATCGTTGATGACAGATGGACAACAGACACATTGCATTCAGTTCATTTTAAGATTCAAGGTAAAAGTGAAAAGTAAAAAGAAAATAACAAGCCACTAAGCCTCCCACACAGGTCGCCTAGACAATAACAAGAGTATACTGGAAAGGATACATAGCACCAAAAATATGGACATGATTATACTGTTAAGACCCTGAAGTCCGAACTGTATGATCTTCTTGTTGTTGAATGAGTATCTGATTTTGTATGTGAGCGCTGTTTGAAACCAGCAATACACGGAACCCAGTCCAAACGCCAAACCAGCACCAATATAATGTGGAACTCTCTGTACTTCCGTCTGAAATAAAACAAACGAGAAAAATGAATTGCTGTTCAAGTCCCAACTATGCAGTGAGCAATTTATGAATCGTTGTCCCCCAACGATGAGATGAGAGTCGAGGGAGGCGCCGTGGTCGAGGTGTAGAGCACCTGACTCCTGATCCGAAGCTCGTGAGTTCGAGCCCCGCGATGAGAAGGGTTTGAGTACAAACTTCACACTCCCTAAATTAGGTAACGGTTTTGATGAAAGTTCACAATTTCATGTTTGTCGATAAAAGCGTCAAAAAATCAGAATGAATTTACGATTCATGATTTCACGTTTTTAGAATTATGATAAAATGAATTCAGAAGTCATGACCGGTCGTTCATATTTAGCATGGTAATACTGAACAGTATAAACTAATATTATCCCAGAAACCACACAGAATGATCATGCTTACCTGAAAGTTAGCGACCATACTAAGACCAAAGGCAGACAATATTCCCAGAACGAGCCCAGCCAAGTTTATCTTGTACCAGCGGTCATCATGTGATATACCCTTTATCAAAAGATATTTCTTCACAAATAAATATCTTAGAATCACATTCATCCCCACTGAAAATAAGAACAACACAAAAATCGTCAGAAAAAAATGTTGCCGTCATTTCACTTTTATTGCATGACTTGCGCGCTGTTAGACAGTCTTGTCAAAACGAATTTTAAGGCTTAATACACTGGCATAGGTTTTTATTATTTAAAAAGTCAAGTCTAAAAACTTTGGACGTTACAATTTTGAAAGATGTACTAACTAAGGAGTATTTCGCTTCTGTCGACAGAAAAAATACTGACTTAGAATGAAAAAAAAGATAAGAAAAATATTCTTTATTAAAAGAACTGTAATAACCATCCACTCCAAATGTTCTCTACGATACGCGAACCTTATATACGATTATTCAAAAGAAATTCTATATTTATTAGATACAAATACTTAGATAATGTATAAGAAATGCGCGTTTGGGGGATAATATAACCATATAAAAACTTACACATAACAGCACCAATGTTGACCATCTGACCAAACACACATCTTTCCGGTGCTTCAATAGCTGTGTGACTATAACAGAGAGAAAATGTGTTTGAATGCACTTTCACTGAATTTAATCATACGTGAATTACGGGCTACATGAACAAATGCAATATACATGAGCATACTCCGGCTGCTGTATGGCAAATGCAAGATACGTGCACATAATTCAGGTGCCGCATTTCAAATGCAAGTTCTTTATCATCCAAATTTCTTTGTAGCGCTCAAATATATAAAATCACGAACACTAGCACATTTTAATAGTTTGGTTGTTTGAACAAAGGGAATAAGTGATACAAGAAAATCTGAAGTAAAAAGTGATTGATTTTTAGACAAGACAATCGGCTCAACAGTTATAGTGAGCTGAAACCTCATAACTTCTAATAATGAAAACTGGATGATAAGTTGTAAGGTATCAGTGAAGTATTGGATAATGTAAAAATGTGTTGCATTTCATGCAATAAATTACAGGTTTACCTGATGTACGGGAAATTTGCCTCGGTATGGTTGTATGAGACAGCGATGGCATATCTGAAATGTACAAATATGAACTGTTATTGAAACTTACGGAAGTAAGAGACGGGTACAAATCGACGGCACTTTAGTTCAAACCTATTTGATCTTTACCCTTTACACTGGAAGCACATAAAAGCCGAACCAAACGTGACGGAAGTTTCTCATCACAGATCTCAGAAAACTACAGTAAACCCTCAATAATAAGACCACCATTGGACTCTTAAAAACTGGTTGAATAAAGAGCAAAACAGTAAAAATGGACTTAATTTCTTACTTTCGAGGTCGGATTATTATTGAGGTGATCTTTAAGTGAGGTTTACTGTAGTTTATTTCCAGTATTCTGTGTGAATGGGTTACGTCCTTCAAAATTTTGATTAACATACTTGTGGCCTTCCCCGTTCTGCGGTTTTAACTTTTGCAAAAACGATAAAATTGTTTATTGGTTGATAATGACATGAACAGGTCCATATCATCACGAATCTTTCATTTTTTCAGGACAAATATGAATTTATAAAGTACACAGTCTAAGATAGTACTCCATAGGTAGAATAACAGCTTGTTAACACTAGGCAATATGGAAATATTTGTCTGTTTTTTAATAATGTACCTCATTGTAATGCTTGTATCGTTCATATTACACATTACTATGCTCTCCCCCAGTGGAGGTAATATACGTAAGTATGCATATAGTGCAACCTGTCCTCAGTAACACACTTTGGGAGAAACAAAAGTTTGGCTGTTCTTTATAGGTTATTGCTCTAGAGAGGTTAAATTGATTATATACTTTACAACAGGAAAACTGGTCGGTTGTTACTGTTGTTGATGAGATGGTTTTGACCAAGAGAGTACCGCTTCGGAGAGCGTACATGTTTCCAAAATGTTTGTACAACAGATTACAGTTAAACCTCAATAATCAGACCACCATTGGGACCCTTAAAAACCGATCCAAATATTGAGGTCAATTAAAGGGCCAAATAGGAAAAATGGACATGAAAATTTTGTTCTTAATTTTGCGGTGATCTTATTATTGAGGTGGTATTTAAGTCAGGTTTTACTGTATATCATTAAAAGTGGATTACACTAAGTCAGGCAATAACGCTTTGTCAGGGGAAGCAAGGTCCACTACAATAACGCTTTGTCAGGGGAAGCAAGGACCACTGCAATAACGCTTTGTCAGGGGAAGCAAGGACCACTGCAATAACGCTTTGTCAGGGGAAGCAAGGACCACTGCAATAACGCTTTGTTAGGGGAAGCAAGGACCACTGCAATAACGCTTTGTCAGGGGAAGCAAGGACCACTGCAATAACGCTTTGTTAGGGAAAGCAAGGACCACTGCAATAACGCTTTGTTAGGGAAAGCAAGGACCACTGCAATAACGCTTTGTCAGGGGAAGCAAGGGCCACTGCAATAACGCTTTGTCAGGGGAAGCAAGGACCACTGCAATAACGCTTTGTCAGGGGAAGCAAGGACCACTGCAATAACGCTTTGTCAGGGGAAGCAAGGACCACTGCAATAACGCTTTGTCAGGGAAGGCAAGGACGTTGAACTCCATAATGCGTGGACAGTTTTTAAAACTAGTTCACACACAGCAACTCGTCAGTGCGAACACGTTTATGAAGTTTCATTGGAATCCATTTAAAACTGTTTAAAATATTTTCGCCAATCTTGGTCTATACTTGCACACAGGGCGTAACGAATCCTACATAAAATAATCTTAGACAAAATACTCATCGACGAAACTCCAACCATTGTTAAGGACTGCCTAACTGCGAGTTGTCTGAAGGTAAATTCTACAAAGTTTTTATTTCAATTATTCATTCTGATTGCAAAAACGCATTTTTTACAAATTCTTCAGCATGACGTCATACAATAGATAAAAACGATCAAGGTTATAAAATGAAGCCAAAAAAATGCCATAACATTGTTTTTAATTCAGGAATAGACTAGTGATATAAGAAAAAAAATTGATAACAAGTCATCTGAAATAAATCAAACTTTTACTCTTTTTTTGCGAGCGGTATGGTTCTTTTCATGACATATGGCTAACTCAGAGGCAAGGTATCCTAACACAGACTAGCTGTCTATTACGTTAGCGCTAAGGATTTCATAGAAAAAACTTTCAGCTGTGAATTTATTGTAGTTATTCATTGATAAAAACACAAGACCATCTCAAATTAAGACGTTTGATTTACGACTACCAGCGTAAATTGCTTGTATATCATTGATAAAAAGATCGAATTTCATCTAATTTAGATACTTCCGTGTAAAAAATACATAAAACAAAAACAGAATTTCGTGAGCTCATTATATCCTATTTCTGTGAATGGAACTATTTTAGACCCCATTATGTAATTCATTCCAGATAGAAGCTAGACAATCTCAATTATATAAATGCATAAATAAAATCATACAATCTGAAAGATGGCAGGTTAATCAAAAGAGTTATGAAATATTCGTCCAAATATTGTTATAATCATATCAAGAGATGACCCAGAAAGTATTCGATTGCGCATGCGTGCCATTAAGATCTCAATATTATACGTTTTGATGATAACAAACGAACGTAAGAAATACATATATAACATTTAATATATCTATGAATTTTTGATAAATAATATATTTTAAACACATAAAAGTCATAATACATTAATTTTTAGGAAATTACCGTCATAAAATCAGTAATTTATTGCGTAAAGCTTCCAAGAGACGTCGATACCAAGTTCCGGGAGAAATAAGTTATAGATTATCTAAAGGTCAATCTGACTAACGTAATAAATCTTCCCCTATGGCTAGAGACAGTGCAACGTTTTTAGGAGATGATTTTTATATGATTTCCAAGTTTATTCTATTCAGCCATCTTACAAGATATTGAATCAACATAACTCTTATAGAACATATTGCCAGCTGCTATTCGTAAACAAGCGTACTCAATGATACTTCTATTGAAATGACCTTTAAACTAATCCATGACGCCTACAGAAACGGTGATAATCAAAACAATGCTCCAAATGTACGCAAGAAATAAATTGAATCTAACAACACCAGCACAAAACAAGTAACAGTATTCCTGAATTAGGAAAAAACATTTGCGGATATCATTACGAGAAAAAACAGACGATAAAAGCGAAGGTTAAGCAGCCATTCATTTCTGACAGAGCTTAGATAGAAGACTGACATTATTTCAAGACATGTTCAGGTCAACATTAAATCAATGTAATGCACTTCTTTCGCAATTTTCCAGTCAAGGTAAATTACACATCTGTTCTGGTTTGTTTAATGTAATTTAGAAATAATAAGATAACAATCATGTTGGTTGCGTAACAGTTAGATTTCATTTTATGGTAGATGGAAATGTACCGAAACGAATGAACAATTTGCAATTCAAGGAAATGTACCAGTTTATTCATACGAAGGCTGTTTCTTGCCAACAATAAATTATTTTACGAGCTATCTAAATAATATTGAGGGTTTGAAACAAAACGCCATGCTGAAGTGGTTAGGGTATTGTCTTTCATATCGAACTGTCCACCTACAGAGATATGAGCCCTGCAATGGCAAAACCTGTATGCCTATAAGTGACGTTGGTTTTGACGTCAAGTATTTCTCAATAACACTTTTGACGTCACAAACTAAGCGCCAATCTGAAGACGTTTTGGAGTCTAAATTGTGATTTACAGAATTTAACGAACGAGGAAATGGTTGTAAGTATTGCAGAATTTGTTTCTTGTTCCATCTGAAGAGCAATTATGTATACATGTACATTCTGACGCGACGTCATCATTTGTAGCTTACTTTTGCATCTTTTTCTTAATATTGAAATTGCTATAAAACGAAAAGTAAACGTCCGATTTTAATACTTTTGGTATGAAATGAAAGTTGAAAAATATATCTGTTAGAAAATGTAAGAACCTGCAAATGTCTTTTGGTCACTAATACCGGGTTTATAGTGGCGCAGCTCATATATGTTTATGTTCATAACGCAATGAAAATTATCACAAGATGACCTGAGTATTACATTGAATATATGCTACAAGCATCAGTGTTGACCTTATTCACCACACGAATCAGCCGCGAGACAAACATAAACATATTCTGTTGTAATATATGTCGTAACCTAGTCTGTCATTGTAAATATCTGAAACTTTATGCCTATATTCTCTGCTTTTATACGATGATGTGGAAACGTATTGTCTTTCTGACGTACCTTTCAAGGCATTTACTTGGCATTGATGGAGTGTGTGCGTAAATTTGCAACTCTGACATTAAAATTCTGAACCAGAATGCAGAGCAACCTCTCCAGAGCAACAACGTTAGAGAGATGCAGAATTGTGGCTGTTGTTGAGAGGTTGGTAATATAGAGAGGTTAAATTCGCAGGAAATTTCACCGAGCAGAAAATGATAATGTTGTTGAAGAGAGGTTGTTGCGCAAGAGAGGTCCACTCTGGACAGGTTACATGGTGTGACAATGAGACAAGGATAGACAAATGTCGTATAGAAATACTAAATATAAAGTGTTTATTAATTATAGTGTCACACCTATAGTTAAAGAGCCAACCATTTCTGACTTATGATACCCCCCCCCTACTTTCTGAGCACATTCACTTCCCGATTCCTATCCTTAAATGCCAGCACTAGGCAGGCAGACGCACTGTTACCAGTATTTAACTAGCTGGCGGCTCACCGACCGGCCATATCGGAACGGACCCAAACCTGGATTCGAACCTTCGACCTCCCGATCCAAGGCGGATGCCTTAACCACTCGGCTCAGGAGAAGATATGTGTGATAATAAATGACAAAGTATAGTTTATATACTCACGATGTCCAGAAAGATGAGAACAACCATCCTGACGTAAGTATAGGCAGCAACCACAGTCGCCGTTTCAGTGCTACAAGACACAATATAGACATGACTCCTGGTGGCTTCTTGGTTTCTCTCTCCTCCGAACTGAAAATATACATAAACACACGTTTACAACGGTTCGAATGACAACCTCAATATTTGGAGAGAACAATCAGAACAAGCACTTTTGATTCCACATGCATCAAGCCCAAAGCAAACGTATATAATTGGAATCTTTTCAAAACATACCGACGGTGTTTATCCACTCAAAATCATCCCTTCAACAATTAATTAATTTTCACACGGTCAACCAGAAATGAGTATAGTCATTTCATTTAAAATTCTAAGTTCTAAATATTTGATTTTGTCGACAGAAGAGATAAACTACGTGTTAATGATTCGCAAAGCCAGATGCTTATTTGAGTATGAAGTACATTTAGAGGGGTGAAAGCGAAAACAGTTAAAAAGCTACTTCAGTTGTATGGAGATAAGACTGGTTTTGCTTCGGTCCCTCCATTTAAACTTATCTCAAAACGCTCAAAGCTTCAAACTGTAAAAATATGTAATACACTCTATCAACTAATCAGCATTTTAAGTGCACATACAAAGTGAAAAACATGCCAGAGGGTAAATATTAACATCGCACTCTAACAAAAATGTTCTCAGAAAAACAACACAGCTCTATCTATCTTGCATATCATATTCTGATAAGGTAAACAGTTATTTCTACAGATGCATAGACAACAGCACGTTGTTAAGAGAAGACGTGCAACATGCACAATTAATCAGGGGTTCAAAGAAAAACAGGTGAAAATCATCATTTTGACAGAAACCAGACCCGATACAAAATCTTCGATGGAATGCAGGACCGTAAGAACAACGAGTACATGTAAATTAAAGAGGTAAATAGTGTAAACGTGAACGCATTGATTGTAATAAGAAATATGTAACGGCGAGCGCCATATCAAATCAACGGGGACCAATTATTGTGACATACAGTCCGTATATATCTATAACCCAATATTTAAGTTAGATCAATATTTAGAGTTGTAATACATTAACTGCCTATCACAGCTGTTAATCTGGGGAAAAGGTGCATGGGTCAAGGTAGTATTTTTTTAAAACGTGTCAGCAAGAGAAAATGAACATCTTGTACGTATTACCAAATGAGCGCCGCTGTACGATTTCCAACCTCTTGTTAGTTTAAGTGTCGTCATTTCCAGAACACGTCACATGTGACGTCACCATGTAGTGTCAGTAAGCAATATTTTGCCCCATATGGCAATATAAAAACGAAGTGTCCATATGGAGTAAATATTGTTTCCTGCTTGCAAATAGTGACATCACTTACAGAAGAGGTTCTGAATCCCACATCAGCGCTCAAATAGACGTCACGTGATTAATACAGTACATAGTCCCATATATACTAAAGGAAAGTCGTTTACACCAAGATTATGTAAACAAATAGTTTTTATCTTCATTAATTTCACCTTAAAATTATTGTAACGTTTTTTATTCCAACCCTAGGAATATATAAACCAGCACGATATTAGGTAATGGCAACACGCCGACACATTACAAAAATAAATTGTTGTTTTTTAATGTCCATTACACCACTAACAACGAAAACATCCGTAGACCGATTGTCTCCTTATCAAATACCAGCGTCCATCTCAATCATTATTAGCATAGCTGAAATGATACACTATCAGTTTTGTTGGAAGCTAATTAAATTGGCTGCATGCAAAGTCATATCATATTCTCTTATCACAACAGTACAACCGACATTAAATAAATATACCACGCTATTTGAGGTAAAACCCAAGAGGACCACACTGTTACTGATTCGCTCGCCTAAGCATCGAAATAGTTAAAACTATCATGCATAAAAAGTTAGTCCTCAAATCAGAATGTAGATACATGTATAGTCATGGTAAGAAATATACGCAGCAAAATACGAACACATAACGAATGCCATGTTCGGTTAACCGGTTAACCGTTCGGACGATTAAACAGTTAACCGGTTAGCAAAATAACCGAATATTGACATCCCTAATAAAACCCAAAGAAACAACATCTCAAGCATTTAAAACATTCGCTGATTTTCTATAAATGGAACTCATCACATCAGCAAATATTACAACCGAAGAAGATATGTTTATTGTGGCTTTCTTTTCTGTTAGTTTTCATTCGTATGGTGGTCTTGACGTAGGTCACCTGACTCGATCCGAAGGTCGTAGTTTGAACGGTGTGGATTCTTCCGCGTTCTTAATGACTCTGGATTAGACCCGAGTACTGGTTAGAAACCCAGAAATCAGTCATCTTTCGGGAACAACTTTAGACACAACCGATGTCAAGCTGGTTCATTGTACTGTAGTTGTAATAAACAACGTGTTCAAAAAACGTAAACGAGAATCAGACATGAAATAAGATAGGGAATAAAGTGTGGATCTTTTATTATAAAATCAACAAAAAGGTCAACAATTTACAAATTAAAACGAGTCTATTTTAAAGCCACTCGTCTTGCAGCAATACACAGGTCATTTCCCCTGTTTGCATTTGTATGTGTCTATTTATAGCATTTGAGGGGGAAAATCATACAATAAGCAGACGAGAATTAATCGAAAAACATCATCACGTGAGGACTGGACTATCTTGTCAATCCAATAATACAATTCTTCGTGAAGACAGCTTTTATTACCAGAAAATGTATGAATTATCCTAAATACAATACTCATATTCTTACATCAACAGACCCACCATTGTACACTATTTATGTTGCAATGCAGCTGCGCAGATTAATACCCGATAAATGTATGTCAACATGCAAAACTCCTTAATCGATCTTAAAATAAACTTTCTAAAAATATCTGAAGTTTATAAAACAGACAAAATTCACGAGAATAGAAAGTGTAACAAACAAGTTTACAAGCCGGTAGGGAATATGTTACAGATATCTCGTCAGTTTGAATAATATAATATCGCGAAGAAAAGTAGACTCCAACTGGCGCCACATTTAAGAGTCTATAAAATGGTTTAATGATTAAATGTATTAGTTTGAAAAATTGAAAACTGATTAGGTAGTAGTTGATATAAGCTTGAATAAATACACGGCGATGATGTAATTGATACAATCGATCAGAATAGGTTAACTCATAATCGTACATGGCATATGCCTATGAAATCAGTTCACTTTACAGATAAACGGTATAAGTGTGTTCGTTCTGTAATATTCTTCATATACTTTAAGGAATCCTTTGTTAATTCTTAAAACTCAGACAAGGCAGCAAAGAAGTCTAAACCTTGTTGTCAAAATAGCTTTTCGGTACAAAATAGCTTTCGGTACAAAAACAGTTTTCGGTACAAAATAGCTTTTCGGTACAAACAAGCTTTTCGGTACAAAACGCTTTTCACTGAATGCAGATAAACAGTTGAAACATTACATCAAAATTTATGTAACATAACAAAAACATATGTTAACAGAAAATTTAACTAGACTATGATGTATGTTATACCACATTCTGATCGAAATCATCTCCTCAAAACGCTGACGTTTTTACAAAAATCGTATACTACAGTCAAATTGAGTTAAACTCAAGAAAAACAACTTGCAAATATAATGTCACAAAACGTTTGGTTTGATTAAACTGTTTCACGAGGTGTTATTCAAAATCAACCATGTATGTGACACAGTCAGCGTATGGCTGGTAAAATATGTTTTGATTTGTTTTTATGGCATTGTTTCAACAATATGTCCATCATACACGGTGGTCAGTTGACCTCCCAAACGTTCATGGATATCTTACCAGTGCGGACGAGTCTGTCAATGTCTTCAATTAAATGGAAGAAAATAGTAAAACTTAAATTGCAAGGCTTAGTAATAAGAGCAAACTTCAATGCGGTTTAAAACACCGCCACAACTGTCTCAATAAATACAATGCACGATAGGTTGATAAAAATACGATTTTTTCATCGATTTTGATCGGTAAATACAGTATAACGCATGTTTCAATAACACAATGTATAAGTATAACTTCAACAGATGTGCAAAATGCACAATCCTATCTCCCGCCGGTTAAAAGTTATGCAAGAGTCAGCGCAGTTAACTCAGCGATTGACGACGTTCAGACAATGTTCCCAACGACGCTGTAATGCAAGAGTTCGCGTGTAACAGTGACATGTTTCGTTCAGACAATATTTACTTCAGTGTGCTTGAAACAACCTAAACGCAAACATTTAATGACTTTTTTTAAACGGACGGATTGCAAAGTACAAAACACGTGCAATTTATGTAGGTGCATTTGCATGCAATTAAAATAATGATTTTTAACATATATCTATTAATACAATGTATTTTTAAATCAATAACTGCGGATCAAAACTAATCAGTGAAACATGGATCCATGAATTCATTTTGCATACTAACTTCTACAAAAGACAATTTACCTGTTTGGAAAGTAATTCCAATGAATCACAACTCGAAAATACAAAATAACCGAAAAGAAAAAGTACAGAAATGAATGTACTGCATTTAAACTTCCACTCAAATTTGCAAAAGTCTTTAAAGTTGAATACGGTCTAAAATAGGATGTTGATTCAACGAAGAACAAAATATAACAGGTTAGTTGTACCATACACCGCTTCGCAAAATAAATTAATCTCAATTCCTACAATCGAAAACCGGAACCGACGCAAATCAAACATACGTATTATTAATCCTTGCATATGGCTTACAGTGTATACAATAAAACTAGCTCAAATCTCAGAAACAGATCCAGCTAAATAATCAGAAAATCTAAATCTTTTTATCAAAAAAGAAAATCTCACTTTTCGTATATCAAGAATTCCCGAACTGTTTGTTAACTTTACTCCTTACCGTCTCCTGGCTGTCCGCCGTATGGTGTTTGGCTTCGGAACAAGATTAAAAACTTCTCAACCTCCGCGAGAGGAGAGCTCATTTAATGTCCAACAAGGAACAGCAATTTATGCATCGGAATTCAAGAACTGATAGCGTTTTAATGTAAGGTTTAGGTAAATATGTGGCATGCGTTATGCATTAAAGCGATCGCTTACTCTCTCCAAGACGGTTAATACACACTCTGCTCATACAAACAGGTGGTTAACATCATAAGATGATTAAATGTTGAAAAAAAGTTGTTGTTTTTAAATAAAAAGAACAAATGGGAGGTAAACTAAATGTGGCAAAAGCAAAAATTAACAATAAAAACAACAGCACTTTCATAAACGTAAAATAAAGTGACATATGCTTTGGCTTTAATGGTGAAGTTGTTGAATTTTCGCAACAGTTTTATACTCGCTTTTTTAAATACACTTAATATTGGCTATTGTCGTGTTTCTTGTTTGTGGCTATTGTCGTGTTTCTTGTTTGTGGCTATTGTCGTGCTTCTTGTTTGTGGCTATTGTCGTGTTTCTTGTTTGTGGCGGACTCTGTAGCGTATTCATCTTTCTTAAATATTGGCTTATGTCTTGTGTGTGTGGCGTTTCCTGTAGCAACCTGATATTTCCTTAATGGTAGTGCTAAGACCAGTTGGCCGGATGTCAGATTGATATGATTGGGTGGTGTATCATGTCACGTGTCAACGGCGTGACATCACAGTGTGGCATCACTTTATCTGATATAAATGTAAATATATTGTTGTTACAATAAATATTCTGCGGGAGTCGGTATCCTAAATATAAGACGGTATATCTTTTTTCTGTGGCATTATCTTGCTAGCAATATCTTAATGATCGCCATTCTTCCACGCAAAAGCCCTCATGGGATGGTAATTGTTTGAGCCGATCTTCATCGAAATCACTCAATGAACCACAAAGTTCCCAGTCGGACACAAAGTCCCGAAGACAAAAAACATATAGACATACACACAAACGGACATGGGGGTAACACTAAATGCCCTTCCCACGCCATTCCGTCCTTATCATGTCGAAGAGGGAAAACACAGTCATTAATTTGAGAAAAAAAAAAAAAAATAGAGTAATTACTGTGGTTAGTAAATCCGTCATTTAATAAATAAGAAGGGGCGTTCATCAGTCGTGATCATCATGAGGTGACATATATACACTGTCAAATACAGTTAGCAGGACAATACATTCTAGTGCAAGTAATTAATCCTTTTCAGCGACCATGTTATCAAGCAGGACTCAAAAGCACATGTCATAACCTCAAAGTTAATTTTACCACGGAATTAAATAGACATATATATTTCATTAAGTGATTTGACCAATTGGTTAAAACGATTTATCAAATGTTGCAACGAGTTACTAGTCTACGCATGCGCATCATCACACGTCATGTGACTGCGAGCATTTTATGTCCTGGAATTTAAGAAAAATCGGGTTAATTTAGATTGATATTACAATGAAACCTAATCGAGGGCTGGGCTAAGCAACAGTCACGTGTTCCTTTGTTATATTTTCCGGTACACGGCAAAACTGTGCTTGGCAAATAGTCGAGTATTTCATTAGCCAGTCTTGGATATCTAATTGTACTCATAAAGTTTATCATTTAAATCCTTTAATTCCGTTGGTTTAACTAGAACAATCACTTTTTATGATCGAATATTTCATGCTGTTTTTGTTAATTGAGATTAGGCAATTACTTGTCCATTTTGTAGCGTTTTAACGACTATAATGAAACTGTTTGCACTTACATTAAAACATGAAGGAATGTTTCCTCATACCTTTTGATAAGGGTTAGAAAGCAAAAAATGTTGTCCTTATAAGAAACGATACCCTTTATAACGGAGAACAGACTAACAAAGCGAAGAAAGATTTTATTTATAAGAAAAGTTTTTTGCGAAGAAAAAAACGATAATTGACATAAACGGATGAACCTGGAAAAGACATTTGGTCAATCATACTTGTAATAATAGGGCAAGATACATACTTGATCGGAGAAAAGGTTCTTTGTGAACCCGAATGAGTCAAAAGCTACCAATAATATCAAGTAGCAAACGTTGACATTTGAGTAAGGAGATGTATATAATATTGAACAATTCAAGTTATTTATTTATAGGTTTGAACTATATGAAGTAAAAAGTAATCACGAAAAACTACTTCTCTATCCATAAATGAAGAAAATAACGAAAAGAACACAAATGTCCGAAATAAGACGGAATGGGCGGAACGCAATGAATTTTTGACAGTTATACAAGAAATGTTTATGTCAACATATTAGGATGTAGGCGATGATGAAAATCGTCTAACTTCAACAAAAATATCGAGCAAAAATTACACCGGGAAATACCAAATTAAAAAAATTAATCATTTCAAAGGGAGAAGGTTACATGCGAAGATATTTACAAAAATTGATTCGAATAAAAACCATTTTCCCAGCGAATCGCCTACTCTGAGCAAAGTTTGGTGAGTAAAATATCGAAAAGAAGAAAATAGCCTGCACAACGCCAAGGAGATTTCAGACAAAAACATAGAATGAAGTTATATATTTTATTCTACAACAGAGGTTAGTTCGCCGGTAATACATGTAGTTTTCGGATCAAATCTGCCAAAACTACTTTATCTAATCCTAGCATAATGTAGAGTGTTATAACCAAGGCAATGGCTTCCTCGCCGTACTGACATTATTACAATATTCAGAGTGTTATGTTTTTTAAATTACGTTTGTCCGAAATGTGTTTTTCTCGTTTCTGTATAATACTTGTAAGTACTATGATAAAACGCGAGCGAACATATCTCAGGAAATATATATATCTGACAACCACAAAGTGCTCTGAACTCACAATGTAATATTTACTTTGAAGTTGTTGATGTTATGTAAATACATGCTGACAAGTGTTTCTTCCAATTTAGATAATCATCTATTGATCGCCAAACATTTCTGTTGCCACTCGTCCTCGTATAGACCAATAGAGAAGACTGGAACCAAACTAAACAAGTTTGTAAACACAGTTTTGGAACTACCGTGCTAGTTACATCATTACATAACGCACGCATCTCTTAGTTTAACACCCAGTGGTGTTCTTGCCACCGACCGTTTCAGGGCGATGCTCCTATTTTCACCAATCATCTATGACTGTCTCGCGTCCCTTTTGTTTTTGTAAATGTTCATACAAAATATGTTTATACTCAGTTGCTTTTACATGCAAACATTACGGTTTCATACCCCGGTATATAATTTGAAATTCATCAATTGATACATTTTGCAATGTACAAATATACTTGTCATTAAAAACGCATCCTTTTGTTGCATAATATTTTTTGTTCATCAAAATTGGATACTGCTTTGATATGGCTACTTTGACATCTAATTTCAGTATGCCCATAATATTTTTCTATGTATCTGAGAGTACTCAATACCTGATTTAGAAATAAAAATATTGGCGGAAAAGTAGGTGGTGCGTTTCCTTGTTTTCCAGTATACATGTACGTACATTCGGACCTCGTTTATTCGAAAACCTTCTATTCGAATACATGCTAGCATCCGAAATAAATATCAGGTTCCGATGTATGTTCTTAGAACGTCGAATTGAAATGGGTTATTCGAAACCATGTATTAGTCGAAATAACATATCGGACCCAATGAATTCGAATGAATGGGGTCCGACTGTATATGAATTGCGGAGTCATATACGCTTGGGACTCCTTGCCATCTGAGCAGAATTCCATCACGTAAGACGATCAATCAAATGTTAATGTTTTTCTATGAAGTCTTTTATCTTCAAAATGTCTTAGATTATCACAACATAATTTTCAGTTATCTCATCAATATACGAACAAGCCAAAAAATCAAGTAAATCGGGTCAAATTTTCCGAGAAGCTGACATAGTTCTGTTCGGAATATTTAGTCTATGAGCAGTAAAACACAACGCAAGATGTAAATAACATTCCAGGGCAACTGCTCTTTGAATCGGCTCGTTTTACAGAAATAACGTTTCAGAATGAATATTTCAGGAATTTATTCTTAAACTGGTGAGGCTTAATGGTCGATAGAGTTCTTCGCTCCTGGTCCGGAGGTTTTGGGTTCGAATCCTGCACTGGCCGAGAATCTCCCGCGGTCTTCAAAATCCATGAATCAGGCATAAGTACTGGTTAGTAACCTAGGCAACAGTCGTCAAGAGTGATGAGTATGTAAGAACTTGTTTGTCGACCGATGTAAAATCAAAACGATTAAACATTTAGTCGCACACGTGAATAAGTGGATGCGATTTTAGCAAGTCTTGTAGATGTTCAGAAGTAACCATTTGAACAAGCTCAAGACAGGTTCACACACACGTACAATAGACCAAATTAAGCGAACACCGATCAAATGGTTTATGAGAAGTCGCTTGAATGTAAAATTATATTATAAAGCAGACGACAGATCTACGTCAAACAGACAATGCGAATTTTACTGCACATCAACATGTTGCCATTATATTCCCATTACGAATCATTTAAAACATTTGGCAAAATGGAAACAATTAAAAAAATGAGCACCAGTCTTGAAACGTTTTTAGGATTTTAACGTTATTCGGATAAAGTGCGGGACTGATCAGTAACAACTGCATGCATACGTGGTTTCATCTCCAGCGACAAGCTAACAGACGAGATGTAAAAAATATGCAGCTTCTATCATAGAGGAAACACATGCAGTGATTACAACTAAACATCTTTACAAGCTGAACAAGACAAGAGATAAGAAAATTCCTATTGAAAAAAAAACATTCTATTATAATCTTGTTTATGAGATAATTATTCCCTGCGATATAGTCGCATATGTATCCTTTTGAACTCGTGCATCGAAAACACGCGCTAAGCATTTTGGGTAACAGATAATATACAATAAAATAATAGCCAACAGATCAAAACTCAAATTTGAAACACACCGAATGAACTTTGTCACGACATCACTTTTGCGCAAAAGTGCTACCATATTCTCGAAGTTTACATAAGTATAAAAGAAAATAATGTTAATGAATTAATCTGCAACTACAAATAACCAATAAGAAATCAGCATTCAATGGCCAACAGTGTTTATGGGACTAAATGCTATTTTCAACATTTATTTAGTGATACATGGTGGTCAGTTGACCTAAATAGTTTTTCTGGAATTATCAACCAGTACTAACTTGTCCGTCTGCAAGTAGCTGACAACTTCCTGACAGGAATCAGAGTTGGAAGAAAACTGACCGTAGCTGTGAGTGTTTTCCGTTCAAATGTCCGTAAAACGAAGATACTTCCATCTAAAAATTTATTATATGGAACTTCTAAGTTTTATTTGAGATGGTAACTGGATCTCAATGTAGGTCTGCCTCCAGGAAAAATGTTTGCACTTATAGATAGAAAAAAATGAAAATGGTATAAATGTTAGCGTGATATAATGATTTCAAGTATATTGCAAATACCTAACCACGAAATCCTAATAAAATGTTTTATTGAAGCGGTTAACACATTTCAAGTTCGGTAATTAACAACACTCAGTCTAAAGCATCTATGACGTAATAACTAAACTCCATAAACACACATGTAACCACACCATGCACTGAATCAGATGCAATATTGGCAAATATTTTTGTTGTTGTTGCTACTGCAGTATGTTGTTGTTGTTACTGCAGTTGTTGTTGTTGCTACTGCAGTATGTTGTTGTTGTTACTGCTACTGCAATCGTTGCTGTTGTTGCTACTGCAGTTGTTGTTGTAACTGCAGTATGTTGTTGTTGTTACTGCTACTGCAGTTGTTGCTAGTTGTTGTTGTTGCTGCTGCCGCTGTTGCTGTTGTTGATAATACTATTGTTGTTGTTTAAACAAATTCAGTTTTATTTGACATACTGCGGTGATGAAGCGTAGTCTAGATTACATCAATGTATCGATTTGCGAACCCAATGTTATAAAGCATCTGCTTTGTTTGATACTATAATTAAGAGACCAATGCGACGCCGAAAAAACTGTAGCTCATCGATGACGCATGCGCTAAATCACTTCCGTATAATCATGATGGATGATGACCGAATATCGCCGAATAATTGGCTGCAGATAATTCAAGCAAATAGTTTTTTTCCTCATAAAATGATGGAACAGAAATGAATGGGAAAACCCGAAATTTGTTGAAGTAATGCTGCGTGATCAGATGACATACAAGTAGTGAAAATTCAAACGACGGATAATATGATTCATTTCGTGCAAAAATCTCATTCGACATTTTACGGTATATGGGGAAACCACGTGATTTGTGACGTCATCAAACGGGCGGCTGGTTCTGCATAAGGAAAGATAACGTTTAAATTATATCTTTACTGATTTGTACGAAATATAGCGCAGTGTACGCAGCTTACTTAGTTCAACCCGTCGTCAGCATTCCGTGTAATAAAGAGAGCTTTCCTTTTTTTCACACACTTCGAGAAAGCTTTGCAGGCGAGGGTTTTTCGAAGTGTTTGAAAAACGATGTGGTACGGAAATGCCCGAGAGCTGTCGTTCCGAATGCGGACCAATTCGGTTATCTGCGGTACCAAAATGACGTCACAATCGACGTGGTTTCCCAACACTGTTACAGACACGCAAGAGCATATAAATGTACAAGTATTATGTCTAAGTAAGCTCGTTTGAATACCGTCTGTTAAGTAGGACTACATTGTTCGTAGCAACCCTTATCAAGCCTTGAAATCGACAATTAAAAATCTAGAAGACAAATCTGTCAATAAGATACATCAATCAAGTTCAAGTTAAAAGCCCTCTATGTGTACTTCACACGGTCACTCATCGAGTGGGGCTCCCGGATTTAACTCCGGTCATCTTTATCAAAGTAGATTATATGCATTCCGTTATCATAACGTCCATGTCTTGTTAAATTAAGCATCATTCAGAAGTTTCTCTTACTGTGAAAATTCTGACAGATATAGATGTTTGGCATGATAGTATCACCGGTGTTTGAAAGTCGAACGACATTAATGATGAATAGATGCGAAGAGATGCATGGAGATTTTGACAAGTTAAGTGAACTGAATTTTATACTGCGATGTGTCCCGTTGCGATCATACTCTCCAAGACAGTGATCAAGTTGGGGATAAATGTTGAGGCCAACGTTCAAAAACTATACCATGTAACTGTAAATTATGACAGTGCAATACGCTGTAACATTGGTCACCTTATGTGAATGTTGTAACAGCATTCCTGTTGTTTTTACCAAAACCGGCGCTATGAATGCATCTTAAGGGTGTGTATAGTCTTATTTTCTGTCAAAATGTGCTAAGTAATAATTTTGAGAAAATGGCATGGCAATGTCTTCATACAGACGTTCTCTAAAACATTGCATTTTTCTTTGAAAACGTGGAAATGCAAAACATGAGTCCAATACAGGTTTTTCGTATGCTATTGCTAACTCGACACGTAGACCAGGATATAACACACCTGTATCGGACTCCCAATATTTGTGGTTTTTGGAATGTGTATGAAGGCAATTACCACCGAGGTCTCATATTTATAACTAAGGATATTTTGTCAAATAAATAAGACGACGTACCTTTAAGCATAGGGAAAGTATTATGTTTCATACAATGTCAAACTCAAGGATTGCTATGTATTATTACCCTAACATTGAGAGATGTGTATACAAACGACCTTTATTAACATGCTTTACAATATCTTAGCACAGCGGTAGCAACCGTGGTGTGTGATACATATCTATATAGTCTGTCAATACAGATTGACTCTTAACACACGTGTTCGTAATTTTCTCCCACACCTTTCAAAAAGTTTATGAAACTCATCTAGCACAACATAATGTCCATTAAACACACAGTGTCATTATTTTACTGTATACTGAAGTCGTCATATATGAAAAGCAAAACCGTGCTAATATTGTTATCAACAAAGGGAGATAAAGCGATAGTTACTGTTCTTGGACACTGTATACTTATTCACATAGCCTTCGTCTTATCGGTGGCAAAAGAAAAATGTCGGCTAAGAGGGTCATACAGAAGGAGTAGCAAGTTGAAATTCTACTATAAATCATAAAACATCGCTTAGTGACGCAATTCATGACTGAATGAGGTCTCTTGAGCAAGATAGGGGGCCTACTGGATGGTACCAGCAGCAGGAATTGAAAAAAAATGTTCCAGATAAAACAAAATGAAAATACCAAACAGATATAACTTCCTAGCGGAAACTTATGACAAATATCAAAGATAACGTCGACTCATGTCAATTTTCTAAAGAAAAATAAACTTGACTTTTTCAACTCATAAATTAGCAAGCGTCCAACGATCGATGAACGGAGGGTCGTGTTTAAAGTCAGGGTCAAAATAAAGGTTGAGTTTAAACCCAAGGTTATAATGGAGATAAAACGGGTCTTTGTTTTTATTCGGCTTATCTCTGAGTTATTCAGACCCTTGGTGAGCGCTGTTTGAAAATAATGTCGAGCTACATTAATCTTTGATTCATCTCTGATATACATCCCGTTGTTTCTCTCTTGATAGGACGTAATTGTTTTCCTTTTCTCGATGCTATAAACTTCAAAATCACTGTCCTAGGCAAACTCAACATAATGCCCGCTAATCCGTAATGGCTACTCAAAATAGATTGGTTACTAAGGCTATACTTTTGAATTGACATGAACTGAAAAATTTCGCCGACTATATTGTATCACTGATTGTTGCTTTAGTGTAAAACGAAGTTAATATTCCATTTTCGCGCATCAAATATCAAAGTGACTTGAGTTTGTCCAGGTACATCGTCCGATCTCTGGTGCAAGAGACTGGCATAATTCTAGGAAATGTATTTGATAAGTGACCCCTAAGGGGTTCCACACCAGTCGACCCCTCACGTTGACAGCACTACAATTACTGCGACAATACAGTCTGCACCATCAGGATTGCTCCTGAGCGTATTATAGTCAATATGTCTACTAGACATGTGAGAAGCATTATATGAATCAAAATGTAACAGAATGAACTTCAGATTTAAAAAAATATACACCAATATTTCAACACGAAAGTGTAACTATATTATTTAGTGCGCTGTTACAAGCTTATTACGTTGATCCGAAGAGCATGCTAATCAACGCCATGATAAAATGTCAATACGCGTCATATTCAACACTTCACTTGATTTAAATGTAAGGAATAACAACCTCTTCTTTAGTTGTAATCAGATCACTAAGTTATAGTCAACATTTCACATCATTCATAGGAGTGTAAGCGACCAAGATTTCGTGATAATCACTGTGATCTTTATAACACCATTTATTAAGTACTTGTACTTATACATACAGCAAACCCTCACGAAAAAACCTCCTCATTAATGAGACCACCTCGGAATTAAGAACACATTTTTCAAGTCCATTTTCACAGTTTTGCTCTTTCTTCAACCTCAATATTAAGACCACCTCAATAAGAAGACCAATTTTCAAGAGTCCCAATGGTGGTCGTACTATTGAGGTTTTACTGTATAACAAAATTACAAGCGCTAAACTAAGTGTCGAATATAGATAAGATATCATTCTACTTGTCTCAAGTGGCTCTTATATGTACAATAACAATAACTTTTAAAAGTGCTTGATCCAGTGTATTAAACTATCGATATGTATATTTCATGTCTGGAGTATCTTCTAGTTAATACATTCATCTTTGAAGATAACAATTATTTAGATTGAGACATGAAAGCGAAATAAGTATTACTGCTCCGGTTATCACGTGTCTATAGATTTTTAATGCTTTAGTCAAATAGGAACATTGATGATTGCACCAGCGGTGGTTTCAAACCCAGGTAATTGATTAATCAACTGACCGCAGTTTATAAATTATTACAGTAAAACCTCACTGAAAGACCACCTCAATAATAAGATCATCTCAAAATTAAGCACACAGTTTTCATGTCCATTTTCACTGTTTTTTCTCTTCATTTAACCCCAATATTAAGACCACCTCGATATTAGGACCAATTTTAAAGGGTCCTAAGGGTGGTCTTATTATTGAGGTTTTACTGTATGTATCAGAATACTGTTGAAAAAGAAGTAAATTCTAAAACAACAGAATAAAGCCTTCGAGGGGTTTGAGTAAATTTTTAAAAATCGGACATCCCATAATACTGGCTGTCAGGTATGGCTAAAATTTATAGGAATATTACATAGGATAACGTTACGGTCATTAAATATAAAATACGTAACGGACAAACACATACTTTAAGCGCAAGTACGCACACACACAGCGCTTTGATTCCACTGCCGTTACATTCACTTTGACTGTAATTGTATCGGAAACAGCACCCGATGCACTCGGAACACCCCGGCGATTATTAGCATAAATATTCCGAGCTCTGCCGGATATTGCCGGGGTGTTCCGAGTGCACCGGGTGCAATCGTAACTACTCGGCAGAGATTATTAGCATAAATATTCCGAGCTCTGCCGGATACTGCCGAGTAGTTAAGATTGCACCAGAGTAGCCTCAAATCTTAAGTACAACGGCTCGTCAATTTAATATCTTCTAAGTTTTATTTCTCAAATGATATTACATCAAGTGACAATTACTCGCCAGGTGGGAGCAGATTAAATCTGCTAAATGCAATAACAGACACAGTAAAATGTCAACTAAGACAGATCACTGATATCATTCTACCACAAACTGACATTTGTTAAAGATATGCTCGTAACTTTTTGAAGAATTATTAGTATATAAATAATATACAATAACATACATATATTACAAGCAGAGTTCAAGGTTCAAGGTACCTTACATCAGTATTGTGTCTGGTTTTTTTTCTAAATGACAAACGACGACACGCCACATGATCACGGACCTTCTCTTTTTTAAGACAACAAATATGAATTATTATTGGTTAACTTGTTGACATTTATTTTATTCTCACCGTAAAGAATAAAGTTCCCTATTCACACAAAATCATACTATGCCTGAACTTAAAAAGCTTCCTGAATTGGAAGTCAGATTAGCCATTTTGTTTGTTTTTATTCCTGATTTGGAAGTATGGTTTCTAAATCAGGAAGTTTTTTGTTTTTTTACTTTGAACTTAACCACCATATTAAATACAAACTAGACAATTCAAACAAATTCTGAACGCTTAAAATTTAGATATGCCTTTCCAATGAAGACAACCAATGTAAAAATAATTCTAGACAGTTTTCTAAAATCACCAAAAAATCGTGACGTTTTGCTTACGGAACGAGAATTAAGAAACTTGTTTTCAGTTGCAAAAAACGCATTACGTCAACGATCAGTGTTTATGGAGTTAGTGGAATGCAATGGAGCCCTAAGTCACAACAACAGCTAGGGTCATGTAGTGACTATTCCAGCTATTAGTGTACAGAAAGCCCCTAGGTGTCCCTTCCAGCATAGTTTTTGGCATGGACGCGCTATCACCGACCGTTCGCAACCAGCTGGGTGGCTTCCTAATCCACACAAACCCTACATCGAACCCGCAGCGGTGAGGGTCACGTGATTTGAAGTCAGTGAACATTACCAGTTGAGAAAGGAGACTTACCTAAGCAAAACGAACCATAAACACTATCAAACACTGTAGACACTAAAGCAATCAATGCATTACCATGAGACATGTTACGACAGGTTAATCATTAATGAAATAAACGACATAAAACCTATCTGTGTAATAAATCAAACAAGATGCGATAACAACCAGTAAAAGTGAGAACTTTATCA
This sequence comes from Mactromeris polynyma, assembly GCA_032209605.1. Lineage (NCBI taxonomy): Eukaryota > Metazoa > Mollusca > Bivalvia > Venerida > Mactridae > Mactromeris > Mactromeris polynyma. The sequence continues at coordinate 4,685,574 of JASFXZ010000029.1, forward strand.
CAAATACAACATCATGTGTCTGTAATGTGGTAAATGGTTGTTTATTGCCTGAAACGTCATGTAACTATCCTTTGTAGTACTAGCAAGTTTCTGTCACTCTTCACGGGGCGTCAGTGCTTCATACGAATAAAGTGTAGGTAAACATATTTTTGCTTATAGATATATACTCTACGACATTAAATACGCAACTAAAAAGCGTCCGCGTCAACACGGTGACATTATAGAGAAATAACATACTTTACTTCGTACGAGACGATAATTATACGTACAATGTTTTAAGTTTTTTTACAATGATATGCGGATGTACGAAACAAATATGTATTAGTATTCACGCGCTATCAAACTCAAAGAAATCATTTCATGTAATAGAGATGCACATGCATACTAAATATCTAAGATGGCGTCGATTAAATTCATTGTTGATATTTGTGTCACGCCGACAGTCGCTTGATAATAAGATACTCGTATTAATTGTCACATACTTATTTAAATCACATTAACATCCTGCTTCCTATCGCAAGCTAATTGCGTAATCTTATAGTAATCCCAGTTTAATTACTGCAATGAGAAAGGCTAGACAAGTATAAAACAACAGAGTCTGACCTATCCATTAGGTACAAGACAAGAGCTGGCTTACATTTTGTTGGTTAATATAAATTCCCCGTTCCGTCGAATTCATGCGTAATTTTAAAGTAATATCATGCTCATGTTTTGGTCATTTGTTTACCTAAACAAAAAAATATATTTCCTACAGTTAAAAATCAGTAAACATGCATTAACAATGAATAAACTCATAATGTATTGATCCATATTTGTTGAAGAAAGATGTAAGTACATCATAAAATTAAACACAACTACTAAGTAATAAGATTCTACAATAATGATACAGTGTAGAATCGTCGCATCGAATCCACGGAAAGACAATGTCTATAAAATCATTCACATATAACGTATACGACAATAGTTCATTGATTCAAATAAAGTTTAATTTTTTTATTAAATATATGATATTAAAGAATGGCTAAAACTATCCGTATTACCTCTCCGATAAAAGTGGACGGTCTACTTCTGCAACGTTACTCAAATCGGTGTCGTCACGAGCATCATCACAGTTATTAAAATCATTAGCAATTTCACAAAAATCGTCGGGGTTAGTTTTTGATTGTTTTATTCCATTTTTGAAAATAACAGAACATGCTTCCTCTTCATTTTCCATCACAGACGCAATGAGGTCATATTATCCACAAACTCAGAATTTATATACTGATATGACAATAATTATTAACCAAAGTTGTCTAATATTACGTCTTATATGGATTACTACACTTCATAGATTTATAACTCCGCTAAGATAAAATTATCGACAGAATCGGAGATTCCACGGTGCCGCAGTAAAACTGTTTGATTTTATAATCATCTCAAGTAGTGAAAGAGTGTCTCTTAATCTCTTTGTTGATTCTAGAGTTAATAAACTGACCACACTGACCATGCATTACCTTAAGATATAGTGTACATTTTTCAAGGTTTTATCTACTAAAGTTTGGACACAGCGCCAGACGAATGACCAAGGTTACGGAATAACTGGGTTTTAACCAACACCAAATCGTGACGTGAATGACTGACCGGCTACAACACAGAAAAAGGCGGACCCCGTAAGTTTTCAGACGACAGGTGATAATTCTTTCAGAAACGTTAAGTGGTCCAGTACATAGAAACAACAACAAATTAATTGTATAATCATAGTTTTTTTGGTACGTTTGTTTTATGATTTGTGTAACATTTAGTTGACCTCAGAGAGCAAACCTACCGAAAAATGAAAATAAGAGGATTAGGATTATCACAAATCTACAATAAACACATCTTAATAGATGCTTATTGAAGAATAAATATATCAAATACTGCAAATTTTATTGGTCAACTACGTATCATTATGACTCGCGATGTGATAGCGATCCACTCAATTTATTTCTGATCAGCCCCGGATAGATGAGTTACATGGATAGCTCGCAACTTTGACACCGAGGATGGCTGATTATGACAGGGCCATGGGTCAAGTAGAAGTAAAACCATAGGAGATTGTCTCTTTACATATACTATAGACGGGATAAAGGGAGATAACTCTAGCAGGGATAAAGGGAGAGAACTCGTGACAATATCATGAGGGTAAAACCTCCTACCTTACCTAGTAAATCAATTTTAATCACTCACCTGATTATGTATGGTCGGGTATACATCCTATAATACTGCGTAATTCACTTACTATAAAACTTCACATATGTGTAAGAGTTGAAAACTTTATCTATATAGGTTTTGTGAGAAACAAACTCCAGTATCCAATCAAATGTAAGTTTCAATTTGACAGAAACCATAAAGAGGATAAAGCTTTAATTTACAGATAATCCCATTTTCCTTACCGAAAACGAACAATGAACCCGGAACCAACCATATCATCTATTCTAGATTTCAACAACATATTTTATCATCCAACAAAAAAAGGATAAATTTCATACAGTCGATATATATATATATACTATTTGGTGGATGTGATATCAAGTCACACCTTCGATACCCAGGCTATGCATATCATATATGTTATGAATAGCCTGGGTACCGAGGATGATAAAGTCAAAGGAAATATGAAATAATTATGTATTCAACAGATTGTCGCATCCCCGTACAGACAGCAACACCGAACATTGGCCTCATCGCATGTCTACAATTTCCAGATATGGCCTGTCATGATATTTCTCTTTTTATGGCATTAAAATAAATGCCCGTTTTCAATTTCATTCTGTGTTGTTATCATTCTGACCATACTGAATTCCCCCCTTACTGTGCCACAGCACTCCATGTAGGCGCAATACATAAATATTATCACACGGCTCCGCTTTTCGCAATCGTACGACAGCTCAGAAACAGGATAAATGGTAGAGTTACAAATAATTGTAGGACAATTATCACGAAGCAACAAACCATTCGCCTTAAAAGCTTCAGGATGTTGTTCTCAAATTACGAAACTCAGATATGCATATTATCTTCATGTCTTAACACAAACTGACAATTAATGGCAAATTGAAATAGATACAACGATCAAAGCACTGTATATACATCACTTGTATGTATAGACACTAATGTATACCACGTTATTAATGAGTTTCATCAGTACCTATCATCGTAAGAATAATATTATCTTGACAGGCAATCGAAGGTTAGATATAAACCGTACTCTCAGATTACATCAACATTTTAAAATTGAATCGATGCAAGATATTGCTCATTGGACTTGACAGTTAAATCTCCGCAGAGCGGCGACCCTCTCTTGAGCAACAACCTCTCTTCAACGGCATCGTGAGTTCCCCGTTATAAACATCCACTAACAATTTAAACCTCTGTTAAACAACAACCTAAAAAAAAATCAAACAAAAATATCGTGTTCCTACATACACTCAAACCATTTGAGCTTTCCCTCAATTGATATTCATAAAAAGAAAATCAAGAAGGAAATGTTGATTCAATTGTTGAATTTTTCAAGCAGGTTTGTGTTGTTGATTTATACTGTGATTTGTGAATACAAATTTCAGAGAGAAAAAACTCAACCGAGTGAAAACTCACATTATACTAGTACACACAGAATAATGAAGAGACAATAGCTCGAGATCTTCCCAACGGCATTTTACAAATAATTACTAGTAAATAATTCATTCACTGTATTCTCTATATCGTATAATTTCCTGTCGTTCATCAATCCGTGAATGCAATTTCATGATGGACTACTGAACGTATCATACGGACATTAGGAAAATGATGATGCTCTAGAGAACGACTTGATTGATCAGTGACCGACTGACATATATTTTATTGCCTTGCAAATAAATTATACCTTCAGGGAAACAATTGTCTATGCTTTCATTCATGTATTACATGGATAGGTAACACGTAACTTGTCAATAATGTGATATTATATGGCGTTTGATTGCATTTTAAGTATATAAATGCAGATGATTTGACACACATTGGCTCTTTTATGACAGACGTGAAACAGGTGGTCCTGTCCGTAACTATATCCGTGGTCAGTATTGAGCACATACAATAAAATCAAAGCGCTGAAAGCACTACAGTTGTTCGGTATTGAACACTGGTTTTGTGTTTCACATCTTCAGATTATCAGAAAGTACAATGTAAAATGCCAAGGTAACGTGTGGTAATTTTGTACAAGTGAAGTTCGATATTAGGGCGAAGTGATTTTCGCTTAGATGCTCATTTAAATTAATTGAATTTAGTATAGAAATACAAAGCCATTATGAGCATTTAACAATAATCAAAGCATGGAAAGTGCTGACAGCCAGGGGCTCACCGCAGATCACAGATGTCACTTGGACATAGATTTACCGATCACAATAGCCTATCAAGAACACTTTGTTATGTCAGTATATTTAATAATATAGGAGTTATACACATAAGGGATATAGACAGTCGGAAGGATTGATAGGGAAGAAGTAAACAGTACCATCATGTTAGTTACAGAATAACATCAATAATAAGACCACCATTGGGACCCTTGAAAACTGGTCTTCTTATTGAAATGGTTTAAATATTGAGGTTGAAACTGTAAAATGGACTGGAAAATTAAGTTATAAATTTTGACGTGGTCTTATTATTGAGGTGGTCTTTAAGTGAGGTCTTACTGTACATTACACATGAATCAACCAATATAAAGGAAAGCCTCACTTAAAGGCCACCTAAGACCATCTCAGTAATAGAATCATATTTTTCAGAAGAACAAGTTTTCAATTTGAGTTCCATATTTTAACTCAATAAAGATACCATCTCATTTATAGGACCGACTGTCTTTGTGGTCTTATTCATTGTATTCGTATTACCGGTATTTTAACATTGAACAGATAACTTTTGGCAAACTTTGAATACAATTTTTAAGCTCGTATCATCAAAGTATCAACGAGAAAATTTCATAAAAATGGCAATTTGATAGCCGAAACAGCACTAATGCTTGTATCAGAAAAGATAAACGATTGTAATCATCAGAAGTTCCCAAAAATATTAAGACAGAAAATCAATATTACGAACAAGTACTCCAGAAATAATGGTATAAAATTACTCACTAAAATGACGGAGACCCAACATTTGATCCATAACAAATCATATTTGTATTACTAGAATATCAAAAACGCAGCAAACTTGTGTCAACATAAAGATATCCCAGATATCGTGCGAACACAGAAGCACGAGCGTGCAATTACTTTCTTCTTTTTTTCTGTATAATTTAATTAATTCGAAAATTCATTGATTATGTTTTGGTAATTGTTAAGCAAATAAAATGAAAACAAACTTACATTTTAGTCACTATTACACTTTTCTGTCCGAACATAGATCTATATATTATTTGTATATTTTCACAGAATATGTTAACAAACTCAAGACTAAGAAACTATTAACTACTAGCACGCTCCACATTCAAAGTCACGTCTACAATGTAGTAATACAATAATGTCTTTAACTACCTGCCCGCTTAATCCATCTTTCATTAAAACAGATAATTAATGCGTTTTTCTGACCCGTAAAACTGTCCGTGACTAACAATGTATCAATCAAACAGTTACTATGGTGATTTATTGTGTTCACAGAAGTAAAACACAGATAAAAGGCAATTACATGAACTAGTTAAAGGCCATAATTAAAATCTTCAATACGACTGTATGGTAATTGTCTGGTTTGTAGTTTTTATGACAATAAGTGATTGTAATAACCAGTCTAATGATGTTCATAAATAAATGCCGAAGAAAAAAACAACAAACAGTTAATATATATTTACAGAAAAAAAACTGGATGAATATGAACAAAGTTAATACATTACGTTATAGGTCATGTAAGAACAATACAATATCGATGTTACTGTTGTTTTAACAAATAAACAGTTCGTTGTCATTATTAGAGTTCATTGAGCCGATATGTGCTGCCTAATATACTGGAGAGCATTGATAAAATCTTTCCACAAAGTAGTCTTGACATAATAATGTTTGGTTAGTGTTTGTGGCACCAGTGAGGTGAAGATAGTGTTCCCTGCAAGCTAGTAACAGACCGTGTGTTCACCATAGCAACGATACAAGGAAACTCGAATACAAATTATTTTCATGAAGGTACAAAAATACCGATGTTTTATTGGCTTCGCTAATTATTCCAATCACAGACTCGGACATTTTCATGCGGTGATAGCTTTATGTAAAATGCCTTGAAAAGCGGTAGAATATACTGTCAAAATAGATTGAGACCAAGCGTTGCAACATATTCAAAAGAAATAAAACAATCATATAATAAAACGCGTGTTTATTCTACTGCACTTTTCCTTATATGAATATTACAAGACACGAATTCATAAGACTGTTCATGTGCTTATTTGAACCGTATTCATGCTGTAGCTCTTAACCTCATCTGGACCTTATTAGACAAGACTGCGTCTGTATTCCGACCATATGAGACTCATGTTAATACTATTGTTCAGGTCATTGGCTGGACACATTGAGGCTACTTAACACGAAACCCCTTTAAACATGACTCATCGGAACAGTTTTGTACGGTGGCATAGAGGTGACATGTGTGAAATTATTCTTATCTCGTCCCCAAGACCACGGACCTATATATATGGTATATAGGTCCGTGCCAAGACATACTAACTCGTGGCAATGAGATAAAAATAATTTCACACATGTCACATCTATGCCACCGTAGTTTTGGTAATGTGTCTGGATATTTATCATCGAGAATGAGTATGTTAAGCAAACAACGTGTCAAGACAATCGCTTCAAGCACGACCGCCAATAACCACAGAAAATGAAGGCAACAATAAAAACAACAACCCGGATAATTACGAATTCTTATTCCACACAAGGGCTTGTTGTGAAAAATCAGTCAGAGCGATCATACACCAAAAAAACAAATGATTCACGCATTCTAAATATACGTATTGCTTCAAATACAAAGATTGGTTCGTCTGTAAAATTAAACGAACAATTAACGTAATTAAACGATGACTCGGTCATCAACTGGATACTGTCCATCAATCCTCGACCGAGGTTTTTTCCGTACAAGGCAATAAATACAATTGTTCGGGTGTGAACAGCAATAAACATTTGAACAACAAAGATTCATGGTACGTAGACACATATAAGACAGTATTGTCATGATGTCATTATATCATTTTGTTACATACGATCTAATCACCGAAATACCGCCAGGAATAAAGAGTTTTAGGTACAGTTGAGGTTTGTTTTCTTGACTTATATATCAATCGGACTTTTTTTCGGTTTGATTTGTTTAGAACCTTTTACTCACTTTAAAGGATTCTCAAAGCAAAAGTATAAGTTTAGACAAAGTCCGACAGAAAACAAACGTAACATTTGCTTTTCGTAGAGTTCACTTAGCTCTTCATTGGGAGGCGAAAAAGATGCACTTAGACAATCAGAGCTTTTTGGTCTCCACTTAAAGAGCTGCAGAACGCAAAAGACTTAAAATGCAATCTTACGCTAAGTGCTTGAAGGTAATTTTATGATGAAATTTCTAATTAACGTCTGTCTTTAACTCTGTAAACATCCATATGAGTGCAAAAACATATATTTTGTGCGTGTTTTTAAACAGAGTTGTAACGTATCACCTGACTAAAATTATTGCAAAAATAAACGAAAATATGAGCGAAAAAAATTCGCGCTTTCACACGAAATAAAGTGAAACTGACAGTTTAAACGTATGACACCGAAAAGTAAATAGTCTTGACAGTGCCTACAGGTATAACAGTGTAATTACTATTCATTTCTGCCATTTAACTGACGTAATGATTTTTTTTTTAAACGTTGCTTCGAGTCGTGCTAAATGCTTTCTCAAGAACTCTTTACACAGCTGACGTAATAAGTGTTTACCAGTAACTCATTTGACCTATAAAGTTATAACTGTGTATATTCATTTTCTTAAGCGATTGAACCGAAAATGAATAAGTCAATTTTAGTGAAAACTATAATTTGGCGCGAGTACATGTTAGCAACAGTCGGATGTATCAAAATTTTATTTCGAAAAATACATGGTTTCGAAAAGCCCGTTCCATTCGACGTGCCTAAGAAGATACATAGGCAAATGATATGTGTTTCGGTGATTCGAAGTAATCGGATAGAAGGTTGTCGAATAAACGAGGTCTGACTGTAGTTCAAAGATTAAATATGTTGGTAACTTATTTTATACAGTGTTTCTAAAATTGCAGTTTACCCAGCATGCACTAGCGCGTTATATCCGAAAGTAGTTCGATGTTTTATTAAAGTTTTAACACATATAATGACCAAATTTAGTTTCACTTTATTCTTACTTATTATTAAATTACTTTTAGAAGGTTGTTTTTAGGTATGTTTCCATTAGACAATACTAAATCTGGTATCGCGAATTGATAAATAATTCAGTAAAATAGCTAAAAGTTACCACAGGGTGCAGCAACAATTTACAACAAGTACAAAAACCCTTAAAACACGCAAATCTGAACGAAATGAAGACAATCCTCTAGTTTGGCTACGATGAACGGAAATACACACAAAATAGGACTATTTACTTGGCAATTGAATGCGGAAGATATCAAAATTCAACCTAAAAACTTCAATAAGATAGAAATGAATATCACGTTTCACTCATTTGTTCAAAATACAGAAATCTTAGAATGCGATACTTGAAAGTTTATTATTACGCCTGGCTAAACATACACAAATTTACGAACCTTATGTGCGGAAATCCAAAAACTGCAAATTATTTACTTTGCTAACTTATGTAGAAATCACAACAATGTATGAAAATGATGTAAAATTTGTGATGCTCTTTGAAAATCCATGTATTTCTTCTACATATTGTAAAGCAGTATTGACTTTCGTTTGCTATAAACATTGTAACATGTTTTATGTAATAAAATAATATTTACAAAGAACAAAACTCGTACCTAAACAATAAACGAACTAACCCACCTTTTCAAACGTATTCCACAATTATCGCACAATCCAGCTACACTCATGTTACAAAGGTATTAACTATTGCGTAAAACTTCACAGTTCATAAAGGTATGACCAGTCGGTGTAAGATCAAACAGGTGCTACTTTTTGGCAATTAATATGTTCATATTATCAACATCGACTGTCATTTTGTGACATAAAACACCAAGTAACGTCCGAAGACGAATGTAAAGTGATTGATAGTGTGTGCACATTGGTTAATGTTATATTTACGATTCCCAGACTCATGATAGCAAACTTAATGTTTTAAAACAAGGAAGTTGTTACAACTGTTCGACTTATATCGTAAAGCGTTTGGTGTCTTCTTTGTATTTGTAAACTGATCTAAAAGTAAGTACACTGGTTTCATTTGTATACGTGGGGCAACCGAAAAGTAAACATTTTGTATCAAGACGAATATTTATGTTTGTAAGGTTATATAAAAGAGCATGCCTTTGGTGTCTATATAAAAAAACAATACAAGAAAAAATGTGTTGTCTTGATTATTGTGAGTCATGTTAACTTTCTTCGTATTGTTACCTCTATGGCCTACGAGAATACTAAAAATATCTTATAAACTTGTATGAAAATGGAGGATAGGAAACAAATCACAATCGACTCGAAAGCTCCATTGTAGAATATCCTGAACATTGACAGTATTGCGGAATAAGAAACACCAAGTTGGTTAATACACAAGCAGGCGTTCTAATATATATTTAATACCGAGGATTTCCGAATTTGTGAACATTTGAAAATTGCATCATAGGAGAAAAATGCAAATTGATGGCGCCATTTTGACACATGGTCTAAATGTTAAATGTTGTGCATTTGCAATCTCTTTGTGTAATTTCATAAAGTGCGCATTATCATACAAAAGTGCCCAATAAGGTTGAATTAAGTTGTCATTTCAAATATATACAGCCCAAAATATTGAAGTAACTAAGTCAATTATAAAACAAAATAATGTAAAAATATGCTCAAATATGAGAGAAAAAAGCGACATGTTCTTAAACTTAACAATAACCACATGGTCCGATTGAAACGCCGACCCGAATGTCTTTGAAGAAAATTCATCTTCGACAATCGACTATGTCATAACAGACATCTTCAACTGTTGAATGGACCACTTAAATGTATATATAAACGGGTTTTCACACAATATAACCTATAACTTAGCTACTAGGTCTATAAATGAATCAGGCATACAGAGCGCCAGAGTAAGAACTGTTTCACTTAAAGCGGCATTATATGTGTATGATGTAATTTAATGTATGTATTTTCTTTTACATATTTGGTAAGCAATGACATCCTTGCCGACATTGTAGGATCTATTATTAGATCAATTATTAGATCCGTGACTTCGCATATGATATTGAATGTGTCAATCTCTGCAACAGAAATAAGCATGAATAACTGTTTTATTGTACATGTATGCTTAATCATTCTCCGTTCGCAGAAAAATTTCTCCCATTCGTCCCATTTCTAATTATGGTCATAGAAAATTCCTACTTTCGTTTTGATTTCTAAAAATAGAATACATGTACTTTCGGTTCAGAAACGCATCTATATCAAACTAACAGAAGGTCGTTAAAATGTGAAATGAAATACAATTTATGAGCTTTGAAACTACAGTATAGCCATCAGTGAACAAAAGAAAAAATGCTACACCGCTTAATGTTTGAAGTTCACACTTACTACACATTCTTATAAAACCTATAATAATGGAAATACATCAACTACTTATTTCAAATTCTTGGAAGGGTGCCTGTTATTATGAACCTTCGGGATGTTTTTTCAACTTCATTCTTGGCAATGCTACAAGCTTAGACTAGAGATTGACTTTCAACACACATCATTCTTAATTTCCCAAAGTTGAGTTTCCGCACAGGTTTGATAATGTCGTACATTTAACCCGGCTCTACGTACGACACACCCATAAACATAACTTATCCGTAAACTTAAATCAGTCGTACATTTAATAAAGTCGTACAATGATCGTAAATATTACCAACGTGTTTAACAAGCAATACAAATCCAATTTAAAAGAACAACCTTTTCAAACAAAGAATTAAACATTACCTGATTGATTTTATTACTTAAGCTAATCACTTTATACTTTATAATCCAATTAAAACTTTTTAAGAAATAGTCCCACCTACACTTGAACATTCGCCAACGTTGAATGCCACAATCTGCATCAGGCGCAAAATATCACCATGACTTTTATGCATTGTGTCTTTTTATAACAATTTCACAAAGTTTCACTCAATTGTTTTTGGCATGAGATAATGTCTCGTGATAAGTCATCAGATTCGTACACGCTATATTCATTTACGTGATATCATCGTAATTTTATTACCAACAAAGATAGATCAAAGGTTTTTAAAAAATCCGACATTGTCCGATTCATCACTAGTGCGGTATATGGGATTCTAAGTAGAATTGTGTTTTAAATCCGAGTATTTTCAGATAGAAAGTCGGCACATCACTTGAAATAAAAAAATATTGAAACACAATAATTCGCCACGATGTCTTTTGAAGAATTCCAGGCATAAAACCAATTATGGAATTAATAACGAACCAACTAATACCTTTGTCACGTGATCATTGTAAATTATTCCGATGTCTCGAAAGTTGCATCGAGTCGAAATGTTGACGTACAATGTTTCAGTGATTCCCTCATCAATTTTAATTATTTTTTTAAATGTTATAAAAGTATGACAAAGTATTGCTTGTGTGTATTTTATGCTGGCATCTTTCTTCACCATTTGTATTTATTACTTGTATATAACTGTTCTTGTTTCATGTTGACATCTTGATGAAAGTTGCTGTTTGTTATGTATATTAAAAACTTATTATATATAAATGCTCTTGTTTTTTAAGATGCTCGCAGGAAAGAAGTTGGGCACTTGCTTAACTGCGTTGTCTCTATAAATAAATAAAGACTTTATAGCCTAAATTGTATGAAATTAGTCGCAAATTCTAAAGGGTATTAAAATTAAACACAAAACACCACTCACCTATTATCAGAAGGTACTTCTCTCCTAAACATCTGGGGTTTCACTGAGAATGTTTTATACAAAATATCACCCCCAAAAAAATCGTGAACTATGACTTCTAACCAACGCAAACAGCAAAAAGCTGTATTAATAGACAAATTTAGTAATTCGAAATCAGTCGCTATTTACCAGCTGTCAAACAAATTCACAGGAAAACGCCCAAATGGAGACAAAACCTAAGAAACTGTTGCTGTTTTTTCGTTTACAAAACAGTATCAAATCACGACATGTCCATTGTGGTTGCAGTTTGATGAACACATTGTGTCATTCTATGTAACTTTAATGAAAGTACTCCCAAATATATGTCACTGTCTTTCTGTAGAATGGAATTCATGCACACAGTACTGTTCTATTCAGCGATGTTCTAAAAACCAGTGGAAAATCATATATATAATAAACTGTACTGATTTTTTTTACTTTATCGTGTTATCGAAATGCCCTTCAAAGCGTTTATCTCATTGTAACACATATTTGTAATTTTTTGAAAATGGTCACATTTACGGTAGAATAATTATATTCTCTTCACTACAATACAATGATGTATTTAGTACAATGCTAATGTTGGAAATTAGCTTATCTGATCGAGGTTTGAAAAAAATGTTTCCAAATTGAAATGCACCTTTTTCCTTATGCGTCACTGACAGGCACGTGTTTTACGTAACGAATAGCAACGTCGTCACGAGAACAACACGGTAATCACAGTCACAGTTTCTATGCAGTATTAGGTCACACTAATTGTGTGCAACTGTGAGGTAATAACAATTAAACATTGTCCGTAATTATATGAATGTTAATCGGTTTTATATCATCATTAAACATTCGAGTGAGCTTTAATCACTAATTTGCATTATGGTAAAAAAAAAAAAAAAAATATATAACTAATCAAAACTTAAACACTAATTTAAACTCCGACGAAGAATTGGACCATCCAAACCATATAATAAAAAGTTCACGATAATTATAAATATATTATTACAACTTAATAAATTAGAAATTATTCCGCACGATAAACACGTGTAGTTTGGCGAAAGGACGCCGAATCACATCCGGGGAACTTAATTGTTAACGAAACAGTGTACGTAGTTGCACCCACACATTTGAATATCAGACGACACATGATCAGAGGAAAGGAATTTGTCGTTTAAATACAATATATAACCAATAAACACTAAGTCAGTAATCCGAGGACTACTGGCAAATATTTCGTGGTGAGTCAAAGCCACTGACCAAACAATTAGTAAACATGGCGTTAACTTTAAATTAAAAAGTACGACGTGCGGTTGGTACGAATGACATCCCTGGAGCATCATCCCATTGTGTAGAAACGTCAATAATGTTGTTCTATCACACATATGATTGGGTAATGAAACACTTAGACCTAAAGCTAAATACATTAATAATCTAAAAGTTCGAACGATGTACATGTATTATAGTGTTCAAAATCTCTAATAAATTTATCAAAAACCGTCCCGACTACTACATTGAATAAATGATATAATTGCTGTCATCTACTCATTTTCAAGAGACAACTTGTACACTCTACCAAAATAATGCTTATAAAAATGGTAAAATATTAAGTCCGTCCGTCCGTCCGTCCGTCCGTTCGTCTGTCTATCTATCTATCTATCTGTCAAGTTTGAAAAGCCTGAGTTTTTCAAAGCTAAAATTGACTATTTTAATTTGGTAATGTGGAAAAATATTCTGATTTAACTAGAAATCTTAAGGTATTAAATTGACAGCTATGTCGTTTTTTGGTAAATTCGAACTGTAACATAATGTAAGTACAGTAAAACCTCACTAATACGACCACCCTTGGGACCCTTCAAAATGGTCTTCTTATTGAAGTGGTCTTAATATTGAGGTGAATAAAGAGCAAAACAGTGAAAATGGACTTGAAAGTTGTGGTCTTAATTTCGAGGTGGTCTTATTATTGAGGTGGGCGATAAGTGACGTTTTACTATATTTAATTTTCGGTGAATTTATGGTGTTTGATGTCAATTTTGTACAAGTTTCCAAAACATGGCATAACATACCGTTAATTATATCATAGTCATTCATTTTAAACAAGTGAAAACTTTCTGTAGTAGCGCTGAAATCGTAATATTCTGGATATAACGCACGATGGTATATTTAAAGCATTTTACGAAGTATCAGCTGTGTTTTAATAACAAATTCAGATAGATACACAATTTACCCTCAGCTGATCTTATGGAATAGTTTCATTGGGTTGGGCATAAGAAATATGTTAAATATGTTGTAAGAGCGTAAGTAATTTGGACAATTGCCTTGACGTTAAATTTAGGACAGAATGACCGTGACACGAGTTATGTACGGTCCGAATCAACGACGAGTTATTTAAGGTCCGATTCAACGTAACGAGATGATAAACGAAAGCAGAAAAACCATTATTACGATGATTTACTGATAACATTCACGACAGAAATGCTTTATTACAGTAATTGTAATGATTTACGAATAACGTTCCCAACAACTGGTCTTGTTTTCATCAAAGTTAATGGCAAATTAAGTCATTACTACCAGACCGGAGAATCTGGTTAATACTCCCAATGATATAAGTGTATGATATGAATAAACACACGCATATATAAGTTATGATAATAAAAGAGCAAATGTGGATATACATATTGAACCAGAAAGCACTGGGTTCTGCTGAGTCTGGTGATTATAGCCACTTACTTCAAATTACTTGACCCTAACTGTTGCGGGGTCGAATCCTACTTGGGAGCATTTGTGAGGAAGCTATCTAGCTGGCTAACGAAAGATCGGTAGTTCTACCCAAGTGCCCACATGGGGTATTTCTCCACCCCAATAGCTAGAGAAGTCCCTGAATGACCCTGGCAGTATATGAGACTTAAACCCCTACAACAAGATAACACTTCGATCGCGTTGACAAATTAGGAAAATTGGAACAGTTATTAAGCTTTAAGGATCAAATTGATAATGATGAGGCTGGTATTATCACAAACATAACCAATCTACTGAAAACAAACTGGCGCTGATGATGCAGACGACAATGAAACGAAAATCTGGGGGATACTTCATAGAATGATGACGAACTTTTAGTGTTGATGTTAATGACGAATTCAACGATTATGATGGTGATAGTTATGAAGCTGATGATAGTGACGACGACGATGATGATGATGATGATCGCGATGGTGGTGATGACGATAAGAATATTTACATTATTTGTTTGTAGCCATTATATTGGTGGTTATTTCCGTTTTCAACTTATTTCAGGTGGCAAGAACCTTCAATATAAAGGCTACAAACAAATAATGTCAATATTCTTATGAAATTTCAAAAAATAAAACCCACCTGTCGTAAATGAGTTCCGGCATGTATCATTCCGACGGCTCGGGCGCGTTCTTCTTCAGTCATTCTCATCATGTTTTGTGTTTTTCAAAATGAATTTTCATCAGCAATGACAAAAGTGTACACGAACACGTGCAACTATGTGTCCATGCCCCGCACGTGCAAAACGTGCTATAAACGTCAATACGCCTAATACGATTAATTTCATCGCGAGCCGGCTAAAAAAAATCAATAATTCGCTGCATTACCTGTTCAAATATCGGTATGTGAAATTTTGTGTGAATACATGCATTATTAGAAAAATAATAATTCAATATAAACTGACCGATTAGGAATTTTGTTGAGTGTACATTGCACTTCGTTGATCACCATAAAATATAACAATTTTAATTGAGAATTACCCGTGAAAACGATTCTTTAAAACGATAACCACTTCAATGCAAACGGTTCCGTTTCCAAGTGGTTATAATCGTAAAATATTTGCAAATATTTTCATAACTTCTGACCGCAAGTTCTCCAATTGAACTAACGTAATTTAGTTCTTAACAAAATATTGTGAAAGCCATATGCGTAATTCGATTCAAAATAAACCAGTAGCTATGTACTACACTTCACAAAAATAAAATCGCACCATTTCGATGCACAATACTTTTTATCAAATTGTTAGGCAATTACGCCCCTGAAATAGGCATTTATCAAATGAATCTCAACATTCGTATTGCTACGGTCAGATTTAATTGTGTTATTGTGTTTTCTTGCATTAGAGTCTGGACAAGGAATATAATTATTGGCGGTAAATTAAAGTGAATAAACCTGTATTTGTGTTGATTCAAAGCTAAATGAATGAACTTGAGCATTGAAATCGAAAATTAACTAATTTAAAATACCATTCATGAAAGAAATACCCTGAATGGATGGCGTAGTTTGGCTTTATTACGTTCATCAACACTTGTTAACAAATAAGACGACATTGATAACAACAGTAGTCGTCTTTCTATGGACCATTTAGACTAGGGAGGGTTAGTTGTGCATGAAGCATCACACACAACATCAAATGTAGACTAACTGTATATGCTGGGCCCCAAATGATTGTAATTCAATTTTTTAATAATATCTCACTTCTTCAAACATTCGTTATGAAATTGTATCAAAGATTATTACAATTGTGATTAAAAGAAATTGATGTTTCTGTAATAAAAGTGTCAAAGGTATACAGATTTTATGAATGAAAAGATTAAAAAGATCGACTTAAGCATCTTGGAAGTCATGTATAGTAAACTCAATAAATGATATGTGTTAGATAGACATATCTGTGTGTGTTGGATGACATGGGGAGGGGTTGACAACGATTAAATACTAACTACATCAGTCATACATTTTTGCGTATACTATGTGTACACGTATATACTTCTGTACCATATATGATACAGGGCTTAAGTTTTCTTATTCATTTCAACATACATACGTTTGTGGATGATTCACAGATGAAACAACATTTATACATAGAAGTGAATACATTTATCAACTTAAAACCTTCGGGCAAGTTTCTATCACGATCAACACAATTTTGAATCATTTCATATACATGCTTAGTATATCGTATACTCCCTGCTTAACTGGCTATATTTAACACCCAGTTGCTTCAATTAACAACCACCTTGCAGGTTCCTAATTTTGTTTAATACTGATAATAGTTGTAGTCGAACCTCGTTTATTCGACAACCTTCTATTTAAATACTTGGTGACATCCGAAATATTATAGCAGGTTCAGACGTATTTTCTTACCTAGTAGGCACGTCGAATTAAGATGGGTTATTCGATACCATGTATTATTCGAAATAAAAATCGGACCCGATTAATTCGAATGAATGAACGAGGTCCGACTGTATATCGAAAGTTTAGTACGATACTAAGATAATTGAAAGCATATAAAAGTTACACCATAAATGTTTACAGCTTTCCAATGCTAACAATTTAGCTAGCGTGACTATGAAATCACTGCTTCATATACAGTAAAACCTCGATAATAAGACCACCCTTGGGACTCAGGAAAACTGGTCTTATTGTTGAGGTGGTCATAATATTAAGGTTGAATAAAGAGCAAAAACAGTATGAATGGACTTGAAAATTGTGTTCTTACTTTCGAGGTGGTCTTATCACTGAGGTGGTCTTTAAGTGAGGTTTTACTGTATTCATACACAAAGGACTCCTTCTCATAACGACCACCTTGAAAACCTGATATTCTCGCTACTGGGGCTGCTTGCACAACTTTTAACAGAACCAATAAGGGTCTTGATATTTTTGGTTTCATAGGGCCATCCTTAAACAAATTATTTGTTTGGCATAACCCTACCTAGCAAAATTTAGGTGGGTATGTCATTAATCTTTGATTTATTACGTATCTATGGACAAATTACAGTTTACTATTAATACACTGCTTAAATATCCCACTCAGACCCCTCAAAAATGTGTTTGAATAGGGGCCATTTTCATGGGTATGTAGGGTTAGGCCGTACCAATATGGATCTATGTTACACGTCCTCAGGCGGGTACGTTTTCGGCAATTTGATCGGGAAAAAACTGAAAATGTCAAAAATCCCCGGTAATGATGTTACAACATAACGAGATCGGCCCATTCAGCAGATAACAATGTGTCAAGTAGCCAATGACCGTGTTCAAAAGCTGAAAAAATCATTAGATTCAGTCATTTGTTAGGTACTTTGTGTTGTTTTTTGTTAATTAGTAGTTTGTATTTTATGTCTTGATGTATCATGTCTTTGTTTGTGGGAAGAAATATGTTGTAGATACAAACGATGTATTTAGTTTTTATCTACACTTTGTTTTTTCCCCTGCCTGGTAGGTAGGTTTTGGTAAATGAATCTGACGCTAAATATAGATGGATAGACTTTAGTATGGCCTTATGCCAAACAAACTTTTTTTAATTATGGCGCGTATGGTCGTATAAACACCATTTGTCTGAGTCAGCGAAATTTTAAGCAGTAATTTGTCTTAATTCAATTGCAATCATAGACAAATGCAACAAGTAAAATATGTAGCAATTATTAGACTGTATGTCTATGAATCTTTCATCAAGCTATGTGAAGATAGCTCAACATTCGACAAATTACATCAGACTCTCAAAACTCTGAATGGCGAGCTAGGCTCGATATACAACAATGTATTGGAAATATCCGGCCCTATTTAAAGGTACAGTCGAGTACATATAAATTAAGGGTTTAATCTATAACCATATAGTGATATATATATATTCGAAGACCTTAAAACACCTCACTCATTTACGTACAGTTCTGTAAAACCTCAATAATAAGACCACCATTGGGACTCTTAAAACAGGTCTTCTTATTGAAGTGGTCTTAATATTGAGGTTGAATAAAGAGCAAAACAGTGAAAATGGACTTGAAAAATGTGGTCGTAATTTTGAGGTGGTCTCAATATTGAGGTGGTCTTTAAGTGAGGTTTTATTGTATATTTTATGATATTTTATAAACACCTCACTCATTTACGTACAATATTTTAAATGTGTTTACCAGTATTAACCAAATTCAGCACTTGAGAATGATCATCCTAAACTCATTTAAATGCATTTAAAGTTTATTGACTTGTACTGTATATAATTAAAATAAACTTTTTGCCAATTTAAAGTTCGGTTAAGGTTTGTATTGATTTTGTGTTTCTTAAGGCCTTGAGTATGTATGAAACATTTCAAAATGTTACGCAACATCACATTTGAATCAACATTTTCCTACCATACAACAGTTTCGTCAACCAGTGAATTTCGAGCCCCTAAAACGTTGAATGTACAGACACGCCCTTTCTCAAGTGGCAAGACAGTTGATAGTTCAAAGTGAATTTAATTATATTCATTGCAATGTCACGTAGGAATTTGTCTGGGACTAATTAGGTAAATTACCAGGCAATCACTTACGCTAATTAACGATGTCATTTACTTCTAATTACCTTGTAATAGCCAGTGTCTTTGTTTACGAACAAAGGCGAACAGCATTTACATAAACAGATTTTACGAAAATGACAAAAAAAATAGAAGTAACCGGACAGTGACCAAGATGCTACGTGGTTTTAAACCCTCATTTTCCTCTTTGTTAATTACAAAAGTTTGTAATATAGAATGGTTAGCAATCGCTGCTTGAATCAGCAATATTTTGAACAAAGGCGTCTATTGTTAATGT
Source organism: Mactromeris polynyma (assembly GCA_032209605.1). Classification (NCBI taxonomy): domain Eukaryota; kingdom Metazoa; phylum Mollusca; class Bivalvia; order Venerida; family Mactridae; genus Mactromeris; species Mactromeris polynyma. The sequence continues at coordinate 4,705,206 of JASFXZ010000029.1, forward strand.
GTTGATTACGACATTTGCTTAACATCCCATTCCATTAATAAAGCTGACGTCATTGATGTTAAACCGTAAGTTCATGACCTTCATGAACTTGAAGCAGACGATGAAACTGATAATAACGTTTGGCATCTCCCGTCTACGAAAAAAATGTAATTAAATCGTATAAACAGCCTAATAAAATGAATAAATTGAATTGCAATGCAAAACTCAATTAACATTGTCATGGGTAATGAAGATGAATCGTTTTATAATGCTGATGACCTGGTTAGCGTGTGATGATGATAACTATGATGTTGACAATGATAACGCATGTGATGCTCCCTACGGACTACACTGTAATAGTGATAATGCCAATTATAAAATAATAATGATTATTACACTGTCAATATGGCAGTGCTAGCGGTAAGTAATGATGATGACGATGATGATTGTGATTTTGGGCTGCTGTAACTGCTGCTGCTTGATGTGACGTGGCGAGATGTTAATAATGATGATGAATGTTGTACGAATTAAATGAAAATGATGATAATGATGATGGTGGTGGTGGCGGTGATGGGGATGATGATTATGATGATGGTGGTGATACCGATGGTGATGATGTTGGCGGTGGTGGTGATGATGATAATGATGATGGTGGTGATACCGATGATGACGATGTTGGCAGTGGTGGTGATGATGATAATGATGATGGTGGTGATGCCGTTGATGATTATGACTACAAAAATATGTAATGGTACAATCTACAGGAAATTTACTATAACAATTATTGCACAATTAAAAATTAAAAGCAATGTAGCATTCACTTGTGACTGACTCATGCAGTCTGGAGTTTGACATATTTATTTCGTGGAACAGGACATAGCAGTTATTTCAACAGAAATGTCATAACAATATGAAACGAAATACCAGTGACTCAGTGGAAATTTCAACTAAACAGTTGTGTGTTTGTACAAGGAATGTAACTGATGACATTGCACACGACATTTTCTCAAAATGAATGATTACATTGCGTAACAAGTTATAAGAGAGGAGAGTCGATGTGGTTGTGATTTTACGCTACACGACTATTAAGTTATCAACCACGTTGGGAATTTTCTTAAAATGCACACATGTATTGAATAAGGAACAAATTGTCTAAACGACAATTTAAAATAATACGAATTGTTTTAACAAATATGCATGCAATGAAGACATTTATTGAACATATCAGGTAAATAGTCGACGAAATGACTATCAAATACACATTCATGACACCTCAACTGTGTACCTAGCTGATGACACGGTAAGGTTACCGAATGAGGGCAACGTAGTAGAGGGTAACGTTCCGGTCACAAGTTACACGGACGGGACGGTCACTCCAACGAATTGCTCTTTAAGAGTCACGCTTAACGGTTCCACAGAGATATGGTATTGCATGTTATAGAAGTACATTGTATAGTCTGACATGAATCAGTCATTATATTAATTACTAAATGACGATGACTTTTAGTCTTTGTGACGTAAAAGAAAAACCCAGATATTTGCATCAGACCCACAAGCAGACGATTGTTCTAAAGTCATCCAGATGTTACGTAATTGGTTTAAACTTTATGTATAATTATTCACTAATACAACATTATGTAAATTAAAAATATAATACTATGATAATATGTATTGGAAAACAAGAGATCAATATATTATATTGTAAATGTTACGAACAGTAAAACCTCAATAATAAGACCACCATTGGGACCCTTGAAAACTGGTCTTCTAATCGAGGTGGTCTTAATGTTGAGGTTGAATAAAGAGAAAAACAGTGAAAATGGATTTGAAAATGGTGTTCTTAATTTTGAGGTGATCTTATTATTGAGGTGGTCTTTAAAAGAGAGAGAATACGTAACTACAGGGAAAGCCACATACATATTAAGACAATGCCTCCCCACGCAGATCTCTAAGTCAAGTTCTACTGCAATTGTAAATCTATCGGTTAGTAAGTTATGCATTATGACAGTTGATTGTTATCGCGTGAATTGTCACAATGTCTCAGGCATTTAAACGAGACTGTATCATACACAACCAGACATGATAATAATGGCTTTTCATAAAGAAACCTTAACCGTATCGTATAACATAACTGATAGAGTTGTCGCAAAATTGTTTCAGTCACGTAAGTGGCGAGTACAATTTTCGCGTTATATTGAAATCCATACAGACAAATTGAAATAATAAAATACAGTAAAACCTCACGTAAAGACCACCTCAGTAATAAGACTACCTCGAAATTAATACCACAATTTTCAAGTCCATTTTCACTGTTTTGCTCTTTTTAACCTCAATATTAGGACCACCTCAATAAGAAGATCGGTTTTCAAGGGTCCCATGGGTGGTCTTATTATTGAGGTTTTACGTTACATCATAGTTCAGCTTAGAGATTATCTTAGTCACTGACCGTCTGTACAAATATGTCAATATGACATTCGGTTCACGTCTCGTGTTGAACCATCAGAATATTGCATGCACTGTGGCTACAGTCAATCCCGTACGTAAATACCACCCTTAAGGACAAAACCACGTGGTCGTTTATGACAAGTGGTTTGCATAATTAGCTTTGGTACTACAATGTAATCAAAAGTGAGTCTGTATAGCAGATTAAGCGATATCTATGTACATGTATGTGTGCGTCTTGTACCAAGATGCAATAATTACTGACCGATTTCAACACCTGTGCATTTTCCTCTAATCGTGTCATATTAGCTCACAATCTGTTATTTCTACGAACAATTAAGAGAATGTGCGCAATATGATTCATTGATATGATTAATTAAAGGAAGCAGATCTATACAAGCACTCACGATATTAAGGAGATAAAATCATGTAAGACAGAGACGGTCCGGATAATTGGGGATATACATTCTACGCTCATCATTGTAAATCCTATACAAGTACAGTTAAACTTCGATAACTCAAACAGGCGACAACTCGAGAACCCCGGATTTGTCTACTGATATTACTGCTACTACTGCTGATACTGCTACTACTGCTGTTACTGCCATGTCTGCTGTTACTGCTACTACTGCTGTTGCTGCCATTTCTGCTGTTACTGCTACTACTGCTACTACTGCTGTTACTGCCACTACTGCTGTTAATGTCATCACTGCTGTTACTGCTCCTACTGCTGTCATTGCCCCTACTGCTGTTACTGTCATTACTTCTGATGTTACTGCTCCTACTGCTGTAACTGTCATTACTTCTGATGTTACTGCTCCTACTGCTGTTACTGTCATTACTGATGATGTTACTGCTCCTACTGCTGTTACTCACGGTCACTACGGCTGTTTCTGCTAAAACTGCTGTTACTCCTGCTATTGCAATACTACTGCTGTTAATGTTAAGTTACTACTGTTACTGCTACTAAATTCACACCGACTTAATAAAGACCATCTGTCAAACAATACCAATTTGTCTATTTATGAGCTGGTGGTCGTTAGACACAGGTTTGACTGTATAACTCTGTATCATTGCTGTTCATTGTAGGCCAAATGTGTTTTCAAGTGAACAATTAAGCAGACGAGATTGCTATAAGATAAATACGGAAACATCTTCAAACCAACCAGTGAATACATTTTATACGATGGGAAGTTAAAGAGTGGATTACAAGCACTTGATTACAAGCACTTGATTACAAGCACTTGATTACAAGTATTGTTACTGCGAAACAAACGTCTGACAATGGTTTAATCGCATATTCATCGACTAAATTCTAAAAAACTAAGTATACACAGTAAAACCGATATAATGCGACCACCATTGTGACACTTGAAAACGGGTCTTATTATCGAGGTGGTCTTAATATTGATGTTGACTTAAACGCAAAATAGTGAAAATGGACTTGAAAATTGCGTTATTTATTTTGGGGTGGTCTTATTATTAAGGTGGTCTTTAAGTGAGGTGTTACTGTATCTGAATAGCAGATCTGTTTAGAATGGTTTCATTGACTTCACTTAGCGTTCTTACAATGTCACTTGATTCATGAACTATGCGCCATCATGGTAATTGTGTTGACTATTTGGCATAAATCTTATTCAGAGTGTGTTTTTAAAGTACGTGTATTTAAGATTCGTTTTTCTTTCTTCAGGTAAAACTCCGTTATTTACAAACGTGTGTGTGTGACAAAAATGTGTACATTTGTATTTAAATACTTTGTATCAGAAATAGTGACTCGCAGTGAGGAATTGTGTGTATGATGTATACATGTACACGTTTACGGTGGCAAGGTTAAAGTTTATGTACGTGTTGTTGTTTTTAAGGAAAACTTCTGTATGTACATCGTATGCAAGCAATGTACGAGTTATACACAATGTAAACACAGTGTTCAACGTACAGTAAACTTCATAAAACGACTGTTACGTAATTTATAAGCCTGCAGGCAGATAATAAGGTGTCTGTTTCGTTTATAATATTTAAACAATTTTTCTTTACCTGAAATTGGTGAAATATATGAACACTGTCAGATAGTGTTTTGATAATAGCATTCAACCACTCACCTTTGTTTATTTCCATTGTCCATTAGGCCTATAAAACACTCAGATTCGCGCCTCTTGTGTTCTGTCTGTGTAGCCATGGTAACCGTTTAACGTTTTATTGTATTCAAGTTTAAATGAATTTACGTTCTTCCAATCACCTAATACACAAACACGTATAAGTCCATGCACGATACGTTGTTGTTGTTTGTTTAAACCAAACGCTTTCAACTGTAGAGTTTAAAGTAAGCGCGTAAGCACTCGACGACTCAAATGATCAATTCACCCATCACCATTCACCAACAATATTGTAGAGGCCCTCGACGGGGTAATTAAACCGATATTGAAATAATCTTCAAAATTTAGTTCCGCATTGTGGCGTATTGTGAGTATTGTATTTTCGATGACATAATCTAAACGGAGAAGGCTTGTTCTTAACTATTCCATATAATATTTTCCACACAAAATTGCTATTATACACACAGGTGAATACTACACTGTTTGCTAATATCCGGGATACCAAAAAACCGATCCGTGGCATGTAATTTATTCTAGAGGTAGAAGGAAATATCGGTACAAATGCATATATGCAAATCGCCATCGTGGGAAAATCCTGTAACTCATGCTAAGACGCAATTATTCATAACTGTTACTTATTAACTAAGACTTTAAAGACCAAGCTTGTAAGCAAAATGGAAAAAAAAATGCTTCAGATTTCCGACTAATTATCTGTGATTTTTGTCACAAAATCAAACAAGCAGAAAATAATTCAGGATATTGGCTTTATACAACATAATTAGCTCTCTATATAGAATTTAAATAAATTCATATATCTCGATGTATTGAAGTTTCTACAATTCACAAACAAAAAAATGATATTCTCGCCATTTGTCACGCTGCTCACAACTGTAATAATGATTATTACTGCTTGTAAAAACAACTATTTTCAGTGTTCACCATAGTTCAATATGCAAATAAAATATCTATCTATAAAAACATTTTGTAAACAAATTTTAAGCAACCCATCAAGTACACTACAGATACGTCGGGACTGGAATCGGATACAAAACAATTATTGTGTTAGGGCCTACGCCTGAAACTGCGTGGAAAATAGGTGACCGGTCAATCTCAAATGGAAAATGTCGATGAATCAATTGCCTATGTAAACGAAAGGAAGAATCGACTTCAATAAGGTTTAAAGATTTATAAATAATAAAACGGAAATGAAAGTCTTGACCTTATGTTAGTCATTTAGTTGTGACATTATTCTAACTACGAGGATATTTACGCTACAGATTGGACGGTTGTCACGTATTCGGAAAACCTCAGCCAACTACGTCCAGTATGTTCGTAGAGTAACGAAGTGGTACGGAAATATCCGAGAGCTGTCGAGTAGGTGGAAATACAATAACTGGTCCCGCTAGTGAATGAACATTGGATTGAATAATGGGATGTAGAAGTGTACAGAAAACCTTACTAATACCATCACCATTGGAATCCTTGAAAACTGGTCTTCTTATTGATGTCGTCCTAATATTGAGGTTGGATAAAGAGCAAAACAGTGATAATATTTAATGGACTTGAAAAGAGTGATCTTAATTTTGAGTGGTCCTATTATTGAAGAGGTCATTAAGTGAGGTTTTACTGTATATGATAGTGATCACATTTTATGACATGTGTACAACAACACACTCGTACAGCCGCCGAAATGACCCCCTTACCGAACCTCCTTCAAATGTTCACTCTAAATCCCGACCAACACGTACGTGTTACAGTAGGATGACTGACGTTTGCATGATTCTTATTTGCATAAATAGAAAGTTTGGTGACGGATACATCCGGGTTATCCCGGATAAAGTCAATGACTTAACTCAAAATTTAATAGTTTCGTAATCAAATATCATTAAGATAAGCATAATTAGAAAATTTCAATGCAAGCTCTCGGCGTGAAATTAATTTGGTATTGAATATGCATGTGCAATAGCAATTGTAATAATATCACGCAAAACGGAAACTTATCTTCAGAGGACCTTCATTCTGTACAACCTTGAGTAAGTGTAATGATCCCACTTAAGTCTAAGACGTTCTTAAACATAAGTTTAATTAATACTCCGTGAGAAATGAAGCTCATTGAACGAAAACTATTCAACTTTGGACCGATCAGACAAGATTTTTAGGATGTCTTTGTAAATTATCGGTGAAAAGGCTTAATGTTATCTTTCATAACTAATTTTCCTGACAGAAGTTATTTTTTTCTTCGGACGCCTAGATGAAGTGGGAAGTTTAATACCAGGTCATTAAGATATTTTATCGTACGGTTCTGAAGCAAATACAACATTTAGGCCCTAGAGCTACCACATTAATTCTGCGATTTTATTTATTTATTTTTGTAGGCTAAATAGTCCATTAAATAAATTCATTTCGATTGTTTTGAGTGTTATTGTTTACCAACAACTGCATACAACAACCACATGTTTCCAATTAAGACAACACGTAGTTCACTTAGATCCTCATTCCAGGTAACGAATGTTCTACATTTTCCAACAGCGCAATTCACAGAAGCACTGCTCCCCGTAAGGAACCTCTCTATAAATAGTAACACAACAATGACGCAAGTTTAGCGGTTTATTGGAAATTCCAGACTCTACTGCGGAAAGTCAGTAGGTCAATTCTGTCGCGTTGGGAATAATTTATATTTAGAATAATAGGCGTATCGCGTGAATACAGAGCGTATGTAAATAACATTTAACGTTACTGGCGGCTCAATGCGCAATATTATTGCAAAATATAAAGTCCTAGATAATTATGACGCCGGATGAAAAAAAAACGTCCGGTGACATTTTGGAGCTTCTAGATCTAGTTTCCCGGGACATTTCCAGTCGTTGCATCAGCTCGTGAAATTCCCCAAGTATGAGAGAAAAATCTGTACAAAATATTTCCCAATTACGCAGACAACAGACACATCACATTTAGATATAGTTCAGCAAGTATCGATTGTGCAATAGATGTCAGGAGCGTAGTCTAGACAGGAAGTGTTTGGGGTCGCTTCTGTCATGAGTATTATTCGTCGGTCTAAAAACTGGCGTTATGAGTATGTAACTATCGAAACAAAAACAAGATTCAGTCACTAAGCTAAGCAACATATGAAATCAAAACGTGACATATAAAAAAAGGCTGAAAATCGAAAAAAACCTAGATCTAGAAACAAATATTGGGCCTTTATGGGGCCTACACTTGGAGGCACTTATAACTGTGCATATGCATAAAGGCATATATATCTCAGTAACCGTTCCATACTTTTTGCTTAAATTTGGAAAGGCTGTAGCCAAGACATGCGTTATCATTTTATAGTATAACAATTCATTCTTAACACAAAAACAAACCACTGTTCAACAGAGTGTGAAATTTCAAAAATGCAAAATCATAGTAATCGTTTCTCAACAGTCTTAATACCGGGTGTGTCCCCCCCCCCGGCGTTGATGACGGCATGTACGCGTCGACGCATGGACATCACCTTCCTCTGTACGTACCGCTGCGGAAATTGTTCCACTCGTGCAACAGTCTTCCGCGTAGCTGGGCAAGCGTCTGTGGAACTGGGCCATTCCTATTCACCCGCCGGTTCAGTTCATCGCAGAGGTTTTCAATTACATTTAGGTCTGGGGATTTTGATGGCCAATCTAACACGTTCACGTTGTTATGCAATGAAACTGATGCATGACAATACGCGATAGATTAAAACCGCTTTACACTTTCAATTTCAATTGTAAAAAAAATATGAAAATAGTAAAATGTGTTAAATTGACACTTACTTCAGCTTGTGTTACGCCGGCGCTTATCAGCCAGACGACCATTCCCTTTTCTTGTAACGACAGACGTCCCATTTTGTATTTTTTGGTTGTGTGAATCCATAGAGTATAAGAATTTACATTGTGTAATTTTGTTACACGCCACGATTTGCACGTGCATTTTATTGCTATCATCAAAACCGGTCTGAAATCGCGAAAGTCACCGACCTGTGACAATTTATTCAATAATATAGTTAAAAATTGAGTCAATAGCATTCGCCGAAAGTTTCGGTAAAACATATTTATAAATAAAAAAGATGTAAACATTTAAAAACTGCACAGTTATAAGTGCCTCCAAGTGTATATGGTATGGTCAATGGTTTGTTTGATTACTATATTACAGACGGCCAAGGCTGCATAAATGTTGACAAAGTTCCACTATGTCATACTTCTATTTAAATAAACGAGGAGACGAGCATGACCAAGAGAAGCGACATATCCTCCCCAGCGTGTCGTCTAACGTTGTCATTTAACGCCCCTAAAGACTGTAAGAGTTTGTCACAAAAAGGGTTCTGTATGAGCAAAATCGGACGCTTAGCGGTCCACATTCGACTGGGTTTTTTTTCAAGTCCTGGTTGAATACTACTTGACCTATATACCGAGTATGTATCATCTAAAGATATTGTAAGTTTTCATATAGAACTGATACACAGGAGGATATATATACTACATGGCTAAATAATTTAGCACACAGCCGGCGTTCGTTGTGCACATCCGAGGCTAATAAGAGAAATGAAATATCAACAATTGTTTTCGTACCGGTTTTAAAAACTGATATCTAGCAGTCTCCAGACCCCTTTTAATAAATCAACAATAAATAGTTCGTTTCAACTGTAGATAGCTACACATCCCTTAAGGGGGGCATACGAAAATTACGACAAAGTCTGCCCCTGCGGCGTCTGTGTTTTATATGGTATTTCAGCGTCTACTTGGCAAATTGGTTTATGTGGTATTAGGAATATAATAATTCCAATAAATATATACACTTTAATCAAGATGAGAGTTTTTTACAGACACGGTCTAACTTTTTCTGCCATAAAATGTCTGGAGCCTATAGTATTTCAGGTTTATAGTTCTTTTCTGGTAAAAAATGGTAAACTATATTCAGACATTAGGTACGTATGAACCGGAAATCGTACATGAAGGCCTATTCATGACTATTTAGTATGTCCAATGGGGTTGTTTAAATAAACATAGCAAGAGGACAATAATGAGAGTTCAAGTGTAGACTTCTTCGCAATACTCACACTTTAATAATGAATCGCGTGATAATCTATTGTAAGACAGGAATACATGTACTTTCTTAACCCATGCCAGACATGGCTGAATTCAATGCCGCGTACTTAGCAACGTAGTGATCGGTGATAGGCTTACGTAAGGAATGCAACATTATTTCTTTTAAACATATTATGAACAACATAATCATACAATACAATATACAACATTTTGCATAAAACGAGTTTGTTCAATAGTAAGTGTAAAAAGGATGAGACCGTTTTGGTTAGTTGTTAGCCTGCACGCCGCATGGAATCTAGTCATTTGGACCAAGGATAAGTCACTCCAATGAAAGATATTATTTCAAGCAAACACATGTTGGCAAATGACCGGAAAACTAAATTCCACTATGTTCTTAAACAGGAGGTTACTACAGAAAACATTTGGTACGAGTCTTGTGCATCTGGTACTAAGTTCCAATTCAACAAATTGACAGCAAAAAAGAGTTTGATCTGATGTAGCTACCTTAAGGTTGATCTTACTATAAGTAACGTGGTGTAGTAAATCAAGACAATACAAGTTAGTTGCCAATACGATACACATATCAATACTGTAGCACTTTGTTACAGCGTATAAATATCAGCATTGTATGTCTACCAATCCATAAAATAGGATCTGCACATACACAACTAAACGGATTGCAACATTTTTCAATGAACCCACGATTTTTATTACGTGAATTTGGAAGACGTTGAAACCTTACCTCATACTCTTGATTGTGCCTCCTGTCAAATTATAATCTCATATATTTTATCAATAGGAGATTGTTTCGAAAATAATATCCATCAATATCACGCACATTATGACTGAGGCAGTGTGTTAGCAGATACAATCATTTAATATAACACGCGTCCTTGTCCTAAAACAATTCCACATACGTTAAATCCTAACCAGACAGTTTCCCGAAATATACTCGACGAGTGTCCCTGTCTATAACACATATATTAGATATCACTGCATCAAGACGTTGCTGCACTAAAGACACCAATACATTGTTAAGAGAATGAAAAGACGATATACATAAATTATACACAGGTTATCATTAGATATACATAGATATATGTTTTGTTTAGACTTACATTGACACACTGTGCCAAAGTCGGTGCCAAACCAAACATTCGCAGACAATGTAGGAATAAAATATAGAGCTTACGATAACATCTTAAAGAGAACAGACATGCATAACATCTTCCTAAATAATAGGACAGAAATATGGATATCCCATTGAGATGTGCTTATACATATGTCATGCTGTATTTTTTATTGTGTTGTATTACTATGAAAGGCTTGCAGAAGGGACATGCGTTTTACACAAGTCTTATAACCATGACCAGTTTTGGAGCATTAGCATTGTGTCAGTTAGATGGTTCCACCTACAGAAGATTTGTCACGAGTTATCTTCCTTTATCCCTTCTAGAGTTCTCTCCCTTTATTTAATAAAAGGGAGAGAACTATTGAAGATTCTATATACATAAAGTGAGAACATTGGAAGGGATCAAGGGAGAGAACTCGTGGTAATATCCCGTGTTCCACCATACTTGACCATACAAAATTATCTATTCCTTCTGGTTATCTGTGGACGAGTATCCTCTGTGTATGGGTCTTATAACCGAGTGTATTAAAAGTCTTCTTCTTTTCTATTCTGCTTGATTTACCGAGACAATGCCATACTGGGAACTTGGTTAAATGGCACAGACCCTATCCATGTAGTTTTTATGGGACATTTACGATGGATTTATAGTAGAGCTTACAAAAATAATTGCTATCCCGGAGTCACAAGAAACTATATTGTGATTCTTATATATAGATACATCACTCCTTAACTAATGGATTCAAGAGCAAAGCAATTATGTAGGAAATCAGAAAAAGTAATAAAGTTTCATATTTATCACAACGGGTCTGAATATGATTGGCAAGATATTATCTAGTCTAGAAATAGTTTTTTATCCCAGTTGTTTGCTCTGTCCTTGATGCAGTATTATTGTACCCAGTGAAAGAACCAATGTTTACTAACAGTCTGCGGATCTGACCTTTCTTATTCCATAATCTCTCGAAACTGGAGGCAAAATAGTCCTGTGAAAATTCTTTTGATTCGCAAATTACCCAACATACTTGAAATATATCATCGACCGTCTCCCGTGGCCGAGTGGTTAAGGCATCTGCCTTTGGAGCAGGATGTCGAAGGTTCGAATACCGGTAGGTGTCCGTTTTGACATGGCCTGCTGGTGAGCTGTGTGCCTACCTGCCTGGTGCTTGGGATTAAAGGATAGGAATCAGGGAGTAAATATGCTCAGAAAGTATGTGTTTCATAAGTCAGAAATGGCTGGCCCTTTAAGTGGGGGTGACACTATAATAAATAAACACTATATTAGACAAAAACATTGAAGTATTGTTGTCAAATTTGTTTATTTTTGATTGATAAACATACAATATCAGACATCACTGGAGACAGCAGACAAAAACATTTACACCTTTGTACATGTCACACAAATACACAGCACAGCTTCATGAATGCTGAAGTCAAGCAAATAAATGAGACACCCAGAAACTGCCCCCACAAATATCATATACCCTGCCTTACAATATTGGAAGAGAGCGGCAATTTTTATAATAACAATATGACATCAACAGGCATCTTTTGACTGTATAACTGACTTGGACACTATGCAGCAATATTTCAGAATGTACTGTAACTCTTGATTAAGAAGATTTGAGCGCTGCTGTAGATTTCCAACCTTTTCTTTAATTGACGTCATTTCCAGAAAAACGTCACGTCACAAAGTACTGACAGTAAGCAATATTTGCCCCATATGGCAACATGAAAACGAAGTAACCCTATAGAGTAAATATTGATTCCTGCTTGCTGAAAAGGTTGTAAATCCCATAGCAGCGCTTATATATGTATCGAGAGTTTGCTCAAAACAATTGTAATTGCTACTTTACATAACTGAGTTTTGTGCCAGAATGCTGATAAGCCAGTTTTAATTTGAGATAATATTTGTACGGTGAAGTACAGCTTAGCACTCTCAAGGAATATAGCTGGAAGCCTGACACCCAATATAACATATGGCAAAATTAATGACTGTTAAATATTAACAAAAATGTATATGCAATGCTTCAGAAGTTAAAATGGTTAACCATTAGTCATAAATATACCAAAAAATAATATATAACAACTAAGAAAGAGTATGGACAAGAGGGTACGAGAGGAAAATGAGAACACAGACAGCGAAGCAGTAACTGATGGTTGCAATGTTTGACAATTACTAACAAGAGCGCTAACAATCGCAAAATACGCCCAGACAAGACCTATTTTAGGTGATTTCTATAATTAAAGGACAATAACTACTGAAATGACTCGAGCGATATGGCTGGTTATCGAACTTGTCCAAGATATTATGCCCATACAAATTCTGACCAAATTTGGTGATGATTGGACAAATACTTCAAAAGTTATTGATTGGACAACTTACTGGATGCTGCCCGACCACCTGCCGCAGGTGAAACTATGTCCCGTTCCGGGCGTATAAAAAGTATTTTCCTGATGTAAGACATAAGCAGCATTTTTTATACAACATATACAATTAATATCTTGAACCGCTTCTTTCAACATCAAAACACAATAAACTGAACAACATTCAAGAAAAAACAGTGATCACTGATCACGTCAAAGTGGTATCCTATGAATTGCAATTCAAGGGAGGTAATCAAAATTGATTTCAAACAAAAACAGTGTTAAAGTTATTATTCAGAATTTTTGTTCTGATTTTCCAACTGCAGTTGGGTATTATCTGACAATAGTTTAACAACATAAGTTTAGTAAAAATAAACACTTGTATATACATCAAAGTGATACACTGGTTGATGGCACCGGAAAAAACGAACAGTAATGGACACAAAACATATATATCGTACTATCTGTAAATCAACAACAGTAATATGCTACCTTAAAAATAACCCACACCATATAATCTGATCTAACTGTAGGTGCTATCAGAGTGTTACATGTATAAATATATATAACATGTGAATACAAAGTTATACTGACATTAGATGGTTTCAATAGAGAGGGAGGGGTGCAATCAGGTTATGACCAACATTGACACCATTCAGCTACAAGAAGAGACAATTATTTCTTTGCACTTTAATTTAACCACTGAGTTTGAATAGTCATATAGCACATTTATGGTTCAAATTACGTTGCAATAAATATATGCTTTTTTGTGAACAGTGAAGATTGAATAGAGCCTAACGATGATCAATAAAACCCCTAACAAGTCCATTGTTCAACTAAAACAAGGTGTATAACATTACATAAAGTGTTTTAACAAACATAAATACTGATACAACAGATTATGTTAAGAAGTATAAAACTCAGTTCTTCCCACAATAATGTACATTTCCAGCCAAATGCAGAAACTAAGCAGTTATATAAAATACGATTTGTCATGAGTTATGTCCCTTGAGTGGTCCTTGCATCAATTCACGAAAAAGATCACCAGACAGAATGTTACAAGATGTGTAATGAAATCAAAGGATGTGACAGTGTGATGTAGAGTAGTGAATATATTTATATTACAGTAAATAAGTAAGCTTTAGCATGTATTAAGAATAATGCCCACATTTGGATCTATCTTTAATTCAGATATGTTTGTAGTAGTACTATTAACATAGTAATAGCATAGACCATAATTCAACAACTTAGTAATTTCTTAGCAAAATAATGATTTGATTATTATTATCAGATAAATAAATTAGATTCTAAACAAATGATAAACAACTCATATTCTCTAAATTTAACATACAGCATAGATTCAAATAGCAAATACCTTATATTTTGATATACACAAGCACTTGTTTATGTCAAAAGCATAAAATGGAATAAAATCTGAAAAATCACAGAATACCCATCAAACCCAATGGAAACAAAATTTACAATTTTCACACATATGACATTAGCAGGTATGAGAATGCAAAATTTCTAAATCAGCTGAAAATTCGGCAAGGGGTCCAGGGGGCTGCTGAAGCTCCTGAGTTTTAAGCATCTAAGATGGCTTAAATTGTCTCAAAAACGGCCCTGGCAAGCGTCAAATCTGCGGAGAATTCTCATGCCTACATTGGGCAACTTTTCAACTAAAAGTGTCCATTAAGAGAAAAACAGGAGAGAAGACGAAGATCAGCCGAGATAATGAAGATTCTCATTCCTGAGAGAATCCAAATCAGTCGAAGATTTGATTATTATAAGCACCAACTATATTATAAGATCATAATTTACCTACTTTTTAGTCTAAAAAATGTTTTTGTACAAGTTGAAACAAAAGTTTTACCATCTCTAATACTATAAGCTCACCCCCCCCCCCCCCTAATTTCTCTAAAGTCATCAAAGCATTCTATAATTATGTACTTATTACTTTTTCTAGTGAACTAAACTAACAACTCAAACTTTCATTAACAGCTCTAATAATACCAGAGACCTGATAAATAAACAAAATATGTAACAACAGAATATAAGTCTATCCAACATATATACTGAGTTAAGGGCAAAATATCTATATGCCTCGACATTTATTTGTGCGAATCAACTGAAAATATCTGATCTAGTAGTAATCTATGTTTTATATCTATATAAACTACTGTTTTATATATACAAAGTTTGAATTTTTTACTGCCATTAGTTTACTGGCTTTTATCACTCATTATTTCACCATTAGTCAGCAAACTGGTTGTAACAACAAATGTTCACTAAAATTGTTATCTGTCAGAATTAAAACATAATTCAATACGATGAGGATAATAATTATTCATGCATTACAAAATGGAAATACGAGTTGTCTAACCATGTCTGGACGGCCGACGTTTCATGTAAATATCATCAAGCCTGGTAACTCATTCTAAAACATTCACAAAACAGACTGCTAAAGACTGTCTATCTTTGGCAAATTCTGAAAATGATGAATATCTTCCGTATCAAGCGGGCTCATAAAACTATACAAAATGAAAAAGACTGCTTCATGAGATTTACAGAAGAAATAAGGAAAACAAGCTTACAGATTGATCACATGGGAGTAAATAATAGAAAAAAAAAACATAAAAGGTATGTGAATAAATGATATATTGCATAGTTCATGTTGTAGGCCTGACAGCACTGTAATGGGAGCACATTGAAAACATTTCATTACAACATAAAATGAAACAAAAATTTGATTTGTTAGACTTGTTATAATCGAAAATATGATGACTGCTATTTCGATTTTAGTTAGGTACAATACTTGGGACATAGGTACTGGTAGTCTGACCAGTATGTTAGATGTTTATTACTTTACAATGAATAAATAATGAACTGTTGTTTTTAATGAATGCAAATATACATTAACAAAATGGTACAATATAGTTTACCAATAAAAAATGAGTGAATTGTCACAGAAAAGAGTAGATCAGTCAGAATGTAGAAATAGTACGGACAACACTTAGTATTTTGTTACATACAAAAGGAATAAAAAAAGTGAACCCCTTCATCGAAAGGGGCTAAATGGTTAGTAGAGTTATCACAGAATGAAAATGTATCATGAAATCATGTTTTGTGTGGTACAATGATATAAGAATGAGTACAAAATGGAAGCACTACTAACTACACATCACAACGTTCCCGTTCAATAAAAGCTGCTCGTAAATACTATACACGCCTCCATTCTGAAGCCAACCAATGAAAACAATGCCGCATATAAAACAAAAATACTGTAAGTATTGCAGAATCAGCCCAAAATCTGTATGGAATTACCAGGCCTGAACGTATCTCAGTGTTGTTCCCACCTTCTGGGCTTGACATTTCCAAGCATAAAATAAAAAACACCCAAATATTGGGTATGGCAAGCCAAAGTTGCAATAATTGTTAATTGAAACTCAGAAAGCTATAAATATCACATGGTATTTAACAGAAACAGCATTTAAGCTCCTCATCTCCAAAGCAAGTAATTGTCATTCAGAAATGTTTGATCACATAACTATTTTGTTTCTAAATATAACCACCACGATCACATGACCACCCAGTTATAAATATAGCTAGCACATGACTTGTTGTATGGAAACGTTTTTCAGCTTTTTGCCATCTGTTTGATTCTTTCCAATCTAGCCTTTAAGTCTGACACGTCAGCTGTAGGGGCCGGTACTGAGGATTGTCTGTTGGAGTCGGAGTCACTTCCTGAATCTGCTCTGTTAGATTCTTCGTCCTGAAATAACATTTATCAACAGAATTAACGAATTAGCCAAAACCTAACAACAAAAGAAGTAACATATATTAAGCTAAAAGTCAGTGAAAAGTTCCCACATTTTGTGGTATATCACCAAGTTTGAGCAAAATCTGTCAATAAGGCAAGGGAAGGCTAATGATCATCCACTATGAATAGGTAACATAAACTGCCATAAGAAGAACAGATACCAAAATGTGTCCTGGTGTTCAAAATATCTGTTTAGAGTGTGCCTGTTCGCAGTAAATGTTCCCTATTTTTCAATCTTTTGATCATTTTCAATCAAAATGCCCCATTTCAATGGCATGAGTCATATGTAACAGTAAAGAAATACTTTCAAAATCTCCGAAGTAGAAATGTTCAGCCTCGAAGTAATTGAAACTTTTTATTGAACTAATAAACTCACCCGTGGTGGTGATTCATGGGGAGAAAATGATGGAACTTCCATGCCATTGGCATCAGCAAGTTCTTGCTTTTGTTGCTGTTCGAGCTGAAATACAGTAAATAAATATGAAATCATCAAAAATATATCACAAAGTAAATATTGTTAAGATAATTCTACATGCTTTCATGACCTGGAATTATGAGATATAGTTTGTTGTATTAATGTTGCTTTTCTAACTCAAATACTGGTAAAAATAAAATTAATATACTAATTATGTGTTAGAATAATCTAGCACTTTCAATGTGAAATATTGGTGTAACATAACCATAGATAACCAATGTCAAAATTATTCAAGATTAAAGTTTTCTACAAACAGTTGAATAAAACCTTCAAAAAAAGGTGTTTTGCTTCCCGAAAGTGCATTAAAATATAAATAGAGTAACACATTTACTGATTTTGAAAGCAGGAAAGGGGAATCCCCTGATTTCGCAATCAGGAAGTTTCTCTCTCTGACCAGACAGTACTTACTTCCGCTGCTGTCATTGGTTTAAGGCCACATTGAGCTCGAAGTTTTCGTAATCTTTCCATAAAGTATTCCGCATTAGCCGGTTCATTTTGAACACCAGTCTGCAATAATACAAAGCACTCAACTATACAAATTCATACAGTAAAACCTCGCGTAAAGACCACCTCAATAATTACACCACCTCAAAATTAAGAACACTAATTTTCAGTCCATTTTCAATGTTTGCTCAACATACAAATGCATCCAGTAAAACCTCCAATAAGAAGACCAGTTATCAAGGGTCCAAAGGGTCATCTTATTATTGGGGTTTGACTGTATTTTCATTTTAATGATTACAGATAAATTACTGAGCTTGAAACTTAACCAGACCACAATGTATATAGTCTCTTACTTCCTATACCAGTCCTACAAGACTTTAGAATGAAATTATCCAAGCCCAATAATATGCTAATGCTACGGTTGTTCACAAGGTGGGAACAACACAGATTACATGAGAATTGACAACGTTTCGTATCCTTTCAGTAGGTATGATTTATTTTGACAAAACCTGGAATCAGACTTACAGCACCAATACAATATCGTACAGGAAACAAAACTGCAGACAATAAAAAAACTCACCTTACTACCGTTATCTCCGGTCATTCTATCATAGTTTAACTTGGAAGTATAATCATCGGTCCCTATATTACCATCTTCAGACATCTTAGATCCTCTAATATCATCTCCTATAAAGTTAAATCACATAAGCTTGTAACAGAATCATGTATTAAAACAGGCTTCACACATTTTGTAGAACATTTCTGTATGGGGAGAGTAAAACTGCCAATTTCGAGGTCTGAAGTATACTTCTCTGTATGAGGTCTGTAGTATACTTCTCTGTATGAGGTATGTAGTATACTTCTCTGTATGAGGTATGTTTATTCTCTGGTATTACATGTTTATATGTCTGTTCTGTAGTTATTTAACTTGAAGATGATGTAGTACAAGATTTATCCTTTCATCCCGATTTATGCGAGCTAGTTGTATCTTTTAAAAGTTGTTTGTTTTGCATAACCCTACCCAGTAATATTCAGGTGGGTAGGCAAGTAATTATTGTTTTATTTATTATTTGTATGATCCTTATAGTGTTAACTATTAAGACCCCTCAAAAAAGTGTAAGAGTAGGGGCCATTTTCATGGGTAGGTAGGGTTATGCAAAACAAATTTTTTTTCAGTTGTGGAATAACAAAGAACAAGCCAGTTATCTCCTTCTTGGAGAACAAACGACACTGGACAAGTGGCCATAAGGCATATATAGAACTACACATAAAATTTCCTAACTGCCCAGTAACACATATAAAGTCTACATTCATTTTATACCTGCGTTGTAATTATATTATTCTCACTACCAGATACAATGAGATATTAAGAGTAAATCACGGGGTGAAAGCAAAACTAATCTTACTACACAATATAAAGTAGATAGACTTGTTTCACACTCAGTCCTCTAGAAGGTTGCATCCAACCAACTTTGTGTCAACTCAAGCTACAGGACAGTCAATACATAAACATTAGAAAATAAGTATAAACGTTCAAAACAAAACATTCTTCAGACAAATGGAGGAACATATGACACAACCAACATGTTTACTCTCAAATTCCTACGGCACCACAAACACTGAACTTGAAATGAGCGATTAAATATAAATCACTATGACTAATACCAAATTTCAAAAGTAACTAAAAATTCAACATAAAGAAATGAAAAGACAGGAGAAATCCATGCAGTCAAAAGACTACCCACCGATTTTACCTTCCGTGTTTTCCCTCTCTTCTCTCTCAATGGCTTTCAAGCCTCTTTCGATGTAATTTTGGAAAAAGTGGGAGGTCTTCTTCAGGAATGGGACTATATCAGCATCAGGGTATTTCTTCTTAAACTCATGAAGATCTTGTAAGCCTTCTCTGGTGTTCTCCTTGGAGCCCACTTTCTTAAATATCTCCGTCAACATATCGTGAGTTGTTTTGGAGAGACGCTTTGATTTGGATGAACTCTGGAAAAAAGACATGCTACAGGTTATTACCTGTATTTGTATGAACTTTTGTATCTCAAATCCTTGGAAAGCAACAAATAATCTCAGCAGGATTAACATTAATGCCACTTCATTTGCTCTCACCAAGAATAATCATGAATCCCTAAGCTCATAGTAAGTTAGTTCAGAATATCTAAAGCAGGTTAATAATCTTTTGAAAGTTAACATAATTCAGTTTTACAGCATACAATGGAATATACACACATGTAGTCAAAACATAAGCCACAGAATATGAGGGTAAACAAACAAAAGGTTGAGGAAAAATATAACAAGACTCCTTTCATACGAGAAGCGCTTTTAAAAATTTGTTTAGGGCAAAAGTAGGGATTTTATTGCCTAAAAGTAGGGATAGTAGGGATGATCCCTTTCTTTTGGAATATCAAATTTTTTAAAAGTTCACCACACTGTACATTCTTCATGCAAGTGAAATCAATATTTCGAGTCAACGCTTCAGATTTCAAGGAAAAGTAGGGAAAAGAAGGGCCCACTCCACATACACAGTAGTAATCTTGCAAGATATTCTACATATTTCTGATAAATTTTAAACACAAACCCGTGAAGTTTTGTTATCCTCTGTTGTACCATTCACCTCTACATCAACTTGTGAATTACCATCGGACACTAATACTTTCTGTATGTAACTCTTTAACTCACTAACTTCTCCAGCATCTATCTGTCCCAGGTGGCTGAGAATCTGTAGTAAAATATGGGTTATATTCAGTATAATGATTTCAGTATTTGTGTACATGATACACGGATAATTAAGACGTGCAATAATATTAAAATAATAATTATGAGATGTACGTAATCTCCGTGCCATACATAGGATATCACAAAGAGTAGACTCTTATTTCCATTGTTGTCCTAACAAACAATATTTACTGCCATACTAATTCACCCGTCCACATTTTGATAACTGCAAAGGAATACTGTACGGCCAAGTGTTACAATCGTGACTTAGCAAGAAACCAAATAGCCGTCTACACTCTTTCAATATTTCAGAATATTTTTCAACAAAAAAGGGTGATAAAGGTATGATCTCATACGTATCTTCAGTTGTCTATACATATTCCATTGATTCTACCAGTAATAAATACTGTATCTTAACTACAACCAAGAAGTAGCTCACCATACTATACTACTTCCCATCAAGATAGTGATTCCTGACACACTGCAAAATGTTGTTTTTACATAAAAAAATAGGTAAAGTTTGATTCAAATGGCCATAACCAAACATAAAGGAAGATTGATAAATTCAAAGCAACATAAACCTTTAATAGGATTTCACTTACCTTGGATCCTTTCAATTTAGTCATGGAATGCACAAGAGTTTTGACAGTTCGTAAAGGAAGATCACTGGATCGTTCCTTCCAAGTTTGAGAGGGAAACGTCCGTAAGAATATGTGAATTTCATACAACACTCTGTCCAGGTTTAGCTGCTTACACGTTTCAGGTAACATTCTAACAATCTTCCAAAGGCACTGAAAAATATTCATTCAAACTGGTAAATATTCATTCAAACTGGTAAAAATGTAGTTGATCTGGTAAACAATCATTCAATCCGGTAAATAATCATTCAATCTGATAAAATTATTTCAATCCGGTAAAAATTAATTCAATCCAATAAAATTAATTCAATCTGGTAAAAGTTCATATAATCTAGTAAATAGTCATTCGACCTGGTATAAATTATTGTGATCTGGTAAAAGAATTGGAAAATGGACTTGCAATTGTGGTGGTCTATAAGTGAGGTTTTACTGTAAAGAGAAATGTCAAACCTAACATTTGACATCAATTACCAGGCACCTACCTTCATAATAAGTTCTAACAATTTATTGCCACATGTTTGACTGGAAACACATTCTTGTAGTAATCGAACCAATGCACTGAAGATAAAAACATACGAAATTAAAACATTAAACAATTTTTACACACAAGTAGTTTCATACCGGCTCAAATTCAATATCCATGTACTCCATGTATTACATGTGTAGAAAAGTAAAACAAACAGAAGTATATAACAGCCACAACAAAGACACCTCACCTCGTCAGTATCTGACATCAGGATGGCCTGAACTGTGTCATGTAATGAAAACTGAAGCGGGCAAGTAAACCACATAAATTAGTTCATGAGGAATCACAGGATCAAACAATATACCAACAGATGCCCATTCTACTCAATAACATGGAAAACCTAAATTAACGCACTGCCCTCAGCCATTTTTTGCGGATCCTTTTGATAGGGGAAATTTGCATCATGAATCACCAAGTTTGGGTTTTTATAAGCTACAATTTTAAATAATTTTACCGACAGGGAATTTTCTTTCTAAGTAAGGGGAAAATATATCATTTTTTCTTTGGGGAATGGCGCCCAAAATTGGCCCCAAATTTGCCATAAAAAAGGGCTGGCCATCTACCTCACTTCAACCATAATATGCATTACAAACTTGTTCTTTTCAATCTTTTGTCAGTATTCTTTACAAAAATGCATTATTGATCTTAATAATTTATTAGATAGTACCATAGTATATTGGTCTGATCTGACTTTTCCACAATCTTCACAACCAAAACATTAACAGCCCGTACAACTTGGGGTCCTTCCTCTAGCTCCATCAGACGATTGTCTAGTAACATAGTAACCAGATTATATATCAATTCCTTCAGAATATCTTTGGAAGCATGACTAGCCAAGTCAGCATTTTGAAACAACTGAAAATAAAAGAATAAGAATGATAATGAAAGGCAGTGAAATATAAGATTACAATGTAATTGAATCAATGGGCCTTCATGCTCGCATGTCATTAGTGAAACATCCAAATTTTCAGCACAAATTTCATTGCTGAAGCTCAGTGGTAAAATTTCCTTTAACTAACAATCCAAAAATCCTGATTTTTGGACAATAATGCCGAAACCTGATAATCTGAACCTTTTGTTTTTAAGAAGCATTACCACTGCATTATATGTTCTTGCTACAGTAGAAGATGTTAAGGTGACTTAAAGGCATTGTAAACTATTTCACAGTGTTTCACCAAGCAATTTTCACATCCAGGATCTTTCCATGAAATTAAATAGTATCAAAACCCCCTTTCCATAATGCGGTCAATGTAATTGGGCAAATTATAACAGCCATGAAAACCTTGATGTTAGGAAAGAGGTGTGGGGTTTGAATGGACTGTTTTGTCTGAAATTATCTGACAAAGTAACGATTCATACTTACAGTCAGCAGAGTTCCTAATAAACATCTATATAATCTGATAAGATCATCTTTTGACGTCTCTTTGTCACCCATCAGAGTTGCGTAGGTCATTTTGAACTGCATTGACATGGCAACGAGTAATTGTTCCACATGATCTTCCATTATGCTCGACTTATCATGATCATTCAATACCTCATCCAACTGATAAAGAAATTACAATAAATAAACGGCTATGAAAACTGACAAGTGACATAAGTAGAAGTGGCATTTATGTAAGTATGATGTATGAAATTGATGAGGGCCGAGTCCTTATAGTTGAGCAGTACTTCAGTTTATATACTAGCCATCAGTTTGTCATAATCATATTGGTTAAGGTTAAACATATTGGTCAAGGGGTAGAGAGTCAAACTCCTGATCTGGACACTATGGGTTTGAATCCCACCATAAGCGAGATTCTTCTGTAGTATTCATAATCCCTGAATAGGTCAGGAGTACTGGCAAGAAACCCAGCGTTAACAGTAGTCAAAAATGACGGCCACATGTTGCAAGAATTTGTTACACAATTGAGGCAAAATGAATAAATTTAAATTACGCAAATTTGGTAACATTCACATGGACATTCTTCCTCCATATACAAACCATAACTTCCTCAAATACAGTCGGATCTCGTTCATTTGAATTCATTAGGTCCAAAATTTTATTTCGAATAATGCATGATTTCGAACAGCCCATTTCAGTTCTACATGCATCGGGAAGGTTGCGAATAAACAAGGACCGACTGTTAACAGGAATGAAATTCTTACCTGAGCTAATGCTTGTACACACGTTGTTACATCTCTATTGGTGACTTGAGAGATAACAAAGCTTACAGTATTGGATGTGTCAGCATTATTGAAGAATTTCGGACCAGGAGAAGGTGGTCGCACTCTGAGAGAGAAAAAAATAAAGGCATCTCAGCAGAAAATCTCAAAATACTAATAAGCATCATATTGATACTACTGACTTCAGAAAAACAAATATGTCACATTCTTAAATTAAATTTGCACAAGTAAATCTCTGCACAACAGTGGCACTGCTTTAATGGAAGCATCAAAATGGAAACATTACAATTGTCAGTATAAACATTTTCGTAATATGCAGACATGAGAGTGCAAAATTTCAAAATCAGCTGAAAGATCGGCAAGGGGTCCAAGGACCGCTGAAACTCCTGGCTTTAAAGCATCTAAGAAGGCTTAAATTTTCTAAAAAACAGCCCTTGCGAGCGTCAAAGCCTGAATATGATAAATCCAAATTAAATTACACAAAAACCTGCTAAATTAATCAATAGTAAGGCTGCATTCTTGGACAGGCAGCTATATAACCTTCCATACAGGTAATGTTTTGCAATGTCATACTTAGCATACATAGTGTACTGACATTGCTGATCGCAGGTTCATTCACAAATGTTCAAAGGCAAAACAATCCAGCTAGCATGACAACTACAGCATTTCATAACACACAAAACAGAAAATCAATAAATAGTTCCCATATCTACAATATTTACTTCCCTTGTTCTTAATCATCCGCCATTTTGATAGGCAAAATTGTTAATTGTTAATTCCCAAATATGTGATAACTGAGAAAATACCAAGAGAATTTGCATATGACAACCACTTTTTCTTCAACTTCAGAGTCATCTGCAGACATGTGCATGATGAATACCGTAAGTTATTTTTATATATCTGATTTTATTTTATCATTGTTTACATTATACCTATTAACTTTAAGGAAATTTGCCTATCAATATGACTATTCAGAACAAGGGAGGTAAATATTGTAAATGTGGAAACTATGTATAGAATTCTAATATATTTACTTGGTTTTAGGTAGTTCCACTGGTTGTAACAAGTCCTCTAGACCGCTGATCTGTATCAACTGAGGCATCTGGTAATTTTCCTTGTTAGAATCGTCTTCAATATCAATTTGAAACTCTTTTCTCATGGTGTTTGAAGATTGAGACTTTGGGATTCCTGTCATTGATCGTTGGATCTGAGGTCTGTGAACAAAAAGGACACACTTTCAGATAATGTCATTGAAATCAGTTTTGTGTAATTTCACAGTTTTTTTAATACCTGGATATCTTATACTAACAATGAACATTAACAAATTCAATCAATCAATTATAGGACTGATCCATGTCAATTTAGATTAGAAAATGCACCTGTGCGTAAAACTATAATAAATGTTTGATTCACTTTTCTTTCAAAACAAAATTGTAACTTTACTGCATCAAGCGCGCTGAAAGTCACAAACAACCGTGTACACCCATTTTGAAATGAATTGGACCATGTAATATTTTCATGCATTCGCAGTTAATAAAACATCACTACAAAAACTTTCAACAAACCAATCCAAAAAATGATGATATTGCAAAATGGGAGTATGAATATGTAGTATCAAAGCAATAGCAAATACATGACTTACAAGAAGAAGGAACACATTGAATCATGATGTTCAGTAATCTAAACAGTACCAGGCAATATCCTGACATTCTGGCAAGACAAGTATCCTTTGTAAAAGAAAAATACTGACTAATTGTAATCATTATCCATGAAAGTAGGGAGTAACGATAATTTTGCATAAAACCCTTGATATTATCACAATAAGGGAAACAGAAACACCTCAACAATGAACTCACTGAGTATTAGATCTTTGAGGTTGTTGCGGTGCTGACTTAGGTCGTTCTTTCGGTTCTTTCTGTGTCTGTGGTGGTGGTGGCTTGTTCTTTGATGTCCGCTTGATTCGTTCATCCAAATAACTCAGTTCTTTTTCTTTCAACTACAATGTCAATACCTAATTTAACCAGAACTGGGCATGGTGTAGATCAGACAAAAGCTTACAACCTAATTTAAGAAATTAATAAATTGACATTACGTAACAAACACCTCTACCTTCAACCTTCATTGGCAAAGTAATTGAAATTTTCTGAACCTGTTTCTCTACTCTGTAACATTATATTTGATAATGCTATTGAGTATATCATTGCATACTGTACAATATGCTTGTTATCTTTGAAATGTTGTTGAATTCTTCACATGTGAAGGAGAAACAAACTAATCTGTATAGCTTTCAAAAAAATTCATGTTACCAACAAATGCATAAAATAAAAGAAGCTTGACCTCCAGGACATTTCTAATTTATAACCTATTTGAATACTGATGAGATAAAATAACAATGCTAGCTGTTGATTCAAAATTAGTAATTGTGTACACTAAGTCTTTCAGTCTGAGCGTTAAGGGCAAGACTATTGCAACTTCTATATACATACATAGGAGTTACGATAGCCTTGCGATGAACCCTCGAGTCAACCTCACAGTTTGTGTACAACTTTTCTCAGCAAAATAAAAAAACAGTCTATACCTTGCCAATATGTTTGTAGATTGCTTCACCAAGTATCATGTAAGCAATGACAGTTGTATTTAAAGCAGCATTTCTAATACTATTATCTCTTTCACTGATCTGTGCGGCAATGAGTTTCAGGGCCACCGGAGCACTGGGCTGACATATTGCGATTCCATACGTTTCTATCATATATCCAAGTTCTTCCAAACATTCTGTATGAGGAAATGTAAGATTTTTAAGGTGTGCACAGCAAAATGCATCTAAAGGAGAAGACTTATATAAGTCATTGTATTTTGGTGGTATCCTTTTTACACTATGCAAAATGTTGTTTATTGTATTGTATTATTATATTGTTCATAGTATGTAAAATAAAATAAAATATGTTTAAACTAAAAATTCCTCAAAATGCAACTATGCGCATTGACTATTAAAGAATTAACAACAGAGTGAAGTGGCAGTGTAGTGGGTATAATTTCTGCTGTTCAACTCCAGTTTGCGTCTTAGAACCAAGAATCCCCTCATAACCACACCTGTCATAAGAAGAGAAGCAGATTCCATAAGTGTGTTTTCATAGCATTCAACCTTAAATATAACGTTTTGTATTGTATCCCTTGCCCACCGTATCACATTGGCTGCACACGGGAACCAAATTTCAAAACGATACGAAATGTTACGAAACGTAAGCCTCAAATACCTTTACTGAACGCAGGGCTGGTTCCAAATATTTGGTATCACCCAAGGGAGATAATTTACCTGTTTTCGATTTAGAATTCTTTGACTTGACACCATCCAAGATGAAGACAAACATTTTACTGGCTGGATATACTTTGTACAGCAGTTTGAATATCTCTCTCACTTCACGTCGGACATTGTCTTTGTTCTCTCCAACCTGTAACCATGGCAACCAGTATTACAATACAATACAATACAATTAATGAACAAACAGTATTACAAAACAACACAATACCATAAAATGAACAGAGATGGAAGCATATCTTACTGAATAGATAAGGTCAACGATCTGCAGTGCCAAAAAATAAAACCCTAAACAAAAGAATCTTAGACATTGTTTTAAAGAAATGCGTTGGCTAACTTTTTTAAGCAGCTGAAATGCTAGAGGTTGTCAAGTGAGTCTTCTACAAGAGACTCAAAAACAGATAAAGAGAAACAATCTTTTAAATAATCCTGTAGAAGAGTCCACCATAACCAAACCCAAACTTGCTTTTTCATTGAATGTTACTCCATCTTTACCAAGATACAGTAAAACCTCACTTGAAGACCATCTCAATAACAAGACCTCCTCAAAATTAAGAACACAATTTTCAAGTCCATATTCACTGTTTTTCTCGTCATTCAACCTCAATATTAACACCATCTCAATATTAAGACCAGTTTTCAAGGGTCCCAAGGGTGGTCTTATAATTGAGGTTTTACTGTATTTAAATTACATTTTATCCAGTAATGCAATTTTATTGTTGAAATAATTCAACAGAAGGTCCGAATCACTCGACTAATCTTACCTTTATCACTAAATATGGTACAAATGAAGTGGCTTCAAATTCATGAAGATTGTAATCTATATCGATGAGAAGCTTGAAGAGACCCAATAGATATTCCAATGCTTTGTTCAACATGCTTGGATTGGTGTCAAAAAATCTCAGAGTAAACCACTTTAGTATGAGATCAAGATTTGCTAACTGTTCATTTTGTGAACTGTCCATACACTGAAATAAACCAATATGATTAAATAATACTAGTAGATTAATACATGGATTGTGAGAAAAACATTGCTCATTTTTCAGCCCTTTTTTATGGCAAATTTGGTACCAATATTGAGCAACCATTCCCCAAAGAAAAAGTATACATTGTCCCCCTACTTAGAAAGAAAATTCCCCTTCTGTAAAATTATTTAAAATTTTAGCCTAATAAATACCTAAATTTGGTGATTTCCCCATGAAAAGGACCAGCCATACTTCCCCCAAAACTGAATTTTTTTTTTTAATAAACCTTGATAAAGTCAAACTCCACAGAATTAAAAGATTGTTTCATACTAACACTTATAAGTATTTCAATAGCTTTGGTGTGGGACTTGAAATCATGGTGAAACATTAGGTCCATCATAGCTTTACTGAAGTTTTTCTCCATCTGAGTCCGTAATTGTTCCACATATTCAGGTTTTGGGTCCTTGAAATTCCATTTTAAAGTCTGAAAAAGTTAATACATCACCTATCATAAAACGGATAATAAATAATGCTTAAATAAAGCATACTACCAGGTAAAATAAATTCATTTTTGACATGCAGGTTAAAATATCACAATAATAAGGCAACATTTGTGAATATATGAATATCAACCATTTGACATCAGTACGACAAGGCCTATAACTTTTTGTGTCTGCACTTAACAAAACTTATAAGTGTGCACTTTTTTCATGTTTAACATTCCTACACCAATTTTTGTATAGTTGCTAATTGGCTATTTGTAGATTATGATTCTCAGGTTGAATTCATCTGTTTAAATAGCACGATGCGTCAAGTCAGAGTGGGAACGCTATAAGACTCTTTCCAATCAACCAGATCATCTTTAAGTGGGAGCTGCAGTACACTGATTTTTTTAACATCATCACATTTATTAATTTTATTTGTTCAATCTTTGAATTTATGACATGAAATAGATAAAACATTATGCCAAGTATCTACGCTATATTTGTTGAAAATTTCAGCAAGATCAGACTAATATTGACCTAGATACGGTCATATTTATACCTGCACACTTATAAGTTTTGTTAAGTGGATTGTTATTGCAATCTTATTTCTAGACCAGCCGGACGTCACAGCTCTATACTGTTGCTGTACAACGTCCTGCTAAACCATTCACCAAAGTAAATAGAAGTTAGACACCGTCGGTCTTTCCACTCGTATTTTCGTTCACTATAGTTCACTTGCCCACTGTAGGCGGAGTTACATTTGATTGACAGATACCTTAGCGACAATTTTTGCAGTCATAAACATTTGACCCCTGTTTTCTTGTCAAAGTGATTGTGAGGCACTCAGATGCGCTAGAAATTCGATTTTTGTTTGCTTCTACTTGTGAAAGATTGCTACAGTTTTTCCGTATAATAAAAACGCCAGAAGTGTCGTTAAAATCGTGCGGCAAAATCCCACCTTTTTACTATAGGCTTGAGCGTGGCTCTGTTACGAAGACGCGTGTAAAAGTCAGAGTACAGAGACACGTATGCAGGGCTATCTTATTTCATACTCAATTAAACCATTACAGCAGTAACCCTTCAAACCACATACCTTCATATTCTTTTCATCTTTAAGTCTCTTTTCTTTTGTCTCAGTTACAGTGATCGGAGGTCCAGTATCTTCATCTACTTTCTTCCTCTTACTTGGAGCAGCTGCCTGCAATGATCATCAAACACATTACGATATTATCACTAACTTCAGAACACAATGCTGTGTTCTCGTCCACCTGACAATCTCATCTTTTTAAGAGAGAGAATCAGGTTGCTACAGGGAACGCCTCATACATAAGACAGTGCCTCGCAACACAGACATCTGGGAAAACAACAACCCATAAAACATTTGAGGAGGCTCAAGCGTACATACGTAAGGGAACAGGGACGCAAAAGGAATAGCCGACCATAAGGGTTATCTAGGAGAATCAAAGAGGACAAAGGGGGGGGGGGGAATAATGGATAGAAAAGATCACAGGACAAGTCAAGACAGCTGGCAACAATAGGCCGAAACTGGGGAGAAAATAATATGAACACTATATAAAGTGAAAGAATTGCACAAGGGAAAGTTATAGAAACTTATATATCAAGCATTATTTCCAAACCAATCAATGGACAAGACTCCTTTAATCGATGACAGCACAGCATATAAAATTATTTTTAAAGTGTTGAATGTCAATGTACCCTCATACAGGAATAACTAACTATTATAATTTATGCAGTCAATATAGAAAAGATTGTCTGATCCAAAGTTTATCTACAATGTTGCTAAATGTTATAATCACTGGCCTACATTTCTTTTTCATATTTACTGCTCTGAATAAATAAATTTGGAATTTCACAACTGAACAGCTAAAAATGAAAACAAAAATTAACAGCAATGACTGTTCATACACACAGCTGATGATCACAATTAGTCAGTCAACTAGCTCCGTAAAGACACAATACGTCTGAATATTCAATATTCATTCTTCAAATATTCTATAAAAATATAAAATTTTAATAAGCTGAACCAATAGAATGATATATTTTAGAGGTCATCATTGCATTGAAATGACACATCATGTGTGAAAATGTCGTCTTATCACCACAGCCCTTTTTAGGGCAGATTTGGGCGTCAATATTGGGCCCCATTCCCCAAAGAAAAAAGTATATATTTTTCCCTACTTAGAAAGAAAATTTCCCTTCAATAAAATTATTTGAAATTATCGAAAATTATAGCCTTATAAATATCCCAATTTGGTGATTTACAACACGAAATTCCCCTATCAAAATGTCCTACCATATTTCCGCAAAAGCTAAAAAATATGGCTGGACCATGATGGTTGTTTTGTTCGAATTTTGTTTACCCAATATTCGAATACCATAATAGTCATTCGTTGACATAATTACATTAAACAGATGAAATGAAAATTAAGAAGTAGAGATTTTATTCTTACAGCTTTGGCTTTAGTTTTCCCAGGTGCTTTAGTGCCTTTGGTCTCCGGTGGTTCGGCACTAGGAGACTTCTCTTTCTTTGCCACAGGAGGCTCAGGTTCATCATAGTCATTAGATACAGATGCTGGGGCTGCAGCTCTTACCGCTGGTGGGGCTGAGGATGGTGCTTTCTTCTTAGGTTGTTTGGCAGGTAGATTTTCTCTCGCCTTTTCTATAATTTGCATAATCGGATCCTTTGACACAGGCTGAAAGGAATCACAGTATATACTACAAGCATGAGGAAACAAAAGCTACTGGCTCAAAAACGGCCCTTTCAAGCGTCAAATAACGTGGATTTCCGAGAAAAATTCTCTTGCCTGTCATTGTACACTAGATGTCAAATCATTACTTAAGAGCATTTTCATCTATAACTGCTGGTGTATTCAGTATAACTTCTATCCCTGATCACTGATTAAAATCATTGTTTTTTATAAACAGGCAATTGGGGAAGAAATCTTCGAAACCATATATTGCTTGTCTTCAAATTGGATAAGTAGGCAGAACTGTGAGCTTAGTGAACAATTGCAAATAGACAATATAGTGGTCAGAGAAAAGTTCATAGACACGATTAACTTTTGGGATGGCTGCGCAAATGCCTATACATGTGGCATTTTCTTTCCTTTTGTTAATCATTTTCATGTCACAAAAAGACAAATAATATCAACAGTGATTGGTATTTTTTTTAATAACAGCATAATTGATGTGCTATAAGTTAAGAATTTATGTTACTTTTCAAGATGAAAATGACCTGCTCAAATACACCTAGGCTATAGGTATAAGTTGCACATAAAAAAAACTCTTTGAAGCAAACAGTTTGTCAGCAAAACATCAGCCAACTGCATCTTTATTTTCGCTTTAACATAACTCTGACAGTCTCACTGATATATATGTATTAGGACATTAGTGAAGTGTATTAAGCATATACTAACCTTTAGTTTTGAAGTGGCTTTGAACACCGAGTCATATCCAATATGAATCATGAATGGTACCAATGCTTCGCCAGCTTTCTTACGAACTTCAGCATTTCTGTCCTCGAGACATGTCAGGAGGTGGGGTGCACACAATTTCAGCTCATCCT
Source organism: Mactromeris polynyma (assembly GCA_032209605.1). Classification (NCBI taxonomy): domain Eukaryota; kingdom Metazoa; phylum Mollusca; class Bivalvia; order Venerida; family Mactridae; genus Mactromeris; species Mactromeris polynyma. The sequence continues at coordinate 4,737,415 of JASFXZ010000029.1, forward strand.
TGGGTAACTGTTTATGGTCAGGTAGTCTTTCTGTTAACCAAGCCAAAAGCTGAAATACAATACTCATTGTTACAATAGAACCAGGAAGTTAACCTTTATCTCCATACTGATAGTGTGGCGACATCAAATGCGACTTATTCCCAAGTATACTAGTCTACAACAATGACCCTTTACTTGTAAAATGTTTTATGGCAAGAACAAAAGGTCTTTACTTCTAAATTTTGCAATCAATCTGATCTATTAATCAATTAACTAATCAATCAACTAATCAATCAATCAATCAACTAGATATATCCATGGGACATGGATGCCCCACTATGGTCTTTTTGGATTGGAAACCAATTTTTTAAAGCAGAAAAAGGGCCATAACTCCGCTTTTGGACACACAGAAGGATAGGGGTAACATTTTATACCCCTATGCCATTCAAAATGAGATGAAAAATATATTATTGACCAACACTGCATGAAAACAATTCATACAAAGAGCACATAACATAGACTGGAGTATATACACACCTCTTGGCGTAAATTAGGATTTTCTAACTTGAGAGCGTCACTGAAAGCCTCACATTCTACAAGTGGTGTCAGAGTTGTCTGGTCTACCCACGCATTTAATGCACCAACTGCTGCAGCTCTCAATGCAGGCTGAAATAAACATGAAAAACACACAAATATTAAATTCAGTCCAGAATATATTTACAGTGTAAACATTATATCTTTTACTTTAAAACATTTTACATACAAAACAATTAGTTGATGATCACAAATAAAACCAGTTTCATCAGTAAGTCTACACAATAAAATGGCAAGTAACGAGGAAAATCTATTTCCCATTCTTTCTCAATAAATGAATATACAGGCAATATAAGTAAATTAAATTCAAGCAATTGACATGGAAAATGATAACACCTAAACCTTTTTAAGGATAAACACAGGGGTTCCATTTGACCCCAGGTGTTGACCCTTTGACCCCTGTATTTTCCAAAAGGCCACATTTTGACCATTTGGATTCTGGCTGAAGGGTCAATTTTTCTCTACATTATAGGTATTTTAGCTATGTAATAGTAAAATTCCATCAAAGATCATCAAAATCAGCCCTGAGATTCAGCATCTAGTGGAACTTCTGAAACTCCGCCTGTAGTGAGGAAACATGGGGACTAAATGAGCAATTCTCACCTTACTGTCACCCAGACATCCAATAAGAGCAGGACCAATGAGCTTCACATGACCTTTACAATGCGGACCCATGTTAGTTGCTAATGTGACGCATATACCCACAGTCGTAGTAACCTGAAATCAAATGAAATGTTTAATTCATCAATATATTACTCACATTTATAAAGTTCATAATTATTTTTGGTTGTATTTAATCAGATGAGAGTTTGCTAGGTCTTATTCTCCTTTAGCATCGGGCGCTTATTCTGATACCTTCATAATCACCCTCACCTCAGATTCGCCACAGAATATGTAATACGTATCAGTACAATCCTCGATGAAAGAACGAAATACTGACTTCTGCAATATTAATTTATGACATCGTTAGATCGTCAAAATTTCCCTCAACACAAAAGGCCATATAATGTGTACACATTCGATTGGTTCTAACATGGGAAATTACCCGTCTTTTATAAGCTCAGCAGTCACATGATCGTTCCGACCAATGAAATATAGAATCAGGTCTCTGCCAGGAGAAATAGAGAGCAAATCAAGCCTAAGCACCTCCATGTTTTGTGTGTTACAGAACTGTGACAATTTTTTAGCTGTTACAAAGTTTTACAATAAGATGACAATTATCTAACAAAGTTAAAAACATGAATTCAATTATATTTGTCAGACAAGAGCATTGAATTTTAATCATGTGACATTGTATAGAATCCATTATTCATAATCCATTTCTGCATCTTCAGTAATCACCATAATATAATAAGATTATACAGTTAGACTCGTTCATTCGAATTCACTGGGTCCAAAATTTTATTTCTAATAATACATGGTTTCAAATAGCCCATTTCAATTTTGACGTGCCTAAGAAGATTCATCGGGACCTGATATTTAGTCCAGATGATACCAAGTATTCAGATGGAACGTTGTCGAACAAATGAGGTTCAAATGTACATGAAATAAAATTTGACTATAGCGTAAAGAAACACCATCTCACCAGATTTTTGTTGTTATCAGTTAGCCTAGCCTTTATTGCCTCAGGTAGAGATCCAAGGTTGCCTTTGATGAATTTGGCTTCATTCAAGATTGAGATAATGGTTTGTAAACCTTCACCTCGTACTTTCCAGTTCTTGTCAGACAATGATTCCATAAGTTCTTGTGTAAATCTTTCACTGTGTAACACATAGAAAACTAATGGTAAAATCTTGTTGTTGAAATATCCCAAAAAGGGGATCAATGTAATGTATGGTATAAAAATCCACTCAAGCTCAGTACTTCGACCACACCGGGCCTTTATCAAGAGCAAAGAACATAATTTTTCACAATAGCTATATATAATAGGTTTGTATGTCTACTCATCAAATGCAAAACAAGTTTTGATGTCAGTGTGGCCGAAATATTGAGCTTGAGTGGATTTTCATATTAATGGTAAATTGTACAATTGGACAACATATGTTATGCCTAGCAATAAACAATACACTTTCTGAACATCAGTCCTTTTTCCTATAAAGCTACTTGCAAAACTGGAGACATGCCCAATGCAATTTTTTGTCCAAAATCCAGACATTAATCCTCTGAAACAGCTACATTTGTTCTCTATAATGCTGATTTTGCTACATTTTTTCACATTTTTGGGTATCTAAATGTCTCATATGATTGTACCATGTACTGTTCACAAAGATGATGCCCTTAGATAAAGGCTACATTTAATAGTTTTTGTTTCTATATAAATGAAAAGTTCCAATTACTTCCAATCAAGACAATTTACCAAGCTATTTTCTCAAATCTGTCGGTTCCTATATTTTGATTACCAAACTGATGAAAAATCACTCAAGTATAAGAAAATTGACATCAGTTTTGTTATAATTGTTGTCTATAGCAGTCTATAATGCTTATTGTATTTAATATGTACTTATTATTTAATATATTTAAGAAATGCCTTTTCAGCAAAAATTCTTCCTTAGCTAACACTTGAAACGACCCTGAAAAAATGTCACACACATCTATACTTCATTGTGATCACATGTATAAAGTTTCATAAAAAATCCCTTTAAAAAGAGGAAGTAATTTGAGCCACAAATGTTAAGCTATTGACCAAGCCACTACAAGAAGACTCCTATAGTAGCTGGCTTAGTTTGTTGTCACATTTACCCAACATCATTCCTAGGAATTATATCAGCAGCATCGGCATCATCATCATCATCTTTATTCTCTTCCTCCTCTTCCTCATCATCATCAGCAGCTGATTTTAGGCCCCTTATGGGGGCTGGAGGTTTCTGTCCCTTCACCTATAAATACAGTAGGGAAATATATTCATGTACAGAAAACAATTTGTAAATGTAATCCAAACATACCAGCTAGCACTCATCTTTCATGTGTGTAGCATTTTTAAGTCTCATCATCAAGGTTTGAGTGACGCACAGATCAGGTCTGAGAATGCTTATTGACCAAAGAAGAGGAAAACTTCATGAATTAAAGGAACACCATTGTATAAATTAACATTTTAAACATATCTGACCAAATCCGACAACTTTTAATTCTGAATTCTTAGTCCAAAAAAAGAGGAAATCTGCTGAAACAAGGAAGATTCTCCCCCCTGGACAGATGGTGTCTTCTTCAAGGCAGATTTAGTATTGCCAAACTTTGAAGCAATGCCCTAACGACCAGACAGGATACCACACCCACATGGACACCTGTGTGTCATCATCAAGGTTTGAGTGACGCACAGATCAGGGGAGAGAATGCTAATTGGCCCTTTTGTCCAGATATTATTACAGAAATAAGATTCAAAACCCAGAATTTGTTCGCAATATCTTCAGGGAGTTTATTCCATAGACAGCAAACATGAAGGAGACCAAGAGAAACTGTACCCATCAGATTTCTGTAATATACCTTCTCAAATTCAGCATCAATTTGTTGTAACAATGCAGCTTTCTCATCTTCAAAGAACATTCTTAATTGTTGCCCCATATATTGATACAGTACAGCACACAGTCCAATCGCTGCCGTTCTCACAGCCTGCAAAATATAATAACATATATTGAAATAAAATAGAAAAAAACGTTTTTAATTTAAATTACCGTCTGAATAGATTTTAAAACACCAATGAGAGTGAAAGTGAGTCAATTAGATTGACAACTGACTGACCTATGGTAGAAATACAAAAACAGTTAGAAGACATAAATGAACAAGAAAATTCATCATATCATTAGTAACTAGGTAAACTATTCAGGGTTTATTATGGCTATTATGGGAAGACAACCCATAAGCTTCAAATTGGGAATTTTTGTGAGTTAAACTGGGAAAAAATAGCAATTACAGCAAAATATTAGGAATAAAATTAAAGGATATGGTGATTAATTAATGGACAATTAATGTTTATATAAACTGCCTGTTAAAGAAAAGCCTCTAACTCTCAATTTCTGGCTAAATTTAATCTATTCTAATTTTTTTCTTAAGATTTATTGGGAATTTTTACATTCAAATTGGGAAAAATATATACTTTTTTGCATTGGGAACAATAGCCGAATAATGGCTATAAAACCCCTGTTATTGAATTCAGAGTATAGGATAATAAGCAGTAAGTTATAATTATTAACACTAGAAATACTTACAGGATTTGTGTGAGCGAAGGCTTTCTTGATGTTTTCAATGTGAGGCTTCGCTTGTACTCTACAACATAACAAACAATGTTGAGGGGTAAATACACAGCAAGACACAATATCATAGAATAGAACACAAGGCATTTACATTGAAACAGTTATTTTAGCGAGTTCATTAAAATCCTAATAACACATACATATCATAATGTCGTTATTGAAATTTTCTTTGCTCTTTCAAAAATACTATAAACTACGGTCGGACCTCATTCATTCGATTGTATTTCGAAAAATACATGGTTTCAGATAGCTCATTTCCATTCGACATCCCTAAGAAGACACCTGATATATATCTGGAGGATACCACATATTCAGATAGAAGGTTGTCGAATTATTGAGGTCTGACTGTAGGAAGATGTTCAGAGCAAATATAAAATAAGTCCTCGAAGATAAACTACAGTTAGAGAAGTTAATGGACACACCCACAAGACTGCTGTTGTCAGGGGAAACAAGAGCCCATAACCATTTGACCAATGCTTAAAAAACCTGTCACACATACTTCATTGTGACTGTGTGTATGAAGTTTCAATGAAATCCCCTTGAAATAAGGATTTACTTTGAGCCACAATGATTTGCAATTAACCGAGCCATCGCAAGAGGACTCCTATAGCCCCCTAAAAACTTCACATGCAGAGTATAAAAATGCCTTACACAGAACATACTTTTTAGTTCAATAATAAACTAGACATCATATCAAAAATTCAACACATGATAAAAAATTGCAAAAAATGCTAAATTCTCATTTTTTCTTCAATTAAAATACGTTAATATCACGACTTGTAAACAAAAAATGCATGATAATTAACGAAACAAAGAAATATAAAGTTACTCAAAACTTCACAACATACACGTAAATAATTAATAAACAATGGTGAAAAATCTGAAGACAAACAATGGCTATAATTCTATATATAAAATATATTTGACAAACTCTATTGCGCAGTGAAAAGTAGATACACGTTAATAAGTAAGGCTACATTACTTAAAGAAGAAATCTAATAAATTCAACAACAAAACCTAATAAAAAAAGTAAAATAAAAAAACTTCATCTTGGAACTGAATTCTACATTTAATTGCAATAAGAAAGCACATGGCAAATTAATATACAAACACTGAGACTTAATGACTTTATTACAAAAATGTAGGCAGTTTTTCAACTTTTAGTCTCAGATCTACACAGATGTATATATAAATTAATAAAACTTATTCCTAACTGTTTTTGTATGAAAGACGACAAGATTTCAATAAATTTTCAGAAGAATGGTAAAATTTAGATTGAGAGAATCTTTGTCCAACTTGGACAAACAATTCACACAATATTTTGTATCAAAGAAATATCCTTCCACCAAGAACAGACTTTTCACGGCATTACAATGTTTCCAGTAGCAAACAAAGTATATACATGTGCATCTGAAGAAAAACACACAAAGTTACCTTTGTACTTTAGGCGCAGTACTGAAAAAAAGTCCTATTATAAATTCCAAGTTCCAAGACTAATTGTATGTGATAATTCATTTAAGGTTACATGAGCCGAGTTTGAATTGAGAAAAACCAAAACATTCTAAGAGTTAACATGTGCAAGGTACAAAATCTACAAACAAAACAATGAGGCAAACCCCAAAATCTGGAGTTTGAACAAATTGAATTTGTAACAATTCAATAAAGCATTTTTGTATTCAAAAGTAAAACCTCAATTCCATTGGTAGAATGACAGAGTTTAATTCAAGCCACTAGTTTTAAAACACATTTTATTTTAATAAAAGTACAGTCAGGAAGTCGACATTTCATAATTCTGTAATATTGAATAAAACTTCACATGTATCTTAATTTGAACTTGTTTACCTTACATTGATTGAGAAAACAATTTATTGCAAATATATTAATCACCCTTGATCACTGCTGCCTGGATTTCTGACCAGTACTCATAGCTAAGGTTTGAGAAGAGCATGCAAGTTTAGCACACATGGCCAGATTTTAACCCCTAATCAACAGATCAGGGTTCACTCACACAGCCCCTAGACCATTATGACTCCTTGCCATCATCTGTATCATTCACAATAAGTAACATAGACCTTAATTCCATAGGTCAAGTTGTGTTACTCTTGTATATATTGAATAGAATATTCAATTACTGTACAATCAATATTTTCGTGAGGCCAATAATTCATGAACAGAAGTTACCAGGTTATTGTGCAAGATCAAATGTTGGCAAGTTTCTAATTTCTGTTTTGTCATAACATTAAAACAACAATATTTTGGCGAGCATTATTTTCGCGAAAATAAAAATAGCAATAATTAATCACTCTCAAACCATTCTGATTTTACGCTACAGAAATCTATATTAAACCAGCACAGAACTTACTTAAGACCAAACTCCGTAACAGCTTTGGTAAGCCAGTTCAACGCTTCAGACTGGTTCTTCGGATTTTTCTGTCCAAAAGCCATTTTCATTACCTACATACATACATATAACCAGTCAATATTAAAGTTATCAAAACATACATGCAGAAATCATGTAAGTCCATTTCAAGCATGAATGAATATATTGGAATATTTGGCTCTGTACATAATACATAAAACACTATGTTTAAAAGTTTCACCTTTATCTTTCATCATCTTGTTAATGACAATTCAGAACAAAGTCATACATTTTATCATCGAATTTTGAGACCTCAATGCATAAAAACTATGACCATATTCCAAATACAATATTTTTGCTATAAATCAAGGAATTCCTCATTATTTCTCATCAATGTCAATAATTTTAAATAGACAATGCATACACTTGCTTAAATAAAATAATCAAGAGAGTGTTTGCCGTCACCCAACCGACCAGCGAGAAATGCTGCACTTACTGCTCCAACTTGAAAGGGGAGTCGGGCAATGGCAAACAAAGACTTCCTTACATGTGGTCCAGTACCAACATAAAAACACAACATGAAAGTATCACGTACCTCCCCAGAAACGAAGTCCAGAGATGTTGCCTCTGCGATACAACTGAATGCTTCCTGTACAGCTGCACCATTCTTCACATCACCGACCTTCTCTACAAGGTCAGGTAAACAAAACTCTGCAGATACTTTAGTGAACTCGGCATTCTGAGCAAGATGGGAAATTAGCTCAATTCGTAACTTCAGTACCTGAAGAAGCAAAATTTCTATTTTAGCAACTAAAAATAAAATAGATTATGCCTATTTGAAGCTCCTTGGCAAGTTTACCAGCCCCATAAGGGCAAAAACATTGAGAGTCTGTGGGTAACGCGCACAGTATGCCGTGCTGGCCCACACAAATTTTCCAAGAAGTTTGGACTTGTAGGAGCGCAATATAGCCTGTGGCTGAAAGTTGTGACTGTAAAGTGAGACCTGCTGGTGGTCCAGGGCCTGTAGGACGTTGCAAAATGAAGTCCAAATGCCAGAAGCATTACCGAGGCATTATAGAGAGATTTTACTACACAGCATTATTTAGACCTGTGATATCACTCATGTCATAAAAATTGATTTCAGAGAGAGATTGCTCTCCAATTTTGCTAGCAACCAGGTCCCAATTACCCCCTGATTTATATAAGATCACTATGGTCACCACTCTAAAAGATGGAATTCATGACCAGTTGAGAAAAATTCAAGATCTGTTAATACAAACCGTAAACCTCGGTTTTCAATCTTATGTTTGTCTTAATTTATACTTAAACACAATTTTCTCAGTACAAATATATTTATATAATTTGTTGGTCCTAAATGAAGCAGATTTGATGACCTTATAGGAATAATTATGTACACACAAGCAGCATAACAATTTTCAAAGGAAATTCATTCCTAAATCACCAACCTGGAAATTATTGTCTTTGAACCCAGGTTTCTTGGCAACAGTTCTGACACAGACTTGACAAGGTATCAAATCTTTGCTCATTCTGCGAATCATTGTGGTGAAGTTTTCCATTCCAGCCAATCTTTCCTTCCAGTTCGAGTTCTCAAGTTGACCCAACATTTCAGCTCCTACAAGTTCTGTTGCTTTCTCCAAAACAGCATCGTCCTATAATTTATATATAAAACATAAATGCTAAAAAATTTATCAACAGTACAGGAATATTGCTATTTATTCCAAAGCTTAAACGATGTTTTCCTGAAACCACAAACCATTAAAACATTAATTTAAGAAAGAAACAGAAATTAACATATAATTAACAATAATTCCTCAATGATAGCAATTATAATTTTCTCACAGATAGAACTTTTTCAGTCTTTTCCTCCACGGGACCTTTTGATTTCTTTGCCGGTTCCTTCTTACGAGCTCCACCAGATTTAGCCCCTCCCTTTGGTGGCTGGAATTAGAATACAACATTAGTAAAATAAGAAAGGGTGTACGCAAAAGGACCAATGAAAATTTAGGGATATCAATGTACAAATTAGTTGATTATGATATGATGTGGTTGTCTGTGTCAAAATAGCTGTATGTCTGAGAGTTGAGTATCAAGTTAAGTCAGCGTCAAATGTGTATCAAGTATCGCTTTTTGTGTCCCTAATAAGAGCATCACAAGCCAATTCATAGAATACTATACACTGTCTACGCAAATCTACCTTTTCATTGAAATAATTGAGACAAGCTTTCAAAGTTATGCAAACCGCCGTCTGCACCTAAAATGGACGCATCATCCACCTTTTGATCGACAAATACTTGAATATAAACACACTAAAGACAGAACACACAAATTCAGAATATCTATCAATACCAAATCACTTTGTTTGTGTTGACAACATCCCGTATATTTTGGTACTTACCCCACCTGCTTTAGCTGGTGCTGTTTTTGGTCTTGCTGCACCCTGAAATATAATCAACAAACATTATCATATTTGCCATTGAATAATTACCAAGTCATTCATACAGAAATGCTGTAATAATGAAAAACATTTCCTCAAAGCTAGAGTTTGTTTTTTAGAAAAAACGTAATTCTCCGTCTCCAATGGCCATAACTAATGCAACCAAAAAATGCTGACAATATGTACAACTAGGCTTGGTTCCAATAACTGAAGTTTCATTGAAATCCAAACAATAGTTTAGGAGAACAAGTGCAGACAAACTTTGAGACAGACAGACGGCATCAATATGTCTCCCCATTCACTATGTGGGGGGGGGGGGGAGACATAAATAATGAGTTGTCATTCAAATAGCTAATTAAATTTTTCTTACTTGATATGATTTGACTGTCATACTTAACATCAGTTGTATGGCTTACTTTCATTATGAATGCCATTACCAATGCAGTACAATTTTTAAACTAAATTATCTTAAGCAATACTGTTGAATACTGGTGACTTAGATATTATTATCAGTAAAGAAAAACAGAATGCTCAGTTCCCAAATTGCTTGCTACCAGACAGAAAAAAATTTGTGTTGTTTATTGTCAAAATGTCATTTTTTACCGGATTGATTGAATTTTTATCAGACAAGTAAGCGGAAAGACACATTTGGGGAACTCACTAGAATAGAATTGACAAGAAATAACGTACCACTGGCGGGGGAGCTCCAGGACGGGTTACAGGTTTAGGTTTGTCAGAGCCTCCTTTCTGAGCGGCAGGTTTAGCACCACCTGATCGTGGTTCACCTTTGGCATTCAATAACACAGCTTTCTCACAACACTCTTTTATCTGGAAAATGAGAAAACATAAAGAAAATACTTAAGAATAATTAAGTCATTAGTAAGAATTAAGATCAATTAATTAAGAAGTAAAATAAAATCAAGTAGGGGTCTGGCAAGAATAGTCACCGAATTTTCTTAAACTTTCGCCATTTTTTACACACCATCCACTAGCAACCTATCAGGGTTCATATCAATTATATCAGTAGCCATTGCCATGGAAACAGGTTTTTGTCTGAATCTGCCACTTTTCTTCCTTCCTTTTCCTACAAAAATGTGCTTTTCACCATTTTCGGTCACCTTTTCCATGTCACCAACAATATTTTGAATTGTGCACCATAGTCAATTTTTTATAGCTTTTGATTGTTATAATCAGTTTCCTAAAACGTCCATAGAACAATAATCTTTAGTGAAGGACTCCTTCAACACCATGCCAGTCATCTAACAGATACCTCCCACTAACGTGATCCAATATTTGACAACAATATCAAACAAAATAATAGATGCATAATTACAAATGGGTTCAAATCTAATCTCCTCATCTGAAGAGGACAAATAATACAGGTGATATTTAAATTTAAGCTCTACTAAAATTGAAAGCGATCTGAAAATGTGTTGAGTATTTGTTATGAAATTAAAATTGTTTATCAACTCATGCACAGACTCAATGATCTCTTCTTATAGGTGAGAGAAACCAAGTAATATATGCAACTGTAATATAGAACCATGAAATCTTACTTTTTGCATTTTCAAAGCATCAACATCAGCCATGTAGGCCATTATATTCTTCTCTGAAACAACTTTCATAGCTGTACCAAGGGCCATAAACGAGGCCTCTCTCACTTCAGGTGAAGTATCATTCACAGTCTGAAATAGTGCAAAAACATGTAAAGCACAATAAATGATGATGAAGTAACACCAGAATCTTTATCAAATTTCTAACGTATATTTGAGCAATGTTTGGACAAAAATGCCAGCAACAATTTTTTTATATAAAATCCATCAAAAGTGGAGAGTGAATTACAGGTTTTTATATTTTTTTTTCAGAAAAAAGGTTTTAAAAGATATTCCAACAATTAAGGGTTATTACAGGTTTTAAAGATTTCACCAGGATGAATTAAATGTTTACCTTCAACAAACTGGCACAGAACGTCTTCAACTGTTTCTTCGGAAGAGTAGACAATACCTGACGAGAAAAACATCGAGCAAGAAAACTTGCACATTCGGCTTTAATATTTGGATTCTTGTTCTCCAGAGCTGCTATCACATCTTCCGTGATAGGATCCAGACTTGTCTGTAGATGGAAAAATATCGATTATAACAAATACACCCTGCATCCAATTCACAAAATTTACTCTCATTCGACTCATAGTGGAAATTTGAGCATGGAAAATGTCAAATTAGTATGATTATGAAGATTTCCCCGAATCCCTGGAAAATTCTCATACCTGTTTGAAGCAAGACCACACATTGCCCTATACAAATAAAGGCTGGATTATTATAACTTTAACACATAAAATACTTAACCACTGATTGTCGAAATGACACTGTTTAAAAATAAACACTTATATAAACCTGATGAAAGTTTGTGAAAGTATAACATGTAAAATACGTACCGACAGATACGCAGCATCGATAGCTTCTCTAAGGGCTGTAACAACCATCAACTTTTTCTCCTTAAACTTTTCAAGATAAACTTGAATACACTGAAGATAAAGTAATCATCTTGTAAGACATACATTGTTACAACTTGATAAAACTCTCTCAAATATCCAGAGATTCCATTCTAATAAATTTCATAAAAACTTGTTTAATTATTTTGGGATTTTTTTCAACAAAGGACTAAAATATATGAAAATACAAGTGCAGGGAATTTCCTGTTGCAGAAACCTTGAGTCCCTAACTCCCTTTTCTTTCTAGGGACATTTTCCACTTACTGTGCATCCCTGTGACCCCTAAAATAAACCTTTGTCAAGTATAAACTGCATATCCCTCCAAATTTGTCAAACACGAGGGTCCAAGACCCCCCCAGCTGAAAAATCCTAGGGAAAACCCTGCATGTGAAATATTGTTTGAGGAAAAACATGAAATCAGTGAAACACTAACCATTATTTTACTAATTCTGCAGGTTTATCGCCAGTATTTCAATATTACAGGTGTCAGTTGATTCAACTATTTTTTTCACATGTAAGATTTTCATCATCACTTCCTTTACTAAACATTTAGAAAATAGTAAAATACTTACACTTGGTGCGTATGTACTGAACTTTTTTCTTAACCCAGTAGCCAAGCCAGCCAGACATTTGGCTGCCAGAGCAACCAGCATAACGTTATTATCCTTGGCAACCACCTGGAAACAAAACAATTTTTTAATATCTTTTTATAGACAAAATACATTTCCAATAAAAGCATGGGTTTTATAAATTAGGATAACACGATTAACAGGGATTCCAAGTGTCTCAAGTGTCATTTTGATAATTTTTGACAAGATTGTATCATTTTATAGCCAAATTACCTATAATTTAGAGAAAAGTTGACCCTTCAGCCAGAATCCGTAGTGTCAAAATGTGGCTTTTTGGAAATGCCAGGGGTCAAAAAGTCAACTCCAGGGTCAAACGGAATCCCTGATGATACATCTAGAATAACAATGGAATAGTTTGATACTAAGTACAACAATAAAGTTTAAATACCTTCGATAATACTTTAGCAAGTACACCATAATCACCAGGTTCTATTTTTGGACTTGCACACAATTTCTGTACAGGCTCCAATACTTCTCTTCTTTCCTGCCATTTCTTGGCTTCCTGAAAGTTAAAAAATCAATTCCCTTAGAACTGACTTAATCAACAACGTGTTTGCATGTATATGATGTACCTTTTTTTATATTTCGCACGAGTCCCACAAATCCGAAATACAATCATATTTTCAATGTTGCCTTGTTGTCTTGCAGCCGACAAATTGAAGATGACTTTCTGAATTCTAACATAGCTAGTTGTGGTTACCTTTATTAAAACTTTATTCATATCATAAATGAACATTTCAGCAAGATTTAAGCTGTTTTTTTGTTTATTTAACAATGTTTTATTCCTACAGACAGCCTGTATGATGTCATGCAGAATACATGAGGCATCTTGTACAGGGTGGTAAAAGTCCAAATGGAAGTAATTTTCATACTCAATTTGACAAAAAAATTTATCAACATAAAACTTTACAATTACACTAAAACAAATTCTAGTCCTGGCTTCCACCACACAACATTTGAAGTAAAGACAATAGGAAAAACACTGCAATGACACTTTCTGAGTTCATCACTAAGATTATTCAAAGACTACTTGGATGTTAAACGTACCACTTTATCAAAGAAGTCTTTAGGCAGAGCAGCAAGAACATTCACAGCTTCCAGAAGTTCATACGGATCAACATCTTCTGCACCATCAGCTGAAGTATAACATGAAATCTCTTCAATAACAACAATTATATATGGACAGAGAAAGGTATATCAAAGTATTATCAGTTACCACAGAAGACCCAGGCAAAGAAATCAACATATTAAGACTTAATATTAACAAAATGAGTCATCATATATTTAAACTTTTCCTGAGAATAAAAGACTATACCTTCGTCCTCTTCTTCCTCTTCTCCTGCTTCAGCCATGGCGGCTTTCTCCTCCATCTTTGCTTTAAGATCTTGTTGCGATCTCAGATATCTCTGCTGCTGTGGTTTACCGCTCGGCAATTTCTCAAACTCTGCTTCCAGTTCAGCAACCTGCAATATGTTTAATAAGCAATCAGAGATACGATATGGAAGAGGACTATAGCACCTTAAAGTTTTGTCTGTTTTAATTGGGTTTAACGCCACAGTTCAACAATTTTTCAGTTACATACAGCAGTCAGTTGACCCAACCAGTTTTTGTGGAAATTTGATTTACAACCAGTACTCACTTGTCCTTCAGCAAGCAGTTAACAAACTTCCCCCATACGATGGGAGGACAAATGACCGTAACCAAATATCACAGAAGAACATGACCTGACGAGACAGGGAATCAAACCAAGACCATCCAGAGAACAGCCTAGGGTTCTTACCACTGAGCAAGCTGGACAGTTTTATGGCATCTTGAATTTGCCCATTTGAATGGAATTAACATATTCAACAGAAGAACTGAACTTATTTGGTGGAATTATCAAGGGTTTGGTGTTTTATTAGGGGTATCACTAATGCTTGAAGTAGAAGGCAATTAGAAGTATGTGGGAGTCTGGGGGGGGGGGCATTCATACAAGAAAAGTAGCCAGGTGATGATGCTAAATTTACTCAGTATCGTTACTGGCTCCCGGCTCTTATCAGACAACCCTGTCTTATTTGATTTGGATAGACAAAAGCAAACAACATACAATCTAAAATCAATAGTGCAAGTTTAATAGAAAATCTATTCAGATTTATACATATTGGTTCTCTAACTTAAGCTTCTGATGAAAAAAAACACTATAAATTCTTATCAACACAATAAATTCTTATCAACACCAGACAATGTGGAAACAAACAAATAATGACAGGAAAAATATTCATTAAAGACCAATCCTTTATAAACCTATTATATCAATCAATGTAGACAATAAAGACTTAAAAGTTATTCCCTTGGCAACAGACAGCAATTAATATGACCCTATTATGTCACTGTGATTTATAGCAGTCTGATTTTGCGACTTGTTATTGAATCTTATTTTGTTCATTCCGCTGAAAAAATCTTCAGCAATTTTTTTCAGTTTTTGGGGAAGTATGGTGGGTTCTTTTGATAGGGAATATTTGCATCATGAATCACTAAATTTGGGTATTTATATGGCTAAAACTTTAAATAATTTTACAGAAGGGGAATTTTCTTTCTAAGTTAGGGACAAATATATACTTTTTTCTTTGGGGAATGGGGCCTAATACCGACCCCAAATTAGCCATAAAAAAGGGTCTGATTTTGAACAGCCAAATAGATCATATCAGAATAAAAAGATGTAAGTTATAAGTATTATACTACAACAATATGGAAACTACATTCCCTAAAAGAAACATCAAGTGTAAATGGAACATGAAAACATTTATTTTTCGACCGCTACCTGCAATGGTTTGAAATCCACTAATTTCGGTTTTATCGCAGCACCAACCCATCTGTACATCTCAACCACTAGCATCTTGGTTTCATCGCGTACATTCTTATCTCTGTCTTCTAGAAGCTTAGGCAGAAATTTTACCATGGGTTTTATCTGAATGATTTTGTTTCCAAAGTTCCTGTCAAAAATAAAACAGTGCAGTGGAAAGACTAGAACAGGATTTTAAACAATACACTTTTAACGAAGGGACATTGTCCAATAGCTTTAAGAAAAATTAAAACAGAAATACTGATCTAAAGTGGCCACTGTTTTACAACTTGAGTAAAGCTAAAATGGTAGGACCAGTCTACGAGTATGATCAGTGCATAACCCAATATTTAACTATTCTAAAAAGGCAATAAAACATTCACTTATATAACACCACAAAACTACAGAAATGATGTGACCGACGTACATCCTGGTACTGTAATGGTGAAAAGCAGAGCAATTTATGCTATAGAGAGACTCTCTCATAAAAACAAATTATATTTCAAATAGTGAGCACTGGTATGTAACCAAATAGCCACAGGCAATTAAACACCACCTTGTCAACTAAAATTTTCAAAAATTGTCCAATTTTTAAATATAAGAGAGAGTATTTATAAGAAGCTACCTGGAATGCCACATGCATAGGACAGTGCCTCCACACACAGTAGATAAAGAAAAGAGTGGGTTACTAATGTTACTAATGCACCCAATTGCACAGATGTGCATATTTAGGGCCATATATGCCTCACAGACCTCTGGGAAAACAACAATCCATAAAACATAAGGCACTTGAGGAGTTTATAATAAAACTGCATAATTAGAAAATTAAATACTTGCTTTCAAATCAGACAGCAACCTTTTGAAAATTAGCTCCAGTCTAGCAGTGCACATCATTATTTGTAAATGAATGTCTTACTACAAATAAACTGTCAATTTACCATAAAGCCTCTCTCAGAACTTGTATACTAGCAATTACAACTTTCGGATTCTTATTGGTCCAACCTTCCAGCACATCTTCAATGACAACATCTTGTTTTTCAGCCTCCACATACAACATAATAATCTCCTTCCCGTTCTCCTTTGTCTTCTGTTTTGATGCACTCAGACATTTTGCTACGATTCCTGTAATCACCTCGTGGGCAAGCCTGGAAAGATTCGAACATTGGCACTGCTTTCACAAATTCCCATTTAATTGTAAAATGACAACAAGGATTGCCTGAAGAAACCCTCTATATGAAACCATTCTCATTGAGTTGCAAATGAAAAAAGAAATTTATTCAAGCAATCCTTCGTTATCTTTTCAGATATTCTAACATCATTACTTTTACCAAATAAATACAACCAGGCCTTTTTCTGACCATTTTGGGAAAAAGACCCTAGATAAATTGGAAAGATTTGCGTCATAAAATTTGCCAATTTAGGAAAACTTTAATGGCTTAAACTCCAATTTTGAGAATTTTCATACAGGCTTTTCATATCTAAATTTTATATAAACAAGCATTCTAATATACATTTCTAATATCAACTGTCAAAAAGACACAAAATATCCACAAACATTTATGACACAATTGACAATAATAGAGTAATTCAAAGAGCTTCAATATATACCAGGTCGCTCCAGTAGATGACTATCATAGGTGCTTCAGAATGGGAATTATTTTTAGCTTTGGAAATGGGTATTGTCTAACCCATGGGAACTATAGCAAAAGGTCTGACAACAACGCTGCTAGCTTAAATGTGTTAGTCACTTTAAGTGTCATGCCACTTACCACAATGCATAAAAAATAATAAGGTCCATTATGTGTGAAATTATCTACATAACTGGAAATTCAAGAATAGTTTGAAGATTTTACAGAGGTTCCATTTGACACCGGAGTTGACCCTTTGAATTTCATAAAAGCCACATAATGACGCTAAGAATTCTGGTTGAAGTGTCAATTTTTCTCGAAATAATAGGTATTTTGGCCATAAAACAGTAAAATCAAGTAAAAAATTATCAAAATGACCCTTTAGATTCAGCCCCTAGTGGAACCCCTAAATTTACCCCACAACTTCCAGGAGCACTGAGATAACAATGTATCTTGGGTACTTATATGTATATTTACTCCCCTATTTACTCACTTGGTGGCCACAGCAGCGTTCTGAACAAAAACAATCACAGCTTCCAACGCTTTCTCCTGAGCGACAGCGTTACTGTCAGTCACAAACTTTTTTATCAACGGAGCAAATTTAGAGAAATCAGGACTTTTCTCATCATCAATCGACCGGAACAACTTGATTGCTTCCTCATACCCAGCAAATCTGGCTTTCCATACCTGCAAATCATTTATGCAAAATTAAAGACAGTTCTGTCAAGACCAGTTATTGGTCACCTTTATTAATGTCAATTGTTCACTGATGATAAACTGCTCAGGTTGTCCTATCTTAATAGCAAATATGTAATCAGCATTTTTGTGGATGCCATTTAATCAGTCATCTATAACAAACATGTATTTTTGTTACTCTCACCAAACAGGTAGTCTGTCATGTCTAAGACTCTAATACTTGGGTTTCAGCCAGTTTCTCTCAAGCAAAATAAGGAATCATACGACTGCAAAACAACTCAAGTACCAAGATTAAAAGGCAAAACTCGCGATCAGTTGATGAGTTGGGTATAATACAACATTGTAATGGTATAAGTGCAATCTTATATGTACAAACAGATCATCCTGATGTGTTTTAATCCATTCAAATAATCCTATAGATTTTATAACACAATCTGTAACTAGTTTCTTTCCCAGCAAAACTGCAAATTCTAACAGGAAACATTCGCATAAATGCTTATTATTGCACATGGAAATTTTAGCAATGAATGACAGATCTATAGACTAAACACCATGATTTGACTCCTATATATCCAGTCACAAAAACTGTTACAAACTCACTGATGCTCAAGTCAAAAATTTGTCAGACAAATTCGATGACAGTAGATTGCTGACTGTGATACCGAAAGTTATGAAATGTGATTGAATTTTTTTCATCGCTTCATTCCTTTTTTCGCTCACTTTCTTTGCCTCAATTCATATTTTGATTACTTTTTCAGTGGTAACTTGATTGTCTGTTGTATTAAAAACATCCAATCAAATTTAATGAGCAATACTGAATCTGATGCACTAAAAAAAGTAAAAAATCTTATCATTTTTGTGTAGAAGTTGTGGGCAAGTTGAGCTCAAAATGGTTTAGTTAACATGTAGCCTGCAGGCCTCGAAAATTCCACTCAGAATTTTAATCATACTCGTCCGCCTGGGCATGTAACAAATTACTAACATTATCCAGATCCAAATATCAACCCATTTTATTTTTCAAAATGCAGATTGCGAAATACATTCAAATTAAAATCACGACTAACCGGAATACTACCTGAATATGCGTAAAAAAATATGTAAAGGCAATACTAAACCTGTAAATTAATCCATTATTGAGGTGTTGTATTATATGATATTGTCAAAATAACTGATTAAAGCAGCTAAATAATATTGTGCGAGTGTATAAGTAATGGTTGATATAAATTAATAGTACAGCTCGTGCGTAATGTCGTAATGAAAATTTCCTATACATTATCTAATAAGACATGGTTAATGTCTTCTTTGAATACGCGTAGTTGCCTCATGCATAAAATTCCAGAATTTTCTTATCACACACGCGAGAAAATAAAAGGCAAAACACAGATGCACACATTTACACACATCCATATTTAAGATCTTTCAGTCTATAAATAAATATTCATCACAGTAACACGTATCCGCGCGTGGCGTGACGCCATGATTGCAGTAATGACGCAGTATTGAAAGCTATTAACTGGAATATTACTCAGATTCATTTGAAGTGCATATTTAAAACAGATGAACAGTAATAAGGATATATACAAAACTAAGTACGTGTTTACACAAATGGATTGTCACATTCAAAACATAAGTTTTGAACCCAGAGTTCAATTATTCGATGTTGCTTGGTATTTTCATTCTCTCTGAGTGAAAATAAAGAAGCTTATAAACATGGCGATCTTTCAAGCGTGCGATTCGGCACAAACATTACATCTCGCATATTTCTTCTCGGGGCTTCAAAAATATAAAATCTTGCTGATCACAAACAACGTTACTTATGTAGGTGACTGGTTGCTTAGGAACGACGTTACATGAGCTTGATTCATGTACAAAATATGATGGTTAAGTTAAATTTAGACTCGCGCTCAATCGGAAACGCTGAGTATTTTGTGTTTATTGTCATTATGCGCCCTTGTTGACTTGCTATAAACAATGTATTGTTTTATGCAATAAACATATTGAATTGAATTTGCCTGGTCGAATTTATCACACCTTATTGTTTACTCAATTGTTATAATGATTAATGCTGAATGCAACCGTAAATTACGCGGATGTGAAATGAGCAAAGTCACCAATGGGGTTATAAGGTGTAAGCAGTAGTTTAATTGATTATTTAAATATTGATCTACAATATCCCAAATTATTTTGACAATATCGTATTTAGGGGTTTATTATGGCCTTAACGTATTGATTTCCTATATAAAATATTTAATGTACGGGTATTCCAGTATTTCGATCAGTAGTATTCAGGTATTTTGGTTAGTCGTGTATCCGGTTAAAATGTAGGGCAAGTAAATTTTGTGCAGGGCGAGTAGATTTTCAAGATTTTTTTTCGAGGCCTAGCCTGGTGACAACATCAACAAGATGATCTTGGACACTGAATACAACAAGTACCTTGTGCTGCACTTTCTCATCTGTTGGCAACTTCTGCCATTCGCTATCATCCCCCATCTTTAAATCAATTCACTGAAATATAACATAACAATGGTCATAGTGAACTAACAAGTGTGTTATGGTATTAGATAATTAGTTACCCAACAGTGATGCCTTAAGCGTTTATTAGAAGCCCTGGGCTCCCTTGGATGTTAGCGGACATGATAAAACAAGATTAGCACTCGTCATAAACTAATCCATGCCGTGGTATAAACAGGTCTGTCTTGCCACATTTCGTTTAAATCATTTAATATTTATATATCACATTCTCATATATTGTTGTGAAGTTCAACGTAAAACCTCACAATTATGGTAGAACACATTGTAGTTCTGCCGTCTGCAACATAAACAGGGACCCTATCATAGGGTCTCACATTTTTCTGATTGGTCACTACCACATTGTTGCCAATGGTTCTATTCTTTAATGTAACAGGGGTGTCACTAATTTTTAAATTAGCAGGGACATCATCAAAAGAAGGTCCAGTTTCAAATGGATCTCGACGAACCAGAAAACATGTGACTTGCTTCTTGTGTTTATAAGTTACTGAACGACAAAACTACCAGGTCCACTGTCATGCATCAGTGGTAAATATGCCTCCTGAATAACAAACGTCCCCCGTCTGCGAAAGCACACAAGGTTTAGACTTGTAACCTCCCCATTGATTTGACCGACATGAGATGAAGGGATACTACTAACTCAGATACTACCACTTCCTCATGGTTAAACACTGTACGTCTGTAGACAATTAAGTATCATGTGATTGAAGGACTTCCAACTGGACACCAGACACGAACAAATCAAAGTTTGCGAGATATGAACACATGACTACATCAAGAATGACGTCATGTAAGCTTTTAGTTTATGTTTAAATGATAGCCAACATTAATCGATGCAGCTGTCAGAAAAGAAAACGTCAACTTGACAGACAGCAATAATAACTGTCTGAATGAAATGTAACATTATCTTCACTATTACGATTAGTAGGAATTGACTATGTACAAAAGTATAAGAGTTTACTCAAATGTCAGCACACACTAAAAAAAAATCCGTAGCATTCATTGAAATCAAGAAATTTCAATACCCCACCCACTACGTAATGTAAGGCGCACTTGGTCAGGTTGTGGTTATGATGCATGATGTTCGTGTCAAACAAACTAAACAAACCTGATGTTGAAGAAATATGAAACAGAATAATCAAACGTCACAAACTATTCCAATAACATAGTGAAAATAACAGTATTTTCATTAGCATTTGGCATTCGGAATTATTCATCCGACTTTTTTCAAACCGATTTTGTAACAATGAATTTCATTGGTTAATTTTGATTTAGCGCCACAAGAATGTTAAGAAAGACAAATCATGCTAAATTGAGTTGTTTCCCTTTGACCAGGAAAGAAAATAAAACTGAATTACTTCCCTTAAATCATTTTATCTTTAGATAATCCAATGAAGCCATTAAGTAATTTAGAATTGGTAATCAAGAACTGAACTTCGAATTAACTTACATCACAGTAATATCCACTTAAATGGACATATACAATCCAACAATTATATCATGATGGAATTTAATTCCAGCACAAGAGTCAATTTGGACTTCTCTGTACACCAAACACTGTTATCATGAAAGTGACTCACCAGGCACAACATAGCTCTACCTTACATGCGTCGCTACATACCTGCCAGCTGTTGCGCATCTTATCTGAAACAAATATTTCTGCAGGATACAGAGACTGCCAGTAAGAAAATGTTTATGTTGTTTCTGCATACTTCATTATGTATGTGAACTTATTAGATTGATGTTGAAGATATATTTCTGACCCCTAAACTCCTAATTGTAACCCAGGTATAGGAAAGAAGCTTGGGCTTACATTATTTTGTAAGGAAGGAAAATTGCATTTATGAGACAAATAATTAAATCACATAATTTATGATTTAGATACATTTCATTAGCAGACGTCCGACTTTTTGGTGTTGAAACATTAAATTTTTAAGGAATACACTTGTCCTGGACAAGTGATCACATTAAGTTTGACTTGTCCAAAACGGGAGGGCTAGTTTTCTAAGAAAATTTGTTGACAATTTGAATTGTCATCAATTTCAAAGCATTGGTAACGCATGATTTTCGTTCGTTTTTTAGAAATACTTTGTCTATTAGGTAATTATATAATAAAATTGAATTTCCATATGTATATACATTGTATTTTACAATAACTGATTACAAAGGTAGCCATACAGTTCCTTGTATTTTGTGTCTCCAACAAATGTGGTAAAATATTTCTTACCAGAATTTAATGTGCATAGATTGTTTACGCCTTAATTTGTCAACAAATGAATGTGTCACGGGAGTCATGCACGATATTTCTTTTTGTTTTTTGCTTCAGATCCGCCCTTCTTAACTTTTCAAATTATGACATTAATTAATGCCAATCATATCCGAAGAATCAATGAACTAAGCACTGTAATTGATTAACATGACTGCTGTTGGGCGGAACATCAAACAGCATTGTTTGACACACCATGGAATCCAGATTAACAGTTGACGAGGTGTGGATAAACTACTCAAGTTTCTTTGCCACTTGTCCAAATTTAATTAGCTTTTAAAAAACAGACTAACTTCAACTCAACTGTTGATAGCCCAAATCAGCAATTAAGACTTTTCCAGGATATTGGGCAAGTGAATTTCTAAATCCTTGACCTGTGAACATTACATTATTTACAAAATGATATTTTTACACAGCATTAATATCAGACCCGTAGCTACACTGAGGGAAACAGACGCTTGTCTCTGTCGAATAGTTCCAAAAATAGCACTAGAACTTGCAACAGTTTTGCCACCAACAGCCATGTGAGCACCATTTGTATCCATTTGTTTGTAGCTCTAGCTAAGTTAGGGTCCCACTATTGCTGACATCAAATTATAGATTGGTGTCAGAAAATTGTCAGCATTCTTTATTGCAGTTTGCACACAGCTGTTGTTGCCGAGCACAGAACCACTTTTAACACTGGTTAGAAATTTAGAATCCAAGAGTGCAACAGTCTTTTTTCTTTGCCTTTTCACAAGCTTATGTCCCATAAGACATTTTGTATATATTCTTGAGAAAAGTGTAAATAATAACAAACACAAGACAATGATTGATACTTTTATATTTTTTCAATCATTCCATCCACTAATAGATATAATAAAACACCAATATGACACACAATGAATTTTCATTCACAAATAAGCTGTTATCCAAGGAAAATGTGCTTCTCTACATAGAGACTATTGGTAGGTTGTCGTTATAACTGCCAGATTAAGAAATTCAGGAGAATTTCTATTTTTTAACATGATTAAATGATATTCTGTAGCTCTATAAATACCAAGCAAGAGTAAAGTAACCCAAGTCTCAACAATTCAACACAAATTTCAAGTCAAGGTGGCTGCCATTTGTCTACAAGAGGGATAACTCTTGTTAGTTATATAATAATACTATAAATAGATCATTGTGAATAACGAAAAATAATCATTTATATGAAGTAAAATGTGGTGAGACATAAAACAAATCTAAAATACATTATAAGCGTTAAGTTTATTCCAAGGGACAGAACTCTGAATATAAATTCAATTTAAGTTGTCTCCCTTGTTTAATAAATAATAAGACCGAACTTTCTTAACAAGAAAAATATTACGCATTTTAGGAATTAATGAAAATAACAATTTGGCAATAAATGGTAAAAATACATTAAGTAGGTCAAACTTAACACAGAAATTGGATGCGAGTAAAACCAATACTGGATGTAATAGAATTTGTAATAAATAGCAAACTTAACGAAAATAAGTAATTGCTGAAAATGAACTTCTTAGAATATTTTCTTTTGAACATAAATACATTTGATATCATTTTCATGGAAGGAAAACAATTAACTCTCTTAATTGAAGTTAAAAAAAACACACTTGAGTAGTAGTGACAATGCATTATGTTACATTATATAAGTGTATAACATCAACACAACACTACATGTGTATAGCATAACGAAATATGCTGCTAAATATCAAAATAGTCATCAACACACACAACCAATCAAAAATGATGATACAATTAATTATACAGTGAACATCTGAAGGGTGGGAGCCCTTTCTTGAGCATCCACCCGACTTCAACAAGAGTCCCATTTATCCTGTAGTAAGAATTTACCACAATTGAAGTAAGAGATTGGTTTCCCATCTCTGTTTTGTGTGATCCTTTGTACAAAATATAGTTAACATGGAATAGTGTATCATGCTTATGTTATTTTATACAATGTGTCACAGGTTCCATTTCACCCTTGAGTTGACCCTTTGACCCCTGAAAATTCCAAAAATCAAATTTAGAGAAAAATTGACCCTTCATCCAGAATCCTGGGGTCAGAAGAGTTGATTTTTGGAATTTTCAGGGGTCAAAGGGTGCAGATATAAATGTATCTAAATCTACCACCAATTCAACCTCTCTTAAACAGAAACCTCTCAACAACAGCCAAGATGTCCTTCCTCCAAAGGGTGTTACTCTGGAGAGGTCGCTCTGTATTTAAAAAAATATTACATATATGTAACCCACAATTTTGTTCTACGTCATGGTACATGAAATTAACAATATGGACAAGTGTTACATTGCTGCACCAACAAGAATGAATAATAAAATAAAACACTCAACAATTGCATACATATATTTACCGGGTTAATAATTTGATAACATGTAGAGGATATATTGCTGGGAATGCTGCCTTGATACTGTAAGCTGGACACAAAACAGACAAACTAAGTTCATTAATGTTTAAAAAAACAGTTATGATTAAAATAAATTCTTATGTCAATGAAAAATGCATTTAATCAGCAGCTGAATCACAAAGGAAAGGTTTAAATATCATAAATTATGCAAATGAGGTACTGTTTAGGTCACAAACCACTAAATAAGGCAAAAACATAAAGTGTGCAAAAAATACATTAATACATAATATCAATTTAGTTGCTAAGTAAAGCGTCTTCTTATATTAGGTAAATATATTATACAGCAGCATGATCTTAGAATCAAAATATAAAGACAGAAATAATTTCCTGGTAAGAAGGTATGTCAACAAACTTGGACCTCATAATTCCGATATATCACGTAATACACAACAAATTGGTCAACACTATATATTACAGGTAATGATAATAAATCAGTTTAGTACATGTACATGACAAAAGTGATTGCCAATGTTAGCAACACAAACAAACACAGATTTTGCACCATACTGTAGAAATGTGTATTAGTCAATAGAGCACTTGTTTCCAATAAATCAGCAGCTTCAGCGCCTATGTCACACTTTAACAATCAAACCTGAACAAGAAGTTCGTACTGATTATAATAATAAAAATAACAAGAGATGGCACTAGAATGTGACGAATGTCCCAGAGCTGGAGGGTTCTACCCTTTGAAAGTACACCCCCCCCTGATTCTAACGAGCGACACACCTTCTCCTTCAGCTTCACTTATGTGCAAGGTTTCAAACAATTACCTCAACTCACTTAAAAGTAACAGCTCCGTCATGAAGTGTGACTTTGACACACAAACCCATTTAGACCGACAGAGTGATTACAATTTGCCTCCACCAGACAACTTACAGTAACTGAAATAATTACAGAAGTTAAATGTTGTTTCTTTTGATATAATTCAATTCTAATCAGTAATTTAGGTATATCCAGCTTTAAACAAATACAGCTGTTCCTAGGTTTAAAAAAATACAATACTACATGTATTTTGAGAGAGTTCTTAATTCTAAACGATGTTAAGACACTGGTGTATTACTGGTACATATATTATTGCATACTCCTCAAAAAAAATACAAGTATCATTGAAACACAAACATCTCACTAAAGTCAGAGATATGGTTTTAGACAATCTATCAGATATGTCAAATGTACTTCGGACAATGTGGCAGAGGTAAAAATGTATACTTCTTAAAAATGTAATTCTTACTTTAAGATAATTTACATAACATTGAGCAAATAAAACAACTAGATGGCGACGTATCTACAAGAAAACATAGCAGGTTGATGAAATGATATTTGTTGAATCTCAGATTTTACCCGAAGAGGCAAGTTTATTCTCTACAGTAAATGTATATGGTTAAATCCCTTTTTGGGATATTTCAACAACAAGTAAATGTATATATTTGAAAATAAAAACAGTATGTTTTATAAGAAAAAGCAATTTGTTATTCTTAGATGTAGGGTAATCAGAGTTTATTGTCTAACATGACAGATTTCGAAACTAGTCCAAAATACACTTAGTTCCAAACTTTTGGCAACATTGTAAAACATACATTGAATAATTTTATCAAATTTAATACACAGTTAAGTTAATACCAGCAAACATTCACTTCTGGTAGTATTATATATATTTTAGTTTGTTTCAGAAATAATTCCTGTTTAATTATAATGTCTAACTAAAATTCAAAACTGATATCCCCTCCTGGACAATTGCAGAGTAAATATTGCTAGTTTCAACATTGAAAGTAAAGCAAATGGTTTTAAAGAAAGAAAAAGAAAACAATTCCAAAATGTTACAAATATAACACAAAGTCATGTGACCTAAATATTATCCAATCATTAACTTCCATTCATTAACAGTTTGCCAGCGCTGTCCATCTCCAAGGAAACGGGTGGCTGAAAACTTTTACCAGATACCAAACCTTCCAGATCCTAAAAAGGAAATTGACAAATATAATATTATACAGCACCTGTATTGCTAAGTACCATATAAATGAAAATCATTAAGACCAAATTTAATCAATTATACAAAATTTATCACACTGTAATCATAAAGACTATGGTATTATTCAATTTATGTCTTCAAATTAATACAAATAACTTTGGCCTACACATGTCTGATTCCTACTGAATGACCCTAACATTTTACATCAACAATCGGGATTTTTAAGTCTAAAAAGTCAAAGTTGAATAAAGTCATCTGCGCCCCAATACTATTAAGAATACAAAAATATATGCCCAAAAGCACCAACTCAGTCACTAACTCAACGTTTTTCAGTATGTTCCTAATTAGGAGCAGATATCAATTTTTAGGTCTTTGTCCAAAGCAAATTATCTGATTAATTTTCTCTCTCTTGAGCAATAAAGAGGGATACATCAAAACATTCGAAGAGGAATAACTCTCTACAATAAATGTAGAGGAGTTGGCATCATTCATGACCATTCCTTCCTCCATACAATCAAGAGTAGCAGAAGATTTTAAGCCATTTGATACCATCCTTACCTCCCTTGAACAGAAATATCAATTCACACTTACCTCCCCTGCATATGATACCAGTGGCGACACCTCACAAACAATCTCATTAAATTCTTCACAAGTTCTTTGACTGAAAGTAAGATATGATGACAAAATAATAAATCAGTACAAACCACAGATACAAAACTTCTGGGTACTTTTTTGAATAATCAGAAGCAAGTTTAACCACAAACCAGCCACTTCATAACGTACTTATCTTTAAAACGTGTCAAAATTACGACTAATTTACATCATTCTGATCATAATTACCACACAAACAGCTAGACAGTCTGATTCAGTAAATCTTGCTTAAGAGATTGTCAAGCGAAACAAAAATACATGCTTTAAACATATTTGAAATGCAGATGTAAAATAGCACACCACATAATTCATGCATCATGCATCACAGAGTGCTTTTCATACCAGTTTTTACATGATATGCACAACAATATATATTTTAAATTTAATCTGGTAACAATTGATAGTTCCCACATCTACAATATTTACCTCCCTTGTTCTTAATCATCAGCCAGTTTGATAGGCAAAACTGATAAGCCCTTATAGGAGTAATTTCCCAATATGTGATCATTGAGAATTTGCAAGTGACAACCACTTTTTCTTCAACTTACTGATCCAACTGCATTATTACAGTTACATTATATTCCACATAAACATTAAGAAAATTTGCCCATCAATATGGCCAACAATTCAGAAAAGGGAGGTAAATATTGTAAATGTGGGCACTATCTATTCATTCAGTGTGGTAACAATTTGGGAAATTCTACAATAAACCAGGAATGAAATACATGTAGTTATCCACTTAGTTGAAGACATGCCCTTTTAGAAAACCTTTAAGGGTACTATTTTCCCCTATGTTTTATAAGGACCATCGATAATTTCTGCCCATCTTATATAACTCACCTATCACCATCAGCATCAATGTTTCCATTACTACTGAAATAACAACAACAAAAACAACATGCAGGTGGAAATATAGCTGTGTATCATGCTCACTGAATTATCATAGTTACAAACAACAAAATCAACAAATGGATCATTAATGTTGTAATTAATGAGAGAAAGTGATATACTGCAGTCATTAAGTAAACCTTTAGCGTTCACAAGCTTTTTTTTAAGGCAGACGGCATAACATTGCAGGTTTTTAAGTTAACATTTGGTTTTTAAAAGCTCAAAATCATTTTTTGTCAAACAGAGACTGGAAAATATTGTGGTAACAAATTATGTTAACATTTAGCTTCTACAAGCTCAAAATTCCTCAAAAGATAGAGATTGTCTATGATTGCAATGTATAATTGTATTTTGCTGAGTCTCATGCCACAGGTAACATGCTAAAAGTAACAGGCTGAAGGTCACAGGCCACAAGTTGTAGGCCTCGAATTGCAGGACCCCAGTAGCAGGTCATATATAACATGCTTTAGGGAAACAGAAGTAACACGTCACATGCCACAGAAAACAGGCTACAGTAAACTGGTCAAAGAAATAGACCAAACTTTGGTCAGACGTCTGCTTTCAACGCCATTTTGCAGTGATGTATGATGGACTAGATAGCTGAATCCAAGTAATGCACCATACATCAGAAAAAGGCTATTAACTATTTGCCAAACAACTTATAGGAGGAGAGAAAACACTTGAGACATACTGATATTCACTTCATCAGGGATTTCCCTGATGCAGAAATCTTGAGTTCCTGACTCCCTTTCTAGGGACTCCCATTTTCCACTTACTGTACATCCCTAAAATAAACCTTTGTCAGGTATAAACTGCATATCTGGGACCCTGCAAATTGACTAAGGACCCCCAATTTGTCAAACACAAGGTCCAAGGACCCCTAAAATTCTAGGGAAAAACCTGCTTCATGCATACAACTTGCTCCTTATGCAAGCTCTTGTTTAACCAAAGGGTTAGCAATCAACAACCCTACATTCAATGATCCATTTGTTGACAATACAACAATAATGTTACTAACAACATGAAATTAATTTGTGTTAGAAATACTGATAATTTTGCACAGTTAGAATGAAGAACGCGAGGCTTTGGTGTAAAACGCTGGTAACTCAGTTTTGGTAAAGATGCAGTTACCATAGTTTCCCACTAAACCCCGGATATGTTATCAAACAAAGGTGCACGAAGCTGGAAGTGGAGCTGTGGTATATAAACATAAAAAACATGCTCTAAAATCATTCACAAGACAACAAAATTGTAAGCAATGTTTGACAAAATGAACCTACAAGTTTTTAACATGCGATTCTGTTTGGTTGAAAAAGCTAATTCTTATTAATTGTCACAAAAGACAATAGAAACAATTTTTTGCTGTATATTGGCTGCAAAGCTTCCAAATTTCCCTCTACATAATAGTCAGGATTTGTATTGAACCAAAGTAGAGGACAGTCCTTTTGTTCATGATATGGCTAATAACTACTAAATTACAAAAAAAACATCAATAAACAATATTTTGTGTTACGGTTACAACATAAATGATTGTTTCAAAATATTCAAACATACCTAGGAATGTGTGGGATCCCTGTTCCATCTTTGTGCACAAACTTGGCCCCAGCTTGTATCAGCAATCGTCTGTGCATGCTACATATGTCCTGTCTGCAGGAAGTGGGTGTGTCCTTGGCAGCGCCGTCTGCATTTTTCAAGGGAGAGAACTCATCTTCTCTCAGGACTTCCCAGACTGCGAAACTCCTGTCCCATTTACACAAACACACAAACAACACAAAGGCCACAAAAGAAGGGTTTACAGGCAAAACAATATCATTCCAGGGGTGAAATGTTAGCAACCAGTCAAAAGTTGGAAGGGTATAGTGTGAGCATTCATAACAATATTATTACAAAGGTGAAATAATGGCAACAAGTCAAGGATTTGGAATGGTACCACATCAGCAGACATAACAACATCATTACAGAGGTGAAATAATGGCAACCAGTCCATGATTTGTAATGGTACCCCATCAGCAGACATAACAGCATCATTACAGAGGTGAAATAATGGCAACCAGTCAAGGATTTGGAATGGTTCCACATCAGCAGACATAACACAATCATTACAGAGGTGAAATAATGGCAACCAGTCAAGGATTTGGAATGGTTCCACATCAGCAGACATAACACAATCATTACAGAGGTGAAATAATGGCAACCAGTCAAGGATTTGGATTGGTACCACACCAGCAGACATAATGTCATTACAGAGGTGAAAAGTTAGCAACCAGTCCAACAGTTTGTAGGATGTAGGGTACAGTGATGCACATTTGAAACAATGCCATAACAAATATATGTGCCAGTCAAAAGTAAGTTGAACAAATTTGCAGAAAACATAAATAATCATTAATATAATGTGTGGAAAAAAATTATATTCATGCAACATGGGAAATAAATTTCAAATTAAACATGCATTGTAAAAATTGAGTTTAAATTTGTTTGCAAAAAGTTATAGAACACATTAGTTGATAATACAAGGTACAAAGAGTAAATAAAACAGAAATTGAGAAAGTGTTAATATTTATACAAAGTTAATTTCGTGTCAAAAAAGCAGACGATACGAAGCATAGAAAAGCATACAAGTTTGACAAAAGCCATGGTGTGTAAACAAAGTAACATATCCAACGGTGTTAGTCAGTGTTATGGTAAGGAAAGTGCAGATAATTTTTGTAAGCAGCATGCAAGCGGAGAGGAAGAGATTTGGGTAGGAAAACGAGATTGGAATTGTACACAAACACACATACACACACACACAATGAAAAAGAAAAAGGAAAATGTTCGATGTTAATATATTGGTTCACCGAACTCGGCACCTCGAGATTTTAATCCAGGATAAAAAAATGAATCTACATCTCAATACAAAACTCATGGAAAACTACCATTGATACAAAAGTGAATGTAGTTTGTGACAAATAAATGGTGGCAAATTTTATGAATTAAAGTCACAAAAATACCAGTAAGCCTAAATTCCACTCTACAAGACGTATTGTTTAACATACTTGATAAAGTAACAAGACTCATTTTGGCACTTCAGAAACATTTCTGCTTGTAAAATGTATAAAATCACATTCACAAACACTGTAACACACGAAAATGTCGACTTATACAGAAAATATCGAGGAATGAAGTCCGAGGGAGTGAAACAAGTCTACCAGTATCTACTCCGTTTTTTATGTGCAGATAGACACATTTCAATTCCAACCCATTATATGTTAGGTTAATATAATCTTGTACTAATTGTAATTATATTTATAACTATGACGCGAATGATATTTAAAGATAGATAGTCTTTATTTTTTGTTTAAAATGTGCTTAGTAAAAAAAAAGAGAAAATCGATGGTCAATGCTTACATACTGTTGTACGCCCCAACACTGTATGGTAATTTTTCTTACATATTTCCAAAAAACACAAATACATGAGTCGGATACAGATATACTGGCCTATGCGACAAGTTTAACACAAGCTCAGAAAATACTAATACTGATTCGTGTTTTGCAGTTCTAGTAACTTTTAAGAAATGCCACTTTCACAAAATTATTACTTAGGACATTTTGATAAAAAATAAGACTATCTTCCTTTAATGGAGCTAAATAGAGATGAAATCACCAATATGTTGGTTGTTTTATAACCATTAGTGAGAGCTTGTTATAAATAAGTACATGTATCATCTACTACAAGATGCCTGTCTTATATGATATACATGTAGATCGATACATATAAGAATGAGACATTGAAGAACGTGTTGATGAAATAGATGATATACTACGAAACACTCAAACAGAATGGGTTAAAGGAAGATTGCTAAATGACGTAGCAATAACATAAAAAGCATCTAAACAGCTTAAGCTATCAGAGGGGACTCAAAACAGCTTAAATTATATGACCTTGATAGAATATGTAGTTCAAAATACCCCAAATCTTTAGAACATTTTCTTAACTTATCATCCCCACTCAAATTTACTGAATTACTGATAGTCAGAAATAACAGCAGATGTCAAGTTTTGTTCAGATGCATATGGATGCTAAGGGGTTAGGACCCGGCGTGCCCCACTCCTTAAATCTGACAAGCAGGGATTTTATGACATTTTCAACTAAATACATGAAAAAAAGTCAGCTTGCATAGACTCATTTTATATCGAAAATACAAGAGGAGTCAATATAAAAGAAATGTACATGTGTCGCCTCTACCACTATATCACCCTTGACCAAGAACGTACACAATACCTACCCCCATCCCAATGATACCTACATAACTCACACACAAAGAGTAAAATGATGGCCTAATATTTTGACTATTAATAATGGCCTAATATTTTGACTTTTACTGCATTAATGATTATGATTATAAACCAGCAACCTTGCTATTTCAAGCACCTTAGAATAGATCTGTATACACAAGCAAATCTGTTCACATCACCCTAATACTTACGTCGCAAAATGAAAGACGTCAAACACAAATTTCTCCATCTTGATTCCGTTAGGCTCAGTTGGTTTAATAATTTCACCAGCACTGTTAACATGAGGAATCTTCTTCTTGGCAACGTGATGTTTTAGTTCTGCTTCTTGTGATGGGCTAAAATGGGACAATAAATATAAATCTGTAGAGTGGTTGTTACAGACACGTAACTACGCTTGAAGATATCTTTTTTGTCATAATTATATCAATATAAGTATTATAGAAACATTTGACATCAGTCGAGATGGAACATAAACTATTTTTGTCATGAACACATTTATATAAAAGCATGCATAAGTTTAATACATTAGAAATTAAATTTAAGTTCTGCTTCATAAAAACAAAGCAATTCACACCCACCCACAGGAGATTGTATTGAGTTCCCTCCCTTTATCCCTTCTATAGTATATGTATATATAGTACTATATACACATATACATGTACTATAGAAGGGATAAAGGGAGATAACTCTGGCAAAGGACAACACTAATTGCTTATGCCTTGGTTCACCCAATTGCAGATAATTAATCAATTATTTTTTTTACATTTTATCTCTACGCAGATGGCTGGCTTCTAAACCGAAAGTAGCCTATTTTAGACATCAAAGTGAAAGTAAAGATTTTGACAGGATGTTAGATAATTTAATAATTTTGAATATGAACAGGGAATGACATCAAGTTTATTACATCAAAGAAGTTATTCATACAGTTTTCGTGTCAGAAATCGTAACATTCGACAGTTTATACCTTGAGTTACTACAGTATTCTGCGACGGGGAAATATCTTTGAAGAATATAGGAGTAAAATGTCTTATTTATTGCAAATTATGTCAATTTCAGTGAAATAAAAAATACTTTTATCGCATAGAATGTAAGTCCTTACTAAATATTTACAGTCATCAACTCCATAAAATATGTAATGCTGTTTTAAGTTATATCTAGGGTTTTGTTCTATTACCATATCGAGGGATCGGTGCAAGACTATCCTAACACCTACCGGTATATAAATACATAGGAGTTGGGATAGTCTTGCACTGAACCCTTGATATCATGGTCAATACTGTGATTAACTCACTCAGAAACATGTTTCAAGAAGTCTAGGGTAAAGAAATGATTGCAGATATTGCCAGCGTTAAATGTGAGGCGTCCGTCTGGATTACGACGTTGCGCAGTATTCAACGTGATTTCGCTGTACTCAACAACTTGGTATTTTCCCTCCACTTTACAGACGACACCCACTGCTTCAGTAGGGAAAGATTTTTCTACTGCCTGAAAGAATGTTAAAGAATAGTACATGTTTATCCATCAACTATTGTAACGGTATGATTAAGATGAAGAAATTTACAGTGTTATACAGACATGACAATGCTCGGCGGAATCATGGAACTATGCGGATTTCAGGTTCACTAGGGCAGTTTCCAAAATCTATGACCCTCATATGGTTCCCAACCCTAGAAACACCAGAGGGCCTAAGGCAGCCCCCCCTGGACCCCCTCTTTGAAAAGTTTGGCTAATTTTAATATTTTCCATTCTCATGCCTGTTTATACACATGTATGAACATTTTAATGCAAGTAATTCAAATCCTTAACATTTTGTATCATATAATGTAAATCCTCACAAAAAGACCACCTCAATAATAAAACCACCACAAAATTAGGACCATTTTTCAAGGGTCCAAAGGGTGGTCTTATTAATGAGGTTTACTGTACATAGCTTATTACAGTTATTAAACTCAAATGTAATTCATTGAAAATATAACAGTACGCAAATAAACAATACTTGATCAAACAAGCTTCATGGCTCATATTGAACTAAAATATGTCGATCCTTTAGACAGTAGAACGATTATAATAAAATATGCTTTATAAATGTGATTAAAGACTAAAAACTCTCACCTTTGCCCCACAGTTGGCCCCTTTGCTGATACAGAACCCTATAAATACAGGGTCAGCCATTTTGACAAGTATATTATCGACACAATAGACATGAACATATTTGATACCTCGCTTCTCCATATCTGCCAAAACACTGCTGCTACGTAGTGCTTTATATAAGCCTCCATTTCCATCTGAAATAAATATTATTAATTTGTTTAATCCTAAATATTAGTTTTGTTGAAATATGAAGTAAAAAGATTTGAATTGATTGAGTTGAAGTTTCAAATGACTGTCGTATATAACTGAAATACTGTTGAAATCACAGGGATCTCGATCCTCCATTTGTGGGGCCGATATTTGGCCCCAATTTACTGACCTTTGGGTAAATTTTGTTCTCTTTTTTTTTGTTCTGACAATTTCGTTTTTTCATTTTTTAACCACAAGTACCAATGATCATGATATGTCATTCTCTGAGATTCTCAACCAATGTGAGTAAATTAATATGCCCCCTTTTTTCAAAGAGGGGTCATTATAAGAAAATAATTTAGTTACCTGGAGCTAAAGCCACTTTGTGTTGATTAGCCAGGAATATTTTCCCATCAAACCCAATACAGGGCAAGAGATTCTGTTCGAAGAGTGTTACATTTTCTTCCTTTAAACCAAAATAGTTATGGTTTCTGAAGAAATCTAGAGTTGGTTCCTTTGTGTGTTCACTTGTCATTATATACCTGAAATAGAAATTGAAACAAGCACTGAAGGTCAGACAGAAAGAACAACAAAAGCGAGGTTATATGGTTATACAGTAAAACCTCAATAATAAGACCACTTTGAGACCTTTGAAAACTGGTCTTCTTATTGAGGTTGTCTTTTATATTGAGGTTGAATACAGAGCAGAACAGTGCAAATGGACTTGAAAATGGTGTTCTTAATTTTGAGCTTACTATGTAATTGTTACTGTTTCCACATCACATGATGATGTATTTGTGTATATACATGTATTTGTAAATGACGACAAGCTGTAATTGCTTGAGCCAATAATAAACTTTATGTTCTGTTAAAAAAAAATTAATTGGTGATACAAAGGTTAAGTAGAGAAAGAAAAATATTTGAGAACTTAAATGTCACCAAGAATACAGAAAATATATTTCATGCAGTGCATCATTTGTTTCATGGCCCAATGAAAAAACGTATATGTCAGAATATAAATCAGGTTTTTATAGCCATTATTCGGCTATATTTCCAATGCCAAAAAGTACAGTCAAACCTGTCTGTAAAGACCACCCATGGGAACAGCAAAATGTGGTCTTTGTTTACAGGTGGTCTCTATTAACAGATTAAGTATCATTGAAAATGGTCTGATGGGAGATAAAATTGGTGGTCTTTGCAGACAGGTTTTGCAATAGTGGTCTTTGTTCGCAGGTGGTCTTTAACACAGGTTTGACTGTATGTATTTTTCCCAATTTGAATGTAAAAATTCCCAATAAATCTGATGAAAATAATTTGGTTCAATTTAGCCAAATATTGACAAAGTTAGATGCTTCTTCTCACAGGTAGTTTATATAAATATCAATTGCCCATTAATTAATCACTACAGCCTTTAATTTCATTCATAATATTTTGCTGTAATTGCTAAATAAAGTGATGTTTGAGAAACACGAAAAATCGGCCAATGGCGCTACTGGGAATCAAACCCAGGTCTACGGATTGCCTGTCCGTTATGCTAACCACTACACCACAGCTAGTCTTTTTCCCAATTCCTAAGTTTTATGAGCAAAAATTCCCAATTTGAAGCATAGTAGCCAAAATAAACCCTGTAAATTAAACTTCATACCAAGGAACAACACAATCGCTGTCTATAAACTGCTGCGCATTCTGTTGAACTTTCAATATTCTCTCTGCTTGTAACTGATACAACGTTTTCTCTGAAGGAAGCCCAACATTGTACATGCCTTTGGGGTAGTTGACCCCTAATCTGGTCCCTTGTCCCCCAGCCAACAGGAGAACAGCAACATTGTTGTTGGCTACAGCTTTCAACCCTGCAATAAGTTTACAAATCCATTAGTTCATGTTTACAAAAAATTGTGACAAGATTTTAAATACATGCAGTATGCTGTGATTGGAATAAACATTGTCTTAGCTGCATGTTGTAGCTAATGGTGAAGATGATGTTAGACAATGATGATTTGTTAATGATGATGGTGACGATTATGTTTTTTTTGTTTTTTATATGACATTTTTGTAGTTCATGAAGATGACGATGTTGATGATGAAGGTTTTGATGATATTCTTGTTGTTACTGATGATGATGATGGTGCGGATGAAACCATAGTAATACTCGTTGAAATCTTCGATGACTGTTCCATTCCTCAAGTCTTACTCTATAAGACAATAAGTCTTTACACTTATCAAAGAAATAATATCGTACTGCATTTGGTATAGGCCTTAAAGTTGATCCAAGCTTATACTCAAAACCATTACCTTCCAATGACGTGCTTTAATAAAAAAATCAAGATTGAAGTACAGTCGGACCTCGTTCATTCAAATTCATCGGGTCAATATTTTTATTTCGAATAATACGTAGTTTAGAATAGCCCATTTCAATTCGACATGCCTAAGAAGATACATTGAGAGTGGATATTTATTTCGAATGATACCAAGTATTCAGACAGAAGGTTGTCCAATAAATGAGGACCATGTCTGTAGTTCTAAAATAACCCAAAGCCAAACTGTCTCTCATTTCCACAAGACATCATTTGAAATAAAGACTTTTCTCTCAAACAGTTTATATATGTGCTTAAACTTTCAAACATTTCTTTTTAAGCTGGATCTACAGATTGACAAACTGAACCGAGTATGTGAACTAAAATTGGGACAACAAAATACAAGAACAGCATGAAAACAGCTTAGAATTTGTAGACAAATGTAAACCTAAGAAGTCATAAAAGTCCACCCACACAATACTAAATAGTGCAATAAATCTAAAATCAAAGTTTGTACACCATCAAGTATATAATGTCAACTATATTTACAAACTTTATTTACAAACTATGCCTGGTTAAATTACTTTCAACAGAAGGAATTAGAGAAAACATTGTTCAAAGGCTTAAAACTCCTAAATATACAAGGAATGCAGGTCAAGACTCAATAAAATTCAAGTTAAAGAGAGTGGTCGCACTAGGCCTACAAGAGTATCAGTTGCAGTGTCTGACCTTAAATCTCATGCATCATGTGACATATATAAAGGTATCCTGTACTTAATCTAGATCATCATGCTACCCTCCTCCCTCAAAGAAAATAAATTTCTTAAAATGAGGATATTGCAGATATCCCCCTATTCATTAGTACAGGTGCCATATTATAAATCTTAAACTGTTGCCGTAATCTACATTTAATTGGCAACAGCTGCTCATTAACACATCAAACAATACATTAAGAGAACAAGAGATGTTTGTAAAACATTATGCCCCCTGTGAACTTGACCTTTGACCACGTGATCCCAAAATCAATAGGGTTTCTCTGCTGTAACCCTGTCCCAAGATGAATGTGTGGACTAAGTTTGAGGATGATAGGTCAAGGGGTTCTTGAGTTATTGATCGGAAACGAAAAGGTTACGGACGGATGACCGACCGACGGACGGACATACCAACCAACATGTGCAAACCAATAGGCCCTCTCTTCTTCGAAGGGGGGCATAATAATAACAAAACTTTTTTGAATACTTTCTTTCAGTCAAAATAGTAATAGCATAATTATACCTTGAGCAAATAATTCTACAGTTTGATTTTGTCAATTAATGGTTATATTACAATATTCATTACTTAGGTCACTATAAACTTATGATTTCTTATCATCCCCAACAGCATTCGATGTTTCATGATGCCAAAAAGGTTTACATTTTCTTTAAAAAATTAATATAGCCTCACAAACAGCCTTGCGTTCAGTAAAGGTGTTTGCGGCTAATGTTTCGTAACGTTTGCAATTTGGTTCCCCGTGTGCAATGAATGTGAAACAGTGGGTCAGGGATACCAAACATAACAGTTTTGGAACGTTCGCAATTGTTAGCTGTAACTGAACGCAGCGCAGAGTGTCAGGGGCATTTCAGGAGATAAAAATCTTCCTGTCACCTTTGTTTAAGACGAAAGGACAATAATTAAACAAATACTCTATACTTGGCCTAAAATCTGTGAAAATGATTGCATATGTATGATGAAAGAAGCCCTATCATCTACAAAGTAAATGACACAATGTAAATGCATGTCGTAAAAATAAAACTTTAATTATCAACGATATTAATCTTATCATTATTTGCAAACACTTAAAAACAAGGGCGCTATTATCAGATATCACACAATCGACAGATATGGCACTAGATCAAGTCTGGTAACCGAATATTAAACAAATTTACTTCCTGATTATAAGTACATGTATTGATATTACAATTGTACAGTTGATCAATAATTCACAATAATATTAACCACACTGCAAGTTTAAACCCTTGTATTTCAATCAGGAAGTTTTAAATCTGCACTATCATACTTCCTTTAAAAAATCACATTAATTTCATTGGATAATTTGATGTAAGCAAATTTTTTTTAATTTGCATACGTAGGGGTTAAATCAGGAACAAATCCATATTAATACTTAATACCATGACAAGGTGATAAAATTTTACACTTGAAATTATTGAATTATTCC
Source organism: Mactromeris polynyma (assembly GCA_032209605.1). NCBI lineage: Eukaryota > Metazoa > Mollusca > Bivalvia > Venerida > Mactridae > Mactromeris > Mactromeris polynyma. Next base: position 4,777,104 of record JASFXZ010000029.1, read on the forward strand.
TTATCATAGATTTGAGTTAGGAAATGCTTCATATATATATAACAGTTGTTCAACAGATCGTCGTGTGAATGGTCACAATTTCCAAAATTCAATATTATGCAGAAGGTTCGTAACAACTTCCCATCATAGTTTCATTCATATACAGCAATACAAATTGTTTCCTTATAAATTAGGGGCCATTTGAACATGAAAGTTCACATTTTTATTCATTTTAAATTTTCTAATGTCCAAAATGATCTTCATTCTTCCAAACTAACATATAATGCTACTACAATACTACACAATATAATCAAATATATTTATCAAGAATTTAACATAATGTCCTGTAATTGTAATTGCTTCTTTACCCTAAGGCCTAACTGAGTTACAAACGTTTTGAACCAAGCAATCTATATAGACACAGTCGAACCTTGTTTATTCAACAACCTTCTATCTGAATACTTGGTATCTCAACTGAAATAAATACCAGATCCCGATGTTAATTAAAATTGGGCTATTCAAAACCATGTATTATTTGAAATAAAATTTTGAACCTGATGAATTTGAATGAACAAGGTCCGACTGTATATACATCTATGTCATTGATACATAAACCGTATGGACTTACCAACTGTATTATACTGTGCCAAAGTTGCTTTGTCAGTTCTAGATACGCTACCGCAGACATCCGACGGCAACGGTTCCAAGAGGTCATCTAGTTTATCCGCAGCGTGTTTCACGGACTGCATAGAAGTTTCAAAGAATGAATTTATTTCAGTAAAATTCATGTGATTAAGTTCTTTGTACAATGATACTTTCTCGGAATCTGTCAAAGTTTCCCAGAATTCCAGTAGATGACCTTGACCTGCAGCATCCAGCCTCGTTCTGAGAGAATCAACATCCATCTTTTTGATAGTTGAGGAATCAGATGATTATTATTTCAATTCTGAAATGACACAAAAATTCATGCCTAAGCATTCAACATGTAAACTACTATGTGTCCTGTGCTCACAAAGGATCAACTGACTGAATTAAGTTGATCCTGAAAAATAAATGCCATTTTCTTAAATTGAATGAATATGTTGTACAGGAGCGTAGATTCCTATAGGCCGAGGCCTACACTTTTTTTTCAAAAATTGAAATAAAATGACCAAAACTGCAATGAGATATTTAATGTTTGTTTTTGATGTTATTGTAAGCATATTTACTGGAAAGAAATACATGTATACACCAAAACGCATCTCTGACGGTCGAGCTACAACAATTTTTCAGGACCTCCCCCTAAAACTAGGCCTAGTCATATCAAATTCAACTAAGCTACGCCGCTATTGTACAGAACTTCTCATGATCCAACATAAAAATTCCTAAATTTCTTCTAAGTAACATTGTGAAAACATTTAAAACTATCTTTTTGTTGAGAAGTTAGTAAATTATACTTTAGACTTAATCTGCTCGATATCGGATCAGGACTAATTTTCAGGAATCTGACACATACACTCAGTAAATTTCAACAGTGTTTAAAATGTACACAGTAAATTTGAACTAAATAAATAATAAACATTGCATGAATTATTTTATCCTCACAATTTTGTAATTCAATCCACAAACTACTTGCACAGAATCTTCTTTGCAAATGCATCAGGACAAATTTAACAATAATTATAAAGTATCCCGTATAATTTTCTGAATAGCAACTTTTCATTGAATAATTTGAGGGTTCACCGCAAGACTATCCTAACTCCTATGTATTTATATAGAAGTTGCAGTAGTCTTGCACTGAACCCTCAAATCATAGTATATACCAGGATACAGAATGGGTAAAAGTCAAACTGGTGTAACTACACTTGAATTAAAGAGAAAATACACGTGTTTACCATTATTTCACCATCAATACTATTCAGAGAGTAACATGGTATCATATGAACATTTATAAAGATCGCAAGTCTATTCAAGATATTAAGGATACATATTGAAATTCCACCAACTGGAATACGGAGAAATATATAATTACAGAAAACTGAACAATAGAAAGGGACCTTGTTTTATATAGAGTACTATATTAATGGTACATGGTGTCACAAATAATCTTGAAGATGCATAATAATATCCATGTATTTTTGTGCCCCCATAACTGTGTGTGTGGGGTACATAGGTTAACCCTTGATTGTCCGTCGGTCCGTCCTTATGTCCGTCTGTCCCACAAAACTTGTGTCATTCATATCTCAAAATTTTATTGACCTTGAGTACAAAAACTTCATAGGAATATTAGTTGTTGCATAACTTTTTTGCACTTGTTTTTTTCAATTGCATTTATTTAGTAAGACCAGAGTTGTGCCTTTTAATTGAGTAAAGTTGGGGCACATGTATTCTCAAGGCTCTAGAAATCCACTAGTATGATGTCCCGGACAAGTTTAATTGCCAATTTGCGCAACCAACACCAACACTTGAGAGTTTGACCAAGTCCGTGACAAGTCTGTTACGTACACCTACCAAACTGTTAATCCATACTCTATCCTATGCCCAAGGACAACTAGCCTCCCATGTCGGACAACTCAAATTTAGCATGTATACTAGTCCGGTACAACTGTATTTAAAGAAATTTTTTAGAGCCCTGATCCTGAGCACATCTTTCTAGTTTTCAATAATTCTGTTATAAATTGAAAGTTTACTTGTTTTAATCAGAGGCCTGTTTCATTGTTTACAGAAAACTTGTTTAGTAAGTCCGGTACCTTATTATGACCATTCATTTGATTATTCTAAGTACCTGGTATCCTGGTAAACGTCATGAAGTAATTGTATATGCATATCCTAAACCAAACATTGAAAAGTCAAGACAAACTTAATTTCAAAACATACCGATATACATGTACCTATATAATTATGTATACAAACTGCCTTATTAAACTATTCAATTTTTTTCAATACCAGTTACTTAAAATTCCCACCATTTACAATATTACTGACGCAATTATGTTAATTAAGCATGCAAAGGAAGTTTTGCTAATACTTGACGTTAACCATGATGATACAAAAAAAGCAATTCAGAAACGTGCACAAATGCAGTTACTTGCAAAACATTCACATTTCCAACTGTCAACTTGCAGTTTAAAGTAAAATTATATCTACCTTACTTGTTATTTCATATACAGGTAAACAGTGAAATTATACAGCAATAAATCTATTTCAACAACGAAGAATAGACTGTAATATGACCATTTAATAACAGGCACTAACTATGCATACTTGTATACATATCATCAAAGGTTGTGGAAAGAATGCTATTTTATACTGTCATAATTTACCATAGTTATTCAGGGGTCTCCACTAGGGGCTGAATCTCAACAGTCATTTTGATAATGTTCGACTGGATTTTACCATTTAATAGCCAAATTATGTATAATTTAAGGAAAAATTGACCCTTCAGCAAGAATCCTTAGGGTAAAAAAGTGGGTGAATTCCAGGGGTCAAAGGGTCAACTCCAGGGCCAAATGTATTTACAATGACTTTATAAATATTTGCTTACCAATAAATCTTAAATTTAATAGCTCTTATCATGGGAAGAGCTATGAGAGAATTGACATTACACAATTAAATTCCTCTTGACATCCACACTTTCTGCTATTGGGTTAGGTGGGGTTTCAATGTACCCTCCCCAAAATAAATTTGAGAAATTTTACCATACATAGAGCAAACTACATATATTTTGAGTCAGACTCCATTTTGACAGGACATATTAAACGTTAGACTGTTTTTATATTTCACTTAAGTATTTCAATAATATTTAAATAAACTCTAAACATCACAAAAATAAATGCTCATTCAGCACAAAATACAGACATGCACGGACACAGAGGGGGGAGGGGGGTACTGGGGACCGCGGATACCCCTGAGATTTTGGAAAATAAGGCTGTTCATATCTACTCCTAGATCAAATTCAAGAAAGGGTCCCGAATTCAAGGACCTCACAGTTACTGTCCAAAATTAGCATATTACATTCAAGGCCTCCTGAATACATAGCAAAATCCTAAGACTCCAAAGGCTGACTTAGATTCACTGCATTACAAGGAGCTGGCTCCGATCTACCGAAACATCTCAATTTGATCTAAATCTCAGCTCAAATATTGTCTCAAATTGTTGAGAGACCAGACTCAAAATCGATGTTACAAAACAAAAAAGATAAGATGAGTATTTTTCTCTCTAGATTTACAAGAGATCCAAAATGAGATTGTCTCAAACTCAGGATCTGATTTGAGCAAAATCTCATATTGAGCTGAGATTTTTTATTTGAGACATTTTGAGAGATCGGACCCACGACGCCCGACCCTGACGTAAATTGCTCGATCTGCGCATGTACAAATACGTGGGAAAGGAATTCACGATATTCATACATCAAGTAAGCTGAACTTCAAATAACCACTAAGACCTAAGTAAATTCTATGATACAAAAGGATCCAAATTTCACCTGCAATATATCAGTTACAAACCACTTAATATAGACACATTAAAAAGGCAAACAATAAATTCTATGTTTCTCTTTGATCCCACACAAAATTGAGATCAGATAAAAAATAAATCCAATAAAACATCTTGAACAAAACAGTTCAATCATTGTAAACTTTAGGCCATCCTTAAACAATTGTTTGTTTGCGGTTACTTGACCCGGAATACAGTGGGTAGGTAGGTAGGCTTTTTTTGTTTCTTTTTAGTTTAGTACTGTAATCGCTAAAAGACCGCTAAAAATTGAGTTGCAGCATTTTTCATAAGTCGGTCGCGTAAATGCAAACAAATATTTTTTAAGGATGGCCTTAAATTTATAAAATCAACTCTGTCTCAGCAGGTCAACTGAGGCTTTGGGTAATACATCTGTTTATAAAAAGACAGAAACAAGGTCTTAATGCAATACATACATTTGTTTTTAAAAAGATAGACAGATCGATACAAAACTTATAACTAATTTATTGCAGACTAAATTGTGACAATCACGATACATTTGTATCATTAAGTACAGAAAACATCACCTAAAGACCACCTCAATAATAAGAGCACCTCAATAATAAGAGCACCTCAATAATAAGAGCACCTCAATAATAAGACCACCTCAAAATTAAGACCAGTTTTCATGGGTCTAAAATAGAAGAGTCCATTTTAAAGGTTTTCCTATTTATTCAATCTCAATATTACGACCAGTTTTCAAGGGTCTCAAAGGTGGTCACATGACACTAGTTGTATACTATTCCTATCTTCTGAATAGAAGAGTCCATTTTCACTGTTTTGCTCTTTATTCAATCTCAATATTAAGACCACCCCAATAGGAAGACCAGATTTCAAGCGTCCCCAAGGTGGTCTTATGATTGACGTTTTACTGTATAAATGCTTAATACGAAAAAACATGAAACTAGTTGTATACTTTTCTTCTGAATAGAAAAGTAACTGAGTTAGAACATTTAAACTCTAGCAATCTTTCAGTCAAAACATCGGTCATTCTGAGTGATGCAATACATCATATCAAGAGTTCAGTACAAAACTGAAGTACAACACTTTTGAGCTAAACCCTAAATATATCAGTATTTCTACACTCACTGAAGCACACCATTAACCGGATTTCTTCAAAACATTACATTCATACTAAAAACCTCTCACTGTCAGAAAAAAAGCTGATAAATGAAATGTAGGAGTAGTTCCAAATTCTTCCTAAAAACCAACCTCGATTAACCCAACAAATACTGATATTATACCAGATATTAATCACTGTATATAACCAAATAGAGAATATATAAATATGTCACTCCTGTCACATAGCAATATCACTGGGTTGGTGAGAAGAAAAGGCAAACAGTGAATATACGTGTATGGCATCATCTTCATCCCTTATCTAACACACTTAAACAATTTACGATGGTAATGAATCTTAACTATACCGAGATATGGGTATCTGTATTTGTTGCTACACATTTATGTTTACCACACTAACAATGTGTTCATTTTTGTCCAAGATAAAACATGGACTACAGAAACATGTTAGGGGCATCAGCTGTAAATGATATAATTTTAAAACCTCCTCCATTTCACCAGCTATTTTCCAGCTCAGTATCTACATGTGTATGAATACAAAAGTACAAGGTCTGGAAATATATGAATTTGTTTCCCACAGCCTGAATGACCTTCACATTGCAATATTTATTGCTGAAACGTCTGTGAGTTGGACATAGCAATTTCTATCCGTTTACAAATCAAATTTATAAGAAATATATATACAGACATACAAAAAAGAATATTCCCTTCCTTCCATTTATATTCTCAACTTGCTAGGAAGCAGACTTGGGGGGGGGAGAGTAATTGAGTTCAATTAATTATACTGGAGCTGCAACGATTAACCGAAGGTCAATTCTTTTCCGTTCTTATTTCTCATGGTTCGGTGCTGTACTGTCTTACCAATATTCAGTATTCTAGTCAGAGAATTCATAAGTTTATAGTCACTATCTTTCAGTTACGTAGCAATTGGAACAGTTTACTTTTATAAATTATTACGGGACATCAAGTTTGCTTTCTAGTCATTGCTGTACTTAATTTATATCACGACACATCATTCTAAATCTACTTATCCAGTCAAATGTTCATGCCTGGTCATTACAAGTCATTAAAGTAGCAGTTTTTGAGAATTTTAGGTATTTAATGTTTATAAAATTAAACTGAACTAACCAAAAACAGGTAGTAATCAAGACCGAACAAAACGACACCTGTATAATTGCAGATAAACTTACTGACATTAACTATTAGTTCAATTTACATAATGTGGTTTCCACATAACTGTAAAACATAATTAAGTGCATTCAATTAACCAGCCAAACCAAATAGCGTGAACAAAAAAAAAACAGAATTAAATGCAGAGTTAAGCAAAATATTTCCAAAACAATGAATAACCAAAAAAGTTGTCTAAAAATGAAATACATTAGACATGAAAAATGACATGTACAACCTTTGTTTAGAAAGAAAGATCAAAATGTAGTCAGTGACATCAAGCAAGATACTACATTTAATTAATGGGAAGTAACGTATACGTACTCTATCAAGCAGTTTGAAAACAGATCAATAGGTTAACAATATTTTTCCACATTAACAGAGGTAAGGTAGTCTGATGAGTATTCTATTATGTGACATGATAACTCAGATTCAGAATATTACTCTATACATAGAGCTATAACATACCAACAACACATTAAGTTAAACTTTAAAGTTATCTATTATCAATTTCAATAATGAATATAATACATTTTATCATTAATTTATTAAATACATGGACCATAAATTGTATATAAAAAAGTAAATAAACAATAATTTATGGCAATGTCCGGTTATAGTCGCACTGGATGTTAAAATGTGCTTTTTACTAAATGAAAACAATTGATTTCTTTGAAACGAGTATATACATTCATTAATATTATATTTAGTTTAATGAATTGACAGAAAAATAATAATAAATCAATTGTTTTCATTCCGTAAAACGCACATTTTAACATCAGACATTGCCCAATTTCTGAATTCACAATTACACGAATACTCATTTCTTCAACTACAAGTCCAATTTCCAAAACCAATCACGATTGGGGTTCGATAAATAATGAGTACGAACCGAAACGAAAATAGACTCAACGTGAAAGATTACTCGATCAGATAAACGCAATCGAATTGCAATAATTAAAATTTACCTTTATCTCACAAAATCTAGCCCAAACTTAATAAATCGTCTCGATACAGCAGGTATACCTGACAGTTGGGTGTGTTTGACAGATTAATGACATGTACACATTCGGTAACGGAAATACGTGTCGCACTGACCTAAGATACATCCGCGTGGAAAAGTAGAGCTTAAAGTGAAAGTAGGCGGGGTGTCAACTATAAACTCGTTGAAAAAAGGCGTCGATACTATCATATCTCTGGTTCACAAGAGTCAGTGAGATGACAGGCGAAGTGAAATCTCGTTCGGATTAGGTTAACACAATATTACTGTAGTGTGAGGTTAGACGGCCGGAAGTTAAAGCTGGTTACCTGTCCCTTAAGGTTATAGTACGAGAGCGCCGGGGACCAGGTTACCGCCCGGTTTGCTTAAGCCAAAGCGCCGCAATATTGTTGAAGCTTTGAGCTTACATCATCTCAATTGGTTTACTTCAATATAGATCTAAAGTTTTGTAGACATGTAGTAGATCTACAGTCACATTAGAATTTCGGTTCACGAAATATGAACTCGGAAGAAAAGACAAATAAACTTATTGTATTGCGCGCTTCTTAATACAAATATTATATATTCCTACTCGATCCTTATACGGTTTGGTTTCCACATTTAAGGACTGCTTCATCACGTTTTATAGACTTACACAGAATTATGCGTGTTACATGTACACACGTATCATATCCTTAAAAACAACAACTACCACTTCGTTACTCGGATATACTTGACGTAGTTGGCCGAGGATTTCCGAATGGGTTGGACAACGTCATTCGTCAATGCAATCGTAACTACTCGGCGGTATCCGGCAGAGCTCGGAATACATATTATTTATATCTCCGAGGTGTTCCGATTGTCGTCAATGACCACCACGAGCAAGACGTGAATAATATTGAGAACATCAAATATGCACATGCATATAACGTGTATCCCTGACGTGTTACTGACTTCCCATCTTTTTAGCAAAAAGTGATGTTTTTTCATTCTCTCCCGAACTAGATTCTAGATCTACATAAAAGACGCAGATCTTATTATCTATATCAAAATCCATCATGGTTTATCCATCTCGAGATAACAATTGATAGACAAAGTTAAATGTTGAAATGGATGGTTATTACAAGCACATATCAGTTTATAGTTGCAATGTACGTGTTTCCCATAGCAGTCACAGATCAATCACTGAGGTGATGATACGAATACTTCATAAACTAAAACATGTTCCGGAATTTCTATACTTAAAAGACAAATGTAATTAATACAAAAGATATACTCAAACAATAATTCGTACTTGCACGGGTCCCACATGGTTTATATTTCCGTGGCACTTGTGAAATAATAAATATTTTGAGATTTGAAATAGCTGTGTGCTTCAAAAATAGACATAGAGGTCTACTATAAAGGTATATATACTGGTAAAAAGAGCTGACCCGTCGGTGCTAAGTTACTTACCAAGTTTCTAAAAAGCTACAGAAAAGCTGTTGAATTTGAATGTAATAAATTATAACAAATATCATTAAAATATATGATCGAATTATCGACATAAGCCGTTGTTTACTTGTCAACATCACGTCCATCGATTTAGCTAGATCATTTTGTTATAACTAACAAACATAGTGGAGATTCTTGCAATACAAAATGACGACTGAGATCACGGACATATATAATTATGGTTTATTTGTCCGTGCTTGGATGTATATATTGGTCCCAGATGACGTGTAAGCTCTTTTAACCGTTAAACTGGTATATTTTCACCACGGAACGGATTATTGAGCAGAAACCCGAACATAAATTATATGGTTTATAAATATGCCCGTGGCAGAAATATGATCAAATAAATATGTCTTCATTATCCAATTTAGGTTTTAAAATGATTAATGAATTTGTTATTAACTGTTCAGAATTTTCCAAAACATATATAACTATCACAAAGCAATGTTTAACATTTTTAATAAACAGTTGTATGTTTTAATACATCTCCAAAAATGTTCCCCTTCATGAGTTTCAACAAAGACCTAAATACCACGTATTTAGGTCACATAACTTTTCAAACGATTTTGATTTCTTACTTACAAGTCATTTACAGTTTATATTAATTATTCATATTTTTCTTTTCTTTTTTAAACTTTCCATTGTCCGAAACCGCTGATTTAACGGTAATTGGTATTTTCCCTTATTACTTATTCATATTTTTCTTTTCTTTTTTAAACTTTCCATTGTCCGAAAACGCTGATTTAATGGTAATTAGTATTTTCACTGGGTGCATGTTTTCCGATACCGGCGTTGATATCGATCGATACCGGCGTTTAGTACAAATCCACGGACGAATGGAACTGGCTTTTAGTAGCCACATATATTATCCAATCAAATCACTCGTTTTAAAGAGTGTGGCTATTTTGAAAACAAACATTTACGAGGAAGACAACATTCATTGATAGAATCCCTGAATTAAAAGGTGAATAGCTTATGTTGTGTATATTCGTATATATGAAATGTCCCGATAAACTTTGTATTTTGATTTCTCTATGTAGAAAATTGGAGCGTACGACGCGAAAACTGGTGAAACTTCGTCTGTCATTTAGCCGAAATCGAGTGCTGACCGAAATTTGCATTATCCAGCTTGCTGACGAATACATCTCATTAAGTTATGTGAATGCCTAACTAATATGTTATCTATCTTGTCCTGCTTTGGACACAAGCTATGCGTCTGGCTACCGAGCTAGCTAGCTACTGCATTGATGTTGAACTTGTTGTTCTGTGATTGCTTTAAAATAAAAGTTATTCAAATTTCAATACATGCAGAATTTGTGTAGCCAATAATTATAACTTTAGGACCTTTATGATAATACACATGAACATGCAGTAAAACAAATTCTGGCATGTTCTTAATCTTATTAAATCTCTCTCTGAAATCACAGGATTGGATGTCACTCCATGAGCCCTGGCCAGTTGAAAGTGCAGAGATTTGTAGTGGTGTGGGGTTAGATGGTCGCCCGGTTATCTCCGTACTAGTGTTAAGGGGGTCATGGGTTCGAGTCCCACATTGTGCGCCCTATTTCCCCTTGATTTACTTCAATGGTGGCTGCGGTGTTTGGCATTCCACTGTGATTGAGCCTCAAATACAAGAAGGGGGAGGAGTGTAGTGGTGTGATGTTAGACGGCTGTGCGGTAAGCTCAGTCGGTAGAGCCTCATACTAGTGTTTAGGGGGTTGTAGGTTCGAGCCCCATATCAGACACACTTTTCCCCCTTGATTTACTTCAGATTGTTTGCTACCAGGAAATTTTTGTAACCCCAAATACAGTGAATGAATGTCTGCAAAGATCTTGCTTGTCAGTGACATAGAAGTTACTTCTAAGATGCGATAAATGTATACCTATGTTATCAAATTGATCTTATTTATAAGCTCATTTCTTTTTTATTATTCCTTTGCAATGACCAACGTTTCTGTTGTTTTGTAGTTTTGCAACTAATTTTATATATTTTTCTAGTGAGCTGCAATGCCACTTCTACCAACGAGGAAGCGGCCCTATAGCCAAGATAATACTTCATCGTCTGAGGGATCCTCAAAGTCTAGCAGCAATGTGAAAGTCGTTGTCAGGATTCGACCTCAAAATGTTAAGGAGGTTGAGGGTAGCTTTCGAGAAGTTGTTCAAGCTGTTGATGAAAATGTTTTGGTGTTTGATCCTAAGGAAAATGAATATACGGGAGGAAGAAAACGTGCCAGAGATATAAGAAAGAGACGCAACAAAGATCTTAATTTTGCTTTTGATCATGTGTTTGGTCCTAGTGCCACAAACATAGACATTTACAATGAAACCACCAACACTGTTCTTACAGGGTTACTGGATGGCTACAATTGCTCAGGTAACAAAAATATCTCCAGTTTGTTTTAATATAACTTGCTATTTAATTTTTTTTTATATTATAATATATGTCTGCATATATGATTAGAATATACATTGTACTTTGTATTAATTATTTCATAATTATTATCATCTGCAAGTGTATTTTCAATAAAATTTCAATAACCATTGTTTGTGCTTGTCGTCCTGTATTTCATGTTGGGAATTTGTTAATTTACTTTTGGATAAATAAATATCTAACTATCTCTTCTTTCATACAGACAGGTTCATGTGTAGGATTCTGTATGGCATAGTAAATTGTATCATTTAATAAATAAGTTAATCTGTGTGTTTTCATTTCGTAGTATTTGCGTATGGTGCAACTGGTGCAGGAAAGACTTTCACAATGCTTGGTAGTAAGGATCAACCCGGTGTTATGTATCATACAATGATGGATCTATATTCAAGAATAGATAGCATGAAGGATACCAAGAAATGTGATATAGCTGTTTCCTATCTCGAGGTAGTGTTGAATTATGCATTTCTGGACAAATCACATTGCAACACTCTGAGGGCCATTGATTGAGATCTCTTATAAAAAATTGTGAACTAAATTTTTACAAAAATAATGCATATATATGCAAATATACTGCTACAGCTTTCATACTATGCTCAAATTTCAAAATATATATTGGTTCTGCTTAATTTGTTTATGTAATTTATTGTAAAGAAAACAATCTATTGATTTATTCTATCTGTCATTAATTTCTAATTCTAATAACTTAAAAAGCAAATTTTACACTGACAAAAAATCTTTGCAGATATACAATGAGACTATCTGTGACTTACTGATGAAGAGCTCTGCATTACCAATTCGTGAAGATCCTGGACATGGAGTAGTCGTACAGGGATTGTCTTTACACAAGGTATGATATGAAGCTGTTAAATGTCATTTCAAAGTAAGTTGGTCGATAACAATAAACACTCCTTTGCATTTTGTCTGAATTGTTACTCTTTTGTATTTAGAAAAAATGAGAGGATTGGTACTTACTAATGGTTTTCTTCTTGCCCTCTCAATCTCTATTCAGATTAGTTTATAATAACAGAAACTATGATGTTGTATTTTAAGCCCAAGACAGCTGAGGAACTGCTGTACATGTTGCAGTTTGGAAATCAAAATCGAACACAGCATCCGACAGATGCAAATGCTGAATCTTCAAGGTCACATGCAGTACTTCAGGTTTGAATATTTTATTTTTTTGCTGGTCCAAATATATAAGTTCAAATATATTACTTTTAATAATTTATTGAATGTTAAGTAAATACTTACATTAAGAAGTAAGTATACAGAACATTGTATGGTCAATTTTGTAATCGAATTGCTGTGAGTTTTATGCTTGGAGATCCATCTTATTTTGTGGGAAACTGCATTTTTTTCCCATTTCAACAAAACATTACATATTACATAACTAATACATATGCACAGATACATTCAGTACCTTATAACAGAAAATATTTCATAACATTGGACATTATAGACACATTTTAAAGCAAAATCAGCTAGTGTGACGACATTACAAGTGATATTTACTGCAATGTTGATTATGGGTGCTTTGAATGTGTTTAACAATTTGGTCAAATTAACAAACCTAGGAATATAAACTGTTTGCATCCATGACTATCTTTACTCTATTTTGAATAATCAATTGTTATTTCATACACTCTTACCTAAGTTGAATATATTTCTTTTTAAATTTATTACTAATGCGTTCAATGAATCTGGTACATTTTAAATTTGATGTTGATATATGTGTTAATTTGTTAACAGGTGTTTGTCAGACAAACGGATCGTACTGCTAATATCTCCACAGAGGTGCGGATTGCTAAACTGTGTCTCATTGATTTGGCTGGTTCTGAGCGTGCTACTGTTACAAAGAATAAGGGCTCAAGACTCAGAGAAGGGGCCAATATCAACAGGTCTCTTCTTGCACTCGGAAATGTTATAAATGCATTGGCAGAAAATAAGGTACTTTTCCCCTCTTATGTTGTTATCAGAAATTTGCAGGAAATTTGAGATACATTTAATGCTAAACTGAATAAACAAATTTTAGTCACCAAGTTTGCTATATTAATTAAACAAACAGTAATACAATTGCAAGTTTTTCAAACTTAGTTCAGCTTTCTTCAAATGATGTTTTTACTTGGACAACTCTGATTCTGTGACAGTGTTCTTAAGTCACCTTGTGATTACTACACAATATATATTTCATTGTTTTTAGTGAATATTTCTATCAAATATCCATTTATTTTACTATTGTAGAACAAAGGTTTTATACCGTACAGAGATAGCAAGCTTACAAGATTATTGAAGGATTCGTTAGGTGGTAATTGTCAGACAGTAATGATTGCGGCTGTGAGGTAAGATTGCCTTAATATGCGTGTATGTGTGTTTTTTGTTGCTTTTTGTTTATTTGTCTTCTATTGTTCACTAAATTCTTGACCTCGACCAGTATGTTTAAAATATAATGAATATGTTATATTTGTATGACGACGTACAATGTACAAGTCAAATAGAAATAAACTCTCTTAATGTGAAAGCTTTCCTTCTTTTGTTGAATTTGTCATATATCAACTTGTGGTCCATAATGTGTGATAAATTCACAGAATATCCACATATTTTAAGTGTAGGACGCAGGTGTGTTCAGTTGAAATGTGGGCGTACGCTCCAAGGCTATGGTGTTAGTGTAATTAATTGTATTGTATTAAGGTGCAATGTAGTTTTATTATTTAAAAGTGATCTTTGATGCCTGAACTTTGTGGCAATATGTTGCATTCAGCTCAGTGTACATTTGAATATAATGTAAGTCTGAATTTACACTGTACACATATATTTGTGTTTTTAATTGATTTCTTTGCTTAATTTCAGTCCTTCAGCAATGACTTATGAAGATACATACAACACATTGAGATATGCTGACAGAGCCAAGCATATTAAAGCTACTGTAAGTAAACGGTCGCAATATTTATCACTTTTTGTCAGTCACAAACTTTTGTTTCCTGCAGTTACTGATATATTTGTGACATCTGGCCCTGTGTTCACAAAGAATCAGTTTTCAGGATCAAGATCAAATATAGGATCTTTCAAACTTTTTTTAAAATTGATATGAAAAGCTAAATCTCTGTACTTAATGTTACAAGTATGAACATCCTGCAAAACTTTTAAGACATTAAATTCACATGTCATGCTTATTAAGAAAAATATGGAAATTTATAAGTTATGAACGGTTTTGATTTTTTTTTCCTGATTTAATTCGGATCAGTTTCAGTCATAAGTATAATAAATTAATTTCTCAACATCATGGTGAAGTTTTGTATGTTTTGTGATGTTAATTTGAAGATTATTAGGTATTTTTGTGTATGTTTATGAGAAGTACTAGAAAAAGTGTTCAATAATTTCATGAAAATGGCAAATATTTTTATGGATCAAGTTGATCCAGATTAGCTGATCCTTTGTGAACACAGGCCAGCTCAGTAAGCTTTTGTTCTAACTTCAGCATTTTAGCTCTGCTCAAAGTATGAGAGCTTGATGTTGACCATTTTGCTTAGAATGAATATCTTTTCTGACATATGTTCACAGTTGAAATGGCAGAATTAGACTGAAGACATTTTTTCAAGCAACTTAAACTGATTTAAAGTCAATTCAGTATTTGACTCAAGCTTTTGATTTTTACACCAAAGGCATACATTAGTACGAAAGTCAGGTGATTCTTAAAACCTTGAAGCAGTAAAGAACAAGTCTGATAATTGTCATTAAATTTTTATTTTAGTTGAAGAAAAATGTGTTGAATGTGGACTTCCATATGGCAAAATATGGGAAAATTGTTGAGGAACTACGTAAAGAGGTAGGTTGCTTCTAGAGATATTCCAGACTCAGTTATTTGGTACTCACTTTTCATGCAATATTCAGGTATGAGAATTTTCCGCCAATTCCTGGTTTTCTGCTTTTTTGACACCCGTCGGCATCCTTTTGAGATCAATGTACATCCGATGAGAAATTTCAGGGGAACTGCATGATGACCATATTTCTGTGACACAGCAGGAAATTTGGCAGAGCTTTTACTAACCCGAATGTTTTGTAGTCCTATTTTTAGATGATGCATTCCGTTGTTGGTATCTAGATCCCCAGTCTTTCCTATCGTTTCTTTCATTGCCAATCTTATCCCTGCATATTAACTTGAGTAGAGTGTGATTTATGTTTCCATGCATTCATTTTATCATACACTTTGAAGGTATTTAATTGTAACACATGATTACTCTCTTTCTTGTAGATATTTGAACTGAAGGGCAAACTGAGGGTTTGTGAGGAAAGAAAAACAGTCCCGACACAAGTTTTAGTTCCAGCTGATAATACTGCTTATGTCGAGTAAGCATTTTTGTTTTCATAGGAATTTATTATTAGATATTGCTGACTTGCAGATATTATTGAGTTATTCTTTTCTTGATAAAATATTGGTAAACAGATTAAACCTATGTCTCTATGATGTTATTGAAGCAAAATCATCCATTTCTAATCTGAAGGTACAAACTTTCGTTTGCCAGTCTACAGAAGCACGGACGACTGTTGTGGACCACTGGCATGAAATATCCACATTGAATCACACTTCAGCGTAGTCTTATGTTATGTATTAGCAACCCTCATTGATTTTTGAAAGTCTTGATACCTTCAAATAGAAGATCTAGTTATTACAAACCCAAATCACTTTGAATTTTTAATATATCTTTATTAGAAAAAAAGTTCTGAAGATTTAAGTATTGTCAAAACATACTTTTTGCTGGAATTTTTTCCTTAATATAATACTTGATATTGTTATCAAAAAAGTAGCAGTCACCAGCATAAAAGTAGTAGTTTAGGACTCTGAATGAAGAGTTCCAAAGAACCTTGCAGTGCCACATAAATGCATAAACGTTTATTGGTTGTTCACTCTTTCTCATCCCCAGTGTTATATCTGTATAAGTTTAATGGTATATTGTGTACTATTTATCCTCTCTGTATTCAAGGCATCAACATGAGATCAGTAAATTCTATACAAGTCATCTGTCAGTAAGATGTGATCAGTTACAACAAGAGATAACTCTACGTAATCTTCAATGGAAGATGTACAGGAAGCAACGATGTATGTCAAGATTGTCTGTTGTTGATGAACCAGGAAATGTAGAGGTATGTCAAACATAGAGCTCCTACCAGACACAATGCTCGGAGCAAGTTTGTTTGTTTGGTCTCTTGCAGATAATTGTGGACTTTGTCAGTGCATATGAACTTGTAATTAATCCTGTGTACAGTACAAAAGTTATATTTTCATGAAAGGAAATTTTTAAAATCTGGGCAAGGAAAATTGTTAATTTTTGTTACATAACCTATCACCGAAGTTTACCATTTTATAGCCAAAAATGCTTATAGTTTAGAGAAAAATTGACCCTTCCACCAGAATCCTTAGGGTCAAAATGTGGCTTTTTTTGAGTGTCTAGTTCTAGGGTCAACACCAGGATCAAATGGAACCCCTGAATCCTACATGTGTAGCATTTCGCAACTGTTGTAACTATGTTTTATTTCTTTACCATACAAATGATACTTAAATGTTTCAGTCTGTGAAGGTTGTAGAGACACTTTTAAATAGGATGAAACAGAAATGTTCATGTTTGACGTTGTCATCAGACTCATCTAGAAGCATGCTGACAGACAGTTACAAGCGTCTAAGTGACCTCGAACAGAATATTTACAACTCATGCGCTACACAGGATGATCAACTGCCAGAAGTAAGGTTTCTTGCCTATTTCTTTTCTTTAAAACAGTTTGTAATCGGTGGTGTGTTAAGCATACATTTGTTATACCATTTGTGGACAGTTCATTCATGCTTAAAAAAAGTGTGTGATAATTATTTTGAAAGTTCTGAATCCTGTACTTAGGAAATTCTAGTTGTTGTAGCTGAATGGTTTTGTGATTTTCAGAATGTTTGTTTCTGACTGGTTTGTCTCAGACTTCAACACAAGTCTTGAAAATGTTGAGTTCAAAAGCTTAAACAATTGCTTAGTTTTGAACTATATAGGCATGAGAATTCTCTGTGGATTTGCAGAATTCCACAAATTTCTGGTTCGCATTGGCCATTTTTGAGATTGATGCTAATTACATTACATGTACACCTGCCCATTGGAGCCCTTGGCAAATTAATTGTTGAATATGAGAATTTTACTTTTTTTAAACTGAATGAATTATATAATACACTTAATCTAGAGCAACAGATTTGAATGGCTGTTTATTTACTTTGTTTCTTTGTCTTCAAAGGTTTTGTCTCTTAGTCTGAAAGTACATGAGATGCAGACAGACTTATCAGATTCCAAGCAACAGTTGGGTTATGTCAGACGGGTTGTTAGATGTCAGGAGAAAGAATTGGTACATAATGAAAGGTATTTATATGGTATTGATATTAGACGCAATAGACTTGTGTCACTTTTACTTCTGTATGTGATCAAACCAACTTCACAAAAGATATATGATCAAAGTACTGAATTGTATGAAAATGTGTCTGTTAAGAGATATCGACAACTTGTATTACAAAATCTTATCAATTGAAGTTAGATTGATTTTTATTTAAATGCTTTATGGAATCACAAAGTTTACACACTTCAGTTTTTGTAAAATGTGGTTTTAAATGTTTAGTTCTTAAACAAGTACCTTTTGTATAATTTCAGATTACTACATTTGATGTTGAAACTATTGAAAAAACAGCATTACATCTTAAAAGGTCACAATATTTTGACCTCTGACCTTGGTGATGAATATGTTAACATACAACGGAAGGTCGGAGGTCAAGAGCTTTGCTGGGGCGACCAAGAAGATGGTGATATCTATACCAGAGGTTACACTTTGCCGACAATGCTCGATCTTCCTTCACTGAAAATCAGGAAAGAAGATTGTACGGCTGGTATGTTATATACTTTTTACCCAACTGAAGATGACATTTTTCACACGATTTATGCTTTTCTGGTCGCAAAGTCGTGGTATAAAAGTCTTTAGGCTTAATCAATTTAATGATATTGTAATTTCCTTGAAAAATGTAGAAATGTTCTCTGATTACCTTTAAAGATTCTCCTCCATTTTATCACTGAGAATTCTCAGTATCTTCTATGATTCATCAGTTATCAATAGTAGTGGAGGAATAGTGAGGAATAGTAGTCTAGGTCTAAAGTATTAGTCTTCTGATCCATAGGTCAAGGTTTTGAATCCGTCCATGGGCAAGATACTTCAGGAGTCTTCTCTGGCCCTAATTTGGTGTGAGAACTAGACACAAATCCTGCAAGATGTCTTCCAGAGTGATTTATTTATGTTTAAGTTTAGAACATATTTCTCAATTGATTTATTATGAATGAGTTTTAACTAATTAACGGACATCAAGTTTTTTAACCATATTAATAAAAAAGAGAAAAACTAATGTTATATTGCTGATAATTATTTTCTTTTTCTTCAGCTTACAAGGCACCAGTTGAAAACAAACAAAATGATGCCAACAAGAAAAACACTCCGTATGAATTTACTGCAACACAAAGTCAGAGAAAAAAGTCCTCTGTTTCCTATCCATATAAAGGTATGTGACAAATCATTGTAAAACTTACTTTTAGTTTAATCATACGTCTATTTGCCTGTGGAAAAGGAAATAGTCTATTTTGGTCTAAATACATTATTTTGAAAGCAGTTACTTTTATAACTTGCTTCCTCTTAATATTCCATCCACTGCTCACTGGGTGAAATAACTTTCAATATTACACTGGAACACACAAATATCCTCTATGTATTATAAAACATCAATAACATGTCTGGCTATATTCATGTCAACCTGGATATAGTGGTCACCTGTCTATAGTGGTCACTTTAAGGGCAGTCCAATATATTCCTGACCACTTTAAACAAGTAGGATTGTATATTTATTTTTTATTTTGGCACAGCTGTGGATGAATGCTCACCACCTAAAGCAAAGAGAGTGTGTTTGGATAATAAGTCAACAGTTGGAGCAGTTAGAGTGGACAGGTATGGACACTTGCAGCCACAGAGGAAAATGAATCAGTCTATGATTACACCAACAAAGTCACGTCAAACTCCTTCAAAGTCACAGTCATTTTGTGTCTCTAGATCCGTAAATAATAGTTACAGTCACGGGAAGGAGAGCAAAGTTTCACAGACTTCTATGCAAAGCAGGGGTACTACTTCTTCCACTAAGCCGTTGAATAATCGTAAAGGGCATATACGGTCAGCCAGCGTTAGTTCAAGTACGGATTTCGACAGTGATTCTTCTGACAATACTACATTTTCTAAATATAGGTTTTCAAAACTAAATGATACAATTAGTAAGAAAGAGAAATTCTCACATTTGCATACAAAACCTACAACTTCCGTTGAAACATGCACAGGTGAAACTGACGGACCAGAAGACGGTCACAATCTTGATGGTACTTTTACAGTAGATCCAAGTGCGAATGATATACCTGTATCTATCATACCATGTGTAGATTGTAGTGGTAAACAAGTGTGTAACAAGTGTGCCGTTTTAAAAGAGGTTGTTACACAGCCTGTGATTAGTGTAGATGATAAGAAATCCTGTGTAAAGTATGTGAAAGACAGTGAATCGAACAAATTGCATTCTGGGAAGGATTACACTGGCAGAGAGCCAGGAACAGGAGTTGTACCTGCTCAGAAGTATACTTCCTGCGTAGAAGAAACTCAGACTGGTTCTCAGTATGGACCTGAAAATGATTCAGGTACAAGTACAATAGTGGACCACTCTTCTAATAGTGTAGCCAGTCTAACTTCTGTTTCAACTCTAGTCGATGGACAGAACCTGTCTCAGAATATCTCTTCAACAGATGAAAGTGTTCTTGCTGTTGTACCACCATCTAGGAATGATGGTAAAAAATGTAATACAGGCTCAGTAAATGTGACAAACTGTACTTCTAATGCCTCTGCTAGTCAAACAGAACAGACAGTAACACTAACAGAGTGTAAGTCATCCTGTATAGATGATGTTTCACAGAAAGAAAATAAATTCAAAAGATCGATCAAGTTTGATTCTTTGCAGAATTGCAATACTCAATATGTTGATGAGAATGGTATGTATTTGCACAGATCTATGCTAGAAATTGTTATTCTAATTTTACCAAACAGTAAATATTAAGTGGTGTTCCTACTTTTAAGTTACAATTTAATGTTTTCATGCTACATGATTTTCCAGTTTAGTGTAAATGGGTAAATGGTATTAATTTATTAGATTGATTATCAGACAGATTCAATAAGACCAGACACTCTTATAAATATGCCTCATTGCCTCCATTTTGTATTGTCCATGGGTATTCAGCATTCTCAACAGCTCTCGGATATTTCCGTACCACTTCGTTACTCTACGAACATCCTCTAGTGTAAGTCAGGCGGAGCACTTTGTGGCAAAATTCAACATTTTGTGCGGTCAAAAAATAGTTCTTGTAAAACGGATTTATAGCTTCAATAACTTTGATAAATTCACATAAGAAATGGATTATCGTTGTCATTTCTAGTTAAAAACTCACATATTTCAGTCTTCATATAGCTTAAATAGTAGATTCTAATCCCGTTTCATCAGTACTCCTGCGTTCATGACGCCATGTTGTTTTCATGATATTCGAATGGTATTTCCAAAAGTAGGCACTGGACGTAGTTGGCCGAGGTTTTCCGAATGGGTTATTCAGTAGTATCTTTGTAATTCATTGTTTCAAACATTTCAGACAACAGTTGTACAAGCACCATGTGTACACCTACTCAAGAGAGGAAGCCATTGTCACAAGTTGGAAGCTGTAACACTCCTTTATCATCACCAAGATGTGATAGTCGCAGGTACATTTATTTGTAGGAATTGTAGAATTTTTGCTAGGTTGCCAATGTATTAACCTTATGTCACAACTTGTGAGACTTACACATTATCTAAAATGTTTTCAAGCAAATATTTCCCCACTTGTTAAGCTTGAGCATATTTTTTAAACTATGGAATTATAGGGGTTCTATTTGACCCTGGAGTTGACCTTTTGACACCTGAATTTCCAAAAAGCCACAGTTTGACCCTTAAGATTCTGACTGAAGGTTAAATTTTCTCTAGATTATAAGTAATTTGGCAATAAAAATTGTAAATCCAGTCAAAATTTATGAAAATGACCATAGAGATACAGCACCTAGTGGAACCCCTTGAATTACTTGTAATAATCTGACAATGTGTCTCTACAGTTTTATACACAAATTTCGGGTATATATGATTATATCAAATGCAATTTTTCATCTTTTGTAATTCCTGTGTTTGATTATTTGTGGCATTAATAATATCATAAAAAAAACACATTTTTTTGTTGATCAAATAATTATTTGATGTGGTTACTGAAAACTAGGTATGATGATTAGCTATTTCTCTTTTCATAACTGAAACTGTTGCTGTACAAATGTAAGTGTAATATGTATATAAACCTTATTTTACAGCAGTTTCACGTCCTCTGATAGTGATTCCTCGTTCACCAAACGTCGATCGAATGATGATTATCCATTGTCTAGATTGTTGGTGAATGAAAAGCAGTCAAAAGAGAACTGTCGGATTTTAAACCAGCATGGTCTGCCATCTCTTGTCAGTGAAAGTATAATAAGCAACAGTAAGTATCACTGACAAATCTTTGCTTTTTTAATTCACTTTTCTTCGTACTTTTAAATTCTCTTAAGAATATCAAATATTGAGCATCATCGCACACATTTTGGGGAAAAAAATACATCCTCTGTGTGATTAAGGACGTTGAAATTCTAATTTTCTTTCATTATCAAGTGTCGGATATATTCCTTTGAAGTTTTGGTATGGTTACTTAAGTCATAGAGTGATTCCTATTTCTGAAAAGCGTTTGAGGGTCAGTCCATGTTGTAATGTAATGATGCAGGCTACGATTTATTTCATTTAATGCTTTGCTGAATTCCTATTTCAAACCTTATCACTTTTCAGATACAGTAAAACCTTAATAATAAGACCACCCTTGGGACCCTTGATCACTGGTCTTAATGAAGTGGTCTTAAAATTGAGGTTGATTAAAGAACAAAACAGTGATGATGGACTTGAAATTGAGTTGTTAATTTTGAGGTGGTCTTTACGTGAGGTTTACTGTAGATGATAGTAGATCTATGATCAAATATATAATCATAATATTATGTTTTATGCTTTCAGATAAGCCACCATTGAGTATGAAACGGTCACACTCTCGAGGATATCTACAGGCTACTAAAGCTCACAGCAACAGAGCAAAACTTGCCCCATCCAAGTAAGCTACCTAATCACAACTCATTTCAGTTGTTCAGTTTTTATCAGTGACAACACTCGTAATTATTTCAGAAACTCAACAGAAACTGTTTATCCTACGTTTCGGCGGCAATCTGAATATCGCTATGATCATCAAGACATCTGCATTTTACCTTATACATTAGTGTGATATTAATTTCATTTTCATATGACCAAGTTCTTAAGTGGTTTTTATAGTTTCTTCATATTGTCAAGTGTTCTGTTATTGTTGTAGTACTGTTTTATTAACAGCGAACGCATGAATATATTACCTGGACCATTACATTCCAAAGTAGGTACATGTATATTGAAATGTTCGTGTTTGTATGTAAGCTTGACGGAGAAAAAGCCGCGTTTGTGTTTTGATAGAAAAGTCAACCAAGCAGCAGTTATATTTTTTATTCACAAGAGCATTTCTTTACCCAAATTGATATGCCCTGAAATTTCATACACTTGCTCATGGTCCGTCTAACAGAACTATATTTAGTAAAAAATGTATAAGGTTTCATTGTGCATCGCAGCATACTGCTGAATGCATATACTGTCGGACCTCGTTCATTTGAAATCATTGGGTCCAAAATTTTATTTTGAGTAATACATGGTTTCGAATAGCCCATTTCAGTTTGACATGCTTTAGAAGATGCATCGGGACCTGATATTTATTTCAGATGATACCAAGTATTCAGATAGAAGTTTGTTGTATAAACAAGGTCCGACTGTATTCAACCGAAATACTGTTGAATTGCTGTGTAATACTCGCAAACAAACTTAAAGCTTCTCACTAATGTATTGATTAACCTCTTTCAGGCCTCACGAAAGAAGTAAATCAACGTCCAATGTTTCAACAAGAGCAGCGTGGCAGTTCTGACTTTGGTTGTATTGTCTACTACGGAGGATTAGATCTACTTTCAGACAAAAAATGAACATAAGATATTCACTGTGGATGAAGAAGCGTTCTACTGCTTCATCTTTTAACCAGGTTCTGATGTTGGTGTATGTGCAATATATGGACTGGTTACTCTTGTAACACAAACTCTGAACATATGATCGTTTAAGGGAACAGATTTTGTTCCTTTGTATACAGTATAGGAAATATATACCGTATAAGATATATATAATTTTAAGATTTTTGACAAGTCAGTTTTATTTTTAGAATGGTTTGTTGATAAAGGGATTTTGGTTAATTATGTATATATGCAGGGTGCTCACTTGGCAATTTTTGGGGCCGTTTATGGTACGGTACCATTCCCATAGTAAATTAATATGTTTTCCCCTCTATTTTCATTGAAAATCCCCCTTACAGGAAGGAAAGAAAGTTCTTATTAGATTTGCTGGGGGTCATCCTAATTTCTTTTAACATGTTAAGACATGGGTAAAAAAATACTGCATATTTGTCATAATTTATTAAAATTAGTATAAAAGGTCTAAAATTAATCACATCAATTTGATTTTAATTTTCACTTTCTGTCTTTTGAGAATGTAAAATTCTCCCATTTACAGGTATGGTCATCGGTCCCCAAAAGCTGTTTGGTGCCCTGATATGTTCATTTACAGTCTGGCACTTTCGGTCATCCATCTCAGCTATTGCACCTCTGTCTAAAAATAAAATTGACTGGTCAACAAATTTGAATAATACTACACTTAACATCAAAACAGTACACAGGTTGTTAGTGGACAAAGAGTACAAATTTTCAATCTGATTGCCATATTTCTCAACAACACAAGTCATGTTTTAATAGACAAAATTAAGCCCTGTATTAAAAACTTGACATAAAATTTCATAACACAGTTGATGCAGTACATAAATGTGTGCATTTATACTTATGCGTTGATGAAATTTGCAATGACTTGGGGGCATAACAAGAAGCTGTGTTTGATGTGGCATGTGATGTAGTTTGATTTGAGCAAAATTGATTCTATAAAATTAATGCAATGAGACCACCAAATGAACTAGTGATTTATGGTACATGTTTTGCTTTACAATATTTCACATATTAATCATAGATTTTTAACTTCATTGTCTGTATGTAAATCAGCTAAAGATACAGAGCAGTATAGATTCATTGACTTTTGTTATCATTCTGATATGGTTTTTAACTTAATTATTGCATTAAGAGTAATTTTACAGTCGTATTATTTTCATTTTAGCAGTGTTTGATAGCTTGCCTTTGCATTTCAGTTGCTGGTATTTTTGCTCTAATACTTTGTACAATCATTGTTGTCCATCCTGATATTTTGATCATTAAAGTAATTGTCTTGTATATTTAAACGAAACACAGAAAGCAGATATTTTTTAGACATATACTACATGAGGATTAAGTTCACCAGATTCATAGAAAATCACTTTCATTTTGTTTCACAATTGAATAAGAATACATTGCATATTTTTGCTCGCTTTCAAACAACTGGGAATAATTAGTAATCTGTGGCCATAGAAATAATTATTTGCTGACAGTTTTACAGTTTTTCGTGGTACAAATTAGTTGATATAAAAACACTTACTGACAAAGTTTTTCAAATCAGTCTGTTCTCTCTCCTGTTGTTGAATTGAGACAATCATGATGAACAAGTTATAAATAATTTTTTCTTGAAATAAAGTTTACTTTATTGTTCTGCTGTTAGTGTTTAGCATATTATGATATTGCTTACCTTTGTAGCATGCATTTAATAAAATGATTTGTATTAAACTCAATATATAGTTCCCACATTTACAATATTTACCTCCCTTGTTCTGAATAAACGACCATATTGATAGGCAAATGTAGCATGCATTTAATAAAATGATTTGTATTAAACTTGATATATAGTTCCCACATTTACAATATTTACCTCCCTTGTTCTGAATAAACGACCAGATTGATAGGCAAATTTCTTTAAAGTTTATAGGGAATATAATGTAAATGATGATAAAATAATCAGATACATAAAAATAACTTATTCATTATGCTCATGTGGGCAGATGGCTCGGAAAGTTGAAGACAAAGTGGATGTCATATGTAAATTCTCTTACTTTTTTTCAATTATCACATATGCTTATCAGTTTTGCCTATCAAAATGGCTGATGATTAAGAACAAGGGAGGTAAGTATTGTAAGTGGCAACTATTTTTTCTCTTTGTTCATGTGAATACGAAATTTTAGAAATTTGTTACTTAATTTTTAAAACCTAACACAAAGTATATACATTTTATAGAGAGTTGCTCATATAATTTATTTCTTGCTTTGCTAATGTTATGTAAATATACTTATGAAGAAATTGCACATTATTTTGTTATTTTCATGCCTTAATAATGGTCATAGTTTCAACATAGCCATTATCACAGTGCAAGCTATGGCTAGCCATTATCACAGTGCAAGCTATGGCTAGCCATTATCACAGAGCAAGCTATGGCTAGCCATTATCACAGTGCAAGCTATGGCTAGCCATTATCACAGTGCAAGCTATGGCTAGCCATTATCACAGTGCAAGCTGTGGCTAGCTAATGAGAATTTACATGAACATCATACATTTGACTAAGTTGATTGATTGCATAAACAAGTTATGCTGATTAGAAAAAACAACAATAATCAATATTTATTTATAGTTGGAAATATAAAGACAAGTTATATTCAGTTTTTGTTCGACAAGAAGACTGATAGAATTAACTGTCGGCTAAATACTTCAAACAGCATTTGGTATGATGGACTTAAGGGCATTAATCAACTTATGTTTATGCACATTGTTTATGGGCAATTGCTATAATTACGGAAAACAAGTACAGTGACCTAATGTTTTTATATTTGATTTGAATTTACAATGCATAGGGAAATTATTAGAATAATCTGTCTGTTAGCAATTTGTGGTTAACACCTTTAATCATCACATCAAAATATTACATTTCAATGTAATGACATTTAGTGTAGTCGGCGACATTATTCACACAGCGGAGGGGTGATGTTCACCATATCTGCATTTTCATATACATGTATGTGTATATTTGCAGATTTAAATCTAAATGCCTTGATTCACTGGTAAGTACACATACAACAATACACTAACAATTTAGGCTCACATCTGCATATCAAAATACAACTGAATGTGTCTTTGCTAATATATAATACTTATTATATAAACAGGCACATTAAACGACGATAAATATATTCAAATGCATCTAAATGATCTTATCTCGAGATACTGCACGCCCCAATTCCTTTTCTGTGCAGTATACATAATCTGACTGTGTATCATTTTAGTGATATACAAATTCAACTTCCGGTAGTTCATTGAGGACACAGTCTAGAAAGCTTGAAGTTGGAACCGGTTCTTAATTTTCTGCCAAATCCAGGTGTAGTGAACTTTGTGCGCAATGCCAGGTGCGGACGGTTGGGTAAGATTGAAGAATATCTTCATTGGTATCGGTATAAACACACAGTTCATTACAGAAATTGTTCTTTCGCTGAGGCGGAAATGTCAAATATTGACACTGTTTGGAAACTAAGTGGGTGGGGTATTGTTTAACACCCGGGTTAAACAGAAAAAAATCGTCAGTGGTAACTATTAAATTGTCTTGCTAAGTATTCATCTTACAGCGGAGAACAGTATGGAACATATGATTAATGCTGATGACTAATAAATTCATTTATTTCATTGGTTTACTTATGGTTAACCAAAAATAAATGAGTTAATATTGTCAAAATGAAAGTGTACCGTTTTTAACTCATCTCATAGCCTAGTGATCCATTGTAGTGGATTTGGATGACATTTTCTACCAGCCAAGTATCCCTCTATTAAATGAACTTATTTAATTATCAAAATTTCTGTCCCAGCACCCGTGCCATCGATGATGTCTCGTGTACATTTTTTTTCTAATTGTATCTATATTTTTTAAGAGGGGTTCCTTTTAATTATTTTTGGTTTGATGTTATTTATGTTTTGTAACTAAGGAGTGTGTGATCATGATATAGTTATGTTCAACAGTTATATACATGTGACGTCTCAAACAAACTATCCATTCAGCCACTATGAACTAGTATGCATGTTGATCACGTAGGCCTACTAATGCATAAATTTGTATAAAATTTCTAGGCTATTCTGTTTATCTAATAATTGCAATATGTTATAGCATTATTATTCATACTGAATGAAAACTTTATCTACACGATCGGATATACGCATTTTCTAAACATCAATGGAATTTGGTCACATACTTTATGTGTGCACTGTAGAGAAACATATGTCAAGGTCATTTAGTGAGCCGGTGTTCATTCTACCTGTGGATTTTGATGAGCCCTGAATTATAATTATTATTACGATGAATAAATGGTTGATAATAGTAAGTACTTTGTATAGGTTGTAAATATTGTATAATGTGATGTTTCTGCATGTTTATTTTATGCATTGATTGACAAAAATTCACAAGGTTATTTGATAACTAAATCTTTCTCTGCATATAATTTCTGCTATTCAGCCAATTTCAGGTCTGACTCATTGCTCTTAAAGATGAATTCATGTGAACTGTATGATATCTTTACATTGATCAGTAACTTAATGTGTTGATTTATTAGGCTACTTCATACTTGGTTATGTATCATAAATCATAATTCTAAAGAAATGTTACATGGTCTTGTGCATAATGGGATGCTAAAAAGATATTAGCATAAAGAAAATGATAATGCATTTCATTTGCTCAGATGTCCAGTTAATATTTTATTACACTTTATGAAATACGAAGGCAGTTATTCTGTGGAATCCTCATACTGTGTTTTGTTTGCAGGGAATTCCTGTACTTGTTGGTACTACTGTTGTTGCTGCCACAGCGGTGTTTGCCAAAGTGTTCTTTTTTGGTGATAAAAAGAAGAAAAATCCTGTCGCCTTGCAGGATCCCACTGTGAAATATCCATTCAAACTTATTGATAGAGAGGTGAGGGTCTATATGATGTTAAATGTGAACTGAACATACATTTGAACCTTTTCAGAATGCAAAGCTGGAGATTGCACCCCGAAACACGGGAGATTGAGACTCGAAGCGGGAGATTTTTTCGATATGACGTTGCTATAGTGACAATAGAATGT
The DNA here is from genome assembly GCA_032209605.1 of Mactromeris polynyma. Classification (NCBI taxonomy): domain Eukaryota; kingdom Metazoa; phylum Mollusca; class Bivalvia; order Venerida; family Mactridae; genus Mactromeris; species Mactromeris polynyma. The sequence continues at coordinate 4,806,074 of JASFXZ010000029.1, forward strand.
GCGTTATTTAAAATACATAGAAATAAAGCAATGCATTTAATGCACTATACTTTGATGTCTTTACAGTCAAAATTTTGTTTACAAATATTTGTAATTTAAGGAGATATGGCACTTTTTCCGAAACTTTTCGAACACCCCTCATAGTTTATTATGCATTTTGTTCGGAAGTATATCAATACTCAAGCAGTAGTGCTATATGTCAGTTTATTACTTTTCATTGTACAGGAAGTCAGCCATGACACAAGAAGATTCAGATTTGCGTTGCCATCCATGGACCATATTCTAGGCCTTCCAGTCGGTAAAGACTAAAAATCAATTTGCAATTCATCATTTTATTCACTGTCAGTAAAGACTCAGTATTATGTACAGTAAAACCTTGCCTAATGACCACCTCAATAATTAGACCACCTCAAAATTAAGAAGACAATTTTTATGTCCATTTTCACTATTTTGCTCATTAATTAACCTCAATATTAAGACCAACTCAATAATAAGTCCAGTTTCCAAGGGTCCCATTGGTGGTCGCATTATTGAGGTTTTACTGTACTTCTACAAGTATGAAAAAATGACTTCATTGTATAGTGTATGACATTCATGCTGTAGTCTTGCTTGGAAAGGAACAAATTCAAGTATGCATGGTATTCATGCAAGATAAATTGATTTTGACTACATTGTATTAAGTAAGATGATTAATTTGGCTTCATAAATTGGTTACAATGCTTCTGTTAAGATTTCTTACTCGTATAATGTATTAAGACGCAAATTTGCCATTTTAGTTTTGTATTTATCTGACATTGTAAATAAGATTCTTTGGTTATAAACCATACATGTACTTTCGTATGTCTTGTAGACCTATCCCCTCTTTCATTGTTTATAGAGCAATTTAAAAAATAATGAATTCAGTAGGATCTTTTATTTGAATATAAAATTTATTTTCAGGTCAGCACATATATTTGTCAGCAAAAATTGATGGTTCTCTTGTAATCCGTCCATACACACCTGTATCTAGCGACGATGACAAGGGCTACATGGATCTTGTAATAAAGGTAAAAATTTAATTCTTGAAATTGTTTGCGCAAAGGACATGGAATGTTTATATAATTTAGCACCGATGTACGTTTTCCAACCTCTTCTTTATGTGACGTCATTTCCAGAAAACATCACATGTGACGTCACCATATGGTAATATGAAAACGATGTGACCATATGGAGTAAATATTGTTTCCTTCTTGCACATAGTGACATAACATGTTGCATATTCTTGAAATGACGTCAAGTACAAAAGGGGTTATAAATCCCATAGCAGCATTCAATTATATTATAATTTTGAACCTAGCGTCTGACTATTGAAATGATGTGAAAATTCTGATTCATTTTCAAGCTTTTTCTGCCATAGGTATACTTCAAGGAAGTGAACCCAAAGTTCCCAGATGGTGGTAAAATGTCCCAATACTTGAACAATATGGAGTTAGGTGATTATATTGATGTACGAGGACCCAGTGGACTTCTTGTCTATGAAGATAAAGGTATTTGTTGAAACTTGATCAGTATCATTATTTCTTGATCTTTATTCAGGCGTTGCCGTAATTTTTTCAGAGCACTAGCCTGTTTTGGTAAGTCGCTCTGCCAACCACTTGCTAGAAATCGTTCTTACTCCCTCGAACTTATACACCACCAATTCATAAAAAGCAGAAAGTCACAATTATGTGTCTATACAATTTGTTAAAATCAGGGATGGAATTTATTTTTCACTATTTCTGAGAAAAGTACTTGCCAATTTGGGCTAGCACTCGGTAATTTCTGCTAGCCCAAAATAAAAATTGTTAGCTCCAGGCTTCGGGCTAGTTGGTTACTATAAAGACTCGTTCAGGGAAGTTCATAGTTTACCTGCTAAAGTCATGATTTGAACTAAGGACCTTTGAATCAAGAGTCAAGCTTTTGACCATTTTATCTCCTTGCTAATTAAATTAGAATTATATCTCCAGGAGCCAAAATGGGATTGCTGACATTGTACAATCTTGTGATTCTAGTAATCTATCCACAGTCCATAACTATACTTGTGCTTTCAAGGTGGTTTATTATTCTGTATCTTGTCATCTGTATTGTTTCAGGCTTATTCAAGATTCGTCAGGACAAGAAATCTGAGCCCGAGGCTATTACTGCCAAGAAAGTTGGAATGATCGCTGGTGGTACTGGCATAACACCAATGTTACAGTTGATCAGACAAGTTCTCAAGACTAGTGATGACAAAACTGAGCTTTCATTGCTCTTTGCCAACCAGGTAGTGTACTAGTCTATACAAGTGTTTGAATGTAGTTTTTACAGGAGGCTCAGTACATTTGATTTAAAAACGAAGGATATGATATTCATCGCTTTGCTTATAGTGTATTTCTTCTAATTTTCTTTATATTAAGAGTTGTGTAGTTAGCGTCAAATACCTACACAATATTGCAACATAATTTTATTTCAATGATGTTTCCACGCTATGTACTTTTCAAGATGTTTTTTATTTAACAATGAAATACACTGATATTCCTGAATGCCTTGTATACTTGAATACAACAGTGCATTCTTTCCTCATGTTTGCTTGGGTCCGAAATGCATACTTGTTCATCATCGTATATAAACAAAGCATTTAACAGTGTAATGGCGTCTTAGAATTGCTGTTCATGTTATTGTTTGATATTTTTCAGACTGAAGAAGACATTTTGCTGAGACCAGAACTCGAGGATTTACAGCAGACATATGGTAGTAGGTTCAAGCTGTGGTTCACCCTGGACAGACCACCAACAGGTTCGTAGTTAAGTTGTAATAGAGAAACTAACTGTTGGTAGAAAGTATGAGCGTGTTGTTAGAAAAGGTTTGCAACAGATTGACTAAGAACTTGGCTCATTGATGTCTTCTGCTCTGCTATAAAACAGTCCTTTGTAACCAGCATGTACACATACCTCTAAAAGCCCAAAATATAAATGTCCAGGAGAGAATGTCCGTCTTCTCCTGACCAAAATTCTTTTCCTTCTTCGCTTATTGTTGCATTTTTGTTAGATTTAATGGTGTTTAACCAAACGTGTTAGACATAATTCGAGCACTCAGCCAGGATATAGGCATATAACGTGTAGCACAGCAGGATATAGGCTTATAACGTGTAGCACAGCAGGATATAGGCATATAACGTGTAGAACAGCAGGATATAGGCATATAACGTTTAGCACAGAATATTACTTTTACAACATGAGCTTTCTTAAATAATCAATATATATATTGCAGATTGGAAGTACAGTTCAGGATTTATTAATGATCAGATGATTAAGGACCATCTTCCAGCCTCTGATGATGGTACTATTGTACTGATGTGTGGACCACCACCAATGATCAACTTTGCTTGTATCCCAAATCTAGACAAGATTGGATTCAAACCCAAACAGAGATTTTCTTTCTGAACGCAATATCTAGGATATATTTTATACTATGTAGACTCTTTTCATTGGTATTCCAAAATGGTGTCGGTACTTCATGAACCAACCACTGAAACACTTTCGATTTCGATTATACTTACTATATAACTGGTATGACTAAATATAAAATTAATATAAGTTCATCAACAAATACTATTAAGGGCTGAGTAGTTAATTAGAAAAATTACTAAATTTTGTGTTAAAATCGACACTTCGATGCAATGTAAAGTGTGATATTAAAACTGTAAGTGTGAAATTTTATATTATTTAAAATAAACTTTATCATCCAGAAAAATAAACATATAGTAGGAAGATAAAATGTAACCTTCGATTTTGTACACTGCTTATATTATCAGGCTTGCCTAGCCTAGTTTTGTATTTGCACAAGCGAAATGTAAACTGCCATTGAATTCAGCAAAGATGATATAATACATAGAAATTCACCTAACACAAGTATGCTTATTGTGTTATATTGCAATAGACTGAATGATTATAAAATGATATGAGAACCTATTGTCATTTTGATGTTTTTGGATGAATACCCTCCCTTAATTTTCCTGGGAAAACGGAAATTTAATTGTGGTTGTGTTGTTAAATTTATACTGTTTTGTTGATGCTTGTTGTTAACTTATTATCTGAATGGGGTTTAGTCATAAGTGCTTATTTAATTATTATTGTGTATGATATATCTAAAGGCTTCAATGCCCGTTTTATGTACCTTATTCTATGTTACAAAGTGGGTTTAAAAGGATTAAGTCACTGGATTCTTCTATAATCATGGTAAAACATTTTATGATGCAGATTACATGCATGTGATACGCAAAGTATGCCTGTGAAAAATATTCTATTATTAAATTTGTCTATTTATTTCAATTCTGATTTGGGCACTTTCCACATGGTATGCACATGTCATAACGCTTCCAGTTTTAATGACCGACATTGACTTTAGTATGATTGTTGCTTCCTTTTTATTCCTGTATTTATAAATTCTTTCAAGTGTAAAATGCATTTTGTTTAATATAAAGATTTTGTATATGCACACAAACTGCTTGAAAAAAATTCTGGAAACAAACACATGTCTTGTTTTATATATTCATCGTTTCTGTCCCACTTTTCCTTCTAGTATTATGGATATGTCTCTCCATTATACTGTGCACTCAAAGATTCTTTCCGGAGCAGCGCATATTTTGAGATGTAAATCTCAGCTCTCATATAGAGGTTGTTGCTCTAGAGAGCAGAGAATTACATACGGAAGTTAATTTTACCATAGGAAAATTGATAATGTTGTTGAAGAGAGGGCCACTCTAGAGAGGTTGCACTGTAAATTCAATGGTACAGAACTTATGTGGGAATTATCAATTAATCGCACTCGCACAAAATTTACACAAATGTTTTTTATTCAAAACAATGCAACACATTACATATATTTCAATTATTCTTTAAATAGATCTATAAAAATAAATAATAGAGATTAGTTTTTTATCTGGAAACATACATAATTTGTGTCTCTACTAATTTGCACATGTATACTTGGACTTTCTGTAAACACAAGGTAGAAAATCGAACATTACTAGATTCTGAATGTAATACATGTACTTGCTGGATATGGACAGCATACTTTAGATGGAATGCATATTTCTGGCAGATCAGATCAATCAAAGTGGACGGGACATTATATATCACAGATAATTAATTGCCTTGAAATGCAGATTGTTGTATGAAACAATAAGGAAACGGAACAAATGTGCTTGAAAACTTGTAGATAAACATACACAATATTTTCAACCCATTACTTTTCAATACATAAATACAATACTATATTGAAAGAAATTGCAGCAAATTAATTGTAACTTTTTGAAACTGTCACAGCAATATAATTATCTGCACAAATTTCACAAGTTATGTTTGCTTTTTATTAAGAAGTATAAGATTTTTCCAAGCACTTGTGAAGGATGTTATTTTCACATCGAGATTTCAGTTAACTGTCATTATTTCACTCAAGTAGTACACAGTAACGTGTATTAACAGTCTGGTTCCTTCATAACATTAAGCATAGGTAAGAATCTTTGTTGCTGATAATATCTGCTGGACACAGTCTACAAACTGGAAATCCGTATCCTTAATTCTTTCCTGTGCTTCAGGAGACGCCATTTCCAAAAGCAGATGGTACAGGTTGGAACGGAACTGAAATGTTTAAATATATTATGTATATAATTATGACAGTGCGTATGAATACGTAATCAGTCCTCATTTGCATAAATAGTCCACTAGTGGATCAAAAAAGTAACACTTTGGTTATAATCACTCCTACACGGCATGTTATTTGATAAGTGGATATTGGTATAGACTCAACCATACAATATTGAAAATTTACAAACCTCGGTGCCTTCAGCCAATTCCTCATCAAAAGCATCATCAAACTCGGTCATCTTTAACTTCATACTTCTTCTCTTCGTCATCAAGAATAATGACCAATCCTCCTGCAATGATATATGTGGTGAACATCAATCAAGATATAAATGTTGCTGATTCCAATTGTCGATCACAATAAGTGACTGTGACCTCGTACTGTATCTATAATCTTATTGTATGAGTAATACTTTTATGGACAAACAAATGATTTTTGGTCATAAATTACATGAACAAGTACATATAAATGTGATCAACCATTTTACTTGGTCACCATTTTTCAGCAGCAGTAGACAGGGTACACTCAGAGTTTCAGGTTCAACACAATTACGACTGACAAAGAGGATTTTAGTGAATTTTTGAAAGTAGAGCTAAAAATAATTTTAAAATGCTGACATTAGATTTTCTTCCAGCAATGAGTAATCTATCAGAAAATAACATTACATTGTTAGATGTCAAAGTTTTTCAATTTCCAGAAAACAACAACATTTGATTGAAATACCTGCTTGGGTATAATAATGACAAAGACAACATCTTCATAATTATTTGCAATTGATGTTATACAGAAATAGGGATACAAAAGCATTACTTTACAAATTAACAACATTATTACATTTTGGTATTATTCTAGTATATAAGTGGTTTACTAAAGTAAGATCCCAGTTGTCAAGGAGACGATGTCTATACTGCTGATGGATAACAATGACTCGATACTGAGGGTTTTGTTAAAGAAGCATCATCAAATATCTTGCACCATACCCTCAATATGGACACACACGTACATAAAATGTATTTCATACATACTCTCTATTTAGCAACCACTGACTAGTGAAGCAGATTTCTGACACAATACATGTATACCGGATTGGTATAATTATGGGTATTTCCCTCTAATCCTGTGGTACCAACAACAATACGCCATTGTTAACATTGTGCTTGAATCCCAATGGAAACAAAGACAGGATTAAACGTTTGACTGAACTTCAATGGGTCTAAAATAACTTTTACTGTGGGTAAAACGCCACTTTATGCGAATTCCAGATTTCGTCTATTTCTAATACAATGTTTTCAGTATAGTAATGTTTTTTCTCCCAATATTTACCAAAATCAGAGATATAAATCAAGCTTAGTACCAAACTTTTATATAAAATCTTGAAGACACTTGCAATTGCAGGTTTATTGGTAGTCAGTTGCTTCAGTTGATTTCAACTTGTCTGACATGAGAGGCTAGTTGTCCGAGCATAGAATAGGGTACAAGTTAATAAGGCATGCATAACAGACTTGTCCTGGACTAAGTCCAACTCAACAGTTGGTAGCCCGAATCGGCAATTGGACTATTCTGGGACATCTGGCCAGTGGATTTCTAGAGCCTTGCAGACCTATGTCTATAACTACTTACCTCTAACAAGGGTTCATCTTGTAAAGTCTCGGATCCTTGGAATAAAAGCTTCTCCTTATCTTGAGTGTCACTGTTCCACTTGGACCAAGAAAAGGCGTACGCTGAGGCAGCTAGTGCCATCTGCTCATAACACCATTCTTCAATGACTGGATGCTGGAATAAATCACCATCATACCTTATGGTTAGATCATTGTCATAGTAATGAGAAATACCACTGGAGGGATCCTGATAAAACCCCTTCCACTTAACCAATCACATATTTTGGACCCCATCTGCAGCATTAACGGTAAGAACAAAATATCTCAATAACAATGCTTCACCTTGGAACTTAAAATAAACATTTATTGTATTGTATTGGAAACACAATAAAATCTTAAGAAAATGAAACAATTTCAAACACTCATAGTAAAAAATATAATCATAGAAAAATAATGTTTTATGAAAGAAAAACAATTGAAATTTGAAAACGTTAATACCCAGAAGAAATTATACATTGATATGGAATTAATGGACAATAGTGGTAACAATACATTACAACAAAATATTCCCAGGAAATGTCATGTTACCATAGAAACAATAATCATCATAAAAACACATTTACATAGCGAGAATCCGAGAAAGTCATAAAAGTATCAGCCTACGTAATTTACCTCGTTTACAGAAGATCACTTGTATATATTTCGGTGATTCAAAAACATTTCTACTCATAATCACCGAATCATGAAACTCTAAAATATCCACGTACACAGCATTCCGTAACTATTCCATTCATTAAATTTGAGGTATAAGAAAGAACTTAAGAAATGAATATGAGCAATAACTAGCAAATGTACCATGTTTCCTTCAGGTCACCAGTTCATATCATGTACATGTACATTGTATAAATTATAGAATATAAAACACATGTATATATGTCACACTCGGGAATGATATAATTCAAACTATATGTACCAGGACAAAAACTAACAGTTTTGAGCATTTGTAACCATGAAAACACCTCCTATGCCTCAATGATTAAACTTCTCAGTGTAAGTGCTTACAGCATCAACTCATAGTCTAACCAATGCCTGTCCATCACTAGAAAATGTTAACTGAGAGTTTAGAAAGTGACCCAATGGCAAATTATGAGATAACTTAATCCGAATGAAACAGATCACAAATGCTCTATTGACCGTAGCAAGATTGTGAGAAATGGTTGGATAATGTCAGAGGTTGCAATAGCCCTTAGGAAAAAGCAGGGGGGAATTGTTGAATACGTCCCTCTGTGATATAATGAGCATATCATGAATAATTCATCAATACTTTGCGGTCACACTTTTTCAAGGGTTGGTTAGAAAGTATTGTTACTCAGGTTGGTAAAGAAGCTGTTACAATATTTTTGCACAATTCCTATTTTATTCTGGTGCTGTTACATATACAATGGCATGATCCTTTTTTACAGAAATGTTTGGGGCATGTAATAGCACAGGAGATTGTCACAAGTTCTCTCCCTTTATCCCTTCTATTGTGTATGTTTATATAGTACTACATTTGTATATATATACATATTCTATAGAAGGGATAAAGGGAGACAATTCTTGAAGGGATACAGGGAGATAACTCTTGAAATCTCCTGTGCATATTAGTATGTAAATGACTCTTATTTTTCTTTGGCCAAACTATATCATTGAATAACACTACGGTCTGCTACAGCAGATATACAACATTGTCTTTACAAAGTGAAACTACAAATGAACATAGTCTAAATCTCACGGAACTGACATGTGTATGAAAAAGACACATTTGTTGTACAAACAAATTCATCAACAATCTAAGTGTACTACTGTCATCAACAACAGTGTATACACGGTAAACATGTATGCTTATTACATCTGACAATAAAAACAGCAGCTGAGATGTGAAGCTGATAGCACCAGGGAAATCCCAGATAAAATTGTCACACTTTTATATACAATATCACAATATAATAAAATGAATTGCTACACGGCATAACATCCCTTCAGACACACTGTCAACTTATCAGAATTAGATATAGACCAGGGATTACATGAACTGAAGTGAATGTTTCTTCCAAAGCATTGATGTAAACAGAGACTTTACAAATACCGTACAAGTCCAACATGGCAAACAAGCAGACATTTTGAATTTGATTGCAAATCAAACCTGTCCATAACAAATGAGAGACAAATTGTTTCATTTACATTTTGTTACCAAAGTTATCTATTTTTTTGTTGTAAGCTGTTTCGATAATTTAGTTACGTAAAAAAATGCAAAGGTTATAATGTCAGAAACATGAAGATAAGTCTGTCTGACAGGGCATGTTACCATGGCAACAATTCAGTCACACACAGGGAGTTTGTATTGGTAATCAAACACGGAGCCAGTGGTACAATACTGTATGTACAGCAACACAAGGATTAGTGCGAGACTAAGCTATCTGCCACAATCACATAAAGCTACAACAGTCCGGCACTATATCCTCGTTGCAGCGTCCCCAAAACAAGTTTGGTGAAGCAGGTAGGACCTTCCTTACCTTCTCTATTGGTCTACTAACAATTACTTCATCCTAATATATTAATTAAATATCATAAAAGTAATATTCATATCAACTAGTATCAACATTTCCCTTAAATCACTGGAGATTGTTACGAGTTCTTTCCCATTATCCCATCTAGAGTTCTCTCCCTTTGTCCCTTCTTTAGTTTAGAATTTGGTGTATTTCATGGATATATATTGATGTTAGAAATACTGGTTCGGCAACAGAATATACATATACTACAGAAGGGATAAAGGGAGAGAACTCTAGGAGGGATAAAGGGAAAGAACTCATGACAATTTCCTGTGCCTTAAATACAGCAAGAAAAGAAAGAGTAAAAAACGACTTTTAAAGGGCAGATGACTCATTTCAAAGACTGGTAGACATTTCTTGTAAAGAACAAATTAAATACAGAGGGGTGACATTGCTGACTGATAAATCTGAATTGAGTGTCAGATTCTTAAATCTTAAATATAAACAAACTGTGCAAATCAATGCCAAAATGTTATGCATAACGTGAAATAAACATCAAATAACGTTCAACAAGTGTGCATATTAACAATTATACCAAATACCTGCAGAAAACCATCAGTGCAATACTGTGCAATCATTATAGTATATTAAGTGTGGGACTAAACTTAAGGGTGTTTTGAGTAAACTGTATTACAATTTGAATAGAAATTCATGATAGGGACAAGAAACTTTAGCAGCTACTAAAGATTATCATTTAAACTCAATTGAGTTGCCATACTTGGGGTCAATTGAAGTATAGGTTATTTAAATGAATGGGTGTTTGTAGGCAAAATAAATAGAATTCCAGTTTTGACTGAAACACTGTATAAAATTAGGAATCAATCAATTTGACAAGAAGCTATATAGGAGACAAGTGGATAAGACAAGTAAATAAATGTATTCTAAAATGTGTTTACACATTTAATTTGCAATCAAATTAAAGAAAATATAACTTTTTCCTTTCACATCTAGGTAAAATGTTTCAGTATGGTTATTTCTTTTTTATTATGCATCCATAAGTATAGTTTAAAGGGCAATTTCAAAGACATATTTGGTCATTTCATGGCTGCAAATATTCTATTAATTCTCAGAAATACTATTTAGAATTGTTGTGGCAAAAGCCTAGTTGGACAGGATAAAAATGAAAACTTTTAATTAAGAACAACTTAAGTTGCCAATATGCAACTTTCGGTGATATCACCTCTTGAAACAAAATTCTGGAAATTAAAATCAAAAAGATTGACTGAAGAGATTAAGGCAAGAATTTCATGCAGTGCTAAAGTCTGAACATTAAGAGAGTTATGTGCCATCCAGAAACCAACTATGAAACATTTGAACTCAAGTCTGGATGAACTCAACAACAAAAAATTCTGGGAACCAGCAGATGAAATTGACACAAAGGAGTTAAAGAGGTTTTAGTCAAGTGTGACCTGCAACTGTGCTGCTCTCATTGCTTATAATACCTTATCCTGTATGATAACAAGCTTAGAGGAATCCTCCTCCGGGAACATATTAACTCCAGCAAGACGACATGCCTGCAAACATGAAGAGGTTGAAGATGAATAACATTTATAATAGAAAAATTTATAATGCCTAACAGCATTTACCTTGTTTTGTATGCTCACATACTTGGCAGAGTCATCAGCAGGGAATACATTGATACCAGCAGCTCGTAAACACTGAAATACGTCATGAAGTATAGATGCAAACATACAGTGCAACTTCTATAGAACAACATCCTTTGTGAGACGCAAATTTTGACTGCTGTTCCGAAGTGATTGCTCTAGAGAGGTTAAATTGCAAGTAAATGTTTACTATGGGAACACTGCTAGTGCTGTTGAAGAGAGGCTGTTGGTCAAGAGAGGGTCACTCTGGCCAGGTTGCAATATAACACCTTTATGAAGATTTATTACACAAACATTTATTATTACCATAGTAAATGCAAAACAGCATATACAAGGGCATTGTACAGAGAGCATCCATCTCTGATAAAAATTATTTTTTCTAAAACCAAAAAGAATCAATATTAAATGCATTGATTAAAGAGTCACATAATGTTACAAAAACTCAATGTGTTGAACAGAACGTTGTAAATGAAAATGCTTTTGGATATAATTTAAATGATTCAACTTTAAAGGTGAAACCAAGAAATTTGAAACAAGTCAAAGCTAAAAATTATGACAATTTTCTGTAAATACATCGCTGAAATGTATAAATATGTGATAAGTAAATAATGCTGAAATACAAATGTGACAAATTAATGAACAAAATTCACGACCAATCTTCAATAAGCCCGTCTTTACCAATAATAAGTACATGTATTAGAAATAAATCGCTCAATGAAAATCTGCTGCTAGAAACCATGGCGTAAAGTGTTGCTACAATCCTAGTCCAGCCACAGACGTCACATCTCAATACTGTCGCTGTACTTTTACCAAGACGCGAGTAAAAGTTGGAGTACAGAGACACATATCCAGGGCTACTACAATCCATACTTGACATCAGTTCAATGTACACTGTAACAATCATAGACTCATTAAATTACAATTGTTTTTAATGCAAAATGGTGGTCACTGGCTGAGTTAGACAGCAGTTGCTTATACATTTAAAACTATTGCAGGTGGTATTAGAAATGGGGCCCTTGAGACAAAGGTTGCGTAATGCATGTTGTAGCATGTACAAGTTCGACTGTAAATGTTAAATACAACTGACTATTATGTCAACAATGATCATAACTAAATGAATTATTGTAATTTCACACAGTATAAAATCATTCATGAGTAAATTTCTCAGAACTTCAGCATAATCAGTCCATACCTTGACAAGTTCTTTAGGTGTCATCCATTTCTTCCTCAAATGTCCTAACTCAGGTTTATCATCTGGTTTGCTTAGACAACACATGGCATCCTAGAAAACATAAACATATTACATTTCGTTGTTGTCGTAATGATTTACATACATTCCTTTGTTGCTGTAACGATATACATACATTCCATTGTTGCCGTCCTGATATACATACATTCCATTGTTGCTGTAGCGATATACATACATTCCATTGTTGCTGTAGCGATATACATACATTCCATTGTTGTCATAACGATATACATACATTCCATTGTTGCCATAACGATATGCATACATTCCATTGTTGCCTTAGCGATATACATACATTCCATTGTTGCCGTAGCGATATACATACATTCCATTGTTGCCATAACGATATGCATATGTTCCATTGTTGCAGTAACAAAATACATACATCTCCTGTTCCAAAGGTCATAGGTTCGAATACCGCTTTGAGCAAGACTGACCTGCCAACTTCATAATCCCTGAATTTAGCGCAAGTACTGGTTAGTAACCCAGGAAGCAGTCATCGAGAGTCAATTAATATAAGTTTTAACACGAGACGTTTGTAAAACTTTATTCCCCCGTGACCTTTGACCTCATGACCCCAAAATCAATAGGGTTCCTCTGCTACCCAAGATGAATATGTGGACCAAGTTTGAGGATGATAGGTCAAGGGGTTCTTGAGTTATAGATTGGAAAACGAAAAGGTTAAGGAAGGACCAACGGATCGACATGTGCAAACCAATATGCCCTCTCTTCTTCAAAGGGGTGCATAATAATCTGTTTAAGAATCAATGTAAAATGGATAAGTTTAAGATAAATACCTTGATTTCAATCTCAATCTCAATAATAGCAGCTATAATAGTTAAAACAGCCGCATTCTTGCCACGTGGACGTAATTCCCAGGACTGGAATGGCATGTTGATATGTGCATCTTGAAGTAATGCCATTGTACCAAAGTAGGATGTCTTAAAGGAGAACATTCTTGTCTCTATAATAAAATGAAGTAAAACAACAAATCAGAAACATTTGACTAGGAAACAAACATTTTAAACACGCTCAATATACTTGCATTCAAACATTTCCAAGGAATTAAGCATTTTTTATTTACTCTGTTTAGCGTGTACCTACCAAAAATCATTTCATTTTTTAAACATTTTTCACCATTTGCCATTTTTCAAATTTTAGAAAGAAAACTCCTTTTAATAGATTTAAAACACTTTGGGTGATTCCACAGTGACTGTAAATTCTGGCAGTTCAATGTGTATTGTTTTAAACACTGAATACAGTAAAACCTCACTTAAAGACCACCTCAATAATAAGACCACTTCCCAAGGGTGGTCGTATTATTGAGGTTTTACTGTACATTACTTACAATAAGTGACCATGCTTACCTTCATTGAAGGTGAAGTCGGAGAAGCCATCTTGTCTCCAGTGTCTCTTTACCGCATCCCAGCGTGCAATTTGTGGCTCCTCAGTAAACAGAGACTCCTCTGGAAGTCTGGAAACATTAATCAAAGAATATACATATGTTTATTCGACACCTTCTATCTGTATAGGCATAGTGCGGTTTTATTAACTGCGAATGTATAAATATATTACCTGGACATTTACATTTCAAAATAGGTGTATTGAAATGTTCGTCTTTGTCCGTAAGCTTGACAGAGAAAAAGCCGTGGTTGTGTTTTGATAGAACAATCCAAACAGCAGTTATAGCTTTACGCCAAGTGCATTTCCTTACCTTAATTGGCATGGATCGGTTCTGAAAGTTCATGCACCTGTTTGCGGTCATTCTAACCGAAATAAATATTAGGTCCCAATGTATCTTGTGCTTATCCAGTTGAAACTGGCTATTTGAAAGCATGTATTATTTGAAATCTGATTTCGGACCCGATGAATTTGAATGAACGAAGTCCAACTGTATATCGAGGCATGAAAGCCAAACAAGTCTGTCTGCTTTTTAATATCAAATATATGATTATTAGGTTCTAGTCACAATATGAAACACTGACCTCATTGTTACATTAATCTGTGGCCTCTCGTCCCTTTTGGTTTCAGCTTGTTTCTCTTTTTCTGGGGTTGGAGACTGTCCTTCTTTGTTGAGAGCGGGATTCATATTATCAGCAATGTAATCTACATAATCTATAATGGGTGGATCAACCACTGAAATAGTACAAGGGTGAAATGAACCAAGCTATTTATACCAAAAGAAGACACATCATTGGAAGACACATAGTATACACAAAACATCATTGTCTGTGGACCATGGTCAAGCACTGGCAAAAATCAGTCAACTTCCACTTTTTGGTAGCCTAACATCTTCTATGATATGCACATTCAAGTTATAGCTGTGCTTTTGCTATTCAATTACTGATTGCATTAGGTAAATTAAATCAAAATTACTTCAATTACAATGTATTCATTATGGTACAGAACTGAAGATATTAAATAAGTAAAATTGGGTGACCATAACAAATACTAATTCAGACAGAAATGGGTTCAAATTATGGATATCATGAAAGTCAAGCCCATTTCTTTTATGAGATTAACAAAAGCATCAACTTAAAATGCTGAGCACTGTTACTCCACCCACCTCTAGTGATGGTCCAATCATTGCAAGTCTTAGGCTGTGGTGGGAGGGCCATCAAGTTGAAATGGAACACGCCTCCTAGCACATGATTGGCTCTCAAATCAACAACATCCTCATCTTCATCAAAGTCTTCCCACTCTGGTGGTTCTGTTATAAAAAAGTAAGATAAATCCATTACCACAATAACTGGCTGTAACTTATATGTTTGCATGGTGTCAAAAATGTGACCTTTAGGACTGATTGTGGGAAGTTAAACCAAAATACTGATACATAACAGGAAAAGGCATACCTGAAGTATATTAAAACTACACATATATTGCAGGAGTTTATTTTTTAAAATGGACGTACAGAAAGCAGCCATCACTCCATAGCTACACATACTAAATAGTTAAGGCTAGAATTGAATAACATAATCAACTATAAATGTTTAAGTGTTAACTGCATTGTTTAAATACAGATTCTCCAATCATGAAATTTTGTGCTGTTTATTTTTACATATTAGTCTAAATTCTGCAAGCTTGTTCATATGACATAATGTTTACAGTTAAAACCACGAGAGTGATGTCCCTTCATCTCATCTAGAGTTCTCTCCCTTTGCCCCTTCTTATTAATATCAATACTAAATGTAGAAGGGGCAAAGGGAGAGAACTCTAAATGGGATAAAGGGAAAGAACCTGTGACAATCTCCTGTGGATAAAACAAGAACGGAACACAATACAAATGTGAGTGTATTTCATAAAATATTGCAGGGACATCAAAGTTGCAAAGAAGCCAATACTTCGAAGGTATAAAGATGTAAAATTATAATTTATTATTAATAAACTCAATCTTTACCCCCACACCACCATATCCAAAATGTATATACCAGTAAATGTTTACAAATTTAATAGAATAATAAATAGTGCATGTGCATGTGTAAGGTCATATGTTTGATTAAATGTTTGTTTCAATAGTTACTTATAATCAGTCAAAGTTTACAAGATCAAGACGCCACTAGAAAGTGACAAATGCCCGCGATGCTGAGAGCCCTGTAGACCTGACTCTTGTATAGAACACATCTTTTCATCATGCTTAAAATATGTGTAAAGTTGCATTGAAATCACTCAAAGAAAAGTTACAGCAAAGAACCAACATGACTAACAGACAAACTAACAAACTGACAAATGTACAGACAGACGATACCTATGTAAAACTGTATAAAATATAGCAGATACTTAATTCAGGTAGTTAGAGTCAAGGAGTATCATGGTTAAAAAGTAAAAGCTTTTGACAAAATTCGAGAACTTTTTGAAACTTTTCGAAATTTTAGAAAAAAAATTCATATGTGAAAGAAGCATCTCAGAGCTGCAGAAAACAAATACGGAATTATAATAACAGGTCTTTATGATCATGCAATAAGAAAAAGAATAGTTAATATCACTTTTTCACATCAAATAAGCAAGTACACAAAAAATGTATGAATGTAGAAGGCAGCGTTCACGTTCATTCTAGCAACATAACAAAGAAGCAAACATTTTAATCAAAACATGACCCTATCTAAAGTGCATATTGGAAATATATACAATTATCTAATTGGGTATATATTTGAATTAAAATCCAGTACCATGTCTTGAAGGATTTATTAAAATGTATATAAAATGTAAGAAATATCTCCACCAATTTCGACGAGCGACACGCCTACAGTCTAAGGATAAGATTAGTACGACATTTTCGACAATACAATGAGCTGCAGATGTCTTGTTCATCACTGCATTTTTGTAAGCGCACAATATATAACAACATAGCAACTGTTGCCATGGATACCACCAAGGATGACAGTGTCACATGCAACAGAATACTCAAAATACACCAAAAATGTTTTTCTATACTACACCATAAAGAAACAGCGAAAACTGATACAGGCAATGGTTTACAGCAATGTTAGTTCATCATTTCAATAATAATGCGGTAGTTTTAATTTTGGGTACTATCCCATAAGCCTGTCTTACCAGCTCTCCAATTATGCCAGGCTTAAATATAAAAACAAGAAATATCTTGAAAAAAGATGGTTGGCGCAATTTGAAGGTTTAGTTTTGTTGTGAAAAGTCCAAAAAAAAATGCCGAGATGTGACGATTGCTGGTCACTCAAGATTCAAAATGGATTTTGGTAAATTCACCAAAGTTCAGCAGATTTTGGTAAGGTAACGTACCCCTTATCAAAAGGTTAACCAATCCACATCAATGTTACAAACGTTGTTCAGTTGAAGAGAAGTTGGTTTAGTGGTTAAACGTAAGATTTGATTGGTTTACACAACACTGATATGCAAATAGCAAAGTCATGTTAGTACGACTGCACCAAACAAGAAAAATCTCACAGTATTACCAATACGGTCTTGTTGAGAGGTTGTTGCTATAGAGAGGTAAACTTCATAGTCAATTTTTTCTACAGAACATTTTTATTGAAGAGAGGCTGTTGCTTTAGAGAGGTAAAATTGGTTGTCATTTTTTTCTACAGAAAAATTGATAGTGTTGTTGAAGAGATGCTCTTGCTCGATAGAGGTAAAATTGGTTGTCAGTATTTTCTACAGAAAAAATTGATAGTGTTGTTGAGGAGGGGCTGTTACCCAAAAGAGGGCAGATCTGAAGAGATTGCATAGTTATAAGGGGAAAAAGCGAAACTTGTCTAACCACATATAAATCAAAGCGCAGATAGACTTGTTTCACTTTCCCCCTTCAAATTTTGTCTCCATTCGGGTAATATCACCATAACAACCACTGATACCAGTCACACATTTTTGTAGACATTCATATAACACACCAGAGGATCCAAGTGTTTTACACATGCTTTGAGAGAGAAATAACATAAATACATTACAGAAGTAATTTTACTGATGCAGAACATGAACTTAGAAACCATCTATGTCTATACCTGTGTCTGTATTTCATGAAATATATATGAGATGTTTTAGAAATGAAAAAAAATGTCTTAAATAATGATAATATTGTCTGCAAAACATATCTAACTTACTCCAACTTGACACTCATAGTTGTGCATAAATATGTTTTTATTAAACCACAAATTGGTTTTGGAAATAAAAAAAAAAAAAAAGAAATTCCATCATATATCCCCCAAAACACCTCTCAAACAAATCAGCCTGAAAAATGTGGTACAAAAACAAGGGAAAGACTTTATTTAGGACCATGTCTTTGTAACACAAGTAACTCTGTAAAATATTCCTTCATTATTTGAAATTCCACTACACTTAATCTTGTAGAAATTTATGTTTTTTATTATATCATTTTGATATTTGACATTATTTCAGGGATATTTTTCAATTTTTATATTGTATACTTTAACTGATGTATACCACACTCAAACATACTACATGTATATATGAAATCAAGCTAAATAGAGTTACTGTATAAGCTGGAAGTTTGACTATTATTGCTTTCGGTCGGTTGGGGTACACATCCAAAATATCAACATCTGGGAAGTAATTATGACTTAACAGTGGACATGTTGACATTTTTAAAATTCAAGAGACACAACTCTTGACCAACAGACAAATTCAGCCCACACTAGTACTCACATGAGATACTATAAACATTAAGCCTACATACATTGCATCTAGTAATGTGACCAAGATAAATAAAGAAACTGACAAAGAACTGGTAGTAGGAAGACGGGCATCCAATGATCTGTTAAGTTCATTATGAGCATTCTGTGATCAGGAAACCAAATAAATCAGATACATTAAAGGCCCTACCTGGGGTGATTGGGTCATCAAACTCTTCAACATCTTCCACTTTTTCTTCTTCCTCTTCCTTAGGCTCCTCATCCTCTGGTGGGGCCTCACCCTTCATCTGACGTAACATCGCCATTAAATCCTAGAATAACATTCAATACCTGATATAACATCCTTAAAAGGTAGTGAAAGACTCAAGTCTGTGACTACAGTAAGAACTAAAGTTTTATTTTACTCAATGGTTAACTATATAGAAACTAGAAATGCATACATTTTATAACTTTTTTATGTTTGAAGCCACAACCTGTAGGGGTCACTTGTAAATTGCCTCTCTCCCATACAGTTGTATGAACCATATGAGAATTCTGTAAATGACGCATGAGATGCATTTAGAATGTCAAGATTTTAGAACAGCACTTTTTGGACAAAAAATTGAGGGACATGTATTTGACCCCCTTATAATGAGAATGAACAATGTAAAAAAAAAACATGCTCCAGATATTGAAAAAAAAACACATTGGAAGTTCTACACAGCCCCCTAGAACCATTGCCTGTATCTAAGAATAAGTCATAGCTGTCTAATCAAATTGTTGTATTCAGCAAAGCATCAGCAAAGTAGTGATAAACCATTAAAATCAGATTTACTCAAGCGTAAAAATAATCAAAATCTGCAAATAATGCACTATCAGCAGTTTCAAGCTCAGCTGTTCAGACGAAATAGATTAGGCAAATGTTTCTATAACATAATTAGCAACATCGTCATGATATTCCATACAGTTCTGCCAATAAAAAGCTTACACATTATATAATTGGTGTGCAATAAATATTTGGGTTTTAAGTATACAAGAATATATCATTGGATATGTATGATACACAACAATAAAATACATTGGGATTATAATTGTTTGCATGTATTTGGGATGAAAGAACAGGGAATATTGACTGTTGGGGATAACAGACATATGTATATTGATTTTTGGGGTAAAAAACCAGGGGCAATTTACGGTAGGGGAAAAAAACTTGGACATGAATGTTGGGGTTGATTGAACAGGGAATATTGATTCCAGGGGTTGAAAGAACAGGGACTATTGATTGAACAAGGAATATTCCCTGTTGGGGTTGATTGAACAGGGAATATTGATTGTTGGGGTTGATTGAACAGGGAATATTGATTCCAGGGTTTGAAAGGACAGGGAATATTGATTGTTGGAGTTGAAAGGACAGGGAATATTGAGTGAACAAGGACTATTGAATGTTGGGGTTGAATGAACAGGTAGTATTGATTGAACAGGGAATATTGATTGTTGGGGTTGAATGAACAGGGAGTATAGATTGAACAGGGAATATCGATTGTTGGGAATGAAAGAACAGGAAATACTAATCATTGTCTTTTAAGAACAGGGAATATTGATTGATAGATCTATAAATCCCTACAATAATACATTGAGTTCATGCTTGGTATGTTAGAATATGGCATACCAGTACTTATATTGATATGCACTAAATGTGGACAATAGCATATGTGGGGATGGAACTTTTTATTAATAAATGCAATTAAATAACATTAAGCAAAAAGCCTAATGGAGATATAACATATTTCATAAGACAATTTCATGAAGTGCATAGTGGTAATATACATAGTGCAAATGGGAAATATTATATATATTTACAGTTGAATTTTAATTAAATCATGGTCGTTAAATGAGGTAAAACTTAGCATACAAATTGTTACACATATAAACACATGCCATGCTATAGTCGAATATTTCTTTTCTATGTAGTTCTGTATATATTATATTTAAAACTTGAATCATTTAAGGGTAACAAAATCTATACCCTGACTTCAATCTGATTGTATACTTCAATAGCACAAACAAAACATATTATTAAATACAATGTAAACAGCAAACACCAAATACTTTCATAAACACTCGATTTAAAAAACAACAAATTATACAAATAAACACTCTGACAAATTATTGTTAAAAAATAACAAACAACAGCCTTTTTGCTTCAATTTGGTAGTCCACTTTATAATGACAGTTCTGTACTAATTTTACTTTATTTTTGTAACTTTTTTCTACCAAACTCATATACCTGTATATGAACAAGCACCTGTTTTTATTCATTTAAAAAATTATAATACATTCATAATCCAATAATTTTACAAAGCACAGAAGGATGCCCCCCCCCTTGAAAGCAACAACCACAATTTTTTGTAACTATAGCAACAGCCTAACAAAAAAAAAATCTTCAAAATAACCATAAATTTATAATATTACGTCCTTAAAAATGAATTTATCGACAGAATGGCAACATGTACAAGAAAACGCAAACAATTAAAAACTGCAAATCCATTAAAAAAAATAAATATATTCAGCTACATGTATAACAATAACATTGGTTAACTACACTAGCAGCATATGTGTATACCATACCCCTTTGTTTTCCTGCAAAACAGCACAGCAAAATAATAAACAAACTTAAAATTGATGTTTAAAACAAGTGAAAAAGTAAAGAAAATATTTAAAGACCAATGCAAAGGTGCGAAACAGTTGGCACAGAGGATAAGGTCTTTATTTTGGCCAAGAAACTTTCCACTGACAACAAATACATCAACAACATAACAGAAGTAAGATTACACGTATTCTATGTAGTGATAGAACAACACACATAATGTGAACCAAATTATATACTAGACTATCGACGTGTACAAATAAAACCTGGAATCATTGATACTTCAGTTGTGAAGTTCAGGAGAATGTCACAAGTTCTTTCCTTTTATTTCCCATCTAGAGTTCTCTCCCAGTATACATGTATATGCATTATATAGAAGGGGCAAAGGGAGAGAACTCAAGATAAGAAATAAAGGGAAAGAACTCTTGACGATCTTCTGTGAATTCAACACATCACAACACAGATTTTGACAATGAATGTTGAAGAGAGAGAGAGAGAGACAGCGAAACATGTTTAAATACTTCTTTATTTATATGTAAACAGACCAGTTTTGCTACTACCCCTCGATGTACAAACTTCGAGTGTTCAATTCAAAGAAATCTTAAAGAACATGGGTTCAAGACTTAAAACTCTTTCATTTCTTTTCCTACAAGGTTGTCATGCACAAGCAAACATTCAATTTATCAATCTGCTCAGCACACAAAAATGAGTTTAAGCATAGATTTGGAAAGATAAGTCTGAAAGTCTATTCCACTAAAGGCTAGACAATACATTTCAATTTTACTGCATGAAATAAATGATAAACATGTATGTATGGTCCTTTAGTTAGCCTAGTAAATGTATGTCTTAAAAACTTGCTGAGAACAGAAAAGTGCTTTGTGAGAGCAAGAGTCACAAATTTACCAATGTATAATGAAAGGGCTTGAATCATTTTGTGTAACAGAATACTGCCCGACATTTAAACATAAAGCACATACAAGGTCTACAAGAATGCAGTGAAATACACTAAACTTCAATCTATTGTATCATATCAATGATTCAGAGCAATTTTACTGTAACTCAATGGTAAAAGAGGAAGCAGTTACACTAATATAGGGCTGAAAGAATGATACGTGAAGAGCGACTTTGATAATTTGAGAACAGAAGAATGCGTCACAGCAGATCTATATTTCTACCAAATTCCTGGTATATATACCTCTTCCTGTTGTATGGGACAAACGGAAAAAGTAAATGGAAAAAAATAAATTTGATAAAAATATTTTTTTAAAGCAATTTATGAAAATTTGTGTCCAAAGAATAATACATGATATTGATATGAATCACACAGCAAAAACAAGGATTGATAGATATGGGAAACTAAATTACTACTTAAAACACAAGAAATCTTTATTTTATCCAACTTTTCACATAGGTAGTCACATAATAGGTCATAAATGCTTATCTGATATACATATCACAATTTTTTTTAATGTGACAAAAAATTAGGTCAAATGGTTTTTCATTATCTGCATCTCCACCAGTACTGTAGTCGTCATCATCAGCAATTTCATATTTCTTTCAATATTCATCAGTTCAATAGTTGTTTTCTTCTAATTATTATAATTATCAGCATTATTATAATAAGTTTTATTAACTGTCATCATATCAGTACTATTACTTGCATCATCATGATTAATATCATTATTGCTATTGCATTATTTTCATTATCATCTACTATAAGATGTCCAATATCTACAAGGTCATCAAACACATTAACAGCCCCATCGTTGATGTTTATATACAAACTTCCTACCTCAGTGTCTTCCTTATTATCCTCCACTCCACCTTCAGCTTCCTCTCCTCCTTCTTTCTCTTTCTCTGGTTCATCATCTTTCTTCTCTTCCCCTTCTTCAGGCTTTGCTTCTTCGACCACAACTGGTTCTAGAAACAGAAATTTTAGGCTTGCTTGTACATTTGTTTGATCAACACTGATACATGGTACTGGTTTCACAAAACTTCTAAAATTGATACTTTACCAAGTATTTCAAAAATCAAATGTTTGATTTGTTGCACATTGAAAAACTATTCAACTATCTGTATCAATACTGATAGTGGTGCGTGTATGTCTAAATTTATTTTACATACTACCTGTATCTACCATGTATTTTTACTAGTAGTTGTGTTTTCAGTAAATCAAAATATAACACTTGTAAAGTTGAATTTGAGACGGATCACAATCTTTCGTGAAATGTAATTTTCTACGTTTGAATTTATGAATAAGAAGAAAATTAATTTCCTTGTTTTAATGAAATGTCCAGTAGGTGGCGTGTTAGTTAGCTCTACACGGGTGGTTTTAGTTCAGCACAAATAGTTTTAGGCGGTAAATGAGTCATTCAGCTTTGGATGTTGGACTGTTCAGACAAACTATTATAAAACCGGTTCTTATATAAACATGGTGCGCGATACAAAGTTTTACACGGATTAATATGGCAAGCAATGAGAATAGTGACTCAAGTATTCAAGTACAATTGAATACCATTTTGGCAGAACTTTCGAATCTAAAAAGGGATGTGCTATATACTTGACGTAATAGAAAATGGCTATAAAATACCTTTGTTATATTCAGCAACGTCGGAGTGCTATATACATACAGTCGTACTCATATTCACTAAATTAATTTTGAAGTAAATTTCGTTTGTTTGTCTGTCAATTCTGAGACATGGAGTCTATAAAGGAAATTAGGTTTCATGAAACATCTCGAATGTTATCTTTCTCATGTTCATCTTTCCACATGATATTGTCATGAGTTTCTTCCCTTCATCCCATCCCAGTATATATTCATATTCTATAGAAGGGTCAAAGGGAGAGAACTGCATATCAGGAACAAATGAGTCACAGAGTGTTCATTCCTCCATTTAGAAGAGTACCAGGGATTGAAGAACTCACCTTCCTTCTTCTTCTTTCTGGGATAGTATGTCTTACATGTGGTTGAGTAATGGTCATACTTTGTGAAGAGAATACGAAATCCACAATCTGACAGGGTGAGTATACGAGGAATGTCAAACTGATATCCCTTCTCTTGGAACTCAAATGATTTGATTCTGAAATACAGAAAAAAGACAAATAAATACATAAATGTCAGACAATGAATAAAAGTTGTTTGTATGCAGAACACTGTTAAGACTTAAAATTATTTGTTCTCATATGTAGATTTTCTTTTTTGTGTTTTAAATATGTAATATACTAAATTCTAAAAAATCAAACTACCTGACCACCCCAAAAAATATTAGGATGGGGATACCGCAACCAAGCAATGTTTTTACATTTGATACATAAATGTTCTTAAAGCACAATGGATAATTATCATTCACAATCATACTGCACTGAACTCTAAAATGAACACATCCTCAAGCAATTACCTTGGATTTTTACTTAGATTTCCCCAGATACACAAACAAATATCCTGATTTTTTTTCAGGTAATGAAGATTGAACGTTTCGGAGTCACATAAATCCGTAGCTTGCTGCAGAATCTTCACTGTGGCAGCATCAAGCTTGGTCTGCGTTAATGTTTGAAGGTCTTCTCTAGTCTGCGAGCATAAAAACATACATAAAGTAATATAGTGTATTGTCTAATACTGTATATAAATGGTAGTATGTCACAGTTTACTATTCCACACAAGTTTTATCAGAAACAGAAGAAAGAAGGAAACCATTTTTACTGTAACTCTTTATGGTATGCTGGTAACTGCATAGAGGTTCTCCCAATGTAAGCTGTTTAACGTTTAATCGACAGTGATCTAACATTACATAGGAACTGTCGAACTGTTACTTCACTTGCTTACTTATTTTAGATCTAAATCACATTGGTTGGGTGTTTTAAAACATTATAAGATAATAAAGCAATTATTTCCTCCATATTTGGGGAATAGACAAAACAATTCAGTCATTTTATTTAGTTTTTGGGAAAGTATGGCGGGTCCTTTTGATAGGGGAAATTTTGCGTCATGAATCAACAAATTTAAGTATTTACAAGGCTAGAATTTTAAATAATTTTACTGACGTGGAATTTTTCTTTCTATGTAGGGGAAAAATATATACTTTTTTCTTTGGGAAATGGGGCCCAATATCGGCCCCAAATTTGTCATAAAAAAGGGCTGCAATTGTCCCAAGGTCAGTGGTACACCCTTAAGAACTGTTGCCATCAGCCTTTCTAAAATTGCCCCCCCCCCTTACATCATGACATTAGTTTTGACTGTTCCCTTACAGGACATTCCCTTACAGTTACAAAATAATTGCATAATAAATTAGAGTAAAATAATTCTAATGTTCTGTAAATCTGATTGTCTGAGTGTGAGACACACATGGAAGCGACATCGAGTAGACAAAGTAAAAATTGATCCGAGAATCAGAATATGTACCCAAACCTACACTCAAGGTGTATGCTAATCTAAAATGATTTTGTTTAATCTTGAATCAGAGAATATGTTGATATAGTGAAATATGGAAGATCAATGCGAAATGAATAAAATAAATGAAATAAATCATGATATTAACTGAAGAATAAATTTTCTACGTATTTCTTTCAAACTGGACTTCCCACTGACAAAAAACCCTCTAAACCGAAAACCCCTCTAAACCGAACTTTTTCTTTGGTCCGGAAGGTGTTTGGTTTGTAGGGGTTCCACTGTATAAACATTTTACACACACATATATCCATGTATATACATTAAAAGTTTCCTCATCAAGAGCTATGAAGCCTCATACATGCTACATATACATATAGTTAATTTAGAACCAGTCTCTGCCTGCCTTTTGACTCTGTAGGAGCAAGTCCTACTTACTGTTTATTTAGATTTCTAACATTTAACACAAAACAAACAAAATAACACACAAACAAGCAACACTCTAATTACATTTCAATCACTCAGCCACTCCAAACATAAATCTTCAACACTCTACATCTTTATATGACACTGATTGCATTATAGCACAAAAAGTAGCAGTGAGATTCATTCATAAGCAGATTAAAGTACCTTATATAATATCATTTGAATGAACAGAAAAGTAGAAGGTTATTGCATAATACAGTCCCGACAGTTTGAGCATCTCCTAATTTACATAACTCCCTGTTATACACTACCAAGTTTACGAAATATCAAAAAAATAAAAAGGCCAAAACTTCACTCAGTCAGATATTTAATGTAATTGTAGGCATGTTTACCGGATCAAAATAAACACCAAAATGCATCTCTAACAATCCAGCTACAAAAATATTTCTGGGGGACACCCCCCTAAACTAGGCAATCAATTTAGCTAAGCTACACCCTGAGTTTCATCATACTTGACATAATTTCTAATATAAATTGGCCAGATTAAATGACTCCCTGCCGCCTTAGGTGATGAGCCAATTGAAGCTACCCTACTGTTTTGTCTTGGCTTAGTTGACTGTCTGTATTAAACAGCTTTGAATTAAACGGAAAGGAAACACAGATGCAATGAACACCAGTTTTCAGCATTATATACCGAGTATAGTAACTGCACACACATATATTGTCTAGAATAAATAACCAACACAAACTTGACAGAACAAACAACAATTAGACAATAAAAAATATATATTCAACATGGATGAAAAGTATTACTAGTCTGGTTTTGAAGTCTTACCCTTGATTCTTTAGTCCAAAAGCAGTTCTAATATTCAACAATCTTTGACTGGTATTACTTAAGGTTAAGATTTGGAGACATATTCACAGTTACGAAAAATATGTTGATCAAACAAATATGAAGCATTAAAGCCTTATACATTATGAGCACACACTGTCCTAATAATTTGTTTAGCAAGATGCATTTAAACGACGATCCATATGAATTGTTTATCACAGGTTTTAAATAAACTAATCATATTTTTATACAATTGATAATCTTCACATAATGTAACACAGCTGTAAAACTTTTCACTGATCAAACTATATAAACCATTCTCGATAAACTGAATGTTCTACAATTTGATTCTTCTTGTATTTTTCAATTTCTATGTATTTAGGGAGCGTTCTAATCTTATATTTTGTGCGTGATGCGATCATGGAATGATGTCACAGCCTCCAATTTTAATCAGTTATCTAAATATAAACGTTAATTGTATGTTAACAAAAAATATCACGATTGGCGTTCGGTCTATAAGGAAATATTTATATTTTCACCCGAAACCGGAAATACACAACAGAAATTCTGTTTATAGATTATAACATGACATCACTTCAATGGAGAGACATATGTTGTATACACACAGGCAGTCATGTTGACTGATGACACAAATCGCAGACAAAATAAAGAACACAGCTAAACATGAAAGCAGATGCACAAAAAAACCTTGCCATAAATGGGATACAAACAGATTATAGTGTCTGAAATAATTCAATACCTTAGATTTAAACGAAGTAATCAGTAACTTATAAATAATATATATCAATATCAATTTGGAAAGTAAAAAGCAGGGCTCTAGAAATCAACTAGATGTCTCAGACTAGTCTAATGCTGAATCGGGCTACTTGAGTTGAAGTTAGTCCCGGACAAGTATGTTTTTTAAGCTAACCAACATCAGCAATTGTTCAGTTGTAAGTCAAACCTTAGAATCCAACAAACACATACATGTGATTATCAATTTCAGATTGTGGAGCTATCATTGTGTATGTTTATTTGTTACTAAATTGACCGACATTCTCAGACAACTAGCTTCCTATGACGGACTAGTCAAATTTACATTTCCATTAGTCCGGGACAAGTGTCTATGAAAAAAAAACTCTAGAGCCCTGAAAAAGGTCTGTTTTTGAATAAGAAATTTCAGTACCTGGGTGATGACCAATAAAGTGTTTCAGAACTACTACTAGTATTTATAAATCAAATTACACAAGGCATATATGTCTCATACACGTATATAGGCTAAGTGTTGGTAAATCAATTTATGGATGAGTTAACCAATTATCCAGCTGTATTCCATTTATATGGCAGAAAACTGACAACAAATCATGACAAGCAATTCTTACATTCCTTGCATCATGGAACAATTTCTGTTTGGGGGTCTGAATTAAAGTAATGTCATACAAATATCTAACTAATTCACTATCTATCAAGAAATACATCGAGTTATAACAATTTCATACAACACTAACTACGTTGCCATTTTTAATGTCTTTAAATAAAATTTATAACAATTCTCTTAGAATTTACATGTGATTTTGGCAAATGATTTTGTAAATCATACTGCAAATTTACTTGACCGCTTTTCTGCTTAAGGTGAATATTTTCTAACGAAGTGTCCGCAGTCAAGACAAGTTAGATAAATGAAATTCTGAAAGTTTCAAATTATCATAATTTCTAACAAACAGATTCTTAAACTATAAATTTACTGGTATAAAAAATCAATAAAACAAATCAAGGTTCACTATTATGTGCAGTACTACAATCAAGAATGTTCATTCACTAATGACAATAAAGCCAGTTTCTCATACATTTTATGTCATGTTCTACGAGCATAGTTCACTTAAAACATGCACCAAGACATCATCCACAAATATCTATAAGACAGTGGGTTTAACATGCAGGTCAGAAGGTAATGATAGTGTATAATGTATCAACATACCAATCTGTATCTGTCCACTTCTTCCGTACTCATATCTGTTACTGGAGTATCTTCTAGTAGAAAGTCTAATTCATTGATCAACTATAATGTTAAATAATAATATGTAACAAAAAACACAGAAAAACCACATGAAATTTCACGAATTCCCTCCCTTTAACCTTCTAGAGTTATCTCCCTTAATCCCTTCTATAGTATATGAATATATAGTACTATAGATGGGATAAAGGGAGATAATTCTAGAAGGGATAAACGGAGAAAACATGTGACAACCTCAAGTGGGAAAAACTAAGAAACTTCACCAGTTTTATATTTATGTACTTGCATCTTAAAATTGTTTCTACTTTAATCCCATAAAACAAATGATGATTCTATATTTATCATGAATATAGTAAAATACAAACGCTACACTGTAATACACAAATGCTTTAAAAAAAAAATGTTCATACTCAATTCCATTTGTTCAGTAGCAGATTCTCCCCTACCCTCCTATCCCCCCTATAAAATCTCATCAGAATTATATTGATCTCTGGGGGTCTGAATCCAGATTTCCGGATTAATCCAGAATTTTAACATCCCTGCTGACAAATATATTCCCTCAAATCCCCTTAAATTTTCAATTCAAATATACACAAATCCTGAGTTTGGTTCAGACTGGCTTAAAGCCAGAATTCAGGACCAGTCTGGTAAACATTCAGGCATGCTACTTACACTAAGATCTAGCTCTCCCTGCTTGAGTACAGAATCAATATCATTATGTTCAGCATCTTCTAATCTAAGGTTTATATAAGTATTTATCTCTCCAGGTTCAGTCGGATTTGGTGAACCATCACAACGCATGTAACGTGCCCACTGAAATACATCAAACATCATTTTACACAGAAAATGTTGCAACATATCAGTATTACAACAAGCATTTTATTTTATATTTGTGTTTCCCTATTTATGTCACAGTAAAGACACAAACACAAGTGTGGTGATTGGAAATGTCTGACATCGAACCAATGTCAGACGTTTTATTAAATATATAAATAGTAATTGTATTTTCCACACCTGAAACATTCACATCAAATTCAATGCAAACAGCGATCATCTTGAGTATCATCAAATTAAACTGGAGTTGTTTTATTTAATTTCCCTGCATTAAACTGCCAAGGATATTTAAACATTCACTTTATAAATATTGTCCAAGAGAAGTAATCAATCTTCTCCAAAGCCATTGAATTAATTTGGATAAAAGATTGGTATAACAAATGTTTATTTAACTGCGATACCAGTAGATTGGTTGCTGTTCATGGAATAACTTGTAATATTAACCACATAGTTACCACATCTACAATATTTACCTCCCTTGTTCTTAAATGTCGGCCATTTTGTTAGGCACAACTGATAAGCCCTATTATGTGTAATTTCCAAATATGTGATAATTAATACCAAGAGAATTTGCATGTGACAACCACTTTTTCTTCAACTTACTGAGTCAAATGCCCACATGAGCATAATTACTAGTAATAAGTTATTTTTTATATATCGGAATAGTTTATCATCATTTTTACATTATATTTCCCATAAACTATAAGGAAATTTGTCTATCAAAATGACAGACAATTCAGAACAAGGGAGGTAAATATTGTAGATGTAGGAACTATCTATGTGTACAATGTATTAAAATCTTATATGACTGATATAAACATTAGAGTAATTTTTAAAAATACACTATTTGCGAAAAATTTATTTTTTGAAGATCAAATATAAAGGGCATCAAAAGACATCTTCATGAAAGTTAGACAAGGGATAAAGACACATACATGGAGATCGTATTAATGTGAGTATAGGGTTTTAAGCAATGAAATAAGTGTTTGTTGAAGTACAGGAATTCAACCGTGTTGCCCTGATTTTACCTTAGACTTCCTTCTTCTTTCATCATGTAATTGATTCAGCATTGATTTGTTCCTTTCTTGAATGTCCAATAATGCAAGCATTTCCATACGTCGATTTTCTTTCTCCTAGAATACGATGGGAAAAATATTTGTTCAGAAATCAACCACTAAGATTAAGCTTCTATCTAGTACATAGATCACTGCCCTATCTCATCTGATCAGATGTTTAAAAGATTCTAAAATTAAGGTAAATATCTATAATTCATCACTTAATTGTGTTGTCACGCAACATTTTGTCACAAAAAAGCTAAGTAGCTAATTTTAACCATTTAAGGAGTCATAATCATAAATTTTAAATATTTTATAATTAATTTAAATTTGAGTGTCTATCGACGAGTGTACAAACAATTTAAAGTTGAATATTGTTAGACATCCATATTTAATGCATGTTGTAGTTGTACATTTTTTGTACGTGCACATTCGTGAATGGGTATGCGTGCGTGCTTGTGTGTTTTTTTTATTGTTGCTCAATGAATATCCTGTTAAAAGAAAGCCATATTGTAAATAAGGTATGCACATTCATAATTCAACCTTAGTATGCTACCTTCTGAAAATAAGAATTTATTATTTTCATTATTATTTTTATTATTATTAAAATATTTCTGCTATTTGGCTTACAGCATTTTGTTGCTTTCTTTGTTCGGCTTGTTGAAGTTTTTCTTGTTCTTTTTCCTTTTTTGCTTCCTCCTCAGCTTTAGCGCGAGCTTCCTCTGTAAAATTTATATCGAAGT
Organism: Mactromeris polynyma; assembly: GCA_032209605.1. NCBI lineage: Eukaryota > Metazoa > Mollusca > Bivalvia > Venerida > Mactridae > Mactromeris > Mactromeris polynyma. Next base: position 4,837,792 of record JASFXZ010000029.1, read on the forward strand.
ACAGTTTGACCTCGTTTATTTGACAACTTGCTATCCGAATACTTGGTATCATCGAAAATAGATATCAGGTCCCAATGCTTCTTCTTATGCATGTCTAATGGAAATGGGCTTTTTGAAACCATGTATTTTTTCGAAATAAAATTTCAGACTCAATGAATTCAAATGAATCAGGTCCAACTGACATCTGTATTAATCAATCATATTAGGGTTATAACAAAATTTATAGATGAAACAATAGTAAAATATAATATCGTGTAAAGTCAATATCAACATTTATACTATAATAATTTCAAAGCTTCTTCATTTTTTCCTTTCATTTATTATGATGGGAAATGAAAAATAAATCTAGATACATCTTTCTCAACACAAAACAAACCTTCTTCTTGAGCCCTGCGTTCCTCCTCGTCAGCCTTTAATTTCTCTTTCTCCGCCTTGGACAACTTTTTCTTGCCAGCTGACCCCTGTTTTGGAGGCTAGGATATAGAAAGATTACATTTGAATGTAAGAAGTGATAGTATGTCAAAACATCAACCTTATATTGAACCAGAAAAAATGTACATATAAATTTGTTTCTTTTGCATATTAAAGTAAAAATAGTTATACATGTACCAGCCCTTTTTTCAGATTTTGGGGAAGTATGGTGGGGCCTTTTGAAAGGTGAAATTTGTGTCGTAAATTGCCAAATTGGGGGAATTTAAAGGACTTCATAATACCAAAATTATTGTTTGGATGCAAGATATATTAAGCAAAACTGGGTGAATTTCCTGTTTTATAGAAATTTGAACATCCCATGATATCATCATGAAGTTCAAACCCTCTGTCCCTCTCAGCCAAAACACCCCTAAGCCATCAACTGGTCTTGCACACAATTTCTTTGATGAGGCCGTTCCAAGACACAAGTGCTTTTTTTCGAAATAAGACAATAATTTATACTTCTTACAGAATGTCTTAACCAAGATTCATCCTACAAAAGAAACTAACCTATGTATGAATGTTTTTGTCTCACAGTATTTCCCTACAATACACTATTAATAAAACTCTTACATATCTTAAATATATTAGTCTTCTTTGTAATGAGACTTTGTCATATAAACATCAAGGGTAAAGCTATTAGCCAGGGTGAATATTCCGGCCTTTAGGGTGAATGAAACCCAAAGTCAACACCTGGGCAGAACTACTGACCGTCCACAAGTCAACTTCGTCACAAATTTTGTATCATGGGGTGGGATTCAGACCTGCAGCAGTTAGTGGCAAGTAACCCTAACCTCTGAAACTTTAGGGTGAATGAAACCCAAAGTCAACACCTGGGCAGAACTACTGACCGTCCACAAGTCAACTTCGTCACAAATTTTGTATCATGGGGTGGGATTCAGACCTGCAGCAGTTAGTGGCAAGTAACCCTAACCTCTGAAACTAGGACATACAGCTTAACTCTCCCGATTCCTGAAGGAGGCTGGGACCAATGATGTTTAGTACCTGTGGTTTTATATTCACCACTCAACATGCTAATTTGTTTAAATCCTATTTTAATCTCTCACTCGAGCTGATGTTGGACTAATCAGTCTTTTATTATGTATTCCTTTATTCATCTTAATTAACATGTTGACACGCACCCCATGTCAATAACACTTGAAAGAGGAGTTGACATTATCCAATAGATCTATAGAGAGATAATGTATTGTAGTGATGTGGGATTAGACAGCCGCCCGGTTAGCTCAGTCGGTAGAGCGCCGTACTAGTGTTTAGGGGGTTGTGGGTTCGAGCCCCACATCGGCGCACTTTTCCCCCTTGATTTACTTTAGTATGGTCCAACTCACAGGGTGGACCATGATACTGTACAACTATATAACTGAAAGTTTTACTGACAAGTTGGCAAACATATATAAGAAAATGTGGCTTAGCCTATAGCTCCAAATAAGCCTACAATCATTGCAAAAACCTCAAGTACAGATCAGACGTCGAAGAGATATGCCTGATGACACAGAAAAGTTCACTAGGTTGGACTTGGTAAAAAGGGATATAAAAATTGATGCGCCACAGGTGCGAGGAGGTAAAACAAATATATGCAGAGATTCAAAACGACAACAAACATATCACAAATGATAACACATAAATTCTATCGTAACCGTCACTTATAAGTGTACCATTGTGTCTGTGTGCAGGGTCACTCTGATAATCCAATATATTGTGTATTAGCAACCAATATGGCGGAATGCCGTAAAGTTGTGTTTATATTTTACGACATACCAAACCTTCACTAAACTGTCTATTTTTCTCATCATTTTAATCATAATATAAACGTCAAGTAGTGTTACAGATTTAATAACGATCAATACTTTCACTTCAACTCGGTTATGGTAAATATTTTACGGCATCCCGGAAACGCTCATAAATGTCGAATTTGGACTTCTGCAATTTTTTCCTGTAATAAACTGTTGAGTCTATGCTTGCGATGTTACAAACTTATTAACAAAGAAATAAATACATTACTCGAAAGTTGGTCTCACTGTCATAGTAATGCAGTTTTGTTTTGATGAATAAAATGAAACAAAATGCATGTCGCGAAATTGAATGACATTTGCATGACATGCAATGAATAGGATTTCATATTCAAATGGGTCTCATGACTCTCAGTGATTGCCAAGTCTGTATCGATATATAGAGTCAAAATATCTTCGAAATACTGTTTTTTTTTGTATGAAGAAACAGAAGAAAAATATTTAAAAGGTTTTACTGGTGTTAAACAAACTGAATGCATTTGTTTAGTTTTTGCTCCAAGCACCATTATTAGCCCCCTCAAAATAAAGTCTATAATTCTGGTAGCAGCAGGGCTCTAGATGTCCCGGACAAGTCTTATTGCAGATTCGGTCTACCAACAGTTGAGTTGAAGTTTGTCCAGAACAAGTCGGGTTTACAGCTATCTATAAATAAACATTGGACATTCTAAATATCAAACAAAAAACATGCATTACAGATGCCTTGAAAATGGTGACAATTCAAACTGTCGACATATATTCTCGGATCACTAACCTTAATAGCGGAAAAGTTATATTTATCATATTTACTTGTCCGGGACAAGGGTATTTGTAAAAACATTCTAGAGCCATGAGCAGCCACAAAAAAGCGTCATTGCAGAGTTGCACAACAACAGCAAATAAACTGGGTATTAACTTTCTGTATTCTATTTTATGGATTTCTGGATTATTGTATCAATACGTTCATATCGATATTGGATAAGACTTGCATGTCAGAATCAATAACAAATCGATATAATTTCTATCATGTGATTGTCCTATTCATGCTTTATGAATGCAAGGTCTTCACAAATTTTATTCTTTGATACATGATTACTGAAATTATTTTATTACTGAACATGTCAATTACATTTTCAGTTACACCAATGAATAAATCAACACCATGTCTTCCAATCCACTGCGCCCAAAAGTGATTGAGTTATATAAAACTGTAAGTACTAATTATGTCGAAGCAATGATTTGGTTGCTGCTGAAACCCATACATTGTTCAGAACGCTTCTTGAAATTGGAATCGTTATATCAGTTAAACTGTTTTGGAGAATGAATTCTTGAAGTAGCAGAAATATCATCTGGCAAAAGTAGACGGGGGTCAGGGAGGTTCTCCCCTTAATTATAATCATTCATATAAGAAAAGTAGCAGGGTGATGATGCTTAGTTTACCATGTAATTTTAATGGCTACCAGCTCTTATTGACACCCCTGGATCAGTATTTAGTTCTGGTGCCTATAACATAAACCTGGAAAATCATATATGGTCCCTGCATAAGCTGAATTATTTCTGACTTGTTGTATCCACTTAGTTACCGCAGAGCATTCTTATTCTTTAAAAATTAACAAAGGCATTGATCAGGAACAAAAAAGTAGCAATGGTATGAATCTAGCCACTATTAAAAGCTTATTTGAAACTGTATGTCATATTTTTAATTTTATGCAGCATTTTTTTTTTTTTAATTTGAACGGAATATGTTGTAAGAATATGATAAATTTGTGTTTATTTGAAGAAACTGCAGCCTGCTAGAAACCTGTTGTAAGGTGGGTTAAGTTTTCACAGGGTTGATCATGGCTAAGACCATAGACAACACATGTAGGGTTTAAATTGAAACTAGTCTATCTGGAAATGAATAAAACTATATATTTCACCTTTTTATAAAATATTGTTCCAATTAGTCATTGTAATGTACATGACCAGTGATTTTAAAAAAAAAAATTTTACTGCCTGTGCCATTTCAATTGGGAAAATAGGGACATTTTTAGTAAGAGTAGCCTCCTTTTTTCAAATGTTGGACATGGGAAAATAAGGTAATGGTTGTTTTTTTGCATAAATAAAAATAACTATTCAGCTACAGTAGAGTCAGAGGGGGAAAAGTGAACAAAGAATTGGAGAAAAAAAGATGATTTTTTTGGCGAAAATTTACACTTTTTGATATTTAGGGGAAACAGCCTATATTCGGCAGTAAAATTGGCCAAAAAAACGAAAAAATCACTGATGACATGTACAAAATTTACTGTTATAAATTACATTTCATTATAAAAGTTAAACATCAAACTACAACATTGAATCAACTGCTATTGTTGTCTTTTTTAGCTTGTGTATCTTGGCAGGGAATATCCAGCAGGTGCTGATTACTTTGGTACCAAGTTAAAGGCAGCCTTTATGAAGAATAAAGATGTGACTGATCCAGCAGAAATTGAAATGTTAATTGGAAGAGGAAATTATATTGTGAAAGAACTTGAAGCATTGTATATGCTGAAAAAATATAGAACTTTGAAAAGAAGATACTATGATAAGAAGAAGATCTAAGATAACACAATCATTACATGTTTAATGGACAATCTTGTTTGTCAATGTGGTACCAAAGGATTTATTGAATAAGGTGACTTTATTGATGTGATGATATTCAGTATCAATATACTAGTGTTATGATTATGTAGGAAATTTATCTGTATAGTTCGAATGCTAAGCTTTCCTATTGATTGAGTTTGTAATAAACATACTCTTTCACTGTCTGGTTTGTAGTTGAGTACTGATAATAGAAATTTGGTGTATGCACTTACCTTTGTCTTGGGTGGAACTCTCTCAAAGCCTCCATAGACAGGATCGTCAGGTTTCTTTGTTGACATTGTCAGTTACTTGTTACATCTGTATATAAACTGATGATGAAAAATTGTTACTTCAAGAATGATGCTTGTAATATTACTGGGACTCTTTGAGTAATAATGTTTTTTTTATAATTCCATTCAAATTTTATGTTTATTCTTGTAACTGCTCAGTAAAATTGTCTAGTTCATGGAGAAAAAAATGTTATAAATTTGATTCAAGTACATACATTGGTTACTCATTAAAAATGGAAAATATTCACACATTTGCTGTTGTGAGCATGAGTTGATCTTGGTGAAAAATCTGTTTCTAGAAATTAGTTAGCATGATCCAAAACCTTTTGTTGTGTTCATCTTGAATTGCTAGATTTACCAGGTAAAACAAACTGTGATAAATGATCTCATACTGTAGGTTTGTAATAGTGATACGATAATTGTATGAGTCTTTCACTGGTTTGATGTTAGCAGTAGTAGCAGTAGTGTAAGAAAGTTAGGAATTAGTAGAAAATCCTATAACTATTCTTAGTATCATATGAAATGACTATGACTGCATGGTACAAAATTTCTGACAGGACTCAACTGTAGAATAGTTACAGCTGTATTTTTGGAGTAAGAACCGTATAATACTGCTACTGCTGTTACTGCAATTTTTGGCAATTTTGCTCCTATTTATATTTATGTTTTTCTTTACCTGGATTTAGCCTGCAATATAAATACAAAATGTACCATAATATACTTTTGTAAAATACATTGTTATGTAAATACACATTTTGATTGTACACATGATTACACAATTGAATAAATGATTAAATGTTTCACGATGTATGTGATTATTGTATTTTTGGTTGTCAGACATTGAATTGTAAATCAATAACAATAATTTGGATCTTGGAAGAAAATATATCTATCATACACCCAGCATGACAGCTGGCATAAAGAAGAAATGTACTTAAAAAATGAGACATAGATAAAAAACGTCATTGCACAATGAATATGGCTGTCATATTGATGTTAAATGCAAGCCATATGAGACAAGTGACTTATTTCATTGACAGTTTTGATATCGGTCTGATATTGAGTGTATTGATTTATTTCTATGAAAAATATACTTTGCATGCACTAATATGTAAGTAATACCTGTGGATTTACACAAGATACATCCAATACAATGTCACAATTACAATGTCCGCAGAACAAGATCCAATAACATTATGTCGAGCACTCATTGCTCAGTGGATGTCCACACTAGCATCAGTTGCATAGGCCATGGTTGATTTATTATTTTGTTGCTCCTGTCCAGTCTGTTTCTGCATTAAAATATCTGAGGGTACTGCTCTGCTTCGTTTTCAATGAGTATTCTTATGATGGGAAGCTCAGATCATTCTAACTGCAGATATCCCATGGTGAAAAGGAGAAATGATGGTGGATTGGCTAAAAAAATGAGTTTCTAGTTAAAAGAAAATTAAATTATCAAGCCTTTGTACATATAAGCATCATTTCAAGGCATGTGTTGCAGGTCTTGATTATTTGTATACTAGTAGACCGAAATAACTGCCTGAACTTTTTCCTGACTTTCTGAAATATTGTAAGCTGCTTCATGAACCAGCAAGAGGGCTGCAAATTAGTCCAAAATTTTGATCACAGATCTTGGATGAGAAGAATGCTGAAACCCTTCATGTTTGATAACACAAAATTATTAACAGGCAGTACATCAGAAGCCACCATGACATAAACACAATGCCATGGAACTGTATTACCAGAGACACAGATTTTACAAGTAAAATCAAACTCAATAATAAGACCACCTTTAGGACCCTTGAAAACTGCTCTTAATACTGAGATCATGGTCTTGATATTGAAGTTTAATGAAGAGCAAAACAGTGAAAATGGTCATGAAAATTGTGTTCTTAATTTTGAGGTGGTCTTATTATTGAGGTGGTCTTTCAGTAAGGTTTTACTGTATGCATTTCCCTGGTCCCTATTTCACAATTATTTTGATTGAAGTCTGGTTCCCATTTTCAAGGCCTTATATTTTGGGGTTACGGAATATGCAGCCAATCAAAAGAACAGTTAAAAAGGAGTAAATGAGCCTAACTATCATATACACCATATAGTACTGTTTATCATTGATCCGTAGTGCTCCATATTGAAAACAAACGTCAAATCGTTTGCAATAAAACAAACTAACATTGACTGTTCATTGACAGTATGTGTGCATTGTAGAAGGAAAAAACATGCTCCTCAACTTTTTACACTTATCCACAAGAGTGAATTCATCTAGCCTCGCGTCATTTCGCTTAAAATTGAGTGCTTTTCTTTACCAGTTTTATTTAACAGTTCTAATAGCTACTCTGAATAATTAAAGCAATTTTATTGTTCTAAGACGAGCAAACCATTTATTTATATGATCAGATAACAGCAATGTGTCACATTCACACATTTTCAATTGCAGAATCAATAAAATTTATTAGAGTGGTTCTGCAACGGTGATCATTATAGTGCATTGATGCCAAGGTTTCTCATTTTAATCATAGAAGCAAGCAGTGGTCATGACATGCGTGTCGGATGTTTGGCGTTCAATACATGAACATGTGTAGAGTTTTAGCTGGATCAGCATGAAACATGTTTAAATGCTCTTTGAGCAACCGCATTTGTTTGGATTACAAGCGTGTAGGCCCTATTTACGGTAACTCTTCATTCGGAAACTGCATTTTTGTGTGCATTGTATTCATAAATAGTTCTTTTCTTTAAGTCAGTCCAAGTTATGGTCAATGGGTATTGAAATCAGTTGAACATATGAATGAACGAATCCATATTACTGACTGATTGTTCAAGCTATAGCTTTTCTGTTCGTTAAATTCAACAAAAGAACATATCGAATGGTATATATCTTGAAGTCCTAAACACCCGCAAACTTATCCAAGCTTGTCAGTGCTGAAATTCCATTGGTTCTGCGATATAACAATGACAATCTTGCGTCAATTAATGTGTATGTGTGTGCACCCACAAACGACGGCTTCATTTGAAAAAGAATATTATTTATTAACCATTTTATTATAGAAAAGAACAGAGACTATGCGATGAACGTTGCACAGTTGAATTAAAGCGAATTGTGCTGGTTTTTTTTGCATTAGTATAATGCTGTGAACATATTTTTAAAACGTTTCAGGTAAAATCGACATTTAGATATTCAGTATAAACAAGTTTTAGAAAATCTCGTCCGGTTCGGATATATAGATCGATATCATGCGTACAAATTAATGCATGGCGATACACGAGTATCCCCTACCCCAAACATTCCGACACATCAGACGTTGCTTCGGTGACTTCTAAAGGCTATGAAAGAGGTAGTTTTATGGTAAAATTTACGGCACCAAGCCTACTGTTTTCGGAATAGTTTTCACTTTGGTTAAGGTAGTTCGCGTAGAGTATTGTTTCCGCAACTGGTGGGCATAACAAGCATAACAATGTATGATAAACATAGCCACCTTTGTATTCATTCCAAAAGCGTTAAACCTTAAATATGTTACTTCGGGCGCAAAACATACTCGACAGCGCCACCACTACTCGACAGCGCCATCACTAGAGCAACAGCGCCACCACTTTTATAAATATGTGCATATTTCCTTTTTAAGAAGTGCTTATAAGTTCTGTTGTGTTCCGGCGTAACTACTATAAATAACAGTTATATTTGCATGCACCAGAATGTTCTTACGGTGTGTGTAAGCAACGAAGTGTACTTGAAATGCTAGCAGATCTCAAAGTATGCACAAGTCCGATTCGGGAGAAAAGCTCCTGGCACCACAGTTCGCACAATATTGAAACGAAATCGAAGCCAACCTGCTGTAAAAGTGTTCTTACACGGTACCACATTCTCCGATTTTCGAAATATGTCCGTTTAATAAAATTATCAAATAAAATATAAATCATACTCACGTGTGTAGAAGTAAACACAAGGCACAGCTGCACCACGGAAGTGTCGACAGCTCATTTTCTTTGCACCACCGATAAGTGGTGGAACTGGCGTTTAATAGCTGTGTTTTTGAAGCCGAAGGGGGAAATTCACAGCAGTAGCTAGCGCTAACCACTGAGCCACTCGATCGTTTTGCAGACACTTTCAACATACGTATAAATCAATGTATATTGCAATTAAAGTGCTAAAATAATAGTAACATTAAGACCTAATAAGTGGAATTAATTTTTTATTAGGAATAGAAAGTCACTCTACAGCCGACAATTAAATCCGACAATGCCCCCTCCCTCCGGTGGATCCGGGCCTGATGTTCTATCGATACAAGTCAACAAATCTGAAGTGCCTGTTTTGCACCATATCATGGTTTGTTGAATTACCTTAAAGTTGAATTTGAATTTCAGAATGCATGAAAATGCAATTAGTAGGTCACGCCACGCGCAAATAAAACTCATCGCAGGCTCAGTGTTCCCTTCATTTCTGATCGGTGGTTCCGCGCAAAGTTTGGAACAAGGGAAAGAACTCGTAATAATCTCCTTTGCTCGCGCCTGAGTAGTCTAGATTATCTGCCTTGTCTACGTCGTTTTTCAACCAAACTACAACAAAACTGAAACCTCAAACCTGAACCAGGTTTTGCAAAACAAATTCGCCATAAGTATTTATATACTGCTTAAATAATGCTCTTCATCGGCCACCATCGTTAGAAAGAAATAAGCTCTGGTTAAATATTGAACAAGATCTCACTCGTTGGAAATAAATGCTTCCGATGAAAAACTAATTTGTATCATAAATTCGAGTTTTAGATGCGCTGGTTGCAAAAACAACTTTAAAGTGATACTTTATATATTATTGAATCATTTAACACTTAATACTTGGTTGAAAACTATTCTATAATAAGAGCATGCCTTTTTACTTTTTATGAATAAGCTTTAATTCCAAACTATCTATACAGTAGGCGGTCCGGCCTCACCCGTTGAGAAATAAAATATGAAAATCGGACTCAACCATTGAGATATAGACAGATAAACATATACAGCACGCAGGGAACCAGACAGGTACCTGAGCTGGCACTATTTATAGGACCCGGAAATCAACTATGCACTTTCGGTTTCAGCCTCGTTATATCTAAAATACGTCATTAACTGAAGACATAGAATGACTGAGGTAACATGTTTTTACTTTGTTTAGCTTATTATTGTATCCAGCAGGCATGTTCTGTATTTCTGTGTCTATAAATATGATCACTGTTCATGTATCAACGGGCATGATTTATTGATTATCAGTCAAATAGTTGATAAAGTAGAGTTTTACGCTGTACCAGGAAAGCCTTGACCTAGAAGTTGTAATTATTTGTGCGCAGTACAGTAAATAACACGCAATAAATACACTTAGAAATGTACCGGCTTGTAGCACACATCAGGGGCGGATCCAGCGGGGGGGTCCGGGGGGGTCCGACCCCCCCTGGAATGGCTCAGACCCCCCCTGGGAAAAATAAAAAAATGATAAACAAGCGTGATAAATCGACAGCTTTCTATAACATTAATCAATGAAAAATAAATTTATCAAACATTATGTTCCATAGCTTCACTTTTATCGTTATTGTGTATCTTTCTGAATTCAATATTGCATCAATCACCCGTGTAATGAATGTGTAAGCGACTGTGCTAGGCTGTATGTCAGGTTGTTGCTACGCTGCGTAAAATTCATAGCTGACACGCAAATATTCATATTTGTGACGTCATTTAAGGCAATAGTGACGTAGTTACTTGAGGTATCAAGAATTTGCAGTGCAGTTTGGCTTTCGAGTAAAAACAGCACGTCATTCTTGTTAGCTTGATTTTTTTCCGCAATTTGTTCTTAAAAATACTAAAAAAACACACACAAAAAACACACAAAAAAACCGGATCTATATTAGTGGAGACCTCCTCGTGGTTAGAACCGTTAACGTTTGTTAAAACAGATACAAACGGCTATGCTTGAATTTGGAAAGAGATTATATTTCTGTAATTTTGTGGGCAAAAGTTGGACCCCCCCTGGAGAAAAATCCTGGATCCGCCCCTGCACATAATGTCGTATTTGTCCTATAAACACTACCCTATACATATCGTATTTCACACTTTGACATTTTCCGGTTATAAGTGAAAGTAAAATTTAAGATAACAAGATGATGAATGTTTATGGTTAAATGGGCATGTAAACGTCTTAATATTTTGGACTAAACTTCGTATACAATTCATATGATCTCCATAAATCAGAATAAATGGTTGATATTCACGCATAAAACGGTGCAATAACAGCCCTTTTATGGCAAATTTGGGGCCGATATTGGACCCCATTCCTCAAAGAAAAAAGCATAAATATTTCCCTTACTTAGAAAGAAAATTCCCCTTCAGTAAAATTATTTAAAATTTTACCCTTAAAAATACCGTGATTCTTGATGCAAATTTCCCCTATCAAACGGACCCGCCATACTTCCCCTAAAACGGAAAAAATATCACGTCACATTTTTGCTTTGGGTTGCCAACTTTCTGTATAAGTAAAATGTAACAACCCTTACAAACTTTAACCTTTATCAAAGGCATTGTTTATTTATATGCAAGAACCAGACATACAAATGATTTTATTGGTTTAAAATGAACATTGAAACATTAAAAACACGCAAACTTACATTCCATACCTTGATACCTTTTTTGAATACCCAATTACCATGCCTTGCATCAAACAATAGATATACAGATATATATTTAAATTGCACAATTTTAAATGTCCACCTATGAATATCACTTAAATAGTGAAATTAAAGGAATTTTTATTTTTGAATAATATATTTCGTTTTTACATGACTCAAACTTTTTAATAATTTATTTTTGTTGTAGAAAAAAACTTTCTGAGGCATTTTTATTTTGCCGACTCGTATTCTTTTGTGCAGCACTACAGTTAATTAGTATATAAAATAAATGCATTTTTCCCCCCTATGCCCGACACTAATCAGATGCATATGGTTAATAGGTATAGGTAACCGTGAAAGGTTCGTTACCGAGGTAACGAACCTTTTCCATGATTTAATGATGAAATATAACAGTCAGACTAACTGATGTGGGCCTATAGATACGTCTTTCTATGTTCCTGTTTCGGACATAAAGAACTGCTCCATTACGTCACAGAAGCGCCTCATCATAATCATCACGGTTTATGTCCGTGTAATCAATGAATGTCTGTTTAAACAAGAAATATCTTGAAAAAAAGATGGTCGGCGCATTTTGAAGGTTTAGATTTGTTGTGCAACATAAAAAAATGCAAGTGCTGACGGTAACTCCAGATCCAAAATGGATTTCGATAAATTCAACTAATTTTGGTGGATTTCGGTAAGGTAACATACCCTTTATCGAAATGTTAACCTATCCGCGTCAAGGTTACAAATGTCGTTCGGTTGAAGAGAAATGACATTGGTGGTTAACATAAGATTTGGTTGGTTTACACAACACTGATATGCTAATAGCAAACCCATGTTAGTATGGCCGTGCCGAAAAATATTACGATATCGCAATGAACATGTTATTCAGCGTTTGTCAAAATCGGCGGTAATCCACTGCATATAAACAGCTTCTGACAACCGAAGAATAAAAGATAATATGGTTAATGTTACGAACGCGCTCGTAATAAGAAATTACCGATTCCAACACGTAATTTCTTTCACACGCTCGTGTACACGTTAAGCAATGTCAAAAGGATCAAATGTATAAGTAAATTACCAATGAAGACTCGACTTTTCATAGAACACGCCCCTGACGTCAATATAGCACGTGCCACACTCTCAGGATTCATGTGACATTTGAATATTTCCTGTGAAGATCTTCATGTAAATGGAAACATTCCATTTGGCATTGCAGAGATCTAACTTGGTTGCCTGGATGAAAAAGAAGGAAATGGAACAAATTCTTTCTTTTGATGTGTGAATTATACGATAGCTGGCTTGTCGTGCAATTAAGTAATGACTCGTCTGCCAATAGCAGAATATTTTACCAGTGACAGAGATGTACCTGTACCTGTGTCTCTGATTCTGCTTACTGATGCTACATAACAAAAACACTAACTTTCCATCGAAGTTAAATGTGAAGCCTAAAATATTATATGTTACAATGTACTGTATATTTATCAAAATATTACTTAGCAACTTAGACTAACAATTACTCTTGCAATTACATTATTTACAGTATACATAAAGATACAAATGTATATAAATAAATCATATGAGCATGAAGTATTTATTTCCTTCTTTCACAGAACGAGCTAACATAAGAATTGTACGACAACAAGTATCTATTACCATTTATATTGGTTGATCGGAAGATACAATCCGATATGTAAGTAGACATTTCCTTGTTTGAGTGTCCGAAGTTCACGTACATACAAATTTACATTAATCGTACATGTACTTGTATGAAATAGATCACAGTCCATTCCTGGGAAATTGATCAAAATGCACGTCTTAGAAAACAACATTGAATGACATTCATATCTTACTTGGAAACAAACGTCACGTTTTTATGGTTTATGACCATATACTGATTAAGTGTGAGGTCTGCTAGCTATAAAATCGATTTAAACTTCCAGTATTTTTACTGACCTGTATATCATCGCTGTATGGTTATTATTTCTTTTTGTGCGGAGGCACTGTCTTATGTATGTGGCGTTCCCTGTCGTAACTTATTTTTTATCTTTCAACCGTTTTGATTTCCTTTACTTTTTAAACTTTACCCCCATATTAAATAAAAACAACGCATTTTTAAATATTAAACAGTGGACATAATATATGTATTTCCTATGTAGGTAGCCAACGTCAAAATTGTTAAAGCTTTCTATAAAAGTTACGTTGCTTTTGGAACGGAACGTAAGTCTAAATATAGTCTAAATATAGTAACATACATCCTGATCAGGAAGAACTACAGGGGAATCCCCTGATTTCCCATTCAGAACGTTTCTACCGCTGGTATGAGTGATCTTGATACCAAACAATTTGTTATACACATAATTACCCTTCATTCAGTGGGTATAGTAGTTTTCGTCTTTATTCAGGTTTGTATATCAAAGGTTAAAGATCATGTCAGTGGTTTCATGTAGGTCATTAGTAGTTTGACCCTAGTTCTGCTACTACAGTCGGACCTCGTTCCTTCGAATCATCCGATTCGAAGTTTTATTTCGAATAATCATGGTTTCGAATAGCGCATTTCAATTTGAAAGATACAATGGGACCTGATTTTATTTTTGGATTATACCTAGTATTTGGATAGAAGGTTGTCGAATAAACGGGTCCGACTTTATTTCTCACACTCTCTTTTTTAGACTTTAAAAATTACATTGAAATATCTTTCGTCTCTAACCCATGCATAGAAATATGATTATTTTATTTGTATTTCAGTACAGCTAACAAGTCGTTAGCAGTGCTACTTTCCAAGACACATTGAGGCCTCATGGAACATGTTTAGAAATGGATACGGTTAAAGCAACAGTAGTGATTTACATTTTAGCATCCATAAGTGGTGTATACGTGTTATTATCACTCTTAATATTTTTCCGACCCAGTCTATTTCACTCAAAACGACATCTGCATATCTCTTCGTACGAGGAAGGTAAGGACTGTGTTAATCATTACTGGAGTCATTTTATTTCGTCTGTAGTTTTAAGACTGCTTTATGTTTTCGTGCCCCACAAAAGTGTAAGGGCACTTAGATTTATCGTTCTCTGTCCGTCAATCCATCCAATAAAACTTGTGTATTTGACCTGCAGTTACAAAGCATCATAGGAATATTAGTCATGACATGAAATTGCCTACATGGACTTCATTGATTGTACTCATTCAGTTAGAGCAGAGTAACACCCATTGATTGAATAAATCCTCCTGTGAACAAATTCGAAGTATTTTTGTAAATTAAGTTAAAAAGAGAATCGTGAATTAGGTTTGGTTTTAGGAGCATTATATGCACAGTTCTGATAAGACCGTTTTGCCTCGAACGACCTGCAATGATTGACTTAATTGTTTGTTTTAACTTGATAGTTTAGTTCAAATAATAAACTAGACAATTAAGCTGATTTAATCAAACCCTTGGATAGCTTCCTCACGCACAATTCTATATTCTCGATCGGATTCGAACCGGCAGCAGTGAGCGGCAAGTGATTTAAATTTGCCAACATTTCCGTTGTTATGAACTTTGGCACTTACATGTATTTAGTATTACTCATTTTGAAGTATCACAGTTCAAAAATAAGTTCTATGATTCCATTCAATTCAATGTTTTATTGCGTTAATGGCCTCCGGCCCATACACAGTGTAACATATATACATTATTATGCAAATACAATACATGACCACACCAGGGTACATAATATAACGGTTTTTATACAGTAACTATAAGCCGGCTGTAGCTCGCATGTTGAACTACAAACAAATCAAGTGCTGCGGTCGCTACCGCTCCCTTGCACTTTACTTGCTTATAATTCCAACATACGAGCTACAACCTATACTTACATGTACATAATCATGAAAATGTTTTATCAATAATAATCGTATTGAACAATGCAAGTATTTAATTACAGTTTGTTAGAAAGTGATCCCTTTTCTTAAAAGCATAGTAAAGGAACATTGCTACCTTTTGAATTGTTCCTACGTCGGACTTGGACATCAATACATTTAGTTTGATGATAGTTGGCAATAGAAAATATTTTTTGGAAATGTACTGTATTCTTATATCATTATAAAGAGGACATATCAGCAGAAAATGGTACTCGTCTTCAACAACATTGACACAATATTTACATAAACGTTCATGTCTCAGTAACCCAACATCTTCCTGTCAGTTTACCTTTATTTTAAACGACTGGTTCTATATAATAAGTATTTGTTTACCCATGCTTTATAAACTTATATATACCATACTCAGGTATGGATAATAAGTAGCTATGATATTTTTGTGTTAACCATTGATACATTTGATGACAAGAGATTGTCACCAGTTCTCTTCATTTATTCATTCTAGAGTTCTCTACCTATATCCCTACTATAGTATATGTATATAAGTATATATATATTACTCTAGAAGGTATAAAGGGAGATAACTCGTGACAAACTTCTGTGTATGTTAAGGTATTAAAATTATGTTCAAAGCATTGTTGTGCTTTTTCAGTTGCTGGGGATACAGACGCCAAGACTGAGTTCGAGTGGTATGTTATTTTCTGAATCAAATAAAACTGTGCAATATACATTCTATGAATATGCAGACGATGCATGTCAAAATATGTCTGCATATCAATTGCATTTATTATTGACAATTACCTTTTTCTCCACCTTTACACACTGTTAATAGCATTGAACAATCCACCTCTTTCCATGAAGTTCATACGACATGTTCAATTTTCTAAACTCACAAACATCTTTACTATAGTTATTTGTGTAACATAACACAACAAACTTTATTTCATTTGTGATTTACACCATTATTATTGACTCCATATGATTAACTTATTATATGTCAGAAATCACGTGCACCACCTTCTTGATAATTCACATAGTTCAGTTCTTATCCATTGGAGTACACTTATGCTCTCATTTATAATTTAGCCAAATCATGGTGTTTTCTCAACACAATACAGACTTGTGTAGAATTGTGTTCAGTATAGTATTATGTTTTATCATTGCCTATGAAATAATTCTAGTAACTTGGGAACATTGTAGTGACACTTGTTACTCTCCACAAATGCATAGTCGCTTAAGCAAGGGGTGAAAATCGTTAAGTGGAAATCGCTATTCTACTCTCATCATTGACGATTAATCTGATTATATTGTACCATGTATTGTTTTGCCATACGATACATCTCTGACCTAGAACTCTAAGAATATAGTCTGACAATATTTACCTAGAAGTCATTTTGAATATTCGTACAGTTGTATAATTAAAGCATTTCCACTTGACAAGTACAACATCTTTATTGTCTTAACTTCAAATTTACAGCCAGGTTGAGGAAAAACAGAATGTTCTAGAATATGAAGTTGAAGTATCAGACGATGGTGTTTTTGTTGTTTGTGAGGAGAACAAAGCAACAGAAAAGGTGTGTAAAGATGATTTATCATAATAGTCAAAGAAGAGATTGTTTTTGGCATATTTTAAGCAAACGTTAGGCCCCCATTCCTCTATGAATATTTTGAGTCGGTTCATTATGGGGGCGTGGTACAAAACTAAGAAGAGAAAGAATAAGTTTCTACAGGGAACGCCACATGTATAAGACAGTGCCTCCCCACACAGAACTCCGGGAAACGACACTCCTGAGGAGGCTCAAGGGTACATATGTAAGGGAACAGGGGCACAAGGAATGGCATGCCCGACCATAAGGAATAACTTCTAATAGGATAATAAAAGAGGACAAACAGTGGGTGGGATTAATGAATGGAAACGATCACAGGACAAATCAAGATAGCTGGCAACCATACAGCAAATTACAGCCTTGGAACTGTCAGTAAAAGTACTGGTGGTTTAAATCGATTGAACGGCTAGCAAACCTCACACTTAATACCTATATGGTCCTTGATTTCCAACGTATACACATAAATTGACTAAGTATGCAGTAATGCTTGGAATTATATCAAGATAGAAATTTTCAATCGCGTTAAATGACGTAATTGTGTATACAGGCATGACATCAAAATAGAAACGGACGATGGTAGAAAGAAGCTGGAAAAGAAGGGTTAAGTTGGTACAAGGATGCACCAACATACAAAACTTTCGGATCGAGATGGTGTAAGAACATATATCTACCGGAATGGGGATACAAGATAGTGTCTAGCTGACAGTCAAAAACAACCATTGAGAATTGGAAGGGACAACAAGGAAGAAATGGATTGAATGGATGGATTAACCTAGGAAACAACTTCACAAATTCAATATTTGAGGACAGAAACGCCGAAATATTAATGTCTCCACCAGTATTCCATACAAGACAGTTGTAACTGCATTACTACATGTACCAAAACGATTTATTACAGGTTTTTTTTAACCAAATCTAAGATACATAGTAATTTAAAGCCAATCTGATGATTCCTTATCTTGATTACCTTAAATAGAATGCTTTAAGCAGTGTTTTGCATGTGGTCCATAATTCTGTATGACCAGAAATAACACTGAATTGTAAATAATGGCATTGGCAGGTAAATTTTTGTTTGGAATTTCGATGACATATCATCATATTTTGTCACATTGAGGAAAATGTTGGGTTTGTTTTGCATTTCAGGATGTTGTAGATGAAAACAGTCCTTCATTGAAGAAAGGTAAGTTGTTCTTAAGCAGGTATTTTCATCAAGTGATTTATGTATCTATTTTGTTTATTCATTTGTTGCAAATGAACTAGATCGTTGACTCAAGCAAACACTTTTGCTTACAAAATGTACTGGAATTCGAAAATCACTACTTTTAGACTGTACAAGTAATAATTATAAGACAATTTGTTTCAAACCACCCAAAAATATTTTCTGTTGGTTTTATATTGATGTAAATGAACTAAAAGTAGCCAATTTTAGACTTCAAAACAAAATTTAGATTTTAGAGAGGATGTTGTTATTTATCGCTTTGATTATGGGGAGGAAGTGTTTTTTTCCACATTGTTTTCATGTCAGAAAACGTCGCATTAAACAGTTTATGCCTATAGTATTTCGATGACAGCAACATTTATTCAAAGAAAATAGTTGTGAAAGCATTATTTAATATATTTTATGTAACTAATTAATGTGTGTAAAAACGTTATAAACCTCCAGTATTTTTTTACTGACAATTTCAAGGCTTTATATCGCTCTATGATTATTATTTTTTGTGTTTTAAATGTATGTTAAATTTCCATTTGCCCAGTGCAATTCTTTCACATTATATGGTGTTCATATTATTTTCTCCCCAGTTTTGGCCTATTGTTGCCAGCTGTCTTGACTTTTCTATGATATTTTCCATCGATTAATCCACCCATGTTTGTCCTCTCTGATTCTCCTAGTTATCCCTCCTGGTCGTCCAGGCCATTTTTGCGCCCCTGCGTACCATTGAGCCTCCTCAAATACCTGATGTTTTATGGATGGTTGTTTTCCTGGAGGTTTGTGTAGAAAGGCACTTTCTTATGTATATGGCGTTCCCTGTAGCAGTTTATTCTCTTTTCTCCTCTAAAATGTGTTCATATCGCCTCATTAGCTCAGTGGTAGAGGGTCCGCTTTGAGGGTGGGAGATCTTGGATATGTCATACCACAGATCTGAAAAATGGTACCGATATCTTCTTTACTTGGCACTCAGTATGTAAAGAATAGTGCCGGAAGATAAATAAGTCCAGGTGAGTAAGTATCTGCTAGTGGATAACTTGTTGCACTAAAGCTGCTTTATCTTTGGGCATTAAGTTTTTTTTGTATAATTTAACCATTTTTATTTAATTTGTTTACTCTTTTCTAGAATCTACATCGAAGATTGAAGATAAGGAGTTAGTTAACTTTGAGGTTGTACTAACCAATTCAAAGAAGGTACATACTATCATCAGCGTGAACGAATCAGACCAGAAAGATTTGAAAAGAGTAAGTATTGGAAATCATTTAACACATGAGGGGTGATAAAAAGTGATAGGAATTAAAACAACTCATATGTGTTTTTTAACTCTTTATTTAATTGATGATAAGGAAAACAATAAATTTGAGGATGAATTAACCAAATCAAAGAAGATACCAACTACCCTCGGAGTGAAAGAATCAGACCAGAATCTTGAAGACTTGGAAAAAGTAAGAATTGGAAATCGTTTAACACATGAAGGGTGATAAAAATGATCACAACAAAGTGTGAGGTAGATTCGCTAAAATGACGTTGACATTGTTAATATTTATTTTGAACGAAATATGGCATTTTGGTTCTGGAAAATGATTGTCTTATCAATTCGTATATGACCTGCGATCAGGTTATACTAATTATACCTCCGCTTCACAAAGTGAAGTGGGGCTATATAGGAATCATGAAGTCAGAAGTGACAACAGCAGGAGGGGGACGAGTCGTGCGCAAGACCAGTGTCGCTAGCTTCAAGGTCAAGGTCACTGCATGATTCTAAACTTCGTCAGTTTTGCTATATAAGTCTTACTAATGACAGTGATTCGTGTTCAGTCCATAAAATTGATGTTCATGACGGGATTTAGAAATATTTTCACAGAGGTGACCATTATAGGATGAGGGCATGTTGTGCAGAAGTTTGGTGTCCTAAGCTTTAAGTTCAGGGTCTCTGCTTACTGATGATAGAGGTTCGTGTCCTGTCCATAACTTTGTCATTCCTGGTGGAATTTGGAAAGAGTTTGGCATTAGTGACCACCATATCATGATGATGTGTCACAAACAAGGCCCTGATACTACCTTCAAGGTCAAGGTTAATGACCTCTTTGTCATTTAACCTTACTGATAATTGTGGTTCCAGCCCAGTCCTTTACTTCATTCATGGTGTTAACTACCTCAAGAACTCTGTGATCAAAAGTTGGTTGAACTGAATTGATAAACAACACATTATTCTTCACTTAACAATTGTTAATTGCATGTGTTTTTCTTCGATCTATCTTCAGATTCACTATTTAATCAACATCATTGGCAGGTTGGTGCATGTTTGTAATGATTTGACTGATAAAGGTTTTATGAAAACATAGATTTTTGTTTGGAATTTCATGATAAATCATCATATTTTGTCACATTGAGGAAAATGTTGGGTTTGTTTTGCATCTTAGGATGTTGTAGATGAAAACAGTCCTTCATTGAAGAAAGGTAAGTTGTTCTTAAGCAGGTATTTTCATCCAGTGATTTATATACATATTTTGTTTATTCATTTGTTGCAAATGAACTAGATCGTTGACTCAAGCAAACACTTTTGCTAACAAAATGTACTGGAATTCGAAAATCACTAATTTTAGACTGTACAAATAATAATTATAAGACAATTTGTTTCAAACCACCCAAATTTCATTTCACAAAAATTATTTTCTGTTGGTTTTATATTGAAGTGTTTCTGAACTGAAAGTAGCCGATTTTAGACTTCAAAACAAAATGGCTTTAGAGGATGTTGTAATTGATCGCTTTGATTATGGGGAGGAAGTGTTTTTTTCCACATTGTTTTCATGTCAGAAAACGTTGCATTAAACAGTTTATGCCTAAAGTTTTTCGATGACAGCAACATTTCTTCAAAGAAAATTGCTGTGAAAGCATTATTTAATATATATTATGTAATTAATTAATGTATGTAAAAACGTTATAAACCCCAAGTATTTTACTGACAGTTTCAAGGCTGTATATCGCTCAATAGTTATTATTTATTTTTGTGTCTTAAATGTATGTTAAATTCCCTTTCCCCAGTGCAATTTTTTCCCATTATATGGTGTTTAAATTATTTTCTCCCCAGTTTTGGCCTATTGTTGCCAGCTGTCTTGACTTTTCTGTGATCTTTTCCATCGATTAATCCCCCCTGTTTGTCCTCTTTGATTCTCCTTGTTATCCCTAATGGTCAACCAGGCCATTTTTGCGCCCCTGTTCCCTTATGTACGTACCATTGAGCCTCCTAAAATACCTTATGTTTTATGGATGGTTGTTTTCCTGGACGTTTGTGTAGAAAGGCACTTTCTTATGTATATGGCGTTCCCTGTAGCAGTTTATTCTCTTTTCTGCCCTAAAATGTGTTCATATCGCCTCATTAGCTCAGTGGTAGAGGGTCCGCTTTGAGGGTGGGAGATCTTGGATATGGCATACCACAGACCTGAAAAATGGTACCGATATCTTCTTAACTTGGCACTCAGTATGTAAAGAATAGTATCGGGAGATAAATAAGTCCAGGTGAGTAAGTATCTGCTAGTGGATAACTTGGATGTTGCACAAAAGCTTAATTGCTATGTTAACTGTTAAGCATATGTTGCATTAAAGCTGCTTTATCTTTGTGTATTAAGTTTAGTTTGTTTTGTACATGTATAATTTAATTTTTTAACTCTTTTTTTAATTGAAGATAAGAAAAACATTAAATTTGAGGATGTACTAACTAAATCAAAGAAGATACCAACTATCATCAGGGTGATCGAATCAGACCAGAATCTTGAAGGATTGAAAAAAGTAAGTACATTGTATTGGAAATCGTTTAACACATGAAGGGTGATAAAAATGATCACAACAAAACAAGTGTGACGTAGATTCTCTCAAATGACGTTGACATTATTAATGTTTATTTTGTACAAAATATGGCATTTTGGTTCTGGAAAATGATTGCCTTTCCAATTCGTATATGACCTGTGATCAGGTTATAATAATTATACCTCCGTTTCACAAATTGAAGTGGGGCTATATAGGAATCATGAAGTCAAAAGTGACAACAGCAGGAGGGGGACGAGTCGTGCGCAAGACCAGTGTCGCTAGCTTCAAGGTCAAGGTCACTGCATGATTCTAAACTTTGTCAGTTTTCCTATATAAGTCTTACTAATGACAGTGCTTCGTGTCCAGTCCATAATATTGATGTTCATGACGGGATTTAGAAATATTTTCACAGAGGTGACCATTATAGGATGAGGGCATGTTGTGCAGAAGATCGGTGTCCCTAGCTTCAAGTTCAGGGTCTCTGCTTACTGATGATAGAGGTTCGTGTCCTGTCCATAACCTTGTCATTCCTGGTGGAATTTGGAAAGAGTTTGGCATTAGTGACCACCATATCATGATGATGTGTCACAAACAAGGCCCTGATACTACCTTCAAGGTCAAGGTTAATGACCTCTTTGTCATTTAACCTTACCGATAATTGTGGTTCAAGCCCAGTCCTTAACTTCATTCATGGTGTTAACTACCTCAAGAACTCTGTGATCAAACTTTGGTTGAACTGAATTGATAAACAACACATTATTCTTCACTTAACAATTGTTAATTGCATGTGTTTTTCTTCGATCTATCTACAGATTCACGATTTGATCAAGAAACATAACAGAATGGGCCTGGTGATATGGGGTTCCACCTCCAGGAAAACAAGACATGTACTCACTGACTTGGTAATGCTACTGAATATGAAAAATGAGATTATTTAAGTACAGTCGATACCTGTCATTGTAAAATCCATTGAACCAAAGAAAATACTTTCAGTGAATTACAATGTACTTGAATTTTACTAACTCCATAATTATCATTGTGCTGCAATAATCACATGGTTTTGATGGCAGGGGTTAGGATTTGGTTTTGAGCTGCTCCCAGTTTGCAGCAACTGTTAACATTAACATCATCCTGTTCATGCTTAACACATGTTTAATGCAAAAAGTATGGAAATACATGTACATTTAAATTGTTGATGAAAAATATTTTTTAAGACATTCGAGTGACTGAAATTGATGTATACTATTTGTAGAAAACGAACAATTAGTACTTAACTTTGATATTGATGTTTTTGTAAAAATTGATATATACATGTATGTGAATTCAATACAACCTTAGATTGTATTAGCACTCTTTACTTAAATGTTTAGCATGGCTTCTATAGACTTGATCTAACCTTTGCTAAACCTATTGCATTTTATAGAAACTACTGGTACATAAATTTTGACTACCGTTGTGATGCTAGTTCATGCATTTCATAAAATACATTAATAATGCAATGACCTTTGACTCTTGTAGACGATATATTCCTTGATTTTGAACAGATAAATCCACTTGGTACAAATAGTTATTCATTTCCTGTATATATTTGTCCTCTTCAAATATTAAATGTTCACTGGTAGTTTATATTACAGCATAAACATATCAATAAAATACCAGTGCAGATGTTTGCTGTCCATGGCCTAAGTTTGTCAAACTGTAATTAGAGACCAAACTCCGAATGCAGTCTCATCATTGGTCAGTTTTAAGACTGGAGCTCAGAAACAGCCAATCATTACTTGAGTTTTTAGACTAGTCTCCAAGCTCAGTTTTATATTCTCGATTAATGTACAAGTATTTTATTTGTTTATTTTTGAACTATTTCAGGATGACAGCATGCTAGTATACCATAGGCCAAGCTGGAAACTGTATATGTACTATTTTACTGGATTTCTTTCATATGTGACATTTGATAGCATGTCAGTACTGATAATCTCTCACTGGTAAATAAGTTCTGGTTACTTTGGTCTAGTACAGCAGTTAATCATTTTATGACTGTTACCAAAGCATAGAAGCTTTTATAAATACACAGATACATTTAATAGGGATCTTAAAAGGCCCACACCATAAATTTATAAATGTAACTTTGTTTTGGGTTCTAATCTGACGTTAAATTGTAAATGAAACAATACATATCTCCGAAGGATTCATAAAGTGTTGTGTAATTCTTATTTCGAAAAAAGTTTTATTTCATGATAGTGCCTGTGACATTCCCTGTGTGTATACAATGAAGCTGTACTTTGTCACTGTGTAAATTTATAGCTTCAGGAAGAAAGTGGACGGGAATGGGAGTTTGTCTCTGCTTTCCAAGCTACACGAATCGTTATCAAACATGTAAGTGTTCTCTGATGTTTGTGTGTTGCTCATATTTTGGAGCTGTTTAATTTGTTTCAAAAATTTGTTTGACATAACCCCACCCACCAAACTTAAAATGGGTAGGTAATTTATTTTATAGTTTTCATGGTCATGCTAGTATTAACTATATATATGCTACTAAAACAATTTCCTGCTCAGATCCCTCAAAAATATTTTGAGTAGGACATTTTCATGGGTAGGTAGATTCATGAAAAAAACACTATTTTTATGCTCCCGCAATTTCATGGCAAACTGGCATATAGTGTTGGCCCTGTCGTATGTTCACTCTGACCAGATTACAGAACCAGCTACTGCAGTTTTGTTAAAACAATACATGAACAGTGTAATATTCTCTTCTTCTCACAAACTTTTCAAGCCCAAACATTGCTTTAGAGTGAATAAGTGATCAACGATTTTTATAATTACAATTCCCTGTAAAAGTATTTGTTACCATATTGATAATGCAACATTCTGTAAGTGACGTAATAAGATCACCTTTTGAACTCCTGAAAATGGTGTTCTTAATATTGAGGTGGTCTTATTATTGAGGTGGTCTTTAAGTGAGGTTTTACCGATTGACTAGAATATAAAACTGAAGCATATGTTCGTCTGAAATAAGCTGAGCATGAAAATAAGATTTTGTGCATTGTGTTTTATGATACTGTACCCTATTTATGAGATGTACTGTTAATGAAGAGTCAGCTGGTAAGGCAAGTGGATGCATTTTACTTGGATTACTGTTAATTGTTACACTGACATTGTAGGTTTTTGTGGAGTCTGGGTCCTATGATTAACCATTTAAGCAAGCGAGGAATACGGGTAAAGTTTATTTCTTTCTTTCCATTTGATTTCTGGTCAACCTCTCCAGAGCAGCAACCCTGGGGAGGTGTAAAATATGGCCTGGTCAACCTCCTCAGAGCAGCAACCCTGAGGAGGTGTAAAATATGGCCTGGTCAACCTCCTCAGAGCAGCAACCCTGGGGAGGTGTAAAATATGGCCTGGTCAACCTCCTCAGAGCAGCAACCCTGAGGAGGTGTAAAATATGGCCTGGTCAACCTCTCCAGAGCAGCAACCCTGGGGAGGTGTAAAATATGGCCTGGTCAACCTCCTCAGAGCAGCAACCCTGGGGAGGTGTAAAATATGGCCTGGTCAACCTCTCCAGAGCGGCAACCCTGGGGAGGTGTAAAATATGGCCTGGTCAACCTCTCCAGAGCAGCAACCCTGGGGAGGTGTAAAATATGGCCTGGTCAACCTCTCCAGAGCAGCAACCCTGGGGAGGTGTAAATTATGGCCTGGTCAACCTCTCCAGAGCAGCAACCCTGGGGAGGTGTAAATTATGGCCTGGTCAACCTCTGCAGAGCAGCAACCCTGGGGAGGTGTAAAATATGGCCTGGTCAACCTCTCCAGAGCAGCAACCCTGGGGAGGTGTAAAATATGGCCTGGTCAACCTCTCCAGAGCAGCAACCCTGGGGAGGTGTAAATTATGGCCTGGTCAACCTCTGCAGAGCAGCAACCCTGGGGAGGTGTAAAATATGACCTGGTCAACCTCTCCAGAGCAGCAACCCTGGGGAGGTGTAAATTATGGCCTGGTCAACCTCTGCAGAGCAGCAACCCTGGGGAGGTGTAAAATATGGCTGTTGGTGAGAGGTTATTGCTTTACACATAACTAAATTGGTACCTCTAGTAAATTTTACTGCAAGGACAATTTTATATGTTGATAAGAGAGGTTGTTGATCAAGAGGGTCATTCATGATAGGTTGCATTGTACATAAGCATGCATTAATATTTCTACAACCTTGCTCTTAGCCTGGTAGAAAAGCGTGATAAAAGTTTAATTGGAATGTACTCAATACATTTGAAACACAGTTTTAGACCCTTGAAATGTATGTAAAGCGTTATTGTATTGCATTTTGAAATTCAATAGAGTTATAAAATGAATATGCTTTTGTGCAATTAATAATAGTTCATAGAAAATGTACGACTCAACCTTAAATACAAATACATACTGGTTTATTTTTTTTAATTGAATATGACTTTTTTATTCCTTAACTATTGAGGATTCTTTCGATTATAGAAATGCATTAATAGACATAGACATTTATTTTTTCCAGACATATCTAATTGGCAGTAATCAGAACGATGAGAAAGTTCCAGCAGGCATTTCCTTGATCATAGATGATGACAATATGCTTCCTGCAACCATGTCAGAACCTGCCAATTGTGAACAACGTCCCGAGTCCAACACATCTATGAAACAAATTGAAGATGTCAATGGTGATCACGTGGATGTTTCTGATACAAATCCTAAATCCGTCGTAACTTCTAATTCTGACACAACTCCTGAACCTGTCAAAGTCACAGCTCAGAAATCCAAAACATCTTTTATTTCAGACACGACTGCTAAATATAATGCCACCAACACAGCTCTGAAATCCAGCATACATCTAAAGTCTGATACAACTCCTAAATTTGACCCGAGCGCTAAATCTGTCACAACTCCTGAACCAGTCAAAGACACAGCTTGGAAATCCAAAACATCTTTTAGGCCAGACCCGACTGCTAAATCTGTCACAACTCCTGAACCAGTCAAAGCCACAACTTGGAAATCCAAAACATCTTTTAGGCCAGACCCGACTGCTAAATCTGTCACAACTCCTGAACCAGTCAAAGACACAGCTTGGAAATCCAAAACATCTTTTAGGCCAGACACGACTGCTAAATCTAATGCCACCAACACAGCTCTTAAATCCAGCATACAACTAAAGTGTGATACAACTCCTAAATCTGACCCGACTGCTAAATATGTCACAACTCCTGAATCTGACCCGACCGCTACATCTGAAACAACTCCTGAATCTGTCACAATTCCTGAACATGTCAAAGCCACAGCTGGGAAATCCAAAACACTTTTTAGCTCAGACACGACTGCTAAATCTGATGCCACCAATACAGCTCTGAAATCCAGCATACATCTAAAGTCTGATACAACTCCTAAATCTGACCCGACAGCTACATCTGTCACAACTCTTGAACCAGTCAAAGCCACAGCTTGGAAATCCAAAACATCTTTTAGGTCAGACACGACTGCTAAATCTGTCACAACTCCTGAACCAGTCAAAGCCACAACTTGGAAATCCAAAACATCGTTTAGGCCAGACACGACTGCTAAATCTGTCACAACTCCTGAACCAGTCAAAGCCACAGCTGGGAAATCCAAAACATCTTTTAGGCCAGACACGACTGCTATATCTGTCACAACTCCTGAACCAGTCAAAGCCACAGCTTGGAAATCCAAAACAGCTTTTAGGCCAGACACGACTGCTAAATATAATGCCACCAACACAGCTCTTACATCCAGCGTACATCTAAAGTCTGATACAACTCCTAAATCTGACCCGACCGCTACATCTGTCACAACTCCTGAATCTGTCACAGCTCTGAAATCCGACACATCTTTCGTGTCTGACATAAGTACTAAATCTGACAGAGATCGTAAATCCTATGCATGTCCTGAATCTGACACAACTCGTAAATCGTACGGACGTTCTCAATCTGACACAACTCGTAAATCTTACGCACGTTCTCAATTTGACACAACTCGTAAATCTTATGCACGTCCTCAATCTGTCACAACTCATTAATCAGATGCAAATCCTCAGTCTGTCACAACTCGTAAATCTGATGCACGTCCTCAGACTGTCACAACTCGTAAATCTGATATCTCTACTTTTATATCCCTTCTATTGTTTATAGAAGGGGTGATAACCTTGTTACAATCTACAAGTACTAACTGTATTTATCCTACAAGTGAAGTGTTAGCCATGGTCTGTGATATAAGCTTTCGTTCACTCAATTTGTGAAATCAAACATTTTTCAATGCTTTCAATTATGTTTTATTACTAGTATGGTGAAAAAACTGTTAAATTGCAGATGTACCCCTTATATTTTTACGTATTCTAAGGCATAGTGCATGTAGTTGGTTAATATAAAGTGTTATGTAACAGTATTATTGCTAGATTTATGTCTGAATGTTTATGATTGTGCTATTACATGTAGCGTATTGGTACAAAGTACATATGCTTGTTGTTTTATTGTTTTGAGATAAAGTGCCAGTATCATAATATTTAATTTAATTATTATGTTTTAGTATTTTGTATTTATTGTTATTACAATCTTGTTATCACAATTTATGTTGGATTTCCTTTGTACATGTTGCTATGGCTATGAATATGTGTCATTTTACTGAGATGAAATAAATCTTCAATTTACTGTAGACATTTTAAAAATATCAGCTGAAGAACCTTTATACTTTATAATGCATGTAAAATAACTGACCTTGTTTATTCGACAACCTTCTGTCCGAATACTTTGTATCAAAATACAAAATTTCAAAATAAATATCAGGTCCCGATGTATCTTCTTAGGCATGTCAAACTGAAAGGGGCTATTCGAAACTACGTATTATCCGAAATGAAATTTCGGTACTGATAAATTCAAATGAACGAGGTCCGAATGTATATTTAAACTAAACGCATGTTAGTACATTCTGACAGATTGCGCAGAGATAATATATATGTATAGATATTATGTGTATATGAAAACAATGTTATCAATTTTTTATAAATCTTTTGGAGGATTATGTTTCTGTTGTTTTATGTCGTAGATCTTATGTAATGTAGTTGGGGATATCTTTGTTTTGTGTTACAACTTGTTTTTGCTTAAACCTGGCTTTTAAAATCATACTGTTTGATAAACTTACGTTTCTGTGTTATTACAGCATATTCATGTTTACATCTGGGTCTTTATTTCACGAACATTTTAAGACTGAAACTCGGACTTAGACTTTAAGTTTGTAAAATGTATTTACCCACTTTACACTAAAGCTAATTATTATATTAAAATGTATACTGTAATACCAACATAAGAGCAAAAAGAACATTTTAAAATCTAAGTCTGAGTTTCAGTCTTAAAATGTTTGAGAATTAGGCTCCAGATTTCGCCACGATAATAAATCATAAGTGTATCTCCTATGATGTGAATGGTTAGTGTGATAGACAATGACCTCATCATTCAGTATAGTTTGCCTTGCTGCATTACATTCATAAGAGTCTAAGAAATCTTGTTATACTTTATGTGCTTTGAATTATTTCATTTTTGAAATGTATTTGTTTTTAATTGGGATATATGCAATTCATTGTTGTATTGTTAAGTCATAAATCATCTAGTTAGCAACCAGCCTCTAATCTCTCAAACCATTCATCATTTGTTATTGTTTTGTTTTTATTTATCCATTATCATTCAGTCTATTGTTTTGAACCCGCAGTTATTTGATGGGTGATTGCGTGCGTGCTTGCGTGCCCTCATGTCATGTATTAT
Organism: Mactromeris polynyma; assembly: GCA_032209605.1. Taxonomy (NCBI): domain Eukaryota; kingdom Metazoa; phylum Mollusca; class Bivalvia; order Venerida; family Mactridae; genus Mactromeris; species Mactromeris polynyma. Next base: position 4,867,814 of record JASFXZ010000029.1, read on the forward strand.
TGTTTAATAATGTAGCATTTGATACTACTCTTATATGGCTATATGCTTTGCTATTCATGTTTTGAGGAAACAAAAACATCCATCTTGGATTTGTTTGGAGCTGTACATGATTATGGTATATGCATTCCCATGTGTGAATATAATTTGGGGTAAATGTTCATGTCTGATCTTGTCTGGGTCGATGCCCTCACATGCATGGTTCACTATGAATTACATGCTAAAAATGTTTGCCTCATATAGGCGACATGTCAAGTGCAAGATCCAACCCCATATTTCTAGGGTCAAGGTCACAGTTTGGGGACAAGGGTCATCTTGTTCTTTTTTTAACGTTGATATGTATTGAGCACCCCTAGAGGTAAGCGGCAGAAAATGTGCGCGGATTGGACCATAGTTTGTAAGCAGGCCCCTTCCTTACAAAGATGTGTAGAGCCTGTTTCTAATCAGTCCCTTTATCAAATGATGGACACACGGTTGTTGTATTTTGAGCTCCAGACGTTTTATGACTGAATGTTTAACATTCTACCTGTATATATTGCATTAACTGGCATGTTTGCTACGATGTTTGGTACAAAGTACTTTCTTTATTGTTATTTTAACATGTATTTGAGTTCATCTTAATACGTTGATATCGTACATGAACTTAACTCTTATATAAACCTCTAAAATAAACATCTTTTTACATAATGACTAACAAAAAATGTGGTAAAAAGTATGTGAATAAATGACTTCAGACGCTCGGTCACAATGAGTAATTACATCTAATAGTCAAGTATGCTTAACTTCTGTGAACTAGGGAATTTATGCTGGCGATTATTTTCCAAACATTCTGGAAGTCACTTATACGGTAATGTCTTCTAGGATTAAGATCATGTATAAGTTAATTGATAAATCAAAACAAGAATCGTCTCTGAATGTCCAGCATCATCCTAGCATTGACAGGAAGATGCATGCAGCTCTTCGATTTCTGATTCACTTGTTCTGTCATTGAATTATTCACGATCTTTATAAATAAGGCCTTATTGATGGTCATCTTGTAAAAAATAAAAGTTGATGAGGTTTAAATAAGTGTTGCATTAGCATAGTATTTTGTGTATTTGTCGCCAACTGTTGAATCTTTTGTATTTTTGTGTACACTGAACCTATTGGATAGCATATTTATATATATATATCTAGTCATTATTAGTGCAATAGTAATTATTTCCAAGTACCAGTAAATGTATATGTCTTCCAGGCTTCATTTGGAAATTTTAAAACACGTTTCTTTTAATTAGAAAAATTGAGGGTATGTCATTTTTGCTTTTTTGAAAATTAAACCTGAATCCATTGAACGTTTACTTTTTACAATTATTGCTTCGTTTTACAACATTTATGTTTATAAAACATGTCGCTTGCGATGTAATCTTATCCTTTGTAAAGGGGGACAACTGTATAAGATAATGTGTGAACATGACCAATCCTCATAAATAGAGGATCTTAAGTACTTGAGTGATCATTTTTTTATTGAATGTATTAAACGAGTCTTCCAAAAAGTTTGTATTGGTTTTAGATGACGAGTTTAATGAATTCAATAAAGATGAACAAAAATGTAAGATTCGAAGAAGAGAGGGCATATTTGTCTGCACATGTCAGTCGGTCGGCCTGTCCGTAACCGTTTCGTTTCAGATCAATAACTCAACAACCTCATGACATATCATGCTCAAACTTGGTCCACACATTCATCTTGGGTAGCAGAGGAATCCTATTGATTTTGGGCTCACATGGTGAAAGGTCAAGGTAACAGGGGGGCATAATGTTTTACAAACATCTCTTGTCATTTTTTAGTTGTATTTTAATTTTATTTGGGATATATGCAATTCATATTCTGTTATACTCAAACCAATGTTAATGGGTTGGATTATCTTGATTGTATGTAATAAGGCATAGACAAGCCCTTGGGTACCCACGGAGAGGAGTACCTGTATACAAATTTAGTTATTTCTTGTTGTCTTGTTGAGTCATATAACATCTAGTTTGCAACCAGTCTATAATCTCCCAAACCATTCATCAATTTGTTATTGTTTTGTTGATATTTATCCAGTCTATGGTTTGGAACCCTCAGTTATTTGATGATCATGCTCCAGAGTAACCAAAAGTTCTCCCTGTTAATGCTCTAGTGTGCGTGCATGTGTGTGTGTGTGTCATCACATGTATTATCCTTTAATAATGTAGTTTTTATACCCCTCGTATATGTTTGTTTAATGTAAATATGCTTTGCTCTTCATGTTCGGAGGAAACAAAATCATCCATCGTTGTTTTGTATGGAGTTGGATATGATAAAGGTATATGAGTGCGTAAATATGATTTGGGGTCAAGGGTCACGTCTGATCTTGTCTGGTTTGTTGTCCTCACATGCATGGTTCACTATATATTACATGATACAAACGTTCACCTCATGTAGACGACATGTCAAGTGCAAGACCCAATCCCCTTATTTCTATGGTCGAGGTCACATTTTGGGGTCAAGGGTCATGCCCCATCTTGTTTGTCTTTTAACGTAGACATGCATTGAGCAGCCCTGGAGGTAAGCGGCAGAAAATGTGCCCGGATTGGACCATAGTTTTTAAGCAGGCCACTGCCTTACAGAGATGTGTAGAGCCTGTTTCTTACCAGTCCCTTTAACAAATGATGGGCACAGCGTAGTTCCCTTTTGAGCTCCAAAAGTTTTATGACTGGATGTTTAACATTCTGCATGTATATACTGCATTAACTGGCTTATTTGCTACGATTTTTGGTAATAAGTACTTTTCTTTGTTGTTATTTATACATGTATTTGTGTTCATCTTAATGCGTTGTTAACGTACATGAACTTAACTCTTATATAAACCTCTTAAATAAACATCTTTTTACATACTGACTAACAAGAAATTGGGTAAAAAGTCTATGAAATAAATGACTTCAGACGCAGATCAAGGAGTATAAGTTAAGCCCCCAAAACAAAAGTCACAAGTATTTAGCATATGTTGTAGCCACCTTTGGAAGCAGTGGATGCCCAGCATTGCATTGACAGGAAGATGCATGCAGTTCTTCGATTTCTGATTCAATTTTCAGGTTATCTTCTTGTTCTGTCATTGAATTATTCACGATCTTTATTTAAGATGAAATAAGGCCTTATTGTTAGTCATCTTGTAAAAAATAAAAGTTGATGCGGTTTAAATAAGTGTTGCATTAGCATAGTGTTTTGTGTATTTATCGCCAACTGTTGAATCTTTTGTATTTTTGTGTACATTGAAGCTATTGGATAGGATATTTATATATGCATATATATCTAGTCATTATTAGTGCAATAGTAATTATTTCCAAGTACCAGTACGTGTATATATATGTCTTCCATGTTTCATATGAAATTTTTAAATCACGTTTCTTTTAATTAGAAAAATTGAAGGTATGTCATTTTTGCTTTTTTGAAAATTAAACATGAATCCATTGAAAGTTTACTTTTTACAACCATTGTCACTTTATTTACAACATTTATGTTTATAAAACATGTCGCTTGCGATGTAACCTTATCCTTTGTAAAGGGGGACAACTGTATAAGATAATGTGTGAGCATGACCAATCCTCATACATAGAGGATCTTAAGTACTTGAGTGATCATTTTTTATTGAATTTACTAAATGAGTCTTCCAAAATAAATTATTGGTTTTAGATGACGAGTTTAATGAATTCAATAAACATGAACACAAATGTAAGATTCTATTTATGACCTTAACCTCCTATTTGCAAGCAAAATATGACCTCTGTAATTCGGTCGTTGGTAAACAAAAGCTGACGCAACAAAAATTAGTTCCTACATTTTTTTTGTTTTCAACGACAAGGTACTCAAATCTATGAACGTACCAAAACAAGCAGTCCAATTAGTCTCTGGAGGAAAACACGCAGTCCAATTAATCTCTGTTCCAAGACACAAAGTCTAATCAGTCCCTGGAACAAGACAAGTAATCCAATCAGTGACTCAACCAAGACACGAAGTAACATTAATCTGTGGACCAACACCCATTCAAAAATTAATCGCTTGAGCTAGACACATAGTCCAATACATCTCTGGAGCAACACACACAGTTCAGTTTATCCCCCGAACCAAGACACGCTATAAAATCAGTGAGTGGATCAAGCAAACCAGTCCGATCACTAAAATGTTATGCCCCCACTCTGAAGGGGGGGGATATAGATTTGCCCTTGTCTGTCCGTCCTTCCGTCCGTCATAAAATATTCTTGTGTCGCTCATATCTCCAAATGAATACGAGCCAGAGTCAAAAAAACTTTACAGGAATGTTCACCAACATGTGTAGTTGTCCACCTGGTGTTTCATGTTTGGCTGTGCCCAGTAAGTGCAAAGTTATGGTCCCTGGCTTAGTTAAAATGAAGCCTACAGAGTATGCAATCATTTGTCGCGCATATCTCCAAAAGAATTTGAGCCAGAGTAATAGTATTTTACAGGAATGTTCATCAACCTGTATAGTTGTGCACCTTCTGTTTCATATATGGTTACGCTCAGTAAGTGCAAAGTTATGGCCCCCCATTCACAAACTAGAGGAGAATAATAGTATTTGCTTTTGTGACAAAGGCTCCATTGGGGGCATCTGTGGACACATTTCTAGTTATACTAAGAATTTCAGTCCACAACGCTTCTGTTCCTAAACACACGGTTCGTTAAATTCAACACAATAACAAATCGAGTCGTATATAACATGAAGTCCAAAACATACGCAAACATTACCCAAGTTGTTCGGTGTTGTTGGTACTGAAATATAGCAATGAATATTTCGGCTCCAGGCAATTTAACAGATTAAACGGATGAGTATCGGTTGTTCTTTTGCACATTAAACAAATCGAGTGGTATGTAGCTTGAAGTCCATAACACACGCAAACCTTACCTAAGCTTTTCAGTGTTGTTTGTACTGAAATATAACAATGAATACAGTTGCCCCCGGCAATAAACCTATTAAATGGATGAGTATATGTTGTTTTTTGCACATTATATTTTTCGGAGTTTTGTTATCAAAACACGCAAACCAAAAGGAAATTGAAGATACAGTATCAAGATAAAACGATATGACATTGACTGTGTGCAGCCACAAACGACGGCTTCATTGGAAAAAAAATATTATTATTTATTAACCATTGTATTATAATGGCATGTATTTATGTCAATATATTCGCATTTGTTAATAAAAATGGAGACTATGCCTTGAATGTTGGACAGTTGAAGTAAAGCAAATTTTACTAACTAAACGAAGTTTAAACAAAATTATTGCATTATAAACGTTGTTAACATATTTCAAAAAACGTTACAGGTCAAACCGACTTTAAAATATTTATAAACAAGGTCAGGTTCAAATATATAGATCGCTGTCATTCGTACACATTCAATTAAATAACAAATGAAAGTTTCTAGAGTTGTCTTTCTTGTATTATCATCATGTTTATATATCATATAGTGCTTGTATAAATGTAAATGCATGCCACTTCGTTATGAGTTGATGTATGACTGTCATACTGATAAGTACACATTAAAATATACTATAGTGTGAATCTAGCTGGTTATTTATTATTATTCATATGGTACATTCAAATAAGGAAATTCAGTACAGTACATATACTGAATACAATGTCTAAACAGTTTACAATATATATACTGAACAAAATTTCTAAAACAATTCAACAGTGAATAAGATTTCAAAAATGCAAAGACCATCGTAGAAGTAACATGTACAACTTTCTGAATCTATTTTGACACTGAGGTAAAATTTACGACAGATCAGATTTCTGCACAGTGGTTGTGCAAGATTGGATAAAGGGGCCAGGTTTAAAACACGGCCAGGCCGCAAATTACGGCCAAAATGGAAAGAAAATTATTTTTGCACCTTAGAGGATACCCTCGTGGCTATCCTAAACAAGTTTTAAATTGAAATAATTCGAATTAAAAGTTTATTTAATTTAGTTTAAAATTTGGACCGTTTTTTTATCAAAATTACGGCCAAAATAGCCAACTCGGCCCTATCCAGTAACTTCTTTATTTATGTGTTATCTTAAAAATTATTTTAGCATTTTATAAAAGACCGTCATAGCTATCTTTAAAACACGTTTGTACTATTTGTCTAGAAGTCGGTCGATTTTCCGATCAAAATTACGCCGAAAAGGAAAACATTGGGAGCCGTAATCATCTTTAATCATGATTAATCGCATCACCCCTATAATTGGATAATCACACCTCTGGACATGATAAACTAATTAGATTATCCATTTATTGCTTCAAATAAGTGTCTTGTATTTTCATTTGTAGCGGATCCGTGGCCCAATGGTAAAACGCTGGACTTGTAATCCAGGGATCGCTGGTTCGATTCCCCGCTCCATCACTGACGGTACTAACAGTCTTTCGGGCGAGACTTTAAAAACCGAGGTCCCGTGTATGATGCTTTACATCGAGCACGTAAAAGAACCAGGGGTATTTCTGGAACTGGGGCATCTTCTGTATCATGCACTATCCTCCAAAAATCTAATATGACTAACATTCTTCTGGAGGCGTCGCCCATATGGGAAACCGGTGGCGACGATAAATAAACGCAAATACAAATCATTTGCAAAGGATCATCCATTCTGTTGTTTTTCAATATTGTGTTCTGCTGTTTATTAATTTCATCATGTCTTTGATAGTCGGACATAGTCTGGCAAAATACCTTAGGTATTATATTACGGATAGTGATATTTCAGTACGTTTGTACTCTGGATATGAATAATGAAATATGGGATAATGTTTGTGGACACACAGCTGATCTGCAGGTATGTCAATGTACAATATTATATCACTTAAGGCAAGGCCACCCTAATGAGAATGTAAATTTCGAATCATTTGAAATACCTTGGTCAATATCTATTGTTAAGACTCTTGTCGTACATGTTTTCACTAAACTATATGGTAGCATGGTGTAGCCTATTATATCATATGGCGCCTCCATTTGGGGTAATACGTCTCACTCCTGTATCAATGCAGTACAAAATCAAGCTATGCGTTTTTATCTGAGTTTGGGAAAATATACTCCTACTGCAGCGCTCTATGGTAAACTTGGTTGGCAACCAACACATGTGAAACAGTGGATATCAATAGCTAGGCAATGGCATAGAATTCATAAAATGGACAGAGCTAGATTGAAGTTTAGAGTGTATGAATATTGCAATACTAAATCTGGAAAATAGATGCAAAAACTGGCAATAGAGCTTCAGACAACATTTAAATTCTATTAATATATCTCATATGACTGATTCATGTACAGATTTATCATCTAGAAATTTCTGTGATATGGTTACGCAGAATAGTATGAATTTGTATATTAATGACTGGAAACAATGTATAGCTAGTCCAACTGGTTCTAATGGTATTACCCGAAACAAATTACGTACATATCAATTGTTTAAACATCAGTTTGTGACTAAATCATATGTATATCTTCCAATGCCTGCAAAGCATAAATCTGCATTAGCAAAGTTTAGGCGTGGGGTTGCTCCGCTTCGTCTTGAAACAGGAAGATATGAAAATATAGCATTAGAGGATAGAATATGCCCTATTTGTAAACAAAATGTTGAATCAGAAATACATGTATTAACTCAATGTCCTGCTTACCAACAACTTAGAAATGTTTTATTTGATAGAGCTAAGGATATCAAGGAAGATTTTACTTGTATGAGTGATGAACAAAAAAGTAGTTTTGTACTCTCAAATGTTGAAATTGCCAAATTAATTGCCAAAACCTGTTTAAATATAATCCAAATACGTTTAAATGTTTTGTATCATTAATACGGATTACTTTTAGATTATTATCATAAAAAGTGCATCCTCTAATATGCAAAACGCATTTTTAAGATATCTTAAAGAATAAAGAAGTTAAGGGGGTGGCCTTTTTTTCCTTTCCATATTGGCCGTAATTTACGGTCTGACCGTGTTTTAAACCTGCCCGGATAAAGGGAAAGAACTCGTGACAATCTGATGCGCTGTCACTATTTTTAGGACATGGAAATCCCCTGTATATACTTTCGGTTTCAAAATCTGAATTTTAGTACGCCATTAACTGAAAACATATAGCATGACTGAGGTAACTTGTTTTTACTTTGTTTAGCTTATTATTTGTATCCTGTAGACATGTTTTGTATTTCTGTGTCTATACTCACTGTTATATTTAAGTTCATGTACCAATAGGCATGATTAATCAATCAAATAATTGATAAAGCAGAGTTTTACGTTTGTATCAGAAAGCCTTGACCTAGATTGCTGTTGTTTTGGCTTCGAAAACAAAATAAATAACACGCAAACACATACTGTCGTATATGATCAACATTAATCATAATTAGGTGATATTACGTATATGTGATATATATACAAGTTAATTACTGTTGATGAATGTGTTAAGACGCCATTGTTATTTTTCAAACATAACTCAGTAGGGAGTGGTCACCTCGGATTATGTCATGTGTCAGAGACCTGTGAAGACTGATACAGGTCTATCTGTATTTCTCTCACACCCTCGGTAATTAATTTATTTGAGACTTTAAAAAAACATTGAAATATCTTTCGTCTCTAACCAATATATAAAAATCGGATTAATTTTCCTGTATTTGTATTTCAGTACAGCAATCAAGTCTGCTAGCAGTGCTATTTTCCAAGACATTTTGAGGCATCAGGGAAATGTTAGAAATGGACACGTCTAAAGCAATAATAGTGATTTACATTTTAGCATCTATATTTGGTGTACACTTGATATTATCACTCTTAATATTTTTTCGACCCAGTCTAGTGCACACAAAACGACATCTGCATATCCCCTTGGAAGGTAAGGACTGCGTTAATCTGGAGTCATTTTATTTCATCTGTAGTTTTAAGACTGCTTTATGTTTTCTGTGACCCGCAACAGTGTAAGGGCACTTAGATTTACCGTTCTCTGTCCATTCGTCAAACAAAACTTGTGCGGCTCATATATGTCAAAAATAAGTATTTCACCTAGAGTAACAAAACATCATAGGAATATTGGCATGACATGAAATGTATTGATTGCACTTACTTAGTTACAGCAGTGTAACACCTCTTGATTTAGTAAATTAGGGACACCTGTGTCCAGCGGACAAATTCGTAGCTTTTTGTAAATTAAGTAAAAAAAAGAATAAGGTTTGATGTTTTCACAACAGTTCTGATGACTGCGTCTTACCTCCATAAATCTGAAATTGTTGACTTATTTGTTTGTTTTAATTTAATAGTTTAGTTCAAAATGAATGATTAACTAGACAATTAAGCTAAATTAATCAAACCCTGGGTAGGACCAGTGAAGGTAATATAACAATTTGCCACAATATCGATAAGCCACATAACGATTCGCCACAGTTGAATAACGATTCGCCACAGTTGTATAACGATTCGCCACAGTTGTATAACGATTCGCCACAGTTGAATAACGATTCGCCACAGTTGTATAACGATTCGCCACAGGTGTGATAAATGAAATTTGGATGACAAATGGTGCAAATTGTATTTATAAAAGAAACTTCCAAACGTCATTGTTACGGTAAAGGATGTTTCTCTACAAGAAAATTGGGACTTGGTGTGATTTTGACAACGAATATTATGACATTATGGTGTACATAGTATGATACAAACATTTAACATCTTAATAGATTTATCTTCATTAGGGTAAGTAAAAATATGATACTTGTAGCTAAAATCTATTTGTCCCTGCTTCATAGATTTATTGATGATGTGGCTACTCAACTGACTGGTACCAGCGATTCCAGTTTTTCATACCCAATAGCTATTGTACCGCGGGAATATTCGTACCCGGCAATTTTGTTGAAAAAAATAAATTCTTTTGCTAACCTCAATAAAATATTTACGGTAGGGGTAATTTTCAACGGTCGGTCGTGGGAGGGGAAACAAACAATATTTTATTATTGGCCTTGTATATAAGATTCACTGCAGCACATACAACCGAAAGTTACAAAAACCTGGACAAACAAAACTAGCACATGACAAGAATAGAGACACAAATCTAGAAAATGTCATTATAAAAAAGACATATTTCAACAAAAATCAAATACCAAATACCGTTTTCGATTTTTCTTCTCGAACTTTATAAAACTTTTATTTATTATTTAATAAATACATTTAAAAATCTGAAATACAATGTACTTTCGAAAATATAAGGTATGCTTTAAAACCAAATTTTGTTATTTTGAGGATTGAAATTAATATACAAGTAAACATTATTGCTACCCTTTTATTGTTTCTTTACTGTAAACTTTTATTATTATTTTGTTCATGTGTGCAGCAACATGTGGTCTTTTAAAATTGAATCATGTATGATAATTATGGTGTTATTTGAAACTTCTGAGTATGTAATAAATAGGTCACATTTAATAATATTAAAATCAGCATTATTATTATCACGGACATATAAATGGTTTATATGTCCGTGATATTATCATTGTAATCCTAATAAAAAACTGTGGCGAACCGTTATACAACTGTGGCAAATCGTTTTTCGATTGTGGCGAATCGTTATTGTGGCGAATCGTTAGTAATTCCCAGTGAATAGCTTCCTCACGCACAATTCTACATTCTGGGTCGGATTCGAACCTGCAAGTGATACGAATTAGCCAAAAGTTTTGTGTTGTGAACTTTGTCACTTATTCAGTTTACTCATTTTTAAGTATCACAGTTCATAAATAAGTTCTGTGATACATTTTTATATTTACACACTTATTATTTCCTTCCTGTCTGTTTACTTTTATTTTAAACAATAGGTTCTATATAATAAGAATTTTGTACTTACCCAGACATGCTTTATAAACTTATATAAGCGATGCTTGGTGCATAACCATACTCAGGTGTGGAAAAGAAGTAGTTATGATTGTTTTGTGTTAACCCCTGATTCATTTATTCACAGGAGATATTCACAAATTATCTTCATTTATCCCTTCTAGTGTTATCTCCCTTTATTCCTACTAAATATATATATACGTATATAGTACTCTAGAAGGTATAAAGGGAGAGGACTCGTGACCAACTCCTGTGCATTTAATAGTACAGTGTATTATGTATAATAAAGTTATGTTCACAGCATTGTTGTGACTTTTCAGTTGCTGGGGATACAGACCATGACGCCAAGACTGAGTTTGAGCGGTATGTTTTTTTCTGGATCAAATTAAATTCTGTGCAATAAGTTCAATGAAATGCAGCCGCTGCATTTCAAAATATGTCTGCATATCAATGGCGATGTCGGGGATACCCTGGAGTTAACTACTGCAGTGTTAATTTATTATTGACAATTACCTTTTTTCTCAACTCACAAACAACTTTACTATAGTTATTTACGTAACATAAAACAACAAACTTTATTTCATTTGTAATAATAATTCGTATTTTACACTAAGTATTATTGACTCCATATGATTAACATATTATATGTCAGAAATCGTGTGCACGAACTTCTTGATCTTTTACATTGTTCAGACAGTTCTTATCCATGGGACTACATTTATGCTCTCATTTATACATTAGATAAATCATGATGTTTTGTAATCTTACGTTAATCACTAAACTAACTTCTCATCAACCGAACAAAGTTTGTAACCTTGACGCAGATTGGTTAATCTTTCGATAAGGGGTACATTACCTTATCGAAATCCACTGAAATCCATTCTCTACTACACATTTTTTTGTTGCACAACAAATCTTCAGACTGCAACTAATTTGCTTGCTTCTGATTGCACTGACCTTTTTTTCAATATATTTCTTGTTTTGCCTTACGATGACATCTCTGTCCTGGAAATCTAAGAATATAGTCTGACAATATTTACCCAGATCTCATTTTGAATATTCGTACAATTATTTGTTACATTAAAGCATTTCCACTTGAAAAGAACAGTATCTATATTTTCTTAACTTCAAATTTACAGCCAAGTGGAGAAAAAACAGAATGTTCTAGAATATGAAGTTGAAGTATCAGACGATGGTGTTTTTGTTGTTTGTGAGGAGAACAAATCCACAGTAAAGGTGTGTAAAGTTGATTGATCATAATAGCCAAAACAGAGATTCTTTGCCTATTTGAGGCCAAAGTTAGGCCCCATTCCTCTCTGGAAAGTGATTACATTTTTGTATTTTGAGTCGGTTTTAGGGGGGGGGGGGGGGGGGGGGGTTACATTATTTCTCTAATAGAAAAGTAGCGAATTCATGAAGTTGAAATGATTTGACTGAAAAAGTTTATTTGAAAACAAAAAAATTGTTTGGAATTTTGATGACATACTATCCTATTTTGTTTTTCGCATTTCAGTATGTTGTAGATGTAAACACTCCTTCATTGATGAAAGGTATGTTGTAAATCAGGTATTATTATCTAGTGATTTATGTATCTATTTATTTATTTGTTGCAAATAGACGTGTTCTATCATTATTTGCAAAATGTTCTGGAATTCGAACATGACTGTCTCACTTAGACATTCCAAGACAATTTGTTATATGAAATGTAAAGCAGTACGAGATTTTCTCTCTTTTCAGATGGCCATACTGTAATTTCAAACCACAGAAATTGCTTTCATTTCACAAAAAGTTCGTTTTGATATTGACATGCTTCTGAACAGAAAGTAGCCGACCTTAGATTTCAAAACAAAGTAGGGCTTTAGAGAGGATGTTGTAATTTATCGCTTTGATTATAGTGAGGAATTGAAATTAGGGGTTGTCTGACTCCTGATCTGAATGCTTTTAGTTTGAATTCTGCCTTGGCACGGTCGAAGCACCAACTTCATACCACTGAATTAGCCATGAGTGCTGGTTTGTAAACCAGGAAGCAGTCATCATGAGTGTTTAACATGTGTTGTTATGACTTGTTTCGCAGTCGATGTAACATTAGTTTTAACTAGACTGAAACTACCCAAGTACTTAGATATGCCATATCAAAAGCTTAGTAGCAGTTATTGATACAAGGTTATTGAATCTAAAGGTACTGTAGTCTGTAACGAATAAGAACTACCTGTTTTCTTTTACCTCGTTTTCTCCTCTAAAATGTGTTAACACTGCCTCGTTAGCTTAGTGGTAGAGGGTCCGCTTTGAAGGGAGGATGTCTTGGATATGCCATACCACAGATGTGAATATGGTACTGATAGCTTCTTTACTTGGCAATCAGTATGTAAACGGTAGTGTCTGGTGGTAAATAAGTCCAGGTAAGATTCTGCTAGTGGATAACTTGGATGTTGCACAAAAGCTTAATTGCTATGTTAACTGTTAAGCATTTGTTGCATTAAAGCTTTGGGTATAGAGATATTTTGTATAATCTAAACATTTGTAACCCATTATTCAATTGTTTACTTTTTTCCTAGAACCTACAACACCGACTTCCCTGATTGAGGATAAGGAGGAAGTTTACTTTGACGATGTACTAACCAAATCAAAGAACGTACCAACTATCATCAGAGTAAAAGAATCAGATCAGAATCTTGAAAAATTGGGAAAGGTAAGTTTTGGAAATCGTATAACTTATGAGGGGTGACAAAAATGATGAGAATTATAACAACTAACATGTGTGACGTCACAACAAAACAAGCGTGATGTTGACGTCGTTAAGTATTTATTTTGTAAGATATATGGCATATTGTTTCTTGAAAATTATTGTTTTCTTAATTTGTATATGATCTGTGTTCAGAGTATAAGCATTCACATGAATCGTGAAGTTAGAAGTGACCACCGTAGATGGTGGACGTGTCGCGCAAGACCAGTGTCCCTAGCTTCAAGGTCGAGGTCACTGTATGCCTCTCAACTTTGTCCAGATGTTGTGTCCAGTCTATATCTTTGTCATTCCTGGTGGGATTTCGAAATAATTTAGCGGCAATGACCACCATAGGATGAGGATGTGTTGCGTGTAAAAAACTGGTGTCCCTAGGGACAAGGTCAAGGTCACTTAACTTTGTCAGTTTGCTATATAAGCCTTACTGATGATAGTGCTTCGTGTCCAGTCCATAATTTTGTTGTTCATTGTGGGATTTGGAAACAAATTACAGAAGTGACCATTATAGGATGATGACATGTTCCTAGTTTTAATGTTTAATGCTTACTGGTGATAGTTTGGCGTAAGTGACCACAATATCATGATGATGTGTCTCAAACAAAACCTGAGTTTCTACCTTCAAGGTCAAGGTCGATGGCACCTCAAAACATTGTCCTTTAACCTTACTGATAATGGTGGCTCCAGTCCGGTCATTAACTTTGTCAATCATGGTGTTACCTACCTCCAAACTTCTGTGATCAAAATTTGGGTAAACTGAATTGATAGGTAACACATTATTCTTTACTTAACAATTGTTAAATGCATACATGTGTTATATCTTCAGATTCACTATTTTATCAAGAAATATAAAAGAATGGGCCTGGTGATATGGGGTTCCTCCTCCCGGAAAACAAGACATGCACTCACTGACTTGGTAATGCCTCTGAATATAATAATTGAGAGTATTTTAAGTACAGTCGAGACCTGCCATTGTATTGGACCAAAGAAAATACTTGCAGTGAATAGCGATCAGAGAAAATATGTACTTGAATTCCACTGACTCCATAATTATCATTGTGCTGTAATTATGTTAGGTTTTGTTAGGATGCGGGTTAAGCTGCTCCCAGTTTGCAACAATTGTTAACATTAACATGTTCCTGTTCACACAAAAGTATGAAAATACATTTAAATAGTTGATGATAGGGTTAAATGCGTAAAAACATTATCAACCACCTGGCAAAGATTTGTTGCTTGATTTTCTAGAATAATTTTTATCTTGATTTTAGTTGGAAAATGGATTTATTTGTAAATTTAATACAGCATTTCTTGATTGTATTAGCATTCTTCATTTAAATGTTTAGCATGACTTCTATGTATAGACTAAATTTTTCTAAACCTATGGCATTTTAAAGAAACTACTGGTACATTATAATAATTATTATTTCTAATTTTGAATACCGTTGGTATGCCAGTTACATAACAATATATTAATAATGCAATGACCTTTGACTTTTGTAGAGAATATTAGTAATTTCATTCAGGCAGATTTCGTATTTTTAGTATACATGCATATGTAAATCCACTTAGTACAAAGAATTATTCATTTCCTGTATGTATTTGTCCTCTTCAAATAGTAAATGGTCACTGGTAGTTTATATTACAACATCAACATATCAATAACATACCAGTGCAGATGTTTGCTGTCCATGGCCTAAGTTTGTAAAACTGTAATTGGAGACCTAACTCCGAATGCAGCCTCGTCATTGGTCAGTTTTAAGACTGGAGCTCAGAAACAGCCAATCAATACTTGAGTTTTTAGACTAATCTCCAAGCTCAGTTTTATATTCTTGATTAATGTACAGGTATTTTATTTGTTTATTTTTGAACTATTTCAGGATGACAGCATGCTAGTATACAAAAGGCCAAGCTGGAAACTGTATTTGTACTATTTTACTGGATTTCTTTCATATGTGACATTTGATAGCAAGTCAGTACTGATAATCTCTCACTGGTAAATAAGTTCTGGTTACTTTGGTCTAGTACAGCAGTTAATCATTTTATGACTGTTACCATAGCATAGAAGCTTTTATAAATACACAGATACATTTAATAGGGATCTTAAAAGGCCCACACCATAAATTTATCAATGTAACTTTGTTTTGAGTTCTAATCTGACGTTAAATTGTAAATGAAACAATACATGTCTCCGAAGGATTCATAAAGTGTTGTGTAATTCTTATTTCGAAAAAAGTTTTATTTCATGATAGTGTCTGTGACATTCCCTGTGTGTATACAATGAAGCTGTACTTTGTCACTGTGTTAATTTTTAGCTTCAGCAAGAAAGTGGATGGGAATGGGAGATTGGCTGGGCTTTCCAAGCTACACCAATGGTTATCAAACATGTAAGTGTTCTCTGACGTTTGTGTGTTGCTCATACTTTGGTGCTGTTTTATTTGTTTTAAAATGTGTTTGGCATAACCCTTCCCTCCAAAATTAAGGTGAACATGTAACCTTTTTTTTATTTTTCATGGTCTTACTAGTGTTAACTATAAATATGCTGCTAAAACAATTTTTCCCCATCAGACCCCTTAAAAATATTTTTGAGTAGGGGCCATTTTCATTGTTAGGTAGGGTTATGCCGAACAAACTATTTTTATACTCCCGCCATTTCATGTTAACCCTGATTCCAGAACCTTTTACAGTAGTTCTGTTAAAACGATGCATGTACATTGTAATATTTTTTCTTCTGTTTGAGAGTGAATATTCGATCAACAATTTTTATAATTACAATTCCCCGTAGACTTATTTGTTACCATAGTGAGCATGTAGTATGCTGTAGGTGACTTAGTTAATCTGAATACAATGTACAGTAAAACCTCAGTAATAAAACCAACCTTTAGAAGCTTGAAAACTGGTCTTCTTTTTTAGAATGTCTTAATATTGAGGTTGATAATACAGCAGAACAGGGAAAATGGACTTGAAAATTGTGCTCTCAATATTGAGGTGGTCATATTATTAAGGTGGTCTTTAAGTAAGGTTTTACTGTATACATGTAAATATAAACAGAAGCATATTTGAGAATTAGCTTTTTTGTATTGTGTTTTATGATCTTTTACCCTATTTACGAGATGTACTGTTAACCACGAGTCAGCTTGTTAGGCAAATGAACGCATTTTACTTGGATTACTGTTAATTGTTACACTGACATTGTAGGTTTTTGTGGAGTCTGGGTCCTATGATTAACCATTTAAGGAAGAGAGGCATACGGGTAAAGCTTAGTTCTTTCTTTCCATTTGATTTCTGGTCAACCTCTCTTGAGTAGCACCCTCAGGGAGATGTCAGTTTTGGCTGTTGTTGTGAAGTTGTTGCTTTACAGAGAATTAAATTGGTAGTAAATATTACTGCAAGAAAAAATTATAATGTTGATAAGAGAGGTTGTTGCTCAAGACAGTCGCTCTGGATAGGACGCATTGTATATAATCATGCATTGATATATCTACAACATTGTTGTTAGTGTGGTATAATAGCGTGGTAAAACTTTGATCGCGCTTCATAAATTTGGTACATTTGAAACGCACAGTTTTAGACACCTGAAATGTTTTTAAAACGTCCTTTTATTGCATTTCGAACTTTATTTCATGCAAAAGTACTCGGTCATTGTTATGAAATATATCATATATGTTGCATAACCATGAAATAATACCATGTCTGATGCTTTTCTTATATCAGTATGTAAGTCGGCAAAACTCGAGAAATATGTAGTGTGCGTTTTTAAACGTACTATGTATATATTTGCATTTCAGGAGCAATAAACTTTCTATAGGGTACAGTAGTTTGCATTGAAACTGAAAAGTATCAGCATTATTAAACGAAAAGATTACTACAAATATACTGCTAGGTAATGTGGTTGTGTGGTAGAGTACCTAACTCGTGATGCAAAGGTCATGTGTTCGAATCTTGATTAATATAAGTTGTAAGAACTTGTTTCACAATTGATGTACAATAAATAAGCTTTAACTAAATGACTTGTTAATCGTTTGTAGAAAATATACCACTCCAGCTAAGAACTAATGCATACTGGTTTAATTTATTTCATTGAATATGACTTTTTTTATTTTTTAACTATTGAGGATACTTTCGAAAATAGAAATGCATTAATGAAGATAGACATATCTTTTTTTCCAGACATATCTGATTTGTAGTAATCAGAGCAATGAGAAAGTTCCAGCAGGCATTTCCTTGATCATAGAGAAGATACCGGAGGGTTTCACAAGAGATTTGCTAGAGTCCAGCATAACTCCTACTTTTGAAACCCCTCCCGAATCCAACTCACCAGTGCCTTCTTCTCGTGAAGCTGTGAGACAGGAGCATTTGGCCTTGTTTTCTACATATGATGAAACTGATGATGACAGTGAGAAAAATCCGCCTAGCATTTCATCAGTAAGGATAGATAGCTATGGACCAGATGAAAAGCTGGTAAATAGTGAAGTACCATGGCAACGGTCTTTTTCTTCTAATGAGAGGTCTGAATTACATGAACCTGATGATACTGTTTCAAGTCAACCTTTGGTAAAGAATCTTGACTCTGCAGTTGAAAGCAAGGAAAAACTTTCAAAAATAGAATGCGAAGGAACACATTCAAAGAAAACATCGGTGAAGAATAAAATCAAAACGTTTATTACCAGACGTAAACCAGAACAGATGAGCAAACAAATTGAAGACGTTAATGGTGATCAAGTGGATGTTTCTGATAATCCAAATATTGAAAACAATCAATATGATGAACAAAGAATACTGATGTCTGATAATACTGAAGAGAAACTGCCGTCTCCTGTAGGTGGTAGAACTAATAAAATGGACACTATAATGAAAACTGTTTCTACAGAACAGGACACAGTTCCAATGTCCAAGTCAACTCATGAAGATGGTACGAGTCATAGATCTGAACCAACTCGTAAATCTAACGTAACTCCTAAATCTGACCCGACCCCAAAATATGTCGCAACTTCTGCATCTGTCACAGCTCTGAAACCCAACACAGGTTCTAAGTCTGACACAAGTGTTAAATCTGACAGAACTCGTAAATCAGTTGTACGTTCTAAATCTGACGCAACTTGTAAATCACTAGTACGTTCTAAATCTGCCACAACTCGTAAATCCAATGCACGTTCTAAATCTGACACAACTCGTACTTCCGATGCACGTTCTGAATCTGACACAACTCCTAAATCTGACCCGACCCCAAAATATGTCGCAACTTCTGCATCTGTCACAGCTCTGAAACCCAACACAGGTTCTAAGTCTGACACAAGTGTTAAATCTGACACAACTCGTAAATCAGTTGTACGTTCTAAATCTGACGCAACTTGTAAATCACTAGTACGTTCTAAATCTGCCACAACTCGTAAATCCAATGCACGTTCTAAATCTGACACAACTCGTACTTCCGATGCACGTTCTGAATCTGACACAACTCCTAAATCTGACCCGACCCCAAAATATGTCGCAACTTCTGCATCTGTCACAGCTCTGAAACCCAACACAGGTTCTAAGTCTGACACAAGTGTTAAATCTGACACAACTCGTAAATCAGTTGTACGTTCTAAATCTGACGCAACTTGTAAATCACAAGTACGTTCTAAATCTGACACAACTCGTAAATCCAATGCACGTTCTAAATCTGACACAACTCGTACTTCCGATGCACGTTCTGAATCTGACACAACTCGTAAGTCCTAAATTTGATACAGCTCCTAAATCTGACACTCTTGAGTCTAACACAACTCTTGAATCTGACATGCCTGCTGTGTCTAACACAATCCTTGAATTCAAGTCGACTTCTACCGAAAAGCATCCTACTGAACCAGTCTCTGCTGAATGCAAGCAGAAACCTTCAAAGAAAACATCTAAGACAAAAACACTCAAAAAGATTTTTACTAGACGTAAACCAGAACAGAGAAGCATTTCTATGAAACAAATTGAAAATGTCAATGATGATCAAGTGGATGTTTCTGATAATCCGAATGTTGAAAAATATCAAAATGATAATAAAAAAATACGGATGTCTGATAATACTGAAGAGTACACAGTTTCTATGTCAAAGTAAACTACTGAAGTTGATACGAGTTATAGAGCTGACACAACTTCTAAATCCGACGTAACTCTTAAATCTGACACAATTCCTAAATCTGTCACAATTCCTGAACCTGGCAAAGCCACAGCTAAAAATCAAAAACATCTTTTAGGTCAGAGTCGACTTCGACTGTCGTTATCCTACAATTGAAGTGTTAGCTATGGTCTGTGATATAAGCTTTCATGCTCTCGTTTTGTGAAATCAAATGCTTTCAATTATTGTTGATTACTAGTACGAGTATGTGAAAAAAACTGCTAAATTGCAGATATAACCCTTATAATCAATTCAATTTTTAATTCTTATTACATATATTTTTTTACGTAGCCTAAAACAAAGAACATGTAGTGTTATGTAACAGTCATGTCCAACAATATCGCTTATCGCATCAGCCAAAAATCGATATTTCCAGTCGTCTAAATAGCATTGATTAGATGGGGAACGCTACGTATTTATTATGATTATTTCTTTATTTTTTAACATATTCAAAATATTCAAGCAGATTTGGAAACCTCAATGTATCTTCTTTTCAATCATATAAAAATATTGAAATTTTATATATGTTTAGGCGGGGGAATCTACAGTTTTCTTGAGCCACCCAGTTTCCTATTGAAAACAGTGTAAACGGTCCGTTTTTCCTGGACGTCCGACGTGTTTAAATCACTATTTTAACTTATCCTTAGACGGGAATTCAAATATTCAAGCAGATTCTGTTAGGATGTTTTATGCTCGTTCCAACGGTGTCAATTGATGTAATTTATTATGAAAACAAAATGGGGGAATTAAGAGATACATGGAGTACCTGTCAATTTCAGGAGTGTTTCCGTGAGATATCACGGAAATTCACGAAGATTAGCGAGTGAAACCGATTTCGGTTAGTCTTTCTTGTGACAAGTTTAATCTCCACATGTGGTCTCATAAGATGTTATCTCAATCAAACTGTTCGCTGGACCATGGTTTATGGTGGTCAAGTGTAGACTGCATTTATGCAATATTAAAGCGTTAATTAAGCTTCATGAAATTAATTTCTTCTAGAAGACCATTATCGACTGTTGTGTCGTATTTTCTTTAGCTGCAGCTTAATTTCAATTGTCATGAATATTTTGTTTTATTCAGCGCAAAGATATAGCATTGGTCACAAATATATAAAATATATGTGGTGTAAACTTGATCTTCCACAAATATAACTAATATAATTCATAAATTATCATCGGGTTTATAAATCAGTTTAAATCATTCGTTATAGCACGGACATATTAACCATATAAAAAAGTTTATTATATCCGTGGTAATAGAATTTAATCAATAACTTTAAAAATTACACTCCGTGAGTGTTTACTGTGTCACTACCTTAGATATGATGTTGTTCACACCTTCGCACAGGGTATATGAATTTGATTAAAAACTGTAAACAAAACTGAACTTATCAAGATATCTGTTTTTGTAAAAGAAGCATTGGGTAAACGTTCTACTATTTTGAACGTTGATGTTTAAATTATTTTGTTCATCTCCACATAATGTTACTTTTTCATAATTATTCTACTATAATAATCCCTAAAACGGTGTATAATGTACATGCTGAATGAAAAAGAGGTAAAAACAAAATTAAGAAAGAAAGGAAAACGTATTCAACTGCAGTTGAACATGTAAAGTCGTGACTTGAACAGTTGGAGTTATTAAAAATGCCATCAGTGGTGTAAACTGCTTTGTTTTGAACAACATTCAAATATATACGCATGCTAAATTTAATGCGGAGGGTGTGATAGTGAATAGCCAAGCATTATTAGTACATGTATGTTGTTATTAACGGTTGCTTTCTGTACCAGGGAATCTGTTTATTTTTTCCCTTTTTTCGTCCACAGTTTTATTGCATAAGTTATATAACTGATTTCAATAAATCTACTGTAAATAAAACTGAATAGTTATTAAACATGTTATATATGTCCGTGATTTTATTCTTTTCACCCAAAAGTCGCCTGGGGCAAAGACCTAAATACCATTTAGGTCTTTGCCTGGGGTAAAACATTTTATTCTCAGCCTTTCAGACATCCTATGTACATGTAATACCATCCTTTCTGATAGGGACCACCAATAAAATACATATATATTACGCGGTAGTGACTATAAGCGGTCACCACAGTATCTTTGGTATTTAAAGTACACAAAATAAATTTGTATTTGCAATTTTAATTGGAAACTGCAAGACAAGTGTTTATTACACATGTTAAGTGAAACGAATTCCTTGTTTTTTTATAAGAAAACATTTGCCTATCACCACGGACATATCCGTGTTAATACATAGGTTTTCAATGATGAAATAATCTCGTGTTTCATCTGGGACCAATATATAGGTCGAACTCCAATTGTTTTCTCTTTATGATCATAAAACAATGTTTTAAGCATTTATCGGATACATAGATCTAACGTAGCCCGAGGCTATATGCTAATGTGTTATACAAGTCATTAATCGGTGATCATCGGAAAATTTACGGTCACTTACGGAAACTGCCGACAGACAAATCGTCTGCTGACCAAAAGTCCAATCGATAACGATCTGCATCGACTGGATTTATCTGATAAGCGATATTGTTGGGTATGATTATTTGCGGGGTTTCTTTGTATAGTTTTATGGCTGAATGTTTATGATTGTGAATTTACATGTAGTATTTTGGTACAAAGTACATATGCTTGTTAGTTTATTGTTTTGTGAAAATGTGCCAAATTTCATAATATTTACCTTAATTATATCTCTTTTAGTATTTTAAATTCATTGTTATAGTATAATGTTGTTATCATAATTTATGTAGGATTTCCTTTGTACATATTGCTGTGACTATCAATAGATGTTATTTTACTGAAATTACATGTAATAAATCTACAACTTACTGTAGACTGTCATATTTTTAAAAATATCATCTGAAGAACCTTTATAATGCATGTAAAATAACTGATTTCATTCATTTAACAACCTTCTATCATTGGTATCATCCAAGATAAATATCAGGTCCCGATGTATCTTCTTAGACATGTGGAATCGAAATGGGCTGTTCGAATCTGTTTTATCGGAAATGAAATTTCGGACCTGATGAATTCAAATGAACGAGGTCCGACTTTAGCACAATCCCGCGAACTTCCCGAACAACCCTTGTGTATATAAACTAAAACGCATGTGAGTACATTCTGACAGGTAAACTGAATGAGAGTTCAGTATTGAAATAGTGATTTTAGTTTTTGCAAATTTGATGGACCTTTGAAAATTGGTAAAATTAAATTCATGTGAAAGAAATTATTTTACAGTGCCTGAGGGAGTAAGAGATGTATATAGATACCATGTGTTTTGAAAACAATGTTATCAAGATTTTTTATCTTTTGGAGGATTATATTTCTGTAATGTTTTGTCATAGATCCTAGTGTGTATCTTTTTTGTGTTACAACTTGTTATTGCAGCATGTTTATATCTGTGGTTGGTTTTTTTTCACAAACATTTGAAGACTGAAATCCAAGAAAATGCATGCAGCTTTCCAATTTCTGATTCAATGTTCAGGTTATATTCTTGGTCTATCATTTGAATTATTCACGATCTTTATTCAAGATGAAATAATGATTCATTATTTGTCGTCTTGCAAAAATAAAAGGTTTAAATACGTGTTGCATTAACATAGTGTTTTTGTGTATGTGTCGCCAATTGTTGAATATTTTGTATTTTTGTGTAAACTGAACCTATTTGATAGGATAGTTATATATATAGTTATATATATACATATAGTCAGTAGTATTACAATAGTAATTATTTCCAAGTGCCGGTGTATATGGCTTCCAGGCTTTGAAACATTTGAATTTTTGAAACAGAAATTTATTTTAATTATAAAAATGAGTTAACATCATTTTTGCTTAATTGGAAATTAAATATTTCCATTGAGCATTTACTTTTTACAACCGTTGTCACTTCATTTTACTATATTTGTGTTTATAAAACATTTTGCTTGTGATGTATTCTCTATACTTTGAAAGGGGGACAACTGCATAAGATAATGTGTGAGTATGACAACTTGTGATATACTTCCTTCCAATTGTCATTAAAAGAGGATCTTATATGAGTTACCATTTTTTTAATATATTTATTAAACGAGTTTTCTAAAAACGACAGAAACAGCTGATTTAAGTCAAAACATTATCCTATATGCAAGCAAAGTATGGCATGTGGAATTCGGTCTTTGGTAAACATAAGCTGACGCAACAAAAAGTAGTTCCTACACTTTTCTTTGTAAAAAGATTGTGTCACATATCATATTCAAACTAATCAGACAATAATTTTCAATGAAATAAAGTGTCATACTTAGTACATTGATATAAATATTTAATTATGTAAATAATTTTTTTCCGCGTCTACATCACGTTTGTTTTGTTATGAGTTGTTATTTCACTAGTGAATTATCGAAAATTATACAACGTATGCCTTTTTCATGCCTGGAAGCCAGATATCAAAAGGAACATGAACGTGCAGCTGTGATAAATGTGTTGTTTTATAATGATCATTCATTTTCATTGCACTGTACAAAGTACATATAGAGGATATTTGTTGATTTCGATGGAATATCGAATTTTATTTCACGAGTGGTCAAAAGAAATATATATTTTCACGAGTGGCGTAGCCACGAGTGAAAATATACTTTTCTTTTGACCACGAGAGAAATAAAATTCGATCTTCCATCGAAATCAACTAATAGTCTTTTTATTTTATGCTTTTTTAAAGAATTAAACATTATTTTGACCAAAAACTACTCTAGCGTCTCATTTACTACCCTATGCGGTGCCTCTGTAGCCGCTTTACAACCATATAGATTTCGAGCACAACCGCTGACAAAATAGTGCGAACTCTACCAATTGATTAAACTATACAGCATTGAAAACATCGATAAAAAAATATTTGTTCGAAATTATGCAACAAATTATGGCGTAGCAATATTCATTGCACATCGATAAATGATCAAAGCGGACGCCATGTTGGAAATGAAATTGACAACACGTAAAGATGGAAATAACTTGTTAAAAAAGAACTTTGAAATCTGGAGAACGCTTTTAAACAGTCTGTAGTAACTGACGAGTTTTGCACATGAATAACCGTCACTGACACTGTCAGAGATGACACGAACTGTCTTGAATGGTCTGGCTAGAGGGGTTTCTTCACGTGGCTACGCTTCATCAGATACATAATACCTCAGGTTTTGTACATTTGAATTGTTGACCATTTGGGAGAGTCCCGTTGATCTAGATTTCGTGTGGTTGAAATTGACGTTTCCGTGAAAATAGCTGTGCCATATTAACTAGAGCTATATTGTTAAATGTTGCAGACGAAAAATAAAGTAGCTTTAGTTTTCGACGTTACAGGCACTTAAATCAAAATACCCGCATGGCAAGATATCGCTATGTAAATAAATATATATAAAGAACATTCATTTGTTCGAAATTATGTGAAATACAAGCGGAAAACAACCGCATCTTACTTCGAAATGTCAACAAATATACCGGATGATGACGTCATGGTTTTCTAGTACGTGTACAAAAGAGAGGTCATCTCATTTCAATACAAAGGGAGGCAATTCAATTTAGTTTCTACACTGATTTCCCTGTTGGGGTTACCAGTGGGGTAAAAAATAGTCCCAAAAATCGGAACAGTGAGAAATATCAAAATGTTATTTTCACTGTTTGAAACAGTGAAAATACCAATTTTTATTCCACTGATAAATCTCTATAAATCGGTAGTATTGTAATATTCTAGCATTGCTTTAGACCCCCCCCCCCCCAATTATTCAGTTTGTATATTTTTTATATTTTGCTTTATTGGAATTTGTGGTAAAAAGCTAATATATAGT
This sequence comes from Mactromeris polynyma, assembly GCA_032209605.1. Classification (NCBI taxonomy): domain Eukaryota; kingdom Metazoa; phylum Mollusca; class Bivalvia; order Venerida; family Mactridae; genus Mactromeris; species Mactromeris polynyma. The sequence goes on from JASFXZ010000029.1 coordinate 4,893,373, forward strand.
AGAGGAGATGTAATTATTTACAACATTCTTAATTCTTAAAATGCCCTTATGGAACGAATAATTTCGCTTTTTTTAATTTTGGACAATTTCTGTTTGCCAAAAAGTACGCGCCCTTCCTAGCTACCTCGGAGATGCTCGAGCGAGTGGGCGCACAGTGGGCGCGTACTTTTTGGCAAACAGAGCGTTCGGTTGCGAAATGCGTGCACAGTTTCTTAACTCGTGCGAGTGTTAGCCTTAACCGAACGCACGGCAGGTTGTGCGCAAAGATAAAGGGAAAGAACTCGTGAAAATCTCCTGTGCTGTCACTATTTATAGGACATGGAAATCCCCTGTGTATATATACTTTCGGTTTCAACTGAATTTTAGTACGCCATTAACTGAAAACATATAGGCTAGCATGACTGAGGTAACTTGTTTTTACTTTTTAGCTTATTATTTTTATCCTGCAGACATGTTTTGTTTTTCTGTGTCTATACTCACTGTTTTTTATTTAAGTTCATGTATCAATAGGCATGATTACCAACCAAATAGTTGATAAAAAAGTTTACGTTGTATCAGAAAGACTTGACCTAGATTGCTGTTATGTTAGGCTTCGAAAATAGTATATAACACGCAATAAATGCTTGATATCCCCCTAGAAATTTATCGGCTTGTAGCACATACTGTCGTATATGATCTACATTAATCATAAATAGGTGATATTACGTATATGTGCTTTCTATATACAAGTACATTAATGTTGATCAATTAATGTGTTACGACGCCATTGTGATTTTCCAACCATAACTCATTAGGGAGAGGTTACCTCGGATTATGTCATCATAAATGTGACTGAGACCTGTGAATATTGATACAGGTATTTCTGTATTTCTCTCACAAGCTCCGTAATTAATTTATTTGAGACTTTGTTGTGGTATTTGAATGTACCATATAATTAATACAATAAATAACCATAACATGGTGTCAGAAGTATAAGTTTGAAGGCGCGTAGCTGCACCGAAATCTATGTGCAAGCCTGAATGAGCGGCAAGGCCGCCAATATGCTAGGGGTGTCTGGGGGCATGCCCCCCCCCCCCAGAAAATTTTGAAACCGTTGAATGTAAATGGAGCGTCATGTTATTGATTCTGCTTTTAAATGGGCCGTTTTACTTATATAACCTTTTCGTGTATAATATACAGAAAACATATTTTAATGTACTTTAATTAATTATTGATATGAAGAAAAGTAAAATCGGGAATATAATGTGCAAGCCCGGGCTTTTTGGCGTAAAGGCAGCTACGCGCCTGGTTTGGATTTAATTAATTTATTGTACCAAATTCAACGGATTACCAACGGTCAAATATCAGAGAGCCATTAATTCCATATGAAGTTCCACAATGCCCCTGGCAGGTTATTGGTACTGATGTTTTCACTCTAGACAATCAAGACTATTTGATAGTTTGTGACTACATGAGTAATTTCTTTGAAATATAAAAACTCAATAACACAAATAGTTTTACTATTATCAAGATAATGAAAGCTTGGTTTTCAAGGCATGGTGTCCCTGAGAAACTGCTAGTTATTACACTTCTCAACAGTTCCAAGACTTCGTAACTAAGTGGGACATTCAGCATGTCACATCATCAGCATATTACCCCCAATCAAACGGTCTAAGTAAGTTATGTGTTAAGACTGCGAATACCTTATTTAAGAAATGCAAGCAAGATGGGACATATTTATCTAATGCATTGATAGAGCTACGTGCAACCCATCAGGCATTGGCCTGAGTCCCTGTGAAAGTTTGATAGGAAGAAAAATCAGAACATTCTTACCCATGATCACAGACAAATTAATTCCCAAACCTATGGACTACCATAAAATACGATCGCTTTTAATTAAACAAAAAGGATTATGACAAGAAATCTTAGCCTTTAAGCCCCCTTGAATAAGGTGAGAAGGTCAGAATCCAGCAAGGAACATGGAAACCCGCTGAGGTCATTAAGCACAAAGTGATCGATCGTACACTGTTGAAACCCCTGAAAGAGAAAAATATGTTAGGAAAATGTTGCATTTGCTAAAAACTTATGAAAATTCCCCGCCAGTAGGTCAAACACAATCGCCTCACCCTTCAGATACGTCCCTGGAAATTCCATCCTCGCCGCAAAGTACATTTCATGAGTCACACAATGTCCCTACGACCCCACATAAATCTAATCAAATCTGCCTGTTTAGTGATTATGATAAAAATGATCAACCCATCAGTCCAATTAAACCACCTGTATCAGCAAATACTTCAAAGCAACCAAATCAATCTCCATATATTACACGATTAGGACGGCAAGTTAAACCAAAAATAATACAATCTATGTAACATTTATACAAGGATATAAAGTTCATATGAGCTTGAAAATTGACAGTGAAATGCTATTGTTTAATATTTAACATGAAAGTTGAGCAGTTGAAATCACACGGAAAATTGAGGATATATAATTAAACTGTGTTTATTTTACTCACAAATTCAGACTATAGTTTCAACAACAGTGATTGCATTGACATTTCCAATTACTTGGATTAATTTGATAGAGAGTAAACTTGACTCATGTTCGTATACCAAAATGTCAAATTTGTAAACGCAATATGCTTGTTTGTTTTGATAACATGTAATCTGATATTATATTCGTTGAGAATAATGCATTCATTAAACACAACAAGTGCCAGATGTGTGGAAACATTTTGTTAGAAAATTAAGTGATGAATAATTGTTTTAATCACTGAAAAAAAGGGAGATGTTATATTATTAGTTAACTCTTGAAATGTAAATAACAAATAGTTGTTTCTAGAGTTGTCTCTCTTGTATTATCATCATGTTTATATATCATATAGTGCTTGTATAAAATGTAAATGCATGCCTCTTTGTTATGAGTTGCTGTATGACTGCCTTACTGATAAGTACATATTAAAATATACTATAGTGCGAATCCTGGTTGTTTATTATTATTTATATGGTACATTCAAATACCATAACATACTTTAAAAATACATTGAAATATCTTTCGTCTCTAACCCATGCATAAAAATCTGATTAGTTTACATGTATTTGTGTTTCAGTGCAAGTATCAAGTCCGTTAGCAGTGGTATTTTCCAAGACATTTTGAGGCATCAGGGAAATGGACACGGCTAAGGCAATAATAGTGATTTACATTTTAGCATCCATAAGTGGTTTACACTTGATATTTTCACTCGTATTATTTTTTCGACCCAGTATATTGCACACAAAACGACATCTGCATATCCCTTCGCAAGGTAAGGACTGCGTTAATCATTACTGGAGTCATTTTATTTTATCTGTAGTTTTAAGACTGTTTTATGTTTTTGTCCCCCACAACAGTGTAGGAGCACTTAGATTTACCGTTCTCTGTCCGTCCATCCGTCCAACAAAACTTGTGTGGTACATATCTCAATAAGTGTTTGACCCAGAGTTACAAAGCATCATAGGAATATTAGTCATGACATGAAATTGCCCACCTGGGCTTTATTGATTGTACTTATTTAGTTAGATAAGAGTTACACCTCTTGATTGAGTAAATCAGGGGCACCTGTGTCCTATGGACAAATTCGTAGCTTATTGTAAATTAAGTTAAAAAGAGAATTGTGAATTAGGTTTGATGTGCATGTATGAGTTTCATACGCATGGTTTCACAATAGTTCTCATGACTGCGTTTTACCTCGAAAGATCTAAAATTGTTGACTTGATTAGTTTGTTTTAACTCAATAGTTTAGTTCAATCAAACCCTTTGTAGAACCACTGGATATTTACCCCCTCACTGCTGCTGGTTCGAATCCGACCCAGAATGTAGAAGTGTGTGTGGGGTAGATATCCAGTGGTTATACCAAGGGTTTGATTGAATGTAATATGAATTTGCGAACCTTTCCGTGTTGTGAACTTTGACACTTATTCAGTATTACTCATTTTTAAGTATCACAGTTCCTAAATAAGTTTAATGATATTTACAAAAGAGAAAAATTAAAGTTGCTACAGGGAACGCCACATAAAACAGTGCCTCCCCACACAGATCTCCGGAAAACAACAATCCATAAAACATAAGGCATTTGAGGAGGTTCAATGGTACATACGTAAAGGAACAGGGGCGCAAGAATTTGCCTGGCCGACTATAAGGGATAACTAGGAAAATAAAAGAGGACAAACAAGGGGGAATAATGGATGGAAAAGATGATAGCAACGTCAAGACAGCCTGCGGAAACTGGGCAGAAAATAACATGAACACTATATTAAGTGAAAGAGTTGCACAGGGGAAGGGGAAATCCAACACACGTCCAAAACACAAAAAGAAACAAATTTATTATTTTCTTCCTGTCTGTTTACTTTTATTTTAATCGATTTTTTCTGTATAATAAGTGTTTTTTAAAATTATTTTCCCGGTCATATTTTTTATAAACTTATACAATTATATCGATATTTGGTGCATAACTATTGTAACTCAGGTGTGGAAAAGGAGTAGTTATGATAGTTTTGTGTTAACCTCTGATTCATTTAATCACAGGAGATTGTCACCAGTTATCATCATTATCCCTTCTAGAGTTCTCTCCCTTTATCCTTTCTATAGTATGTATAGTACTCTAGAAGGTATAAAGGGAGAGAACTCCTGTGCATTAAACAGTATTAGAAAATGATATTCACCGGATTGTTGTGCCTTTTCAGTTGCTGGGGAAACAGGCACCAAGACTGAGTTTGAGCGGTACGTTTTTCTGAATCAAATAAAATTGTGTGCAATATGTTCTCGGCCGCTTCTTTAATAACCATGCCATGCAGACGCTTCCAGCATATAAATTGCAATGTCGGGGACACCCTGGAATTCACTACTGCAGTCTGCATTCATGATTGACAATAACCTTTTTCTCCACGTTCACGCACTGAGAAGAGCATAGAACCCTCTTCTTTCCATGAAATTCATACGACATCTTTTAATGTTCTTAACTCACAAACAACTTTACTGCAGTTATGAATGTTACATAACTTTTTACAGAACAAACTTCATTTCATTTGTAATTGAAATTCGTATTGCACACTAAGTATTATGACTCCATATGATTAAATTATTATATGTCAGAAATCACGTAACATTGGTGTAAACAGTTAAGCATCGGTGCACGAACTTCTTGATATTTTACATAGTTCTTATCCATGGGAATACACTTATGCTCTAATTTATACATTAGCTAAATCATGGTGTTTTCTTAACACAATACATACTTGTGTAGAATTGTGTTCATTACAGTATTATGTTTTATCATTGCCTATGAAATATTTCTAGTAACTTGGCAACATTGAACTGACGCTTGTTACTCTCCAGCAATTTATGTGGGCACAATTGCCAAGTTGCTTAAGCAATTGATGAAAAGCATTAACTGGAATCACTATTCACCTCTCAACATTGACGATTTACTGATTAATCTGATTTATGTGTGCCAGGTATATTTCTGCCATACGATGACATCTATGCCCTTGAAATCTAAGTGTATAGTCCGACAATATTTACCTAGAACTCATTTTGAATATTCGTACAGTTGCATAATTAACGCATTTCCACTTGACAAGTACAACGTCTATATTTTCTTAACTTCAAATTTTAGCCAAGTTGAGGAAAAACAGAATGTTCTAGAATATGAAGTTGAAGTATCAGACGATAGTGTTGTTGTTGTTTGTGAGGAGGACAAATCCACAGAAAAGGTGTGTAAAGATGATTTATCATATAGTAGCCAAAACAGATATTTGTTGGTCTATTTGAGGCAGAAATTAGGCCCCTTTCCTCTCTAGAAAATTGAATATGTTGAGTCGGTTCATTAGGGGGTGGTGACATTCACACTCCATTATTTCTGTCCTAGGAAATATTGAATTCATGAGGTTGAAATCGAGTTCATAATCGTGAATCAACTTCACAAATTCAATAATTTGGAACAGAAATACCGAAGTATGAATGCCTCCACCATACAAAACAGTTGTAACTGCATTATTACCAAAATGATTTATAACAGGTTTTTTACCAAACCGTATATATTTAAAATCAATTTAACGTCCACCTGATGATTCATTATCTTGACTGCCTTAAACATAATGCTTCAATCAGTGTTTTGTATATATGCATCATTCTGTATTATCAGAAATAAATTCGATTTGTAAATGATGAAATTGGCAGGTTGAAGCATGTTTGTAATGATTTGACTGAAAAGGGTTTTTTGAAAACATAAATTTTTATTTGGAATTTTGATGACATATCATCATATTTTGTCACATTGAGGAAAGTGTTGTTTTTTGGAATTTCAGGATGTTGTAGATGAAAACACCCCTTCATTGAAGAAAGGTAAATTTTTGTAAATCAGGTATTATTATCTAGTGGTTTATGTATCAATTTTGTTTATTTATTTGTTGCAAATGGACTACACTGGAACCCCTTTAAACCGGACGAGCTCAGGAATGACTGTCTCACTAGTTTTAGACACTAATAATAAATCATAGACAATTTGTCATATGGAATTTAAAGCAGTATGACTTTTTTCTCTTTTCAAATGGCTATACTGTAGTTTCAAACCACCCCAATTTCATTTCACAACAAAATTTTCTGTTTGTTTTATATTGATGTATTTCTGAACTGATGGTAGCCGATTTTAGACTTGAAAATAAAAGTAGGGTTTTAGAGAGGATGTTGTTATTTATCGCTTTGATCATGGGGTGGAATTGAAATTAGGTTATGCATCAGTGTTTTTTCATATGTGTGTTCATGTCAGAAATCATCACATTCAACAGTTTATCCTTAGAGTTCTTCAGTGACAGCAACATTTCTTCAAAGAAAATAGGTGTGAAAGCACTATGTTTGTATATTTTACGTAATTAATGTATGTATAACATTATGTATGTAAAGCAATGTTTTAAATATTTAGTAAGGAATTACATTCTTGCCAACAAAAATATTGTTTATTTAATTGACATAATTTGCAATAAATTAGCCGTTGAACTCTTGACTTTCATCTAAGAAACTTCACTGTCACTGAAGAACTCTAAGGATAAACTGTTGAATGTGATGATTTCTTACATGAAAACACACATGAAAAACATTTCTAATGTATGTATTCCTAATGTAATTCATTCATGTTCATTCTGTAACAAAGGTATGAGACTATGGCTCATGATAAGGATTCCTAATGTTATTCAATCATGTTCATTCTGTAACATAGTTACTATGACTATGCATCATGCTAACAAAGATTTATTGTTAAAAAGTATGATAATTCTCCTCAGTGTATACACTCTGTTTATCATAAATATTGACTACCAATTTATGAGTTGGCATATCTTTGTTGTTTGTCTTTGTCTGTATGCCTTTCTGTCTGGTCGTCGTCTGTCTATCATTAATTATTGACTACCAATTTATGAGTTGGCATATCTTTGTTGTTTGTCTTTGTCTGTATGCCTTGCTGTCTGGTCGTCGTCTGTCTGTTTGTGCTCTTTGAATCATAACTATATTTTGTCATTGAAATCAATGGGTGGTATAGTTGTCGAGGGGTTGCCTTACTCCTGATCTAGGCAAGTTGGAAGCACAAACTTCATATCACTGAATTAGGAATGGACGAGGGTTAGTAGCCCAGGAAGCAGTCATCGAAAGTGATTAATATATGTTGTAATGACTTGTTTCGCAATCGATGTAACATTAGTTTTAAATAGGTTTAAACTACACCAGAAGTTAGAAATGCATACCAAAAGCTAAGTAGCAGTAATTAATACAAGGGTTATTGGATCTAAAGGTAACTGTAACGAATAAGAAATACCTGTTTTCATTAACCTTGACTTTCTCCTCAAAAATGTGTTCACACCGCCTCATTAGCTCAGTGGTAGAGGGTCCGCTTTGAGGTCGGGAGATCTTGGATATGTCATACCACAGATGTGAAAAAACGGTACTGAACTACTGATAGCTTTTTTACTTGGCACTCAGTATGTTAAGGGAAGTATCGGTAGATAAATAAGTCCAGGTAAAAGCTTGTTGCTCATGCAAACTGTTAAGCATATATAACATTTAAGCTGCTTTATCTTTGTGTATTAAGTTTAGTTTAGTTTATTTTGCATAAATTAACCATTTTTATTTAATTTGTTTACTTTTTTCTAGAATCTACAACGAAGATTGAAGAAAAGGACAAAGTTAACTTCGAGGATGTACTAACCAAATCAAAGAAGGTACCTACTATCATCAGAGTGAAAGAATCAGACCAGAAAGATGTGGAAAAAGTAAGTATTGGAAATCGTTTAACACATGAGGGGTGATAAAAAGTGATATGAATTAAAACAACTCATATGTGTGACGTCCCAACAAAACAAACCTGACGTAGATGCGCTCAAATGACGTTGAGATTGTTTCATATCTATTTTGTACGAAGTTTGGCATTTTGTTTCTTGAACATTATTGTATTTTTTTGTATATATATTACCTATGATCAGATTATAATCAGTTTACCCCCGCTTCACAAAGTGAAGTGGGACTATACAGGAATCATGAAGTCAGAAGTGACCACCATAGCAGGAGGACGTATCGCGCGCAAGATCAGTGTCCCTAGCTTCAATGTCACTGTATGCATTTCAATGTATGTCCCGATTGTGTGTCCAGTCCATATCTATGTCTTTCAAAGTGGAATATCGAAATAATTTGGCAAAAATTACAACCACAGGATTAGGATGTGTTGCGTGCATAGCCGGTGCTGCTCCTAGCTTCAAGGTCAAGGTCACTGCATGCCTCTGACCTTTGTCAGTTTTGCTATAAAAGCCTTACAGATGATTGTTCGTCGTGTCCAGTTCATACTTTTGTTGTTCATGGTGGGATGTGGAAATAATTGCACAGAAGTGACCATTATTGGATGAGGACATGTTGTGTGGAAGACCGTTGTCCCTAGCTTCAATATCACTGCTTACTGATGATAGTGGTTCGTGTCCTGTCCAGAACGTTCCTGGTCGGATTTCGAAATAGTTTGGCATAGGTGTCCACCATAAGATGATGATGTGTCACAAACAAGACATGTGTTACTACCTTCAAGGTCAAGTGTCCTTTAACCTTACTGATAATGGTGGTTCCAGTCCAGTCCTTAACTTTGTCATTCATAGTGTTAACTAACTCAAAACCTTTGTGATCAAAAGTTTGGTAAATTGAATTGATAGACAATACATTATTCTTCACTTAACAATGTTAATTACATGTGTTATACTTCGATCTATCTTCAGATTCACTATTTTATCAAGAAATATAACAGAATGGGTCTGGTGATATGGGGTTCCGCCTCCGGGAAAACAAGACATGAACGCTCTGACTTGGTAATGCCACTGAATATAATAATTGAGATTATTTTAAGTTCAGTCGTCACCTGTGATTGTAAAATCCATTGGACCAAAGAAAATACTTTCAGTAAATAGCGACCAGAGAAAATCTGTACTTGAATTTTACTGACTCCATAATTATCATTGTGCTGTATTAATCACATGATTTTGATGGCAGGGGTTTTGTTAGGATGGGATTTTGTGCTGGTCCCAGTTTGCAATAACTGTTGATGATAGGGTAAAATAAGTGAAAACATTATCAACCACTTGGCAAAGAAAATGTTGCTTGGGACTTAGATTTTACAAGACATTCGAGTGCTTGAAATTGATGTATTATATCTTGTAGAATAAGAAAAATTGGTACTTGTTTTTTGTCTTGATTTCCGTGGAAAAAAGGATTTATATGTGAATTCAAACAACATTTTTTGATTGTATAGACCAGTCTCCGAATGCAGCCTTGTCATTGGTCAATTTTAAGGCTGAGCTTAAAAACAGCCAATCAATACTTGAGTTTTGAGACTGGTCTCCAAGCTTAATTTTATAACCTCGATTTATGTACAAGTATTTATTTGTATATTTTTAAACTATTTTAGGATGACAGCATACTAGAATACAAAAGGTCAAACTGGAAACTGTATATGTACTATTTCACTGGATTTCTTCCATATATGACATTTTCTGGGAAGTCAATACTGATAATCTCTCATTGGTAAATAGGTTCTTAGTTAGTCATTTTCTGACCGTTACCATAGCAATGAAAATCCTTTTAAATACGCATATATATGTCATAGGGATCTTAAAAGATTCACACAATAATGTTATAAATGTAACTTTGTTTTGGGTTCTAATCTGACTTTAAATTGAAAATGAAACAGTACATTTCTTAGAAGGATTTACTAAGTGTTGTGTTATTCTTATTTCGAAAAAAAGTTTTATTTTATGATAATGTTTGTGACATTCCCTTTGTATATACGATAAAGCGGTACTTTATCATTGTGGTAACTTATAGCTTCAGAAAAAAAGTGGATGCGAATGGAAGTTTGTCTTGGCTTTCCAAGCTACACCAATGGTTATCAAACATGTAAGTGTTCGCTCACGTTTTTGTGTTGCTCATACTTTGGAGCTGTTTTACTTGTTTTAAAAAAATTGTTTGGCATAATCCTACCTCCAAATTTAAGGTGAACCTGTAATTTATTTGTCATGGTCCTACTGGTGTTAACTATAAATATGCTGCTAAAACAATTCCCCCTATCAGACCCCTCAAAATATTTTTCAGTAGGGGCCATTTTTATGGGTAGGTAGGATTATGCCGAACAAACTATATTTACGCTCCCACCATTTCATATTCACTCTGACCAGATTCCAAAACCTGTTACAGTAGTTTTGTTAAAACGATGCATGTACATTGTAATATTGTTTCTTCTGTTTGAGAGTGAATAATTGATTAACGATTTTTATAATCACAATTCCCAGTAGAATTATTTGTTACCATAGTGAGCATGTAGTATGCTGTAGATGACTTAGTTAATCTGAATACAATGTACAGTAAAACCTCAGGAATAAAACCAACCTTTAGAAGCTTGAAAACTGGTCTTCTTTTTTAGAATGTCTTAATATTGAGGTTGATAATACAGCAGAACAGGGAAAATGGACTTAAAAATTGTGCTATTATTGAGGTGGTCATATTATTAAGGTGGTCTTTAAGTAAGGTTTTACTGTATACATGTAATTATAAACAGAAGCATATTTGAGAATTAGCTTTTTTGTATTTTGTTTTATGATCTTGTACCCTATTTACGAGATGTACTGTTAATCACGAGTCAGCTTGTTAGGCAAATGAACGCATTTTACTTGGATTACTGTTAATTGTGACTCTGACATTGTAGGTTTTTGTGGAGTCTGGGACCTATGATTAACCATTTAAGGAAGAGAGGCATACGGGTAATGCTTATTATTTCTTTTATTTGATTTCTGACCATCCTCTCTTGAGCAGCACCCTTGGGTGAGATGTAATTTTTGGCTGTTGTTGTGAGGTCGTTGCTTTACAGAGAATTAAATTGGTAGTAAATTTTACTGCAAGAATAATTTATTATGTTTAAAAGAGAGCTTGTTGCTCACGACGGTCGCTCTGGATAGGTTGCATTGTATATAATCATGCATTGATATATCTAATCTACAACATTGTTGTTAGTGTGGTAAAATAGCGTGGCAAAACTTTGATCGCTCTACATAAATTTGGTACATTTGAAACGCACAGTTTTAAACCCCTGAAATGTTTGTAAACCGTCATTTTATTGCATTTTGAACTTTATTTCATGCAAACAGAACTCAGTCAATGTTATGAAATATAGCATATATGTTGCATAAACTTGAAATAATACCATGTCAGTTGTTTTTCTTATATAAGTATGTAATGCGGCAAAATTCGAGAAATCTGTATTGTGCTTTTTTAAACGTACTATGTATATATTTGCAATTCAGGAGCAATAAACTTTCTATGCGGTACAGTATTTGCATTGAAACTGAAAAGTATCAGCATTATTAAACAAAACGATTACTGCTAATATGCTGGTAGGTAATGTGGTTGTGTGGTAGAGTACCTAACTCGTGATGCAAAGGTCATGTGTTCGAATCTTGATTAATATAAGTTGTAAGAACTTGTTTCACAATGGATGTACAATCAATAAGCTTTAACTAAATAACTTGTTAATCGTTTGTAGAAAATGTACCACTCCAGCTAAGAACAAATGCATACTGGTTTAATTTATTTCATGGAATATGACTTTTTTTATTTTTTAACTATTGAGGATTCTTTCGAAAATAGAAATGCATTAATGAAGATAGACGTATCTTTTTTTCAGACATATCTGATTTGTAGTAATCAGAACAATGAGAAAGTTCCAGCGGGCATTTCCTTGATCATAGAGAAGATACCGGAGGGTTTCACAAGAGATTTGCTAGATGATGACGACATGCTCACTGCAATCATGTCAGAGCCTGCCATTTGCGAACAAAGTAAATCCGATGCACATTCTAAATCTGACACAACTCGTAAATCTGACGCAAGTCCTAAATTAGATACAACTCCTAATTCTGATACTCTTGAGTCTAACACAACTCTTGAATCTGACATGCCTGCTGTGTCTAACACAACCCTTGAATCCAAGTCGACTTCTGCCGAAAAGCATCCTACTGAACCAGTCTCTGCTGAATGCAAGCAGAAACCTTCAAAGAAAAAATCTAAGACGAAAACATTCAAAACGTTTTTTACTGGACGTAAACCAGAACAGAGCAGCATTTCTATGAAACAAATTAAAAATGTCAATGATGATCAAGTGGATGTTTCTGATAATCCAAATATTGAAAACAATCAAAATAATAATCAAAATATACGGATGTCTGATAATACTGAAGAGAAACTGCCGTCTCATGTAGATAGTAGAACTAATAAAATGGACACTATAATGAAAACTGTTTCTACAGAACAGGACACAGTTCCAATGGCCAAGTCAACTCCTGAAGATGATACGAGTCATAGATCTGAACCAACTCGTAAATCTAACGAAACTCCTAAATCTGACCCGACCCCTAAATCTGTCGCAGCTCCTGCATCTGTCACAGCTCTGAAACCCAACACAGGTTCTAAGTCTGACACAAGTGTTAATTCTGACACAACTCGTAAATCCGATGCACGTTCTAAATCTGACACAACTAGTAAATCCGATGCACGTTCTAAATCTGACACAACTCGTAAATCTGACGCAAGTCCTAAATTAGATACAACTCCTAATTCTGATACTCTTGAGTCTAACACAACTCTTGAATCTGACATGCCTGCTGTGTCTAACACAACCCTTGAATCCAAGTCGACTTCTGTCGAAAAGCATCCTACTGAACCAGTCTCTGCTGAATGCAAGCAGAAACCTTCAAAGAAAAAATCTAAGACGAAAACATTCAAAACGTTTTTTACTGGACGTAAACCAGAACAGAGCAGCATTTCTATGAAACAAATTAAAAATGTCAATGATGATCAAGTGGATGTTTCTGATAATCCAAATATTGAAAACAATCAAAATGATAATCAAAATATACGGATGTCTGATAATACTGAAGAGAAACTGCCGTCTCATGTAGATAGTAGAACTAATAAAATGGACACTATAATGAAAACTGTTTCTACAGAACAGGACACAGTTCCAATGGCCAAGTCAACTCCTGAAGATGATACGAGTCATAGATCTGAACCAACTCGTAAATCTAACGAAACTCCTAAATCTGACCCGACCCCTAAATATGTCGCAGCTCCTGCATCTGTCACAGCTCTGAAACCCAACACAGGTTCTAAGTCTGACACAAGTGTTAAATCTGACACAACTCGTAAATCCGATGCACGTTCTAAATCTGACACAACTAGTAAATCCGATGCACGTTCTAAATCTGACACAACTCGTAAATCTGACGCAAGTCCTAAATTAGATACAACTCCTAATTCTGATACTCTTGAGTCTAACACAACTCTTGAATCTGACATTCCTGCTGTGTCTAACACAACCCTTGAATCCAAGTCGACTTCTGCCGAAAAGCATCCTACTGAACCAGTCTCTGCTGAATGCAAGCAGAAACCTTCAAAGAAAAAATCTAAGACGAAAACATTCAAAACGTTTTTTACTGGACGTAAACCAGAACAGAGCAGCATTTCTATGAAACAAATTAAAAATGTCAATGATGATCAAGTGGATGTTTCTGATAATCCAAATATTGAAAACAATCAAAATGATAATCAAAATATACGGATGTCTGACAATACTGAAGAGAAACTGCCGTCTCATGTAGATAGTAGAACTAATAAAATGGACACTATAATGAAAACTGTTTCTACAGAACAGGACACAGTTCCAATGGCCAAGTCAACTCCTGAAGATGATACGAGTCATAGATCTGAACCAACACGTAAATCTAACGAAACTCCTAAATCTGACCCGACCCCTAAATCTGTCGCAGCTCCTGCATCTGTCACAGCTCTGAAACCCAACCCAGGTTCTAAGTCTGACACAAGTGTTAATTCTGACACAACTCGTAAATCTGATGCACGTTCTAAATCTGACACAACTAGTAAATCCGATGCCTGTTCTAAATCTGACACAACTCGTAAATCTGACGCAAGTCCTAAATTAGATACAACTCCTAATTCTGATACTCTTGAGTCTAACACAACTCTTGAATCTGACATGCCTGCTGTGTCTAACACAACCCTTGAATCCAAGTCGACTTCTGCCGAAAAGCATCCTACTGAACCAGTCTCTGCTGAATGCAAGCAGAAACCTTCAAAGAAAAAATCTAAGACGAAAACATTCAAAACGTTTTTTACTGGACGTAAACCAGAACAGAGCAGCATTTCTATGAAACAAATTAAAAATGTCAATGATGATCAAGTGGATGTTTCTGATAATCCAAATATTGAAAACAATCAAAATGATAATCAAAATATACGGATGTCTGATAATACTGAAGAGAAACTGTCGTCTCATGTAGATAGTAGAACTAATAAAATGGACACTATAATGAAAACTGTTTCTACAGAACAGGACACAGTTCCAATGGCCAAGTCAACTCCTGAAGATGATACGAGTCATAGATCTGAACCAACTCGTAAATCTAACGAAATTCCTAAATCTGACCCGACCCCTAAATATGTCGCAGCTCCTGCATCTGTCACAGCTCTGAAACCCAACACAGGTTCTAAGTCTGACACAAGTGTTAAATCTGACACAACTCGTAAATCCGATGCACGTTCTAAATCTGACACAACTAGTAAATCCGATGCACGTTCTAAATCTGACACAACTCGTAAATCTGACGCAAGTCCTAAATTAGATACAACTCCTAATTCTGATACTCTTGAGTCTAACACAACTCTTGAATCTGACATGCCTGCTGTGTCTAACACAACCCTTGAATCCAAGTCGACTTCTGCCGAAAAGCATCCTACTGAACCAGTCTCTGCTGAATGCAAGCAGAAACCTTCAAAGAAAAAATCTAAGACGAAAACATTCAAAACGTTTTTTACTGGACGTAAACCAGAACAGAGCAGCATTTCTATGAAACAAATTAAAAATGTCAATGATGATCAAGTGGATGTTTCTGATAATCCAAATATTGAAAAAAATCAAAATGATAATCAAAATATACGGATGTCTGATAATACTGAAGAGAACACAGTTCCTATGTCAAAGTAAACTACTGAAGCTGATACGAGTTATAGAGCTGACACAACTTCTAAATCCGACGTAACTCTTAAATTTGACTCAATTCCTAAATCTGTCACAATTCCTGAACCTGGCAAAGCCACAGCTAAAAAATCAAAAACATCTTTTAGGTCAGAGTCGACTACTAAATCTGATGCCACTTCTAATACCAGCACAAATCTTAAATCCAGTATATTTCCAGTATACGCCATAACTACTAAGTCTTTCAACGTCTGCCAAAAAGAATCCTACTGAAGCAGTCTCAGCAGATGAATAAGAGGAAACACATCAAAAGAAATCATCTCCCTTTTAAACATTCTGAAAATATATTACATGAATTGTTAAGCGTGAGAAGGAGGTCATTGACAATGCCTGTGATAATGATATGAACGATCCAAGAGTAGATATGAAGTCTGATATCACAGGAGCCTGTATCGCTAATACTGTATCCAATACGTGTGTTTAATATGTTGAAAAGTGCATTTTTGAAGAAATAATCTATTTCTGCAGTTGCAACCGTTGTCAAGATTGTTGAAACGTTGCCTTGCAAACAATACAGCTAACCCTTTCACCATGGTTCTAGCTGTGAAAATGGTTCCTTCTACCAAAATATTGCAAATTTTTAAAATGTATGTCTAAAACTGTCATTCAAACTTTAGAAACTTCACCATTTGAAAAGAAAAGCAAAGCTCCTGAACCATCCCATCTGTCAAGACATTTGGAAGTGTATATTTTGAGACAGTTACCTTACTTCAACTAAATCCAGTTGAGTTATTAGTATATGCCGGACTCCTCTGATCTCTAATGACTGGCAATAACGAGAGACGGGCAGATAGTATACCAATACACCTCCGGTTTACTTTCAAATGGGGGAATGTGAAAAATATATTTTGTGATTTACAAATTGTACAGTTTTATAAGTGAAGTAAATTTACTGTATTCAAATTTCAAACTACATGATGTTTTGCACAGATTTGCCTTGTATTATATACATTCTAAAGCTTTTCTTAATGGTCACTGTTATATCGACATATTTGTCAAATTGGATGATGAAACTCAACCAAATGTGTTACACTTGGAACAGACTCATATCACAATATGTTGAACGCAAATGTTCAAACATGATACGGTATAAAGCTCAAGTAGTAATGGTTTCGATGAAAAAAAGAAATTTATTTCAGATAAATCTTCATTCATGTAAATATAATGTTATGTTCTCAGAGAAAGTATGCAGTTTAAACAGATTTCTGTTTAATGGATTTTTTGGTTTAAAGTGATGTCGGCATATTGCAAAACGATTTTATTATAGTTTTATTATACTGTATAATCTTGTTACAATCTACAATTACTTACTGTCGTTATCCTACAATTGAAGTGTTAGCTATGGTCTGTGATATAAGCTTTCATGCTCTTATTTTGTGAAATCAAATGCTTTTTAATGCTTTCAATTATTGTTGATTACTAGTACGAGTATGTGAAAAAAACTGTTAAATTGCAGATATAACCCTTATAATCAATTCAATTTTTAATTCTTATTACATATATTTTTTTATGTAGCCTACAACAAAGAACATGTAGTGGGTTTATATAAAGTGTTATGCAACAGTATTATTTGCTGGGTTTCTTTGTATAGTTTTATGGCTGAATGTTTATGGTTGTGAATTTACATGTAGTGTTTTGGTACAAAGTACATATGCTTGTTAGTTTATTGTTTTGTGAAAATGTGCCAAATTTCATAATATTTACCTTAATTATATCTCTTTTAGTATTTTAAATTCATTGTTATAGTATAATGTTGTTATCATAATTTATGTAGGATTTCCTTTGTACATATTAATGTGACTATCAATAGATGTTATTTTTACTGAATTTACATGTAATAAATCTACAACTTACTGTAGACTGTCATATTTTTAAAAATATCATCTGAAGAACCTTTATAATGCATGTAAAATAACTGATTTCATTCATTTAACAACCTTCTATCATTGGTATCATCCAAAATAAATATCAGGTCCCGATGTATCTTCTTATACATGTGGAATTGAAATTGCCTGTTCGAATCTGTTTTATCGGAAATGAAATTTCGGACCTGATGAATTCAAATGAACGAGGTCCGACTGTAGCACAATCCCGCGAACTTCCCGAACAACCCTTGTGTATATAAACTAAAACGCATGTGAGTACATTCTGACAGATTGCGCAGGTAAACTGAATGAGAGTTCAGTATTGAAATAGTGATTTTAGTTTTTGCAAATTTGATGGACCTTTGAAAATTGACCTTTGAAAATTGGTAAAATTAAATTCATGTGAAAGAAATTATTTTACAGTGCCTGAGGGAGTAAGAGATGTATATAGATACCATGTGTTTTGAAAACAATGTTATCAAGATTTTTTTTATCTTTTGGAGGATTATATTTCTGTAATGTTTTGTTATAGATCCTAGTGTATATCTTTTTTGTGTTACAACTTGTTTTTTCTTAAACATGGCTTTTAAAACCATACTGTGTGATAAACTTGTGTGTCTATGTTATTGCAGCATGTTTATATCTGTGGTTGTTTTTTTTCACAAACATTTGAAGACTGAAATCCAAGAAAATGCATGCAGCTTTCCAATTTCAGATTCAATGTTCAGGTTATATTCTTGGTCTATCATTTTAATTATTCACATCTTTATTTAAGATGAAATAATGATTCATTATTTGTCGTCTTGCAAAAATAAAAGGTTTAAATACGTGTTGCATTAACATAGTGCTTTTGTGTATGTGTCGCCAATTATTGAATATTTTGTATTTTTGTGTAAACTGAACCTATTTGATAGGATAGTTATATATATACATATAGTCAGTAATATTATAATAGTTATTATTTCCAAGTACCGGTGTATATGGCTTCCAGGCTTCATTTGAAATTTTTGAAACAAATTTCTTTTAATTATAAAAATGAGTAAACATAATTTTTGCTTAATTGAAAACTAAATATTTTCATTGAGCATTTACTTTTTACAACCGTTGTCACTTCATTTTACAACATTTGTGTTTATAAAACATTTTAATTGCTTGTGATGTATTCTCTATACTTTTTGTAAAGGGGGGACAACTGCATAAGATAATGTGTGAGTATGACAACTTGTGATATACTTCCTTCCAATTGTCATTAATAGAGGATCTTATATGAGTTACCATTTTTTAATATATTTATTAAACGAGTTTTTCTAAAAACGACAGAAACAGCTGATTTAAGTCAAAACATTATCCTATATGCAAGCAAAGTATGGCATGTGGAATTCGGTCTTTGGTAAACATAAGCTGACGCAACAAAAAGTAGTTCCTACACTTTTCTTTGTAATACAAGTTAAAAAGATTGTGTCACATATCATATTCAAATTAATCAGACAAATAATTTTCAATGAAATAAAGTGCCATACTTAGTACATTAATATATATTTAATTATGTCAACAAAAATTTTCCGCGTCTACATCACGCTTGTTTTGTTGTGAGTTATTATTTCACTAGTGAATTATCGGAAATAATACAACGTATGCCCTTTTCATGCCTGGAAGCCAGATATCAAAAGGAACATTAAAGTGCAGCTGTGATGTATGTGTTGTTTTATAAAGATCATTCATTTTCATTGCACTGTACAAAGTACATACCGGTAATCTTGTAATATTCTAGCATTGCTTTAGACCCATCCCCCCCCAAATTATTCAGTTTGTATTTTTTTTTATTTTGCTTTATTGGAATTTGTGGACTGGTAAAAAGCTAATATATAGTAGAGGAGATGTAATTATTTACAACATTCTTAATTCTTAAAATGCCCTTATGGAACGAATTATTTCGCTTTTTTTAATTTTGGACAATTTGCAGTGATAAGTTTTTTAATTTAAATGCATGCCCTTTTTTCAGTAACCTCCGATGCTGGAATATAACATTTACCATAAGCATACTTTCATAAATCATGTATATACAATAAAATTGTATAAAAACAATAAAGGTAAGAAAAACTGTTGTTCCTTTTTATAATGCCGAGTAATCAAATTCATGTTTAGTATAAATTAAATTCATAAGGAGACAGGGTAATCTGTTTTCCATCTGTACGTGATTGGATGTGACCTACTGACCAGTTTGACTAAACAAAGTAACCATAGTTCTCTTTCCAGGCGCCAATAACCACTTGGCCAAATAAGTTCATGCTGAAGCAAATTGAAGGAATTTACTTCGAATCACACAATTTGAATGTTGTTCATGTATTACATGCTGTACATTGTCCACATTATATCCATGGAAATCGTTCTTTTACTGGCAAAGTGAAGAGTTCAAGCCACAGCTCCATAATACTTCTTGGCTTGTAATTGTTCTGAAGTCAAATATTTCCTTTCTTGTATAATGAACATCAAGCACCAACCACAACACCTGGCTGGTCTGATTTCGAAGGAAATATGTTTGCATTTTAAGAAAAACTTGAGATTTAATATAAAAAATGGACAATTTTATTTTATACCAAACTATCATGTATACACAAGTTAAACATGTGACAACATCTATTTAATACCAGCCTTCTTGAGATTTTGAAAATATAAGTACATATATATGGATGCTCTTCATCCCTGAAATAAATCACTTTCACAACAACATTTTAAACTAGTATTGTTCATATTCAAAATTCAACAAGTGTACAGTTGTAGCTGTATAAGTCATAATAACATGGATACAATATTAACTCATAAAAGCAGAACTGGTGTCTTATAAGGAGGTTTGATCAAGAAAAAAACAGAACTGATGGCACACAAGGAGGTGTGAACATGACAACACCGGTACTGGTGTCATACAAGGAGGTGTGGTCAAGGATAAAACAGAACTGATGTCATACAAGGAGGTGTGATCATGACAACACCAGAACTGGTGTCATACAAGGAGGTGTGGTCAAGGATAAAACTGAACTGATGTCATACAAGGAGGTGTGATCATGACAACACCAGAACTGGTGTCATACAAGGAGGTGTGGTCAAGGATAAAACAGAACTAATGTCATACAAGGAGGTGTGATCATAATAACACCAGAACTGGTGTCATACAAGGAAATGTGGTCAAGGAAACACCAGTAATGGTGTCATACAAGGAGGTGTTGTCAAGGAAAATACAGAACTGATGTCATACAAGTAGGTGTGATCATGATAACACCAGAACTGGTGTCATACAAGGAGGTGTGGTCAAGGATAACACAGAACTGATGTCATACAAGGAGGTGTGATCATGAAAACACTAGTACTGGTGTCTTACAGGAAGGTGTGATCATGACAACACCAAAACTGGTGTCATACAAGGAGGTGTGATCATGACAACACTAGTACTGGTGTCTTACAAGGAGGTGTGGTCGTGACAACACCAGAACTGATGTCATACAAGGTGTGATCAGGACAACACCAGAACTGATGTCATACAAGGAGGTGTGATCGTGACAACACCAGAACTGATGTCATTCAAGGAGGTTAGATCATGACAACACCAGAACTGATGTCATACAAGGAGGTGTGATCATGACAACACCAGAACTGATGGCATACAAGGACGTGTGATCATGACAACACCAGAACTGGTGTCTTAGAAGGAGGTGTGATCGTGGAAACACCAGAACTGGTGTCTTAGAAGGAGGTGTGATCGTGGAAACACCAGAACTGGTGTCTTAGAAGGAGGTGTGATCATGGAAACACCAGAACTGGTGTCTTAGAAGGAGGTGTGATCATGGAAACACCAGAACTGGTGTCTTAGAAGGAGGTGTGATCGTGGAAACACCAGAACTGGTGTCTTAGAAGATGTGATTGTGGAAACACGAGAACTGGTGTCTTAGAAGATGTGATTGTGTAAAAACCAGAACTGGTGTCTTAGAAGGTGTGATCGTGGAAACACCAGAACTGGTGTCTTAGAAGGAAGTGTGATCGTGGAAACACCAGAACTGGTGTCTTAGAAGATGTGATTGTGGAAACACCAGAACTGGTGTCTTAGAAGGAGGTGTGATCGTGGAAACACCAGCACTGGTGTCTTAGAAGGAGGTGTGATCGTGGAAACACCAGAACTGGTGTCTTAGAAGGAGGTGTGATCGTGAAAACACCAGCACTGGTGTCTCTTAAAAGGAGGTGTGATCGTGGAAACACCAGCACTGGTGTCTCTTAGAAGGAGGTGTGATCGTGGAAATAACAGTACTGGTGTCTTAGAAGGAGTTGTGATCGTGGAAACACCAGAACTGGTGTCTCTTAGAAGGAGGTGTGATCGTGGAAACACCAGCACTGGTGTCTCTTAGAAGGAGGTGTGATCGTGGAAATAACAGTACTGGTGTCTTAGAAGGAGTTGTGATCGTGGAAACACCAGCACTTGTGTCTTAGAAGCAGGTTTGATCAAGGAAAAAACAGTACTGATGTCATACAAGGAGCTGTGATCATATATGTGATCATGGAACAATCAGTACTGGTGTTTTAGAAGGTGTGACCGAGGAAACCCCAGTACTGGTGTCTTACAAGGACGTGAGATCGTAGCCTTTACATGGATTGAAACGATGCACAAACCTCCTGGTTGAGAGACTGACATCTTCTTTACTTCCGCTCTGTTGACAAAGGTATATTTGTCATACATTATCATGTGATTTAATATCTTTTGGCACGTAACGTAATGTCATGTTGCACTATGTAAATAGTGCATGAACATTTAAATTGCTTTTTTCATTATCATTGGTTATATGACGTTGTTAGATTACCAGAAAGGAAAAACAGAAATACACAAATGCTGCCACTAAATACTTAGTCACCTAGATTAGCATCCACATTTAGTGGATCACTTAATTCATTGACACAATTTATCTAGCTATTAACTGTAGCATTTTATGCAAGACACGTTTTGATTGACGGATTAATCGTAGTACATTTTGACCTGTATAAGATAGAATTTTGTTTTGCATATAAGTTGTGCATTAAGAAAAAAAAGTATTATACATTTTGTAATTTAATTGGTATTTTAATTAGAGTGAGAGATTCACAGCCATGATAATGGATATAGTATCTTTTGGCGCGTAACGTAGTGTTTGGAAATTTCAGACACTGGAAGGTTTGTTAACGATACAAAGTACATTTTTATCAACCATTATAATGCATTCTTATGAATACAATTTGTAAAAAGACATTTTAAAAGGCCTGTAAAAATAAAGTTGAAGAAAAGTTGCATACCGTCTTAATTTAACTAATTGCAAGAAGGTATGCAACTTACATACAGTATAAGAGATAAAGTGGTGTTCACACCGTTTTTTAAGGGATGATGAGGGGATTGTGGGTAAAAAAGAGACATGATAGAAGAACAGAAGATTTTTTTTTGCTACTGTATCAGCTATTTAAAGCGTGTATCTGTACCAAAACACGTTGTCCAATCAATAACTTTGCCGATTAAGACACGCACTCCAGTCTATCTGTGGACCATGACAAGCAGTCCAATCAGTCTCTGGAGGAAGACACGTAGTCCAATTAATCTCTGTACCAAGACATGCAGTCCAAATAAACTCTGTACCAAGACACGCAGTCCAATTAATCTCTGTACCAAGGCACGCAGTTCAATTAATATGTGTACCAAGACACATAGTCCAATTAATATGTGTACCAAGACATGCAATCCAATTAATCCGTGGACCAAGACATGCAGTCCAATTAAACTCTGGATCAAGACAAGTAATCCAATCAGTGACTGAACCAAGACACAAAGTAACAATAAGCTGTGGACCAAGACATTCGTTCAAAATTTTATCGCTGGACATAGACACATATTCCAATACATCTCTGGACCAACACACCAAGTTCAGTTAGTTACTGTACCAAGACACGTACGCTATCAAATCAGTGAGTGGACCAACACACCAAGTTCAGTTAGTCACTGTACAAAGACACGTACGCTATCAAATCAGTGAGTGGACCAACACACCAAGTTCAGTTAGTCACTGTACCAAGACACGTACGCTATCAAATCAGTGAGCGGACCAACACACCAAGTTCAGTTAGTCACTGTACCAAGACACGTACGCTATCAAATCAGTGAGTGGACCAACACACCAAGTTCAGTTAGTCACTGTACCAAGACACGTACGCTATCAAATCAGTGAGTGGACCAACACACCAAGTTCAGTTAGTCACTGTACCAAGACACGTACGCTATCAAATCAGTGAGTGGACCAACACACCAAGTTCAGTTAGTCACTGTACCAAGACACGTACGCTATCAAATCAGTGAGTGGACCAACACACCAAGTTCAGTTAGTCACTGTACCAAGACACGTACGCTATCAAATCAGTGAGTGGACCAACACACCAAGTTCAGTTAGTCACTGTACCAAGACACGTACGCTATCAAATCAGTGAGTGGACCAACACACCAAGTTCAGTTAGTCACTGTACCAAGACACGTACGCTATCAAATCAGTGAGTGGACCAACACACCAAGTTCAGTTAGTCACTGTACCAAGACACGTACGCTATCAAATCAGTGAGTGGACCAACACACCAAGTTCAGTTAGTCACTGTACCAAGACACGTACGCTATCAAATCAGTGAGTGGACCAACACACCAAGTTCAGTTAGTCACTGTACCAAGACACGTACGCTATCAAATCAGTGAGTGGATCAAGAAAACCAGTCCAATCACTAAATTTCTTTACTAAGAATCTCAGTCCACAACGCTTCTGTACCTAAACACACGATTCTCTCAATCTCCGAATCTTTACACCTAAACACTTAGGTCAACAATGCAACTGTGTATAGACCCATGAATAACTCTATTCCAGTACACAGCCGTGCAAGTTTTAGAACATGTTCATGCTGTACACCCATACATTAATTATATATGCCAATCCAATTTGTAGTTCAGTTTTGCCTAAATTCATTCCACACATATTGAATCAACAAACAATTCGTAGAATTCTAGATGATTTAATGCTTTGTAGATGCACATATCCATCCAATACTCTCATTTAGGATCGGTTATTCCGGTACCTTCATAACGAAGTGTGTGTGATCCAACTACTCTCCCATCGTTTTGCTTGCAACTGGGATGTACAGAACCACTCGGCAAACGTATTGAAGACGCATCCTTTGATCAGGCAATAGTTTATTATATAGATTAATATGTTAGAAGAACTATATGTATATTATCAAAATATTCATAGATATCAATATCCTGATGCAATTACAAAATTGCTTAAACTTTCATCAGAGTCACTGTATTCACTCGATGTCCGAGGTGTACATGTAGAGTCTTTACCATAATATCTTGAAAACGTAATGTAGTATTCAATCGAGTTTACAAAGTTGACAGAAAAAAATACACAAGTTTCGCTTCAGAGAGTGCCTATAAGATTACTTGTATATTGTCAAAACAATACATCAGACGTTAAGGTGTAAAGATCGTAATCTTTTTAAGCAGACAAATATGCTTTGAAATCTATCTATCCACCTATCTCCCATTTTTGTCGAGCCCCTACGAAGACGTAGACATTTTGGCGCGTCAAACTGCGAAGAATAGAGGTACATTGTATAAGAGATAAAATCAAAGAAAGAGAATTTCAGTAATGTGTATTTGTAGATAAAATAAAAGATGAAGTTAAAAGACTTACAACGTAAAATAGTTGACAGCTGCTGCCGTGCGTTCAGTTACGGCTAACAGTCGCAAACGTTACGAAACTGTTTTGCTTTGTATCCCCTGCCCACCGAATCACATATTCACTGCACACGGGAACGAAATTGCAAACATTACGAAACGATAGACGCAAACACCTTTACTGAACGCAGGGCAGGATTATGCACAGTGGTGATATATGTGGCTAAAAGCTGCATTGTGCACATTGCTATACAGTCGGAAGAGATGGAATTTCTGAAGGAAGACTATTCTGGACAGTGAAAGAGAGGTTAAGTTGTTACTGAGCATTCACCGTTACAACTTTTTTAAATGCACATACACTGTACACAAAAATCTAAGGAAATATTGCATATAAAGAACATATAGACGATTACGTCTCCAGTGTTCGGTAAGGTAATATACCGTTTGATAAGGCCTATATATGTGTTTTACAAACCTAAAAACATGAACGTGTTTATTGTTATGTGTCGTCTGTCTTCCGAAGCTAAGTAATGAACACTATTATTGCAAAGAAAACTTTTGATCACGATAGAGTCGTTATTCTTATTATTGTAAACATGACAATGTTGTATGAAAACCAGATGAACATAATATTATTTGCCTTTGCAACTGCGGTTGAATGTAGTTCTATAGTATATTTCAAGACTAATCTAGTGAGTAGTGTTGTTAGTCAGCCCCTCGGGAAATAGTCCGGCGTTGGAATTAGGAAAATTCTAGCTTTTATATGTACCAGTCACGAACATTTATATTGTTTTAATAAGATAAATCGACATGTAACTGGTTTATTAACATGAATGTGTGGTTTCACGACTGATACAATAAGCACTGATGAACTATATATTGAAACAGACTATACTGTCTATGAATAATCTCACTGCGGGTTTATTTTATCCAATCTCCTACGAAGTCGTCTCCCCTTGCAGGTATTGCAGTTAATATAGTGTAGCATGATCGAGTGACCAGCAATCGTAACATCTCGGCAAGTTTGTACGTTGCACAACAAACTTAGCCTTCATATTGCAACTAATTTGCTTGCTTCAGGTTGCACCGACCATCATTTCTCAAGATATGTCTTGTTGCATGATATTTCTTATTTTCTAATGACATGATTGATTTGGCATTTAGAGGGATTAGTTTCCATGTCCAGTCTATATGCCATTGTTCTAGAATTAGTCCCGTGCATTTACGACCGTTGTACGACTTCAAACATCTTCTTTAAGTGACGTCATTTCCAGAAATGAATATGGCAATATGAAAACGAAGTGACCATATGGAGCAAATATTGTTTCGTGCTTGCAAATAGCACGGACCTATATAGGTCCGTGCAAATAGTGACATCACATGTTGCATTTTCTTGAAATGACGTCATTTACAGAAGAGGTTGTAAATCCCATAGCAGCGCTCATAAAGAGATTGTTGTCCGCTCTTCACCTCTATATATGTGTGTTGGTCCCAGATACTATATGGACAGCTTTTGTTCATTCCATGTAATCAATTAATGGAGTATTAAGTGTTGAATGGGGATTTTGACTTCTATTTCTGTAAAGAATGCAAGTAAGCTAACACTACAGAAAATCACGTATACTCGATTACATGCCATTAATAGAGCTCTACATTAATGAATGATTCATTAATGAAGAGCTCTATTAATTCACTTTTGGAAAATTCACGGAATGAAACACACACGTATGGAAAATAATAACTAATTAAAAGCCCAACGAATCAAAATACGCAACCATAATAGAACTTCGGTCATATCGAAATAATGGTTTCATATTGTAAACCGTTTGATTAGTGTACGTGTGCACATGATTTCAATCGTCGTCGAGACTGCGACACCGGGCCGTGGATAGTTCTGGGTGGCCGCTAACTAAACTCATAAAAGAAGCAAACATGGCTGACAAAGCAAAACAAGACATGATCGAAAATTTTGTCAAAATCACTGGTGTTGACAATGACAGGGCAAAATTTTATTTAGAGTCGTCGGCCTGGAATCTCGAAGTATTTTTTCGAAATCGGTTTCATATTCTCCTTCATATTTAATTTTATGCTTGCGCGTAATGTAACCGGTATGAAAATTGTGGGTGGGGTGAGATTTTAAGAAGTTGAATAGTCGTCGGATAAATCAGTTTTTATCATTTATTTCCGAAGTTGCAAAATTGCATTCATTAAAGTTAAACAATTGTGCCAATTTTCTATCCATTCATAAAATGTAAACAGGGTCCACTTACATGTTAAGTATTCAAGAACTTACAAATTATAATAATTCTTTTGTTGAAAATGCACTGAAGCATTGTAGTGCAAATACTTTGATGTTCAACGCTTATCCCTATCACCTTTTATATTTATCATTTTTTGTTTATTGTCAAGTGTAATGTCCAAGCATTGTTGTTGATAAATATGTAGAAAATTGATTGATGCCAATAGCTACGCCTAAAACATAGTATCCCAGGATAAATATTTTATATGTAATGAACAGAATTTAAAATTTACAATTTCATTCACAATATAGTGTGAATGCATTTGAAGGTTCACAAGCAGTGACAATACAGATGTACTGTTGACGTGAGCAGTTATTAACTACTTTTGTGACGTAAAGCACCTAGGCTATGAATTGGGGATGTTTGCTTTAGCATTTTTATGATTGTCATTATAGCTTGCCATGGGAAGTTTCTACGAGGGTGACCCTGACGATGATGATGATCTGTCTGGTGGAATAGTTGGTTCAAGTGTACCACCACCATCATCAGCTCCTGAGGACGAATTCGGTAGAAGTAAACCCCAGTCTTCCAGTGGTGCTGGAAGTTCGAGGTATATTTGCTGTTCATTTGTTTTCAGTTTTGTGTATTAGAAACCATTCCTTTGAACAGACTTACATCGATTTTGATTGAAGTTGATTAAAGATTGTGACTAAACTTTGCTGGTTGTTATGCGATTTGATCTGAAAAATATGTCCCAAATGTATTTTGTAAAACCTTATTTTTATGATATTAGAATAGCTATGCCCCACCCTGATACATTACATAGAAGAGGGAGCTAGTATATTGAAAACACCTACAATGGTTAAACTTCGTTGGATAATTACCTGTAGTCTGTAGAAAACTTATGATTTTGGTAGTAAATATGTCTACGGTTAATGGTCACTATGACTAAAATTTGTTTCTGATCAATAACTAAATGACACTTTTGCATACTGTTGGCAAACATTAAAGAATAATTGCATGTGGTCAGATGATGATCAATTTAATATTGGAAGTCAGTTAGTCAAAGGTCCAGGTCACATTGAAGACCATTTCTCTTCAATTACTGGAGAACAATAAGGCATATTGTTGTCAAACTTCATCGGAAAATAATTAAATTAAGTGACCTGTATTGCCATTTTATTGTCTTGATTTATGGACTCATTTGTTGTATACTTACTCATGTACTCCACTTAAATTTTTCTTCATTCCTTCCAGATTTGCTACTATTGGGAGCATGCAACAAGGTGACGACTCTGATTCCAGTGAGGAAGACGGCCAGGCTTTCTATGCAGGAGGCTCAGAGAGAAGGTAGCAACTACCATCAATTTTAACTACTTTACACGTGTTTCAAAATGCAGTCTATTCTGAATGAATGAAAGCTTTCATTAGTTCTCAGTAGTTCCATTTGACCCTAGAGTTGACCCCTGGAATTTCCAAAAGGCCCTCAGGATTCTGGCTGAAGGGTCAATTTTTCTCTAAATTTTAGGTAATTTGGCAATAAAATGGTAAAAAACAGTCAAATATTATCAAAATGACCTTTGAGATTCAGCACCTAACACCCTTGTGTTATAGATTATGTCTGGGTAGGTCAATTTTTTCAGAATTGATGAAGTAAATTGATCTTAGTAAGTTCGCTGTTAATAAATTGTGATCATTACATTGCAGTGGACAGCAAGTGTTGGGGCCTAGGAAAAAGAAGAACGTTGTTGACAGCTTATTTAAATCTGCACGAGAGTAAGTTTATCGACTTATTATTGTCTTCAACCTTATGAAAACAAATTAGTAATATCAGCTTCAAGCTGGATAACTTGATTGTATTGGGAAAAAAACTTTCTTTCAGTTAAATGTGACTAAAAGTTTTGTTATAAATGTTCTGTCATATGATATGCCAATACTGGATAAGAATTACAGTAAACCCCCGCTATTAAGACCACTTGTGGTCTCCTTAGCAGGTAGTTTTATTAAAGGGCTTAGTGATAGAGGAGGACTGTGGTGGTGGCATAAGTACCATTCATAACAGGCTTCGAAAACAGTTTTTTAGGTTCCCACTCGCCTAATGTAATGACATCGATTTTGGTCTGTGAATAGTGGTTGTATTATGTAGCAGCAGGGGGTCCTAATTTCGGGGGAAATGGACATTAAACAAAGAAGGAAAAGTTTGTTTTTTAAAAATCAGTGGTATTAGTGGGATGTTCTGAGATACATGTAGTCACATCAAAAATTTTATTAAACCCATTGACTGTTATAGACATGGTGCTGAAGAAGTTGGCACAGATGAACCTCAAAGGCCAAAGAAAGGACCTATGTTCCGAGGGTCTGGGTATAGATTAGGGGATGGTGAAGGTCAAGATTCTGAAAAGATTTCTGGAGAACCAGTTGGACAAGCAAGAAGAAAGGTACTTCATGTTCTGGTATTCACATCATTTTATTTTATGCTGCAAGTCTTTGTCAAAATGCCTTCCACAAACAAGTAACTTGTTGAGTAGTTGTATTGTATTGTAGAGTATTTATTTAATTTTCGACTTTCTTGGAGTGGTTTGTCCTGCAGAAAATGATAGACATGTTGTAGTTTACTACACATTACTTTGTTTCTTTACTGGCATTCCTCATTGCATATGTTGGTATATCATAATTTATTTATAAATCATTCAGGATTCTTTATAGACAAATTCCCGAATGTTATTTGAAGCTTGTCTTCCCTTGACAAATTTTTTTCTATCCAACATGAAAAACAGAAATATTTTATAAACCAAAACCAATGAAATCATTTCAGATTTGAGTTAAGGGTTGTTTAATGACAACATTTGGGCAATTCGCAATCAGCATGGGAACATTTTCTCACCCTATGGGTGAATTCTTCAACTGGTCTTCAAATATTCCTGTGCATTGTGTAATTTCTATGGGAACATATCCTCTCGCCCCGTGGGTGAATCTTTCATGATATGTTGTTGTGAATTGTGTAGTTTCTAACAGACTCATATTTCTTTGTTTCCAGGTTGACTGCGTATTAAAGTTATGGAAAAATGGCTTCAGTGTTGATGATGGTCCTCTCAGAGATTTTAAAGATCCTACCAATAAAGAATTTTTAGCATCTATTTCAAACGGGTAAGACCTGAAATATATCTGTTTTCAGCGTCTTGGCTGACTCTAAGGTTTTGCCCTGTTCCCAATTTTTTGGCTAAAAATTTTGAATGTCAGATAAAATGATATCTGTCTCTACAAAAAAGAAAATAAATTGTCAGTCTACTACAGGAAACAGATATTTTATCAGATTTTGTTGTTCCCATGCACAACATGATTTGTGAAGAAAGGCAATCCTTATATTTCCATCCGCACTTGAGCCAATGACAGATTCTTTTTCTTGCATACCCTTTTTCAGAAATAAAGGATGAGATTATATGAAACGAGTAACGTTTTAAGGGCTTTTCCATTATAGTAATGTGTGATTTTACAAATTAAATTCTAGTTATTGCTCGCTGTTGGTGTTAAGTGATGTCATTATGTGACATCATCAGCACCAGACTCGCCCTACACTGAAGGTGTAATATTAAGATGTAAGCTTCCAGCACTGGTGTAAATGCCGGAAATTCTGGTCAGGTATGCAAGAATTAATTGTCTGGGTATACATGCGAATAGGAGTTGCAAGCAGTACCATAATTCTAATATACTGGTATTAATTTACTGAAGTATAAACGTTGTATGGAGTACAAGCACAAAACAAAAAAGTGCTTGGAATAAATTGTATTTAATAAAATCTTCTTTAGAAAAGCTGGATATGTTTGTAAGTCAACATAACTTTTGTAACCAGCTACAGTTATTTTTATGGTGGAAATTCTGTTACTTCTAGATATGAAAAAATGACAATTTTACATTGCAATTAATGTAATTTCATATTTGTTTCACATGCAATAAATCGAAAATGCTTTTTAATACCGTAATAATTTTCTGTATTAGTATTTATTAATTTGTATTGAGACAAATTATCTTTTTTTCTGATCAGATCAATCAGTTACACACATACATTGGTTTCGGATGCAGGCCGATTGATGCTGCTGCCAAAATGTGTAAATTGTTGATTCTTAACTATCAATCAAAGAAGTGGGATGAATAATTTTATTTCATGGTCATACATGTTTTTTATTTGAAATTCTGTAAGAGAAAGTAACGAAATTCAAAATATTCAAGTGTGAAGAAACTTTTGGATGGCAGTGTATATTATGCATGGGGGCATAAAAGTCTTTGTATTTCATGATTGATATTTTATTCAGTGAAGTACCTCAAGAATTGATTCGTGAGGCGAGAGGAGGGGAGGTAAACTTAAACATGGAGGACCATAGAACAGAGGACTATGCGAAACCTAAAGCACCTGTCAGAGCTTTCACTGGAGAAGGACATACTTTAGGAAGGTATTTTGAGTAGAATTGCATTGAATAAATAGTAAAATGGTCATTATATATCATTACAAGAAATAAATTGCATCCACTATGAGGTAAATGTATAAGAAAATGGTTGAATATTGTTTGTTTTCAACTTGCAGACAAACATTGTTAGAATTGTAAGATATTTATTTGACATTGATTCACCCTTTTTGTGCCCCTCCGACTTATGTGTGGGCACTTTGATTTACTCTCGTCGATCTGTCTAACAAAACTTGTGTTGTTCAAATCTCCTGAGCCGTTGGACCTACTGTCTTCAAACTTTATAGGAATATATATCGGCATGTGAAATGAGCATTTGGGTTTCCTGTTCCTCACCTGCAAGGGATACAGTAAAACCTCAATAATAAGACCTCCCTTGGGGCTCTTGAAAACTGGCAAACCTATTGAGGTGGTCTTAATATTGAAGTTGAATAAATAGCAAAATGGAAAATGGACTTGAAAATTGTGTTTTAATTCGAGGTGGTTTTATTATTGAGATGGTCTTTACTGTAAATATTTATTCTTGCACACCCTAAATTTTGTATTGACTCATCCAAAGTCTATTATTAAACATGTTTGGGAATATCGGTGATTATTATTGGGTAATGATAGCTAGTACATGTATATTGTTTGTATTGCTTATACTCTGTATCTATTTTAGCCCTGTTCCTACAGTAATCAGTTCAACGTCTAAAGCTTCAAGTAGTTCTCCAAAGTCTGGTCAATCAACATTGAAGGTGGATGATTCTCAGCCAACAACGACATTACAGCTAAGACTTGCTGATGGTTCCAGGTATAGAAATAGCTGTAATATCTATATTAGGTTATGTTGAGTCAATGCATGTCTTTATAGCAGCAATTTACCCGGTTACACCAAATCTGACTTACAACTTGTGTGTCATACACCATACAGGAATGAGAATTCACTTTGACAAAAATAGAAGACTTATTTAAAAAAAACAGTTGGTGAAATAAAAACATGCTTCTGATAAAAGATCATTCTTTTATTTAATTAAACCATTATCATATATCAGCAGTCTAACTGAATTCCTGGATTTTTTTCAGTTGTTTTTATTTGGCTATATTCCCAATGCCAAAAAGAATATATTTTTCCTAATTTGAATGTATAAATTTCGAATAAATCTGAAGAAAAAGGTTTGGTTTAATTTAGTCAAAAATTGTCTTAAGTTAGAAGCTTTTCTCTCACATGCAAGTTTATATAACTAACAAATCAATTAATCACTACATCCTTTACTTTGATTCTGATTTTGCTGTAATTTGTAGATTTTGCCCCAATTTCTAAGTTTACTGTAAAAAATCCCAATTCAAAGGGAATGGTTCATCTTCCCAAAATTGTCAAAAGAAACTTTGGAAGTTCTTGCAAACCAAGTGTTATACATAGTTAGATCTCTGGTATGCGAGAATGAGTTATAACTGTAATATGGTAGATTTTTGTTCCTTTGTATACCTGTACATTATGAAGACATCGGTGCCAAGGTCAGTGGTCAACAATCGAGTCTATCATTGAGAAGTACTGAATTGTTGTTCATGTTATTTAATTAAATTTTCCAATTTAGTTGTTTTTAACAATTCCTTTGGATTATATTTGCAGACTGGTGCAGAAATTCAACTACTCACATACAGTAGGAAACATACGACAACATATTATATCGTATCCTTTCAAAACTTCCTCCATATATTCAACATATCTTTATTTTAGTTTCTGATTGTACGATGTTCCCTGTCTGTATTTTTTGCCTCAACTTGTAAAAGTGTAGGCAGGCTGTCAAGTGGCCCCAACTTTTCCTACATTTCCCTTCTTTTTTACTTGCTCCCTACTTTTTCCTTACTTTTTCTTGAAGAGCCCTACTAACCCAACTTTTTTCAAATCTGAGGCGTTAACTCAAAATAATTATTTCACCTCTATGAAGCCCAGAGGTCTAATTATGCAGAATGTACAGTGCAGTGAATTTTTACCATTTTTGATATTCCAAAGGTAAGGAATCATCCCTACTATCCCTACTTTTAGGCATTCAAATCCCTACTTTTTAATAAGAGGCGAGTTGACAGCCTGTGTAGGTAAACCTGACTTTGTATTTGGATGAATGACCATACTTTTGTATGATACATTATGCAAAGGTCTGATCAATTCAATTGTAAGAAGTCAACACCAATTGATGTTGCAAATAAATCTCCATTATTTTATTCACATTTACTATTGGAGCACTACTATGGGATTTACAACCTCTTCTGTAAGTGACGTCATTTCAAGAAAACGCAACATGTGATGTCACTATTTGCAAGCAGGACAACAATATTTACTACTTATGGTCACTTCGTTTCATATTGCCATATGGGACAAATATTGCTCACTGTCAGTACATGGGGATGTCACATTTTCTGGAAATGACGTCACTTAGAGAAGATGTTGGAAATCGTACAGCTACGCTCATTACACTTAAGTCAATTTTGCCACTCTCCGAATTAATGAAATTGTGGTTGTCGTCCACCACTTGGTGTGTTGATTGTCAGACTAGTAAAACTTGAAAGACTGACTTAATGTAGGAAATACCTTGTTACACAAAATTTTAGACCTGCTAATTTTTTATTTATATGTGGTTTTATGGCGCATCGACAGCTTCGGTCATTTAGCGCGCAAGGAATTAGACCTGCTAAAGCTAAACATGAATATCGAGTACTTTAAAGACTGCAATATCACAGGTAAACATGCATGTTCTTTTTTGAAATTCATCACATTGCTCTTTCAATATCTTTGAACTAATTTTGTAATTGAGTGGGTCTTACTGTGTACTAAATATTCCTTGACTCATAACCTCAGATCAAATCCTCAGTATGCAAGTGCTAGTTTTATTTTGCAAACCACTTTTCCAAATAGAGAACTTACTGATGAATCAGAGACTATTGAAACAGCCAAACTTCAAAATGCTGTGGTTGTGCAAAGAATGAAGTGACATCCTCTCTCAGTGAACAAGACCATGTGTTACTCAAGGCAATACAAGCGTAGCTGTGTTGTTTGTTGGATTTTAGAATTTGAAAAATCTGTTTATTCTACCTTTTGCTGATGTTGAAATAACTTGAAATATTTTATAAGCAATCATTGTGGTTAGTTGTGCTATTTAGTAAAATATATCTTAATTTTTATCATATTCAATCTGTAGTTGTTTAATGAGTCACACCATCCACATAGAATATTTTCTTTTTTTGCACGGCATTTTGTCTGCGGTTACCTAGTGTGTCACGTTTGTATGAATACTGGTAAGGAAAAATACTGCAGAATTGACTCTAAATATTAGACACCCCCAGATAACGTATACCAAGAAGGCAAGAACTGTATTGATGTCGACAGTCAAGACTTTTTGCTTGTCGTATAAGACAATTTATCTGAAATGTTTATTTAATAGTTTGTCTCTGTTCTAGATTATTTAGATTATACCATAATTATTGGATGCAGATTTCAGTAATCCGTGTTACTAAGTGCATGTATTTATTTTTCAACCACTTAAGAATTGTGTACAATATGTCTCGAACTGTTTGAACAAATTTTTAGATATACTGTTCAAGTTATTGACGTGAACAGTTTTCAAGAGTTGTGAAAATGTCACAAAAATTGTCTGAAATTACTGATTAGTAAACGTTATGAACCGCCAAAAACGTAGGTCTGCAACGGTACAAGTGTATCTCATTCTGCTTTTAATTACTGCCCTCTCTGGTCAGGTTACATAAATATATGAAATACAATAATTGTTAAATGATTGGGCAAGTAGATTTTGAACAATATATAATAAAGTAGAGCAGTGACTAGAAATAGAATTTGTTGTCCCATAATAAAGTAAACAGTTCCAATTGCTGTGTAACTGAAAGGTAATTAGTATAAACTTATGAGATCTCTGACTAGAATATTGCTTCTGGAATAAGTGTCATCTTACATACTGAACCAAATATTCCTGAAACAGTACCCGAACCAAACTGAGAAAAAATAAAAAGATCGTACTGTTGCAGCCCTACAAAACATTCACTTGTATACATGTACTAGTGCTGCTTTTTCATTGCATTTACAGTTACAGTTTTCAACTTGTCACATACAGTTACAGCAAAAAAATGATATTAAATATTGTTGATGTTATTTTGTGGAAGAGTTACATCTGTTACTTTGTGCTATGCAGATTCCATGGAGTATATTATTTGTGTTATACATTGTATCTCCTACCATGTTTCACTTATATTATTTATTGATTCTACAATAAATTTAATTGAGCTTGATTTGAACTTCAGTGTTTTGTTAACTGCGTGTCTGGGAAATCATTGCTAAATATTTGTGAAAAAATTATTATTACGCTCCTATGAAGGAGCAGGTAGTATTGTTTTGATCATGTTGGTTCCTGTTAACCAGGGAGTGCCTTTGGCTCTTGAACTTCATAGGATAATTGCTTGCAGTCTCCAGATGACAAATATTTCTGTTAGGTCAAGTATTTCAAAGTTCAAGTTCACAGTGTGATGTTTTGTGTAACTGGAATATACACTGACCAATGGCTACCAAACTTCATTGGGGTGGTTGTCCGAGGTCAGTAGACCCCTTATTTGGATGGATCGTTTTGAAATGAATGTTTCAAACAAATATTCATTAGAATTTTAAATCAATGTAAAATTTTACTTCGACAATAAATGCTTAAATTGTCAATAACAACCAAATGACACAACAATAAGACATGCAGCAATGATTGTACCAGCACTCAAATGATACTTGGAGGATGAAGAACAGCAAAGGTTTGATACTGAAACATGTCGTTTATTCACTAGGATTTTCAAAATCTAACAATCGGCATCAAAAGTGTGATTAAATTAAATATATTATTTTTGCATATTTATTCAGTTGAACTTTGAAAGCTTGATACACCCAGGCATCTAACTTGCACTTCTCAAGGAAGGAAGTTTGGAAAAATAAGTTATCTTATCCAAATCGTCCATTTTTGTCAGAAGTATGGCGGGTCCTTACAATAGGGGAAATTTGCATCATGAATTACCTAATTAGGGTATTTTTAAGTTTAAATTTTTAATAATTTTACTGAAGGGGAATTTTCTTTCTAAGTAGGGGGAAAATATATACTTTTTCATTGGGGAATAGGGCCAAATATCTGCCCAAAATTTGCCATAAATAAAGTGCTGGATA
Organism: Mactromeris polynyma; assembly: GCA_032209605.1. NCBI lineage: Eukaryota > Metazoa > Mollusca > Bivalvia > Venerida > Mactridae > Mactromeris > Mactromeris polynyma. Next base: position 4,930,486 of record JASFXZ010000029.1, read on the forward strand.
TGAGCAATAAGAAAGAAGCAGTGTTGACAATGTTTAGTTCTCTTTATTGGTATGAAAAAATACACCACAACAAAATATTCCAAGACAGAAAACGGTAAAAAAAGATAATGAAATGTACCACATAATTGCTGATCTTTTTTTGGTGACAAATACAATATTCTAGGATGCTAATATTCGATTAATTGATACAAAGAACACACAATACCAAATACAAGGAGATTCAACTGAAAACGTGTGAAATATAAAAAAAATCCCAAGATAAATCTAATGTATTGGTTTCAGACTGCCAATAAACTGGTATAAAAATTGATAAATTTAAGACCATGCTTTAAAATTTAGCCAACATAATAATATCATCAAAATCACATTGTCAAGACATTATCTTCAGAACAAATGTAAATACTACAACCGTTATACCTCCATTGAAATAAACACTATTATATACTAGATAAAAATTATATGGAATGCTTAATGAATAAATGATGTAAAATGTACAAACACAAATGCAATAATTACTTAAAAGCTATGTGCTAAATATATATGAGGTCCGTCATACAAAACTCTGAAATCTTACAGAGTAGTTTAATTCAATCTGGCACAGTATTTGTGTCTTAATTAAATATACAACACTATGTCACAACCCTAGGTCTTCTCAGCAAAGTTGTCAAATTAAACTCTTTAAAAACACTTGCTTGCTGGCCTCTATATTGTAAATGTTTACAAATGCATGGAACGTTACAAAAGTCCAGTCATGTTCATGGGGTTTGACGTCTCTTTGATGATCTGGTCTTGTCGAACCTAGCTTCCATTTCTTCAAGAACACGAGGTGTATACCTTACAACTAGACGTACTTTACCTGTGGAAGCAAGAAAACAAATCATGAGTTCTATTACCGATACAGTGTGTTGTTCATCAAACGAGAGAAATAAAGAAATAAAACAAATATTAAATGAACAAGTTTCCATAATTTTCAGAGAAATGGAAAATCTATAAATATGCTTCTTTAGTAACATGCAGACAGCCTAGTTTTGCTGTTATCCACAAATTGTATCACCTAACACAACAGAGCATAAACCCAATAGCTTCAATGGTAAACAATACATCAGATAAACCTACCTTGTGCTTGTTTTAACAGATCTACAGCTTTTTCATGGTGCTCTCCTTCCACACTCTATAAATGGAAAGATGGTGACATATTATTCAAAGACAATATCCATGGAAGTAAAACTACCCATGCAAATACCTATAAAGCATTTCATAAATGCCAAAACTAGGGTTTTAATTATATGTATTAGTAAGAAAAGTTCAAAGATCACGAGAAAAAGTGCTTCAACTAAAATTGAAGCATGCTTATCTGAAGAGCAAACTGGTGTACATAATTATGAAAGAAAGAACATTCCTTAATGTGTTTGTTTAGGTTGAAGCTGTTTCTCAACAGTATTTCAGTTATATACAGTGGCCAGTGACCTAACCAGTGCTCCTGGGTTACAAACCAGACCAGTACTAGCCAGCTCCTCTGCAAGCGACTGACAACTTCTCCACATTATTAAGAGTAGAGAACAAATGACTTTGATTACACCATCTGCAGTCAAATTGTCACAGAAGAAACAACACCGAGCACAGGTTTAATACTTACAACACCATTGACAGAAATCAATTGGTCCCCTCTCTTCAACCCACCATGTCTATCAGCAACACCACCAGGAATTATACGTGATATGTAGATGGGAGAATTCTGTTCTTTTCCACCCATGACATTAAAGCCTAAACCTTCTTCTGTCTTAGGAAGTTCAACCACTCGAGGATGGGCATGTCCCTCACTAGCTGCGAACGCTGCTACAGTGGCCTAAAATAGTTCGAACAAAAGTCAATGTTAATGATGCTGGGTACATTTAAGAAATGTACAAAACAGCCACAACCCACAAACAGCAATGTCACTGAATAATTCTAATGATCTTCAAATAACATGAAACACAGAAGGCAAAATATAACCTAAAGACAAAAGAGAATATATACACCATTATAAATTAAATAGCATACAAGATGTCTCCCGATTCTCACTCCCCAAAAATTCTGATTCACCAAAACCAGAAGCACCAAAACCAGAAGCAGTATTAATAACATTCCCCTTCAATCTAAGAAAAAAAGTACAGAAATTACCAAACATGAAGTCCACAAGAACAGAATTTCTACATCTTCATGTCGGAGACTTTTGTAAAACCTTGCGTATCAAGAACTTCAAGCAAACATTTTCAATGCATGTTGGTCAAATAACACATAGAGGACAAGCACTTTAGTTTTTAGTAAGTAAAATAATATTCCCAAAACCTTCTAACTTACCTTAGCTGTAGCATTAGCTCGTACTTCAGGATTACCGGAGATATCAACCGTTTCATAAACACTTTCATATACTTCTCGTACAGCATTAAGAAAGTCACTCTGCAGGACGCGCTGAAGAGCTGCAAGTTTCTGGGGTGGAACCTGTCCACCTATAAATGAAAAAACCAAAGCTTTAGCAATTGGTAGGTTCTACTAGGTACATTTTATTATAAAAACAACAAGCATTATTTACTTATTTAGTGAACTGGCAATACTGATACTGAACAAAATAAAAGTTAAATCATTATCAAGACAACTAAGAATCTTTGAGACATTCAAAGATACTGAACATAAATTTAAATCGTTACATATAATACATAATCAACAGAGTCAGATATACATTTAAATGACTGTATGTATGCCAACAGCAACATAAGCATAAATATTTCTCGAACATTCCTTATTCGTGCCTTCAAAAATTAATATAAATTTAGTAATTATTTACACATAATATAATAAATATTAGTATTAATGGGCGCCATTTTTAAATAGGATCTCGAAATAGATCTTCAATTCTTTGTTCAGAAAAGGATCAGTATACAATTCAGGGCTGTCTTTTTGGCCAATTTGGGACCCATTCCCCAGGCAGAACAATATTTATTTTCCCCTAAATTTGGCTCAAAATTCCCCTCAAAAATCACAAAAAAGTTAAATTTGTGTTTGTTCAATCTAAATGTAAACAACCGTAAACATGAGAAATAGAGCTCTTGAATTTTAGATACATTTTGGAATCTGAAATAGCTATTGTGGAAATGTGAAATTTACATTAAAATATGTTTTGGTATTGATTCTTAGAAGAAAAATACCCAAAATTCCCCTTTCTCAAGGCCCAGGCCTCATTCCCCAAAAGGAGAAAGACGACCCTGCAATTAAATCTGAAATTCGAATTCAATATTTATAATTGGCAAACATATGAACAATAAGAACTTACTCTTTTGCAGAGCATCAAGAAGCTCAATAGCTCTGTTGATATCTGAAACAAAGTAAATTATGTCATTTGAAAACTTGATTATTGGAAAATTTCAGAGCAATACATAAATTAATAATTTATACGATGTCCAATTATGTTGGTACCCTACAGAGTCTTAGGTTATGTTTAAATGTGTGACAATGCTCCAGAGTGGCGTCCGTTACATTTTCAGGCAAAAAGAATGTCATTTATAAAAAATATTTGTGAAACTGTACAGACTTATCTAAATTAAATTTAATAATTTTCAAATCATAAGTTTTAAGTTTACAATCAAACAGAACATTTGATGCAAGCCAATGAAATCAAGTCCAAAAAACGTTACCGAAGAATACTCGGTGATAAAATGGACCATAATTATAATTTATATATACAAAAACGTCCAATGTCACGAAAACAAGTGACATAATTACAAACAACTTGTGACAGACTCTACTTTAGTTTTCTAAAATAATTCCGATTGCAATGTAATAATTGTAACTCAGATTAATATTTATAGAATTATAGTGTCAGTGTAATTCATAAATAAACGTATAATTAGCAAAATACCTCTGTCCAAATGCAGGGGTTCCGACATGGTAGCCATTTTGAATTCGCTTCCGGGTAGGAATTGTCTCCCTTGGTTGGAATAGGCGTAGATGCACTAAATGTTTTCATTTACTTCCTCATATATACAGTAAACCCTCAGTAGTAAGACCGCCATCTGGACCCATGAAAACTGGTCTTCTTTTTAAGGTGGTCTAAAAATGGCGTTAGAATAAAGGGCACAACAGTCAAAATGGACTTAAAAATTGTGTTCTTAATTTTGAGGTGGTCTTATTATTGAGATGGTCTTTAAGCGAGGTTTTACTGTACTAGTATAAAACATAAGATTATGTGAACAATAATTTTGAATGAAACGTTCTACGTTAGAACAGTTATTCTAAGTTGTCTGCGTTTTATACAGGCCCTGCTGTTAGTTAACTTTTTATTTTATTTTATGGAAAATGCTAAACCATGAAGAAGCACTAAATGTTTTCAACCTGTTTTCCAACATATTATTTCTCCCAGTTGTCTATATTGCAATACTTACTACTTTCTCAAATCCTAGTATTAAACTTAAATGAAGTGAACATTTCCATATGACCATAACATTTACTTCCCTAAATACATAAAACAGCAAATCTGGTTGAATACAAGTCATCCTCAATTAAACAATCATTATGATAAATCATTGTTCCCATTGTCTATATACATGTAGAAGTATTTGGTTTAATGTCTCATACACTGGGTTTTAGTTATTAGTCATAGTAAGTAGACAATAATTAAGTGCATTTTCATAAAAAAAATCTTTGCGAGTCTTTATGTCATTCTCTACAGTGTATGTACTGTGAATATATTTGTTAAATGAGTCAGTGTGCCCGAGTTATAGACTTGCTCTTTCTTCCCGAACAGAGTGACATTTCCATTGGAATCAAAGATGACTTTATTAACATCAGAATATATTACAAATAAATTTCAAGGGTTCAACGCAAGACTATCATAACTCCAATGTATTTATATAGGAGTTACAATAGTCTTGCACTGAACCCATAATATAGTCTTGACTAAATGATACAAAATTCCATCTTGAGCTTCAATAACTCTGAACCTCTTTCAGTTCTGTCATCTCCATACTGAGCTATAATCATACTTGCCTTTGACAACAACTCTACCAAAACATATTTTATAGATATCATAGCAAAAAAACTTTATTAATCATATAAATGTTGTGTTATTTTATCGGATATATACAAAAATGGTTTTTGACGATTTCCTCTTTTTTGTCAATGAGCATTCTCCTGTGTTCTAATTTTTGATAATATAGTAATACTGACTGAAAATGACAACACAAAATAACATGTCCCTGAGGTGATTTTTTAATTCCACATCAACAAAATATAAAAAGTAACAATTATATCACAGAAAATAGAAGCATAATTCACAATACATGTACATAATGTAAATAAATTAAAACAGATAATTAGTCCAATTCAATATGATTGTATTGCATTTTAATCACAACACTTGTGAAAGTTACCACACACATTCACCATACAGTTCATTTGAAAATGAAATGCACATGTATACAATTAGTAAGTAAACTAAATTGCTGTTTCTTGACATATTTTGCAACACTAACACGACTCGAATCTTTGGGTGCTTTATCTAAACAAATTATATAAACTGTATGTTTGATTGCTGTACCTATATTTAAAGTAAAAAAACAACAACACCCACTCAGTCAAATATTTTCGCATTACATTTCCATTTGAATTATTATTTCAGATTTAATATCTAAACATAAACTAGTTGGTGCCAGCACAAGCGAAATCACATAAGTCATATTATCACCAGCTTTACATCAATGATGGTATCGATGTCCTTTCAAGGTGTCTGTGGATCTTTGAATGCTAGGTTAAGAACTTTCTTGGTTATTTCTACCAGTGCTGTCACCATGTAATACATTTCATTGCCTTGTTCATCATCTGAAAAGTAACAGCATTTCGTTAGTAAATTTGAAAAAAAAAAATCCATCCATTTTCACTATCCAGAAATGTGTTTAAAATTCTGTTGTGTTTTCAATACAGATTATTCCAATTAAAGATAAAACAGACAAGCACATTTTATGACATTTTTATCAGAACCACTACATTAACATGCCCCCTGTGACCTTGACCTTTGACCCTGTGACCCCAAAATCAATAGGGTTCCTCTGCTTCCCAAGGTGAATGTGTGGACCAAGTTTGAGGATAATAGGTCAAAGGGTTCTTGAGTTATTGATCAGAAATGAAAAGGTTAAGGACCGATCGACGGACCGACCGACAGACATACCGACCAACCGACATACCCACAGACCGACATGTGCAAACTTCTTTGAAGGGGGGATAAAAATTAAGAGACTATTTTATAGGTTACTTAATAGAACAATACTTCAGCAGATATTTCAAGAATAATATCTGAAGTGGCAAGTATTTAAGTCAGATCATGTACTGTGAAGAAAACTGTACAACAGGGGCATATTCAAAACAAGTGGTGTTGTATTAGCACTTACTTAGCTGCATGTCTACAAGGACATTAATATACACATGTAAAGTACCTCTTATAAATACTCAAGTGTTTTGGACTATTCAGACAGTATTTCATCATTACTTCATGTCATTAAATTCCTTACCAGCGATTTTCAGTCGACATCTTATTGTTAAATGAAACACAATTATGAAGACAATGCATCTATATTCTGGTCAATTCAGGGAGAAATCTCATCAAATCGGCTTAAAATATGCTTTGTTACATACCCACAAAAATTGCACAAGCCCAAAATATTTTAAATGGTGCTATAAAAAATACTTTTCCGAACTACCAAACCATCCTTTAATGCCCTTGGTCAAGGGAGGGGAAACCAAAATGTTTTAAGGATATCTTAAGACACTAAATTATTTTCGTGGGCAACAATTTTCATAAAACTGGATTTTCCACAAGTACGTACGTATTAAGAAATAAACTTAAAGCAGATAGTCAGTATTTTCGTAGATTTTATCCAATGAGCCTAAGAAGCCATTCAAACAAATATGACAAAAATTGCAAGTGGTACAAAAATGTAGTATTATTAGACATATTATTGTTATAAATACTACTATTTTACTTCATGAACTTGAGAACCAGGATGTTAAAAATACAACACTTTACTGTTACGTCAATGTGGACACTCATTGCAAGTATTTTTACACCCATCCACAAGTGCATCTACAGAACACTGACTGTATGACACACAACACTTAATACAAAGTCTGTCATTATTCATTTTACTTTTCTACCAATGCAGACATACTTTTGCAAAATGTTTTTGAATGTATCGAATGCTTCATATGAAACTCAAACAAGTAAGAGGTGGGCAAGTTCTAGATATCTGAAATCATAATATAGGTAAAACTTCCACATTTTTATCTTTGCACTTTTATCAATCAATCCTGAATTGGTGAAAACATCATCAAGATTTCACCTTTTATCAGCATTAAACGTCCAAACTACATGTTCTTAACTGAGGGTCTGTAATTTGCTCATCTGTTATTACTTAATTTTGTTTGTGTAAGAAATTACATCAAAATTGTGAGACTAGAACAAGCAAGCCTTAGGGAGGGAGGGAGATGGGTCAGAGCTACCAGTTGAGAATCCTTCCCGCCTAGCCAAAATTTGGTTGAATTAATTTGCAGAAAATGACTGTTTTCATCTCAGAGGTCCTCCCTCCCCTCTGACCCTTAGAAGTCAGGTAATACAATTTGAAAAACAATTTGAATCCCTACCACTAGAGGAAAATTCCCGAGGATGTCACATGACCCAAGTACCTCACACAGACCATATAGACCCAGATGAGCAAAGGTGAACTGATCATTTTCATTTAACCTAGCAAAGCTTCTGATACTGGCGCCTTGATACAATCTACTCTCACATGACTATTCCGTAATTTGGATCATTAATTACTCTTCTGTCCATGAAATCACACAAAGCTAATCTGATGATTTCTTTATACATAGGACAAATATTTAGAGCTCAGTCCAGTTGGAATAGATTATAATTTCAACAACACATCGACAAAATGAACCCTCATTACCAAATTCATGTAGATCCATAATAAGTTCTTTAAACATTTCCATGATGCTAGAGAAGAAATTCTGTCTCTCTTTTACTCCGTCCATCACAGTCAATATATGTCTTATCACAGTTATCACATAATTCAAGTCAAGTCCATTCTTCACACACACCTGAAACATTTGATTTGATTTTAACAACAGAACATCTTTTTTTTTTTGTATTTGCGTTTATTTATCGTCGCCACCAGTTTCCAGTATGGGCGACGCCTCCAGAATAATGTTAGTCATATTAGATATTTGGAAGATAGTGCATGATACAGGAGATGGCCCAGTTCCAGAAGCACCCCTGGTTCTTTTACGTGCTCGATGTAAAGCATCATAAACGGGACCTCGGTTTTTAAAGTCTCGTCCGAAAGACTGTTAGTACGGTCAGTGATGGAGCGGGGAATCGAACCTGTGATCTCTAGATTACAAGTCCAGCGTGTTACCACTGGACTACGGATCCGCTACATAGAACATCTTAAAACGGAGCATGTTATATACTTAAGGTCATTAAAAATGGAACTACATGTATTTGATTACAAGTCATTGTGTATGAACTATAGCAATCAACTATTAGTTATGTGTTAATTATTGTTCAAATTGTAGACCAATTATGCTCAATTGCTTTGTGAATTCATTGTAGGAATTTACACTGGTGAAATGACATATTTAATTACTTTTCTTTGTACTGTCACTTTCCTGATTTTAGTTGCTTTTTTAATGGCAATAAATTAATTAAAATACATTCAATTATGAAAGTGATCAGTTGATACAGTCAGTGATCGTTCACAACGATAATTGGAATTCTAAAATGCATGAAAATACATTACCACACAAAAAGAGGCTGTTAGGCTTGATAGTTCCATTATCCTTCCATTTATTGCTTTACTGACAAGTAGTTTTGAGGTGATCACTTCTCCAGTTAGTATCAATAGACGGGCTACATTCTCAGCGAGCCATTCATCTGGGTCACCTGTTGGTTACAGGTAAAATTTTGAAAACAGTACTAAAGCATTGTCCAGCTTGTAAGAAAGCAAACACAAATAGAAAAGTTCTGTCTTAGTCTTTAATTTACTCCATTGATACAACTTCAGAAAAGCTCAATATGTTAAATGTTTATCAAGAGAAAGAATAAAATTTTAAAGCCTCCATTTGCTTATACATTGACCACATACCACATACAGTAAGCCCTGAAAATTTGACATTTGCACATATTTTCATGTATATTTTGCGTTTATTTATTGTCTCCACCGGTTGCACATAATGGGCGACACCTCTGGAAGAATGTCATGTATTTGGAGGATAGTGCATGATACAGAAGATGCCCCCAGTTCCAGAAAAAAAACCTTGTACAGTATTGTACACGGGACTTCAGTTTTTCAAAGTCTCATTCAAAAGAGTGTCAGTACTACTAGTGGTGGAGCAGGAGATCGAACCTGCCATCCCTGGATTACTAGTCCAGCACGTAACCACTGGACTGCGGATCCGCTTCACATATTTTCAATACAATTATTTTACATTCTACTCTGTTGGGAGTTACTTCTTCTTTGTAATCAAGATAACATGAAAAAGCTACACAATTTACATAATTTATCTAAAACGAATGTTTTATTTACTGGTAAGCTCATCAATTATGCTGACTATGTCATCTTCAGACCATTCTTGCTTGTAATGATGAAGGATCTGTAATGCATTAGCCAGTTCACCAATATGTTGTATAGACTGTGTTGGTGTTCCTGGAGTACTTTCACTTAATTCATACCATAATATCTCATCTGAAAAGTACATTATTAAGAGACTATCAAAAGCTGTTCTGTTACACAGACACAGTCTGGTGATAGAAATCAATATGAAAAAGTGAAAACTTTTAAGCCTTAGCATCCTTTTATGATAAGATTATGGAATCCACCTACTTGTTTACAACCAGGCAAGTTTATCATCCTTACACATACGATTATAATTTAAATCTCAAATTGAGCTAGTTTTTCAATCTAGATAAAATCATGTACTGTTAATTGCTTCAAACTGGTTAAAGCTACCTGGCAGTGAAACTAAAATCATACCTTAGACATTGTATTTAGTACTTAAAATCAGAAAATGACTTTAACACATAACAATTAACCCACTAAATATCATAAGAACACTTCTACTGAATGCCAAGCACTACAATATTTCAGATGTGCATGATAATTAGTTGTCTATAGTTCAATGCTGGTGACATGAAATACCTTCTTGTAATGGTCCATATAATAAGAACAAGAGTCTAGCTTGATAAACAAGTGGCCAAGGTTTCAGTATCCGAGTCAACCAAAATGCTCGGTCATGTAACGAGGAACACTGGTCAAGAAATACACGTCTGTAGAAACATCTGATCTCGAATTCAAGTTTCTGATGCCCGCCTGAAAACACCACCAGGTGATAGAAAACAGAAAAGTGTTACTAGTAGAAGTTAATCAGTTGTCTTTCAAAAAGCTAAATACATTTATACACTAATTAATTCCGATTTAAGGCAAAATAAGAAGTAACAGACCCTTAAACAAAATGCTGATAGTTTCTTTTGAAGGATGAATCAGGGGACATTTAGAGGCATATCATGTATCAGATAAAATACACATAATAATATTTTATGCAATTGCACATATTTCCCCAAGTTTTTAAAATATTACCCTTCAGAATGATACACTATTATCAACTTTGATAAAGTTATGTACACACCTGGTTTGGATCCAACAACCATTTGAACATTTTTTAACAAACTTGTGTGATCACAAATGGCATTATAGGCCCGTATACATTCACAGTCATCCCAACCAGCTATCACAGTTTGAAAAAATTTGCCAAAACATGTTAATGCCATGCATTTTTTAAGGTCTTCACATCTCTCAACAAAGTTACTGCACATCAACTGAAAGATACGCATCAGATACTATCAGCTTTGAACTTCTAAGAAAGCTGGAGTTTACACACATTCTACAAAACAGTTTTGTTTTTCGAATTGTACAAGTCATTTCAAAATTTCTGTAGAAAATATAATGCATCTTCCAATCTATGTTATGGAGTACAAGACAAAAAACAACTTCATACAAGCATTGTTATTCCATTTCACTCATTTAATCATGGCTGCTGTTCCAAAAAAAATCTATTTTCACTTAAGTAACATGTTAGACAGTCAGCAACTTTTCTTTTTATGATTGATTTAAACACTATTCCTATTCTTTATAGCAACAAACCTTTGACAGTACATCATTTATGAACTTCAGTCTTTCTTTTGTAGCATACAAACACGTAGATCTTTTAGTTAACAAGCCTGTAAGAACAAACATTTAGATCTCTAAAATCAGCATTTTTCGCACATATCACAGCCAGGATTATGAAGAGACTTGATGGAGGATGACCCTATGCTGACAGATGTGCTGTATTATCGTAATCCTGGTATATACACTTTTTCTGGCAATGATATATACTGGCATATCTTTTAGATACCAGTATTATCAGATAACATAATTAAGTAGGATCTTTTAGTGAACTTTTTATTAAATAACAGCATTTTATAGTCAGTGTCATCCAGTTACCTAGCATTTGGAGGTACATGTACCTGAAAAAGTTGCCACAACGTTTTTGAATGTATATCACTATGTACAATTGTCGAAGATGGAACATAACACTGCCTTCTAAAAAGACTAAATGATGTGAAATAAAACAGATTAGCTAGATCATGTTTTTATGACAGCAGGCACATATTCTCACAAGCTTACACAAAATTCAGACACACAATGGCAATCCGATTCTCCCAGAAATTAACATGTCATAAAAAACACGAACTTATTGGCGGCATGAAATTACAGGAATGGAGGATACTTGTAACAGTGTCCACTTGACTGTAGTGTTCAGTTCAAGCTCAATCCCTTAGCTGCTGTAGGCAGGATAGAAGGGAAACGCATGTAAGTATGTATAATATTACAACCCCATGTTTTTATGTCGTGAAGGTAAAAACTGTGGTTAAAATTAAAACATCTGACCATACCAAGTTTAGTGAATGTCGTTATCAAGTCACTTTGTTTTGTAACAGGCGTTGGTAAATAAATACTCAGTACATGAAGTCTGCTGGTCAAATCTTTCTTTAAAATGGGTTGCATACTGAGATAACCTTCTGTCAGATTCCTCACTGCTTTTGATGAAATTGTTAAAATACTCAAGTCTTCAACTGCAATAGAAAATAGTTCATGCATACTATATGTTAGTACTCCATCCACTACAGCATTAATAACAAAATAATTGGCATGGATGTATTGTGCAAACTCAGTAAATATGACAAAAGATAAGTCCTAATATTTTCCACCATTCCTTAAATTTACTCACTTGTGAGGTACTTAAAAAGGAAGAATTTCAGCTCCAATGGTAGCATATCCATGTAACCAAGAGGAGCTTGTTTGATAGCTTTCTCCATCTGCTCTTCTTTGTCTTTTTCCTCAAGTCTTGTAGATCTTCTAGTTTTTTTCTTACAAGGCATATAACGTGTGATTTCCATGGTGACACTGAAATAAGGAATAAATCAACATTGTCACAATTTAAATGTCACAAAATTAAAATCAGAACAATTTGTTCCTAAGTTTATAGCATCTGGCAGCAATAATAAACTGGTGCTATTATGATGACAGTTGATAAAAACTCTCACATTGTGTTAAAGATATTAAAAGAACAAAAAAGTAAATAACCGGAAAGAAAAGTTACTTTTGTGGTTCCACATGCAGTCATGACAGTGGTGTCATGCTCAGCGCCTAATCAAAAGGCTTGCGGGGATGGATGTGGATTGTTCTTGAAAAATGAAGTAATATGTACTTGTGGAAGCAGGTGGTTAAGGATCGTAGTAGATGGTGGATACTGTTAAACTTGATAACCGTGAGCAGAAAATTGTGAAGTCTGGAAACGGCGTTGCTCTATGCTTTATTCGTCACTATCTTACGCTAATAATTCGGGAAACAAGTTGTTACCGATTTAGCAATTATAGCCGCCATATGACACGAGAAATAGTGTCAGATATATGAAAATACGAGCATTATATTAGTTGGATACCTGATGCTGAAGCTAGAATTGTTACAAACTAATAAAATGCCTTAAATGGGCAATAACTGAATGATCAGTGTTACTGGAAAAATAAAGTAGATCGATCTATAACTGAGAGCCATAATGCATGAACTGTCGATGTCCTTACCTTTTTTTTATTTTTATTGCGATAAATTAAACTAAGTAATACTGAGTTAAAGGTAAACGAGACAAAATAAAAAGAAACAAAGTTGCAGACGACAGGAAACGATCTGTTTACGAAATCACTTAAAACTACCTCTAATTGAAGAGTTCAATTGGTCTCGTTTATAAAAAAAGCTATCCAATTGAATAAAATATGAAATGTTTCTGTTAATATTCTACCAACGTATTTTTACAAATCTGGTCATTGGTTAACATTTATTAATTTTCAGTTTGTATCAAATAATCAAGAGAAATATAAAATATTTCTGATTGATTAGCCACGAACTCGATTCATTTTTAGTTTCGCAAATAAATCAAGCGTCAGACAGTACCATATGACGTCACATCAACGTAGCAACGAGTGTCGACATGGAGTAGTGAGGCCGCGAAATTTAAAAAATGTCTAACAACCGCCAAGCGCACGGTAATCCCCTGACACAGTCAGTGTCACAGGTTGATACCGGTGCAATGTTGTTGCGACTTGCAGGAAAACCATCAAAGAAAGCAGAGGTTTGTTATGACTTTACTTCAAATGTTTCAGATCTCTGCAAATTGAAATGAAACTGAAAGTAGAATGGCTGAATCGCGATAATAGTCAATAATTAATAGTCAATACGTCAATCATGTTAGTAAACTAAAAATGTTCTAAAATGAATTGGCAAAGCACTTTAAAATGTCAAGTCAACTTTGATTATGAATTTCTTGTGATGTTACTAACATGATTGACGTATTGACTATTAATTATTGACTATTATCGCGATTCAGCCATTCTACTTTCAGTTTCATTTCAATTTGCAGAGCCACAGTCGACCAGGATCTGACAAGCAACTCGAAACGATTCTATTCTTACATTAAGAGCAAAAAGCAGGAACCAGTTGGCATCTCACCTCTACTCAACAAAGATGGGTTCCTTCACAGCAGCAGCAACAGCAAAGCGGAAATTCTGAACCACCAATTTCACTCAGTCTACACTCGAGAAGACCTATCCAACATCCCTGATCTTGGCCCAAGCGACACACCAACTATGAAGCCCATCAACATTACTATACCTGGCGTGACGAAATTATTGCAACAACTTAAACCAAATAAAGCTTCGGGTCCTGATGGTATACCCAACCGAATTCTTATTCTTGCTGCTGAAGAACTAGCGCCAATCCTTACCCAGATCTTCCAAACATCACTTGACTCTGGAACAGTACCAGCAGACTGGAAAGAAGCCCTGATCACTCCAATCTACAAGAAAGGCCCTAGAAACATTGCCTCCAACTACAGACCTGTTTCATTAACATCTGTTGTCAGCAAACTACTTGAACATATCATCTTCAGCGCGACCATCAAACACCTAGACTCTAATGACTTACTTACTACTAATCAACATGGTTTCCGATCAAAACGTTCCTGTGAAACTCAACTCATTTCAACCATCCAAGGCATAGCTCAAAATCTCAAATCAAACAAGGATCAAGTAGATGTTATCCTATTAGACTTTGCAAAAGCTTTTGATAAAGTACCATTTCAACGACTTCTACTCAAACTAAATTTCTACGGCATTCGAAACAGCACCCTCAAGTGGATATCCTCTTTTTTAAACAATAGAACACAACAGGTACTAGTAGATGGAAGCAGATCAGACAAGCTCCCAGTACTATCTGGAGTTCCGCAGGGCACAGTGCTAGGACCCCTGCTGTTTCTTGTATACATCAACGATCTCCCATCAGTCTGTCGATCCTCAAAAGCCAACCTATTTGCTGATGACACCCTTCTTTACAAACACATCAGGAACATCAATGATGCCATCAAACTGCAAGAAGACCTATCAGCACTTGAAGAATGGGAGGCAAAGTGGCAGATGAGCTTTCATCCAGACAAATGCTCTGTGCTGAGGATTACATCAGGGAAGCGCTATTGCCATGAGACTTCATATCACCTTCATGGCCAGACCCTTCGCATTACAGACGGAGCAAAGTATCTGGGTGTTACTCTCAGCGACGACCTTCAATGGGAGAAGCATACACAGGCCACAGCAGCGAAATCATCCCGCACACTTGGATTCCTCCGTCGTAACCTTAGAGACTGCAGCAAAGCGGTTCGGGAAACAACATACAGAACCCTGGTGCGACCTGCAATGGAGTATGCAGCAGCCTCTTGGGACCCATACAAGGTGGAAGACATCAACCGACTCGACAAGGTCCAACGTCGTGCTGCCAGATATGTCACCAACGACTACGTAGACAGGACTCCGGGATGCGTTACAGCCATGGTGCACCGTCTCGGTTGGGAACCACTCCAAGAGAGGCGAAGAATCTTGAGACTCACTATGTTATACAAGACCACACACGGCCTTATGGACATCCCGGAGGCAGCACAGATCGTCAAAGCCAGCGACAGACGAACAAGAGGAGCCAGGAGACTATTCCTCCCATACACCAACGTCATGGTTTATAAACAGTCCTTCTTCCCGAGGACCATACAGGACTGGAACAGGCTACCAACCACCACCACAGACATCACAGACATAGAGGCCTTCAAGACTGCCCTACACTCATCAGCAGCAGCACCGCCTCTGTCGTCAGCGTAATCAGCTAGCTTTCTGCATGTATATAATTTTAATTTGTAAATAAGACGTTTTAACTGGGCTACCTGAGAATGTGACTGTCTTGCTCGCCCCCCGTGGACATTTAACAATCCAACCTAGGATTCCTGTCCTGTATTGGGAAGAAGAAGAAGAAGAAATGTAATTGTCATTGTGTCAATAGGAAATGAACTATTCAGGAAATCTTAACAAAAATTATGACAAAACGAAACCGGAAGGACATTGTTATTACGGGAAAACGGTAACAAATGGAGCATAAGAAACTCAAGTTGATACAGCTCAGTGGCGCAGTAGTCGAGGGGTAGAACGCCTGACTCCTGATCCGAAGGTCGTGAGTTCGAGCCCTGTGATGAGCCGGGTTTGATCATGAACTTCACAATCCCTTAATTTGGCGCAAGTACTGGTTGGTAGACAGGAAGCAGTCATCGAGAGTGACTAGTATAAGTTGTAAGAACCTGTTTCACAATCGATGTAAAATAAATAAGTAAAAAGTAAAAAAAGCTCAGCTGTATCTGTACATGGAGATTTTCCTCAAATAAATCATCAAATTTAGGCTGCCTTATGAATTCTCCATAGATGTAGTACTTAGCGATATTAAAATGTGAGCGCAAATTTATATATTGTATCTTGCCTTTCCTAAATTATGATCCTCATCAGTCCCATGACAAAGACTGACATAGTTTCATACTATGGTGGCATATTACTGCCACCAGTTAGCATGATAGCATTCGCGAATTGTTTTGTGTTAACCACTTAATTATTACGATAATTATCTAGCTATCTAGTTAATATTCGTGTTACATTTTCGGTAAGATAAATATCATACAACTAGAAACAGGCTTGAAAGTGCCCAGAACTGACACCTCTTACCTTTTTATGATGTAATACACTATATTTAAGTGGCAACACGAATCTTATCTAGTTGACCAGTTATTATGTTACTTAATAACTCAAATTCGCGAATTTCACTTAAGATTCGTGTTATCACTTATTTATAAATGCAATTTTGGCTTCTATTATTTAACTATTTTCTATAAATTTCAGAATGGGTTCACAAATAGGCTCTTACGTCTATGTTCTCCATTTTCTCAAATTTCTGATACTGCATGATGTGTCACTTTTGAATTATTAACGCAGATTTCAATATTACATTTTTAAGTTTGTCTTATATTTTTCGTAGAATGATGGTAAAGATAAAAACAAAGGAAAATCAGAGACAAAGGACACAAAGACAAAGGACATAAAGATAAAGGACGCAAAGATAAAGGACGCAAAGACAAAGGACACAAAGATAAAGGACGCAAAGATAAAGGACGCAAAGACAAAGGACACAAAGACAAAGGACAGTAAGAAAACCAACAACATGAGTCATGCAGACATGAAACTAGAACAAGGTCAAGGTATGTACATGTCGTATTTGAAAAAACAACTTGTAAGGATAAGTACAAACTTAGTACTGATTATTAATATGTCCAAACAATGTGTGATACTGTCAAAATTCAGTATGACTTGTTTTAAGCACTCATAGGAGTGTTCTTATGTTCTCGAGGTAAATTATATTTCTAGAAATGTTCAATCATTCAAACTTTATTACCCAACTTGGTGTTAACCTTTGGCTTTGCTTTAATACTTATTCAAGACATAATTAAAATTCTCCTATATCCCACCTTAGGGAAAGAGAGAGAATACGTAGCTACAGGAAACGCCACATACATAAGACAGTGCCTCTCCATGCAGACCTCCAGGAAAACAACAATCCACAAAACACAAGGCACTTAAGCAGGTTAAAGGGTACATAATGTTGAGGAATAGAGGCACAGGGAATGGCCTGGCAGACCATATCATTGTAAAATTGTATCAAACTTGTATCATTGCAGCCCTAATTTAATAATACAAATGACTTGGTTAACAATTGAATATATATGTATATGTATATGCAGTGAAATTACAATATTGCAATGTTACAGGGCATACAAGTGTGTTGACAGATGAAGATTGGATAAATTATGAGATGGATGAGGCATCTCTGGCAACTTTTCGTGATGTAAGTAATTTACGTTCTCAGAATTAAATCTCTCATAAATTGATATGGTGGCATGAAAATGAAGTTTATTTCATTTCTGATACATAATACCAATGCCATTGACATAATTTTAATATTATATTCAGTATGTGTATATTATATATTAACGTTTAAACCTTACAATTTCAAAACAACATTGAGAATGGTCCAATGGAAATAGACTTTTCAATTCATTTACTTTTTTTCCAATTCAGTTATTTAACACATTGGACCAATCAAACACAGGAATTATAACAGCAGACAATTTATTTGAAGAATTACGTCGTGTTGATAGTGAGATTACATTCAGTGAAGTAGAAGATGTTTTACGCAAAGTTGACAAAGATGGAGATGGGATGATAGATTTTGATGAGTTTTTGCATCACATGACCACAATGGGTGGTGATTTATTTGGTGATGGAGATGACAGTGTTGGTAAGTACATATTGCATGGAAATATAGAGCAACAACATTCATACTTATTTTTGACAGTCATTCCAATTAATGGTTGATTACCAATGTTCAAGTTTAATTATTCCACATGGTTTAAAGCAAGCAGATTGAATACATAAAGTCAATAATAGATAATTTCTAGATCACGTACATTTGATAATTATATTGTAGGTGAAAATGAATTTGATAAGGATGGAAACTTTCTTATGCTTTTTCACTGACAAATGATAATCCATCTAAATATAAACATGGTAATAATGAGTTTGCTTTATTTCTACTTTCTTTCAACAATAATGTTGATAAGAAACCAATAGGACAAAGCTATGTAAGGATCTAATGAAGTTCTGTTGTTGTTTTTTCATAGATGAAGAGGAAAAGAAGAAGTTCTCCCGAAGGAAGAGATTATTTTACAATGCAATCACTCACTTTTCTATAAAACAGACACTTGCGGATATTGAAAAAACCTTCAGAAAACAGGCACCTCATGTGATCAGTCACTACACTGCTGGCGTACGCTTGATTGGTCTTACGACAAGGCAGCTAGAACGTGAGATGAAGAAAATGCAAAAGTCGGCAACGAAGAATGATTCGCCTTATGCGAAACCATTACAGTTCGTTCATTTAGGGGGTAAAGGTCGTGTTCAAAGGAAGAAAATTAAGACAGTGGAGAAATCTGCTGGTTCAAGTCGTGATTTGAGAGACCAAGAAATAATAAAGGTATTAAATTACCGACTTTGAGGTTATCCCTTGTTGCATTGCTACCTCGCTCTCTCATTTTCTCCTTTTGAAGAAGATTTCCTGATTTGTTGAATTCTTTCAGTGTTTGCAGAGTCAATTAAATCATAAAACAAGCACTCAGAAAATGATAAATTGTCTTCATTTGCTCATGGCCAATTCTAAAAGGTGCAACTGCTTTTTAGTAACGAAGTAGAAATAGAAAGTATTTTGATTGAAATGTTTCTAATTAACAGCAGACTGAAAAAATCATCCAGGACATTTTGACAGTACATACAAAATAGCATTTGATGGTTGACTCATTGAGTAACAATGATATTACACTAAATGTTTAAAATGTCGCCCTAATTTCAAAACGTTTCAGGAAGATGTTGACCCAGCTGTGGAAAATCTTAATAGAGAGATTAAAGATACTATGATGATGTTTGCTCAGAAAAGAGGAAGTGAAACAATTCTACCACGAGATGCTAACATCATAATGCAGCTACGAAGGAAACTTGGAACTGGTAAGTTAGAAATAAGTGAAAGAAGTAACCAAGCTTGAGAAGTAAGAGAGAAAGGAGAGTAAGTATAAAGGAAAGAGAGAGACATTGAAATAAGTGAACAAAGTAACCAAGCTTGAGAAGTAAGAGAGAAAGGAGAGTAAGTATAAAGGAAAGAGAGAGACATTGAAATAAGTGAACAAAGTAACCAAGCTTGAGAAGTAAGAGAGAAAGGAGAGTAAGTATAAAGGAAAGAGAGAGACATTGAAATAAGTGAACGAAGTCACCAAGCTTGAGAAGTAAGAGAGAAAGGAGAGTAAGTATAAAGGAAAGAGAGAGACATTGATACTAATATAATACAATACTGTAGGAATACATGGATAGCATATTTCATGTTTGCAGGTAAGTCATCACGCTTGGCCAATATTGTAAGATTAAGTACTTTACACACAAAGAATCTCCCTACTCATTGTTAACGCCAGCAAAAATCATTAAAGGATTTAATTTGAACAGAGTAAATAAAAATGTATACATGTAAAGTATGGAATAAGTAATCTGGAATTCTATAGGCTAGGCTTGAGAGATGAGGAGTATGTATGTAACTAAGGAGTTTGTGTGAGAGGCTTCTTTAATTGTAGAACAAGTAAGTACAGATATAATTTAGTTGAAAATCGTAGCTAAATGTTTAGGAATTTTTTTAAGTATTGTTTATTCTTCTTCAGTGTCTTATTTTCTAGTGACGGCCAAAATGAAAAGCAAGAGCATTGAAGGAACTGGAGAAAGTCTTGAGCCTCAAACCACTATACCACTGGAAAAACCGAAGTCGGCGATCCTTGTGAAAAATTTGACCATTTCTGAGGAGTGTAAAGAAAACAGTAAAACTGCAAAGGCTAACAAAACCAAGTCAGCTGAGAATGTACAAGGTATTTAATATAACACCAGAGAATATTATGCATGAATATTGTGTGGCTAAATGTTCAATAATATAGCAGAAATAGCCCCAGCATGATATGAATTCACTAATAGCACGTAATGTAACACATAGTTTATAGTAGAACCCTTAGTGCATTTAAATACGAATGCAGTCTATAAGGCCTTCAGGAAATATGTATTTAAACAAGAATTAATGTTTTTTGCTGTATGGAGGGTGCTGTGTGAAAGTTAACATAGTTTTTTTATGAAGTTGGTAATCAGTGACAGTTATTGTTACCAACTCTTGCCAATAAAGGCATTCCATTTCTAACCCAATTATATCATTCTTTAAAAATGATAAATAGATAAAAATAATATTGCAAAAGAATGGTCACTATTCCTATTGTACCAACTTGGGAGTTATTTTGATTGGTTAGTAACTGTTTGATGCGCGATGATATAATTGAGATAGATTTGTTTTTTCTTATTCAGCTGAAGAAAAGAAGACAGAATGTCACGGTTTAGGATGGACAACTCCAAGGATACAATATCTGGATGTACCACTTCCAAGTTTGAAAATGAAACGCACATCACAAAGGCCTACTTTTAACGATTTACACAGAATAAGAGCTAAGGTTTGATACAGAAGTCATATTCCGGACTTTTATGTGAATTTGTTTTGAAGTTACTCAGTTAGGTCGGTGGTCTTAAGAATTTTGCATTCAGCAAACATATGCTGGTATCAGAAGTTATGGTTATCGCACTGATTGAAAATAGATATAATTCACATTATGACTGATAAAACATTGCCACCACTTTAATATATTATGATTTAACTTATAATTTATGAGTTTTCATCCGTGTAAACCAATAACCTTGTACATATGTTACATTTGTTTCCTTTTGAGCAGGTTGTTACTGGTACACATAAATCTCATATCTGGAGGGTTCAGTGCAAGACTATAACAACTTCTATATAAATACATAGGAGTTACGATAGTCTTGCGATGAACACTCAATTCTGGTATAATCTCTCCAAAATGAATTATGTAGTATACTTCAAATATTAATTGGTTCTCACTTGTAATGCTGTTTTATTCAGCTACTGATCTTTTTCAGGCAAATCAAGCCATAGATGCATATTACCATAATTTACGTCAAGCTGAAATAAAGAATGCTTGGGAACATTGGGACAGATTATACGCTGATTTTATCCCAGAAAAACTACTTCGTAACTTTAAAGTAGTCTACAGTGCATACTCACCACATCGTGAAGAAGAGGCATTTGTTGTGTGTCCGTGGAAACCAGGACCTTTCAGATTTCTTCAAATGCAAACGCCTCGGATTTATAGTGCTCCAAATTCACCTCAACCAGGAATCACAGGGTCTAAATGCTTCAAAAGTTCTGCATCAGCACGTTCAACAAAAAGTCTACCAAGTTATTGCAGGATTGGAAGAAGCAGTCCATGTGTTCATGGCAGACAGAGTCCATTTAGTCCTGTCTATCGAGACACTCCAAGTCCAAGCCCACTTAGTCGCCCTGCGTCGTCTTTAGTGGACTCTGCAAGCTTTTCTAGACATTGAGACATTATTCAATGTTATGTATTGACATTTTAATTTTGTTCATTTTCAAATGGTTATTATCGTGACAATTATTATGGTCATTGATTCTTGTCAGTAAGCCTTCAAAAAAAGCTAACTCATAACAGTTAAAATGCTACGGTAGTCTATACAATTGTTACAGGACTTTATAAATAAAAGTGTTGAAAATAATGTTCTATATTTTGTTTAATACCTGCTTCAGATAAGAAAATACACATAACGACAACACATACTCATTGAGTTATGGTGCCGTGGCCGTGGTCCAGTGGTTAGTGCGCTGGACTTGTAACCCGGCGATCTGGGTTTGATTTCCGGTCGCTGCAGGTCATACCTTTCCATGAAAATTTGACAAAAATGTCGATTTTCCTCCACATGTGGAGAAGTTGCCGGCTCCTTGTGGAAGGGTAAGTTAGTACTGGTAAGAATTCAGTCCAGGAAAAACTGGTTAGGTGAACCGGCCGCCGTATATAACTGAAATATCGTTGAGAAACGGCGTTAAACCCAATGAAACAAACATCATTGAATTATGTACAATTTAATGTATATTTAGGAATCTGTTATAGTTGATTGGATTTATATATTCTGGTTTGTCAAAAATGGAGTGAATATCTTTCATAGAAATTAAAATTAGTTCTGGTCATATTTTGCCATGTAAAACCTGGTGTAACAATTATTTTGGTGCAACTGTTTCGAGCTAGACCTTATGAAGTTTGTATCAGGTATTAGTTATTTGAAATTAAAAATAAATTAATAGTCATCTTTGATTTTGTAGCCTCTTTGTTAATATTTAGGATCCGACTCATACAAATTTATCAGAGCTATATATAATGCATTTGAATAATGCTAAAAAGCAGATGTACTTATACTTCATCACAACATTGAAACGTTTTTCCTTTTTATAAACTGGTTGGCTTAGAGATATTTTGAAACATTGTCACACCGTGACACTGACTTTTGGGAAAGATGGAATATCCAATTAACAATATTTATCTTTGAATACATTTATTAAGTAAAAGAAATGGTGTTTTTTTAAAACAAATTTGCTAAAAATCCGAATGTGCATAAATTTACAAAGTTTCAACTCGAAATAAAATGCATAAAAAACAGTGATTTATTACTCAGCATTTTTTTGTAATGTCACGCACTTTACATACTCGTACTGTTATAAGAATTAACCTTCCAATGCCCACAATTGTAAAGCACCCGTTCCAAACAGCACTCTCAGTACTTTGATTATGTACTATAATGCAAGAAATGTTTTTCTCTCAACGTCCCTATAAAATAGAATCCAGTAGACAACGGAGCTAAGAATGCATACCGTTTAATGCATTCGAACATGTGCTTTATTGCAATAGATACAAAAACCTCGCGTACATTAGCCAAAAGAGTGTCTGCGCTGTTTATTTCTCGCAAATATTTCTCTTTGCGTTAGTTACCTCTCTTTGAGTTTGCATCCGGTCAAGGGAGACAACTCTGAAAACATCACCGCCATATTTGGCGAAAATTACGGAAATCGCCTAAATTATTCCTAAATGTATATTTAAATACAACGAAATATGGCTCAAGAAATTGGATTTGATCCTAATGACAAGTTATGGTAATGATATTGTTATGAATTTTCTCATTAGTGCTTTAATTCTCATGTGCACTACCAACGAATCTTCCCAGGAAGTTCTTGGGTTTTCAATTGTACCGATAAATGTCAAATTGAATATGAGGAAATTGAGGAAACTTCGCTATTTGTTAAAGTTTTTGAATGCGTCATGTAAATGAAGTTTTGTTGTTTCTTTTTTGCTTTTGACATGATAAGTTTGTTTACCTAAGAATGACAGAATGTGATGTCATGTTAAATAGACTTACAATGTTACATAAAATTACAACTTACAAGTAACTAGAGTGAATTACAATGTGATATTTATTGAGTATTGTGATTGATTTAATTGGCATTTACAGAGTAATTAGTATGATCATGTTTTTGTGTACACATATTTGTTGGTAAGATAATGTACCTAGGTGTTGTCCAAAATATTATACTCTACACAGTACAGTACCATAATCATTATTTTTTTTGTTATTTTACTTTCACTTTTCATGTTACATCTAAACAGGTCCTATGTAGTATAATGAAGCATTTTCGAATAGTGAATTATATTACTTGTTTACGTAGAACTAATTTACGCTTATTTCATTTATCATCCTTAAAACAATGCGGGATTCCAGAATCTTGGTTTTCCACTCACCAAAAATTTTGTATACTGACTGTGTTAATTAACAAGGATATGTTGCATAGTCATAATACCCATGGTCTGTGAAATCTGCAGTGGGAGGAAACAAGTGCTCATCTTTATAAAAAATAGTGCATATATTAATGATGATATATATTATACAGACTTCGGAAATTCTTTACCTAATCCACCATAGAAAAATATCGATTGTGCTGTATGCTTTCAGCTGATCACGTTTGATAGTACAAAATTAGTGGCAATATGAGCAATAAAGAATCTTTTAAACTTGAAAGGCTACATGATATTGACAGGAAGCTGATAAGACATAACCAGAAAATGTCAAAATGTGAAATAAATAATGTAGGGTTTTATTTATAGGACTAACCTCTGTGTGGTTGCATTATGCCAAGCGTTATCCATCAAACTCAACATACCAGATGAAATGGAGTATAAAGAGTTCACTTACATCCAATTCACATTCAATTTATACCCATCCATTGGGGTTTTATTTACAATAAGGAAAAAAATATTTTGAAATATGACATAGAATGCAGTCTGTCAATATCGACTACTATATACAGTAAACCTCACTTAAACGTCAATTAACTCTTCTTATTGAGGTTGAATAAAGAGACAAACTGACAATGTAAGTCCACCTCAATGATAAGACCACCTCGAAATGAGGAACACAATTTTCAAATCCATTTTCACTGTTTTTCTCTTTATTTAACCTCAATAAGAAGACCACCTCAATAAGAAGACCAGTTTTCAAGGGTCCCAATGGTTATCTTATAATTTAGGTTTGACTGTAAACTATTTCTAATTCTGCCAACTTAGTGACATGCACCTGTGATCATATTAAAAATTCAGTATCTTGATTTTCATATTATGAACATCGCTAATTTGTGTTGATATAACAAAAAGGGTTTTAACAAAAGTGCCAAGTGTTAAAAGTCAAATTATAAAAATGCCCCCAAAAAGGTATTGTTACAAGAATTTGTAGTTTCGTCGCTGTTTGGGCTGGTCTATGCCTGGTTTCTTCTAGCAGCCTTCAATGCCGGAAACCATTGGTTGACATCAGAAAGTGGCAGCAACGATGAACTAATGTAAAATCTTATAAGAGAGGCAGAGAAAGATGTTTATTCCTCTGTACAGCAGGCCAAAAGCTGCTGCTAAAATTAATTGAAGCTTTGGGGGGAATCTTGCTCCCCCTTGTCTGCTTAGTATACATGATTGTGATCCATTTTGTTATTTTTAGCTGGTACTTTGGTCCTCTGAATCGTGAAGAAACCAATGAAATTCTAGATCATGTTCAGACTAATGGTGTGTTTCTGGTTCGTGAAAGTCAGTCAATTAAAGGTGACTTTGTACTTTGTG
This sequence comes from Mactromeris polynyma, assembly GCA_032209605.1. Taxonomy (NCBI): domain Eukaryota; kingdom Metazoa; phylum Mollusca; class Bivalvia; order Venerida; family Mactridae; genus Mactromeris; species Mactromeris polynyma. The sequence continues at coordinate 4,956,172 of JASFXZ010000029.1, forward strand.
TAAGGTAAGTTTCAAATAATCTTTTTGTATTATTCTTTTGGTATTTATTGTGTCTTAAATGTCTTAAAAACAAAACAGGGATTTCCCTGACAACCTTTTCTTTGTAGGGACTCCTATTTTCAACTTTAAAATAAACTTTTGTCAAGTATAAACAGCATATCTGGGAGACTGGGACCCTACAAATTTCATATGGACCCCCACTTTATCAAACATGAGGGTCCAAGGACCCCCTGCTGAAAAAGCATAGGGAAAACCCTGCAAAATAAAAATGTTCAACAGTACACTATTCAATAATTGAAATAAATCACTATTGCCACTGAAACCATCACTGTTTTGAAAACTGTTTATTCACCTGCTCTTTTAAAAACTGGAAGTTTTTTAATTTTATGATAATACAAATGTCTTTTTTCGACAAATACATTATAAATGTATTCTGTGATAATGCTTATTCATTGAAGGTTTAACTAGATAAAGGATATTTTTCATTTGATTAGGTAAACAAATGAACGAAAAAAATAGCATAATATATCTTTGAACTTCCATTATCTTAGACATATATTCAACAGGTTTCCATTATATCTTACTTGCTTTGTCAGGTGTTTACCGGTATTATATACCAGAAACCATTGTAATTTTCAATCTACAATATTGTACATACTTTTGCAGGGAGGACAGCAAAATTAGTCATTACATTATCAATCGAATACAAGCTGGTGGAAATGTGATGTTTCGCATCGGAGATCAGCAGTTTCCTGACATACCTGCTCTATTAAATTTCTACAAGACCCATTATTTAGACACTACAGCTCTAACTCATCCTGTATGTATTCATTATTTCTTACTTGGCTCTTGTTACATTGATTATGAAACAAGTTTACTAATTATATTAATCATATATAAAAGTGGAATCAGACAGGGGTTCCATTTGACTCTTGAGTTTACCTTTGACCCCTGGAATTTCAAAAAGCCACATATTGACCCTAAGGATTCTGGCTGAAGGGTCAATTTTTCTCTAAATAATAGGTATTTCAGCTATAGTATAAAATGGTAAAATCCAGTCAAAAATTATCAAAATGATCCTTGAGATTCAGCCCCTAGTGGAACCCCTGTTAGAACTTGTGAATGTCTGAACAGGAGTCGAGCACTGTAGCCCTTGACCGCTATGTCATCTATGGCCTGAATGACCTATTTAAGCTAGAGAAGTTAGAAAGGTAACAACATACAAATGTTATACATAGGACTGTCATTGATTCAAGTGTTTGCATATCAACGATATTGACATATTGAATGACAAGTTTCGACGTTATATTGATACATGTACATAGATTATATTTTTTTAATTCCTTGAATAGATCATTAACTCCTGTATTTCTTTTTTGTTTATGTGTGTACACCCTCCATAATTAAATGTTCAACTAGTATTTTTATTATTAATAATAATTAATCCATATTTTTAACAGTTAACTTCACAGTATTAAATTGTAATTACCGACATTTGGAATGTACTATCAACTAGATCTTTGTGTAATAAGCAGCCAACTACCGAGTGACGTTATGCTATTTTTAACAGTTTTAGACTGTTTCCATTCTCCTGTATATTCCTGTCATATCGATATTTGTATGTATTGAATATCAATTGACATAAATTGTTGATATATCGATTGTAATAAACTATCAATAACAGCCCTAGTAATAAACAGCACCTAAGTCCTTATTTCCTTCCTGAATTTTTTGTCCATATTTGATTTGATGTCCTTGAACAAGCGAAGAGCATACCAACCGATGTCTGACTGAAAAAACTGTGCCACAAATAAGATTCAAAGTTCAAGGTGTCCGAGAACATTCATTTTCAACCATATAAACTGCACATCAGCAACAGAGGCATGCAATTTATCCTATTCAACATGACTTTTATAATCTTCGTTTTTGTTAGAAATGTTTCCCTTTTTCATTTTCAGGCTCCTCGAATGAAAGTAATTACAAAGTATGATTTCCCTGGCAAGGTAGGATATAGTTGTAGATATAGTATATCAAAAATAAGTATATACATTTTCTGAAATGAATGCTTTTAAGACCACGGAATCAGTTATTTCTACAAGATTAAAGAGTACAGTCAACTTTGCATATAACAATTTTCAGGGGACATTTTAAGTGTTGTATCCGAATATCATTATATCCATGCTTGACATTTCCAGCAGATGAAATTGGAACTTATAATGGAGCACGATAAGCTTGATTAAGGAATGTGCATTAATTAAAAAGTCGTAAAAGCAATTTTGTGTATGGTATATAATTTTATGTTTTGAATATTCGATCAACATTATATATCTATATTTAATATCTATTTGTTTTCATTAAGAATGGCTCTAATTATGTTTATCATAGGACGATGAAGATTTGCCATTTAGAAAAGGAGAAGTTCTGGAAATTATATCAAAAGATGAAGACAAATGGTGGCAAGCCAGAAATAAAGAAGGCAAAGTGGGTCAGATACCAGTACCATATGTTGTTAAGGTGAGTATGTTTCATTTTTGTCAGGGGACAAAATATCTTTTAAAAAAAAGCACCTTGAAAATACTTATGCACTCCTCAATCTTGTATCTAACTTTCGATTGCAAATTAATTAAGGCCAAAGGTAATTTTCAATGTAAACTAATTTAAAAATAGACTTACTGATGTTTATGAATAAATTAAATCTGAACATTCATGATAGTGTTTTACACTGCTTGCTCAATTGCTCGTGTCTAGGACAGAATTGAAATTTCTTAAATACACCAAAATAAATCTGCTTCAGATCTTTGATTAAACCTGCTGGAGAGGTATTGTAGTCTAGGAATTGAGGGTAGGACTTCTTGGCCTGGGATTACAACGTATACTTACACTCTGCACTCGAATCACAACATTTACTCATACAAATGATAGTGACTCATACATATGTACCATGTATGATAATGTTAGATAAGTGCTGAATATTCTTTGTGGCACTCAAACCCATTAATAACTCCCTCATCTCATAATTACCACAAATTCTCAAAGAAAAAGGACCAAAAAGAACATTCAGCAGTCATTTTGCGTGATCATACTTTTTTCACACCATCCCTTTTTTTGGCAAATTTGGGGCCGATATTAGGCTCCATTCCCTTAAGAAAAAGTATATATTTTCCTCGTACTTAGAAAAAAAATCACCTTCATTAAAATTATTTAAAATTTTAGCCTTATTAATATCCAAATTTGGTGATTCATGATGCAAATTTCCACTATCAAAAGGACCCTTCATACTTCCCCAAAAACTGAAAAAATGGCTGCACACATATATGTCACAATAAGATTCGAAAAAGTAAATTTTGTGATTTGAGTGCGAGTGCTGAATGTACTCCAGAAGCATTCACCAAAAGAGATTAAGATTGTAACTTACTTAAACCATTATTTGTTATTTGTTACAGTATGAAGAGCAATTAGTTCAAGTAGAACCTGAAGCCAGACCAGAACAGCCACCAGACTCAGGACTTTCCACTCCACCTATCGTTAGTATTCACATTGGTGTAAATTTTCTATATTCTTCTTCAAGCACTCCTTCCATTCATAGTTTTCATTTAAGCATAAGTGTCTGATAACTTCATGATACTGTTATGAATTAATTGTCATTTTTCAGGAAGTGAACAAGTTTATTTCCTCAATTCAACAATAACGAATTATGATCTTCCCATTATTTCATAATGACTTGTAACTTTAATAGTGCTATGAACAATTATTGTGATTATATGTTTTATACTTATACAGTATATGTATTAGTAATTATTCTAGTTTCTTTTTCTTTTGCAATAGTAATTTACATTATAAACCCAATCAATATGACTGAATTAAAGAAGCACTATTTTCTGGATATCAATAAAATATTGATGATTAAAGTTCCAACTCAAGAAATATAAAAATTTGCAAAGCAATCGAAATTTCTGCATCGAGCTGAAATGTTTGTACTTTCTATCACAGTGTAAATTATTTTGTGTTATATTGAATGCTTACTCCTCCATGTGAAATATTTGTTCAACGTTGTATTTTTGTACCATTTTATTTTACAGCCTTCTATTAAAATCCCCAAACAGTTACCCGCCAAAGCTTTAGTTATTCAAACAAGAATACCAAATCATTATGATAAATCACAACTACAGCTAAATGTAAGTATTTGTATTTCTATTTTTTTCCATCCTTTTCTTTCTTTGGATGTGTTTTTTTCTTGCGGTAAGCTGCAAATATCTGTAAAAATCCTAATTTTTCACTTTTGTATGATACATAAATTTGTTTTTGTATACTTGACAATGTGATATATGTATTTGTTGTTTCTTAAATGTGGTCCATCAAAAACTCATTGGAATTTATATGTTGACATTGTTAACAAACAGGGTTTATTTTAATTTGTTTGTATAGCCATTATTCAGCTATATTCCTAATGACAAAAATCCCAATTTGAATGTAAATATTCCCAATAGATCTGAAGAAAAGTTTAGGTTCAATTTAGCCAAAATTTTACAAAGTTATAGGCTTTTCTTTCACTTGCAGTTTATATAAATAGTAATTGTTGATTATTTAATCACTACATCCTTCTATTTTATTCTTAAAATTTGGCAGTAATTTATAGACTTTTTACCCAGTTTCCAGGATTGATGCTCAAAAATTCCCAATTTGAAGGGTATGTGTCATCTTCCCAAAAAAAGCCATAATAAACCCTGATATTTATTAAAAGCAAGGGTAAGTTAAACTCAGTTTTAGATCATTTTTGTTGTAATATGTGTATGATTTCTTTTTCAGGAAGGTGATTTTGTGATGGTTACGAAAATTAATCCAAACGGACAATGGGAGGGTCAGAGTAATGGAAAAAATGGGTTCTTTCCCTTTACGCATGTAAAATTTCTGGATGATTCGTAGTAATACATGTAGTGAATATATGGAAATAAAACTATTGTAGCAGTTAGGGGAATGTGAAATATGCAGCAAGATAAAAGTTGCTGCTGTGTTCTATGAAAGCTGTTTTTCTACTGAAACGTCAACGATGCCAAGGCATTCAGCAAGAAAGTTCTACCCATCTATAGTTGTCATCAGTGGTATTGTCTGTATTGCATGTTTTATAACCAGCTTATTGACTGGATCATTTAGATATATTAATGTATTGTTAATCACGCACAGTAGATATTCTTGCTGATAAAACGAACCATGTTTTCTGATTGTGAACATCCTTTTAGTATGTAAATATGGTAACCACATACACAGGGTGCTGTTAAAAGTGTCGAGGTACAGCGCATGTTACTCTGTGATGTAACATTTATGTACTTCATACAATTAAGACAAATTAATGATGTCTTGTAACATATTCATTCAGAGTAAGAAATTGTAAATTAACTGATTTTTTACACAGAATATTGAGGATTCAGTGCAAGACTATCCTAACACCTATTATAAATACATAGGAGTTAGGATAGTCTTGCGCTGAACCCTATTATATTCACTTCGATTTCAAATTTTGTAGATGTTTACCCCTAAATATAACAATTAGTTATCAGCAATAATTTGTGTATTTGCCATGCAATGTGACTTGTTTTATATTTAAGTTACAAAAGTTTATATGTACATTTTGTATATTTAAGTATCTAGCCCAGTCTGTGTGTAACTTATATGTCCGTAATGTTAATTGTAAATGGCCAAAGGCAACGTATCTTGCTGATTATGCTTATTCAGTTTGATCTTAATGCTGTGTGTATTACTGCGTGATAAAAAGCTATGGATTAAAGTAATGTTGTGAATCAAGTTGTTTTAGTAAAGTTTCTCTGTCAAACATTAACTTGTCTGATTGTATGTTAAGATTATATTAATGTTTATTGTACACAATTCATGTTTTTCTTATTTCTTGGATTAATCAATTAACAGAGATAAGGGTGGTCCATTTTTTTAGAGGATTTTGATGAGACACACATTGAACGTTTTATCTGATTTATTCTTAGATTCTGCAGATCTTGGATCTTTGTGGATCAAAGTAAACATTATGTAGGGGTTCTACTAGGTGCTAATTCTCAAGGGTCATTTGATAATTTTTGACCGGATTTTACCATTTTATAGCCAAATTGTCAATAATTTAGAGAAAAATTTACCCTTCAGTCTGAATCCTTTGGGTAAAAATGTGGCTTTTTTTTGGAAATTCCAGAGGTCACCCCTGATTATGATTTCATTAATTGTCTGTTGAATGTTGTTACTGAAGTTATTGTAGGTTGGAAGAGTCTGAGTTTTGTCTCTTTTGCTCCGTTTATTAGCAATTAAGTGTAAAAAAATGTAAATACCTTTGACACTGTATGAATTTTCAAAATTTGAATAAATTGTGCAGTAACTGATTCTGTTGTGAGTACCGAGATTGTCTGTTGTAAATAATTCTTAATGATGTGAAATGTCATTTCAAGAATTGTTCATTGTATGACTTTACCTTGAAAAAATAAGAAATTATTTCTGAACTGATAAGTTGCATTAGTTTTATCTACTTGAGGAAAAGAAAAAAACATTTCAATGTACTGTACTTTTTTGCTTATTAAAGATCGAGGATAAAAATGTAGTTGAGCCTCAATGCGAGAAAACGGTCCTTCGGATATTTACTCAATATTGAATTTTTATTCTAACTGGAAGCACATGTTTCTAGCTTTCTACTAATCTTTACCTCATGTAGGTATGTCAAGTACTTACTGAAGTATCACATTTTGAAAAAAGAACATGGTAGCTTAATCCCAACTTTTATTTTGACGTCTTTTTTTTACTTTTTTGACGGGATGTCATATGAACCCTTTTCTTACATTGCAGCTCATAACTTGAAAAGGAATCTATTAACAAGAATTTTGATACTTATGTTGCTACTGCTGAAAACTGACTTAAAACACAACTAAATTATATTGTTCCTCTCAGATTTTAATTCTGTGGTATTATATATTCTAGCCTTTGCTGTTAATTACTTATTGTACCTGATCTAGAAATAATGGTATTGATGGAAAACAATTTGATATTCACATTGCTACTGCTGAAAATTTACGTAAAATACAACCAAATCATATTGTTTTATGTCAGATTTAAATTCTTTGGTATTATATATTCCAGCTTTTGCTGTTAATTACTGGTAGTATCTTATCTAGAAGTAATAGTATTGATGGAAAATTAGTTGCTGCGTTTCTTTTTTTGTTGAGTATATACCGGTAAATGTGATACAATAGCTCATTATGATGGCATTATGAAATATGTGAAGCAAAGCTACCATTTTAAAGCTGTCCGCTCTTTGCTCTGATGTATTCAAACTTCTATAGTTATATGTATTTAATGTTACTGTTCATTTTGTAATCCTGACTAGTGTTTGTTTCCAAATGTTGAGTTTATGGTGAATCATATATGCTGACAAAAATGTAATCGTCCATGAATAGCTGCAACACATTATTGTCAGCTAATTGACTTTTTATAGAGAATGGGGACCATATAGCACATGTTAATTATTAGTAATTTGATTGCCAAAGCATAATGTACCGTAGTTTCTTTTCTTCATGAAGAAAACAGATATACTGGTTTTACGTGTTATGGGTAACATGGGAACAAATGAGCTAATGTATTTGTGACTGGGAAATGGTAAGGGGCCATTTGAAACTATAATTAGTAATTTAAAACTGGAATTAAGTTGTTAAAGTACTTACTAGTATGTTATATGTGATATAGAAAACCATTAACCTTATTAAAGTTGCATTATAAGTTAGTTTTATTTTTTAAGAAAGTTCAATGTAACTAATCAAATGATTGTTTCTTATGCAACTGAATTACTGATTGTTTCAGATATTTTAAAATTCACAGAATGAACTTGATTTTTTTTGGCTTTTGATATTGTTTAACTTGAATAAAATACTATTCTGTTATTTTGTTTTGTAAAAGTCTATTTTTAATAAAGTATTATTTGTTTGTATTCATGTATATCATTGCTGTTATAAAATTTCTAACTTTCTTAGTGCATGCAGGTTGTTCTCTATTCACTTAAAATGTAGTGCGTTTTATTACTAGTAAATTGAGAATGGAATGTTAGTGAGATTGTATTTAATATGGAATAAATATATTTCTATGTGTAGAACTGTTTATCATTGATTCAATAATATTGGTTATTTATTCTGTATTTCAATGTGTAACTGAACTTTGAGAAAATAGTTTTACATTCTTCAAAATTTTCATCACATTCATTTCTGTCAGTTGTATGATAGATAGAAAAAAGGTCGATAATATTCTGTATTTTAAATAAGACATGACCGACTAAGTTGTTCTAATTATAGAAATTTTGAGATACATTAATATGGGAGAGATATAACTGTTTTCTGCCGCACCGTAGCACTTTAAGTACTAAATATAGAAACAGGTTTTCACCAATATAAATTTAAATTGCTAAATATAGAAACAGGTTTTCACCAGTATAAATGGAAGTTTAGTTCAGATAAGGATTATAGGAAATACACACTGCACATTGTAATATGTATATGTATCGGGATAGCTAATGTAATGCGTCAGTTATTGAGTGAAATTGATTTTCTCGTTCATTCACTTGCTCATATTTTCAATAGATAGTTCCGTATTTACAATATTTACCTCCCTTGTTCTGAATAGTCGGCCATTTTGATAGGCAAAGTTTTTAAAGTATATAATGTAAATGATGATAAAATAAAAGCAGACATATAGAAAAAACATATTCATTATACTCATGTGTGCACTTGGCTCAGAAAGTTGAAGAAACAGTGGTTGTCGCATGCAAATTCTCTTAGTATTTTGTCAATTATCACATATTTGGGAATTACTCCTATACAGTCCTTATCAGTAAAGCCTATCAAAATGGCGGATGATTAAGAACAAGGGAGATAAATATTGTAGATGTGAGAACTATGTATTGTATTTTTACATCATTGTTGCTTTGGATTGATGCTTTGTTATATAACTAAAAGTGTGATTGAATTGTGCCAGTTGGATTGTATACAATGTTGGCTTGTTTAAAGTCAGAATTTTGCAATGGATTAGAATGTGTACATTTGTTCTGTTTGTACTTATATTGAGTAACTTACAAAGTTGCAAATGTACCTTTACTTTTCATTTAAAAGTTTGCAACACCATGGAAAGCATTATCAGGGCTTTCATTAGAATGTAGAGGTACATGTATAAATAATCTTTATGTAATTTCTTCTTTGTTGCAGGGATGCAAATATTCCTCTTTTCAGCAATTTTTTACTTTATTTGACAAAAACGATGTGAAATTAAAATGTCAGATGTGTTCAGATATATTCAAAATTTGTAATATTGTCTTAAAGTAATGTTATGCTCATATTTTGTTCATTTGTTTACCTAAACAAACATGAAAAATATACTTCCTATTGTTAAAACATCAATAAACATGCATTAACAAGGAATGAACTCATAATGTATTGATCCATATTTGTTGAAGAAAGATGTTTGTACATCACAAAATTTAAAAAAAAATAGTAAAAAAATCAGGCTATTTTACAAGTTTTGTCTGTTAGTAATATGGTAAAAATATATTTTCAATCGGTTATACATTGCAATGGTTCTTATTAGAGATGTTTTAGCCAATGTAATAACAATACTGCCCTGCTTTCAGTTACGGCTTGCAGTTGCTCACGTTTTGTTTTGTGTCCCTGACCCACCGTTTCACATTGACTGCACACGGGGAACCAAATTGCAAAACGTTATGAAACGTGAGCCACAAATACCTTTACTGAACGCAGGGCTGGATGAAGCCAATTCAAACAATTTTAACTTGAGTTTACTTGTTTTGTATTTTCTACTAGAAACGCTTTTCATGTAGACAATGCTTTGAAGTCATTTCTCGTTCAGCTGAAAATAGGAATATGCAGACAAGGAATTAAGAGAGCTTTTGTAGTCCTGTGAAATCAGCATCTAGTGAGAGCCCTGTGTTTTATATTGTAGTGTTTATCTTTTTGAATCATGCTTTGCACACTTTATTTTTGTATTTTTTTGGCTTTTACATGATCTTACATGGCACTATGTGTCTATGCTTTGATATTTCAGGAATTTTATTTTGATATGCATGTATAGTTGTTCACTAAGTCTAAAACTGGGTAATTTGTTACAGTTGTTATTGATTCTAACAGTATTCTCCTTGATCATAGATCGGGATGTCTTCCATATTGACTCGGTTCACGTTGTCCTAAAAATGAATTCTGGGAAAAATTACATTGATGTGCTATGGCTGTTATAGTTGATGTTGTTTGATCTTAGTGGCATGCATAATGTAATTCATCGTACAATTATTCTGTCTATTTATTAAATGAATTTTTGAAATTAAGCCTTAGTAACAATCTGGATTTCAATGATTTTTATGATTTGACGTATTAGCAAAACACATCATTTAAAATAGAAGAACGTTGTATACTGTACTGGTGTTTATCTGGCTCAGTAGTAGACCAGTCTCATAGTCAATGTTGCAGCCATTGTCCATTTACAGTGTCAGTAGATATTTTACAGTTCACAAAGTTTGCAAGCCGCCGTTATCGGGTGGTTTGTACATAGAAACGTTTGTTAACTGCCGAAGTGGGGATTTTAAAATTGAAAGTCAAGTACGTAACAAGAGATATGTGGAAGCAAAAAGTTTATGCATGTTAATATTTTCACAACTTCCTTGAATTTGCAAAATTCGCAAACTTTACCATTTAAACAGTAAAATGGTTTACTGTCAGGGGTAAAACATAGTATATGAACATTTGTGCTGTAGTTACAAATTACATTTTTTCTATGTGCAAATGGTTAAAGTTTTATATCACTGAGTCTTTGTTTAGATCCATCGGTCATATCATTATATGTGTACTTTTTCTGTAGTTGGAATTTTGTATTCTAGATGAATGTGTTAAAGTAAAAACCCATGTGTCTGATTACCTGGTCACATGTACTTGTGTATTGCTTGCTCCCCAACATCTAAAACAACTATGAAATAGAAAGTGTTGGCCATAATTGACTGATTAGATTGTTTGTAGAACAAGTAATAAAATGTAAAATGTAATCAACGTATAGAAAAGTTGTAAATATAACAACTTATAAACCTGTTTAAATGATAGAGAATTGGTGATGTGTATTGACTTCAATTGCTGCTCATTTACACCAGTTACCTAAAACATGTATAAATTCTGTTACCAAACAGTTGAGGATACATTGGTGACACTTTGACAGTTATACAAAGACTGCGTTGATTTGTTGCGATCTTGTCTTCACAAAGGCTTAATTCTCATATTTTCCATAACAGCATAATTCACATGTGTATGTTGGTATACACTTGGAACTCACGCTGTCAGATTATTTTTTTTAACAAATTTGCTTGCTTATTTTCTCTATTGTGTTCCTTTAATGGTGCTTTCGAACTGTATGCTTCAGATTTGGATTGGAAACATTAAGTCAGAATAAGTGATTCAAATATAGAGCTTATGTTTTTCATATTGATTTTACCATTGTTTATAAAGTTTTTGTTGGGCCTTTAACTGTCGCATTACATTGGTATTTTTCAAAACTTTTGGAGATAAAAAATGAATTCAGAAATGTTTATTCGCCTGATTAGTATCTTGGTCCCATTTCATTGACATTCTTATCTTAAATCTTTTTTATCTTAAATTTTTTATTTAAGAAGATTTTTAAGAATTTCCTAAACCGTTGCAGAAATCATTTCTTTAATTAATTTTCTTAGGATTTTCATGTACCTGTCGTCTGTTTACATTATAGATAAAAAATGGCAGCCATATGTACACAAGAACGCTCGCGTTAAGAAAGGTGTAGTCTACTTCATCTTAAAGTTACACAAACAATTAAGAAATTCTTAGGTAAGAAGAGTTTACTAAAACGCTTTTCTTAGCATAGAAATTATTAAGAACTTTCTTAAGCTAAGAAGTTACTTAAGAAGTTTAATGAAACGGCACCCAGGTCTTTTTCTAGTGTTACTCTATGAGCGAAGATTTGCAGTTAATGCATCTTTTTAAAGTCAGATGAGATTGATGGATTTGATCTGATTTACGACCTCCGCTACTTTAGCGCTACATACACTGCCTTCCAAAAGTTCTTTCAAACTCGAATATTTTGAATTTCGTTACTTTTTTTATAGAATTTCAAATCAAACATGTATGACATTAAAGTAAATTATTGATCCCACTTCTGTGATGGATAGTTAAGAATTAACAATGTGCGCACCTCAGCAGCTGCATCAATCGATCTGAAACAGAAAATAAGATAATTTGTTTCAGTACTTTATAAATACTTCTACAGAAAATTATTGCTGTGTTAAAAAGCATTTTAGATGTATTGCATGTGAAACAAATATGAAAATAAATTTATTGCAATGGGAAATTGTCAAAGTGTGCAGGAACTTTTAGAGGGCAGTGTATTATCACCATTGTAAGAATTTGGTGAACATGTGAGTGAAACAGAATGGTGTGATTAAGTAATTCTCATTTTTATAGATTTTGTGCTCATTTTGTTCTTGTTTATGTTGCTTACAAGTAAAACGTTTGCATGATTCTATGATTATCATTCATTTGCTTCATTCATTCACTTATTTCAGAGTATCGATCACATATTAGCAAACATGTTGTATTAAATGTACTGTTGTAATCTAAATGCACCATATCTTTTCCTACATTATGCTTTGTTTATGTACTGTGAATGTTTAGTGCTGATTTGTGTTACATAGATTTTAAGCTAGTTAAAGAAACATAAATATGTTATTGAATTTGACGATCAAAATAAAAACATAGAAACATACATTCTATTCTTGTTCTATTTTTTGGCATTCTACCTTAGTGTAGGATCGTCACACAAGAGAGCTTACATTTCAACAGTACCTTAGGCCATCCTTAAAAAATTGTTTGTTTGCAGTTATGCAACCCGAAATTTAACAGTGGGTAGGTAGGCGTGTTTTAGTTTAGTACTGTAATGGCTGTAAGACCAAAACAAAATCATTGATGAACCTCAAAAAAATTCATTGAGTCGCGGCATTTTTCATGATACGGTTGTGCAACTGCAAATTTTTTTTTAAGGATGGCTTTACCTTGGAAATTTAAACAGTTTGTCACAGTTCGGTCATCGCAATGGTTGTAAACCCGTATGGTGATCAGGTTGGCATTTCAAGTTTGTCTTATGTTCCTTCTATTCTATACTAGTTCATTGTAGAAAATGCTTTCATATGGCGGAGATCAAGGTAAAATCTCCACAAAGCTATAGAAATCAGGAATGAGTGAGCACATGTTACGTGTAATTGGATCACTCGGCTTAGAATAATCGTTTTTAGTGATTCCGTTTCTATAACAACTTAGATAAAAAAAAATGTTTCTAAACCCACAGTAGAAAAAAATGTTTCTAAGCCCACAGTAGAAAAAAGGTTCTACTGTGGGTTTAGAAAGTACGAAAAAAATGTTTCTAAACCCACAGTAGAAAAAAAGTAGAAAAAAATGTTTCTAAACCCACAGTAGAAAAAAATGTTTCTAAACCCACAGTAGAAAAAAAGGTTGCCCAAGTGGAAATCTCCATTGCCCAAGTGGAAATCTCCATTGCCCCAGTGAAAATCTCCATTGCCCCAGTGAAAATCTCCATTGCCCCAGTGGAAATCTTCATTGCCCAAGTGGAAATCTCCATTGCCCCAGTGAAAATCACCATTGCCCCAGTGAAAATCGCCATTGCCCCAGTGGAAATCTCCATTGCCCCAGTGGAAATCTCCATTGCCCAAGTGGAAATCTCCATTGCCCCAGTGGAAATCTCCATTGCCCCAGTGGAAATCTCCATTGCCCCAGTGAAAATCTCCATTGCCCCAGTGGAAATCTCCATTGCCCAAGTGGAAATCTCCATTGCCCAAGTGGAAATCTCCATTGCCCCAGTGGAAATCTCCATTGCCCAAGTGGAAATCTCCATTGCCCCAGTGAAAATCTCCATTGCCCCAGTGAAAATCTCCATTGCCCCAGTGAAAATCTCCATTGCCCAAGTGGAAATCTCCATTGCCCAAGTGGAAATCTCCATTGCCCCAGTGAAAATCTCCATTGCCCCAGTGGAAATCTCCATTGCCCCAGTGAAAATCTCCATTGCCCCAGTGGAAATCTCCATTGCCCCAGTGGAAATCTCCATTGCCCCAGTGAAAATCTCCATTGCCCCAGTGGAAATCTCCATTGCCCAAGTGGAAATCTCCATTGCCCAAGTGGAAATCTCCATTGCCCCAGTGGAAATCTCCATTGCCCAAGTGGAAATCTCCATTGCCCCAGTGAAAATCTCCATTGCCCCAGTGAAAATCTCCATTGCCCCAGTGAAAATCTCCATTGCCCAAGTGGAAATCTCCATTGCCCAAGTGGAAATCTCCATTGCCCCAGTGAAAATCTCCATTGCCCCAGTGAAAATCTCCATTGCCCAAGTGGAAATCTCCATTGCCCAAGTGGAAATCTCCATTACCCCAGTGGAAATCTCCATTGCCCCAGTGAAAATCTCCATTGCCCCAGTGAAAATCTCCATTGCCCCAGTGAAAATCTCCATTGCCCCAGTGAAAATCTCCATTGCCCCAGTGAAAATCTCCATTGCCCCAGTGGATATCTCCATTGCCCCAGTGAAAATCTCCATTGCCCAGTGGAAATCTCCATTGCCCCAGTGGAAATCTCCATTGCCCCAGTGGAAATCTCCATTGCCCCAGTGAAAATCTCCATTGCCCAAGTGGAAATCTCCATTGCCCCAGTGAAAATCTCCATTGCCCCAGTGAAAATCTCCATTGCCCAAGTGGAAATCTCCATTGCCCAAGTGGAAATCTCCATTGCCCCAGTGAAAATCTCCATTGCCCCAGTGAAAATCTCCATTGCCCCAGTGAAAATCTCCATTGTCCCAGTGGAAATCTCTTGTCCCAGTGGAAATCTCCATTGCCCCAGTGCAAATCTCGATTGCCCAAGTGGAAATCTCGATTGCCCCAGTGGAAATCTCGATTGCCCCAGTGGAAATCTCGATTGCCCCAGTGGAAATCTCGATTGCCCCAGTGAAAATCTCCATTGCCCAAGTGGAAATTTCCATTGCCCCAGTGAAAATCTCCATTGCCCCAGTGAAAATCTCCATTGCCCAAGTGGAAATCTCCATTGCCCAAGTGGAAATCTCCATTGCCCCAGTGGAAATCTCCATTGCCCCAGTGAAAATCTCCATTGCCCCAGTGGAAATCTCCATTGCCCAAGTGGAAATCTCCATTGCCCAAGTGGAAATCTCCATTGCCCCAGTGGAAATCTCCATTGCCCCAGTGGAAATCTCCATTGCCCAAGTGGAAATCTCCATTGCCCAAGTGAAAATCTCCATTGCCCCAGTGGAAATCTCCATTGCCCCAGTGGAGATTTGGAAATCTCCATTGCCCCAGTGGAAATCTCCATTGCCCCAGTGAAAATCTCCATTGCCCAAGTGGAAATCTCCATTGCCCCAGTGAAAATCTCCATTGCCCCAGTGAAAATCTCCATTGCCCAAGTGGAAATCTCCATTGCCCAAGTGGAAATCTCCATTGCCCCAGTGGAAATCTCCATTGCCCCAGTGAAAATCTCCATTGCCCCAGTGAAAATCTCCATTGCCCCAGTGAAAATCTCCATTGTCCCAGTGGAAATCTCTTGTCCCAGTGGAAATCTCCATTGCCCCAGTGCAAATCTCCATTGCCCCAGTGGAAATCTCCATTGCCCCAGTGGAAATCTCGATTGCCCAAGTGGAAATCTCGATTGCCCCAGTGGAAATCTCGATTGCCCCAGTGGAAATCTCGATTGCCCCAGTGGAAATCTCGATTGCCCCAGTGAAAATCTCCATTGCCCAAGTGGAAATTTCCATTGCCCCAGTGAAAATCTCCATTGCCCCAGTGAAAATCTCCATTGCCCAAGTGGAAATCTCCATTGCCCAAGTGGAAATCTCCATTGCCCCAGTGGAAATCTCCATTGCCCCAGTGAAAATCTCCATTGCCCCAGTGGAAATCTCCATTGCCCAAGTGGAAATCTCCATTGCCCAAGTGGAAATCTCCATTGCCCCAGTGGAAATCTCCATTGCCCCAGTGGAAATCTCCATTGCCCAAGTGGAAATCTCCATTGCCCAAGTGAAAATCTCCATTGCCCCAGTGGAAATCTCCATTGCCCCAGTGGAGATTTGGAAATCTCCATTGCCCCAGTGGAAATCTCCATTGCCCCAGTGAAAATCTCCATTGCCCAAGTGGAAATCTCCATTGCCCCAGTGAAAATCTCCATTGCCCCAGTGAAAATCTCCATTGCCCAAGTGGAAATCTCCATTGCCCAAGTGGAAATCTCCATTGCCCCAGTGGAAATCTCCATTGCCCCAGTGAAAATCTCCATTGCCCCAGTGGAAATCTCCATTGCCCAAGTGGAAATCTCCATTGCCCAAGTGGAAATCTCCATTGCCCCAGTGAAAATCTCCATTGCCCCAGTGGAAATCTCCATTGCCCCAGTGGAGATTTGGAAATCTCCATTGCCCCAGTGGAAATCTCCATTGCCCCAGTGAAAATCTCCATTGCCCAAGTGGAAATCTCCATTGCCCCAGTGAAAATCTCCATTGCCCCAGTGAAAATCTCCATTGCCCAAGTGGAAATCTCCATTGCCCAAGTGGAAATCTCCATTGCCCCAGTGGAAATCTCCATTGCCCCAGTGAAAATCTCCATTGCCCCAGTGGAAATCTCCATTGCCCAAGTGGAAATCTCCATTGCCCAAGTGGAAATCTCCATTGCCCCAGTGGAAATCTCCATTGCCCAAGTGGAAATCTCCATTGCCCCAGTGAAAATCTCCATTGCCCAAGTGGAAATCTCCATTGCCCCAGTGAAAATCTCCATTGCCCCAGTGAAAATCTCCATTGCCCAAGTGGAAATCTCCATTGCCCAAGTGGAAATCTCCATTGCCCAAGTGGAAATCTCCATTGCCCAAGTGGAAATCTCCATTGCCCAAGTGGAAATCTCCATTGCCCCAGTGAAAATCTCCATTGCCCCAGTGAAAATCTCCATTGTCCCAGTGGAAATCTCTTGTCCCAGTGGAAATCTCCATTGCCCCAGTGGAAATTTCCATTGCCCCAGTGAAAATCTCCATTGCCCAAGTGGAAATCTCCATTGCCCAAGTGGAAATCTCCATTGCCCAAGTGGAAATCTCCATTGCCCCAGTGAAAATCTCCATTGCCCCAGTGAAAATCTCCATTGTCCCAGTGGAAATCTCCATTGCCCAAGTGGAAATCTCCATTGCCCAAGTGGAAATCTCCATTGCCCCAGTGGAAATCTCCATTGCCCCAGTGGAAATCTCCATTGCCCAAGTGGAAATCTCCATTGCCCCAGTGGAAATCTCCATTGCCCCAGTGGAAATCTCCATTGCCCCAGTGGAGATTTGGAAATCTCCATTGCCCAAGTGGAAATCTCCATTGCCCCAGTGAAAATCATGATCAATCGGTAACGGCGATTTGACATTCCTGGATTATAAAACTCAATTCCATTTCAACGAAAACGTAACATAATCTCTTAACTATAAAATATAATCGTTATTATCAAAAGACATGCTGAGATAGAAGCAAACTTGGAATGTTTTTGTAAATAATATTTGATGACATAGAGTGGCACGGCCATGTTTCCTTCCGTAAAATCTACTTAGACGTGAAACTTGGTAAAGAACAGTAGGTTACAGACCTACAAATCTGCACCATCCTTAAAAGTTTCGGGAGTAATTATCACGGATATGGTTTATATGTCCGTGTCATTATGAAGTATTTTGTATTGATATTTTCAATATTATATACAATTCCAATGAATAGATTCCTTTATATATATATAAATATAAGAAAAAAGGTTCTACTGTGGGTTTAGAAAGTAGAAAAAATGTTTCTAAACCCACAGTAGAAAAAAAGTTTCTAAACCCACAGTAGAAAAAAAGTTTCTAAACCCACAGTAGAAAAAAAGTTTCTAAACCCACAGTAGAAAAAAAGTTTCTAAACCCACAGTAGAAAAAAAGTTTCTAAACCCACAGTAGAAAAAATGTTTCTAAACCCACAGTAGAAAAAAAGTTTCTAAACCCACAGTAGAAAAAATGTTTCTAAACCCACAGTAGAAAAAATGTTTCTAAACCCACAGTAGAAAAAATGTCCTACTGTGGGTTTAGAAACTTTTTTCTACTGTGGGTTTAGAGATATTTTTTTTACCGTGGGTTTAGAAACTTTTTTTTCTACTGTGGGTTTAGAAACTTTTTTCTACTGTGGGTTTAGAAACATTTTTTCTACCGTGGGTTTAGAAACTTTTTTTTCTACTGTGGGTTTAGAAACTTTTTTCTACTGTGGGTTTAGAAACATTTTTTTTACCGTGGGTTTAGAAACATTTTTTCTACTGTGGGTTTAGAAACATTTTTTCTACTGTGGGTTTAGAAACATTTTTTCTATTGTGGGTTTAGAAACATTTTTTCTACTTTCTAAACCCACAGTAGAACCTTTTTTCTTATATTTATATATATATAAAGGAATCTATTCATTGGAATTGTATATAATATTGAAAATATCAATACAAAATACTTCATAATGACACGGACATAAAAACCATATCCGTGATAATTACTCCCGAAACTTTTAAGGATGGTGCAGATTTGTAGGTCTGTAACCTACTGTTCTTTACCAAGTTTCACGTCTAAGTAGATTTTACGGAAGGAAACATGGCCGTGCCACTCTATGTCATCAAATATTATTTACAAAAACATTCCAAGTTTGCTTCTATCTCAGCATGTCTTTTGATAATAACGATTATATTTTATAGGTAAGAGATTATGTTACGTTTTCGTTGAAATGGAATTGAGTTTTATAATCCAGGAATGTCAAATCGCCGTTACCGATTGATCATGATTTTCACTGGGGCAATGGAGATTTCCACTTGGGCAATGGAGATTTCCACTGGGGCAATGGAGATTTTCACTTGGGCAATGGAGATTTCCACTTGGGCAATGGAGATTTCCACTGGGCAATGGAGATTTTCACTGGGGCAATGGAGATTTCCACTGGGGCAATGGAGATTTCCACTGGGGCAATGGAGATTTCCACTTGGGCAATGGAGATTTCCACTGGGGCAATGGAGATTTCCACTGGGGCAATGGAGATTTCCACTTGGGCAATGGAGATTTCCACTTGGGCAATGGAGATTTCCACTGGGACAATGGAGATTTCCACTGGGACAATGGAGATTTTCACTGGGGCAATGGAGATTTTCACTGGGGCAATGGAGATTTCCACTGGGGCAATGGAGATTTCCACTTGGGCAATGGAGATTTCCACTTGGGCAATGGAGATTTTCACTGGGGCAATGGAGATTTTCACTTGGGCAATGGAAATTTCCACTTGGGCAATGGAGATTTTCACTGGGGCAATGGAAATTTCCACTGGGGCAATGGAGATTTTCACTGGGGCAATGGAGATTTTCACTGGGGCAATGGAGATTTCCACTGGGGCAATGGAGATTTCCACTTGGGCAATGGAGATTTTCACTGGGGCAATGGAGATTTTCACTGGGGCAATGGAGATTTCCACTGGGGCAATGGAGATTTTCACTGGGGCAATGGAGATTTCCACTTGGGCAATGGAGATTTCCACTGGGGCAATGGAGATTTCCACTTGGGCAATGGAGATTTCCACTGGGGCAATGGAGATTTCCACTGGGGCAATGGAGATTTCCACTTGGGCAATGGAGATTTCCACTTGGGCAATGGAGATTTCCACTGGGACAATGGAGATTTTCACTGGGGCAATGGAGATTTTCACTGGGGCAATGGAGATTTCCACTGGGGCAATGGAGATTTCCACTTGGGCAATGGAGATTTCCACTGGGGCAATGGAGATTTCCACTGGGGCAATGGAGATTTCCACTTGGGCAATGGAGATTTCCACTTGGGCAATGGAGATTTCCACTTGGGCAATGGAGATTTTCACTGGGCAATGGAGATTTTCACTGGGGCAATGGAGATTTTCACTGGGGCAATGGAGATTTTCACTGGGGCAATGGAGATTTTCACTGGGGCAATGGAGATTTTCACTGGGGCAATGGAGATTTTCACTGGGGCAATGGAGATTTCCACTGGGGCAATGGAGATTTCCACTGGGGCAATGGAGATTTCCACTTGGGCAATGGAGATTTTCACTGGGGCAATGGAGATTTTCACTGGGGCAATGGAGATTTCCACTGGGGCAATGGAGATTTTCACTGGGGCAATGGAGATTTCCACTTGGGCAATGGAGATTTCCACTGGGGCAATGGAGATTTCCACTTGGGCAATGGAGATTTCCACTGGGGCAATGGAGATTTCCACTGGGGCAATGGAGATTTCCACTTGGGCAATGGAGATTTCCACTTGGGCAATGGAGATTTCCACTGGGACAATGGAGATTTTCACTGGGGCAATGGAGATTTTCACTGGGGCAATGGAGATTTCCACTGGGGCAATGGAGATTTCCACTTGGGCAATGGAGATTTCCACTGGGGCAATGGAGATTTCCACTGGGGCAATGGAGATTTCCACTTGGGCAATGGAGATTTTCACTGGGGCAATGGAGATTTCCACTGGGGCAATGGAGATTTTCACTGGGGCAATGGAGATTTCCACTGGGGCAATGGAGATTTTCACTGGGGCAATAGAGATTTCCACTGGGGCAATGGAGATATCCACTGGGGCAATGGAGATTTTCACTGGGGCAATGGAGATTTTCACTGGGGCAATGGAGATTTCCACTGGGGCAATGGAGATTTCCACTTGGGCAATGGAGATTTTCACTGGGGCAATGGAGATTTTCACTGGGGCAATGGAGATTTCCACTGGGGCAATGGAGATTTTCACTTGGGCAATGGAGATTTCCACTTGGGCAATGGAGATTTCCACTGGGGCAATGGAGATTTCCACTGGGGCACCTTTTTTTCTACTGTGGGTTTAGAAACATTTTTTTCTACTGTGGGTTTAGAAACATTTTTTTCTACTTTTTTTCTACTGTGGGTTTAGAAACATTTTTTTTACCGTGGGTTTAGAAACATTTTTTCTACTGTGGGTTTAGAAACATTTTTTCTACTGTGGGTTTAGAAACATTTTTTCTATTGTGGGTTTAGAAACATTTTTTCTACTTTCTAAACCCACAGTAGAACCTTTTTTCTTATATTTATATATATATAAAGGAATCTATTCATTGGAATTGTATATAATATTGAAAATATCAATACAAAATACTTCATAATGACACGGACATAAAAACCATATCCGTGATAATTACTCCCGAAACTTTTAAGGATGGTGCAGATTTGTAGGTCTGTAACCTACTGTTCTTTACCAAGTTTCACGTCTAAGTAGATTTTACGGAAGGAAACATGGCCGTGCCACTCTATGTCATCAAATATTATTTACAAAAACATTCCAAGTTTGCTTCTATCTCAGCATGTCTTTTGATAATAACGATTATATTTTATAGGTAAGAGATTATGTTACGTTTTCGTTGAAATGGAATTGAGTTTTATAATCCAGGAATGTCAAATCGCCGTTACCGATTGATCATGATTTTCACTGGGGCAATGGAGATTTCCACTTGGGCAATGGAGATTTCCACTGGGGCAATGGAGATTTTCACTTGGGCAATGGAGATTTCCACTTGGGCAATGGAGATTTCCACTGGGCAATGGAGATTTTCACTGGGGCAATGGAGATTTCCACTGGGGCAATGGAGATTTCCACTGGGGCAATGGAGATTTCCACTTGGGCAATGGAGATTTCCACTGGGGCAATGGAGATTTCCACTGGGGCAATGGAGATTTCCACTTGGGCAATGGAGATTTCCACTTGGGCAATGGAGATTTCCACTGGGACAATGGAGATTTCCACTGGGACAATGGAGATTTTCACTGGGGCAATGGAGATTTTCACTGGGGCAATGGAGATTTCCACTGGGGCAATGGAGATTTCCACTTGGGCAATGGAGATTTCCACTTGGGCAATGGAGATTTTCACTGGGGCAATGGAGATTTTCACTTGGGCAATGGAAATTTCCACTTGGGCAATGGAGATTTTCACTGGGGCAATGGAAATTTCCACTGGGGCAATGGAGATTTTCACTGGGGCAATGGAGATTTCCACTGGGGCAATGGAGATTTCCACTGGGGCAATGGAGATTTCCACTTGGGCAATGGAGATTTTCACTGGGGCAATGGAGATTTTCACTGGGGCAATGGAGATTTCCACTGGGGCAATGGAGATTTTCACTGGGGCAATGGAGATTTCCACTTGGGCAATGGAGATTTCCACTGGGGCAATGGAGATTTCCACTTGGGCAATGGAGATTTCCACTGGGGCAATGGAGATTTCCACTGGGGCAATGGAGATTTCCACTTGGGCAATGGAGATTTCCACTTGGGCAATGGAGATTTCCACTGGGACAATGGAGATTTTCACTGGGGCAATGGAGATTTTCACTGGGGCAATGGAGATTTCCACTGGGGCAATGGAGATTTCCACTTGGGCAATGGAGATTTCCACTGGGGCAATGGAGATTTCCACTGGGGCA
The DNA here is from genome assembly GCA_032209605.1 of Mactromeris polynyma. Lineage (NCBI taxonomy): Eukaryota > Metazoa > Mollusca > Bivalvia > Venerida > Mactridae > Mactromeris > Mactromeris polynyma. Next base: position 4,978,762 of record JASFXZ010000029.1, read on the forward strand.
ATGGAGATTTCCACTTGGGCAATGGAGATTTCCACTTGGGCAATGGAGATTTCCACTGGGACAATGGAGATTTTCACTGGGGCAATGGAGATTTTCACTGGGGCAATGGAGATTTCCACTGGGGCAATGGAGATTTCCACTTGGGCAATGGAGATTTCCACTGGGGCAATGGAGATTTTCACTGGGGCAATGGAGATTTTCACTGGGGCAATGGAAATTTCCACTTGGGCAATGGAGATTTTCACTGGGGCAATGGAGATTTCCACTGTGGCAATCGAGATTTCCACTGGGGCAATCGAGATTTCCACTGGGGCAATCGAGATTTCCACTTGGGCAATCGAGATTTCCACTGGGGCAATGGAGATTTCCACTGGAGCAATGGAGATTTCCACTGGGGCAATGGAGATTTCCACTGGGACAAGATATTTCCACTGGGACAATGGAGATTTTCACTGGGGCAATGGAGATTTCCACTGGGGCAATGGAGATTTCCACTGGGGCAATGGAGATTTCCACTTGGGCAATGGAGATTTTCACTGGGGCAAAGGAGATTTCCACTGGGGCAATGGAGATTTCCACTGGGGCAATGGAGATTTCCACTGGGGCAATGGAGATTTCCACTGGGGCAATGGAGATTTCCACTTGGGCAATGGAGATTTTCACTGGGGCAATGGAGATTTTCACTGGGGCAATGGAGATTTCCACTGGGGCAATGGAGATTTCCACTGGGGCAATGGAGATTTCCACTGGGGCAATGGAGATTTCCACTGGGGCAATGGAGATTTCCACTGGGGCAATGGAGATTTCCACTGGGGCAATGGAGATTTCCACTTGGGCAATGGAGATTTTCACTGGGCAATGGAGATTTTCACTGGGGCAATGGAGATTTTCACTGGGGCAATGGAGATTTTCACTGGGGCAATGGAGATTTTCACTGGGGCAATGGAGATTTTCACTGGGGCAATGGAGATTTTCACTGGGGCAATGGAGATTTTCACTGGGGCAATGGAGATTTTCACTGGGGCAATGGAGATTTTCACTGGGGCAATGGAGATTTCCACTGGGGCAATGGAGATTTTCACTGGGGCAATAGAGATTTCCACTGGGGCAATGGAGATATCCACTGGGGCAATGGAGATATCCACTGGGGCAATGGAGATTTTCACTGGGGCAATGGAGATTTTCACTGGGGCAATGGAGATTTCCACTGGGGCAATGGAGATTTCCACTTGGGCAATGGAGATTTTCACTGGGGCAATGGAGATTTTCACTGGGGCAATGGAGATTTCCACTGGGGCAATGGAGATTTTCACTTGGGCAATGGAGATTTCCACTTGGGCAATGGAGATTTCCACTGGGGCAATGGAGATTTCCACTGGGGCACCTTTTTTTCTACTGTGGGTTTAGAAACATTTTTTTCTACTGTGGGTTTAGAAACATTTTTTTCTACTTTTTTTCTACTGTGGGTTTAGAAACATTTTTTTCGTACTTTCTAAACCCACAGTAGAACCTTTTTTCTACTGTGGGTTTAGAAACATTTTTTTCGTACTTTCTAAACCCACAGTAGAACATTTTTTTCTACTGTGGGTTTAGAAACATTTTTTTCTACTGTGGGTTTAGAAACATTTTTTTCGTACTTTCTAAACCCACAGTAGAACCTTTTTTCTACTGTGGGTTTAGAAACTTTTTTGTTTACTGTGGGTTTAGAAACATTTTTTTCTACTTTCTAACTGCTTATAAATTCTGGACATAATAAGCAGTTTGCTTGTACAGACATGTTGGCTATAGTGTTTCTGTTGTCCAAGATGAGAGTTTGTTATGACGTCATTATTTACAAAGTAATGGTAACAGGTGATGGAGCTTATAAAAACGTGAAATCAAAACTTTATACCACAGTGGTATTTATTACCACTCACCATTAACTTCTGCTTCGATAGGATAACTGATAACACCTGTATATGCATGCTTATACTTTCAGGTACATCTTACTTACATTGCTGGTATGGTCATTTATTGTTGGAGTTACAGTCTCGTATATATTTTTAAGGTAAGTTTCATACTGTAACTGTACGATAACTGCTTCTTCTATTCTAAAGGTCTCTGTAACATGTTTGTTTAGATTAAATTGATTAGTTAGGTAAGATGCATCTTGCATTACATTATAATAAATTGGTGAGGTATGGTGAATGACCATCTAAAACTCATCGGTATTAATAATTGATACAAGCAAGGACATAGGTCCAGTGCCATGTGACTTAGTGCCACCTTTCTAGCGAGTGAATAATTTTGAGCTATGTTGTTGCAAGAAATATCTACATTTTGCTGTTCCTTTTTAGTCCTGATTTTCTGCTTCCCAGTGTGTTACCAATTTTCAAGATTGACCGGAACAGGAAGGTAATGTCTCCATGTATCAATTATTGATTCAATATATTTCCTAACTTTCTACTTGTTGCAGGACATACAAAATTCCATTCAATTTAAATCATATTTGAATGGAATATAAAAATGAAAGAGAGATTAAGTTATTACTGAGAATGCCACATACACAAGACAATGACTCGCCACACAGACCCGCGGGAAAACAACAGTCCTCAAAACATCAGAAACTGAGGAGGTGCAAGAGTAAACATGTTTGGGAATAGGGGTGTAAGGAATGGTTGGCCGACCATAAAAACAATTAAAAAGAATTTAGGGGGAATCAAGTTCTAACATGTACATGATGATTATTTTTATTTGTCTCGAAAGATGAGCACATACTGTGATAGTATTCTCAATTTCCAAACAGTCCATGTGTACCATTATTCTCTACATATGTTTGTTACTTACTGTAACTGACACCATGTTTTGTTTTTACAGTCAGGAAAAGATGCTGATGATGAATTTACTCTGATGAAAACAATTTGTACAGTATGTGGACAAAGACGATGTCCCAGACACAGGTAAAATTTGATGTACCTTGTATAAGATAATTCACTTTTTATAAACTTTAATCTTTGGATTGTGAGGCATGTAAATAACTTTGAACATGGGGAAACCCTTTCTTTTGTTGTATCTTCTTCCGATGGCATTTGCCAAATTGTGTGTCTGTCTTACATAAAAAACTAGTAAAAAAATTGAGCGAGCGAGTTGTGTTTGGCAAATGCACTGACTTGGTTTTACTGATTGATGATATTGCTGTTTTCTTTTTTGTAATTTTTCAGACCAGAGCTAAATATACTTGCATTCCAACCTTGGACTGGTTTAGAAATTAGACAGTCTGTGGATGAGGCTTTTGAAGAGGTATTGAAATATAATTGTTACAAAAACATTCCACTGCACATTCTTTTCATTTGTTATGATAATTTTTCCTTTTTCAATTGCTGAAATAGAAAGTTATGTACAATTTGTTAAATAATTGTCACAGTATTATACTATTTTAGGACCATAATGAAAAGGTGTTACTTAAGTTTCTAATATTTAATTAAAATGACCACATCAGACTAAATTTTACTGCCATAGTATATCAGCTTGTTAGATTGTAGGGATTTATTCAACCCTCCCATTGTGTTCAGATTCATTACATGTTGATCAGGACAGGGCTCTAGAAATCCACTAGCCTGATGTCACGGACAAGTCTTATTGCCGATTCAGACTATCAACAGTTCAGTTGAACTTAAGTCCAGGACAAATCTGTAATGCTCACCTACTGTTAATCCATACCCTATTCTATGCTCATACAACTAGCCTCCCATGTCGGACAAATCAAAACTAACATTTACACTAGTCCAGGACAACTGTATTAAAAGAAAATTTGTAGAGCCCTACTGGGTATGCAGTGATTTTCGCGCAAGTTACTTGTATTTTTCTCTGAACTATAATGTACATAACTCTTCATTCTTCTTCAGTTTCTGAACATTGTACTGAACGAGTTTGTTTACACCTGGTACAAGTGAGTGGATTATTTAGCAAACTTGATTTATTATTGAATTCCATATTGTTACCATCTATATTTAAGGACAATAAGTAATGTTAATTTTTAGATATTTTGTCAAGTTAATTTGGTGTGTTTGTAAGAGTTTAAATTGAATCTGAGATAGTAATTACCATTGACCATTTTGTTTAGATGGAATTAAAGATATTAAAAGCAACATCTCAAATTATGTTTTCCTGTTTTAATAGCAATCACAATTTGGATGATAATTAGATCTGTGCTCATATTTAAAAGTTTTATTTTACTCTGTATAATGGTTCATACTGTCTGAAAATTTCAGAGATCTGAGTTCTGATGAAGAATTTGTGGATGAATTAAAGACATCAATTAGATTTCTATGTTCTGTTTTGTTACGAAGAATAAAAAAGGTTTGTGTGCTGACTGGTGATGTTTATTTGATTGTTTACATAAATGGGCGATCACCTGTGTGTAGTTGCTAAGCATGTCAATTAGGGTCTGATAATAATATCAGAAAATGTATAAGGAGACAAAGACGACAGTCATGTTTTGGTATTGCAAAGACTGAGTCTCTTTGAGTGTGGTTCTGTCTAGTTCATTGATAAAAAATGTTCGACTTTTTCTTAAGGTTGTTTGACTAAAGTTACCATAAAAATGTTAATAATCTGTTGAAAATTCTTTTGAGTAGGGTTTTACAGGGGTTCTATTTGACCCTTGAGTTGACCCTTTGACCACTGGATTTTCCAACAGGCCACATTTATACCCTCAGGATTCTGACTGAAGGGTCAATTTATAGGTATTTTCGCTAGAAAATGGTAAAATCCAGTTAAAAATTATAAAAATGACCCTTGAGATTCTGCACCTAATGGAAATTTAGTACTTGGGTATAATATATAACATTTTATAACATATCTACAGGTTGATGTCCCAACAATGGTTACACAGAGATTGTTAAAGGCAGGCCTTCAACACTTACATGCGTGCATACAAGCCAAATCAACAGGTAATATTTGACTGGTTGGTACTGAATTCTGTCTGTTTACTTGTTCAATTATTATGACTGTTACTAGTGCTGGTATTTAGAACTTAAGTAATCAAAATATATACTTGTTGAATGGGAATGATGTATCCATATGTAAATAATAGAATCTTAGACCCTGATGAAGTTAGTTTCAGATGATCGTACTTCAAAATCTGCTTTATGTTTGTATCCAGTAGAACATATTGTATGAATACTTCACTAGGCTCTTTAATTTATTAGGAATATTGCTATTCATTTCTATGAAAGCTCAATCTAACAGAGCTTTTGAAAAAGAAATCCTTTTATTATGCTGTAATTTTACGCTCTGCGAAAGAGGAGCATATAGCCACCACTTCGTCTGTCCATGTGTTAGTATGTGTGTCTGTCCCACATTTGTGTCTGTGCTGTTCCTTAGCAACCTTCGTCTGGAACTTAATGAAACTTAATGGGAAGCTTCACTACCGAGAAGAGATGCACATATTGTCTGCATGTTCCCATTTGATGATGTTCACATACTTATATATATAAATGGGCCGTTTCCTCGTGTACATAATTCGGGAGCATCAATCAGTTCTGTCAATATTCTTACTTTTCGTTACTTTCAGCCCCTGAAGGAGCTGACTTACAAGAAGTGACCCTGAATTATCTAGGTCCAAACCTACATTACGCAATGCAAAGTCGAAAGTCAGAACAAGAGTATATGCGTAGACTTGTGGAGAAACTTTTTCCATATATCCTTAGACCTCAAGCTTTGCAATCCAAGTATGTTGAAATGTTCCTATCTAGTTGACTTTAGTAATTCAAATAATCTTGAGTTTTCTAAAAACCACTTCTGCTGTTGATTTTTCAAACGTTGTCCATTATTTTATACATCAGTAATGTGACAAACACTTTATTTTGATATTGCATTTAAATGTTTATACCATTGTTGTTTTTTCTCTATGTTGTTTCAAGTTAGACTTGTTATTTGCAAATTTCTAACAACCTAACATGACCATGGTGCCTAAGTTTGAATATGTGGCCAAGATGTTCTCATTTTGTTCGCTAATATTTGTTCTTTGTAAAGTGATGGCTATTTTATTTTCATACAATTATGACTTGTGAATTGAAATTCTTCGTTATATGATTTCTTACAGAGCAATGTGTGCTTTACTGAGAGAAATTCTTGCAGCATCTGTCATTATGCCGGCAATGGACGCAATAGCAAACCCAGTAAGTAATGGATATTGATATCGTTGTCATTTATATGATGCTTAGAAAATGTCTGTCTGGTCTGTCGGATCATTACCATATTTACCATTCTACTGTAGAATAGAGCATTATCTGTACAATTACATGACACCAATGTCTGGAACGGTAGTAAGTAAATACATGCCTACAAAAAACAAATACATACAGACCATATCTGTTATTTCAAAAGGTTTATTTTTGCAGACAATAATATACTTGGGAAATCTCTCAGAATGTGGACAACAGCCTGAATATTGTCATGCTTGTTACTTGATTCTATTTTTATCATGTTATTTCAGGACATGGTGAACAATGTGATTTTAGTATTCCTTGACAATACTCCAGTGAGTACCATTAAAACTGTTAACTTTTAAATTAAATTGATAACTTCCTCTGAATCAATAGTTAAGCCACTTCAGCCCTTATTACGAAAGGAAATATTCTGTGTAGGATGTTATATGCTTGGTTAGTAAAATTGCCATTTATTTGGTATAATTTCAAAACAATATCAAAACAAAATGGTGATTTTACATACCAGGCTTGCAACACTGTAATTCGATAATATTATTTTCCTTAAAAAAGTCAAGTGATGTCAAAATATTGATTCCAAGTGCAGTATTAGTATTAGTTTTATAATATCTAGTTGTTATATTAGTTGTTTCATCTTTGTTAATTGAAACATTTCATTAATAATTGATGTTGTCTGGAATTCATTGTATCCTATTTTATTACTTAAGCCTCCACCACCTCCAGAGAAACCATCACCTATGGTAGCATTTCTTGCAAACTTTAACAATCAAACACAAGGTTCACTTAGTGACCCAGAACAGGCAGAGCTTCCAAAAAAAGTCAGTAAATCGGTAAGTCATGAAATATCAATCAGGTCGACAAAGCTTGGTTTATGTGGTACAATCGTTGACTTCATTTAATTAATCCGTTTTGTGCAGTATTTGCTTGTACAAGACATAATTGGTAATTGTTGACTCAATGTTTATGATGTTGCTGTTTTTGCTTTTTTATAAAATTATGTAATGTGACTGTTTTACATGAATTCAAGCTCACCTACACCATTTACTATTTATAAATATCCACATTTATGCAATGATTTTACCATATATGACTTGGTATGAACAGTTATAATGTAATTAATGAATCACTGGTATACAGGGCAACCTATGCAAAGCAAACCCTAAGTTAGAGCAACAATATCTCTTCTACAACATTATTGATATTTCATGAAGTAAGAATTTAATAACAATTCATTTGTGATTCCCAAAGGTATTGCTACAGAGAGGTAGCGCTGTAATTAATTATACTAGTATTATGATGTTGTGTAAAATACAATTAACATATATATATACCGTCTCCCATGGCTGAGTTTTTAAGGCATCCAGCTTGGGAGAGGGAGGTTGAAGGTTCAAATTCTGGCAGGGGTATGTTCTTGTTTGGCCAGTTGGTGAGCCGCTCGCTAGTTAAATAATGGTAACCTTGGGCCTACATGCCTGGTGCCTGTCATTTAAGGATAGGAATCGGGAAGTAAAGGTGCTAAAAAAGAGTCAGATTTGGCTGGCCCTTTAAATAGGGGTGACACTATAATAAATAAACACTTTATGTATGTCTTCATCTTATCAGATGTCTTGCTTCTTGTACTTTCATCATTCTTATGTGTTATGATTGACCATTAGAAATATACTTTCTTGGTTACAGAGTCTCCGTTTTGTTCTTGGTGATGTGATGGATCCTGAGAATCCTAAAATGCTTTATCCATTCATGCAGTTTCTGAAAAGTGAAGCAGCCATCAACGTTCTACAATTTGCTTTAGCTTGTGGTATGTGCTATTCATATGATTCCCGATGGGAAATCTTAATTTAAATATTTGTGAGAGAAGAACTTCGCTTGATGAGTTTATTGCCTTGGTCATATTCAGAGATTTGCTATGATTGCTGTTAAATGAATGAAGTGTCCTTCTATGCCCCTTAAACAGAGTTTGCCAAATAGAACTAGCCATTACCAGGTAAAGAAGATCCTCTACTATTAATGATACATTTTTACCACACTGTATGAATTTTTAGCTCATCTGAGTATGAAGTGCTTATGGTGAGCTTTTAGGATTGTTCAATGTTTGTCATCTGTTGTCCAGGCTTCCATCCACAATTTGTTTGTGGACAATCTAGAGGTCACAATTCTGGCCAGTCTTGATTAAACTTGAAAGAATGTTTGTCCCAATAAAATCTTAGTCAAGTTTGATGCTGGGTCTATTGGGGTCAAAAAGTATGTCAAATCATAGACAACCCTTGTAGGCACCTGGGTTCTCAGATGAGCAATCTACGGCTATCTTGGTCCTCCTGTAACTGAATTAACCTGACTTGTCTGGCGGTCAGACTCATTTTTGCAAATGCTGCTTGAATAAGATACGTAGTGCAATGATTATTTGGATTGTAAGGTGTTTATTTCTTGACTTCTATTGCAGAGGATTTCAACAAGAGGATTCTGAATCCTGATTTAAGTACACAAGATTTAGCCAAACTACATGAGGATCTTACGGAGCTGCATGGGAACTATTTTTCATCCATTTCCCCTGATAGAATCAATTTTGAGGAAAATATTGTCTCAGAAGTTCAAGAAAGTGAGTTATTATGAATATAGTAAAGCCTCACTTAAAGACCACCTCAATATTAATACCAGCTCAAAATTAAGAACACAATTTTCAAGTCCATTTTCACTGTTTTGCTCTTCAATCAACCTCAATATTAAGACCATCTCAATAAGAAGACCATTTTTCAAGGGTGGTCTTATTATTGAGGTTTTACTGTATCTGGTTATTCCATTCAGTAATCCATTGTAGACTAAACGGAAGCTTCAATGCAGACTGTTTAATAAATGGAAGTAATGTACATGAATATACATATAGTTGACATGTAGTTGTTTTGATGGTTACCTTAGCTTTTGGTATTGTATTACATTGTTTGGGTTCCTTATGACAGATATTGGGGTATATTTGTTTGGTTGCTTCCCTGGAAAATGAATACAAATGTAGTAGCATATGCTATTTTATGCCCATTGCTCTACTGGATATGGGTCTGAGATAAGGATGAGTGCACAATGTTGCCACTGTCAAATTGACTTTTTTGGTTTTATTGTTCATATTTTACTTGATGTTGTTAAAGATATACATAGATTAGACTGAGTCGTAAGAATTCTCTCATTTTGACATTCCAAACTACAATAAAGAAATAAAAAAGTTACAAATTTTATCATACAGAAATTATATGTAGGTATTTTATAGGTTATACTTACATATTACAGTTATAGAAGGACCTCCCGATGATGTATTGAAGCTACGAAGATCAACACCAATGTTTAGAGCATATGAACATGTTTACAATCTTCTTAGTAAAAATTTCTTGCCGTTATTTCATCAAAGTGAAGAGGTTGGTTTCTGTTGTTACATATGTTTGATATATCTTTTAGTGATGATGTGCAATGAGGTTGAGAATGGTCTTACTCTTGTCTTGTTGCAAAATCTTTACTCTAGATTTTTTTGTTATTATTTGGAAGTTTTTATTATATACTTACATTCTTTATAGTTATGCTATGGTACCTACTTTTCACTTTTTTACTCATTTGTATTTAACTGTTTAATGTGCCAAATGCCTTAAGCTGTCAATGCGTCGTAAAGCAACATGCATTCATTCCATTCATTCATTCATTCATTCATTCATTCATTCATTCATTCATTTATTATGCCACTGTTTCAATGCAGCTGTCTATTTTTTTAAGCAACAACCTTTCTTCAACAACATTATTGTTTCTTCTCTAATATAAATTAACAAGCAATTTAACCTTTTTAAAGCAACAACCTCTGCCTGTTCCATGCTTAGTAAGTTTAAATCTATTTTAATCCAACAATTTTTATTTCAACCTCAGTCATAAGGTATACTAGCGCAAAACTACTCAAATGATTCTCTTCTTTATAAAATATAAAATTTGGCATTTTCCTTGTTTTGTTGCTTGATCAAGTTAAGTTTGTATGTTGTCTGATTGTATAAATTTTAACTAGTACATTGACTTTTTATTTCAGTATTATACAATGTTATGTGGTGAGAGGATTGCTAAACAGGTGTTTAATCGCGGTGTCTCAAGGTAATAGTCTGATTGACATAAAGGTGTATGAGAGGTGTCCGTAATATCTTTTTGTAAAAATATCATGTTTATTCTTAAATAATTGATTTTTGTTGATTTGCATTTGTCTGTAATAAAATAGCTTTCCGTATACATTAATTTTCGATAGCCTTGGTTAAAGATAGATTTTTTGTCAAAATATGCTTAATCGTGAATCTGAGATAATCCGTGGTATATGCCTTCATGCAGATGCACTCTACAAATATGCAAAGTCACTTTTCCTATATCATTCCCAAAACCTAAAATACACCAGTCCGATACCAGTAGAGTATGTCTGTATGAAGGCTTAATCACACCGTTTTCTCAAAATGATAACTTATTTTCATGTTTACCTTTAAATTTACATCCATGATCTACGACATTGGTTTAACATAAGATGTCAGTTCTATAATATTTTGGAAGTTTAATACACAAGTTGTTTCCTGGATTGCATTCCATATTTAAGCAGCTATTTAACTACAATGTACATGTACTTGTTTGAAGTGGCATTGTAACTGCTTATCTATTGGGGTTAACTGTACACATGTTGTAGAGTATACCAATGGTGTCTTGAAAAAGTGGATGACATTTCAAAAAACTTGTTACTTTATTGGCGTGAGCATAAATCTCTCAATATTTCTTGTTTAGCAATGTTATATCTTATTTTAACTACCTGTGTTCCAAAATGACTTAACAAGTAGCATTATTCTAAGTTTGTGTAAATGATGGTCAATTTCAGACAGCCAAGGAAAAAAGAATATGGAATATCAAGTTTTGGGTCCAAGATTAAGGATAAAGTTTTTAAGCCATCAGGTAACTATTTGGTTGAAATCCAAAAAATGATTTGTAATATTTCTGCATTACTTCTTAAGTGGAAATACATATCAAATAATTTCAGAAGTATTGATGTAACCAAGAAGACAATTAAACGATCTTCAAGTTATTGTTTCATTCAGTAATGATATACATGGTACCAATACAATTTCATACTAAGGCATTAAGTAAAAAACTGCAGTGCTTAATCTCATTACATTTCTTTATATCGAGTACAGTAAAACCTCAATAATAAGATCACCAATGGGACCCTTGAAAACTGGTCTTCTTATTTAAATGGTCTTAATTTTGATGTTGAATAAAGAGCTAAGCAGTGAAAATGGACTTGAAAATTGTAATCTTAATTTTAGGTGGTCTTATTATTGAGGTGGTCTTGAAGTGAGGTTATACTGTACACTGTTACAGGCCTCATCAAGTTATCCTACCTACCTTTGAGTTCAGTTACTCATGCTTATTTTACAGATACAAGATCAGTGTCATCTCTGGATATGTTGGACATAGAGAACAATGACGAGGCTGACACAGCTACTATTGCTGTGAGTATTATTGGACTAAGATATTGTAAAATGAATTAATCTCCAAATAAGTCTCATATGCATGTTTGTGTCTGATAAATATCAAAACGACTGAAATTAGTTTTGTGTACTCATTAGAATCATATCGGAAGAAGTTATGCTTACTTGTTTATACAATTAAGTAGATAGCCTACTTTCACTTTCACTTGTTATGATTTAAGCAATTCCAGATATTTTGGATCTCTGTTAATCCTGCCATGGAATGTAATGTATTTTTTGTCTTTTGGTTGAATATAGACAATAATACCATTGTACATGTATTTCATTCTGTGTAGTTTCATTTTCAGTCTACAAGTTCTTTTGAAGAAGATGCCTCAATAGACGACCTTGAGCATACTATTGAGCAATTCCATCCTCGTGATCTCAGTACTTGGAGAGTGACTATCCCCAGGTTAGGGGCCAGACCTGATCCTGAAAATCAGAAGAAACAATTCTTTGTATTCATTGTTGATATTAAAAGAGTAGATGTTCCCGATGGTAAGATGTTTTATTGTATTTTGAAAAATATATCTGCTTTCCAGTGCATATTACCCATACCTTCGTATAGGTTCTGTCTTAGATGCTAGTAAATGTTCAGCCTCTTGCAGTAGATCACTTAGCCAAATGGAATTGTATTTATTGTTTTACTAACTCATTCCTCTTTGCCCTGAGGAGGAACTAGGGCTCCTACCATGGTTAGCCATCTGGTTCGATCCCACGCTATCACCTTTCCTTCCCTCCAGGATTTGGAGTTGGTCCTCAGCCCAGTGTCCACAGTTCTTCTCCATGTTATCACTGGTCTTCCTTTCTCTTTCTTCCCCTGTGGATTCCAGTCTCAGTTATTGTTTTATTAAGACATGTACGTGTGTACATTTCACTATTAATGCTTTAAACTACCTGAGTATTATCGTTTATGCTTTTGTATGGGAAATAAAGGTTATTAAATTTTTTATATTCATCTCAGTAATTTTATCACACATTGTCACAAATCAAAAGTGGCTGTCGCAGCCTGTTATTATCTTGAGTACCAGTATGTGTCCCAGGTACCATCCCATATTATATGAAGCCTGTGTTTATCTCTCTCTCTCTCTCTCTCTTTATCTTCAAAATGTTAATTTGTAGAAGGCAGAGCTACATGGACTGTGGCTAGAAGATACACAGAGTTTTATACACTAGAACAAAAGTTGAAGGAGTTTCATGGAGAAATGATGGAAGACTGTTTACTGCCTTCAAAGAAAATCATGGGAACCAAGAATCAAGACTTCATTGACGGTAAAAGGGAACCGTTTGAACAATATTTACAAGTGAGATATTCCTTTGCGTTTGGTTTTTGTTGAGTAATTGTGTTTCTGATATGATTTATTTCTGAAATTCCAGTTGGCCATGCAGAATGTAAAAGAATCCTGATTAATTGGTTGTGACATAAAACTTAAAAAGTTAATTGACTATCAAGTGATTTGTGATATGTTCGGCAATTTTCCAAGAGGAGTATCTGCAGTTTATATATTGGTTCAATTTAGCGTGAGAACTTTTTCATGACATTCAGCCTATCGCTGTAGCATGAGAATTGTCCACAGATTCACTATAATCCGCAGATTAGCAATTCACAAGGGCCGTTTATGAGACAATTTAAGCCATCTTAGATGCTTAAAAACCAGGAGCTGTAGCGGCCCCCTGGACCCCTTGCCGAATTTTCAGCTGATTTTGAAATTTTGCATTCTCATGCCTGATATACGGGGTCATATCTCCAGAGCAGCTCTTTCTTTAGCTGGAACAATTTTTGGTTAATAACATTTACTGCCAATTTAACCTCTCTAGAGCAATAACCTCTCAGGAATGCCCAAAAATTGCATGTTCTATAGTGTGCTACTCTGGAGAGGTTGCACTGTATTTGAAAAATGCAAATTTGATTTGCTGATGTTTTTGTGATCGCATTTATACCTGGCATTATCAATTTCATCTCTTTGACTATTGAGGTTTTGTTTTTTACAGAAACTGTTGACTAAACCTATTCTGAAGGGAAGTCAGCTTTTATACAATTTCCTCACAGCAGAGTCAGCATTTGACTTTGGACTGGACATCAATATTGGTAAGACTACGTTTTACTCGATATTTCTTTTATCATTTGAGAAATTTTCAAACCTTGTGCGTACTATTAAACCCAAGCATCAATGAAGGAGGCATGTGACTATGTCAAATACCTTACATTCTTTTATTTCATTAGACAGGAAAGTGGACAAAATGTTGTTGTTTTTCATTCAGAATTAAGTACTACATGTACTGATGGTAATTTTGTTTCTTATGTTAAGTTACTATTTAGAGTTATTGGTTAATCTATTAACAATTAATGATTCATCCTAGTTTATTAGATAAATCATTGTTAATCGATGATTGTAATGTAATGATTGTTTACTATTTTTGCACAGGGCGAGTGTTGAAGTCTGTACCAAGAAAGTTAGTGAAGGAGGTATGATTAGTTTGTTCATGTTTGTGCAAAATTGTTTTGATACCTTGTTGCTTTATGTTCTAAGTTTGCATTCATAGCATCTTGGCAAATATCTAGGAAATGTTTCCTTCTTATGTTTGTCAACTCCTTTTTGTATTAAGTAAAACCTCGCTTAACAAGAGCAAAACAGTAAAAATGGTCTTATTATTGAGGTGGTCTTCAAGTGAGGTTTTACTGTGTACACAATGTATGAATACAAAAGTAGATAATAAATAGTCACATTCCTATCTACACAGTCAAACAATGAAAAAGAATGTATACATTTATTTTAATGCTAAATGTTTCTTTAATTACCGTTTTATTGCTTTCTTATTGCATGCATATTGTCTATTTAATGTATTTGTGATCAATCTCAAACAGTACTGTATCCGATATATTGATTGTTTTCAGAAAGGTCAGCATTTGGAAACATTCCTCTCCATGTTCGAAAAGACGACCGATCCACCAAAACCCAGACCTGGGTATGTCTATTATGGCATTCTATGTTTAATTCTGTTAATGAGATACAGTAAAACCTCAATAATAAGACCACCCTTGGGACCCTTGAAAACTGTCTTGTTATTGAGGTGGTCTTAATATTTAGGTTGAAAATATAGCAAAACAGTGAAAATGAACTTGAAAATTGTATTCTTAATATTGAGGTGGTCTTATTATTGAGATGGTCTTTAAGTCAGGTTTTACTGAATACATTTAAGATTCAGCAGCAAATCACTGTTTCATTTTAGTGTTTTCTAATTGCTATTCTTATGTTTATTGTGTATCATGACTTCTGGCCCATACAGAAATATGCTCACTTTCAACCAAATATACATATGTTAGGTATTGTACAGTTAAGTAATATTGTGCATAAAGTGGTCATAACATATTTATCATACATTCTTATTCTAATGGGCATTTAGTGACATTAACTGTGAGATCACTGAAGCATTGTTATCCCACATATTGCTTATTATTCTCTACTATTTGTTTAACAATTTTAGTATTTTATTTTTCAGTAAAAGAGAGAGAAGGGACTCCGGGGCATCTTTACAGTCCACTTCCAGTTTAAAGGTTTTTATGTTGTGATGTTTTAAATATTCAATGTTTCGTAACTTATTTACAGTACAACCACTTCAAAGCATCCCTCTTTTAAGTAACCTGCTCTCTTCAACGACAATATCAATTTTTTTCTGTTGTTTGAATTTATGATCGATTTTACCACCCAATAGCAACAACCACTCGAACAACACCTGAAGGGTGTTGCTCTGGAGAGATTGTACTGTATGATAACACTGTTTGTGCAAAGTTGTTTCTGAAATACGTATATATACAGTAGGACCTTGTTCATTCGAAGTCATCAGATCCGAAATTTTGTTTTGAATAACACATGTTAGTGAATAGCCCATTTAAATTTGACGTGCATAAAAAGATACATTGGGACTTGATATATATTTTGGATGATACTGAGCATTCCGATGGAAGGTTGTTGCATAAACGAGGTCCAACTGCATTAGCTTCTAAAGATTGAATGCTTAATAGAAATTGATAATGTAGAACATGCTGTATTATTGAATTAGTTCTGAACAAAACCTGTGGGTTTTATGTTTGAATGAACAAAGAAGATCAAAGAATTCTATCACGTTTTTTTCTCTTTTATGTTTTTGTAGCTGTGTATGACAATGTTTGAAAATAACGCAAATGTTGTTGAAAGACAGAATCAACCACACAATGATCTAACTGATGGAGATGAGGTAGAAGGCTTGTATGACATCATAATCTATATTGGTAAATGAATATTGCTGAATTATTGGGGGCTTCCATGATCAAGTGGTTATGGTTGCTGACTCCAAATCACTTGCTCCTCACTGCTACATTTTGTAGAATTTGTAAGTAATGAAGCTATCAAGCTGGCTTATGGAAGGTTGGTGGTTCTACGCATGTCCCAAATGGTGCTCAAAGGGGCACCTGTGGTCTTTCTCCACCCTCATTGCTAGAAAAGTCACTACATGGCCGTGGCTGTTTGACATGAAGCCTGTTTTTAATAATTGCTATATTATAATAGAAGCTGGATATATTTTGGGGAAATTATGAATTTTTACTTGTGTAATTTGGACCCTATAATTTACATTTAAGTTATTTGCTCACTATGTAACTTTGTTTGGCTGAACTTAGCAGCTAATTTCCTGCATATAGGTATTGTTCGGAAAACAATGAGAAAATACATGGATTGATAACCTGTATGTAATGTATGTTTGCCTTCTATGAAATAGTCTGAAGATTATAAGTTGATCCAATGATTGTCCTCAGATTGTTTGTATGGAAAGTTATTGTGTTTTCAGCAAGGTTTGTGTTCCATGTACCTGTCTGGGTCCATCATATGCTATATACTGGTCGTATGTTCATCAAGTCTTCACTGGAGGCATATATGGAATGGTATATCGAATTCAAATTGGACATGGTTACGCAGGAACATAGACTTGTCTCCCTTGTACATCTATTGAGAGGTACGTTACTATTCACATAGTCTATGATTTCATCAAGCTGTGTAAGATCATACATGTACTATGTCCAACCCTCGTTACCACAGAATATTCATTTAACGACACAATCAGGTGGGAATAAATCTGCTTATTCAGTCATTGATAAGAACAACAATAATCCAGGGAACAAGCATGGTCCTTACAACGGCAGTTGACTTGTAGTTTTGTTGAAAGTTCTCATTTTCTGTTTAAAAATGAAAATATGTACACTGTTTGCTTTTATTTTTTCGCAGTACTAACGAAATAACGTAAAAGAAGAAAGACTTATTTTGATTCTCTTTTGTGTTCAGTGGCTTCTTTCAAATCTTTTACAGTTAATTGATGCTGACAAATTCATTTCTTTTCCGTATTTTACCTATTATGCCATATTGTTTCATTGTTGGTGTTGTCAAAAAACCAAAATACTGCAAAACCGGAAGTAACACGAAATGAGCTGTAATCAGTTTACTTATTTTTCTAGATGAAACTGGCTGTTTCTGTGTCCTGTTTAGCTCATTTCAACTTTTAAGTATTGTCTGAAACAAATGTTGAGTACCCGGTATTTAAAATATTGGTCAGTTGCACTCAGGCGAGTATTAAACAGCTGTGGAGGCCCTCTTGTGAATTATTCCTATAACGGAATTCTATGGCCATGTTGAACAGTAAAACTGCCCAGACAAGTTTCGACTGTGTGGTTAAAGAGTTTTCTAGTGTTTTACTGGGTATGTGTTGCCTCAGACTGACATTCTTTCTTTTCTTTTTTCAGATGTTCTTTTCTTTGATAATGATCCACCAAGGTAAATATATATTTCTTTTGTTTGTGAAATGAATTTGAGTTGTGTATTCTACTGCAGTGCAATTTATGCTTCATCAAATAAAGAATTTTTTTACATTTTAAAATTCGAGTTAAAATTTAATCCAGTCCTCTTCTTAAAAAGTCATGTGGATTCCGTCATATATGGATAGTCTCGTAAACTGTGAGATTTAAGTTCCTCTTTTGTCTCTATTATTTTAAGTGCAGCATTTGTGTTGAGGTAGATGCTCATACAATATACCAATCTCCTACACGGTAATCTCCCCTTATAGTTATCGTAGATCTCTGCCATCACAAACTTTTCGTCAAGATTTTTGACAAAATTTATTTTTCATTTATTTAATTGTAGTTGACAATTTTATGTCTATATATCTTAATTCCAAACATATAAGATGTTTGGTGGCATGAAAAGTTATAAAAAACGATATTTATTTTATTTTTTTAAATGACCAACCATCATCACGTGAGTTTCTTCTTCGGATCCGCCATTTTGTCCAACCAACCATCATCACATGACTTTTTTGATGGCAGTGGTTATTGCTGTACTGCAAGGGAAGATAACTGCTGCATGGAGTTTGACAATATACATGTACCTTGTTTGTACTATAGATGTAATTGGTTTATATTTCTACTATGATGTCTATATTTCAGAACTGATGATGATAAGAGGAAAAGATATGAACAAGCTGTTGCTGGAAGTTTGGAATTTCTTCCAAGTAGGTGTTATATTTAATCTTGTCTGTCCTAATGTGCTTGTTATATAACACATACCAATATATCAAACCTAGATTATACTCAAAGCATTTCAGTTATTTTGTTCACTCTAGAGACAGCTTCTTGGGAAACCAGTATTGGTTTTTTATGACGGGGGGTGGTCGTGACTTCTGCAGGGTTTGAATCACGGTGGCCAACTTCACGTTTGCATTGTATGCTGTTTGTTAAATTATAGATTTATAATTGCTAAAGCCTGTGTTATGTAATTGTAAGACTTCTGTGTGCTACACGCTGTTCTATTTTTAACAACTTCATGATGACATATTGATGTTTGGTATGTTGGTAACATTGTTGTTGGTTGGTCTGTTTTGAAAAAAAGGATTTAATGAGGCTTGATCATCGTCTGTGTCCACAACAATGTTAAATGTTGCGTGTAGCTCGGGTTTTGAGAAAGTATACATTCCAGCGATAGTGTAACCCTTAGACGAGCATCTGCATCCACTTGCAGTGCTCTTTTTCTTAAAATTTAATTTCTGTCTGTAGTCTTGTTGCTTGAATGCAATACGTTGGTATTGACGACTTGCAATTAAATGGAAAGACTGCGAGTTTTGTTGTCCTTAGAGAAAGAAGGTGCTATATGCATTATGTGTTATATGTACTGGTTCACTTAACATCTTGTGGCTCTAAGTGTAGTAAGTAGTATCTGCAGGTGTTTGTCATCATTTTCTGACAATCTGAGTGATCTTGTAATACAGGAAATGTTTTGTCTTCTATATATAAAATCTCAGTAAAACCTACCATTCACTGTTCACAATGTGTATTAATGTTAAAAAAGTTGCCGTACTAATTTTAAGTGAGTACGTCATATCTTGTATTGCATTAAAGTAAGTTGTAGTTAGTTGAAATGTGTATTTATGTTCTCAGAGCCAGCTGTGATGGCAATGGGTGACGTCAATCATCATGAAGGAACACTACTTATTTTGAATGCACTTCAACAACCAAAGCTAAACAAGCAGGTTTGTCAGTTTGATGTTTTCCCCCAGTATTGTCAATCTCTCTTTGTTAAAGATGCGATACCTGTTTTCTATTACAATTGCTTGTACCTTTAGAAATCTTGCTCATCTGTTTATGTATCATATTGTAATCTTAAAATCTTCAGAGACTATTCAGAGTTATGAAAATTCTTAATTAAATTTGTTTTACCTTCAGTTTATTCTGAGTTGTAATGTAACACGTAGGTTTAGTTTTGATTTATGTAACGTGATACCCTGGCATCAGTATTTTTTTTATTATCTTATGTGTCTTACGTCCGTAAACTTTTGAATTTAATCTATTCATATTATGAGATGTTTTTGTTATTTATGTTTCTGTGATGGTTTTAGTGTTGTGTTACTTCTTTTAAATCATAAAATGTGAAAGTTGCTTATTCATGATAAATTTGGTTATTTCCTGTTAGGTAATATTTATACATTTGTGTATAAAAGGTAATTTTTGTCTCCAAATTTACTTTTTTAAGGTAATGAGTAGCGTTTTACAAATATAAATGATTAATATACATGTATTACCTGTTGTATGAAGCAGTATAGTACTGGAATTTGTTATTGCCTTCTACTACAGTGAACACATTATTTTACCAAGTAACCAATGGCATGTTATCAAATGTATCGTATTTATGAAGTGATACACAAACTAAACAAATAGAAAGGGTTGTTAGTTACTATCTCAATCAATGCCAGTTAAAAGTGTTCCAGTACTAATACTGTAAATTTCTTGTATAAGGTCACCTCAATAATAAGACCAACTCAAAGTCAAGAGCACAATTTTCAAGTCCATATTTGCCGTTTTGCTAATGATAGAAACACAATATTAATACCACCTCAATAAGAAGACCAGTTTTCAAGGGTCCCAATGTAGTCGTATTATTGAGGTTTTACAGTATATGATGCTATGTTGCTTGTTTTTGTTCATTTTTCCTATCATCTGAATGAGACACTTAAAAGTTCTTTATATTTTCAGTTGAGTTACGTGTTTCTGGACATACTGATTACTGAATTATTCCCAGAATTGGTGGAGTAAGAGAGCTACAACATCATCTATTAATAACTTTCTGAGTTAATTACGACCTCATTATTTCACCTTTGTCTTGTGACTCATAGAAAAAATGGATATTTTTATACCATCAGTCAGTGACTCCATCTCTGTGAGAACTGCCTACACCTGGACCAACCAAGATGTCCAACATGTGTTTATCCTGCATGCTAAAATTTGAAACACTTTATTACTTTTATAGGGAGTGGCACACAAACCAATGACAAGGTGAATAGAGAATGTGATTTTCCTTCATTTTTTTTCAAGAAATATACCTAGAGGTGTTTAACATACGCAGTATACTGTGAGCAGTTTATTGAAACTTGAAATCAAGCTCTTATTGCATTTGATGGTTAATGAAATGGTTTTCACTACGATGAAAGGCATATGATAATAAAATTGTTTGAACAAATATCAAAAGGCAATAGCCTGTGCTTTCGAAGCAATGGTACAAAATAAGCTATGGTTTTAGTCTAAATGCTTCTTAACAAATATAGGCTTAGATCTTTTAAACGCTTACCTGTTGTAATACTCATTTAGTGCAATGTGGAATACAGTCGGACCTCGTTTATTCAACAACCTTCTACCAAAATACTTGGTATTGTCCGAAATAAATTTCAGGTCCTGATGTATCTTCTTAGGCACGTCAAATTTAATGAAATGGGCTATTCGAAACTATGTATTATTCAAAATTAAATTTTGGACCTGATGAAATTTATTCAAATAAAAGGGGTCCGACTTTATATGATAAAAGGCAATGAATGGCTTGTCGTACAACCTTTATTTGGTTGTTTGGGTATTTGGAAATTTGTGTTTCATGAACTGTTTTCTTTATTATTGTTTTCTGGAGACTTTTCGTTAGTGAATGATTTATAGGTTTTCAATTTTGTGCAATAAGCGATCATGACTCTTTGATTTTATTTGTATTAATGCAAACATATTGTCATTGCTAGTGACATTTTGTGTGCCATGATAAATTTTACAGTTGTTCATGGAAAAAATGTATAAATTTGCATAATTAATGAACTGCGTTATGTAGGTATATTTCCGCTCTGTCTTGTCTTGGGCAAGAGAATTTATTTCATCAAATAATACCTAAAACATATGTATCATATTTTATTTCTCAACCTTCCTACGATTATTGCTTGAATCATGTTATCCTTGGCGAAAAGTATTAAGAGCAATTTCTGAATATTTCTGGGATTTGTGGCTTCATTTTTGTTCTGTTTGTTTTTAATTAGGCATTGGTTAAGGTGAACTACTGTCTCATAGACTTTCCCAGGTCTGTTTAGCACTTTGATCATATATCTCGGTCAAAACATGGTCTTCTCTATTATGAACTACATTCACACAAATGTTTATACATCAATAAGACAAACACTGTTGAATTATAACAATCAATTCTGGCGAAAAGTAATGTATATGTAAATTCTTAAGGACTGAATATACTTAATTTATACAGACAGGAAACGCATGCATACTTATTCATACTTGAAATTGTCTTCATAATAAATGTGTTTCAACGATTTTTGAAATGAATTCAGTGATGGACAGTTACGAATAGTCACAGGTAGATTGTTCCAAGTCTGTGCAAGACTTTAAACGTATAATAAATGTTTTACCCATTATGATGTTTTCTCTTTACTAGTATGTGAAATAAAGAAATATTACGGATTGCGTTCCTTCCTAAAGCAGATGTAAAACTTATCCAGATACCAGCATTTACAAGGATAGCATTAAAAGTCTCCAAAATGGAGGATGATACCCCCTCCCATAGCATACCCACTTCGCCAGCTCCTACCCCAGCATTTGAAGAAAATTTCTGGGGTTGACCCTGTGTCTTATGTATTATTTATAATTCTGTGATATTTTACGTATATTCCTAAACATGCTTTTTTCATCCGTTTCCATTGAAGGGACCAATGTCATTGTATGCTTATTGATTTTTCATTATTACATTAGTATATAATGTTGAGATGTATATGTTAAATAAATGTGCAATATTTCAAATATGTCTTTGTTGTTACTTTTCTATAATATGTCTGTATATACCCAGGTGCTGTATATATTATGAATTATATATTTGTCCTCTTCTGTCCATTGATTTAAATGTGTGACACGTTGATTGATGCTTGAAATTATACCAACTTGCAGATTTAAATTTGATCAGCATGGAATGTAAAACAATTGTTGCAGAAACAGATCATAAACAAAAGGTCAGACAGAGGAACATGGGAAGTATGCTAGGTGTAAAAATAAGGTTTTAAAATATTAGGCTTTGAAGCGCAAACGTGTTCAAGCTTTATATCAAAATCTATAAAATAATTTGTCAAGGATGCTTGTCGGCGACTCGACTTTTTTACATCAGAATACATTGAAAAGTTAACTTATGCTTATTTTGCTCGAGTTCTGAACTCTAGTATCGAAAGAAAATGGTATCTGTGTATTCTACATTGGAAATAACCAGTCAAATATGCAGATTTATATAATGATGGGATAATATTCGTGATGGACTACAGGAGTTCTAGTTGTGGTTGTGCTTCTGTAAAGCAATGAATGACACGTTGACAATCTCCCCAATGACCATACTTAGTCTCCTAGTTGATGAATTTTGGGCGTTATTGTAATAATGTAGAATACCAAGACTGAACCTCCAGCTTTCATTTATTCTTGGCAAGATTTATCATAGTTTCTGACCTGCATGATGACATTAATGGTCATTTAATTAACACAAAAGAAGTATGGTGATAGTATTTCTATATGTGTCAAAAACACCTTCTTTCAGTGACGTCATTTCCAGAAATCGTCATATGTGAGGTCACCGTGTACTGACAGTAAGCAATATTTGCCGCATATGGCAATAGGAAAACGAAGTGACCATATGGAGTAAATATTGTCTCATGCTTGCAAATAGTGTCATCACATGTTGCGTTTTCTTGAAATGACGTCACTTACAGAAGAGGTTGTAAATCCTATAGCAGTGCTCAATTATATAGAACGCGATAAATATTAATGAGATCACACCTCAACGACTGGTGGGGCTTTTATAAGAGGAAAATGTAACATCAAGAAATCGGACATGTCAATAACAAATAAACAAAACAACACAAATAACGACTAATTGGTGACGACATGTCACGTTGCGAAGGCACGCTAAGTAACACACACACCACACTAGTACACGTTACACAATCTTGTGTCACGAGTTATCAACATTAAAACACGTAGAAAGTTGTTAATTTGTCACATAAAATCTAAATCCAGTGAACGGAATTGACAGTAATCTCTTAACACAGACAAAATTCGTACATATACAAGTTGCAAATCATCGTGTACTTCACAACACAAGAAACGGGACAGGATTAAGTTAAAGGCAACGCAATACGGTACAAAGGAAC
Source organism: Mactromeris polynyma (assembly GCA_032209605.1). Lineage (NCBI taxonomy): Eukaryota > Metazoa > Mollusca > Bivalvia > Venerida > Mactridae > Mactromeris > Mactromeris polynyma. The sequence continues at coordinate 5,002,508 of JASFXZ010000029.1, forward strand.
ACCAAATCCAGGAAGTATCGACTGTCATGGTCGACGTCAATTTCTTCACTATATGTGACTTACGTTGCCTTATTGTCAAAAACTCGGAACTCAATATTTGGCGGTTTTGAGTATTTGGTATCGTTGAAACCATCTTTTCAAGCTCATTATATCTGTACTACCTATATTATTCTGGAATGCACACATAACTTAAATGAAATGCAATTCCATAACCCCGTATGAAAGCTATTCTCTACAGGAAGGTAAAACTTTGTTGTTTTTTTACTCAAAAAGGAGAACAAAAGTATTGGGATTCTGAAAATAATGCGTCTTAGCATTTCAATGTCCGATTGGCAATTCCATGGCCCACTTTTTGCTGTGTGGAACAATTCTTTAGGAGGTCATCTTCCACCCTACGTAACTGTGACTGCTGGACTACCTTGTTGTCGCATTAGGGTGTATTTTGCATACCTATCAGAAAAGTATTAAAATATGAAAAAAGAAACAAAGTAGTTCGTCGACTTTGGTCAGTGCATACTAGGATCACGTGGTCCAGTGATTTGGAATTGTACTGTTGCTGACTTATCTTACAGCGGAGTAAGTACTCAATGTTTGATAGTGCGACCAAACAATATAGTTTTTGCCTGTGACGTAGACCAAATCGTATCGTCGTATTGCGCAGTATTCCTACGTGGTCAATTTGCAGTGTCTTCTGCATCAGAAAAGCATACAAGAAAGATTCTTGCCTTTTGAAAGCTTTCTGTTGCTAAGCGTACTTAACTAATCGTTTCTTGAACACGGAAAGACTTAGCCTATGACGTTGTCAGTTTGTGATCCAGAACAATGTGGCTTCCAAGTACGAATTTTGGTTTTATTGAACTTCTTTTTTAAGAAAGGAAGTTCAGATGTGTGGAAAAAAGAGCGAATCTGTGATATTTCGAACATATTTCAATTCGGAACTTTTCTTTGCTTACACACAGCGTTAGCAATCAGTGAGTCAGGATCCCAGGCTATAAATAGACATGTATATCTATATATTGGTCCCAAGATCTAGTGATCTGAATGAGCATATATACGTATATCTGTGTATCTGTGTGAAATGGGAGCATTTGTAAGTGTAATAAGTTATATTTAACTTGACTAATATTGATGTACTTAACAATAAACTAGAGTAGCAGAGACTGGATGTATGTGGATCTATATATATTTATGTCTCTATATAAAGATCATAACAGAAATTCTAATTATTGTCTGCAATAAATGTCAGTCTGTCGTTAACTCGATTTCTGTCAAATTAAATTGACAAAATATGTATTTGTTTAATGATTCGTTGCGAATCACAAATTTACCGTTCCGCATATGATAAAATTTTGTGAAATACAGAATACCTCAATGCACGCGTTTGACCCGACAATAAACTTTTGTGCGTTTTGTCTTCCCGCTAAAGAATCGACCAATCAAAGTCGTTAAAATTATGACGTCAAATTCCAAAATGGAGGTCGACAATTTCTGAGTGAAATTAAAATTTGAAAACAGTGTTATATTTCGGAATTGCCGCTGTGGGTTAAGTTGTAAGTAGTTCATGCAATAGAGGTTATTGTAATTATTTTACGTTGTCATCTTTAATTGCCCATTAATTAATCATTTATTGGACACTAATAGACTGAAAATTGATCGCAAGGTGCGTGCCTCTTGTTTCGTGTGGGCTTTGTTTAGTGGGTGGGGTAACAACTATTCATTTGTTGTTATATGTTGTACAACTCGTGGTAGTATGCTAGCGAAAGTTAAATGTAGGTATTAATCACATGGAATGACATTGAAATTATTTGCCTGTTTAGTCCACTACTGATGGAGTCGTTAATTGGTGTTTTTATTACCTTTGTCATGTATATATCGTGTGGGGGTGGTGTATATTTACAATATTCATAAATAATGTAGTTGGTTTATAATTGTGTTATTAGTCAGAATGTACTTTTAAAGTTAGAATCCTATCCCTAATGTACTATATTCATGTTGGTTAAGTTGTTCATGTGTAAAATGATTGATTATTGTTTCGCACAAGTCATGTATACTCCTTTTATTTATAAAGATGGAATTCTTTTTAGTGCATTGTGTTGGCTTGTTCAGTACTAATTTTACAATATTTCAAAAGCCTCTCAACATTGATAAATATTAATTGGGACAGACAAAATATGTTAGTAATGAGTGGAAATGCCATGTTACTCCTACTAGTCCTAATGCCACAGTTCATTAAATTATCTATTGAAACCATTGTATCAAGTGTAACTGGATGCCATTGCTGCCAAATGCAGTGGATGATTACAATTGAAATTTCTCATAGAATGTATTTGAATTATATTAAAGACTTCGTCATATAAGCATTCTTTCACATTCTGCTATAATTCAAGCGGCAATTGTATTCCAAGTTCCAACTATTCCATCACTTCAATACCGATTTCTCCCTTTTACTTTTTGTTGTATCAGTTAGTGAATTACTTAGATGCTAACAATTGATTTATAAGTATAAGCAAATTTTAATTTTCTCCCAATATGGATGTTTTAACAAATTTACGGATGAAGCATGGGTAAAGTTTTCCGGTTTATTTCTGTTTTTATAGAGGCTCTATGGACCATTTTACCAAATTGTGTAAATCCAGTGAGATGTTTTCAGGGGTAAAATGGCCCAAACGGCCATGACTTAGCTTCAAATAAGCATCAAAACGAAAAATCACTACGCTTCAAATATGGAAATGCGTCGCTAAATGACACTTCGCCAGTCAAGAGTTGCATAAATTCTCCAAATGGACATTTACTTACATTGTTGATGGTAAACTTTACTAATGGCCATGGTTTTGAGAAACTCCAGGATCGTGTAAATCAGGTGCAATATTTTCTGGGGGGCTACGTTTCCCCAAACCTCATGCAACTGGGGGATTCGGTAAAAAATCGGTAGTTGCTTCAAATGAGCTCGTTTTATAATAAATATTGTTCAGTAAAACAAATCATGAAATGCTCCCAAACAACTGATATTGGTGAACAATTATTTTCTTATTATCCTTAAATTGTAAAGCTATTTTTGGTGATAATTGTTTATCACTGGGACAATATTTCTGGAATATACTTTAAGTGGTAGCATCATGTACAGACTTCTTGTATTAAATACTAAAATATCACATGGTAATCTCACTAGAAAATATGCACAGGCATTTATTGTAAAGATAACTAGATCAGTAGACAAGCAATATACTGTCTGTGAAATAATGAAACACGTCGAGGACATTTTATAGAACCATTTAAAAAATTATTATGCTTTGAAAATCTAAGTTGTTATGGATTTTATTTTATTTTTGGAACTACAGCTGAGTCTTTCCATGAAAATAGTCGAGGGCATCTATGAATGTATACAGTAGCCAATATATTTCATTATTTGTCAACATCTTTTCACACCTTTTAAATTGATGAAAATGGTTTACTTTCCATCAGGATTGGCATCTTTCTATTTATTTGAAGCAGATAATCAGGGGTCAGGGTTTCCACTAGGTGCTGAATCTCGAGGGTCATTTCAATAATTTTGGACCATATTTTACTATTTTATTGTCAAATTACCTATAATTTAGAGTGAAATGATTTACCCTTTAGCCAAAATCCTTAGGGTAAAAATGTGGCTTTTTGGAAATTCCAGGGGTCAAAGGGTCAACTGAAGTATCAAATGGAACCCCTGATAATGTCACTTGTCTACTGCTTCAGTTGGCCACTGTATAACACCGCAGCAGATTGTTGCATTCTTGTGACAATGATTTCTGTTGATTGTGATTTTGTCTGCCGTTACAATTCAGAAGGGGAAAATTGTCAAATTGTGCTTTTGTACATGTATAATTTAGAAGCTGAATGTGTTGTAAAGTTTTGGTTTGGCATCTATCATGTATGGCATGACAAAAAGTGCTCTGAGTGTTACATGGTCACCTTATGTGTTTATACTTGTAGTGACTAACTTACTTAGAGCATTCAGATTCACTCTCCGACTCTAGTACTTAGATGAATTGCTGTATGTAGTAATGTACTACTCAGATTCCTATGAGACATTTCTTATTGTGTGGAGTTAATTTTGGTTCGAGTCATAGATAGATATTGACATTTGAACGTGGAAAAATTGTTGAACACCTCAATTTTCTACTAGCGTGCGTTTACTTCATTGTATCTTACTATTGAATAATAAAGTTTCTTTCAAGGATATTTGGGAACAAAATTTGGCCCCATTCCTTTCTTTGATGTATGTCCCCCCATTCTGTTTTATGTTCCATTCTTACAGCATTGATAAATTTCAGTCGGAAAACCTAAAACATTAACCAGTAACGTCACATAATTAACATCTCATGTAATTCTGATCCTTGATTTATATGTATGGACCAACTAACATTTATGAAAATAAGATCTAGAAAAAGGGATTTTTACTTTGTCATGCAAATTATTTTTCCTAATTCCCCCACTCAAAGAGTTCTCATCCCACCAACATTATTCCCCTAAAAGTGAAGCAAACTGGGTGCAGCTACACACACGCACACAAAGCTTAATACTTCATCAGTCCCCTGTAGTAAATAAGTATCACTACACATATAACTATTAAGATTATAACACACAAATTAAATGTGAATGGCATTTTTCACCTGTCTATTTACTGGACCATTCAAACAAGCAAATTTCCTGGTTCAAATAATTTCAAATGTTATATACAAACCAATGTCCTTTTTCAGTTAACCTTACAGTGCAATCTCTCCAAAGTGGTCCTCTTGTGACCAACAACAATCATTTCAGGCCAAAAAAACAAAATAGTTCCGTTTCCGGTCTCCATACCTACCCTCTCGTTTACTCTCTGACCCTAAACTTTTTATTAGGGATAATTTTCCTCCTCTCCGTTTAAAAAATATATAGAAGATAGTCAAATTTTAGGGGCTTTAATGACAACTTCAGTAACAAAAAAAAAAGAACAAAAACTTTCCTACCTACCTACCCTCTTTGTTTTTGGACAGGAGTCCAGAAATGGAACTTTTTTTTTTGGCCTCGTCCACAATTTTCCTCTCCCAAAGTATCTGGTGAGGTGACTCTGTGTACATAGACGGACAAATGAATGCAACTGGTCATTTACAGGGGTGTCCCTAATTTTTTAATTAACAGGGAAATCATCATATGTAGGCGTGTTTCTGGGGGGTACTTAATTATGATCACTCATACTAGAAAAGAAGCCGGGTGATGATGCTTAAGTTACCGGGTAATTTTACTAGCTCCCGGCTTTTATTGACACCCCATGCATTTAGTGACATACATATATCGACTAATTATACTCTATGGGCATGTTCTGATACTTTTTACAGAAGGGAATGGGGACATATTTCATGCCCCGAATAGGCTGGAAAAAACTGCTGTCCTAATAGGAAAAAATCGTCTGAAGTATAGTGGTCAGGTCAGTGGAGGTTGATGTACAATGGTTACCATCATATCTGGGTAATATATCAAATTGGTCATCCACATCTTGTTGGTCATTGCTCATCATCTAACTTGATTGCTTCAGATGGAAGTTTGTGAAGCTTATTCTCTTCTTGACAAAAATCTTGTGTAATAAGATATTTTCTGGAGCAAATTACTCCACTCAGACAGCTAGCATTCATCACAGTTCTGAGTATGTCTTCCTGAAATATCCACACCTAAACAGTATATACAGGCATGTCGATAAGAGCCGATTGACGACAGATATTGTTTGTTAAAATTCTATCTGCATCACTTGTCCTGGATCCTTATGAGGGGTCTTAACCGCTTCGGCAATCACGAGACCTCTGACACAAGAGTTCGGAGTTCAGGATTCCAGATTTGGAGTTCCCGAGAACCATTTTTTGTCGTGTTGACTCTTCACTATTACTAATAGTAATACTACAAAAGTTATTGACAACCCTGGGGATATATTTGAATCGTAGGTGATTTAGACATCACCTGGGTTCTTAGAATCGTTTCGTTGTGGCCTGTTGGTGACTGCAGATTTTCTGTTCTTAAAATATTATTACAATAATCATAACTCATGTTTGAATTGACTTGCTTTTCATGATTTTAGTATTGAAGCATTGCAGGGTATATCAGAGGTACTTGCTTCTAGCATGGCCTATTTTTACCCAGACATTCTTTGCATCACATCACATTGAAATAGACTTGCATGATGACACCAAGTTATAAATTTGTTAACATCGAAAAATCACTTTTATAGATATGAAATGATCAAACACATTTTGTTTGAGTGCTTAGCTGTTTTGTCAACATAGTCGCACCATATTGTAAAAATTCATTTAATTGAATGCTTGTGAAATTCTAAATACAGTAAAACCTCAAATTGACTCATTAATAAGACCACCCTTGACATTGTGACTCTTGAAAATTGGTCTTCTTATTGAGGTTGAGTAAAGAGCAAAACAGTGAAAATGGACTTCAAAATTGTGTTCTTAATTTCAAGGTGGTCTTATTATTGAGATGGTCTTCAAGTGTGATTTTACTGTTAATGACTGTATTTCAGATAATAAAAGACGTGTACTAAAAATCATTCCTATATATTATCCTGGATATAAAATTTATTCTCGTGAACTTATTTCCTGGCACAAGTAGCGTATAAGTATATCTACTAATGAAATCTTCAGTCTGATTATAATAGTAAACCTTCCGTTTGTTCAGCTTCAATCTGTATACCAGGACTTCTATACAAAACATTGGGAATGTTTGTTTTTGCGTGTTTTGTAGTGCAACCGCGTGTTGAGATCTATGAAATTGTGTCGTAATCTACCTTGTCTATTTTCTAGCATCATTCGAACAAATGAAACAAGTGTTGAAACGTTGCCCAAGGCTCTGTTAGACTGACAAAGCTCGGCACAGGATCTTGATTTACTTGTCGTGTACCTATTGTTTTACCTATTTTTATGTGAAATTGTGAATACGTGACTGCTCTATAGGTTAATACAGGATGTAATAATATATGATTTGATATAACAGAAAATATGAAATGATGATAGAATTTATTACGAGGTGCAAAAATTGGGTCAAATACACAGCTTCTGAAATGTAGCATTGATACATGTATGTACTACGCTCTTGGCTAAAACCCCAGGCCAAAAATAACTTTTTCTAGTGCTATTTTATTTTGAGTTTTTTATTTGAAGTTCTACTGGAGTCTGTCTCTGTTATGCTGCATTTCATAGTACCATAGCTACAGTAAAACCTGAATAATAAGACCACCTTTGGAACCCTTGAAAACTGGTGCTTTTAACATGTATTGAGGTTGAATAAAGAGCAAAACAGTGAAAATGGTCTTGAAAATTGTGTTTTTAATTGTGAGTTGGTCTTATTATTGAGGTGATGTTTAGGTGAGGTTTCATTGTATTTTGATTGTTTGGTACAGAACTATTGTATGTCAGTTTTCACTTTTGGGGTAAGAAGCTGTCAAAATAGTTTTGCACTAAACCATTGCAGGGTTTTCCCTAGGATTTTACAGCTAGGGGTCCTTGGACCCTCGTGTTTGATAAATTAGGTGTCTTTGGTGAATTTGTAGGGTCCCAGGTATGCAGATTATACTTGACAAAAGTTTATTTTAGGGGTCACAGGGATGTACAGTAAGTTGAAAATGGGAGTCCCTAGAAAGAAAAGGGAGTCAGGGACTCTAGAATTCTGGATCAGGGAAATCCCTGCCCTTGATTTGTTGAGAAATATTTGTGTCTGACTCTGAATCACTAGTCATTTCAATGTAAACTTTTATCCTGCATTGATGTTTTAAGGAGCAATAACCTGTCAGTCTTTTTATAAACCATTATACGAGGGGGGGGGACTACTTAGGTATCTGAATTGACTTTAATTGATATAGATCTGTGACTTGCTAGTACTAGATATGTAGAAAAAAATATATCATTCCTTGCATAGGCCAACCTTAAATGTATCATTGATTCCTGTCCTGCTTGTTCTGCAACCCATGTCATTAAAAGTAGGTAGGTTGGGAAATTATCTTGGATTATGTACTGCCAATTGATGTACAGTTGGACCTCGTTTATTGGACAACCATCTATCGGAATATTTGGTGTAATCCGATTCCAAATATCAGGTCCCGATGTATCTTCATGGGGACGTCAAATTGAAATAGGCTATTGGAAACCATGCATTATTCAAATAAATTGAATGTACAAGGTCCGACTGTATATTATGGAATAATGGCAGCTGAGAAATCTGTCTGCATCTCTTGCATATTCATAATCACGGCACCTCTTTCAGTTATATACAGTTTTGAAATACATCTGTAATTTGCAACATTAGCTTCATCTGATAGCAACAGAACTAATGTGGTATAATTCCTTTAAGATTGAACCATATGTCCTGAGCAGATAACTTTCCATGTATATTTGCAAGAAAATATTTTTGGATTGGAAGGATAGTCTTTTTCTTCTGATATCCCCATTTTTGGACCGAAAAATAATGTTTTCTTCTGTTTCAGTGTGATCTGTGCAGAAATGGGAATTTTTTTTGGGGTTTCGGTGGTTTCCTCTGATCTCCTATAATGTTCCTTTTCTCACCCGGGGTGGGAGCAGTTTTTGTTTGTAGATAGAGGGGAAACAAACACTATTTTATGTTTGGTCTTATTTACAAGGATTTACATAGAAAAAAATAATTTTTCAAACATTTGAATCGGATGTATTATTCAATTTATTGGCCAGAATGAAATTATGATTCGTCATCATTTTTGACTTACAGTACAATATGGTCGTCAATGCTTTATTGTAATAAACTGCAGTATTCAGTCTTTTGAAATTTATATGTATTTGACCCAAGGCAATTTTCAACATTTTGGCTTTTATACTTTATTACATGCTATCTTTTAAAAGACCTCATTCTTGCATATATTAGACTTAGATTCGATTGGAATGAGATATCCTCTACTTGTATACGATAATAGTAGAGTTATACATTTCGTGTTATAAGCAATACATGTAGTAATTTATTTGTTTCATTCTCTGCTAATCAATCAAATGTATTTGTTAATTGTGACACAGTTAGTTATCAAGTCAATGAACTTGTCCTTTAAGGTGTATGAGTAGGAAGTCATACATATTTTTCATTTTGTACTTCTACACCTGGTTGTTGACTTTTCAGCTGCATATCAAATATTCTTGATCGAGATCTTGTAGTTTACCAGATGATTCACCTATGTACTTGGCCCCATTGTGATATGGTTGAATCAGGGCTTTCATTTGACTCTTGAAATCTGCAAAATTGAGTTTTCTGCTCTTGAAAATTTAAACCTAAAGGGTCGAATTTACATTAAAGTTTATAGGAAGTATTAATGGTTCTTTGAAATTTTATCACCAAGTGTCAGTTTTGACTCTCGACCTCTGAAGTCTAGTGAGAGCCCTGGATGAAATCCAAATCTCCAAACATTCATTAATCAATATCATGAATAGGATCTATTATTATGTTGAAAAAAAAACCAGATTGCAATACAAACATTTTTGTTCCTGCTTGATATTAAATCCCATATTTATACATGATCTGGCGTTTTATATACCTACATGACATTGTATTGTTTAGAATCAGTCAGGTTTAATTTTAGTTTAAACTTGAGTATAATTTTTTATTGATTGTGAAAGGAATTATTACCAATTTATATAAATATCGGGCCTTTCTCTGTCCATTTTGGGAAAAAGACCCTTGATAAATCGGGAAAATGTGCATTGTAAAATTTGCCAATTTGGGAAAAGCTTTAATCGCACTCAATTTTGGGAATTTTCATAGTTTTTTCGTATCTAAATTTATATAAACAAGCATTCTAATCTACATTTCTTATATCAACTGTCAAAAAGACACACAAAATGTCCAGAAATATTTATGACACAAGGGACAATAACGGCCAGAGTTATTCAAAGAGCTTCAAGATATACCAGGTCGCTCCAGTAGGTGCTTCTGATTGGGAAAAACCCCCCATATATTTGGCTTTGGGAAAGGGTCAGATAGTCTGACCTGTGCGAACTACAGAAAAAAGGTCTGAATATTATCAGTCTCTCCCTGTCCCATGTGTTTCTAACCAGTACGTAAGCCAAATTCATACTTTTGGTTGCTTAAAAACAGACAGAAATTCTTCATGACCAGTCAAAAAATTAACCAAATCAACAAAACTAGAATGGACAGTTTTGATTTAAAAAGACGTCCTTGACAACGCGGACATATTTCATCAACCCTTTAAAAATGATTGTCCAGAGATATCAATGTTAATAATCACCTTGGTTTACTTGTGTGATCGAGGAATATTCATTATTAAGTATCATTGCATGATGATATCCAGCTTGATGTATCTAATGTCTTGTTATGTGAGAAATCATCACCAGAGGAAGGCGAAGAATCCTTTGTTTTATCGATAAATGTAGCCTTTTTTCCTCAACATCTTGTCAAAATAAAACTTGTGGTTGGAAAAGTCAATGGACTAAGTCTGGTGCCAGATCAAATTATTGATAGAAATCTCAGTTTTGAGTCGGTAACTATTCGATGCTATAAAAATCAAGGCATTGTTAACTGTAGAAATATCTTTGATTTGGGTAGCCTTACGCAATGCCATGGGTAGGTATGGTGTTGGCGACTGCCAACTCCATGCTGCATTAAAAAAAGTCTTCATGTGGTCTTATGGTTATTATCGGAATTCCCGGTTTTTTCAAATGTGTCCGACAAATTTGTTTCCATGATCCAAAATGTAGAGTATGTTTAGAGACCTTCCGGATATGGCTAATATCTAACATCCATTTCCTAAATGACATGTAAAGAAGCCTTTCATTGGTTGATATCAGAACGATAAGCTGAGCATCAGACATCTTGACGAATCAAAATGCTGGATAGTTTGGTTACAAATAACTGAATAAATGTTGGATGAATTGATCAGCTGCAAATAAAATAAACATGAAAAATAAGTTCCGAGTTTTTTATGTCATCTTTGTTTGTGATGTGGTTCTGTACTTCAAGGTAGATTCTTTTTGAAAAATCAATACGGCCTTCTTGTAAGTGATTGTTTTACTACATGAATCTTTGTCTTGATCTAGAAAAAAAAATCTGCATTTTTTGATGGGTTGGTTTGGTGACGGCAAACACACAATTTTAATTTTGGTCTCAATTAAAAAGTATAAGCCCTTTGTTTTCTTTTAATTCCGTCCTCTGTAACTGCCCACCCATCACAAGCCAGTCATGTGACTACTTTGCTGGAAATGGTTGTCTGGTGATTTTGTGTCATTATTTCTTTTTCTTTCAGTGTTATGTATCTGTGATGCTGATCTGTGGGGTTATATTAGATGAATTTAGAATGGTTCTCAATTTGCTATTAAACTACATAATATGATATATTCATGTGAAAAGTTATGTCCTTTTTTAGTCAATTATACAATTAATGTATCTGTTGTGTATTTAGCCTACAGTTACATGTTAAAAATAGCAAACAGGTTTATTGTCAAGTTTATGAAAGTCAAAGGCTAATTTTCAGTTATTTAATTTGCTACCTGAATAAAGCTTTTATCTAGCTTTCCGAATCCTAGGCTATCTTTTTATATACCTTTGCATAATTGATTTTTCAACAGTTTCTGTCTTGTAAGTTTTGTTTGTGGATAAGAGAAGAAGCATAAGTAAATATCACTGTATCGCTTAACAATTTATCAGTCGACAAATCATCTTACAGTCTGTACAGTTATATGTTATATATACCCAAGATCGACAATGGGTTATCCATTGAACTATATCTTAGGATTTTATTAAGTGTGTAAGTTGGGGTCATTGTAGGGTAGATTTTGAGTTTACCACTGTATGGGTTTCTCTATAGCAAAGGAAGTGACAGGGTTAATTCATTCAGCGTAGGGGCTATTGTGGTTGTCTTAAACCCCCTAGTCACCTAAATCTGCTATTCTGAATGACTTTATTGTCAATTATGACTTTATGGTTTCAGGGTTTTAAAAAGTTAACGTTTAATCCGTTGTTAGAGAGTTTCCCCCATGGTGAGCCTCAAGTTTATGGAGCAAATTTATTTTTAGAAAATTATTATCTCTGTCTGGAAGATAGCGTTTTTGTGGGACAGAGGAATTTAGGGCACTTAAGGGGAAATTATTAAAAAGAGAAAATGTTGGAAGTAAAATAATAAAAAAATGGCTATTTGGATTGAGAGTGATAAATCTTTTGTGATAGTCTCAAATTGTATAGTGAAATGATGAGGTAATGTGTTTTGTTTGTTGAATGATATAAAAATGACAAATGTTTACATACTTGTCTACATGTAATCATTGCGTGATGTACATGGCAAAAAAACTCCTGTGTTGTGTGATAATCACTTGCATTGATATGGGGAGTATAGTTTTGTGGAAAATTGATTAGTTCTGTGCTGAATTTAATTTGTAAGTTTTATCAGTTGTCAGAATAGTGTGTGTGTTAGTGTGCTCTGTAGTTATTGTATGAACAATATGACTGCTTTGTTTGAAGTAAAAGACTTGATACACCCTACATGTATATAGTTAAATCTATTTGTTTAAAGTTAAATCTTTCTTCCAATTGTTTATTTTTACGTAGTGTGTCATGAAACGGTCATAATGTTCCATCTCTGATGATTTATATGTCAAATAAGGAGAATCTGGGCCTTCAATTTGAAAAAAAGGCTTAGTTTGTTTAAAGTCTGTGAATTCATGCAGTTTATAGCAGACTATATGAATCCTATGATTTCATGTGTACAGGGTTTTTCCTAGGATTTTTCAGCTAGGGGTCTTTGGACCATTGTGTTTGATAAATTGGGGGTCCTTAGTACATTTGTATGGTCCCAGATATGCAGTTTATACTTGACAAAAGTTTATTTAAGGGGTCCCAGGGATGCACAGTATTAGTTGCAAATGGGAGTCCCTAGAATGGAAAGGGAGTCAAGGGCTCAAGATTTCTGCGTCAGGGAAATCTCTCTGTGTATGTAGAATATGTATCAGTATTAGTGAGTCAATTGTTTGTTTTATCCGTTGATCTGCCATATCTCCCATATTGTTAATCATTTCAATACATGCTTGAGACCCTGTCATTGATTAAGTGTAGTGTCCTACACTCAAAGTGGTTGTAATTCACCATACAATCGCTGTGTACAGAAAGACACAGAGACAAACACCGTTAATAAATGATTTGAGTTAATGTTGTTGTTTAAGTTCATGTTTAATATTGTGCAACTGCATGGTAATGTTTCTTCGGATGTTGGTTAACATTGCTGTGGACCTTAGAGCTACCGGACCATCTTATCTTAGTGACCATCTCCTGTGTAACTGTCTGTCAGACCTTGTTGTGTATATATTCAGCTTCGTTTTGGTTATGCTGAGTCGTCAAATAGAGCTGATTGATGATGGATATTTTCCGCAAAACGTGCATTTCTCGGGATCCAAACAGGGACTTCAGAGCAATCAGCTTGACCCCTAGCACATCTCTTGTGTAGTCCATCTTATTTCTTAACGTCCTTGAGTGCATCATACAAGGGTGTCACTAATTCTTGAATTAGCAGGGAAATCACCAATAGTAGATGGTGATCTGGGGGGGGGTACATCCCTTAATTATTGTCATTCATACAAAAAAAGTAGCCAGGTGACAATGCTGAAGTTACTGGGTAAATTAACTGGCTCCCGGCTCTTATTGACACCCCTGCTTGTGTGTATCATAGTTTATTATAAGTTTATCATGTATAGTAATGCAGTTCAGAATTTCACTTAAAATGTGAATTTCATGCTTTAGCTAAATAGAATGAATAATGTAAGCTAGTCATTCCGGACTAATGTATAATGGATAAATACGCTGGTCATTTCTTGATTTGTTAGGACAGACATCAATCATGAGTTTTGCTGATACTGTTGTTCATGGACTGTCTGATTATCTGACACAAGCTGGCTGTGAGTGAATTCTGCATGCAATGTTATGACACCACAGAGAGAGAAATATTGCTGTTATGTCGATTTTTCACCCTGTCCGTTGATACAATATATGTTTTATACTTAACTATTTCTCAGATTTAATCCAGTCAAATATTATATTTATAATGTCTGATGTGGTCTTGGATAGAATTGTATTGCACGTGTTCTGAATTGTCATTCTGCCGTGATTTAATATGTTGTTTTAGCAACTGCGCTTTTGCGTAAGTGATTTTGAATGACTCAACTCAAAAAAATTTGTTATTGTCAAATTTGTAGGGTTAATTATTGTTCTATTGTTACAAGTATCTCATTATTGTTCTCAAGTTTTATTTGAGATTGATCTCGGATTTTATGAGCGGTTGATATCATGCTCTATTTGTGATGCTATCAGTAATATACATGTATTGCTCAAATATGAATCATGCTCTCCGATTTTGGAGGTAGATTTGTGATTGTCTATAAAGATAGACTGTGAAGTTAAATTACTAAAAAAGTTTAGTAGTAAAGTCCATGGATTTATAAGCATGTTTGGTTTGTTATTAGATAGAGATGTTAAAGAATAAAGATTTCGGAGTCAAATTCATACCATGTTATATGACTGTACTGTTACTATACATTATCAATTCTTGCTTAAGGATTTGAGATTTATTGACAAGTATAATCTGTATGCAGTTAATAAATCAATATGTCTCGATTTCAAATGGCCGTGGTGTTTTTTTTTAGGTTTTTGAAAGTGACTGACACTTTTCTTGTGTCTTGAAACCTGATTATATGTTTGCTTTTAAGTCAATTAAAATTTTATGTATTTATAAGTGACAGGTGATTTGATGATAAAAATAAACATAAAATAAATTGATATATTCGTACTTAATCCACATGCTGTTGAGATGTTCCTTGCAGCTTGATCGTTAAACAGACGCTTTATTTCATTAATTCAGATAATACTGTATTAATTCAGGCAATGGGTGTTTCATTGCTTCTGTTTAAATAGAACAAATTCAATAAAAAGAATGTGGATTGTCCAATCATTACCTGACTAGAAATATTTGTTCAATGTATTCAGAGGTGCAAAACTCAGAAACTTTTGAATCAACGCCATATCAGCCATTTGTCAGGTTCGGGATTTTTCCAGACTGGTTTTGAATTTAGTGCTTTTGCACAATCTGACCAGCCCTCTGATTTTAGAAACTTTAAAGATTAACGTTTAGGGGGTTTAAAAGAGCATGTACATGAGATTCCTTGCCAAACTTTCTGGACTGGGAATAACAGGGGTTTGAATCTTCTATTTATCAGCTAATTTCTCCTCAATCTGTATGGAAGCAAGTTCAAAGATACACTGTAAAGGATTACAGTGAAAAACAATGTCCTATGCTATAGAATAAAGGGGATTGAGGGGGAAAACTGCCCTAAATGACTGTTGATTGCGCAATGAAATATAGCCCGCGAATGACTGAAACCGAGCCATTCCAATATTGGCGTGCGCCCTGGCATAAAAGTGGTCCGATTTGGTCAAATTGGTGCAATGATAACGTTTTAACTTTCATATAAATAATATGGTAGTATCCTGTTTGTTGGTTTATCCATCCATACATGTGTATTATCTCAACCTTGGAATTATCTATGTACTGTTTTTATTGCACAACTTGATATGATTAGACTTTTTTTCCTGGTGTTGAAAAACTTGATTGCTGGCTCTCTTGTTTGTGCTGTAGTACATTGTGAGTGAATTGCTCACTAGCTGTGATTTACTTTCTTTGATAAGATGATGTCATGCACGGCTTTCTGCTTGAAATATCTAGGTTTTGTATGTAAAGTTTGACATGCTAGGTTAGAACGCTCGCTGGTATGCACAATTGGAACTTGCAATTTGGCAACTCCAGTAAAGTTGTAATAATTCAGTTGGCACTGAAGGAGCTGCCTTGTTCACAGAATGTAAAGTGGTGAAAAACTATAAGATTGGTGTAATGTACCTATAATATTAATATATTGATTATAATCTACATGCGTTAGAGTGACATGCTTTGATGTTAGCAGAACTGTATGCATTGGAAAGGTGTTATACAGGGGTTCCACTAGGTGCTGAATCTCGAGGGTCATTTTGACAATTTTTGACAAATTTTTACTTTTCTATAGCCATATTATATATAATCCTGAGAGTCAAAATATGGCTTTTTGGAAATTCCTGGGGTCAAAGGGTCAACTCAATGGTCAAATGGAACCCCTGGTTTTAGACAGAATTATGAGACCGAAGTTTTAGGTAACTTTAATGTAACATCCTTGAAATTGTACTCGCTGTCCAGTTTTATTTAAGTCAAGAATTGCTACTGAAATTCATGATATTTTGCGAAGTAAATATTAGTTGAGGTAAGAGCCATCTTAATTCTTTGCAGAGGTACCAACCTTATCCTAAACTGTATCTTCCCATAGCTGAGGTATCAGTCAGTATCAAAGACTGTTTAAGAAGTGAAAGCAGAGTGAGGTTATCTGCTTCCTCGTCTGTGTCCAGATACTCTAGTTTTGCATTCACCTCCCCCTTTTCTGAGAACATTAGAAACTGGTGCAAAGATTTCTTCATACGCAGATTTTCCTTTAGTTTTTTACAGAAATATCATGAAGTCTCTGAATTTTGAAAAATAAGGGATGATTATAACCATTTATTCCATTGTTGGTTAGTTCCGAAAGAGCCCAAAATATAGAATTGCTGCAGAAAGCATATAATATTACTGTATGCTAAAGTATGTACAATTTTTGTAGTGAACATGATATTTCGGACCTGAATAATTATTCATACATCAGTTTTGTGCAGTCACGTATTTATTATTTTGTGTTAGCTTAAATGTTAACAAAATAATTAGGGGTAAGTTCAAAACTACTGTAACTGATTCTGTTACCAAAACTGATTTACTACAGTTCTGGTTTAAATTTTACCCCAATCCTCCACTAGACTTACAGAATCGTGTGCTATATTGGGTTTGCTACATTTTAAAGTAGATAAATAGTCTTCTAGGGAATTCTATGAACTTGTACTGAAATGTCAGCTGTCCTTATGTTATGTGTACGATGTGATCGTAGCTATATGTACAGAGTAATAAATCTTTATATGAGTCTTGTTGTTACATTGGCCGAGTCCAATCTCCAATAATTATATAAAATGAAGAGCACATTCTTAAGCGAGACTTCTCGTAATAAGTCACTTAATGAAATTCGTAATGAATTTATTGAATGTACATTTGTACCATGTCTACACACTGGCCCTGTTAGCTTAGTTGGTCGAGTGCTTGACTCCGTCTGGTTGTTTTGAGTTTGAAACATGACAAGATAAGGTTGTCAATGATTTGACTCGGGGTCAAAAAATTAAAACTTGATTCATTGGTTGACAACTTTCGGTGACATCGGGTATTTTTTGTGAAAATTTTCAGTTGCCTGTGTACGTTCGTTATAAGGAACCAGACTGTAACCTAGGAACCAGACTGTAACCTAGGTTTTTAAAATAATGTTAAAAGCAGAATGATGTAAAACAAAAAGATTGTAAACAATAATGTTTATCTCGATGTTTATATTTACATGTATAATTCATTTAACCATCATTTCTTGATATTGACGAGGGTGGTGTATCACACATTGCACTGTTGTTTTATTGACTATAAAATGTCCAATATTAATTTGTTCACCAGATTCGATCATAAAGTCTGGTAATGAAGTCAAAGGAAGTTCTTAATACATTTTTCATGTTTGACTAGATACTAGATAGTGTTGTTTTTTAAATAAAATACTTCCACCTTTGATTCCAATTTCATTATACATTGTACTGTGTTGGAAGTCAAGTGGTGTTCTTATAAGTTATATTGTACAGGGAGTGGGACTAAGGGAATCCTGTGGTATCCTTAATGAGTTCGTAGAATTATCTTAGGCCATGATAAATTAAATGTGCATTAACAATTATTTCCCTCTGCGCCCTATATTTCATTGGGCCATTATGTAATTAAGTCACATTTAAAATGTCCGAAATCCCTATTTTCAAACCCCTTTCCACTCTGACTGTGACTCTATTTTACATGTTTATTTTTTACCAGCATCAATATTGATGAAAACTTCGTGGTAGGACGATAATTCAACATCTTTTATTCTCTGGCCTAGAAAACGCTGTATACATTGATAAGAATTTTTTTAGTGCGGCACATTTTCGTTACATTGGTTACAGAAGTTATAGTTGGGTGTTTTAATTATATTTATGGTTTGAGAACTGGGATGAAAATTTCCTCAGAGTCATGAAGCTCTGACGTTAGAAAAATAACTTTGGAAAAATGAATGTCTTTGTTTAATTATTCCTAGTAATGTCATGAATATCGGCTCATATTTATATGTTTATTACGCTTTTTCTTGTGTAATATTTCGAGCAGAAATTTTAGGAATCTTGTTAAAAGCCTTGTACTAGACACATCTGTTTGTGGTGTAGACTGGCTCACGGTCCAATTTAAATCGTATTGAGAATTGTATTGTTTCTTGACTACGTTTGTGTCGGTTTTAATGTCTGTGATCTTTAAGTTTTATAAGCCTTCGGGTGTCCTTCAAGACGATGCTTAACAATTTTTTGTTTGGACTTTTTTGTTATGAAAACTTTTTATGTGCATTAGTTCCTTTCATATATATATGTATATATTAATCTTAGACTATGTAATACCTACATATTACTACTATATCAGGGGTTCCATTTGACCCTTGAGTTGACCCTTTGTCCCCTGGATTTTCCAAAAGGCCACATTTTGACCCTTATGATTCTGATGGAAGTGTAAATATTTCTCCAAATTATAGGTATTTTGGCAATAAAATGGCAAAGTCTAGTAAGAAAATTATCAAAATGGCCCTTGAGATTCAGCTCCTATAGGAACCCCTGATATTACTGTATGTTAAATTTGCTCTTTTAGGTTTGTAAAGGGACAATAAACACATATATTTATCATTGTAATTTGGCTGTTAACTTGCACTGTAACATGTACCGCATTTAGTAAGGATAGGCATTAAAGTCTTGTGGTTGAATGACTTTATGTATTGTCAATATAGAATATTCATACTGCATATAAATGATGCCTTAATTATAGAACGTCAACAAGTGCTTTCATCACATTCATATTGCATTGCAACGTGTTTTCTTTGTCTCAATTTTTTCAGAGCAATAGCCCCTTTGGGCATGATGCTCAGCCAAACCACTAGCCACAAATCATTCTTACTAGCCCAAACTTATATAAGACTTGTTCATAATTATATGTCTATACAATTAGTTAGAATTCTTATTTTTTCTCTATTTCCGAGAGAAGTATATTCACTAAAATTAAGCACTAGGCCATTCGGCTAGCACTTGGTAATTTCTGCTAACCCAAAATCAAGTTAATAGCCCCGGGCTTCAGGCTAGTAGGTTACTGTGAAGACTGCTGAACGTACAGATTCCTTGACCCAGCTTGCAAAATTTAGAGCAGTAGTTTCAGATATTGACTTAGTCGCCGCAATAATGGTGCAGTTTATTGTTACAGTTATATAAGAAGGTAAACATAATAAGTGTAAAATCTGTCATGTTAGTTCTCAATAAAGATGACTGATGGAGCATTGTGTGGGAGGTTCCCCTCGGAGGGGGGGAATTGATATTGATAAATATCTGTAATATTAATAAAAATCCTAATTGTTAAAAGTGGTTTTATTTTCAAAGGGTATGGTGGTGGTTTTATTTCGTAAATTATTACCACAGTAGTGTGACAATGGAAGTTAACATGGTACTTTTTAATTGTTGGTAACTTAATTGATAAACTTGCTTGTGCAGTGATACATGTTACTGACTATACTGTTATCCAGAAAATTGTGTGTGAAAAAATTAAATTTTGAATTCCATGAATGACAAAAAAAAGAAAAACCGCCTCTGTTTCCAACCCGAAGACCGTGTGTTGGTTCCTAACAGAAATGATGTTAGAAAACAGAGCATTCTGCCTGATAATCAACCAGTGTTCTCTCTATCTTGTTTTATTACCAAATGCTTTCAGAATAATCACAATATTCTCTAACTTTTCTCTTGCAGATTGCTGAGTCATCTAACACTGGACATTAAACAGCCAACACTGCATTTTGAACAAAAAGGAAAGCAATCAATTCGGACCCCAGTGTTATTCTCTTGTCTTGAAATTAAAGGATATTTGTTTGGCGGTAAATTGAAGATGTGACTGAACAGAACGAAAAAAAACATGTTTTAATCACCTAGGTAAGTTCTCGAATTGGTCACGCAGCTGTACATTAAACAAGGGCCCTAACTCTATTTTTGTGATATACGTTTTTATGCACCGGAATTGAGCCAAACTGTAATCACACCCTTACAATCTGTATGTTTGTCTGTCTCTCCGTCTGTGTCATTCATGGGATTCCAATTAAACTTGGTACACAAATGATGAGTGCATTGATGCAAAAATCAGGTCAAGGTCACAGGCCAGGGGACTTATTCATAAACATAATAAGACTGAAACTCAGACTTTGACTTTATAATTTTAAATGTTCTTTTCGCTCAGGACTGTTTATATTACAATACAAAACAGATTTTTATATAAAATAGTTTTAAGTGTAGAGTGGGTAGCAACAATTATTCAGACCAAATTTCGTTCGTTTAGATTAATGAAAACAAAAAGCTGGTGAATATAAACTTTTTTAAGTTTAAAGTCTTAAGTCTGAGTTTCCAGTCTTAATATATTTGTGAATACAAGCCCCATGGCACGCTTCTTTGGCATTGTCACTTAACAGTGGCACCTCTTGGTTGGAGCATACTGAGTCCAAGTTGAATATCAATTTCTCTTTTGCTTTTACAGTAAAATGTCAGGCTATGAATCCAAAGGTTAGTCCAACCTATAACTACTGTCTGGATGCATTTTGCTTCTATCTTCGGATTATGTTAGAAAGTGTTTGATAGACACAAGGTGTTGTACAAATTGAATACCTCGAAACATTGTTTCATAAACAGTGTGAATAATTGGAATTTTGTTAAAATTAAGTTAAATCCATTATATAAGAATATCAGTATATACATGTATATGTCCACTTTGAAGAGTTTATGTTTTTCTGTATTAAAGTCTGTTCTGATTGGACGAAGCAAATCATGTGACATCTCAGATTAAAAAAAGAAAATATAAAAGGTAATGGTTGACTGTATTAGTATTTTGCAAGATGACACACATATTAGACAAAAAAAACTTGACAGTGTTTATTTAGTTCAACTTGAAATATTATAACACCTTGATGTAGGGTGTAGTACCTGGTCCACCCACACCCCTCCCACCTCATAGAAAGGGGTTGAAGTGTTGAAGTTTTTCATTGGATCTCTTGCAGATGTCTTCCTTTTCTTTTGATATCTTTCAGTGAGATCTTTTTTGAGATTGTTTAGCAGAGGTGTTTTTTAGGTCTTAATAAGTTTGTTTTACTCTTTAATCAAGACTTATTGCCAACGTTGAAGAGACTTGATGACTGAGATACAACAGCCTTCTTTGTGGATTGTATTATTTCATAATAATTTATGGTTTGAATGAATTTGAATTATAAGCCCTGTCGGGGTCAGACACATTTAACAAAGTCTGAGAGTATTTCACCCAGTACTTTGTTCATGTGGTGTATCCTGACTGGTATAGTCGAAGCACCTGGCCCCCATCACCCAGGAAACATCTAAATCTGAGCTGAATTTCATCGAAAAAATTGTCTCAAATCGTCGAGATTTTTCTCATCTGAGACCGGACTCAAAATTTGTATTACAAAACGAAAAAGGAGATGAGCTTTTTCTCAGAAAGTTCTCAAGAGATCCAAAATGTCTCAAACTCTGAACAAAATCTCAATATTGAGCTGAGATTTCTAGTTGAGAACTTGAGATGCTTTGGGAGATTGGGGTCTGGAGTTGAAGACCGTTCTTGTGTTCAAATCTGTGGTTAACATTTTTGGCGGTAGTGAAATTTATCTCTGCGTAATCTCCAAGTTATTTCGCAATTACTACTTATGTCAGTTATGTTATGTTAGGAACACTACTTAATTTTGAAATTTTAAAGTTTATACTAATTTTAAAGTTTCAAGTTTTTTCTCATAATGGTAGTGCTTCATTGACCTTCTTCACAGAGTTTATCATATTACAACTGCTTGATAAATGATCTATTCTGTTTTGGCATTGATAAAAAAGTGGGGGAAAGTGGGTTCTTTGTATACTGAAAATTTGGTTATTGAAATTGCTATCTCACCTGGGGAGTATTGTTAAACCCAAGGTGATGTGAGTTAATTCAGTGTTGTATCACTGGGTTTTTTCAGTTATGAAGAATACCAAGTTGTAAGGGATACTGTTTTCTATATAAAATATATCTTTTTCTTCCTGAGTATCTCCAAAATTTCCATAGCAACCAAGTTTGCTAAAGGGTTTCAACCTATGCCTTCTTGCTATCATTGTTTGCTTTGTTTATTGTTAAGTTTTTGAATAAAGTATTGGGCTCAGTTCTGGGTAGTTCTGACACATTTCGCAAATTCTGAACAAAGATGGCCCCTGATGTGACAATTTATTGTTAAAGGGGCCATTTCTCTGAAGCTGAAAAGCAACAACAGATGGAAATGTTTAAAGCGTTTTCAGCTTTGGACTCTTTGAACCCAGTGTCTACACATTAGGAATTTTCTTCTTTTGAAATAGGTAAAATGTGATAAAATGTTTTGGATGTATTTTTAACTTGGGCCTGGCATAAGAGTCTAAGAACCTTTGCAGCCATTTTTTCAGTTTTTGGGGAAGTATGGCGGGACCTTTTGATAGGGGAATTTGAATCATACATCACCAAATTTGGGTATTTAAAAGGATAAATTTAAATAAAAATTACTGAATGATAATTTTCTTTCTAAGTAAGGGAAAAATGTATACTTTTTTCTTTGGGGAATGGGGCCCAATATCAGCCCCAAATTTGCCATAAAAAAAGGGCTGCCTTGTGAACTGGTTTCAGACTGTGTATTTTGTAATATGTTGGGATTCATCGTCAATTTCTCGTACTCTCTGTCGGACTTGGATGAGTATGTAAGCAATACAAACTTCCTGAAATTATGCTCCAAGTTTTTTAACAGTTCTAAACCCAGGAAAATAGTCACAGACTTCATGCTGGTTTGTTTATATCATACTTTGCCAGATGAGGGAATAAAAACCACAGTGTTTAAGCTTGGCAATTATCTTGGAGTGTTAATCCTTAACATTAATGAAATTAATATCTTAATTATCGGCAATCCAGTGTGGTAATTTGACACTCAATGTTGAATCGACTTTCAGAGAGGACATTGTACATACAGTGTGATGGGATGAATTGTAATAAACCTTACCATGGTAAAGATATTTCACGATGACTCATGTACTCCGCACTGCATATCATACATTCTTTAAATAATACATCTTTTGCTTCGGATAAATATTGCATTTTAAAATCAATATAAACTAAACTAACTAAGTGAGTGTGTCTACCGGTCGGCACATTTTTGGTTTGTTCATCTAAGCGCTTTTAAAAGTGTATTAGACATTGTATTTGTCATTATTATTTAGATGTTAGGTGTTGATGTTGATTTAATAATTGAGTTTTAAGTTTTCAACCATATCTTAATGTATGAGTAATGTCTGATAGAATGTTAACCTGATTATAACCAAGTAATCATGACTTGGTATTTTGAATTGTTATCTTTTTATTTTAATGAACCATGAAATATAGAATCTGTCTGTGGTAAGGGCACTGGTTTGGTTACCGTGGTGATTGGAGGTTTCTGAAGAATTGCTTACATTTTCGTTAAGTGTCAAGTTTGAAAACCTAAATGGGACTGTATTGCTTAGTTTATTGACTGGTCGCTATGGTGATATGAAGCCAAGGCTTATGTGAATGGTATTCAAGGTTAAATATTGTATTACAGTAAAACCTCATGTAAAGACCACCTCAATAACAAGACCATCTCAAAATTAAGAACACACTTTTCAAGTCCATTTTCACTGTTTTGCTCTTTATTCAACCTCAATATTAAGACCGCCTCATTAATAAGACCAGTTTTCAAGGGTCCCAATAGTGGTCTAATTATACCCCCCTTCGAAGAAGAAAGGGCATATTGGTTTGCACATGTAGGTCTGTCTGTCCGTCAATCCGTCCGTAACCTTTTCATCTCCAATCAGTAACCCAAGAACCCTATCATCCTCACACTTGGTCCACACATTCATCTTGGGTAGCAGAAGAACCCTATTGATTTTGGGGTCATGGGGTCAAAGGTCAAGGTCACAGGGGGGCATCATTTTTACAAACATTTCTTGTTTTTAAGGTTTTACCGTACAAATGTATAATGTATTCTCGAGTACCAATTTTCAAGTACTCGGCAGTACTCAGTTCTCGTCTGAAATTATGAGTACAAGTTCTCGTTCTTACTCAAGTTCTGAAGCAAAATGGTCAGTACTTACGAGTACTTTTCGAGTACTTTATGAGTACTTCCACACGTATGTGTGAAATAAAAATAAAGTAACATAATGAAGTAAAAATATATATTAAAAATTAAATGGTAAAAATAATTCATTATAACAACAAATTGGACAGGCTAATTAAGAGAAATATGCCTACTTCTGTAATGTTGTATTAATTATTTATTAATGCATTATAAATAAATCATGATAAAAGTCATACAGGCATCGTCTGCTGCTGTAGAAAGACTTTTTAGTATAGGCGGTAAGGCCTTCAGGCCTGAAAGGTGCAGACTAAAAGACGACACATTTGAAAGGCTCATGATGATATGTTGCAACAGCCTGCAACTCTAAGACTATTGACAGTGAGACTAATTGGGGACTATATTCCAAGTTTGGAATATGTATGATTATACGGGAACCCCTTTACTGGACGAGCTCGGGACCGGACAAAATGTCCATTTTAAAGGGGATTCCGGACTGAAGGGTTTTTGAGAACTGGACAAGATTTGGCACATTGTTTTCAAACAGGGACATTTGGATCTATATTTTGTTTAGTACTGTAGTGATTTGTATCAAAATGTCATAAAATCATCAAATTTGAATGTGAAAATCTGACTAAAAATACTAAACTCCTATTCACTTTAATATCGAATAAAAACAATTTCAATGTTCGCAAAATATCAATTAGTCAAATAATTTATAATAATTGATTGGTTGGAGGAGACCCACTAAAAGACAATAGTCCATTATCAAATACTACAGGAGTTATAAATTAAACAAAGAACCTGTGAAAACACAGTCAATGTACCCTTCAATTACCAAGTGTAATTAATCAGTTTGTTGTCCTAGCAATTAAGACCAACCATGACAGACAGATACTCTAGCCAAACACTGATTAGGTGTGAATTGTTAAAAACAATATTGACTGACTTTATTTTACTGTATATTTTAAACTTATAATTCCAATTGCATTTAAAAATCATTTCTTCTGATACTCGCAGTGCTCTGTATCAAACTCTTCTGTCAAAAGTTTTTGTGCAAGATGTGAAAATTAATATTGAGACTTCATTCTTGTCCGGTTTGAATGGGTGATTTATAATGGAAATATCCATTTCGGGCCAAAATTCATGTTCGGTTTCCTGAATTAGTGGGTTTCCAGATTAAAGGGGTGATTTTTATAGTAAAAAACTTGGGACTGGATGATTTGTCCAGTTTAAAGGGGTTTCCGGATTAAAGGGGTTCCAGTGTATTTTTCTGGGAAGAAAATATATTTCTGGGTTAATTTAATTTTTGTCTACTGATAATATGTAATATTAAATTCATTCTACATATATTTGAATAAGTTAACATATCGTGTTTATATTAATGCGACCCATTTAAGACATAATACATACATGTTAAATAAATTCATCTTCATCTGCATCCGAGCTATAATAAGCTTACTAAACAACAAATATCCTGGTTAACGTAGCTATATGATATTTGCTGATATTTAATATTTGTTAGAATGTAAATTGTGATGCATATTGCGTGTTTAACGCATGATATATCACTATATAATTACCATTATATATGTTGTAATCATTTATTGTACTGCATTGTATATATCCTACATACATGTCTGTCAATGACTTGATTGTACGGTGTTCTAGTTCGGTGTTCTAGTTCTATAATGTGGTTCCTATATCCTGGATTATCTCCAGATGCTGAATCTCAAGGTTCATTTTGATAAATTTGAGCGGGATTTTTCCATTTTATAGCTAAATTTCCTATTATTTAGAGAAAAATTGACCCGTCAGTCAGAATCCTGAGGGTCAAAATGCGGCTTTTTGGAAATTCCAGGAGTCAAAGGGTCAACTCAGGGGTAAAATGGAACCCGTGATTTTTCGAAACCTTCTATTATCTGGGATGAGAATCTTCCTATTATCTGCTGATTTCCATATTTTTGGTTACTACATTGCGCCATAAAAGGTTGGCCAATTTGGTCAGAATCAGATGTGTGAAAAATGGTTATTTTATGAAGCCTTAAGGGGTGTTGAGTTTCCTCCGATTTTTTACCGATTCTCTAAATCAGTCTGATTTTTCCGTATGTCTGTTTTTATGACCATGAAGGGAGAGATTCATTTATCATACTGTGTGTCTGTATGTTGGCTAGTTAGTTCATTTGTCTGTTGGTCAGAAACATTTGAAGTTTCAACAAATTTTTTGTTAAGATTCAATCGATTTCAATAAAACTTCATAAATGTTAAGCATGAATAGTTGTGTGTCGTGCAAGGGTCAGGTCTGTAACTCCCAAGGTCAAGGTCACAGGGAAGAGCGACCACTTTCAGGGTATTTGCTGCTTCCTAAGTGACCTAGTTTGATACATAATGATATAAGCACATATTTCCCCAAAACTCATCTCAGTGCTGTTGTGTGTTCATCACGTTATCACAGACAGAATTCAAGGGGCAGAATCTCCCTGTTTTCAACTGGCTTCTTCTTTTTTGGACTAAAAATTGAAATATAAAAGTTGTCTGATTTGACCAAATTTGTGTAAAAATGGTAATTTTGTTCAATGCTGTTGGGTGTTTTCCTCTAATTTTGAAAATGTTCCTCTTCTTTTGCGAATAAGCATTCTCCCCCCTCCCCCCCCCCCTGATAATTTGATATATTGTCACCTGTCTGTCCACTGTAGATCTCAGAACCTGTAAGGGTTACGGCTAACAGTTGCTCAAGTTCGAAACTGTTTTGTTTTGTATCCCTGGCCCACCGTATCGCATTCACTGTACTTGGGGAACCAAATTTCAAACGTTAGCTGCAAGCACCTTTACTGAACGCAGGGCTGTTGCTATGTTTTGGACACATTACAGTGTTTATTTGACTTTGGTGTTGTTTGGACTTAGTTGGAACTTGGAATGTGGTAGATTTGAACTTCCGACTGGCTGTGCTAGTACGTCCTTACTATGTCATCGAGGGTTAATATTTAGTTCATAATCTAAATAAAGTGTTCAAACGCTCAGCAAAAAATCTCAGGAAAGTTTCAAATGATTGCAGATTTGAACTCAATTTACTTCTCAGGGTTTTCCCTAGGATTTTTCAGCTAGGGGTCCTTAGACCCTCATGTTTGATAAATTGGGGGTCCATCGTGAATTTGTGGGGTCCCAGATATGCAGTTTATACTTAGCAATAGTTTATTTAAGGGGTCCCAGGGAGGCACAGTGTGTTGAAAATGGAAGTCCCTAGAAAGAAAAGGGAGTCGGGACTCAGGAAATCCCTGTTCTCATGTTGTACCTACCTGAAACGTCAGTCACATGCTATGTTTTCCTATCTAGCGTATAGTTTAACATGTTTGGTATCAAGTCTTCAAGGTGTTATCATCTGAGTGTTGGGTTGATGGACATATCTGTTTTTTGTCCTTATCAGTAGAAATACATCTACCCCAAATGAAGTGTATATATAAAATCTTCCATACTGATTAACTGAGGTCAATTTTAAAGCATTGATAAATGTTTTAACTGTTTTGTAACCTTGTAATGATGTGAAATAATCTTTGAACCTGTAGATTATTCAGTGACTAGTAACATGTAGTTTACCTGTGACATGTCGCTGTCTATTGTTAATAGTTTAACAAATTAATCTCAAAGTACGTTAACCAATAAATCATGGGACAGGTATATACTGTATACAGTGGTTTTCGTATGAGATACTTAATTGACGTGCCCTATATTTAACTCAAGCTCATTGTAATGTAATCCATAGGTATAATGTGTTGTACGAAGGCACCTTCAAAATTGTCAACTACCTGAGGTCTCATTCATAGGTATTGTTTAAAAACAAACAAGTTTTGTTCTGTAGTGTTTGTCAGCTGTTGACGTGCACTGAGCCAGAAACGAATCAACTGATTAACAATTGATCTGATAGGGAGAATATAATCTATATACACATCAAGTTAAATGAAAACTTCACCATTTATGGGGGGGGGGGGATAAATGTACAACTGGTATTGAGTGTAAAGTGGGTTGTGAATATTTATGTGCTAATTTATGCCACATGCTCAGTTTCTGTGTATCACTGTATATGTATTTATATATTGGTAACATATATGATATCATTGACAATGTTACTGTTATTTGTACCCGGGAAGAGGATAAAGGTCCAGTGTTGATACTGGGTGATGTGAAAAAGATCCCTAGTCCTGTTTTAGTAATTATTGAATATCAGTTACTGCTTACTGTGGTATTGTGTTAGATGCTGATTTAACAGTTTCAATTTTTTTGTCATTTCTCTAGCTATCTATGACAGGAGCGTACTTTGGACAATTAATGAACCTGTGTCCAATACATGCAGCCAGGGGGAGGGGTGCGAGAGGCTCTTCCTCTGGGGATAGGGGTTCGGAACCCGGGTTCCCAATAAATATTTGAAGATAAAGAGGAAACTGTCAGGCTGTCATGGTATAGGTCACTTTGTGTGAGACTTTCGGGCTGTTTTTTTTTGTAAGGGGACTTTTCTAGATATCAGGGTGGAGGAAGACTCGAGGTGCCCCTTGTAGCATTATTTGGGGCATCAGGGGACACCTGGGTCGCACCACCGACCTTCCATAAGCCAGCTGCATAACTTCCTCACATACAAATTCTTCATCCCTGGAATGGTTTGAACCTGTAGTTGTGAGGGGCAAGTGGTTGACCATGTTACCACACAGCCACAGAGGCCTCTCTCTGGCTGTTCAGACCAATGGTGTACCTTGGAGTATTGTACATATCTTGCTTGTACAGAAAATTTTATACAGAGTTAAAGTATAGTCAAGGAAGTTGGTAACATTTAAGTACACTGCATAAAGATTGTCTAGGTTTTTGAGAGGTTTCAGGTGTCTAGTAGGATGTGCAGTATTTTATTCATGTACATTTAAATCCAGTCATCAAGAGTGATTTACATGAGTTGTGATAATTTTACTTCACAATTAATTTAAGATAAGTTGAAAATGTATTGAGGGGTTGCTACAAAACTATTGTCACTGCTGCATTTCATTCACTCAAACTGAGTCCCAGAAGTTTTGTGTCGGCCCCTTTTAGTACTGTGCCAACTTTCGTTGTTCAGCTTCAACTGTAGGTGTGAGTATTGAAAGCCACAGTATTCATATGAAAACAAAATGGAATCAATAAAATCTCTTAAACAAATATTTGGAGCTTATTACGAAGCATTAATGAATCAGGTTATACTTAATTCTCTACTATATATGGTTAAAAGCAGATGTGATTTTTAACTCCTCCCCTGTTAAAAGTAGGACTCGCAAGAGGTGTTTTGAGATGCAGAAAATGTCTGTCTTGTATCAGTGTGTCTTATTTCTCAGTATTTTGTATTGATCTCCTGTAAAATTGTATACATCATGTATCTAATGTCTGACTGGGATTTTGTATGAAAATTGGCATGAAAAAAATACCACACCTTGTTTTCCTGTAAGCGATGAATCAATATTAACAAAATGGTTTGTTTACAATTCACACTACAGTCTTCTGGATGAGTTTAATTCAATATTCTTAGTTTAAAAAGTTTTCAAATTTGTACCTTGATGTATTGTTGTTTTTGTGGCTCCTGTGTGTCCGATCTGTTTTAGTTTTTCTACTGTATGTCCAGTTGTTCCGACAGGTGACATGGAAATAACAAATCATACTGGCCCTGGACAAAAGTTAAGGCCCTTGATGAACAACACTGGTTTTCCAAGATGCACCACTATGAACATTTGCATGGCCAACATTATTACCATGGACATCATAATGATCAAGAGCATCACTATGAATATGGATACCATTATGATTTTTGACACTGCTTTGACTATGTATACCATTATGCACATGGACACCACTTTAACCATGGACTAAACTATGAACATCGATACCTTATAACCATGGACACCATTATGACCATGGACAGGACACCACTACAACCATGGATACCATTATGATTTTGACATTGCTTTGACCATGGACACAATTTTGACCATGATCACCCTTATAACCATTGATACCATTATAATCATGGTCACCACTATAAGTTAACCATTGATACCATTATAATCATGGTCACCACTACAACCATTGATACCATTATAATCATGGTCACCACTATAACCATTGATACCATTATAATCATGGTCACCACTATAACCATTGATACCATTATAATCATGGTCACCACTATAACCATTGATACCATTATAATCATGGTCACCACTATAACCATTGATACCATTATAATCATGGTCACCACTATAACCATTGATACCATTATAATCATTGGGGCACCACTATGAACATAAATACTTTTAATTATCTTAGTTGTTTTATTTGTGCATACTGAATATATCTTTAGCTTGAAGTGTTACATTACATAAAGTACTACATTTTGACTTGGTCTCTATTAAAGAAGGCATTGCAAATTACTTATTGGATTTAAAAATGTCCTGTGCATGTGCAGATATTTATCTCACTTGGAAAAGAAAAACAGCTTTGTATTTCATGATTTTCTTTGTTGTGAAGTATTATCATACGTAGTATTTTTTTCTCTCTTCTTCTTAAGTTTTTCATGTACAAATCAATGTGCTAAATTATTGATTAGTTTCAGAAGAGAAGTACATTTGTTGGGTCATATTTTCATTGCATTTTACAGAACTATGTATACTCGGTTTTTCTTTTTGTTAGATTGTTATCAAATTTATCGAAGGTCGACCAATATCTAACTGCCATATTGTGGTGTGGAAGCGAAATTAGTCTATCTGCATATACTTAAAGAAGCAGATAGACTAGTTCTGCTTTCCCCTCTCCATATATATATTTGAGAGGAACTGATAAGTTTAGTGCTACTTAAATGGAATGAATAATTTATGAATGTTAACAGATCGACTGAGTTGTTTTTCTATTTCTTGAAATGATTGCTTTTGTAGTTTGCTTTTGTATAAAGCAAGATCGGAGGATTTTATAACGTAGTGTCCATTACAACACTCTGCATTTCAATATATTGTTGTCATGGTTACAAGTGTTTCCCCCCCCCCCCCCCAGAATATTGTATAGATTAATTTTAACCAATGTTTAACCAAGTTTTTTTTTCTTTATTACTTCTTGTCTTCTTACTGTTGTTTTGTCTTGGTTACAAAGATTTGCAACGTATGCACTATAGATGTCATCTAATATAATGCATTGCAATTCAATATAGCTGCGACATCAAATGCATCACGACACAGTTTTGTTCTTCAAGTTCACATTTTAATGTACCTCAACCTAGGCGACATTTCACGCTTTTGACGTTTTACGTTTTTTCGTGGTTGATATCTTAAATTTCTTTTCCCTTGTGCTTTTGGAGTGGGTGGGGTTTTCCTGCTCTGCTTTCATATTGATTTTTGATGTAGTTTCTGTAAATTATTGTAGTGAAAAAATGTCGAAATTATGAAAACGTGAAACATTATTTTCACAAACATTTCTAGGTTTACAGTTTGTGCTCTGTGCAGATATTAACACGCCATTATTTGAATTTATTACCAAAACTTTCCTTGTTACAATTTCTCGGTTATAAGAAGTAATGTAAATGGAACACTATACATTGTACGTGTAATTTGACAATGCTGACAAATAGTTTAATCTTTTCGAGTGGGCTTAAAAACTTCATGACCACCGTGGGATTCCCGCATGGCGATTATGTTGAAAATGTTCAAGAAAATGACATAACTAGTCATCTCTGTGATAAGTCGTCATCAAGGCGACCAGTTTTCCGACACTGTTACCATTGGAATCAATACTAAGAAGTAACATAACTTATACATACCACTCCTGCGTATAATTATACTAGTCTTGAGTTGAACTTCCTCAAAATGTCTTTTATTAATACTGGTAGATTATAAATTTCATGTCAAATGGTAACCAACTAAATTTAGTTGCACGATTTTAAGAAGTCGTTTTTCTTCTTGAAATACTGATGGTTGCTTTCAGAGTTATAAATGCATTGATTTGTTCGTGGAGAGAAAGTGAAATTCTGAAACAAAATCTGTAAGTAAGTGTCAAATTTCCGAGATTTATCAAATACCAATAACCAAGAAGAAGTTCACATGTACAATATTTCGTGTATGTAGCTGTACTGGCCAAAGGTCAGAGAGCTTATCTTATGGCAAATTGTCCATTGTGTGTGCGTCCGTCTGTTAACTTTTCATTCAAAGCCATCTGCTCCTAAACCACTTGGTCAATTTTGTCAGGAAAGTACCTTGGGTGGTCCACTTTCAGAGTTGTTCAAATGGTTATGGTCTGTTGCATAAGTAGGTCAATGAAGCTAAAAATAGATTTTAAAATTGAAAAATTAAAATTTTCTTGTCCAGAAACATCAGGCCTAGAGTTTTCATATTTAGTATGTGACTTTATTTGTGGTTCTCTACCAAGATTGTTCAAATCATCTCCCTGGGGTCAGTATTCAAGCCCGCTCCAGGGGTGACATGTTGTACATTGACTTATATAGGGAATATCTTCTTGTCCTGAATCAAAATACCCAGAGCTTTGATATTTGGTATGTAGCATTGTCTAGTGGTCCTGTACTCAGATTGTTCAAATCATCTCCCTGTGGTCAAAACTTGCCCCGCCTTGCGTCAACTTTTGTTTTCTGTATGCTTATATAGGTAAATCTTCAAAAATATTTTTCTCAGAAACCATGTGGGCCAGACTTAGATATTTGATATGTATCATTGTCTAATGATCGTCACCAAAAATTGTTCAAATCCTACCCCTTAGGTCAATATTCAGTTTTGATATATTGTATGTATCATTGTTTAGTGGTCTCCTACCTAGAATGTTCAAGTTATGCCCTTGGGGGTCAAAACCCACCCTGCCCTGGGGTCACATGTGCTCTATAAAGTCATATATTCAATAACTTTGAAAATCGTCTTGTGCAGAACTATGCTTATCAAAGGTCTATGTGCACAATGTAGCCTGTAGAGTGTCTGGTCCTCAATGGCCTTCCGATTTGATATCATTGACATTTTCACGGATATTCAACTTACTGTAATCAACCGAATTACATGAATATAGTACGGTATTCCATCAGACTGCTGGTTAGTAGCTTGCGGCTATTTAATTTCAAGGAAAGACTCAAACCACGAAGACCATTAACTTTAGTGTAAAAAGTTTTCTATGTGTACTTTTTAAGAGTGTATTGACATCCATGGTCACATGATATATTGTCTATATGGTTGGTTGTAATGGTGTTTCATTAGACGACTAGTATTTTCACAAAAATCTTGTTCTTCAAGGTCCAAGACAGGTTAAACTCTCGGAATAAGACTTCGAAAATGACTTTTCGAAACCACTTGTTCAAAGGGCAAGTTGATTAAAATACCACTTGTTTAAAGGGCAAGTTGATTAAAATACCACTTGTTTAAAGGGCAAGTTGATTGAAATACTACTTGTTTAAAGGGCAAGTTGATTTAAATACCACTTGTTTAAAGGGCATGTTGATTGAAATACCACTTGTTTAAAGGGCATGTTGATTGAAATACTACTTGTTTAAAGGGCAAGTGGATTTAAATACCACTTGTTTAAAGGGCAAGTGGATTGAAATACCACTTGTTTAAAGGGCATGTTGATTTAAATACCACTTGTTTAAAGGGCATGTTGATTGAAATACCACTTGTTTAAAGGGCAAGTTGATTGAAATACCACTTGTTTAAAGGGCATGTTGATTGAAATACCACTTGTTTAAAGGGCAAGTTGATTGAAATACCACTTGTTTAAAGGGCAAGTTGATTGAAATACTACTTGTTTAAAGGGCAAGTTGATTGAAATACTACTTGTTTAAAGGGCATGTTGATTGAAATACCACTTGTTTAAAGGGCATGTTGATTGAAATACTACTTGTTTAAAGGGCATGTTGATTGAAATACTACTTGTTTAAAGGGCATGTTGATTGAAATACCACTTGTTTAAAGGGCATGTTGATTGAAATACCACTTGTTTAAAGGGCAAGTTGATTGAAATACCACTTGTTTAAAGGGCATGTTGATTGAAATACCACTTGTTTAAAGGGCAAGTTGATTGAAATACCACTTGTTTAAAGGGCAAGTTGATTGAAATACTACTTGTTTAAAGGGCAAGTTGATTGAAATACTACTTGTTTAAAGGGCAAGTGGATTGAAATACCACTTGTTTAAAGGGCAAGTTGATTGAAATACCACTTGTTTAAAGGGCAAGTTGATTGAAATACCACTTGTTTAAAGGGCACGTTGATTGAAATACCACTTGTTTAAAGGGCATGTTGATTGAAATACCACTTGTTTAAAGGGCACGTTGATTGAAATACCACTTGTTTAAAGGGCAAGTTGATTGAAATACCACTTGTTTAAAGGGCAAGTTGATTGAAATACCACTTGTTTAAAGGGCAAGTTGATTGAAATACCACTTGTTTAAAGGGCAAGTGGATTGAAATACCACTTGTTTAAAGGGCAAGTGGATTGAAATACCACTTGTTTAAAGGGCAAGTGGATTGAAATACCACTTGTTTAAAGGGCAAGTTGATTGAAATACCACTTGCTTAAAGGGCAAGTTGATTGAAATACCACTTGTTTAAAGGGCATGTTGATTGAAATACCACTTGTTTAAAGGGCAAGTTGATTGAAATACCACTTGTTTAAAGGGCAAGTTGATTGAAATACCACTTGTTTAAAGGGCAAGTTGATTGAAATACCACTTGTTTAAAGGGCAAGTGGATTGAAATACCACTTGTTTAAAGGGCAAGTGGATTGAAATACCACTTGTTTAAAGGGCAAGTGGATTGAAATACCACTTGTTTAAAGGGCAAGTGGATTGAAATATCACTTGTTTAAAGGGCATGTTGATTGAAATACCACTTGCTTAAAGGGCATGTTGATTGAAATACCACTTGTTTAAAGGGCAAGTTGATTTAAATACCACTTGTTTAAAAGGCATGTTGATTTAAATACCACTTGTTTAAAGGGCATGTTGATTGAAATACCACTTGTTTAAAGGGCATGTTGATTGAAATACTACTTGTTTAAAGGGCATGTTGATTGAAATACTACTTGTTTAAAGGGCATGTTGATTGAAATACCACTTGTTTAAAGGGCATGTTGATTGAAATACCACTTGTTTAAAGGGCAAGTTGATTGAAATACCACTTGTTTAAAGGGCATGTTGATTGAAATACCACTTGTTTAAAGGGCAAGTTGATTGAAATACCACTTGTTTAAAGGGCAAGTTGATTGAAATACTACTTGTTTAAAGGGCAAGTGGATTGAAATACCACTTGTTTAAAGGGCAAGTTGATTGAAATACCACTTGTTTAAAGGGCAAGTTGATTGAAATACCACTTGTTTAAAGGGCACGTTGATTGAAATACCACTTGTTTAAAGGGCATGTTGATTGAAATACCACTTGTTTAAAGGGCACGTTGATTGAAATACCACTTGTTTAAAGGGCAAGTTGATTGAAATACCACTTGTTTAAAGGGCATGTTGATTGAAATACCACTTGTTTAAAGGGCAAGTTGATTGAAATACCACTTGTTTAAAGGGCAAGTGGATTGAAATACCACTTGTTTAAAGGGCAAGTGGATTGAAATACCACTTGTTTAAAGGGCAAGTGGATTGAAATACCACTTGTTTAAAGGGCAAGTTGATTGAAATACCACTTGCTTAAAGGGCAAGTTGATTGAAATACCACTTGTTTAAAGGGCATGTTGATTGAAATACCACTTGTTTAAAGGGCAAGTTGATTGAAATACCACTTGTTTAAAGGGCAAGTTGATTGAAATACCACTTGTTTAAAGGGCAAGTTGATTGAAATACCACTTGTTTAAAGGGCAAGTGGATTGAAATACCACTTGTTTAAAGGGCAAGTGGATTGAAATACCACTTGTTTAAAGGGCAAGTGGATTGAAATACCACTTGTTTAAAGGGCAAGTGGATTGAAATACCACTTGTTTAAAGGGCATGTTGATTGAAATACCACTTGCTTAAAGGGCATGTTGATTGAAATACCACTTGTTTAAAGGGCAAGTTGATTTAAATACCACTTGTTTAAAGGGCATGTTGATTTAAATACCACTTGTTTAAAGGGCATGTTGATTGAAATACCACTTGTTTAAAGGGCAAGTTGATTGAAATACCACTTGTTTAAAGGGCAAGTTGTTGGAAATTCCATTTTTTGTACATAAATGATACTTGGTCTTTATTTGTGTTCGAATTCAGAATTCTTGGAATCTATGTATGATAATTTTGTCTCTACCAAATGAAATTATGTCTCTCTCTGTCTTCTGTTTTCTTTCTAAAGAGTTATAATTACTGAATTGGTTTGCTACAGATGATTTCATCTTAAAATTCTGAAATAGACTGGATGTTGCCAGATTCCTGCCATGGAAAGGTGATGCAAGTTTTATTTTTTGTTGGGAATTCTCGCTATAGGTTTAGATTTTGTTATGCAGAGGTCCCTTGTTAGGCCTTTGGGGCTAGATCTTAGAAGGTATTGGTCCCGTGTTAGGCCTTTGGGGCTAGATCTTAGTAGGTAGTGGTCCCTTGTTAGGCCTTTGAGGCTAGATATTAGTAGGCATTGGTCCCTTGTTAGGCCTCTTGGGCGAGATTTTAGTAGGCATTGGTCCCTTGTTAGACCTCTTGGGCTAGATCTTAGTAGGCATTGGTCCCTTGTTAGGCCTCTTGGGCTAGATCTTAGTAGGCATTGGTCCCTTGTTAGGCCTCTTGGGCGAGATTTTAGTAGGCATTGGTCCCTTGTTAGGCCTCTTGGGCGAGATTTTAGTAGGCATTGGTCCCTTGTTAGGCCTCTTGGGCGAGATTTTAGTAGGCATTGGTCCCTTGTTAGGCCTCTTGGGTGAGATTTTAGTAGGCATTGGTCCCTTGTTAGGCCTCTTGGGCGAGATTTTAGTAGGCATTGGTCCCTTGTTAGGCCTCTTGGGCGAGATTTTAGTAGGCAGTGGTTCCTTGTTAGGCCTCTTGGGCGAGATTTTAGTAGGCATTGTTCCCTTGTTAGGCCTCTTGGGCGAGATTTTAGTAGGCATTGGTCCCTTGTTAGGCCTCTTGGGCGAGATTTTAGTAGGCAGTGGTCCTTTGTTACTCATGTTTGTCCTTTGGGGCTACTCTTTGGTTGACACATTAGGGCAAGAATTTAGAATGTATTTGAAATGGACCACTTTCATTTTATAAAGAGAATGATTGTGTATAAAGCCATGTTATCTGGTTATAGAGATTCTCTGCTGGTTGCTGAACATAAATTTTCCACTCTTGTCTTGAAATGATACTTGTATTTACATTCACTGATACTCGGTTACATACTTCCATGACACTGTAGTGAAATATTATTATGTTATGATCTCAGTATATCAAACAGGTTATTCATTTCAAAACCTTGAATGTTTTTTTTCGGCGCAGCTGTATTAACATGGCTTTGCTTTTTGCATATCATTGTTGTGTAAACCAATCAAATCTTACGTTAATTACTTATGCAATTTTTCAAATCTTCAACCGAACAATGATTGTTACCTTGATGCGGATTGGTTAACCTTTCGATAAGGGGCATGTAACCTTACCGAAATCCAATGAATTTCGCTGAAATAACCGAAATCCATTTTGGATATGGAGTGACCAGCAATCTTGACATCTCGGCAATTTTGACATCTCGGCAATTTTTATGTTGCATACCAAATCTTTACCTTCAAACTTATATTTCTTGTCTATTTTCAATATCACACAATGGATAAAGAAAGCAGTTAGCTTTGTGTATAAAGTGACTGCCTGCATGTTGCCAGTATATTACAGATTTACTATTGTGAATGTATAACGATTTCACACCTTCCTCTTCTCTTCAACATTGATATGATTTAAATAAACTGTTTGGAGAAGTCAAGTTAATTATTAAAGCGATCATGTATTAGATATACTGCTTGAAGAAAATTACAAGATGCAATCAGTGACTGAGGGTTATTAGACATGTATAGACTCTATAATTATGTAGGTTTTGATAAAACAGTTGTGTAGGAAGGGAGGACCATTCTGTAGATTCGTGTGTGGCTTCAGTTTGACAGTTCTGATTACTTGGTCAAGATTTGGTGTGGGTGATGTTAAAAGCATAGTAAAACCTCAATAATAAGACCACCCTTGGGACCCTTGAAAACTGGTCTTAATATTGAAGTTGAATAAAGAGCAGAACAGTCAAAATGGACTCTCAAATTGTGACCTTAATTTTGAGGTGGTCTTATTATTGAGGTGGTCTTTAAGTGAGGTTTTACTGTACTCATAG
Source organism: Mactromeris polynyma (assembly GCA_032209605.1). Lineage (NCBI taxonomy): Eukaryota > Metazoa > Mollusca > Bivalvia > Venerida > Mactridae > Mactromeris > Mactromeris polynyma. Next base: position 5,041,180 of record JASFXZ010000029.1, read on the forward strand.
AATTCTTAAATATTTTGGTTGCTTCTCAAGATTTTGCTTTTGAAGTTCTTATATCTAGTAAGGTTGTTACTAAGTCTGAAATGTTGGTTACTTCCTCAATTTTACTTTGAGTTTTTGATTTTTATACCAACAATATTGGCTAGTTACTAGTTCAGTTGTTGACAGAGTTGACTTGCCCCAGGCCTAAAGACAAGGACAAGTAAACATTGACTGTTGAATATATAGGTATACATGTATAAAGACTGTCAGTATTTGGTTACCGGCAATTGCAGTACAATTTCTCTAGAGTGGCCCACGTGAAAGACCTCTTTAATTTTTTCCTTTAGTAGGAATTTACAATAATTTTAACCTCTCTACTGCAACAACATCTTAACAACAGCACAAGTGTATATCTCTCAAAGGATGTTGCTCTTTAGTGGTTATGCAGTACAGTAAAACCTCCATAATAAGACCACCCTTGGGACCCTTAATATAGAGGTTGTCTTAATATTGTGCTTGAATAAAGAGCAAAACTGAAAATTGATCTGAAAATTGTGTTCTACTATTGAGGTGGTCTTATTATTGAGGTGGTCTTTAAGTGAGGTTAACTGTATTACCATTTTGTTGTTGTCTGTTAGTGAGTTGTCTGATTTCCCATGGTTAGGAGAACTGAGACCTGATTTGATTGTTGTAGCCATGACTGGTCCTCCTTGGTCAAATGGGTATGGACGCGGACTTCAAATCACTCCTCCTTCACTGCTTTGGGTTCAAATCCCACTTGGAATGTATAGTTCGTAAGTTAGGCTGCTATTCAGTTGGCTTATGGATAGTTTGTGGCTCTACCGAGGGGACTGCTTGGGGGTCCTCTTCCTCCTGTATTGCTGGAGAAGTCACTATATGACCTTGGCTGTCTATGTAACTTTACGCCCCTTAACAAAAGAGTAGCAGTGACTACAGTTTGTGAGCCATTTGATATTAAATCTTTCAATTGAATTTATATTGATTATCTTTGGTCCAAAATCTGTGACAGACTAGCTTTAAAGTCGTCAAAATAATAAAAGCGGGGAGAGAACATTTGTGGAGCATATTGTTACACCCCACTGAGTATCAATAATGCTTTTCTCCAAATGTTTTAATAAAGTTTAGAATTAGAACTGAAGTCGTGGTTCGTGATATGTTTCATTGTAAATTATATTTGCTTATTAAACACAGGTAAAAGCTTAGCGTGCATCTTGGGTGTAAAAAAACGGATGTTGGTGATATCTGGATATTCGGAGGGGGGGGGTAAATGAAAAGAGGTCAGAGGTCAATGCTGAGTAGATACACTGTACGATATATAGCTGATAGCAGAGATGGCATAACAAATGTAAACAGCGTTAGCTTGCAAGATGTGGTAAATAATACAGGGAAAAACACAAGATAATCTGATGCTCTCTGTGTTATCTAAAACACTTATACAGTTATTTTGTATACACTATCAGATACCCTCAGTGTCTACCTGGGTTTAAATTCACCTAACTGTTCAGATTTCTTGTCAGTAGGTGTATGACTAACAGTTTGTTAAATGTCTTAGCGATGTAATTCTCTACCACTTTTTGACATGAAGTAAGGGGTTGACTTATCAAGTCCTCTTTGTTATGTAATGTGTACCGGATTTTCAAAATGTTTTATAAAAGTCAAATTCTTGGTTTCCAGAAGGTCAAGGTCTCACCTTAGGGTAAGGTCAATGTCAAATTTTCATTGAAAAACAGACAAGTTAATGATGTGTCGGGACACATCAGTCTAGACATTGATACAATTACAATACAGATTCCACGAAATTTAAGGATTTAAAAATCACCTAAAATGATATTTATAGGATCAGTTTATGCAACCTTGACTGTTTCTATCTGATTTGAAATCATCTTCACATGTCCGCTACACTAATGTGTAAGTTATGTCGGTCCCATATGAAAAAATAGTGTAAATATTGTGTTAATTCTGTGGTATAGTCAATTTGATTTTCATAAAGTTTTTTTTGTAAGGATTACTATATCAATATGGTTAAGTCAAGTTATTGCAATCTTTGCCAAGTTAGTCATATAAGAAGTTATTCCTTTGTTGTGTACAATTTTCATCTCATTACAGTCTTACGTTTTATCTAAAACCACAACTATTAATACTCTCTTCCCAGATATACTTACCTACATAAATATGTGACGATTTTGATGTATAGTTTTGTCTGTCTGTGGCCTATAGACAGCTCATATAAGGTTGTATACAAAGTTTCAAACAGGGGGGTGGGGGGTGTATCCCCGGTTCCATGGTTGCTGTTACTGAATTGCCAGCTTTTCACACTCGGACATACATCCATCCTCTCCAGATTGGAGTCAAACTTGTCAAGCTGGCTTGATGAAGGTCGATGATATCGAACCTAGATGGGGATTCTGGAGTCTACACAGGGGTTCCATTTGACTCTGGAGTTGACCCTTTGACCCCTGGAAGTTCCTAAAAGCACATTTTGACCCTAAGGATTCAGACAGAAGGATCATTTATTTTCTGAATTATAGGTAATTCTACTATAAAATGTTAAAATTTGGTTGAAAATGATCAAATGACCCCTTGAGATTCTGCACCTAGTGGACCCCCTGCTTCTTCTAAAGATTTCCTACATTTACGGGGGTAGAATGACTGTATGCTTATACCAGAGCACATCTTCTAAATTCAGACAAAATTCTTTTTTTGTATTTAGAAAGAATTTAGTGCCTTTGAAGTCTGATTGATTTTCTATATATATCTTCAGGGTCTCTTTGACCTATTTCTGTGTGTGGTTTTGAAGTAATTTAATCATTGGTGGCTATATCTATTCTATTTATGTGACAAACTGACTTAAACACTGCTTTAGCTAGGTTTCTTTTTAATTATATCAAGTATACTAGCATGATAAGCGTTCAGCATTTTGTGGTTGATGTTGGTGAGGATAAACCCAGTGTGTACTAGGATCTGTATTGATGTATGCCCACAATATACATCAGCCTGTGGTTTTACAGTGTGAAGACCAAGGCCATGATTGGGCTTATAACTCCTTCAAACACATGGCTGACTGTAATATCATGCCACATTTAGCAGTTACACTTATCAAGATCAACTTAACCAATGAGGGTGAACATGAACTGTTGAACATTTACTGTTTGATTATGTTAATTTAACACTGCATTCCTTAGACCATAAAATAAAATCGTAACTCATAATATACAATAAAGATACACCTTTTAAAATGTGTGTGCTTAAGGTTTTATTAAAGAATACCGCTACTTTGTTTCGCTACATACAGTCAAACCCGTGTCTGCTACCTCCAAGATTTCTTTTATCAGTGATTTTTTTGGGATAATTTTATTGCCGAAGATTGGCTGTTTCCCCTTATCAAAAGGGTCCATTTTTTACCAAAAAAACCATCATTTTTTTCCCAATTCTTTGTTCATTTTCCCCCCTCTGACTGAATTTCTATTTGTTAAGTCAAGTTTTTGTGTATTTAACCTTTCATAAAAGAATCTTTGCTCTTAAATCACCTCATATATAACAAACACCAGCCATGCACAGCTGAAAAGTTATTTTTATTAGCAAAACAACCATTACCATATTTTCCCCAAATTTTGGATTTGTCGTGCCTTTTTTTCCAATTGAAAAGGCACAGGCACTCAGATATTATTTTGTTTAAATCCCTGTGTTATATAATGTTACGTTAAATAAACTTCACTAATTGCTCTGGCTAGGTAGATATTGAAGATAAAAAATTGGTCGTCGGCTGAATTATTTCCCTTTGTTCAATTAACCAAATTAGTAAGTTTAGGAGTAGTAAATTCTGAGAGACAAGGACTTTTTTGTTTACGGTTAATCTGTGCCCAGACGAGAGATCGAAATGTTTTTCTCCATATTTTTTACTTGTTCTCTTCGGGAGTTTTATTGAGCAGAAGTCTATATTAAGAACATAGTTAGTTTTTTGTACCATATATTGGTTAAACATGTCCTGTTGTGACAGCCTTTTGTGTGGATATCGGCAAATTGAAGGCCAAAGAAAAGTAGAAACTTGTTTTTCTCGTAAAGAGGTGGAAAGGGTTAAGTATTACTAGTTTTGGAAGATGGACCAATAGACATAATTATTGTGTATGCAGTAAAGGTATTCTCAACTAGTTCTGAATCCACTTTAAGTAAGCATTTTGTTAACTGTGCCAAATCAAATTATTTTATAGAAGTCACGTATACCACCCCATCATAGCATAAAGGATAGGAAATGGATAATTCAATGATTTTAAATATGATTGAACAAATCAGCTAAATTTTGTATTGTAAAACCTCACTTAAAGATCACCTCAAAATTAAGACCAGTTTTCAAGGGTGGTCTTATTATCGAGGTTTTACTGTATATGTTTCGACATAAAAGTGTGATGACAATTGGCTGTGTATTGAGAGTGTATAAAGAATAATTATAAAATTTCTGATCTGAATGAATGTAAAACTTACCTTTCTCAGAAAATTTGATTCTAAGAAAAATTATAATTGCAGGGGCCTCACTCTGCTTCGGGGACAGGGGTTCACAGCCCTTTTTAGGGGGATTTAAGGCAAACTGGAGGTATTTTTTGACAACTTTCTGGTCAAAGCCAAAGTGGTGTAGACATGTAATACTCCTCATACAGTTATTTACATCAGTGAAACAAAACACGAAAATGTAGTTAAAATCGTTTTTTCCAGTTTTTTATTTCTTGGCTATTTTGGTGGGGGAATGAGGCCGATATTCAGCCCCAATAATGGAGAATTGCAGCCTAGGATGTTTGGTTGTAACTGACACCAGGCCACTCTCCAAGTCGTTAGTATATTATGCTATAACTTCAAATAACAAATACAGTAACTCAGTCGATATTTTATAGGAGAAAATGGTTTTTTTGTGTGGAAAATGAGCAATGATAAAAAATTATTGAAATCTTGTGTCTTCTGGTATTATATTCCTGCTTGAAGCTTAGGTCCCTGAAGACATTTGTATGAGAATTACTGCAACAAATTTTTTCATTGAATATTGAATTAAATCTCTAATGTGGTAGGGAGTTTCGGGGAATTAAAGATTCTGGAACTAGGAAATTAAGAATTTCGCCAATCATAGAATGAAGCATTTATAAATACTGAATTGTTTATCAGATTTTATGTGATGTTGCTTACACTGTAGATAATTATTTGAGCATTTCTGGTCTTGTTATGTTTCCTTTTTATATTTAGCGATTCAGCAGGAAAGTTAAATTTTTCCACCAAAAAAAATGTAAAAAGTGGATTAAGATTCGTTATAATTCTATTACCGTAAAATTATGTCCTATTTAATGCTCCCACTTTATAAAATGTGTCCTCACAATTTTTGAGAATGCCCCTCAGCCAAGACTCAATAATCCAATCATTTTTCGTCACCATGCAGATGCCTTATCTTCAACAATAAACCAGTGTTTTTAGCTGAAATCACCTCAATTTTAACCATTTTTGGGTACTTTTGAAATTTGAGGGTTTTGGGACTCTAATATCTGGTTGGTGTTTTGCTGTGCGCCAGGCACGTAGTAGCTAGGACATAAGGTATATTTCATGTTGGTCCCCTCTTAATGAGATCATTTTACAGTCTATACATTTCTTAATAGGAGGTTTTTCATGCATTGAGCATCTCTTACTATATGATGAACTGTATAAATATATTGATATATGTTTTAATTGCATAGTTTTGTTTATTTCTGAACATCCCTGATGAAGTTATAACGCTCCTGTACTGAAATTATTTAATCGTTGAACATCCCTGATGAAGTTGTAATGCTCCTGTACTGAAATTGTTTAATGGTTGAACATCCCTGATTATGTTGTAACGCTCCTGTACTGAAATTGTTTAATCGTTGAACATCCCTGATTATGTTGTAACGCTCCTGTACTGAAATTGTTTAATGGTTGATCATCCCTGATGAAGTTATAACGCTCCTGTACTGAAATTATTTAATCGTTGAACATCCCTGATTATGTTGTAACGCTCCTGTACTGAAATTGTTTAATGGTTGATCATCCCTGATGAAGTTATAACGCTCCTGTACTGAAATTATTTAATCGTTGAACATCCCTGATGAAGTTGTAATGCTCCTGTACTGAAATTGTTTAATGATTGATCATCTCTGATGAAGTTATAACGCTCCTGTACTGAAATTGTTTAATGGTTGATCATCCCTGATGAAGTTATAACGCTCCTTTTCTGAAATTGTTTAATGATTGAACATCCCCGATAAAGTTATAACGCTCCTGTACTGAAATTGTTTAATCGTTGAACATCCCCGCTTATGTTGTAACGCTCCTGTACTGAAATTATTTAATGGTTGAACATCCCTGATTAAGTTATAGCGCTCCTGTACTGAAATTGTTTAATGGTTGATCATCCCTGATGAAGTTATAACGCTCCTGTACTGAAATTATTTAATGGTTGAACATCCCTGATGAAGTTGTAGTGCTCCTGTACTGAAATTATTTAATGGTTGAACATCCCTGATTAAGTTGTAATGCTCCTGTACTGAAAATGTTTAATGGTTGATCATCCCTGATGAAGTTGTAATGCTCCTGTACTGAAAATGTTTAATGATTGATCATCCCTGATTAAGTTATAGCGCTCCTGTACTGAAAATGTTTAATGGTTGAACATCCCTGATTAAGTTATAGCGCTCCTGTACTGAAAATGTTTAATGGTTGATCATCCCTGATGAAGTTGTAATGCTCCTGTACTGAAATTGTTTAATGGTTGAACATCCCTGATTAAGTTGTAATGCTCCTGTACTGAAAATGTTTAATGGTTGATCATCCCTGATGAAGTTGTAATGCTCCTGTACTGAAAATGTTTAATGGTTGATCATCCCTGATGAAGTTGTAATGCTCTTGTACTGAAAATGTTTAATGGTTGATCATCCCTGATGAAGTTATAACACTGCTGTACTGAAAATGTTTAATGGTTGATCATCCCTGATGAAGTTGTAATGCTCCTGTACTGAAATTATTTAATGGTTGAACATCCCTGATTAAGTTGTAACGCTCCTGTACTGAAATTATTTAATGGTTGAACATCCCTGATTAAGTTGTAATGCTCCTGTACTGAAATTATTTAATGGTTGAACATCCCTGATTATGTTGTAACGCTCCTGTACTGAAATTATTTAATGGTTGAACATCCCTGATTAAGTTGTAACGCTCCTGTACTGAAATTATTTAATGGTTGAACATCCCTGATTAAGGTGTAATGCTCCTGTACTGAAATTGTTTAATGGTTGAACATCCCTGATTAAGTTGTAACGCTCCTGTACTGAAATTATTTAATGGTTGATCATCCCTGATTAAGTTGTAACGCTCCTGTACTGAAATTGTTTAATGGTTGAACATCCCTGATTAAGTTGTAATGCTCCTGTACTGAAATTGTTTAATGGTTGATCATCCCTGATTAAGTTGTAACGCTCCTGTACTGAAAATGTTTAATGGTTGAACATCCCTGATGAAGTTATAACACTGCTGTACTGAAATTATGTAATGGTTGAACATCCCTGATTAAGTTGTAATGCTCTTGTACTGAAAATGTTTAATGGTTGAACATCCCTGATTTAAGTTGTAACGCTCCTGTACTGAAAATGTTTAATGGTTGAACATCCCTCATATTCTGGCAATTCAGAACTTACTGAACTTCCCTTTCTGTCAGAGTATTTTCCGAAGTTGTTGTATATTATATAAACGCAAACATTGCAAAGATTAAGCCGTAATTGAATGCCTTTCTATGAACTATCCACATCACCTGTACTGTATTGTGTTTGTATATTTGTCTGCAAACTTCTGTTTTTCCACTTCCAGGAATCTTATAGCGCAGATAATGAAGCAGTTAAGAGTTGGTACAAGATAAGCTGTTATGAAGTTCACAGCAAACAGTGCACTCGTCTGTCACGATCTTGTTAAAGGTAAATATCATGGTACCATGCTCGAAAATTTCTGAGAAAAAATCATTTTTGTTTTGTAATATCTATTTTAAGTCTGGTCTAAGATGAGACTAATCTCAACAATTTGAGACAATATTAGAGCTGAGATTTAGCTCACATTGAGATGCTTCGGGAGATCGGACCAGGTTTGCTGGATTGAATATTTGAAATTGATAACTTTTTAAGATGTAACAAAACTGAAGGCTGATATGCATGGTTTTTGATACAGTTAGGTATGTTGATATGGAAGGTAAATAGTGTGAAGTATTTCATACATCCAATTTAAATTTTTTCTTTTGATCTTAGACCGAGATGTCTATTTCTAATAATTATGTTAGTAGTCTAGTTATTGAGTGTTCCTTTGACAGTCCAATTAGCTCAGTCAGTAGAGCACTTTACTTCCAATCTGAAAGTTGTAGGTTCAAAACCCGGTTGTGGTATATCATATACAGTAGAACCTCACTTAAAGACCACCTCAATAATTAAGAACACAAATTTCAAGTCCATTTTCACTGTTTCGCTCTTTATTCAACCTCAATATTAAGACCACCTCAATATCAAGACCTGTTTTCGAGGGTTCCAAGGGTGGTCTTATTATCGAGGTTTGACTGTATATTCGTGACAGTTTGAAGATAATACTGTGTACAATCTATACACACTTGAGTTTATCTTAAAGGTCTTTCACAGTCCATGTTATACTATGCTGTCAACTTGTCAACATTTCAACATATATTTCTATACATGAAACTGTGTTATACAACTTTAACATCAAAAACTATATAGGAACTGATGCATATCAACTTTTGCTTACAGTGAAACTGTACGTTTTAAATACCTATATAATTACCGTATGGATTTCGGTGGTTTCAACTTGTTAGACTGATCGTAAATTGACACCCACAATTTGTGATTTTACCGATTTTAAAGTCTTGTATTCCAATGATACCAAGTGGTATATCGTTGTGTTACTTAATTATTTTTACATTCTGTACAGTGCGTGTTAGCCGTTTGAAACGCTTCTGGTTGGAGAGAAAATAATTTCAAAATGTTGTCATATTTATAGAAACAGATTTCTGAGCCAGACTCCAAAGAATGTATTCCCAGACATGTAAGCTGAAGTTCTGAATGTGAAGAGGCTAGATGTATAAAAAGAACTTTGAAATGATTGGGTTTAATATTTCAATGCAGATTTTGATGAGATAGTGAATTGTATCAGTTTATGTATATCTGTGCTTTGATGGTAGTGCTTAATTCACAGGCTTGGTGCAAAACTGTGGTAAATGGTTCTTTACTGGAGCTAACGTACAGTAGTTTTGCACTGACCCCTCGTGGTAGCCAGCAATTTGAAGGTCGTACGTTAGAAACCCTAGTGTGATCTATGCAGTCCCTTATTAATTGACTGATGATTTTACATCTAAAGTTTCTGTTATTCACCTTTGACTCGAGTGGTGAAGTTGAACATTTTGCTAAGGAAGTATAAGTCATTACTGGTTGGTCACTCAGAGAGCTGCGTAGCTCGGCGAAAAACTGTGTCAGTGTGATATGTCACTAATTGTCTTAGTGCAATGACTCAACTTGCATAACTTTAGACTGATAAAACGAGCAATTGTTTATTACTTAAATTCTCTATTTAGTTAATTGGATTACAAAACCGGCAAGTGTATTGTTTGCTTAGATGGGAAAAAAATCGAATTTTAACTTTTTGTTTTTAATATTTCGTTTCCGACCGTATCGATTGTGGATGAAAATAAACATCATTATCATCATCGTCATGTACGCAGGAAATGACGTCATCGATGATTTCATGATTTGACATTTCCCGTACTTTCACATTGATGAAAATAATCATTTATTTACTTCAAAATGATGCCTGATAATCTCGGTTATCTTAAAAAAATGGCAATTCCTTATAAGGACAGATATTATGGAACGCCCTGTATTTCAGTGAATGGACCTGTATAAAGGCTGATCTGATTCTGATCTGATTCTAAGACAAACGTTACTGTATTTATAATGATCTGGGATTATGCAATGTTGAAAAATGATCTATGAAGCTGGATAACCTTTTCATACTGTTTTGCTGATGTCATGGTATTTCTTAGAGATATCTTTGTGAACCATTGATATTGAGGTTGAATAAAGAACAAAGCAGTGGAAATGGACTTGAAAATTGTGTTCTTATAATTTCGATGTGGTTTTATCATTGAGGTGGTCTTTTAGTGAGGTTTTACTGTACAGTAACCTTTGGTAGACGCAAATTTTTGTGGTAATCGCAGGTCAGTTGCTGTAAGGAGGTTAAATTAATTGTAAATTGTTAGCACAGGAACTGTTAATATTGTTTTGGAAGAGAGGCTTCTTTGTAGTGGTTGCACTGTGGTTATAAACCAGAATGAAACAGTTATCTCTGTATTTGGCATTGTTGTATAGTCTTTGTTCATTTGTTTCACTACATGTATTATTCTAATATTAAAACCACCAAGTTTTCTAGGGACCCAAAGGCAGGGTGTCAATAAGCTATAAACGTGTGTATAGTAAAACCTCTATAATAAGGCCACCTTTGCAGGCGTGTCACTAATATTTGAACTAGCTGGAAAATCATCGAAAGTAGGCGGGGGTCTGGGGGGTACTTCCCTGATTATAATCACTCGTACAAAAAAAAAGTAGTTTGGTAATGATGCATAAGTTGCCCCGGAATTTTACCGGCTACCGGCTCTTATTGACACCCTGCCTTTAGGACCCTTGAAAACTTGAGGTGGTTTTAATATTGAGGTTGAATTAAGAGCAAAACAGTGAAAATGGACTTGGAAAAGTTTGTTCATAATTATAAGGTGGTCTTAATACTGAGGTGGTATTTAAGTGGAGTTTATTGTACTTACTTCATATGGAGCCCCAATTTGAATGGTCCCTTCTCAAAACTTGAAAATGAGAGTACAGGAAGGTTAAAAAGGGGCCAAAGATTTTTGGAAATTTAATCATGGCAGTGATCTCCTGTATAACTAGAACTTGTTTTCCAGTTGGTGGTAGACTATGATTAGTTTACTCCGATTCACCGGGATAATGTGCTCAAACTAGAAAGCCAATGTAGACACATAATTTGTAATCAATATATACACCAGGAAAAGTAGGCAGTGCTTGTGATAAGTCGGCACTCGCAAAAAACTAATACGCAGATATTGTCTAAATATAGGTAGGAGCTATGAATGAGAAATGCGGCAAAATAAATATTGATCCACGACCGGTTTTAAATGATCCTAGGAAAAATAAAAATACGAAGCAGTTTCACTGGAACAAAAGGGTTCTTTTTTCTCTCACATGATATTGAATAATTTAATTGCAATTCTTTTTTTTCTGCTTTGCGACTTTTCATGATAGTTTTCAACATTGTCTTGTGTGGTAGTTTTGTATTCTGTCAGAGCGTTATAATTGTTGTGTTAACAATTTTGTATTAAGTATAAGTATGATAAGATAACTGCTCTCGTTTAGATAACATGATGCAATTAATATCATGTACGAGGAATGGTTGATTGTAATTTATACTCTAGGGTACTAAAAGGGCAGAATGCATAAGCAGGCTGTCAAGTTTTTCTTTTCCTACATTTCCCTACTTTCCCCTACTTTTTTACTTGCTCCCTACTTTTTCCCTACTTCTTGAAAGAGCCCTATATACTAACCCTACTTGTTTTCAAGTTTGAGGCGTTAATTCAAAATATTGTTTTCACGGCATGAAGCACGGAATTTCACCATTTTTGAAATTCCAAAAGTAAGGAATCATTCCTACTATCCCTATGTTTAGGCAACTTTTGCCCTAGTTTTAAAAAAAATAGCCCTACTTTATTCCTACTTTTTGAAAAGAGGTGAGTTGACAGCCTGCATAGGAAAAACAGCACAGGGAGTGAAATAGATTCAAGTTGCCTTCGTTGTAAACGAATACATTCCTTCTTACTTCCTTGAAATTAACTGTTCTTTGTTGCCGAAAATACAAAATCGATAAATGAACAGAACTTTTACCCGGAATTTTATACTTGGATGAATAAGTTTATCTTTAGACCCCTTAGCATGGTTCCCTGTCAAAGCTGGCTCAATGTTATTGTTGCAAGAAAACTCGGGAGGATTACTTTAGTGTTTATTTTATTTGAAATGAAAATGAAAATCGATGAAAAACGAAATGTTATTCTACAGTTTTCATTTACTGCTCAACTCAGGAATGGTATATGTGATATGTACTGCTAATGATAGCTGTTCATCAATGCCAACTGTAATTTTAAGTGACGGTTATAAAGTGAGAGAAATAAATTGATCTGAGTGGTGGTCAGTCTTGACCTAGAAGCTGGGATTCGACCATTTCGTTTGTTTTCGTCCTCTTATTTAACTGTGCTAGAGAAATTCGGTTAATTTTCATAATTTATGAGCTCCGCCATTTACAAAACCTGTATTAGTGATGTTAGTTATGATGTCGAATATTTCCGAATCAAAGTTTTGACGTCACAAACCAAGCGCTTTGTCCGAAGGTCTTTTAGGCACTTTATTGTGATTTATAGAATTTTCCGAACGAGGAAATATAAGTTTTGCATAATTTGTTTTTTGCCATTTAAAGAGCAGAAGATTTTTGTATGAATTATGTACATTCTGACGTGACGTCGTCGTCATTTTGTAGCTTACTTTTGCATCTTGTTCTTATTGTATTGGAATTGATATAAAAAGAAACGTAGATGTCTGATTTTAATACTTTTGGTATTTATTGAAAGTTAGAAATTTATGTTAGAAAATGTAAAAACCTGAAAATAGACATTTTGGTCATTAATACAGGTTTTGTCGTGCCGCCCAGCACATATATCTTCTGATGTACGTATTCAGGGCGTATGCTAGCTGTTTTCATGGCTACTATCCGGTCATATTCCCACTGGCTATAAGTATCTATTTCCCAGAATAAAATGTAGCATTTCCCAATAATCATTTAGAGTTGTTGAGTTGAATTAAAGCTTGAAAATAAAATACTTATATGTGTCGTATACATTTGACCCAACCATTTTTACAAACTACAATGATTGGATATAAATCAAAACACAAGAACTTATTTGGTATAGAAAGCAGGTTTATAATCTGCCATTTTTTTTTACATTTCTAGCCATTTTTTTTGCAATAGCCCTTCCGAAAAAATCTGTTATAATCTGTGAAGAGATTGTCGAAATGAAGCTACGAGACAATGGCTAAAACTGAATTGGATACTAAATTTGTGTTATATGTTTTTTTGAAATTATCTGTTCATAGTGGGCATGTTTCTATTTACTCCCCCTTTTGACTATATTTGCATAAATATCCCTAATTTGGTGGACAAGGGGCATGTTCTCAAAACTGCAACAAAAAGCCCTGTGTGCCGTACGAGCTGTTAGGTTTTATCGAACAACATGTCAACCTGATTTATTAACTGTATACAACAGTACTTTCTAAAATTACCAATTCCCTTTTTGCTGGAAAATACCCAATACATAGTATTAACTATTATAGATAATTCCGGTTGTAAATTTCTCTCTCTCTCATTAATATTTAACTATGCCGCGGATACAGTGTGTGAAAAAAAATTATCTGATATTTAGCTGCAATGATTAGAGGCAATGAACACGAAAATTTAACCGGATTCTTCTGGCTATTTGTCATGGAAACCAATGAATCTACGGATCATACTACTTTCTGAGTGTGATTATAAGTTATTTATCTTGAGTTTTAGAGTTCCACTGTCTTCTCCATATATCTAAGTATACTTAGCCACTTCAATTGATTTTTGTCTTGGGAAAACGAGAAAGAAAAAAATTATTACCAAGCTACGTAGAAAATTTAATGTGGCAGCTAAAATCAGCATTTTGAAAGTCTGACTAGTGGTGTAATATATGTATGAATTATTAAATACACTTGTTTTAGATCTGCACCCCATACATTAACCGTCTGCTAACTGGTATGCCGATATTTTTGCAGATTTTCTCCGCTGAAGTGTGACAAAAGTGTGAGTGGAAATATTTGAAAACAACAATAACAACACTAGTGACTGTTGCAACAACAACAACAACAATAAATAACAACAACTATAGATCTGATTTTTTCAATAATCTCTTCGTCATTCGCCACCTTAGATGGACGATAAATCGCCCAAATCATGAGATATAAAGGTAAGCATACATCACAGTATTACGGCTCTCATTGATCCAAATTATTGACGTATCTGAAGACAAATATCGACGATATATCAATAAGGTAAAACCTCACATAAAGACCACCTCAATAATAAGACCGCCTCCAAATTAAGGCTACATTTTTATAGTTCATTTTCACTGTTTTGCTCTTTAGTCAACATCAATATTAAGACCACCTCATTAAGAAGACCAGTTTTTAAGGGTTCCAATGGTGGTTATTAGTGAGGTTTTACTGTATATCGATTACATTTTTAAATTCCTTAACAGACAATTAACTCTTATATTTCTGTATGTTTATGTGTGTATGCCCTATATAATTAAATGTTCAACTTGTATTTTTATGATAACCAGACATTTAAGTAATTAATCCATATTTTTAACTATACAGTATTATATCATACTTCCGACATTTGGAATACACTTTCCACTAGAGCACTGTTTAACAAGCAGCTGGCTACCCAGCAACATTACGATATTTTGGAACGCTCTTAGACTGTACCCATTCTCCTGTATTTGCTGCCATAATATCAATATTTGTGTGTAATAGACAAAAAAAACGTTGATATATCGATATTGATTTTATCAATGGCAACATAGTGTTATCTTTTATCAAAAAGATGCTATTTTTTGTCACTTTAGTTATGGAATATACACTGCCATCCAAAAGTTTCTTCACACTTGAATATTTTGAATTTTATTACTTTTTTATGCAGAATTTCAAATAAGACTTGTATGACCATGAAGTAAAATTATTCATCACACTTCTTAACAATTTGAACATCTCAGCAGCAGCATCAATCGGCCATCATACGAAACCAACATTTGTATGAGTAAATGATCTGACACAAAAAATAAGACAGTTTGTTTCGGTACAAATCTATAAATACTTCTACAGAAAATTACTGCTTTGTCAAAAAGCATTTTCAATTATTTGCATGTGACACAAATACGAAAATACAGTAACTGCAATGGAAAATTGTCCAAGTTTGCAGGAACTTTTGGAGGGCAGTGTAATTCTGCATTCAGAAGGTGCATGGTTTTCCACAATTGCTTCTAACTGTTTGTGGTTGGTGCTAACATTCTATAGGCAAGGTCACTTAAGGATATGCCAGTGGAATCTTTCAAGAATTTCGCAATTTCTTCACAATACAGCGTTTTGCGCCTGTAGAAGTTTAATTTAAATTTCTATGACTGCAGATGCATGTAGGAGAGGACTTTTATATCCAGATTTTGTATTAACTGCATTATATGCTTGCATCGACGCAAATTCTATCAAACATTTTGGTTTTTATCAACCAATTCTTGCTCACGGTCTCTGAGGAATATGCCTAATTTTCTTGATAACTACATCAGAATCGGAGTTCTTACTGGAATCCCTCTAGGACTGCCCTGATTGTTAAGCGATGCTAAGATGCAATGTCCTTAACTGAAGAATTTCAATATCCCATGATAAAATCATGGCATTGTATTTGGTGTGATGTAGGAGGTGTTGTTTTGTATAAGTATGACAGTGGTTTACTAGATACGAGAATTGGTTGTTTTCTGCTGTATCAAAAATGCATTAATAGCTGGGTGCAGTACCATGCCTTTCTCAAGAAGCCTGCAATGTGTACTAGTGTCACAATCCTTTCATTATCACATGTAGATGAGGCTTGCCATGAACTAGTATTTCTGGAATGGAAAGTTATTATAGACAATTTCTCTTCAACCGAAAAACGTTTGAAACCTTGATGCGGATTGGTTAACCTTTCGATAAAGGGTATGTTACGTAACCGAAATCCTCTGAATTTCGGCAAATTTACCGAGATCCATTTTGGATCTGGAGTGACCAGCAATCATAACATCTAGGCCCGGGAGTTTTTATGTTGCACAACAAATATTAACCTTCAAATTACGCCGACCCTCTTTTTTCAAGATATTTCTTGTTTTTCTTGCCCTGGGAATTATATTTAGGGTTGTGGTATTCTGTGATTCAAATAATGCTACTGTTTATTGCTGAACTACAATATTGCGGGGAAAGAAGCATTACAAAATGTGCACGTGTGCATGAATGCACGTTTGTGTGTAGGTCCTTATTGCCCGGAGGAGCAAAGTTGTCATAACATCATTTTGTACTGTGCTTAAATGGGTCTACTGACTGATATAGAGCTTTGTCTAGCATCTATTTCATGTTCTCTGCAGAAATATAATTATGCAATCAATGTATGCAATGGCCATGTTTGTGTCTTTCAACATGGCTGTTTTCTGTATTTCATTCGTGAGCATGTAACTAATTTGAGACGTCTCTTTAATCGTGTTTTCTGTGGCAGCTGGTGAATATTAGTGTTTAATATATACTTGTCTGCGATACCTTGCGGTTTGAGACTTTTTGTATTGGTGCATTGGTTCTATAAGTATTATTGTTTTAGCATGTTTCTATACAAAATATGCCTATGTGGTGTGATTTATGTCTCGACGATCGTAACAAGCCCACAGTTTTTTGTTCTAAGGACAATCAGAGACCAGCTGTATAGTGTTTGTTTTGCTTACACAGTACCATATATATCTTATTTGATGCGCCAGATGCCAACCCGGCATATATACTAGACTCTGAAAAAATTGTCCGTTTTATCTTGACTGACAAAGGTAAACGTACAGATAGCAACTGCTTTTGAGAAAAAGCGAGATGTAGAAGACTTGACACGCTTGCCAATGCAATTGACAATTAGGTGCAAATATGTGCTGTATTAATAAATCATAATCACTAGTGGATTCAGGGGGGGGGGGCGCCGGGTGCGCCCCCCCCCCCCTAAAATTCCCCAACCTTACATGTATGTCCATGCGCGTAGGAGCTGGGGCCGCAAGATTCTGGCTGGCAACGGCAATGGGGCCGCGGACATTTTATGACCCCTACTTCTCATCTGTATCTTAAACTAGTCAAAACCAGTCACATATTGTATTGGCATTCAGCCAAGATATTTAATACGCATGACAAAGTGTTACCATCGCTACCAGACAGGGACCATCGCTAGTACCCTGACTGCTATCTAGGGTGTGAAAACAGTCCGCGGATTAATGAAGGTATGAAAGGAAGCATACTAATCAA
Source organism: Mactromeris polynyma (assembly GCA_032209605.1). NCBI lineage: Eukaryota > Metazoa > Mollusca > Bivalvia > Venerida > Mactridae > Mactromeris > Mactromeris polynyma. The sequence goes on from JASFXZ010000029.1 coordinate 5,058,423, forward strand.
GTGACAAGTATATTTATATTGGCATTGTTGTGAATCTTATATATAAGTATATTATTTATAAGTGACGAATTTTGCGCCTGTCAAAGGTGAAACCCCTCCCGCACCCACCCCATCCACTGCCCCAATGCTCAATACCTTCCTATGTGCCTGATATCTGAGTATCAATACAGAAATATACAGATATCCTTAATTATAAGATTTTCAAATAAGCGATTCTAATTTATTGTAGTAGTATATACTATCATGATGATGTTTATAAACAGTCATTGCCGTTTTATATTAGGCTTGAGTAAAACCAAAAAAAGTTACGCCCCCCCTAAGACAAAGTCCTGGATCCGCCCCTGGTAATTAGCCCATCTGGATTAACATAAAACAGGTTGTTTTGTATTTATTTATTCTTTCGACCTGGAGACAAAAGTTATTGTACAATTTTAAGGGAATTGAAAAAGATATTAAACATGTATTTTTCAGACCCTCATATATGTGCTGGGTTGGTGTTTTGCGGCGTGCCTGGTGCATGAAATAGGATTATACAATATGCGCGGCGTGCCTGGTGCATGAAATAGGATTATACGATATGCGCGGCGTGCCTGGTGCATGAAATAGGATTATACGATATGCGCGGCGTGCCTGGTGCATGAAATAGGATTATACGATATGCGCGGCGTGCCTGGTGCATGAAATAGGATTATACGATATGCGCGACGTGCCTGGTGCATGAAATAGGATTATACGATATGCGCGGCGTGCCTGGTGCATGAAATAGGATTATACGATATGCGCGGCATGCCTGGTGCATGAAATAGGATTATACGATATGCGCGGCGTGCCTGGTGCATGAAATAGGATTATACGATATGCGGCTTTCTTGTTTACACTTGTATGCAAATTCTTATCATTTTACAAACAATTGCTTGTACAACATATAGTTTGTAAACTTGTGCTGTTCATTTCTCATACCATTGTATTAGTATTTATGCTTACGTCTCGTCTCATGTACGGTCTGGTGGCATTATTGTGGTATAAATATTGATTGAATTTTCCAGGCCAGTAAAAAAATATTTTTCTCCTCCTTTCAAGAATTTTGAAGGACGGATGGATTCAAATCATATTGGAAACAAAAGCATAGGATAATTAAATACAAGTCAAGCTTCTCTTACTATCCTCCATTTTTGTCGGAGTTATGGCCCTTTTTCCCTCAAAAATTGGTTTCTGATCAATAACACTTGAAAAGGCCATAGTGTAAATGGACACATCTAGTTAAAGTCAATCTTAACTGTCCCCCGATGGAGCAAGATATTGATGGGTGCATTAGTCTGCATCGAATCTCTGTGTATTTTATGCACTGCGTCAGTGTGTTGTGTAAATATTTCATAGAAAATTGTCCGAAATGGTCAAAGTGTTGTGCAATGTTGTATAAAAACTGTGGCTGTAATGTGCTTTTATTTTTCCTTGTTGTTGGTCAAAAATACATTTGGTTTCATTACATGTCTGTGTACCCAACATTGAGATTGTTCTATAATATTGAGCACATGAGTGCCTTCTGCTGGAATATTGCATGAAGGGACTGTTGCTATGGCAGTGTGAAATGTGGGTTGTTTGACTGGAAATGTACTTTTTTTGACTGGTTAGAGGAAGTGGTCACCCTTAACTTCACAATATTTTCAGGTCTATTCTTATTCCCCTCTCCTTCACTGTCCACTTTGATTCATCTAGTTATTCCTTATGGTCTGCCAGGGCTTTCCTTGCGCCTATGTTCCTTAACGTATGTACCCTTTAACCTCCTCAAGAGCCTTATGTTTTATGGATTGTTGTTTTCCCGAAGGTCTGTGTGGGGACACTGTCTTATGTATGTGGCGTTCCCTGTAGCTACTTATTCTCTCTCTTTCATTGAAATTGGGCTTGGCTTTCTTAAGTGCAACACTTATCGATGCTAATGGTAAATTTAACGGGGGGCCAATAAAAATGATTTTCTTGACCTTTTTGTAAAAATGAGTATTCACCGATTTTGAATTTGTCCAAAAACTACCATTGTAACTGATTTTGCTTGCAGCTAATCACGTCCCAGTGGTACAGTTATGTAACTTTAGCTCGCAGTTGTGATCAAACATGCTGGATTCTTCCAATTCTCCCAAGTCCTGTTTTCGTCATGGGTTATTAATCATTGCTTAAGATTTCTGCTTATTTCTATGTATAATAAATGCAAATTTGGTCTAGAAAACCTATGAGACAGATTTGAAATGTCAAGAATAAAAACATTGTGTGTGCTTTATGATTTTTAACAACGTCTGCTGACAAAATGGGTATTTCTGTGGAAAAAATTGTTGGCAAAACAAACAAAAATTGTAGCCACACTTGTTTAAATACAACAGAACTGGTGGGATTCCTAAGAGGAATGAAATAGCATGAATTCAGCGGAAAAGGAAACGCAATATTCCGATGACAAAAATGAATCTATGAAAGCTGTGGACATCTCCCCTGTGCACTGCATTCATCAAGTGAATGTTTTCTAACCAATGGTTGTGGAAATGAAATTAAAAACACAATCATTTGTAAAAATTATTGTTGTTTTACACCATTGGACTACAATTTCCGTGATATGGTCGTCCTGTGAGCCTCTGTTTTTGCAACTTTGTGAAAGAGTTCTAAATATCTAAGTGAGGCATACTATTCTCTGTGCTAATTTCGACTGTAGATAATACAGAGATTATTTAATATAGTGTCAACTATTTTTCAAACGCCAGCCATTTCTGACTTAATATGAGACACCTACTATCTTAGCACATTAGCCAATTCCTTTCAGTCTAGGTACCAGGCAGGTAGGCGTACAGTAAACATCACTTAACACTAGCTGGCGGCTCATCAACCAGCCATAACAGAACAGACCCCTACTGGGATTCAAACCTTTGGCCTCACCCTCCCAATGCGTAGGCCTTAACCATTCGACCACGGGACTGAATACATTCTGAATCACCCGTTGTCTGTTGCTTGGGGAAGAACTGGTTAATACTGGTTGGTTATCCAGGAAAAGCTGGTCATATCAACCTACTATCATTAAGATAACTAAAATAATACATAGTTCCTACATCAACAATATTTATCTCCCTTGTTCTCAACTGTCGGCCATTTTGATAGTCAAAACTGATAAGCCCTTATAGGAGTAATTTCCAAATATGTGATAATTGAGAAAATATCAAGAGAATTTGCATGTGACAACCACTTTTTCTTCAACTTACTGAGCCAAATGCCCACATGAGCATAATGAATAAGTTATTTTTTATATATCGTATTAGTTTATCATCGTTTACAATATATTCCCCATAAGCTACCGGTATAAGGAAATTTGCCTATCAAAATGGCCGACAATTCAGAACAAGGGAGGTAAATATTGTAGATGAAGGAACAATGTAATTGATATATATAATACTGTCAGTTGGTTGATATTGCTGTATATTGCCTGTTTGTGGTACTTGTGCAGTATATAATACTGTCAGTTGGTTGATATTGTTGTATATTGCCTGTTTGTGGTACTTGTGCAGTATATAATACTGTCAGTTGGTTGATATTGCTGTATATTGCCTGTTTGTGGTACTTGTGCAGTATATAATAATGTCAGTTGGTTGATATTGTTGTATATTGCCTGTTTGTGGTACTTGTGCAGTATATAATACTGTCAGTTGGTTGATATTGCTGTATATTGCCTGTTTGTGGTACTTTTGCAGTATATAATAATGTCAGTTGGTTGATATTGTTGTATATTGCCTGTTTGTGGTACTTGTGCAGTATAAAATAATGTCAGTCAACGGTTAGGAAGCAAATTAAAAAAATAGTGGACACAAAATAGCTGTATCGGAAATGTTTATTTATACACCCACATGATGACTTTTTCCCTTTCATCACTCTGGGAGTCAAGTGATTTTCAAACCATACGGGTCTCTGACCCCAAAAGTACTTTTGAAATTAATCTTAATCATAATTGAAAGGTATCTGTTTTATAAACGATGGCTTTCACATCCAGGTGACTTCTGTTGTCTTATTTGACTGTAGTGGATTATACTCCGGATTGATATAAACATCATACAGGGGTTTTCCCTATATCAAATATCATACAGGGGTTTCCCTATATCAAATATCATACAGGGGTTTTCCCTATATCAAATATCATACAGGGGTTTTCCCTATATCAAATATCATACAGGGGTTTTCCCTATATCAAATATCATACAGGGGTTTTCCCTATATCAAATATCATACAGGGGTTTTCCCTATATCAAATATCATACAGGGGTTTTCCCTATATCAAACATCATACAGGGGTTTTCCCTATATCAAATATCATACAGGGGTTTTCCCTATATCAAATATCATACAGGGGTTTTCCCTATATCAAATATCATACAGGGGTTTTCCCTATATCAAATATCATACAGGGGTTTTCCCTATATCAAATATCATACAGGGGTTTTCCCTATATCAAATATCATACAGGGGTTTCCCTATATCAAATATTATACAGGGGTTTTCCCTATATCACATATCATGCAGGGGTTTTCCCTATATCAAATATCATACAGGGGTTTTCCCTATATCAAATATCATACAGGGGTTTTCCCTATATCAAATATCATACAGGGGTTTTCCCTATATCACATATCATACAGGGGTTTTCCCTATATCACATATCATACAGGGGTTTTCCCTATATCAAATATCATACAGGGGTTTTCCCTATATCAAATATCATACAGGGGTTTTCCCTATATCAAATATCATACAGGGGTTTTCCCTATATCAAATATCATACAGGGGTTTTCCCTCTAATCCTGTGGTACAGACAACAATATACCATTAACATCCTGCTCAAATCACAATGATAATGATGACAGGATTTAATGTTCGACTGAACTTCAATCGATCTAAAATTAAATTTTGTTTGCATCCCTGGTAAAAACCTATTTTTAGCGAATTCTAAATTTTGTCTACTGTAAAACCTCCATAATAAGACCACTTTTGGGACTCTTTGGAAACTGGTCTTATTATTGAGGTGGTCTTAATTTTGAGGTTTTACTGTATTTTGAAAAATGTTGATAATTTTGGTCGTTTATATGTTGCGTAACTGTAGTTCTTAGCTCATCATAATTATTTTCTTGTGCTTACTTGACCTTATGACATTCAAGCCTGATATGTGCTTATAGTCTGGCATTGGTTTTCCCTGTTCTAGTTTCGTGAGGATGGTTCATACTTTTCTCTCATAGTGTTATATATTCTGTATGAAAAGTTATTACAATTTAGTGATGATACAATCTGTGTTGTGAATTACCTGCTGCAGTCAATGATCCCAGCAGAATCATTTTCATATTTTATGTCCTGAAAACCTGGCAATTCACTCAACCTGCTGTTAGTTAGTTTTCTGCAAAGCACAGTTTGTTAATTATAAATGGGAAGAGTGTGACTTTCCTTTTATCTAGAGAAGATTGTACACTCTATTACCTGTTCGTCTGTAATGGATTAGTCTGGTTTGTATGTTGGACTGATCCATTTATTGTTTAGTGGGTAAGTTTTATATTAAGATGGGAATTTAAGGCCATTTAATACTGTTGATTGTTTTAACAGATATAAACTTACTTTTTTACCTTTACTCTCTTCAGTCTATTACATGTATAGTGTATGTCAAAAAATGGATAATTCTTATTTCAGAGTGAGATAATTTCAGTGTGGTTATCTCCCTTGTTTGTTTGCATTTTTTTGCTTACCTGAAATTACGGCAAAGGTGAGGCTTTGTTGTCGGTCTGTCATCGGCCGTCTGTCCCTGTGGATCAACTCTTGCTTCAAATCACAACTTCTCTTGAGCTATCACTCCAATCTTGCTCAAACTTCACTCAAATGATACTGATATGGTATTTTACCTAAAATTATATGAATCAGCATTAATTATAATGCATTTTAGTTAACATGAAGTTGTCATGGTAACATGGTTGAAAGTCTTTAAAAAACTTCTCAAAAGTCTTTGGTAAGAGTTTAATTGGGGAGAAATGATCATTGGCGGACCCTTTTACAAAGACTGAAAATAAGTTTTATCTGTCAAACATATAGCTGCTTGGGTCTTGGGATAGATTTCATTTTATTTTTTATCACTGGAAACTTTCAAAATAGTCTTCTCTTAAACCATATGCCTGAATATTTTGTGATAGAAATCGTCATTTGATGACACCTTTACCAATTTAACCATGTTTCATCCAAGATTGGGTCTAGGTCCCAGTTTTAAGCTTACTAAACTATTATAACTATGTTATTCAGGTAAGCAATAGAGGGACATCATGACCCTCATGTTAGAGTGGTCTCCCTTGATATCATATTCTACCAAGGTGGACAACTGACGAGCAGTCACTCAGTATTCCGATATGGCAGTTAGCGTTCTCACTCAGCGTGTAAAAAGTCAATATGGATATTGTCTTGTTTACCTCCCCTGCATTAACTGTTTTGTTCAGTGTCTCAAAAAACTGATGATATTATTGTCAATGTAGGACTAACTATTGATTCTCTTCCTTCTAGATCAACAACGGTATATAATGTGACAGTGGGCAGTTGTCTTTCCTCCTGTGTATATATTCTCTGCAGTGATTCGAGTCTTTTTCCTTCTCAAATTCCCCTCTTGTGTTGGTGCCTGGCATTTTCTGTGAAAACACGGATTTAATTGTTGATCTGTGTGATCGGAAGCTTTCAGTGACAAGTCTTCTATGGATTTAGATGTACCGACAACTGGCTTGTATGGGTAAATGGTTGTTAACTATTATTGGGTTATTTCCTAAGTATGTTGTTTAAAAAATAACTCGCTGTTATGTGATTTGTTAGAGGAAATTCCTCTATTACTGTTTGTTTTTGTTTTTACATATACTGAGGTCATGTTGTTGTTTTTACTGTTATTGTTGTCTTGTTGTGATGTTACTTAGAATTAATAGTGTGACTTCATTAAATTTTGGTCTTCGGTTTTAATATGGTTCTTAATTACATTAATATGTAGGTGTGTTTGTTTATGTTTTTGAGTGGGCTGTGGTTTCTGTAAATGTCATTGATTGGAATCATAATAGAAGTGAATTTCATCCATTAGATCATCTGTGATCTGTAATAATTGTACAAACTTTATGAATTGCTGAGAAATATAACGAGGGTTTGTTTGCTGTTTCTTTCATTTGTGTCAAACGTAATTCATTGCATGTATAATTATAGTACATTTGTTATTAAATTACCAAACACAGTACCTTACTGGCCTTGCTGTTTGGTCAATATATATACTCTGGATTGGTATAAATACAGGGTTTTATCTCTCCTCGTGTAGTACAAACAACAATCAGGCTCAAATCGCAATGAAAACAAAGACAGGATTTAACATCTGACTGAACTTTTAGCGAATTCCGATAGAGCACCTCACTGCCAGTTGAGAGGTCATAGATTGGAACCTCATTGAGCGAAATCATTATGTTTTCCATGATAATTCAAAGTCGTTTGTCATCCATCTCTGGTTCCTGCTGGGAAGTCGCTTGCTTGCAGAGGAACAGATCAGCATTGATTGGTAGCTCAGTTACCACTGGTCAGGTCGACGTCCAACTGAAATATTGTTGAGTTGTAGGAAAAAAACTCAAACAAATGAACTCCCAGACATATTTCTGTTGTGGGTACCTTCTGCTGGTTGTATTTATAGGGACCTGACATGGTTGGGTGAAGTTGAAACTCTCTCACCCCTTTTTTCAGTTTTAGGGGAAGTATGTCAGGTCCTTTTGATAGGGGAAATTCACACCATGAATCACCGAATTTGGGTATTTATAAGGCTAAAATTTTAAATAATTTTACTGAAGGGGAATTTTCTTTCTAAGGAGGGGGAAAATATATACTTTTTTCTTTGGGGAATGGGGCCTAATATCGGGCCCCAAATTTGCCATAAAAAGGGCTGTATCTGTACGAGAAATAATGAAGCAGACTTACTTTGCGTTCACCCCTTCCTTGCTTCTTTACATTCATCTTTCGTTAGAACAGACAGATATGACTTGAAGTGTATTCCCTGTGGCCAGCAGTTTACCCAGTTTGTCAGTTGTTAGATGGTGCCTGAGAAATGAACAGAAGATAGCTTCAATAGTGCCTAAGTTAATTTAAAATACTCCAATATATTATAGTATTCCAGTATATATATATACACACACACAGTAAAACCTCATTAGTTAGACCACCGTTGGGACCCTTGAAAACTAGTCTTCTTATTGAGGAGGTCTTAATATTGAGGTTGAATAAAGAGCAAGACAGTGAAAATGGACTTTAAATTGTGTTTTTGATTTTGAGGTGGTCTTTAAGTGAGGTTTTACTGTATACATCATGTAGTTGTTTATATTTAACTATTGTTAACCAAAAAATAATTTGCATAATCATTATATTACATACATCGTTATGCAGAGTTGTGACGTTTTGGTCAACACACGTTTAAATTAACGTTAATTTTCAATTATAACATGTATATTATGTATATTACATATTTATACAATTGTTTCTTCTCCGCAACTGTATATGTTTGAATATTCCCGTCTATATTTGTAAATATGTTGTCCTCGTGGATTGCCAGGCTTAATTATTAGATGTTGAAAACAAGCATATACAGTAAAATCTCCACCTCAATTATAAGACCACCTCAATATTAAGAACACAATTTTCAATCCGTGATCGCGTTGTGCTCTACTCTACCTCAATATTAAGACCACCTCAAAGAAGGGTCTCTATGGCAGTCGTATTATTGAGGTTTTACTTTATCTATTATAATGAATGGGACTCAGACAGATTTCATTAAAGTTTACTGTTAAGTTTTGTTTTGTGATGAGGAAAATTTTATAACTCTGGTATTGGTTTTCATTAGTATATAGTATGGTATTTAGTATTTACTTCCATTGTATGTTACCTGTATAGGCAAGTGCCTGTGGTAGATAGTAGGAGCTTGAACCAGGATCTTCTCTAATGAGATTAATATGTAATTATTTTTTTTGCTTAACATTTTCCCCGTGACTTTTGATGCTTTGCTTCAACTTTCTCTTGTTTTAACTTATCAAGCCAGCATTTTAAATGTATGAGCTTAGACCAAGGACATATCAATACTGAGTAAATGGATGTATTCATTTGTGAATCTGTTAGTTCAGACTCTTCTTGTGTAGAAATGATTGTGAATCACTGAAATCAGTATTTTTGTATATATAAATGTACGGCAGTGAATGAGGGGAATTATTCTGGCTATATTTGTGACATTCTTGAGTTTGCAATCATTTCAATGTTGCGACCTTTTTCACTTATATACATGTAGTATATTCAGGCTTCAACTTGCCACCTCTTACCTTCAGCAGAGCTTACAAATTGTTCTCTTGACAAAAAAAACATTTTGCTCTTTCTAAGCAGTAAGTATGGGACATGATTTAAGATATGACTGGTTATAGTGATAACGAACAACCAGCATTCTTGCAGACCTGAACCAGTCGGAGGAGACTTCAGAAGTTATATCTTTACAAAAATAATTTTTATTCTGACTTATTGAATATACTGCAAAATTTTCATTATTAAATTTCAATTAATTATATGTTCTTTATAAATTTTATTCCCATTTGGAAGAGCATACTATATTTTATAGCTGGACTTTTTTATATGTCTTTATATCAGAATATTTTCAATTATAATTTTGTGATAGACCAGGTATCAGCTGTTATAAGCTTGCTAGGAATATCTGTTCTTACAATGTGTCTCATTATTCCATGATAATTAAATTCTGATTTTGTCACACTGATGTGTTGTCTTATAAGTTGTCATTGCTGCTGAATAAATACAGCGAAGTGGGAGTTTGTGTTAGAAAAAGCAAAATATCTCTTGTAATGGACGAGAAACTTCTCTCTGCTGTGTGATCCATTTTTGGCATGAGACACAAGTCTTTGACGTGGCATACGATTGATGTTGATATTTTTCTTAGCAAATACTCCCACTTACGTATTGCTCGAGTACACCTGAGATAGCACTGCTGTTGCATCATTCTTCCACCTTATGTCTGAATGTGCCATCTCCGGTTCCCTTCCCAGACACCCCTCACAGTTATCATCCTAGTACTGCCCTCCATCCCATAACATTTCAACTACACAAGACTTTGCCTTGAACTCCTCTGCAGCCTGTATATCAACCCGCTACACTTTACGTTCAGTCTCTATCTAGGCACATCTTAGTCACGCTGCCACCACTTCTACCAGGCCACTCTAACACCACTTCCACCTGTCCACACTGACACCACTTCCAACAGGTCGCACTGCCACCACTTTCACTAGGTCACACTGCCATCACTTCCACGAGGTCGCACTGCCATCACTTCCACCAGGTTGCACTGCCACCACTACCTCCAGGTCGTACTGCCACCACTTCCACCAGGTCACACTGCCACCACTACCACCAGGTCACACTGCCACCACTACCACCAGGTCGCACTGCCACCACTTCCACCAGGTCACACTGCCACCACTACCACCAGGTCGCACTGCCACCACTACCACCAGGTCGCACTGCCACCACTTCCACCAGGTGGCACTGCCACCACTACCACCAGGTCGCACTGCCACCACTACCACCAGGTCACACTGCCACCACTTCCACCAGGTCGCACTGCCACCACTTCCACCAGGTCACACTACTGCCACCACTTCCACCAGGTCACACTGCCACCACTTCCACAAGGTCGTACTGCCACCACTACCACCAGGTCGCACTGCCACCACTTCCACCAGGTCGCACTGCCACCACTACCACCAGGTCACACTGCCACCACTACCACCAGGTCGCACTGCCACCACTTCCACCAGGTCACACTGCCACCACTACCACCAGGTCGCACTGCCACCACTACCACCAGGTCGCACTGCCACTAGGTCGCACTGCCACCACTACCACCAGGTCGCACTGCCACCACTTCCACCAGGTGGCACTGCCACCACTACCACCAGGTCGCACTGCCACCACTACCACCAGGTCACACTGCCACCACTTCCACCAGGTCGCACTGCCACCACTTCCACCAGGTCACACTACTGCCACCACTTCCACCAGGTCACACTGCCAGCACTTCCATCACCATATATCAACCATCCTGCCCACGCTACTCCGTTACTGTTTTGCCACACCTTCGTTTTCAGCCACCAGTCGTCTTGCTGTTCAAAACAAATGTACAGATTTTGTTCAAATATTACTGTTCATGCTTCCGATTTCTTTATGGGCTTTTCTCTGTAACTCATACCTTCTCCCTCTCAATTGATTGACTGCTGTGCGTAACTCTTATTTGAATTATGAAGTGTCCCAATGTTCATAGTGTATAGATTATCTACTAATCAATTATTTATTGTTTAGTTACTGTATGAAACTTTTAATCTTCCATCAGCTAGCAATATGTCACCATATGTATATTGTTCTATGGGATGTGTGTAAAATTACTTTCTTTGACCTTTTTTTCGTAAAAAAGTGTTGGTCCTGTATCAATGATTTGCTTAGCAGACACTTTATATATAATAAAGTCATACATTAACTGTCAGGTAACAAATTTATACTGGTAATGTGAAGTTTTATTGGATGTTATTTGATTCCCTACATTTCAAATCGGCTGACTGTTAGATTTAGCGATTGTTAGAAAGATAGCGAGTGTGTGTGTGTGTGTGCTGATTTGACGTTCACGCTCCGGTGACTTACTGCACTGTAAAACACCGAGTGTTGATGAAGACATGGTCGTCCCAGTAGTAGATTTTCATTTATATGTACAAGTGTTAGGCGTTTAATATGTCGACTCATACTATTAGTTTCCATATGAACTACAATGTATTGTGACATTATTTTCTGTCTGATGGATCATAGTATGTGATGTAATACGATCCTCCGGTACATTGAGTTAAACCTTTTGTGATGGATCTAGTAAATGCGAATAACTTAGTAAGAATAATTTATATATAAGGTTTATATTGGTGACTCTTGGTGTACTGAACACATGTGTATTAGTTTCTGTTCTTGTATATTTGTTGCTTGATATTATATTGTATGTATTCAGGACGAATAATTCGATTTTGATACCCGTAGTTGCTACATGTATACTGTTTGAGTTGTAATACTCGCCTATAGCAAACTCTTTACAAATATATTTTAATGTTTATGCTCTGTTAAGGTGACATACAGCCATCTCATTGTCTTTCTGTATGTTTATTTGTCTGTATGTTCGGAAATATTTCACTTTTACATGATCCAAGATATTCCAATGAAATTGTACGCGAGTGTTACCCGAGGTCACTATGGTTAGGTCTGACTCCTCCCAAGGTCAAGGTCGGAGACTAGAACACTCCTCTTATAACATTTGCTTTTTGCTGGTTATATATTTCTTGTAAGCAATGAAATTGATCATCATGTTTTATGTACCTGGTATTTTGTTCTTTAGTTCTAGTATATGTGAGCATTTTTTTTCAAGGTGGAATATTATCAATTGTCACACTCAAGTATTTAAGGCAGCATTCAGATTATTGATATATTTTCCAAATATACTCCTGTTTTGATTATAAAATGCCATATTTCACTATTTTTAACTCTCTTTCAACTTCATTTCTTTGTCATTCATAAAGATATCGAGACAGAATATGTCTAACTACCAAAACAATCACAGGATTTGTGCGAAAATATATCTGAGCAGTCTGGCGTTGTTTTATAAAAAAATGCTGTATTTCACTAATTTAACTTTCCTTACCTACATCTTTTCCAATTGTTTCCCTATTTTGACGGAATGTGCATTTACAATAGTTAAGGATGGTTTAAAAACTCACAACAAAACCTGCAGAAGGAAGGTCTCAATATGAAATATAGGTTTTGTTGGATTGAAAGTAATCTCCCTTGGTTTAATCATAGAAATAATGTTAAAACTTATAATACATAGAAGCCATATTTATCTCTCGTCTTTATTATACTTGTTTAATTGTTACAAATGAGTCAGAAGAAAGTGTCATTATTCTTGCCCCCACTTATTGACAACTGCTTATTTTTGAGCATATACGGAGTGACTCGGGCAAGCAACACATGGTCCTCTTGTATCGTGTTGGTTTAGGCCGTGATAAATCCAGTATTTCATTATCAAGTACCTATATTTTGTTACCACCCCCAATTTTTTTCATTTTTTAAAACATAATAGGGCATTGTCATACAGCATCGGAATAGACGTCAATTTTCAAGCTCAAAATAACAATTTATGCTCACATCCCATTTTCAAGGAAATATGGGTTTTAATCTTGCAATTAATTTATATCAGACTTAAGTGTATTTTTTTCAAAAGAAAAGCAAGAAATTTGAAACCAGAGAATACTTAGCATTGGTGTACAGTTATTTAGGAATAGTGCGGTATTGTATTGTATATTTGCTCGGTTAGTATGCGAATGTAATGTGATTAGACAGTACAGTATTTGCTGACGGTATCACTTAAAAACACCCAAGTTGGTAGCAAAGCACAGGGCTTGTGTCTTAAACTTTCTTCAACATGCCTTTAATTAAGTCAAAAAGATAAACACACGAGTTTTCGTAGACGTAATACTAATTTCTAGCTTGTTATTTGATTAAATGTGTGAAGTACCGAAGGTGTTGGGTATCGAGAATAATTGTGGTAGCGCTGTCTTTCCTTATCTTGTGCATATTGCTGCTTGGTGACAATTTTGCCAGGATTAATTGTATTAATGATCAGTCTGTATTTTAATTGGGTATTTTGTGTTGTGTTTCGTTTTACTTAACATTGGTTAAATTGCAAAAAATGACAAGATTTTAGTTTCGGAAAAAAAATACATCTGAGGTGAAGAAAACACAAACCTCGTTACACGTGCAACAGTTTTGCTGCTCTGTGACTTTTGTTGTTGCCTTAAAAGATTTAGTTTGCCCACAATAATTTTGTCGAACATTAATTTCAGAAAGTTTTAAGTAACTTTTGGTGAAAATTTCAAAATGAATGTTCCTGGCGCACCTTTCTTCAAGGAAATGTAAGAGTTATTTACCCTTAGTGTGTTGGAAAGTCAGTCGGTGAATAATAGTTTAACTTAGTACTCTGTGGTAACCCATGGTCACTGCACAGTTTTTGTATGTTTACCCATTAATTTACAGTGATCCTTATGTTGAAATTCATCATTACACATCAGTATGGCCTTTCATGGTTCTGCCCTGCCATGCTTCGATTGATTACACATCAGAATGGCATTTCATGGTTCTGCCCTGCCATGCTTCAATTGGTTACACATCAGTATAGCATTCCATGGTTCTGCCCTGCCATGCTTCAATTGGTTACACATCAGTATAGCATTCCATGGTTCTGCCCTGCCATGCTTCAATTGGTTACACATCAGTATGGCCTTTCATTGTTCTGCCCTTCCATGCTTCAATTGGTTACACATCAATATGGCATCCATGGTTCTGCCCTTCCATGCTTCAATTGGTTACACATCAGTATGGCCTTTCATGGTTCTACCCTGCCATGCTTTAATTGGTTACACATCAGTATGGCCTTTCATGGTTCTACCCTGCCATGCTTTAATTGGTTACACATCAGTATGGCCTTTCATGGTTCTGCCCTGCCATGCTTCAATTGGTTACACATCAGTATGGCCTTTCATGGTTCTGCCCTGCCATGCTTCAATTGGTTACACATCAGTATAGCCTTTCATGGTTCTGCCCTGCCATGCTTCAATTGGTTACACATCAGTATAGCCTTTCATGGTTCTGCCCTGCCATGCTTCAATTGGTTACACATCAGTATAGCCTTTCATGGTTCTGCCCTGCCATGCTTCAATTGGTTACACATCAGTATGGCCTTTCATGGTTCTGCCCTGCCATGCTTCAATTGGTTACACATCAGTATAGCCTTTCATGGTTCTGCCCTGCCATGCTTCAATTGGTTACACATCAGTATGGCCTTTCATGGTTCTGCCCTGCCATGCTTCAATTGGTTACACATCAGTATGGCCTTTCATGGTTCTGCCCTGCCATGCTTCAATTGGTTACACATCAGTATAGCCTTTCATGGTTCTGCCCTGCCATGCTTCAATTGGTTACACATCAGTATAGCCTTTCATGGTTCTGCCCTGCCATGCTTCAATTGGTTACACATCAGTATAGCCTTTCATGGTTCTGCCCTGCCATGCTTCAATTGGTTACACATCAGTATAGCCTTTCATGGTTCTGCCCTGCCATGCTTCAATTGGTTACACATCAGTATGACCTTTCATGGTTCTGCCCTGCCATGCTTCAATTGGTTACACATCAGTATGGCCTTTCATGGTTCTGCCCTGCCATGCTTCAATTGGTTACACATCAGTATGGCCTTTCATGGTTCTGCCCTGCCATGCTTTAATTGGTTACACATCAGTATGGCCTTCCATGGTTCTGCCCTGCCATGCTTCGATTCGTTACTCAGTATACCCTTTCATGGTTTTTCCCCTCGCATAATGTGTTATCCCTGTCTGTCCATGGGTCTGTTAGTCTGTGCAAAAAAAGGTTTCCGATTAATATCTCTAGGTTTCCGATCAATATCTCTCGAAAGGATGGATTCAATTCATATTGGGCACTTATTATAAGCATAGCATGATCAAATACAATTTGATTTCGTTTTATACAGTCTTCCAATTTTTGCAGTAGTTTTGGCCCTTTTTCGACACAAATCCCATAGCGGGGACATCCATGTCCTATGAACATCTAGTCTTATTTGAAAACCAAGTTTATTGCAAAAAGATGCTCCTAGTTCCATGGTCATTTTGTTCGTCTGGCTAGTAAATGAAGTTGTAATTAATCAATTATTCTCCTACCATGTTTGGATTGTCACGCCCTCATTACTAACACAATCAGTTCCTTCCCTCCTTGATGTAAATTGTGAGCTTAATAGAAGATATTTTACTGATTGTTGTCAGGAGTTATTGTAATACAGACTGGTCTGATGGCTCAGTAGTAGAGCATTTGCATCAAGTGTGGAAGGTTGCAGGTGCGATCTCCAGCCATGACATACTATCGTCATTAAAAGTGGTACTAGATGCACCCCTGCCTATGCACCCCTGCCATCATATGGGTAGTGCTTGGACTGGTTGGTCTGGGATGACTGAAGATGTGGTAGTACTATATCTGCTAAAAGTGTAAAACTGTATCTGTATGACTTTAAAAATATTGGTTCAACAACCCCCCCCCAATAAGTTTTTTTGCAGTCAAAATTTGAACTCCAGTTGATATCTTGATTATGTTAAAGGCCGAGATTTCAGATACACTGACTTATTTAAACTTATGCTCCTACCCCATACTTCAGGTGCAGGTTACATTTATAAACATTATTTTCTCCATGTTTTTCCTTTATGATGGAAATGAAATTCTAGTTACCAAGTCTCTCATGTATAAATGAACTATTTACTCCCAATGGTTTGTGGAATCACTGTGCCCTCACATTGCATGTGTATCTCTTGTTAACTACTTGATTTGTTTAATTATTCACAACTGCAATATTTTCAAGATCATATAATATGATAGTCAAGTAGTAGAACATACTTTTAACTGATTTCCTCGGCTTGAAATCGATCATGCTATCATGGAAAGTAAATGACAGGGAGTAGCTGTTTAGTGGGAAAATACTGTGCTACATTATAAGTATACTATCTATTTATGGAATGTGTTCTTTTTACAGGGAGTTTAGTGTATGCATGTATGGTGGAAAGGTACTCTAAGTGGGGTGCATTGATCCTGTGACTTTATACATTTAGTTCACATGTCCTTTGAATAATGACTGTATAATGGTCTAAAGTACTAACCTACCAGACTTAATTCTGGTCTAAAGTACTAACCTACCTGACTTAATTCTGGTCTCAAGTACTAACCTACCAGACTTAATTCTGGTCTCAAGTACTAACCTACCAGACTTAATTCTGGTCTCAAGTACTAACCTACCAGACTTCATTCTGGTCTCAAGTACTAACCTACCAGACTTCATTCTGGTCTCAAGTACTAACCTACCAGACTTAATTCTGGTCTCAAGTACTAACCTACCAGACTTCATTCTGGTCTCAAGTACTAACCTACCAGACTTCATTCTGGTCTCAAGTACTAACCTACCAGACTTCATTCTGGTCTCAAGTACTAACCTACCAGACTTCATTCTGGTCTCAAGTACTAACCTACCAGACTTCATTCTGGTCTAAAGTACTAACCTACCAGACTTCATTCTGGTCTCAAGTACTTACCTACCAGTCTTAATTCTTTGGTTAGAAAGTTTTTCTTTTGGTTAGAAAGTTTTTCTTTGGTCAGTAATGTATATCTTTGGGCTAGTTAGTTTTTTTCTTTTGGTGTGTAAGATTGACTTTCTGTTTATTGTTTTTTTCTTTATTGAGTTGGTAAATGATTGTAACTTTTTTGTTTCAAACATTGAATTTGGAAAGTTTAGTGTCAAATGTGAGAGCGATTTTTCTCAGTTTATTTGAATGTTAACACTTCCTCGTGAATATCAACAGTGTGACTGTCTGACTGTAACAACATGTACCTTGGAGAAAATCAGGTGTTTAAAAATGCGCCACACTTATCACAATATGAGATAAAATCATTTTCACCTCCATTTAATTTTTGCACTGTATTTATTTAGAAGTGCTAATGACTGTTGTTGAATTGACTGTTGATAACCAATTCCATTTTTGTGTACTTTCAGAGCTGGGAGTTAGATGTTGGACAACATGCATACAACTTCACCTGCAATAATGGTAAGACCTTATATTTTTTAAATGTTTCAATTCAATTTTGAATCTACGACATGAACTACTTGCGCAAAGCTTGAGATAAGTAAAGCTAAACCTTTAAACTGACCTGCACAAAATGTGATTGTTTAACGAAAAATAAATGTAACCAAACCATTTTAGTTGAATAATGTGGACAAACTGCTTAAACAATGTACGTAAAACCTCACTTAAAGACCTTCTCAATAATAAGACCACCTCAAAATTTAAAACACAATTAACAAGTCCATTTTCACTGTTTTACTTTTTATTCAACCTTAATATTAAGACCACCTCAATATTCAGGGATGTGAATTTTCTGCGGATTTCATGGCTCTCGGGACCATTTTTGAGATCCAAAATAATTTGCCCCCTTGATCCTGGCAAAATTTTCCTCTTTTTTCACACTTCACTGATATTAAGACCACCTCAATAATAGGACCAGTTTTCAAGTGTCCATAGGGTGGTCTTATTATTGAGGTTTTCCTGTATTTCACTCCCTGTATGTGTCTATTTGGGGATAAATGCCTTTCTTACTGAAATTACAGTGAGTGGACATGACCGTTATCCTTCTTATTGCATAGCTGGCTTGCATTTTTTATTTGGACATAGCAAGTAAAAGTTTATCTTGACATTACAGTTCAAAATATAGTGATTGTTTTGGACATACCTCTATGAAAATTTATTTTGACATGGCAGTTAAGAATTCAATTTTTAATTCTTATAAAGAACTCGTCTTGAAAACTAGTATGGCTTCCAAAATTCAAAAAGGCCGTCCCATAGGCACTACCAAAAGAATATACAGTAAATACTCATTTTCTCGAGGAGTGTTTTGGACAAATCAAGTGGTCAAGATAATGATGTGCTCATCATATATATTGTTATGAGTGTTTTGGACAAGTCAAATGGTCAAGATAATGATGTGCTCGTCATATATATTGTTATAAGTGTTTTGGACAAGTCAAATGGTCAAGATAATGATGTGCTCGTCATATATATTGTTATGAGTGTTTTGGACAAGTCAAATGGTCAAGATAATGATGTGCTCGTCATATATATTGTTATAAGTGTTTTGGACAAGTCAAATGGTCAAGATAATGATGTGCTCGTCATATATATTGTTATAAGTGTTTTGGACAAGTCAAATGGTCAAGATAATGATGTGCTCGTCATATATATTGTTATGAGTGTTTTGGACAAGTCAAATGGTCAAGATAATGATGTGCTCGTCATTTATATTGTTATAAGTGTCGTTGGATTGAATTAATATACGAACATGTTTTGGTTCCGTTTCTGATTCTGTTATTGATTGAAGTTAAATACATGACAAAATATTCTTGCATCAAAAGTTTACCATACAACATTTAGATACCCTTTGATATGTCAGATGTGTTGATTTATGATAATCAAAAAATCTATAAGAACGTTAGTGCCAGTGTTTCGTACCCTGAAGTGTTAACTTTTATTTTGGTGAAACATAACAGTAACGCACAATGCGAAAGTTTAACTTTTGTCGTGAAAGACAGCAGGTCGCTTGGAAGAGTTGGTCGGAAGGACATGTTCGACTGTATATTATTGGAAGAAAGGCCATGTGTCCTGTAAATCTATGTATAACTCGGTGACTGTTGTGAATTATAATTGATCAATTAAGATAAATTTGGAAAAAACGTAATATGCTTCTCAAAAGCTATTGTTGTCTTGCAATATTATTGTTCTAAATTTGGTGCAGTATAATTGTTGGTTGCTAAAGCTGACATCACTATCTCCATGGATAGAAAATATGTGTATTGTTGGCAATGTCTAGTAGGTAATTATCAATTAAACAACTGATGTAAGATGCCGCGTAGTAGTAAATTCTATTATGGTAAATAATAAATGAAGAATTCCTATGTACTGAACTGAATTGGTTGTCGTAATTCACGGAGCGACATGTACCTTCTTAGTAATGTCAAAACCGTTTTATACTCATTCTGTTGGAAGTATGACAAATTAATTCTAGAACATTATTTTAAGGGACATACCTATAGAAACTTATCTAAATCATTGATTATGGGAGATTTTGTTCTTACCTTCAATCTCTGTAGAAATGATAAGGTAATTAAATGTGATAAAATTGATCCCTCTACGCAGTCCACTTCATCAGAATTTTATGAATCTTTAATGTATTTCTACTAGAACTATTTTCTTCTGTTTGAAAACCGTTTCAGATAGTTTCATAGTGTACGTGTGTCTAATAATACATGAGGCAATTTTCAGTTTTAATGTTTCTTTTGTTTGGTAAACATTTTATGAGACTTTATTTACTATAGTACTGTTAGAATGACCGTGAACTTTCAGGACCGATCCATGACAATTTAGGTAAGGAAATGCACTTGTGCGTAAAACTAAAACTGATGTTTGGTTTACTTTACTATCCAATCAGAATCTCGGCTTTTTCTCCGTCAAGTTTACGGACAGACACGAACATTTCAATACACCTATGTATTAGTCCAGGTAATAAATTCATGCATTCGGGGTTAATAAAACTGCACTATACTGAAGTTTTAGAATATGGGGCTCGAACATGTAAACCATGTGTTATTTTGTGGGTCACGTAGCTCATGGTGATGGTCATGATTTGATTGAGTTTTACTTGGAACCAGTCAAATTTCTGTGATGAGGGTGAAAAGCTGGTAAAGTTGTGGTCAGGTACAAATTATATGATGGATATTGGAAAATCAGCCAATGTCCTTCTAGTGTTGCAAGGTTCGCACGGGTCTTGAAAAGTCCTTGAATTCGATGCCTACTCCTTGAAAAGTACTTGCATTTTGGAAAAAAATGAATACATTTTGGTAATTTGCCCTTGAATTCTTCTGCAGCAAATATAATTAGGAGCAAAAAATTACTAACAGACTAACACTGACAAAAAGGCAAAAACGACAGCTATCTTCAACAGGGCCTACCGCAGAGTAGGCGATAGTAATGGTAATACAGTACGGTACAGTATTCAATGGGTTTTATGCTCCCCTAACGTAATTCTCATGCTGTGCAAGTTTCTCAGTGCTGCAGTGACCCATTTCTTCTCTATACCAAAAAAATCAACATTCATAGACCTTGAAAATGGGGCAAAAAGTCCTTGAAAACTGCTTGAATTGTTTTCAGGAAATTCTGTGAACCTTGTGTTGATATAAGTAAGTTACATTGTGTACAATACCAATACACTTTTCTAGTGCAAAAATGTATTCAGTCATGTTCTGCTGTGCTGTACAAAATGAAGCAGTTCATTGTCCTGATTATGAATAACTTACAGATATGCTTTTAGGTTACACTTGAATTGATTTTCCCTATAAATTCGCTCCAAATAATTTGGAAGAGAGTTCTACCAGTTTATACCCACTACAGTTATAGACCTACCAGTTTGTACCCACTACAGTTATAGACCTACCAGTTTGTACCCACTACAGTTATAGACCTATCAGTTTGTACCCACTACAGTTATAGACCTAACAGTTTGTACCCACTACAGTTATAGACCTATCAGTTTGTACCCACTACAGTTATAGACCTATCAGTTTGTACCCACTACAGTTATAGACCTATCAGTTTGTACCCACTACAGTTATAGACCTATCAGTTTGTACTCACTACAGTTATAGACCTACCAGTTTGTACCCACTACAGTTATAGACCTATCAGTTTGTACCAACTACAGTAATAGACCTATCAGTTTGTACCCACTACAGTTATAGACCTATCAGTTTGTACCCACTATAGTAATAGACCTATCAGTTTGTACCAACTACAGTAAATGATATTTGCTTTTTTAGGTAACCTGTGTAAAGACTTGAGTATATCAGCCCTTTGTGCACTATGTAGATCATACTAACAAGCTCGGATCCAGCAATTTTCATCAGGGGTTCCAGGTCTTACAGTATAAGGCCTTTGAATTTTGGACCCCCTCAGTATTTGTAAAGAGAAAATCTATTTTTTTGCCAAAATCACAGGGGTTTCGGACCCCGATACACGCACCCACCTCCCCCCCACCCCTCTGGATCCACGCATGATACAAAGCATCTGTTGCTACTCCGGCTGCATTTGAACTTTCTGTAATCTGATAGACAGTGATGTTAGTAAAGAGTCCTTTACAAAGTTAAATTCTGATTTTTTATGTCATTTCACTGCAGTAAAACTTCAGTAATAAGACCACCCTTGGGATCCTTGAAAACTGGTATTCTTATTGAGGTTGAATAAAGTGCAAAACGGTGATAATGGACTTGAAAATTGTGTTCTTAATTTTGAGATGGTCTTTAAGTGAGGTTTTACTATACCTTCACTAGCCGTGACCTACTTACAGTTTGGCTTTTGCTGTAGCCGTTTGAGAACACTTCGTCCGAAAAGTGGTTGTAAATTTTGTTTTTGAATATTTTTAGTCCTTGGAACAGAGTAAGAACTGTGTAGAGGAAGTCAATGACGGAGATGTCCTTAAACAGGAGAACCAGGATTTGGCAGGATTATTGTCATCTCCCGAACAAAAGGCCTGTGACAATGGTACGCCATCAAATATTAAGGTGGAACATAACTCTAGCAACAACACCGGGGAAATTAAAGAAGAAATTAAGGAAGAAGTCCCTATCAAACCAGAACCAGGTAACCCTGGTAGCGTTGGCAAATTGCCAAATGGTGACACAAATTCAGGTATGAATACGTTTGTTGACCTTTGACTTGTTATTTATAGAAAATCACATTTATACCTCTTTCTGTTTTGGTCTACTTAATTAGTGAGAATCTTCCGCTGCTACTCCCTGAATTAGGTGAGAGACAGGGCTCTCACTAGGGTGCGACTTTAGCGAAGTGGTCGCCTAAAATGGTGAGACTTCGCCCATTCGCTCTGAGTACTGGTTAGTTACCAGGGAAACAGTTACGGAGAATGGTCA
This sequence comes from Mactromeris polynyma, assembly GCA_032209605.1. NCBI lineage: Eukaryota > Metazoa > Mollusca > Bivalvia > Venerida > Mactridae > Mactromeris > Mactromeris polynyma. Next base: position 5,081,131 of record JASFXZ010000029.1, read on the forward strand.
ATATAAGTTGTGATAACTTGTTTGACAACAAATGTGAATACGTCATGATAACTTGTTTGACAACAGAGGCACGTGTTATAGAGGTAGGAAATACAGAATTCTGCCTGGCATATGAAGGGAAAATAGTGGTGCCATTTCTTAAATTTTGGAAAAGTAGTCCCTGTCATTTGATAGGTAGTGTGATCTCACAGTGCTAGATATGCTAAACAAAATGGCGTCGTTCTGGTGGATGCCATTTTGTTGCTAGCAAAACGTTCAAGCATTTTTTTGACACCTACATTTTCTACCTTAGCTAACCTTTCTCGCTTACTTCCCCTACCTCTAATAAGAACATGCCTCTTATGTGAATGAAGTGCGATAACTTGTTTGATGATAGATGTGAAGTAATTTTATAAATTAAACTAAAATAGACGAAAATTTTAAGACAAAGAATTGAAATATCCTCTGAAACATTATTTTATACTTTGGGTTAATTCCAATGTAAGCCAACATAATAGGAAATTGATGAGTGTATGGGATGTGGGTTAATTCCAATGTAAGCCAACATAATAGGAAATTGATGAGTGTATGGGATGTGGTTGTATTTTCCAGTACGTCCCATTTGCCAACTTGATCAAGCTAACGAAACATAGTCAGCATTTTACTACTCCAGGGTGTAATAATAATATGAATAATAGTTACAATCTTAATTAAAGAGGCAACACAGGTGGGCAAGCCCAGTCTTCCTTGTGAGCCTCTATAACAGTGTACAGTGCTCATTTAAGGACCCATTCGCAAATTAAGTGTTTTGTCTTAGTAATGATCTGGAGTGCTTGGAGTGACCACATGGCAGAATGGCTGTTTTTGTTGGTTTCAAACTGACATTGATTTATAAATGATGGTTATAAAAAATTCATGGTCAGTTCATACTTATTTATTTATATTAATTACAGAAATTGATAAGAGCGTAAACACTCCAGGAGAGGTAAAGCCAACAGATAAAGGTTAGAATTTATATTTCAGGATTCTTACATCACTTAAGGCTTAAGAGTTGTACTAATTGAGACATTGGTATCAGTTTGTTTGTTTTGCCAAAATGATAGATATCTTTGCATCAATTGATCCTTCTTGTTGTTTCGATCTCGGCAATTTTTTCCAAACCATGCATATATAGTAAATGGAATTGTCCGTCCATTGGTTTAGTTCAATAAAGGAATACTTACTATGCATGAAAACAAATAAAATCTAATAAAGTCTAATTACACAAATTTGTCTTTGTATCAACTCGTTTTCCATATTTGTGGTTGTTTTACGGCCGTCGTTAATTCCAAACTGGACTTAGAATATGCTTGTGATAGGAGTGATTTTTGGCGTGACAGAGAAATATGCGTGTATATGAGAGAGACTGGATACCAGATACTATATTGATGAGGCGGCTACGTGATATTGACATTATATAAGTAACCGATCAGAGGATGGAATTGACATGAAAGCTCCTGCATGATTCAAAGCGAACAATGCCGAAATTTAAGGACATTTTTTTGCCATTTGTCAACATTTTTGCTGTATTTAAATGTAGACAGAGGTCTGATACAGATTTTAAGGTATATATAATAATATTATGATGCCTAAGCACACATGTAGATAAAAGGCATAAAGGGGGTCGAAATAACAGGTCAACCGGCTATACAGGTATTAATGACAAAATTGAAACATTATCCGGTGTAATTGAAACTGAATTCAAATAAAAAACGAGATGAAATGTGTGTCATTACAGGAACAATATTGTTCTTCCTGGGTTTGTTTTGGTGAGTGTTTATTTCGTATGAAAATGGTGTTTATTTTTTTATCGTTTATTTTTCAGCAAAACCAGAGGCCAATGGTAATCCTAATACGCCGCTCATGGGAGATGTACAGATGCAAAGCCCTGCTAATATGAGCCAGATGCATCGTGGGAATATGTCAATGGGAATGAGCCCTGGCTCAGCTGGAATGGGGCCCCATATGGGTCCACAGATGGTGCCAGGACCAGTACCTCAAGGTGGCCCACCAATGGGCCCAGGACCCGGGCCTGTACCTGGGCCGGGTCATGGCTCTGGCATGCCGGGTGGAAACCAACCTGGTATGATGGGACCGATGGGGCCTGGCGGTCCTATGGGCCCAGGGCCAAATGGAGGGTTACCGCAGCAACAGGTACCTAGCGAAGGACAGTTGGTTCAACAGCAGAGTGAGATTTTTGTCTTCACCACACAACTAGCGAATGAAGCCGCCCAGGCTGTGCAGGGTGGCCAGTATAAGAATATACTGTCTTATCACATGGATCAGCCTGCTACTAAATCATTCCTACAGGTACCACCGCCACGAAGACCTTCACTGGGCTACTTTCTAGCTTATAGTCTAAAGTCTTGTAATAAGCAAGTTTCCGATATTGTTTTGGTTGCAGTTAATGGTCTTTTCTAACAATTCTGATCTTCAAAATAATACATATAAGTTTGTTTTTGCATTTCGAGTATATGTTGTAGATTTTGTGTAAGAAATGAATCAGGTCAAAGACATATGTCAGTTGGACTGTACTTTTATCTCAGTCACGTCACTATTGATTTTCTTCTGTTTAAGAAGTTTCTTTAGTTAGACTGAGCTGTTCATCCTTAAATTATAACTTGAAAATGAAACAAGTTTTTTGTTTTGACTCAAAATCAGAAATACCAATTTGTTGTATTCGATTATATTTCTAAACAATTTTTTTTTATTTCAAAATCGCATAAGTACTTTAGACTGCCAACTGTTCTTCCAGATGTTTCTGAATTTTTTCTTCTTCTCAAAATTGCATTTGTCTTAAGATTGCCGTCATTTCAAAGTGTGGAATTTCTTGACTTTGACCTGAAACAGTTATCCTCTAGATTTTATGGAAAATTACTGTAAGAAGTAAAGGAGCTCAGTGTGGGAGAGATTTTTGGCCAATAGACTTCAGGCGGTCGGAAAAGGATTAAATTTCCAAATAAAGTCGTTTGAAATTTTGGGAAAATGAAAACATAAAAGTAGCTCAAAATTAATGTAGGAGTAATTTTAGTGGGGGAAACATCGAGAATTTCTTAAATCTGAAAATATTGTATTCCAAACAAGTCATGAACAAGCATAGTTTTTGTATTCTGAATGCACAAAAAGTGTCAGTTATGTAACAAAAGTAATGTTGAAGACGAAAACCAATCATTCTGTTCTACTACTGCTGTTCTGCATGCCCGAGTGTTTGCGTACACTCTGCTACTCCATACTTATAGCACTGTACCATCCCTGCATGACTGGCTCACTTAAAAAAACAACAGAATGTGTGCGCTCCATGTTTTTATTAGGTGATGGCTTGTTTGTTTTTTTGTGGCTAACAATTTCTTACCAGATATCCATCCTTACTGTGTAACCGGTCATCATAACATATATTACTTTTATCATTGTTTGCTTATAAGGAACATATGAAGTGTATTTGGATATTTAACCCTTTTCCCTCCGCTGCTCCTGTCTACAGTTATGTGTCTACATGTTCTGTGTTGTTTGTTTTGAAATCATGATTATATTTCTATGTTTATCATGGCTGAATAATGTACATATAGATTTGTCATGTTGATAGCAAAATGGACTTTTTTAAATTCTTGGAAACGCATGTCAATGTTGAGAATAGTTTCAGAATGATCTGAGATGAATTTTTTCCGTATTTATGTTCTATTCTCGTAGTGATTGTTTTAAGAGTCTTGTGCTTGCGTTAAAAGCCTTCACAAACTGCCTTGTCCTGTACTGAATCAAATTGTTGATCTGTGGATGGAATTGAAACTATTCATTCTCATTGTCAGGAATTACTTCTTAGTGTAAGGTGATTGTCAGACACTCTGATATTCCACCATCTTGTGTCTTGTCATGTGACATTTCATGCGTCACATGGTTCAAAGTTTATTTGATTGTAGGTAAACTTGAACCAGTAAGGTAGCCTTATGCTAAATCTGTTGTTTGATGTATTTTACGGAAAATGCAATTTATTGAGTATATACTTATAGTGTACCACTTTTAACACGATTCTACAGCAGTCAAGGTTATAATTAAGCTTCCGAAGATCTGCAAGATTTGCAAAAAACACACACAATCCCCACCAGATTAGTATTGAAACATTCACCTGACATGAACATGCTAGTATTGAAGCAATTTACTTTGCATGCTGAATAATCACGTTACCACTAAAACCGTCACTATCTCATCATCTCACATTACATTCTGTTACATTACCTTGAATGATTCAATGATACCACCCATAGTGGTCTCCTTTGTTTGTTTATACCTTGACAAGTCGCTAATATCTTTATACAAGTATATGTGTGTTATGAATAGTTTTCCTTGCTGTGTGTAAGATGGCTTCAATGTGTACCAGCATATCCAACACTCCTGATATCTTCTTGACATTATTTTATTGATTTTTAGACTTTAAATATGGTCACCTGTACTGAAATAATTTTCATTCGCTATAACTGTGGTCAATGCACTGTATGTTGCCATGACAACTAGATACTGAAAATAGAAATCTGTTATATATTATGTTCTCCAATATGTTCAAACCTTTGTGACTAGCATTCTTTCATGATCTGTGTCATATATTTACATAATGAATATATTGGTGGTCTTATGCCAAAGTGAAATAAACCCACATTTTCATGAAGATTGAGTTATCTACTCCTTGTTACTGTTCAAAAAGGGATTTTTCATTTGGTCTAGTTTCCAGCTTTCTAAGACGTCTGTAGCAGGAGCATTATTTCAAGTTTTGAAGTGAAGTATGCATGCCAAAATATACGATCCCACAAAATCCTTATTTTGAAAACTGCGAATAAATATTATTTGGAACTTAATAACAATTTATTGCTATATCACCAAATAACAGCATGAATACTTCATATGTTGTCTAGAAATTAAGGTCTTTTATGGGGATTTCCAAATACTTTAAAGTCAATCTTCTCAAAATGACCCATGTTTGTTTGTTTGTTTCATCGGGTTTAACGCCGTTTCTCAACGATATTTCAGTTATATACGGCGGCTGGTTCACCTAACCAGTTGTTCCTGGACTGAAATCTAACCAGTACTAACTTACCCTTCCACAAGGAGCCGGCAACTTCTCCACATGTGGAGGAAAATCGACATTTTTGTCAAATTTTCATGGAAGGGTATGACCTGCCGCGACCGGGAATCGAACCCGGATCACCGGATTTCAAGTCCAGCGGACTAACCACTGGACCACGGCCGCGGCTACCAAAATGACCCATGTGAGACTTAGTTCACTTTGGCATCAGACCACCCATATTATATGTGAACACATGGCGCTCTTGTAATAAAATTTTATTACATAAAAACTGTATGGCAACAAAGTATTTAAGTTATAGTTGTCCGTTTCTATATTTCAGAAAAATCCGAAGAATCAACGAAACCCTGGAATGTATGGAATGCATGGAATGCCAAATATGAGAAAACCAATGAATATGAACAGTCCTATGGGGCCGATGGGTGGCATGCCAGGAGGACCCGGTGGTCCTGGTGGCCCGAACCCCATGGGCTATGGGCCCGGCCCAAACTCTTCAAATAGTGTGGCACAGTGGGTGCAACAGCAAAATCAAAACTTACAGGAACAAGGGCTCAGTATGAGTGATGGTGATCCCCGCATGATGATGGGCCCCAACAATCCAAATTTTTCTCAAATGATGATGGATGAGAGAATGTTTGATCCAGAATTCGGTCCAGGTGGACAATTGAACAATATGAATTTAATGCAAAATAAAGTTCCGAATGAAAATTTGACGCCTGAACAATTGCAACGAAGGGAAGAACATTTAGCTAGTATACGTAAACTTCAACAAATGTTATTCCCTGAACGGAATCCACAAGGTTTTCCCCCAGGACAAGGACCTGGTGGGCCTGGTGGTCCGGGTATGATGCCGGGGGAGATGGGAGGAAATATGGGTATGTATCAACAAAACATGCTGGCAACGAAACGAGCGATGATGTCACAACAAAACATGATGGGTTCACCACACGCAATGATGGATTCACGACAAGAAATGATGTCACCAGAACAATTTATGATGTCACAGGGTATGTCCCAGTTTGGACCTGGGCCACATCCGCAAAACTTGCAGAACTTATCGCAAGCGCAGCGTGAGTGGATGCGGCTTCAACAAGAATATCTTCAAGAGAAACGAGCCCAACAACAACAACAAAGGCCTCCAATGGGTCCTAATGGACCACAAATGGGTCCTAATGGACCACAAATGGGTCCTAATGGACCACAAATGGGTCCTAATGGACCTCAAATGGGTCCTAATGGACCACAAATGGGTCCTAATGGACCACAAATGGGTCCTAATGGACCACAGATGGGGCCAGGTCAGCCCCCGCCATCTTATTACAGTTCGATTGCTCAAAAACAACGTCACGGGTCTGTGGGAATGGGCTCACCTACCTCACCGAACATGAATGGGCCAATGGGGTCGCCATCTGTAGCAGTTTCAGGTACGTATGTGCGACTCTTGTTGGTTTGCTATGAAGATAAGTACATTGAACTGAGATATCGTTTGATGGAATTTTTTTGAAAAATGGAAGAAAACTTTATTTTTTATTTTTAACATATTCATTTTACATTGATTGTGATACAAAGGATTATATCTTATATTGATCACTCTCAACGGCTGCCTGATTCAATGGTTGTGAAATTCAGCGTCACCCTGGGTGGGATTCAAACACGCAAAGAAGACATGCAAAACACATTGCTTTTCCTCTTGACATGTTTTCACTGTCTCATAAAATGATTCAAAGGCTTTTAATGAGGATTTGAGAATGATGGCGTGTCTTTGATATGTTTATATATTCCAAAATAAGTCTGGGTTGGCTACAAACTGATGTTGTAAGTTGTTAAGTGTATTTTAATTGGGATCCATCCTCATAGCAAACACGTCCATTCTATAGTTATATGTATCACACAATGATGAATTTGCTTTCAATAAACATTATTTTTTTATCAAAACCACAGTTTTAAAACACACTAAAATGTCCTTTAAAGGACATATCACAGGTACAAAAATAAGTTCACCATTGCAATGTTATTTGCTGGTATATTTTTCGAAAATTTATGTATCCACCCCTCTATGTTGGGTGGGGAGACTTTTTGATGTTGTGCTGTCTATCTGGTTGTCTGTCTGGCCTTCTGAATGTTTGTCTGCAATTGTTATCATAAATATATATTATTACCTGACACACTGAATTGGCTGGTGACTGGATTTTACTGGTATGTTTATGACGTTTGCTTGTTTATCATTTCAGACATAGTGTAATTTATTAATGGTGATGTCCTTTGATTATGTATTACCTGTGATTTGAGGCTTATTAGTAAACAAAATGTGAGCATATTTTACAGATATCTGAAAATATATTTTGTTTTTTAGGTCCAGATCCAAATGATCCAATGATGTTTCCTGGGCATCAACGGAAAAATTCTTTTTCGGGAATGGACCCAATGGGTGGCCCCATGGGGCCAGGTATGGGCCCAGGTATGGACCCTTTGATACAGCAGGGATCTCCGATGAATCACAACATGGGCGGACACATGGGTAACATGCCGCCATCTCATGGAATGAAAAACTCTCAGGTGTCTTTACAAAGGGCAGGTAATCCAGAACAATTTGTGCCAGAACTGCCGCCGGGGCCTGGGCCTGCGCCAGGCTCCAACGCGCCTGCTAGCAAACCACCACCGAGCTATGCACAGTCTCAGTCAACAAAAAGGAAACGTGATGACATGGAAGAACTGTGTAAAAACTTACAACCAACACCTTCCCCTCAGCATATTACTTATCTCAACCAGTTTGATGGACAGGAACTGACTATAACTAAACAAATCAACACTGCATATCGTGATACTAACACTAGTGAGTCCCAATCAAGCCATTATACTCAAAATAATCAAATGGTGAACTCTCCTTTACACGCGCCGGGGTCAAATAAAGGCCCAATGTCAAACTCAAGTCAGACTTCTAGTGGGCCTTTAGCTAGCCCTGGCCCAGTTAGTGTTTCACAGGGTTCGGGTCAGGGACCAGGTCCGAGTCCCATGTCAGGGGCAACTATGCGCCTTTCTCATTATGATCCTCAGCAACAGCAACAACAACAAAAACCTCAAAATAGCAGTAGTATCTCAAATTCACCTACTACACCAACAGGCAAATCATCTTTGTCTAACATTACTTCAGCGAGTTTAGCAAATTTAGCCAAAGGTGTGGAAAATTTATCCAATCAAATGCAGCAACATATGATGCAGGGTGGACCATTTCATAGTATACAAATGCAGAGTCAGCAACAACAACAACAACAACAACAGGTTGCGCCAGGATCCCAGGGGCAGACGCCACCACAACAGCAGCCCGCACAATCAAATAACCAGCAAGCACAGTCAGTGGTGCCAAACTCATCATTACCTTCTCATAGTACTCAAAGTGTGAACAATACGTTCGTGAACGCCAATCTGTCTATACAACAAGTGAATATACAAAGTGTCAATCATGGGCAAGGGGGTGGTAACAATAATTATAACAATGGAAATAGCTCCGCCGCTATGCAAATACAACAATCTAACATGGAGCAGACGCAGATGAATATGCAACAGCAGAGTGGCGCCAACATGAGTGGTTCTAGTATGACTCAGACCTGTAGTATGTCGCAGAGTAACATGACACAAAGTACTAACATGACGTCTAGTGCAGGCATGCCCCCAAATAGTAAAATGCATTCTGGGAATACGGCAATGAAAGACGGTAACTATGGAGGCATGGGTCCACCTCCAGGTATGCACAATAATCGGTCTCCTTTTGCTCAGACCCAGAATCCTCAGCAAGTGCCTACATCTGGGAGGCCTGGGTCTCCCGGTTTTCCACCCAGCTCAATGGGAAATGCTAACGTTCAAATACAACAGAAAGCTCCTAATACAATACAATATTTGCCTGCTAATCAATCCAGTATGCTTCCTGAAAATAAACCAATGGGTAAACCAGATTTAGACTTTATGAATCAGTTCGCCGGGCCTGGGGTTAACATGGATGGGAAAGTTCCAACTTCCAAGTTGCAGTATTACCCTGGGGGTCCGGGTGGACCTGGTGGTCCAGGGGGCCCTCAATATGGTCCTGGTGGCATGCCAGGTCAGTGCCAAGTCTCAGGCACTGGACCAGGACCTGGAGTTGATGGAAGAATGGGTCCTTCGTTGGGTATGGGCCAAGATCCAAGATTTGGGAACCAATCAATGTCCGACCCTAGAATGTCTGACCCTAGAATGTCCGACCCTAGAATGGATCCCAGGATGGGACAATCCATGGCTGGAGACCCACGAATGGTCGGAGACCCACGAATGGGTCCCATGGGCCCTGGTAGTGATCCCAGAATTTCTGATCCACGAATGGCAAGACATGAGAGAATGGGACCTGAAATGGTGATGGGTGGTGATCCAAGAATGGGCCCCGGGGGTATGGGTCCAATGTCAGACCCTAGAATGGTGCCGAGTGCTGGCTCAATGATGGGTATGGGTCCAGGTGGCCCTGGTTCAGGTCCCATGGTCTCTATGAGACCAGGCTCAAGGGGTAGTCCATTTACTGGTCCCATAGGTCCTGCTGTACAACAATCCATGATGATGCGTCGTGCCAGTCCAGATTTACCCATGAGTGGGACTAACTTCAGTCCTGATCCCATGAACCCTAATATGACGAGTATGAGTGGACCAATGTCTGCCTTATCTTCTCTTAGTGGCAACCCTATGACATCTATGAGCAACATGTCAAATAGTATTATGAATGATCCCATGGGTTCAATGGGCGGGGGTCCTCCTGGAAATATGGGACCAAGTATGCCCTATCATAGTCCGCCATACAGTGGCGGCCCCATGGGGAGTCCTATGATGCCTGGAGGGCCAGGTTCAATGTCCATGCAAGGGCCAAGAATGCAAGGTCCTGGCATGCCTGTTATGTCAAGATCAGGGCCTTATTCTCGACAGCCTAGTCCTGGGATGAGAATGTCCGGGGGTGGAATGGGGCCAGGTGGCCCTCTTAGCCCTGGGGCTCCAGGTTATTCAAGTGCCCAATATCAACAATTTCAACAACAGTTATATTCTCAAAGTCGGCCTCGTCAAATGTCTCCAATGGATGGCATGATGGGTAATCCCGGGGGCCCAGGGTATGGTCCAATGGGCCCAGGAATGGGGGCGGGTATGATGCCAAACATGCATGGGACAATGTGAAGTGAGATCCATACTAGAAAAATATTAGGGATTTAAAATTATGTGTTTAACCACAAGAAAGTTCAGTGAGATAGATGGAAGTGAACCTTGGATTCTAGAGAATCTGGAAAACGTTACGGTTGAATTATGAAGTTGTGTTTATGAGAAAAATAAAGGAATGTATTGAATTTGAGTTGCGGATTTGCAGTGGTGAACACAAAGTGACACGGAGTGGAGAAAATCCATGAGTAGATATGGAGTGAATTTCGGCACGGAATGGAGTGGTGATGTGCAGTGAAATTTAAAATGGTTGTGATGTGTGATGTAGAGTGCTGGTTCCGTATCATGAGGGGATCACTGAAACTGAAAGTGAGCGGAGCCGGGCCCGTATCGGAATTCTGAGTTGGATAGTGTGAACAGAGATAACTTATGTGTCCCAACCTAAGGATTTTATCAATGATAGTGACAAATGAAATTGTTGGAGACAAAATGAGTAAAACTGCGTTTTTTATGATATTTATGGAAAACAAGAGATTTTCATGTGATTTTGCACAGTGCATACCCCTTATAATTTACATGTGACTAACATTTATGTGAGCTCAAGAATATAATATTGTGAAAATTGCACTTAAACCATGTATTGGAAATACGTCTTAAAATGTATTTTTACCGTTTTTATCAGAGCTGATGTATATAAGCTCTGACGAAGATGCCATATTTGAAATAATGATGAGAAAGTTGGAAAATAACTCCAAAGATTTTGACTGGCATGCTCTTTGTTAGCTTTAAAATCATGGTGAATCTTTATTTGCTGTCTATTATATATGTAATACTTCTGTTCCAGGAAAATTTTAAACCAAGTTGCCGAATCCATTTCTTAAATTTTTTAATCATTTGATGTTGAAATTCACTGTTTTGTCATTCAGGATATGTACATTATAATGATAACCTGGCACAGAGAAGTGATTTTATCTCGCCTTCAAAATATTCATTATAACTTTGTAATGTTGCAGTTATGAAGTCAGCTCAAATATGTTATGCCATATTCTTCTTCCACTGCTCTGTGTATTTAAAAAAGATGTTGGAAAAACACAACTTAATGACAGGCATTTAGTTTGTTGTTTTACGTATTTGGCATTTTACGTTCAACTTTTATATGAGTAACGCTCAACGATCAAGAGTTTTGGAGAAACAATTGCATAATTAGTTTAGAGCATAATATTGAACAAAGTGACTTATTCTTGTCATTGGCTTTAGAAAATGCATTGACATGATTATTTTGAAATTTATAAATATTTCTACTAAGGGAGATAATATGGTAGGTCAGTCATAACATTTAACAAGAGTTTTCTAACCTGTTGTTTTATTTGATGCAATTTAAGTGTGACACATTTTTGTATATTTGTAAGTTTCATTCAACGATAAACAACAGTATCAAGCACTGTTGACCATTTATTATAGATATTACCACTTTCACCATGATGGTTTATTTAGAAAAATCAACAAAATAAATGCAAAATTTTAAAAAAGTCGGCTTAAAGAAAAACTTTGATTAATTTGTGTTTTCCTATCGGGCTTTTGTTTAAGCGTGTATATTCACTGCTTTGACATTTAGTCTTTTAAAAAATGTGACAATCCTGACAGTAATGTTGGAGAGCGATATATTGGACAAGACAAACCAGTCAATTTTCTGGCCGACGTATTCTGCATGTATTCATGAATTTCAATTTTCATTAATGCCTTGTCGATGTTTGTCGATCTTTGGACAAGCCAGAACATGATTCTGTTTGTGTACTGATGAAATCTTACATTGTTGATGTGTTTTTGTTTTTTTATGTGTGTGTAATAGTTATTTGTAAATAGATGAAATTTATCATATTATGTACATAGAAAAATATCATCTTAATGTAAATTGTTTGTGTACGTATTTTCTCTATGTATTTTTTCATTCATCAAAATCAATTTTTATTATATTTTTCTTTCATGATCTTTCATAACATATTTATAGTTTGACGTAATGTATATTTAATATTTACAATGAATTTTTAGAGCATATTGACATTTTTATACAAAATATCTTCTATCTCAATTCAGCTACATTTGATAAAACTGCATTGCATTGTTATACACACTTTTTTCATTGTACTTGAAAAAACAAGAGAAAGCAAAATGTTAATCTTTTCATTTGTGTCAGCAACCCATACAGACATACACGATAAGTATGTGTAGTAAAACATGTCAGTACGAAGAATGTGAACAACTTGAAGAATGTGAACAACTTGAATGTGAACAACTTGAAGAATGTGAACAACTTGAAGAATGTGAAGAATTTGAAGATTTTTGATTAAAGAAAGAAATCTTTAGCTCAAACTTCCAGTTTAGATTTAAAACATGTTCACTTATCTATTTAGTTATACACAATGCTATTGATGAAATTATTCATGTATTATTTTGATTCGAAATACGCTTAAATTAGGAATGTACTTTACGTGCGATTGACTTTCCCTGAACAGAAATTTGAGTTCAGAAAAAAGTTATTGGAATGAAAAGATTAACATTTTGCTGGCTCATTGTAATTTGTGCATATTCTCACCCTTATATGAATGGTGCAATAGCTGTTTACAACATACATCTGTATCGCAATCTACCATAGTTTCTGAATCCAGAATACCATTTAACAGACAGACGTGTGCACTCTTTTATCATTCATTTATGTGTCAGTATTTGTTTCCAGTTTCATAAAAAATTCCAACATGTCATGATCTGTTACTTTTGTTTTGTTTGACGAAATGGTTTCTTCAGCAACTGAAAATGCTTGACCCTTTGTGAATTGAATGTGTCTTTGCTGTAATTAATATTCTTTGGCTTTAATAAAATGCCATTGATATAATGTTATCAGTAATAAAAAACCTAGCATAATTTAACATCAGTATTTAATTTCTATTCCTGGAATCTATCCATGGAATTCTATCGTGATGGTGTTCAATATATCTTTCGTATGATCTTTTCCATATTTGTGTAATTCTCCGAGATGTTTGGCCCAAATGACATATCTGGGCGAAATTGAATTATTAAAATTTCTGAATGCAGAGATATTTGTAGGTCACTACAAAACAAAACATATTGCAAATTAACATTTATTTAGGGAATTGCAGCACTTTTAAAATCGTCTTCAAGACTAGATCTACAAAAATTTCTGAGTGTCGCAAATTTAATACTGCAAATATGTTTTTAGATACAAGAAATGTTCTACAAAGTATATTATTCTTTTCCTTAAGAAAAGGAGCCGTCTCAATGTTTACAGATAATTGTTTTGCTTCTGCTCGCCGCTGAACCATATATCTTTCACTGAAATATTTTCATCTAGCTGTTAAAATTAATGAGAAAACATGAAGTCATCTTTTCTGTGTTTTTCTCAGAAACGAGGCTCATTGCATTTGGGCCAAACATCTTGGAGACTGCCACATTTAAACGTTTCCATTGCTTTGTTACTCGCGCTTTGTTCTATTTGATTACAGGACACAAACAAGTTCAGTAAATATAAACACAATGGCTCAAGTATTTTTTTGTTGTTGCATGAAAACTGAGTTTAATGCTGAACAAACCTAATTGATTGTTAATTGCCATTTACATGTCTTATTGTGTGTCATTTTTATTATTTATATATTAGAATCTATTGATTAAGAGTCATATGTCATGTCACAAGATAATGTATAGCTACGTTTTTCTCATAAATCGACATTGAGTTTGATAAAAAATGTTTTTGTATGTTATATTTGAATAATTCATCAATTCGCACTATGAATCAATTAAAAAAGAAAACTACATGAATTACGTCTCAGAAGCTTAGAGCCAAAATAGAACTAATTGTTTGATTGGTCACATCATAGTCATGTGACAGAAGATTCGCATTTTGATTGGTTGTAGATAGTAGGTTATGACCTTGATTGATATAGTATATTTTTGATATGTTTTATATAAGTGTACACTGTATTGTTGCCCATAGCAACTACAGTGATTGTACAATGGCACAAAAATGATACAAAACAAAGGGAGTTATAGGGAGGGGGGGTTATTATGTACACTATGTCCACATCTTTCATAGATGAACAAGTTAGTAAATCATGAAACAATTTATTTTGTGTTTGTTGTTTATTTCTATATTCTGTACCTCATAAATTTTACCATTCAACAAATCAAGGGCTTGTGACCGTTTCTAGTATCCTGTTAAAGCCCATCCCGATTTTGGGAAATGTTCGGGTTTGGATTGGGGAAAAAATACTAGTTTCGATAGGGAATTGGTCCCTTTACTGGACCCTACTTTATATAGAACAACCCTGTAACTACTGTTCTACTCCAAGACCTTAAAATGTTTCATAATAGATTGTGTTCTTTGGCATCAATAGAAGAATGAGTCAGCATTTTGCATCTATTCATCCTCTTGCTACCAATCACAAAAAGGGCCATAACTCTTGTCACACAATTTACAAATTGGTAAATTGTTTTCAACTTAGAAAGAAATTACATACATGTTTGGACAACTCGTGTTCAGGTTTGATAGTGTGTACACTATAACTTGCCAGTCCCTTATTGTGGAGTGTGTTGCAAATGCGCATGAAGTTCTAATTTGCTGAGTGTTGCTATTCAATTTAGTTCCCTCATCTACAATATTTACCTCCCTTGTTCTTAATCATCCGTAATTTTGATAGGCAAAACTGATTGGCACTTATTGGGAGTAATTCCCAAATATGTGATAATTAAGAAAATACTTTCTGAGCCATATGAGCATAATGAATAAGTTATTTTTATACATCTGGTTACTTTATCATCCTTTACATTATATTCCCTATAAACTTGAAGGAAATGTGCCAATCAATATGACTGACTATTCAGAACAAAGGAGGTAAATATTGTAAATATAGGAAATATCGAGTGTTTCACACTTGCAACATTTTAATGAGTATGATTACCACAGCACGTACACACACAACTTGTTGCAGTACATCACATGCATCTATTGGTACCAAGTATTGACAGACGGCACCAGGCCTTTATCTCGTGTTGTATTAATATATTGGAAATGCAAAACACATAAAGGTGTCTGTTGCATAGTACAAAGGGTAGGCTTACACTTTTTTGCTCCATTCACACATGCATTATATCGTGTGATAGACAATTATTTAAACAGATTTAACAGAGTACTCGGAGAATCTGCGGCCAGGAATGAAATCATTGAAAACTATCAATACCAGTCTCATTAATTCACTTTAGATCTAGATAATTTGCCAGTCCGTTAAGTAGCGAAAAATCATGGGGAAACAACTGTGGTTCGTCAGTTTTGAAATTTAGTGAGAGTGTTCTCCCTTTCTATGTTGCACGACCTTCCGACTTCGAAGGCGACATTTTCTTAGCTACTGCTAGGTAAACAGCGTTTTCTGTGTTTGTATAGGGATTCGTCGGATAGAACAGCCATTTTTATTTCCACTGTTTAAATTGTACATTAAATTGAACAAAATTAATTAGAATTTTTAAAATTCGATGTAGAGAAATTTAGCAATTTATTCCCACAAGCTTTTACTAGAAATGTACGAGGAGTATAAATAAAGCCTCCATTAATTTCCACTATAAAGCATACACGTTCATCGGGTTGGCACTATTGACCCGATCACGGGCTTCCTTATGGGACTTTAATAACTTTTACTTATTTAGAATTCTTTAGGTTTTATTCAGGAGGCAATGCTCTTCATAGAAAATTGATGCGATCGTCTGTGGTCTACGATGAATCAGGGACGTTATCGTGCGTTCCAGGGCTGCCGTACTAATAATGCACTTCCTTTCTCGGAAACATCTCTAAGATGACACTTAAACCCAGACGTCAGGGTTTCTGTGATTAATGCCGAGGTAAGGTATTTTCTTTGAAATGTGTCCAACTTTCTTGACCGAGAACATTTTAAAGCCTGACTTGTTTTTCGTTGATTGTACTTTGGCGCCATTTTCAACAGTATTTCAAATAATGTGTACGGCGGCTAACTAGATCTATTTTAATTTTCCTACCCAAGGAAACTACGAAAATACATAACTAGATATAAAGCAGTTTTCGGTTCGGAAAATGGTATTTTTTCTTGCCCTACCAGTACGATTCACCCAACACTTATTGTATTCAATGCTATGATAAACTGGTTCTACTACTGTCGAGTACACGTGCTTGTTTGAAAAATAAGTCTTTAAGTATGTACTAGTATAACAGGAATGTATTTGGAAACGTTTGTTTGTTTTGAATTACTTGTTATTGTTCAGGGGGTATAGTTATGAATTGTTCAAACAACCAACACTTCTTGACATTAATATATATTTTATTTAACATATTCAATACAAACAAACAGATACGTTGTAGAAAAACCAAACTTGCATATACCAGTTATTGCACATTCCTTAGAATAATGTCATGTAGTTGTAATGGTAGATTAGTTATTACATTAAAGTTTTGACCGAGTAAATTGCACAAGAGATTGTCGCGAGTTATCTCCCTTCTACTGCAATTCTATAGTATAAGTCCTGGTCTTATTGACCGCGAAACAAGTGTACAACATTTCAGGACCCATCCATGTCAATTTAGGTAAGGAAATAGTAATACACTCGCGTGTTAAACAAGAACAGCTATTTGGTTTACTTTTCCTTCAAAACAAAATCTCCGTCCTGATCACAAAAAAACACAAACATTAGGCCTACAATACATCTACTTTGAAATCTGATTCCATTATTACCTAAAAGTGGGCACAACACTTCTAGTGGAATAAAATATATTACCATCACCTATAACTACGTATTTCCGTCATCTAAACATTTTTCAAAGGAAGAACTCTTTTGGAATACTTGTCTTTATAATGATGATTTTAGCAGATCGAATACAAAATTAAGGCTCGTTTATAAATATAAATATGAATAATGATCAACGAATATTAAAATCAGATAAATCAAAATTTCCTGAATGAAACATATATAAGTTGGACCTCGTTTATTCGAAACTATAGGGTCCGAAATTTTATTTCGAATAAAGCATGGCTTCGAATTGTCCATTTCAATTCGACTTGCATATGAAGATACATCGGTACCTGAAATATATTTCGTATGATGCCAAGTATTCGGATAAAAGGTTGTCGAATAAACGAGGTCCGACTGTACTTACAATATAGCATCAATAGAATGATATCGAATACATATCAAAGGATCAAGTACATGAACAGGTTTATACTTTGGAATGGGCAATACATAGTGCTTGTATATTTTGAAAAAAAACACCATAAAAACCGTTATAAAAGTTCCATTTTCCTCACCCGAGAAGCTTAAGATTCTAATCCATACAACAAAATGTCTACAACCGTACAAGTATTCCTGGGGAATGTTCCACGTGAAATTATGTGTATTATTATGTGTAGTTTGTGCAGTTGGGAGCGGGTATAATTTACGACTATATACGATCTATACTTAATATCTAAACGACGTATTTTGTCACATATATCATTCAGGACATTCATGGATCCTAAACACGTACAAATGCCCAGACTAACATAATACTGGCCAAGATTCACTATCACGTCAATCTAGCCTTATATTTAAGGGTGATAGTTGATCATATGATTTTGTATAAAACAACACTTAGATCACTGTGTTGTGATTTCAACACATCCAGAGCTTGATCAAACTTTTTCAATAGAAATTGCCCTTTTTCAATAGAAATTGTTCTTTTTCAATAGCAGTTGTTCTTTTTCAATAGAAATTGTCCTTTTTCAATAGAAATTGTCCTTTTTCAATAGCAAGTGTCCTTTTTCAATAGAAATTGTCCTTTTTCAATAGAAATTGTTCAATAGAAATTGTCCTTTATCAATAGAATTGTCCTTTTCAATAGAAATTGTTATTTTCAATAGAAATTGTCAGTAATAAAGACATAAATTCGGTGAAGAAGTCTCAAACTTAAATTAAAAAGCTGGATTCATATTTGTGAAGCTCGGCCCTGATTGTTTTATAGTGATCGAAGTGAAAAGCTTTCAGTTTCAATATTTATTTATTTATATACCAGATTTATATAGCGCCCGTTTCATGCGAAACACGTTCACAGGCGCTTATAACAATATATGTACAGTATACAGCCTATAGTCAGCAGTATGTACTTGTAAAATGTAAAACCTCACTTAAAGACCACTTCCATAATAATACCCCCTTTAAATTAAGAACACATTTTTCAAGTCCATTTTCCCTATTTTGCTCAACCTCAATTTTAAGACCACCTCAATATTAAGACCATTGTTCAAGGGTCCCAATGGTGGTCGTATTATTGAGGTTTTACTGTATAATGACAAAGTTCTACCTGGCGCTGAACATGCAAATAACTCTCACACTTGTATGTATCATGTATATTTACCACGCAATAAATCTCAAAAACTATCAACAGTAACCCGATAGCAATTACATGCCATTCTCACAATATATGTAACAAAATAAATGTAAGGCCGCGCTGTCAGACACATAAGATATATATATATATAAAACATACAGACAAACATTTCAAATAACCCACGTAAATAAGACACACAATGAGATCCCTTAATATGTTTTGATTAAATATCAAGAACGGTTAAAATGGTTATACGTGTGCATATATATACAATTTTGCAAAAACAAAAGTCACAATGCAAAAATTTGTAGATGTTTTTTTTTGAATATCTAATTATATATCCTGTCTATTGTCAGAAGTGTATATATAAAGTGTCATTCACGTGCTCGCTCTTCTTTAAAACCAACTTTAACCAAAATAAAATACCGTTCATTTTAGATGACAGATTTCAGTGAAAGAAGGCATAAAATAACAAGTGCCCTCCACTAGAATTCTAAACTTGACCATCTATTTACTATTTAAACATTTACCCAAAATCTCTAAACAGTAGTTTTGATGCAAGTCAAAATATGTAAAAGGTCGAACAACGGTCTAAGATTACTCATCCAAGATCAAGTCAACAAACTACACTAGATATGCGGAATGATTAAATGAAATGAGCTCTTTGATGAACAAGCTTTGCGCAATTGTTAGTCAAGGTCATTATTTGGAAATACATAGACAAAATGCATGATTTCAAAAGTGTATCCAAGTTAACAAAGCTTGTCCAACCATGACAAAACAACATCCACTGGATGGAATGATATTTTTATCATGGAAACATTCAATCTGAGGATAATTACCAAAAGATAGCGATTCGTAAATATCTGCAACTTGACCCTCAAGAAAACTACCCATGGCGATTGTTTTTTTGAAAATGTAGGCCAATCACAGTCATGTAAATAAATCAAACATTTTGATTGGTTGCTCCATCTTTAGTCACGTGACCATTCATAGTTCTCAAATTCTGATTGCTGTCCGATGTTTGTTTAAGTAGTTTCTCTTTCTCTATCATTGGAGTTTTTTCAACAGCGCTATTGTTGTCAACTACGACGTCAAAGCTACAGTCGAATGGGTCAGATTCAGTCTCGTTTGCTAGATCTAGGGGAGGTAATCCGGCGAATTTCTGGGTCACAGCAACGCATAGTATCTGACTGTACAAATTACCAGCTGTGCGACATCTGTCCCTGAAAAATCAATGATAATAGAGCATCATTTTCTGATAATTGCAAATTGTAGCATTAGTGAAAATTACGCACACCAAGTTTATGAAGTGAATAAATCAGACCTCGGAGCCATATCACCTTATGCTGGGAAATATATCGCACGCTCGGGATCGCTAGTGACGTGCATTTATGCAAGCATGTTGATAAGGTTAATGAAGCGTTGTAACTTCAAAAAGCACCAGCCGATGAAATAAACTTGAACGTGACTAATCGGCTGCATATCTGTTGCATGTCTAAAACATTTATACACTATTAAAACGGAACACATAATGCAAGTATGATCGTAACTTCTCGGCTCTTTCCGTCAGAGAACGGATAATAATTATTGTCAAAACAAATAATGTACTGATTTAATAGCTTTAAAACATTATTGAACCAGTCAATGAGTATTGTGCAACCCGACTGATGAATCGAAAATGGATTTTGTGAATCAGTGCTGGTCCCATTGCAACATTTCCCAAGCAACATCCTTTAAATGGTTAAATAGAACACCCATTTTTACAACGAGAAATTTGATATTGTTTTTGAAGAAAGGTTGCGGCTCTCTTTTGAGAGACTGAACTATATATACATGTCGGTCGTCGATATCAACATACATATGTTGGAGTTTTACGCATTGGAGGCAATATCTTCAGGAAAATTGTCACGGGGAACACGTCACGTGGTTTAGCAGCTGCTCTACAGACATAGCTAACCGGACGGGCTATAATAACTGTATGCATCCATATAAAGCATGTGACTGATAATATGAAATAGAGGAATTTAATTCTAGTATGTGCGATAAAAATCAGGAAATCACAATCTGCAGTTCGAATCAAGCAACATTTTCAACGCAAGTATGTTGCGGCAAAAAAGTTTACAGATCAGACGTATTATTTGCTGTAGCCGAAGCCGCAATGAAGTTTAAATTCAGGTTTAATTAAGTCTGGCTTCCTGAAATATCCATAAATATCCAGAAGTAACATATAAACTTACAGAAACCATTCAATGGCCAGGAGCAAGCCGACACCCTCGGCTGGAATATTCATGGCAGTGAGGAGGATGATGATGGTGACGATTCCAGCGCTTGGCACTGAAGGTACGGCGAATGTAGACAGTGACGTCAGTATACTGGAACAGAAACAACAAACATGCCATTCATCTTTCAAATACCACCAAACACTCCCCACAATGTAAACATAAACATTATTGGAATGACGAGTATTTTAATTATATTTAAAATTCCAGACGTCAACATTATTCACTGATAATGGTTGCTGTGACTTTTTTTCGCGGAAAACTTGCAAGAATAAAATTTATGTAGTCCTTCCCCTAAATGCCTACAAGAATGAAAGCGCGAAAATGGTCCGTTCATGACATTTTTTATATTTCTTTGGATGTTACGCCATTTTTAACAGTTATACTCCGCGGTCACTTGACCTAACCTGTTTCCCTGAGGTGGAGGACAAATGATCATAGCCAAAGGTCACAGAAGGTCATGACCTGTCCCGCTCAGGAATCAAACTTAGATATCCGGATAATAGCCAAGCGCTCTACCAACTGAGCAAACAGAGCGGAACATTAATGTGCAATTCGAGTTGAAGTTGTACTCTTGGTACCGTTGAAAACTTGTCTTCTTGTTGAGGTGCTCTTAATTATAATATTGAGGTTGAATAAAGAGCAAAACAGTGAAACTGGACTTGAAAATTCTGTTCTTAATTTTGAGATGGTCTTATTATTGAGGTTTTACTGTAAGTTCATTGTTTCATAAAGTTACTAATCGTACAATGACATAGCCGATATGTGAATTAATTGCGTATGTAATACGAAGCAACATAATCGTGTATTGGAAATGTTCCTGCAGAATACAGACGACATGATGTCATCATGAACTGTATGTATGTTACAAGCGAATGATCACAGCGTGGTAGGCGACATACTTACGCAAATTGCTTACATACAATGCAAAAACTATCTAATGATAAATACTTGGGACGTACTTCCGCGGGATATAAAATCATACAGAAGTGATGATATCATTATACGAAATATTCGTTGTGCTTAACATGCAAAATATCGTCAGCGTATTAATTCAATTATCGTATAATACAACTTTTTTTTATCCAAAAATGCAATAAAAGTATAAAATGTTAAAATACAAAATATATTTGAAAAAAATATATACAGTAAAATCTCACTTAAAGACCACCTCAATAATAAGACCAATTCAAAATTAAGAACACAATTTTCAAGTCCATTCCCACCGTTTTGCTCTTTATTTAACCTCAATATTAAGACCACCTCAATAAGGAGACCGGTTTTCTAAAGTCCCAAGGGTGGTCGCATTATTGGTGTTTTACTGTATTTGGTATAATGCTTTCCAAGAAGGTTATGCATGTGCTTATGATTGCGTCTGTAAAAGTCGCGTAAGATCGGACCAGATTTTCAGGGTTTTTTGGGTTCAATGTTTTCAACAAAATTATGTTCAAATACCAATTTAAATTAAGGCGAATGTAACCTTCATTAACTATTTATGGCCATAATTCTGCGGTCTCTGATGAAATAATCCCGAATGAAATAGAGATTGTAAAATGTGCAGCGTGAATTAACGATTAAATGAGATGGGACTGATTTTCAGGATGTGCTTTACATAAATAATTCCGTTTAATGATCAAGATTTTATAGCGGAAACTTACATTATGATTAAAACTTGTGTAGCGTCTGTTGGTACGTTTTCAAGTTGACAAATAAACACGCATGAGGCGGCAATGTAGAGGGCGCTACCTGACTTGTTCAAAGCAGACGAGAATGGAACTACGAAGCGGGTGATGCGTTTGTCGACCTTATTTTTCTTCTCCATGAAGAACAGCGTGTCAGGTATGGCAATGGCTCTGAAATAGATGTAGAAGGCTTGAGATTGTGTGAATTAAACAAAGAAATCAATAACAATCAATTCATACTTATACTTCCAAATTGCAAAATATATAAAATGTTATGTGGTAAGACTTGAGAAAACATTGGTAAGTATACGCTATTCGCTAACAATTTAATAAAAGAGAGAGGATAAGTAGCTACAGGGAACGCCACATGCATAAGACAGTGCCTCCCTACACAGACCTCCGGAATAACAACAATTCATAAAACATAAGGCCCTTGAGGAGGTTAAAGGGTACATACGTTTCGGAACAGAAGCGCAAGGACTGGCCTGGCAGACCATAAGGAATAACTAGGAGAATCAAAGTGGACAGTGAAGGAGGAGGGGGGGGGGGGGGGGGGGGGGGTATGAAACTTTTTAAAAGATTCAACAGTTGTATCATTCCCTAATAAAAGATTCAACAGTTGTATCATTCCCTAATAAAAGATTCAACAGTTGTATCATTCCCTAATAAAAGATTCAACAGTTGTATCATTCCCTAATAAAAGATTCAACAGTTGTATCATTCCCTAATAAAAGATTCAACAGTTGTATCATTCCCTAATAAAAGATTCAACAGTTGTATCATTCCCTAATAAAAGATTCAACAGTTGTATCATTCCCTAATAAAAGATTCAACAGTTGTATCATTCCCTAATAAAAGATTCAACAGTTGTATCATTCCCTAATAAAAGATTCAACAGTTGTATCATTCCCTAATAAAAGATTCAACAGTTGTATCATTCCCTAATAAAAGATTCAACAGTTGTATCATTCCCTAATACAATTCCCTAATATGCCTTTTCTGACTAAAACATAAATCGAGTTATTCTGTTTCATTGGTTCTTGAACGTTCTGATTCCAGGATAGCACTGTTTGATGGTTTTTCACAGAATAATGTAAATATCTTAACGGAAATTGAACTGCGTAATAAATACGCTTCTCAAGTATCTACCTTGCTATTCTAGTGCATATTTTATTGACATTTCCATTGAAATAATTCAAGTAAATATTGTTTGAAAGCCACCAGCTGCTACAATTTGTGATGTGCTTTTGTACAGAAACAACATCAGTTATTAGCAGAATATAAAAAATCACATTATTAATGATAACGTAGCAAGATATCCCAAAGCATTCAATAGGTAACACGTGATATGAATGATAAAACAACACTAGCAGATTATAAGCCATAAAGGAAATAACTTTGGCACTTGTTCCCTTGCAGAGGAATTCGATCAAAATATATCATGTGAAGTGCCTGGAGCATGTACTATTGTTACCAGGTATATTTCAAAGCACAAGCATTTAGGAACCGCAATTTTTTTAAATAAACTAAATACAATTTGTAATTTGCGATCAGCCTTATTATGAAAACCTTTTAAACATTCAACAGTTGTATCATTATTTGTACGCTGGAAATGTGTTCTGTACAAAGAAAAACAAATACTCGCTAACATACTCGCTAACATTCGATATGGTACAAAAATTATCATACTACATGCATCTCGAAATAACCCTAGAAAAATGCATTGACGTTATCTTATTAAAATGAAAATTCCCTAATCTCGATAAAGGTCTTGAACTATATACAATAATTTACTGAGATAGGTGCCAATAAAAGTTATTTTGATTTCATCCCGCATTTTTTTTTTGGAACGAATAATTATGGTCTACAGCGGAAAATTTTCCCAATTGCCAAAACGCTTTTCATTGACGTCATACACCGCTCATGTGTTTGCGGTGTTTCTTTGAATCCAGATACCTCTGTTTGATCAACCTACGTAATTAACTGACATATGCGCATTTTAGCGATGTTAATGCTCACATTAAATATTCTACGCGGATCACAAGTGATAGTATTTTATCTTTGATTTGGTCTTTTATCAGTTCATGTTCTGGTGACAATGTGCGGTACTAACGAGGTGATGTCGTGTTGGATCAATACGCTTAAAACAAAGGACTCCATGCTTGTCGTTTACATCCATTTTTATCTTTGACAATTTAATTGTTTATGTACATTATTTCCATCTCTACTCGTCCTTTTAGAGTTGCTATGCGCTTTGTGCGCGGTATTTCCTGATCGAAATCAATATTCACATTTAAAACCATTCATACTAACACACACCATTGTGTAAATGGTTGAACATTTCATCGCGTTATGTATGTGTGTTCTGAATAGTTTCTTAGCCCATTCCTTTTAGTTTGTTTATAATTTACACCCCCTCCAAATTCTTCCTTTTATTTCATGCACCAAATATAAATGAACGTGTATGAGAACGACTGTTTTTGTGAACATCGTCTGCTGTATGATACTCTTCCCACTATCAATATTCTAATCTAGAACAACACGTCTCAACGTAAACAGGATTGTAAACAACACTGTTTGCCATGAAGTTGTATGATAACAGTGTAACAGATATGGTAGAAAAGGATGGTCTTCCAAAACTGAACTCCATTTGGCTTAATATCATCAAGGATACTTACGAGCTGGCCGTGGCGAATGTTATCATCAGTGGACGAATCATGTTCATAAAGAACTTAAATGGTCTTCTGCGGATGATAATTGCATACATGATTGGTACTACGACAAACATGAAGATACACAGTCCAAGCATGGAAGCAAGAATGAACATTCCAAGATGGCGGAAGGTCTCCTCCAGATTTTTCGTCTTTGCTAACACAGTTGCTATCAGACTTGCCACGCCAATAGGAGTGAACCTAAAGAAATAAAGAATTAAAATTGAGCGACGTTCTAGAAACTTGGCAGTATGTGCAGTGTATATAAATCAATGTCATAGTTTACAGTATGTTTACTTCGATTCAACTGTATTTCAAGGTTCAAATCAACACATTCTATTTTTGAAAACGTTAGAGCACTTAAGGTTGCAACGGCCTATGGCAAACAGTCGCAAGATCATTGACAGTTTAAAGCGACTCATATTTCACAGCAAAGAACTAAAACTGATACTATCTAAAAATAGTTAAATGGTAACCTTGTACTTTTTTCAGTATAGACTTTGTTTGACCTTCAAGATATCGGAAAGTCGATTTGATTGTTTGCAATCTAAATAAATCGCTAGTTTGTTATTTTTGTAACGTATTTGTATATATACACACGGATGACTTACCATATGAGCCATTGCAGAATTTTGAGGATTATTTCTGACGCGGATTGGAAGAATTTCAAGAAGGATTTCCCATGATGCCCCACGGCTGATGTTCCAACTCCAAATAATGTACAGCAAATAATCAAACCTGTAATTGATCAAATTATTAAAATCTTATGTCAATAAATATTAATTATCAATCAATTACTGTGCGTTATCATATTAAGTGTTACCCTACTGAAATGAAAATGTTACGCAATCTGTAAACTATGAAGTTCTAGAGTTGGATATCTGTAACACCATAAGAGAGCCCATTGTCTGAAAGTGTTATCACTGTTATTGTTTTTGTTCATACTTTAATGATACGTACTGATTTCCTTTTTGATATACACTGTGTTCGTTTTCTTCGCAGTGTTTATTTTGTTAACTTTGTCAACTTATCGCCTTACAAAAGATCCATTGCCAACCAAAATAGAATATATTAAATGGATGTACTGTTTCCTTACCGAATTCTGCTAAGTCGTCAACAAATGGACAACTAATCACAATACTGTGCAATCAGAAACGTAGCTGTCCGAATATTTAGTGTATACACAAAGTATAGCCAAATGCACTTCCCAAGGTATTTGGCCTCCGCTATTAAATTTGGAAAATGTAGACATTTAATGGCAAAAATATTGAACTTTTGGCGAATTTGCTCTTTTCCCAGATCTTTAGCTTTTGATATTTGCCACTGCCTTGTAATATGTACGCGTTTTCGAGCATGCGTTGCTACGCCCCGGATTATTAAATGAGAAAGTCACGAGTGCTAACACTTGGCCTAAATATATCTTGAGGAAAACATGTAACTACGCTACATGAATACAAAGTAAACGCACCAAGGTAACGCAACATGAATATCAAAATAAAATCATGTAGTTCAAGTAGGCAAGTAGGTTATAAATATATATACAAATGTATGTATGTACACGCGTATTAGAGCAAAAACAAAATTCCATGAGGATAATTTCATTATACGATAATGTTTATCTAATAGTTGGAATGTCATAAAAGAAACATATGCTTTATCTTTTTACATGTCTAGCAGAATTGATACAACTAGTAATGATTAATGTGTGTTCGAAAGGTAGATGAAACAAGCACTGCGTTGCGCATGCGCGCTAGATGTGAAAATAAAACCCATGGCAACAAATAATCACGGAAAAAATGTTCATATTAACATTGATTTGTAATCAAATCAAACGTACAAAAGAACGTTCGTCCTTCGGTCTGTCTGTCCGTGCCAACAGTATGTTGTTTATGGATTACTGAGTTCAGAGCAAGTGACTTTTTGTTTTGTTTCCTGCAAAACACTATAAAAATCAACTACTAAGGGAAATATTTTAAAGCAGGAAAACACTCTAAACTATAAATGTTGGAACTTCCGTCCGTCCGTCCGTCTGAGAGTTCGGTAGTTATGCTCTAAATGATTCATCTTATTGATGAAATTCTGTTGAATTACTTTTTAAAAAGCAGTAATATCGAATCTTTGTATTGAACAAAAAGACTTGTAATAGAAAAAAAGTTAATATTTTTAAGAATAAAAAAGATTCTTTGTTGCAAAGAGTTAAGTATCATTGTTGCCCCCTCCCCCGCAAAAGCATATGTAAAACATTTCAACAACTTCACTCGGCAGTAACTCCTAATATGCGTATTAAATTAAATGCTCTCAATGCAGCCAATGAAAGTCAGAGTTCACACCGAAACCAGGTATTAGAGGGATTATGCAGTGACATTGAATGTTTTTTGTCGGTTAAAAGCAGAACAAACGCTTATCCCCCCTTGAGTTAATGGGGAATAAAAACGAGTTTATGTTTTTTTCTTTCTTATTACCTAGCATTGTGAATTACATACAATGCAGATCTAGGCAATGTAATTACACCGTAATGCCATAATGTTCTTTTTTAATATCAGCCAGCGGAGAAATATGCCTTGAATCTATTAACTTGAAGTGGGTAGTTTATTTCTTTCCTTTGATAATTTATGAACGGTTTCCAAGGATACTAAAGTCTCTCGAAACAATAATTATTATAAGCATTTTTTCCCAAAGCTCATCGAATGCCATAGGCACTGCGTGAATCGCGGAAATTTTCCATTCTGTAAATTTCCAAAGTGTCTATCTCACGCCGGTCACCACGTGCTGAACGTACAGGTAACTGCACATGCGCAGTGGTAACCAACATCTTGGCTTCCTCCCACTTTTCTCAGACTTCCCCGTCAGCAAATTATTCTAAACGCTATCGATGTGCACAGCAGACATTTCTTACCTAGAACATTTGTGCCATTCGCTTTTCCAAGGTACTTTCTGATTGTAGTAACATTTGCATCCTTGACTACGTCATATATTTCGTCAATTTCATATTTAGTTATAGTCTGCAACAGAAAATGGGACTAATTAGTCAAACACATTTCTACAAATATTTCCATTACTGACATTCAGAAAATTAACAAATAAATTAAGGTTGTTCAGATAAAAATCTATTATAAGAAAATAGATCGAAAACATATACATTTATAACCACAAAAATGTACAGGTTGTGCACGAGTATTTGGATTACAGACAAATAACGGGTTAATAATTGCAATTTTGACAACTAGGGCCTCTACAGAACAAAAGTTATTTGAAAATTGCAGCTTTTTAGTTGCTGTCAATGCTTAATAATCGATTTATTTACGATTCTGCAAAGAAATCGAGATAAGCAAATAATTAGTTTTAACATAATTTATAGCTCTGTGACATGAAAGTGCGCATGCGCATTCGCATGACAATTGTCCCTGCAAAAAAGAAGTTCCGATTAATACGCATACACGCCAGTATTTCGATGACGTCATGTTTTCTTGCGTAATACAGCTGGGTAAACAAGAACTACATGTATAGTACAGAATATATTATACCAAAAAATGACAGGACGATTAAGATATACAAGCATACGTATATTTTATATATTTCTGATTATTTAAAATTACGAATGGGGACGGCTTATTTTTTCATGTTCAGACGCCTAATGGAAGTCCAGACAAAGAATGAATGAGCCATTTTACACACTGAGTCATTGACTTTTATGATTTCCTAAAGAACAATGACCAGGGGACAATTTTGCGTTTTGCCAAGACCAAAAATGTTACACATTCTAACAGTATGTAGCTATATAACAGTACTCAACAGCTTTAAAACATTGCACCTGTGTGGAGTAAATAAAAAACACTAGTGGCCTATAGATGTAGGCATTATCACCTACCTGTTGGAACGCTGCAGTAATCAAATTGTCGGGGAAAAGGTTTCTGAAAATAACATTACATTTCAACATACAGCATTCATCATTATAGATATAATCATAAATGTTACATATGTACACGTAGAAACGAAGAAAACGAGCACATTTTCTTCGTTTATGTATAAAGATAAAGAAGTGTAGCCATTAATAGAAGTTTGGACACGAATATTTTTTATACGTTTTTGTGCGTGTTTATATTGTTAATAGAAGGCCATATTGAAAAAAAGATGTACAATTTATTGTTAACCTTAACTATGTAACCTTCTGAAAATAAAGAATTTATTATTATTATTATTATTAATAACATTTCCGTATTTTTGGGGAGGGTCTAATTCAGCAACCGTACTTCCTGAAAATTGGGGTAAATATTATAAATCCATGAAGGTAATAATGAATTGTTATTTAAATAAATATAAAAAAACAAACAAACAAAATAGCTACACCTCTGAATAAAGAAGCACTATAAGATACATGGTAAAATCATTTCAATTTATTACCAATTCACAATATTTTAAAGATTGACCCAGTATGGCAAACTGCGATATCATTTAATATGTCTCAGACGAGAGTGTAATTTTTACGCGTTAATAATTGAGATTTTCTTAATACGTGATACATAAACGCTATTAAACGTCGCCATATTGGGTCAATGTGTTCTTAGAAAGATATCACGTGATTTTCTAACATATGATATTTTCTATTACGACCTTGACATACTGACCTAATTAAATCGGCAAATATATCTTGTGTTTGCATCACTGCAGTCTTGGATCCATCGCCCGTGTTGTCTTTAACGATGCCTGCACCTGAAGTAGAATACCGGAAGTGTGACACGTTGCCATGGTAACAACAGATGGACAAAAGGAAATATACTGGTCAAGAGCTAACCTGTCATTCTACATTTTGAGAACTTTCACGACATTACGATTTGAAACGATGACCGTAATTGTGATAGACTTACATTGACATATTTTTCGATAGCTCAATGTATTTGAATAACAACAATTAAATCTTACTGCAATAACATTAGCCTAACAGAATATGTATCCAGTAGGTCTTAAGAATTATGGGAAATAGTACTAGTGGGTTATCACTGTTGACCAGTTAACACGTGGGTCATTCAAAAACAATAGTCGTGTGCTGACAGTCGTAATATATGAAATTTAGTTAAGAATCGTTTGTGTTCTTGCACAGAATGTGAAATATTTCGTGATGTAAAATATTCCGTACCGCATTTCTTGCGAGCGTTTTATATTTATTTTCAAGCATCTCACGCATGAGTAAAAATAAACATAATTAACCTTCAGCTCTATGTTCTGATGATAATATATTATAATACATCAAATCAGTCTTATTTAAATTTCTTACTACGTGCAATGAAAATGTTCAGGTCCGTATCTTGAAGCATAAGGTAGAATAAAAGGATAATGTGGTAAAGAGCAGAAGACATTGCAGAGATTGTCAACAAGACATGAAAATCAAAGGAGCACGCTAGTTTAATATATTTGTTAATCCAACATATGACGTCATCAGTAGCACCAGTGCCACACTGGCGAGTTTCAATGTATGATGTCATCATAAGCAGAGGTGCTACACAGGCGAGCTTCTATTTATCACGTCTTCAAAGGCACAGGCGCTACACAGGCGAGTTTCAATTTATGACGTCATCAAAAGCACAGGCGCTACACAGGCGAGTTTCAAAAGACGCAGTCAACGCGCAGTCAACGCATACCCATCGCGCAGTCACACGCAGTCAACACGCACCCAACGCGCAGTCAACACGCAATCAACACGCAGTCAACACGCACCCAACGCGCAGTCAACACGCAGTGAACCTTCATGTTAGCAATATCAATAAAACAACATAGAAACAACCAAATAACAAATAACAATTTCTGAAACCTTCTTTGTATAAACAAATAACTTCGCCAAGGACAGTCATAAATAAATAATGACCAGTTATAGAACTCTTCCATGCATACAGATGAACATTAGCAAATATCATAGAGCCATATCATTATTCTAAAAAGGTTACGGATACTTAATCATATCTTGAAAGCAAAACAAGTCAATCCAGTAATGCGGTTGCATGCAAATAAATTAGTTTCGCTCTCTAACACCTCAAAATATGAAAGACAAACCGATCATTTACACTTTGTTTTTAGCAGAGCACTTTTATAATTATTATACTGGTTTAATGTGCTAACCCGCATGAAGTATTTCATATACAGTCGCACCTCGTTCATTCGAATTTATCGGGTCTGAGGTTTTAACTCGTATAATACATGGTTTCGAATAGGCCAGTTCTATTGGACGTGCCTTAGAAACTACATAGGGACCTGATATTTATTTCGTATTCGAATAGAAGGTTGTCGAATAAACGAGGTCCGACTGTAGTTTCCTAAAACGCTTCTTGATACCATCTTCCGTTGATTTTGATGTACAAAGCAGTATCCTATATGATTTAGACGAATTAAAATCAATGAAAACTAATAAAATCACGGTCAAAATTTAAGGAGGCAGTTCGAGGACCAACTGTTGTGACTATGGTTGATGATAAAATTCAGTCTCATCTGGTTACCTCTTCGAAATTGGAGGTTGGAATACTATATAGAGGTGTTCCGAACATTAACTATGGTTCAACCACCGATTTAGCATGGTTGAACTATAGTCGATGTTCGGAACACCTCTATAGTGTTTTCAACTCTCCAAATTCTAAGAGTGACCAGAGAAACTAGACTATAGATGAACTAGACTTGAGTTTTATCATCCAACCATAGTCACTATAGACAGTGATCAAACTACCTCCCGGGTCACTTCGTTATTATCTAGTAAAGAATCTCAAAAAGCAAACGTCGGGTTAGCTCTTTCAACCAGTAAGCCAGGGAGCGCATATTTTTATAGTTCTTACCAGGATTTATAATGAGGACAATCACAGCTCCTATTATCGGTGGTATACTGTTGGATATGGCAATGTAAGCAACTGACACGATGCTGACACGACCTTGAGACTTCGGATTTAAAGCGGCTGTGCCTGTAACAGAGTAAAATATAAATATATTGAAATGTAATTAAGTTAATGGTTTCTGACACGATAAGTCAATATGAGCGCCGCTGTACGATTTCGAACATCTTCTTTAAGTGACGTCACTTCCAGCAATCGTCACATGTGACACCACCATGTACTGACAGTTAGCAATATTTGCTGCATATGGCAATATTAAAAAAACTAAGTAATGGAGTAAAAATTCTTTTTCTGCTTACAAATAGTGACATCACATGTTGCGTTTTCTTGAAATGACGTCACTTACAGAAGAGGTTGTAAATCCCACAGAAGCGCTCATATATAAGCACACCATTGGTTAATCGAAGTTGTATATACAAGGTCATGTATAGGTTAGATTATACAACAACTGTTATCCATATTATCAATTTTTTGGGGGGAAATGGAAAGAAGATCAAACCATACGATTGCACGTACGAAATTGCTGTAATATTTAAGATAAAAATGTGAGTTTTGTGTGTTTTAATACAAGAACCATTCCCTTCTTATAGTATAGTTTTATACAGTCGATAGTTCTGGACAATGACCTTTTAAAATATTTCGGTACAATATTCTGTTGGACTCGTGCGTAAAATATTTGTGCAAAATAGTCTGTGTGCATTCGCCTTGACCTTCTCGGACCTAAATCAAAAGTGTTAGAAAGTTTGGTGAATTATGTACATAGTTTCAAAGTCGGATGAATTTATAAGCGTACGCTTTAACAACAATATCCGCATTTAGCTGGTTGATATGTGTAATATACATTGTCACGTGATTACATTGTCACGTGATTGCAACTACCGTTGGCAAGTAAATTGCCTTTATTACCCAAATCAAGTTTATCTATTCTAGTAGATTGTGGCAATTTTAGCAAATATACGTATATCTTAGTACACAACGCTATGACTGTAACCGTCTCACTATCAACAAAACCAACACTTCACTAATGAATCAAGACAATTAGTTAATTACTAGTGGAAATTTACTCATTATTTGCAATGTTAAAAATAGAAACACAATAACCACTTGGACGATATAAATCGAGACGAGTGTTCATGCTTGAAAGTCAACCAACCTTCGATTCACCATAAGTATATTGAGTTTTTTTTCGCAAGAAAACAAATTAAGATTTATATGATAAAATAAATTGTAAATAACATTAACTTTGGAAAATCACCGTGAACTTCGACCAACTTATATAAAACTTTTCCTTCTGCTAAAACGTTTGTGTAAAAGAGATATCTTCCAAATATGGAGTCACAATAATTACTTCAAATGTACAATTTTGCCAAATAAGGAGGCATTACTTAAAGTGATGAATGATCGTGTTGGTTATTTGGCGTACATCTTCACACACGAATAGTTTATACAACATTGTTTGCAATCTAAGTTATTTTCGTTTTTTTCCACTTATTACAGCGGACAGAAGTGTATAAGTAATGTCATCAATCGCTTATTACAAAAAATCTACTTGCGGCACAGACAACATCCTCTAAAAGATAAAACCACTTGCACTTGTGATATACACCTTACACATTATCGTAATAAATTAAATGTAAGACACAATGATCTAGTATATGAATACACATAAACTGGATTGTGCGGCCATGTAAGTAAAACTAATACTTACCAGTAATAACGGTTGATATGATCAAGGGCAATATCATCATTTTCAACATGCGCATGTACATTTCACCAGGAAGACCTGAAAGTATAAATTATATAACAAATAAATCATTGCGTTTTTTGTGTGGTCAAAAATTACCGATCGGACACTGACCCATTCTGACCATTCTGTACCCCGACTGACCTTAATTGTCATAACATGCGTAGTTAATTACCTTTCAAACAATGAGAATACATGTAAGATAGATTTGTGTTCAACGTAGTAACGAACATGAAACTGTCTTAAGTTGAAGGTGTAAATACGATAATTCAGCTGACTAACAATCGCAACTCGAAACAAGGGCACACAACTCTATACAACCATTTCCAATTCGGCGCATAATCAACTCTGACGGGAATGTAATGATATTTATTTATGTTAACGCATTCAGTACAAATATTTTAAGAATTGGCGAAGTTCCTAGAGTTGAAACATTTTGAAATACGACAATTCATGATAAATAAAGCGCCACAACTCAATATCACAATGTCCTATATTGACCATACTAAGGATTAGTTGACATCATATGGCACTAACAATGATAAGGATAGCTAGAGCTAGAGAAATGTAAGTATAAAATGGTATTGATCGATAAATAAAGGGCCATAACTCTTGATCTTACAATCCGACTTGACACATGAATCGTTCATGTTGGGGACAGTACTGCTTTATATATGGTGTAAGTTTCATAAAGATTGCTTCAGAAATGTTAAAGTTGAAGTGCAAACGAACAAAATGTCCACGACGGATGACAGAAATCTGACGATATTTTCTGACTTTCAACTTAGAGCTCATCGTGTTCAGGTGAGCTAAACTCCGAACATGCAGTGACATTCTTTATCTAAATAAAGTAAAAGATATCAGATATTTAAATTAATTATACCTGATACCTAATATAGCCGTAGTGCAGATGTGAATTATAGATACACGCGTAATGATTAATTGTGTACACAGGTTTTCATTTATTTTCATGACGCAATGACAAGGGCGGACATGAACACAATAATGTCACACAACTATCGTATACATTGTTTTCAGGCGTATTGCTTCACTTCATAAAGCGTAAACAATATGTTTTTTGGTAAAATGTATTTGTGTGAATTACCGAAGTAATCAAACTTGATCACTCGAAAAATAATCATCGCGAAAACCAATGATTTCTCTCAAATGGTTACAGACCAAACAACAGGTCAAAAAGGCGCGAATTGATTAACACGGTTCATTTTGGTTCATCGCTCGTGACGCAGATATAGTATCGATCCATTATGAGTGAGGATATTTAGTTTGTAAATTGAACCATCTGATGGAAAATTTTCAGAAATCTGTTGCTTCATAATTTATCGTCTGCTCATCCGTGCAATCGCTGTTTTACATCAGAATGCTGACTAAGTCCTAGAACAATTTTTCGTGAGTTAACAAAAACATTTTTGGGTAAAATTTATTTCTGTGAATTATCGAAATAATCAAACTTGATCACTCGAAAAAATAACATCGCGAAAACCAATGATTTCAATCAAATGGTTACAGACCAAACAGCAGGTAAAAAAAGGCGCGAATTGATTAACACGGTTCATTTTGGTTCATCGCTCGTGACGCAGATATAGTATCGATCCAGTATGAGTGAGGAAATTTAGTTTGTAAATTGAACCAATTGATGGAAATTTTTCAGAAAAATGTTGCTTCATCATTTATCGTCTGCTCATCCGTGCAATCGATGTTTTACATCAGAATGCTGACTAAGTCCATAGAACATTTGTTCGTGTGTTAACAAAAACATTTTTGGGTAAAATTTATTTGTGTGAATTATCGAAATAATCAAACCTGATCACTCGAAAAGTAATCATCGCGAAAACCAATGATTTCTCTCAAATGGTTACAGACCAAACAACAGGTCAAAAAAGGCGCGAATTGATTAACACGGTTCATTTTGGTTCATCGCTCGTGACGCAGATATAGTATCGATCCAGTATGAGTGAGGATATTCAGTTTGTTAATTGAACCAATGGATGGAAATTTTTCAGAAAAATGTCGATTCATCATTTATCGTCTGCTCATCCGTGCAATCGATGTTTTACATCAGAATGCTGACACAGTTTGATTTATTAAAATACGCCCAAATTTTATCAGTAATTTTATGCCCATGAATATTTGATATCAGTTTTTGTGACAATTTACTATTTACAGGATGTTGGCATTATTTTATTATCGTCTGGTGACTACAGACATTCGAAGGCCTTTGGTCATATTGTAATATTTTTGTCACGTTTGATTCGAGCAGTGACTGATGAGTACCATATGTTGTCATGGCAACCATTGTTTACGTCAGTCGAACAGGACAGTATTTGTATTTAAATTTCCAACTTTAAACTAGATCTCCTTTGAATGTCACAATCACAATATAACATACATGTATCGAATTTAGTCTTTCCACAGATTATAGACTTAGTATGTCGTGCGCACGAGATAAATGAAAACATACACATGTCACCTCTGTGCCACCGTAGGCTACATAACGAGTTTAAAGTCTGACCACGTTTTATCACAAAAATGTATATAGAAACATTACTGAACTAACAACATTATTAGAAATTAGAAAATTTCAATTCAAGAAAAATGTGACATTAAAATGTTTGCTACCAAATTGTAGGCCTACCATATATATTCATACATATATTCTTTCTCCAATGTATGTATATACCGTGTTGGCACAGCCTTCAATGTGCATAAGTTAGCAATGTGCATGAACATTTATAAATTTCTGACAAGAACCTTAAATGCAGTAAAATTAAAACTGAGCCTCTTGCAGTATTCTAGCTACGCTCCTGTACACAGATATATTATTATTTCACCTAGCCCCGTAGTTTATGATAATTCGTGGTGAACTGATAAAACAGATCAATGTAAACAGATGTTTCATCTAATTAGACAATACACAATTCGTGTTATCACGTGGCACAACTAATAAATAAACTACGTTTACGACAAATAAAGAATCGAGAATTTCGTTTAAATGTCAGAATCAGAAATCAGACAATCTCTTCATTACAAGCCCTATGTAAGACTGCATGGAAACATCATTGCAACCAACTGTTTCTCATCCATGTGTATTTTCACATATTTGTGTTTAGTAATTGACTTACATCAAGGGTGTAAAGATAACTAGTCAATTACTTCCAAATACAATTTATTTATCAGTCAAAATATGGTGTTGTTAATTTCTTGTATCCTAAAAGTCAGTCAATGAAAATATAGTTGTATATGCTTTTATTTATCGTCGCCACCGGTTTCCCACATGGGCGACGCCTCCGGAAGAATGTTAGTCATATTAGATTTGGAGGATAGTGCATGATACAGAAGATGCCCCAGTTCCAGAAGCACCCCTGGTTCTTTTACGTGCTCGATGTAAAGCATCATACACGGGACCTCGGTTTTTAAAGTCTCGTCCGAAAGACTGTTAGTACGGTCAGTGATGGAGCGGGGAATCGAACCAGCGATCCCTGGATTACAAGTCCAGCGTTTTACCACTGGACCACTGATCCGCTCAAGAAAATATAGAGATCCCATATCGTGCAAAATATACACATACATACATGTACTGATGCATCAAGATAACGGCTACAGCCCTAGGCAATTTCATCATGCTGGCTAAACACAGCGGGGTGGCTAATTAAGCCGCGAATGATAATGATCATGAGACGTTAAAGTGGCGTATATATAATCGGTTATAGCATGGAGCCAATATCGATCAGATCTGGGGAATCTTGCGATGAGCCAGAAAGTTGGACATGTTTATGACAAAGTCTCTTTACAAGCGGTGCCCTCTCTGCAACACATATATTTATAGTTGTATGAAAGGTAGCTCTTCAGTGAATGAGATTGTAATCATTTCAGTGTCTGCCAAGTCAATAAAACGTGTTGTATGTACGAGAAACAACCTCTCCAAAGTGGCCCCCTCTAGTAGTCGCAAAGTTTGGCCGTGGCTGAGCGTTTGTAACTTTAGCGCGATTGAATGTAACCGAACAATTTTATAGTTTTGTTAAGCGTTCATGTGCGCCTATGTTATGAGCTCTTTGATATCCCAAGAAAACATTATCGTAAGTTATAAAAATCGTTAAGGTATGTAATTGCTGTTTAGTATTTACGTATATTTTTATTTATTAATTTGCACGTTTGAAAATAGTGAGAGATAAATAACTAGTCCGTTTTCTGTTAGATTTCTGGTTTTGTTGTAAAGAAACAAGCCAAGTTGTTTAGTTACATTATTATCATGTTTACCTTATTAAAACATGTGAAATGATACATTGTCTATTATCCATTTTCAAAAGTTTAAGGGCTAATAAATCATATTTTCCAAGAAATGCAAATATTTTAGCTGTTATGTCTGTTTTCTTGATTGATTGAATGAACATTATCATGTTTTTTTTTTATAATTTTATACAATTAATTGCTTCTTGCTTCCATTTAAAGTTAAAAAAATTTACGTCCAAAAAAATATCGATTTTCTTCATTAAATTATCGTCTGTTGGGTTGTTGTTGTTGTTGTAACTATCAACAACTTTACAACTTTACTATATACATGTATACAGTAAGGGGAAATGTACAAGTACATCAATACAAATGTCCGGTATTTTCCGTTCCGGGGGAGAGCATATTAACATTAACAAATCCCACGTTAATTCAGAACTCACATAGAAATAATAAAGCATCAATGAATTGAATGAATTGAATATCAATACAAGTAGTAATCAAACAGATTTTAATAAGCTGCTTAAAACTTTCAGTTCGTGAATAGGCCATTCTGAAGTCACCTAGGAGATTTTGTCTTTGTTGAGAGAAGAAAGAGCATTCAAAAAGATAATGATCTTCAGTCCCTATTGAATTTTAGTCACAAGCGGTACATATCAAGGTGTTAATTTGCATACCAATTTGTATTGATTATGGCAATTTAATATGTGATAATTATGGTATGAGTATATAATATTTAACACGTGTTAACATTTGATCTTTAAGAATAAATGCTTTAATTAAAAGTGATTAAAAATTGTGAAAAATATTTATTGTCTGTCTACTTTTAAAAGATCCTTCTCATCTACAAACTGTGAATAATAATAGCATTATCTCTTTTATTATATTTAATGGCTAACAATTTACACTCAAACTGTACAAAAAAAGTCTGTTGTTGCCATCATTTATGATTAATCGAAATGAAAGGGTACAATACATCTATAAATATATAATTGTGTTTAATCACAGTAGAATGTATACGTATGCATATGTATATAAAACTATTGAAATAAGTAAGAAAAATCATGTCTTATTCAAAGTCAATACTTGTCCGAAAGGAAATTAATTATGAATTATTACATAACGGTAATTTCGTGTACATTTTGTGATGATCATTGAAAAATTTAAATTAGGATATGATTGAACGTATTTACAAGTCATCACCTATTTTTCGTATATATTCAATCATGAATGACTTATTGAAATGTTCACCATTCATGATAGCGCGTTTTAAGATATGAAATAGTAAAAAGTCACAACCAAGCTTTCTAAGATGATAATAGACGAAATAAAGAATTCACAATGCATGATTTCACATTGTATGATACAAAACAAGAAATGAAATATGTCACCGCTTTTTCGCAGATGGTTGATA
The DNA here is from genome assembly GCA_032209605.1 of Mactromeris polynyma. Lineage (NCBI taxonomy): Eukaryota > Metazoa > Mollusca > Bivalvia > Venerida > Mactridae > Mactromeris > Mactromeris polynyma. The sequence continues at coordinate 5,120,719 of JASFXZ010000029.1, forward strand.
ATAAACTATGAATCAAAATTCACAATTAATGATTTAACGTTTTCACAATACGAATAATGAAATAACGAAAAAGGGAAATGTCATCCAGGTCTTCCGTAGATATAAACTAATGGTAAGTGAGAGAGTGGTTAAATAGTGTGCTCGTTGTGTCTAATGTATAGACGATAACTGTGATAACATCGATTTTGTTCAAATATGCATTAAGATGACTTTATGTATAGCATACATGTTGGTATCAAGTGTGTATAATTGTTCAGTTCCGATGTATACTATTTAATGTAGTTGTAGTTGTAATTTAATGTGTGTTGTAGCTATATTGATTAACAGTATTTGTATATACATGTATGCACTTCATAATCGAGGCTATTTATAATACATTGTTTTGTTATTGTGCCGACTTCGTAAATAAAATACTACTTCACTTGACGTTTAATTTTAGTTCTTAACTACTCAAATGAAGTACAATAAAAAACCCTTTGAGACCCTTGAACACTGGTCATAATAACGAGGTGGTCTTAATACTGAGTTTGAATAAAGATCAAAACTGTGAGAATGGACTTGAAAATTGTGTTCTTAATTTTTGGTGGTCTAATTATTGAGATGGTCTTTAAGGGACGATTTGCTGCAAAGAATAGTTTCAGAAAATTATTTAAACCAACTTTCTGAATATTTTAATTCACTGAGAGGAGCTTATGTGGTCATGACCTCTTGTTAGTTGTGAACCCTCCCCACGTGGTTATGTCCATAAACATAAATCCGCAACAGCAAACAGTTTCATATTTATGTCCGAATGGAATAGTGCACGTAAAGCTTTGCAATTTTTGTTTTAAAGAAATCCAGAGTCCCAATAAAAAAAAGACAAATAATTTCAAAAAAAAAAATCTGGGAAATCTGGATTAATAAAATGTACTATGACCAGTTAAATGTAAATTTAAATGCTGACCCCCTAAACTTTTACTAGTGAATCACTGAAAACCCCGCAATGTTTAGCTGGCTGACAGCAATGTATTGCGGTCATTTAATTTGCCCCTCCAACAAAAATACAATAGAATAGGATTGTGTAAGAGTAAAACCATTACAATACTAAGCCGGTCACTGTCGACAAGAGCTATCATCGTCACTCAATGGTCCTTCCCATTCAGAGAGTAATTTTTGTTCAAATTAAAGCTTGGTCAGGAACAGAACAGAACAGAACATATCTTTATTACACCCAGGTACACATGTTACAACATGGGGTTATGACATTTATCGTTGTTATTGTATAATTATAATTTGGTTAGTTCTGGTCAAGTTAACATTAAATATTTTGTTAGAGTAAGTTTGCATTATTATTATTTACACAATTAAGGGATGGATTGATGAGAGGGGGGACAGTATAAAGTATAAAGAATAGAATTTACACACACACAAAAAAGAGATAACAATTGATATGAGCATTTTACAACATGGTCAAATATGAATAACATTAATAATAGGAATAATAATAAAGGTGAACAAATGTGTGGCTCAAGCATGCTAGCTTACCGCACAGCTACACACCTGGATTGTAACGGTTTATATCCCAGCGAAAGACGTTATGTTGAATAAATTAAGATAGTCGCGTTCTTCAAGATTAAGAAAATAAGTTTCGAGCTGGTGAGTGTCTTTGAAGCTAGAATAAATGAGGCCTTTATTTGACTGCTGAAGCTTATCGTGCCATTCCTGTTTAAATTGATCAACTAGAGTACGTTTTATTTCTTTATGGATATTTTTCTGGGTTATTTGAAGTTGATTTTCTGGGCGCCCAACCGATGTGAGGATATCTTTTATGCTATTCATCCATTTATAGGTTGTATTTGGTTGATTTAACATATATATGTAGTTTTTGCTAAAATTTATTTATGATCATTTATAATGTATGTGTTTTATTCTTGGCAAAATTCGTCATTTATAAAATTAAATGACATGTTCACACATACACTGTTTTGTTGTTTCTTATATTGTATAACACATATGAACTCACACCATATATGATAACCCACCTAAATAGAAATGTGGTTTGTGATGTGGAAGGGAAGATTCAAATATATATAAAGCTGGCGTGTTATTTTGTTTTCTTTACCGGTAAGGAGGCGATTCCAATAGGAGATCATACGACTGAACTTTTAACAAGTGCGGCCAAAATAAACATTTCTAAAGGTTTTCCATCAATGTATAACCTTGTTAATTGCACGTATTTCACAGTACATGGAGACAGCCGGCAAATAGGTCACACGTGGTTAGATATAGTTTGACGCCTTGGGTTCATTTTCCGAACAAAGGCTTTAATCATTTTTAGAAAATTTAAGTTAAACGAATTCAGCGTTTTTTAAAACTCATTTATTTGAATACGTTTTATAATTAAACAATGTATTTAGGACTGATATACTTTGTCTGTCTTTCGAGGAAATCTATACAAAATGCATGTAAAGACCGTCCTTCATTTATCAATTGACTTTAGTTATGACATAATATAGAAATTCGATTTTAAACAAAACTAGAATTTGAGTGGAAGAACAAGATTATACGTGCGTATAAATGCAAGCAATATTTTCGGTCATCATAAGACGAAGAAGTACTCATTCCTACCGGTCTCCAAAATTCCGGAAACACACCAGAAACCAGACTCCCAAAATCTTAGAAACCGGTCCCCCCCGGAAAAAACAGTATATAAAATGAACCGGACCCCGAAATTCTGAATACACCAAACATATGATAGCTAAAACCCCAAAACATACAATAAACCGGTCATCCGGAATCCGGATTATAACCATAAACCGGACATAACATCACAAACTATATCAGTAACTTTCGGAATACGCCACACATTCTAGAAGGATTTTATCAAATAAGGATGTAAAGAAATCCCTAGAACTATCAGGGGACACGATAACTCCCTACTCGGGTTTCTGGTCTGTCAGAATGTCCGGAATTGTTACGCGTCAAGCGGATGCTGGTTAAAATTTTAATATTAAATACATTCGCTGACCATTATAAACATGACTGGCTTGGTGGCATGCACTTTTTGTTAAGCCGTTGTCATGGGTATGACACCGTATTTAACATTTCAGTTACCCATAGCAACCTGTTGATCAACCAAAGTTGTCCTAGCAACCCCGTTGGACACATTTCGTACTATGAAAATAATTGACAACTTACCCACATGAATGTGGTACAAAAATGTAAACATGTACGGGTTCAATCATTTAATCGTCGTGAAGAATATGTATTAAGACATGAACATCATATGGCGGGATATTTTTCTCGGATGAAGCAAATGGACGCAGAGTATTCACTAAATAGACAGGCATCACGGTGTTTCTTGCATGCGTTTAAACATTCTAGGACAATACGGCGGCAATACAAAGGATTGCTAATTGGCCTCGTAGTTCATAACGCACAAACGCTTGTTTTGAAAACAAGTTCAAACTAGTGTGAATGGAGGCTGGCGCGAGAAAGTTGAACAGTTCAAGGCTATATGTAATATTAATGATAAGGTCACATCAAATTGGATCTTCGTTTATCGTCCCCATCATTCGAAACATTCGATATTATTAGATTGGAACGTTCACACAGATTTTGTGTTAAGTACATACAATCATTTTTTACTAATACGAGTACTGATTACTCCTTTTGTGCATTAGGTACGATACCTCTAGAATCATTGATCGACTATAAAAAACTGCAGTTTTTCGGACAGCTATGTAGGCTATCAAACAAATATATAGCAAAGCAAGTGTTCAATTATAGGATTATATGCTTTATGCAGCTAGATAAACAAACACGAGGGTTTATTGCTGATTGCTACCGGCTAATTACGAAATATAGCCTAAAAGCAATACTAAATAGTTATCTATTAACGGGATCTTTTCCATCCAAAATAATGTGGAAATCTACATTAAGTCGACACGTGACAGCACCAGTTCAAGAACGGCAATTCAATAGACTGTTACTCCGTTGTGAGGATTTAGTCAAAATACTGTTTGATCCAAAATCACACTCCTCAATGTGGAAGCTAGCGAGAGAAAAGCCTTCTACTTTATCCGTGTGCAAACGTTTAATGGCTATCATGAGTCAGATTATAGTGCCAACCAATTATATTAATAATTGTAATATGTGTGGTCAAATGCAAGACAACTGGATTGTGCATAAATTATGCTTGTGTAATGAGCTCAATGGCAAAAGGAATAAACTTTGGGCTTTTATTATTGACCAATACGGTTTGGGTACATTTATTACTTTGAAAACAGAAAACACCCGGGATCATTGCATATCGCTTTTGAAATTAATTTTTGATCATGAGTTCAACTTCAAAATGTATTTTGCAATACAGTTTTTAGATTTGTTAAAGTAAACTCTGATACCACATAGAGCCTATTTTTTATCTTGAAATTTCGTTTCGTTTAAGGTGGAAAGATAGTGGCTCGATATAACATAAGTTCTTCCATATATATGTATATATTTACCTTTCTATAAGTATAAGACATTACATTATATTGCTGAACCATGCTTACTATCTATAAACCATTTTCTTATCTTAAATTTCATTTCGATTAAGGTAAGAATAATAATGGTATGCTTATATTACATTGTATATATCAAAACAATGCATAATTGGTTTTTGTTTCACCATATTTATTGTATACTGAACAATTTATTTGTTATATCTGTTTAACATTATTATCTGTAAATGTTGTACATGTATATTTGTAATGTTGTAATCTTCAGCAATGGAGGAAATAAATAAATAAAAAAAAAAAAAAATTTAACATTTCAGTTACCCATAGCAACCTGTTGATCAACCAAAGTTGTCCTAGCAACCCCGTTGGACACATTTCGTACTATGAAAATAATTGACAACTTACCCACATGAATGTGGTACAAAAATGTAAACATGTACGGGTTCAATCATTTAATCGTCGTGAAGAATATGTATTAAGACATGAACATCATATGGCGGGATATTTTTCTCGGATGAAGCAAATGGACGCAGAGTATTCACTAAATAGACAGGCATCACGGTGTTTCTTGCATGCGTTTAAACATTCTAGGACAATACGGCGGCAATACAAAGGATTGCTAATTGGCCTCGTAGTTCATAACGCACAAACGCTTGTTTTGAAAACAAGTTCAAACTAGTGTGAATGGAGGCTGGCGCGAGAAAGTTGAACAGTTCAAGGCTATATGTAATATTAATGATAAGGTCACATCAAATTGGATCTTCGTTTATCGTCCCCATCATTCGAAACTTTGTTCACCACCTCCGACTCATATTGGGAAGTTTTCAGTTGCAGGTTATAGTGCCAGTTGGAAACCAAGGAACACTGGGTAAAGCAACTGACCGCCGTGCATTTCCGAAAAACTGGTGAAAAACTACTAAATTCATACGCAACATACGATAACGACGCTGACGAACTGAAATACTTTCGATCAACCGACCTCCCCGAGGACGATAAACATAATAACACGTTTGCTTGGCCTTAGGACATTGTACAAGCTCGGTGAATAAGAAATAATCACAGATCAGGCATTTTACACGTGAGTGTGTTTACTCAGAAATGTCCGATATATACAAAGATAAACGGCATAGTATATATTATGGAGTGGAGTCCTGGAGTGAGATTTTGAAGTCTGACCTTGGAGTATGTTTTCCTCTTTGTTTTGGAATATTTCAGTTTTGCATTTGAACTTTGTTATTTTGAAAATTCCTAATCATTATGACAATATCAATAGAGAAATACCTCTTTCATTTCCCTTGTTTTTTCCCCCAAAACAATTTATAATTCTAACTATAAATCGTTACTTTTGAAACGGTTGCTTATAGGTATTTGAAATTACATGTACCTGTAAGATGAAGATGGTGCATTATTATAATTATTACCTTTAACTAGCAGGTTACAAGATGATAATACACCAGAGACCTATTTCAACAGTGTGTTTGTACAACGTGTCTACACAGTGTCCATGATTAGTTCAATAGAGGTAAAATGGTCCCCCGAGACCGTACTTGACCAGTTTCTTGTATTTTATGGTCTTAAATGGTACCTGCTTCTGCAGCAAGGAACATGTTTGCAATGTAATTCACTCATCCGTGTACTCAGAAAGTACACTTTTAAAAAATGAAGTCATAGTTTCATCACCCAATATTACTGAAACTGACAGGTAAATAACTATAATAAAGTTTATATCAGTGTAAATAATGTAACCAGATGCATATACATGTACATAATAATCAAAAGTTATAAAAAGTCCCAGCAAACAATTCCAATAAAAGGATATTTTCCAGTATAGATCCAAGTTACTATATTAAGAACATGAAAACCCAATTCCAAGGCCAGAATTCTCACTCCTAAATCTCACTCCAAAAATCAGCTCCAAGGTCAGACTCCAGACTCCACTCCAAGACTTCACTCCATACTTTATACTATGCCTATAGCGATAATGACTGCTTCAAACACAGACTGCTTCAATACACCCAGTACTTTTACTTTATCTATTAATAACATTTATTTAGAGTATATGATTTCAATTCAGCTCCAAAAATCAGCTCCAAGGTCAGACTCTAGACTCCACTCCAAGACTCCACTCCATACTTTATACTATGCCTATATCGATAGAGACTGCTTCAAACACAGACTGCTTCAATACACCCAGTACTTTTACTTTATCTATTGATAACGAATGTTAAAATAAATAATTTAGAGTATATGATTTCTTAAATGATAGATATAACTCTGGAATAGGCTAGTGAGAATATGTTGCAAAGTTCTCGATTGTTGATGAAAATATTTTTGACAATATGTGAGTCTTCAGGTATGTAACAGAAGTTGTTATAAAACAAATAGCGTCGGTTTTATTAAAACGTAAGTTGATTTACGGCAAAGAATCGACGTTGTTGTAGATAAAGGTTTGCTTTAATAAATAATATCGGTCTAATGTGTAAGAAAGAAATATGTATAAAACACATATAAACATATAAAAACAGATTGTTTTGTAAACTTACCTATCCACATAATAGCATCTGTAGATGGTTGAGCTTCTCTGACCCCAAAACCTATAGCAAGGCCCGAAATGACCCCTACTATTGTTAATATAACTAATAAATTGCTTTTCGCAAATCCACATATGGATTCCAAACACGATTTCTCCCCCTTTGTATCCATGCTTAATGTTGCTTAAAGATAATCGAGTAAAACAAAGCAACAGTTTGAAAATTTTATTGTAAGCTAAACGAAGTTTCTAGATTCGTCAAACTACGACAAACGAGCGGCGTGTGGAGAGAACGCTCGGTTTTATATAAAGCTAAACACATCGGAAAATTACTGAGGCAGATGTGGCGACCTTTGACCTTGCATGCGTAAGTTACGAATATTAACATTCTTAGTGTTGCAACAATAAACGCTGTACATAAATATTTATATTAACAAGTATAAAACGGAAAAATATTAATACGCTTGCTTGCGAATGGAGATTTTAGTCGGCTGGCTGTTTCATAGTCAAACATAGCCGTGCGCGGTACGAATGAACGTGTGTTTATATGATAACAAATAAGATGATTAAATGCGAGACAATAACATGCGTATTGATCCACAACATTTTAACAAGCAAACATTAAGACATATTATCGTACAAAATCAGCTGTAGAATGTTAAAACCCGATGTGAATATTGCGTTGAATTAAGAATTAATCATTTCAAGAAACCTGGAATTATATCCACGGCGAGAAACATTAAAAAATAAAATAGATCTAGTGTGTTTTTAAAATATCGGACGATTTCCGCTTTATGTGACTATTTTTTTTTATTTAGTTACACCACTTGAAGGAGATTGTCTTTTTAAAGCCCCATTACACATTTGAAACAAAATGACTTAGCCAAACTATGACTTAAAGTGTTACACATAGTTATGCTCAAAAACTATCTTGAATAAGGAAATGAGAATCGTCATATGGTAATTTTGATATCGTCGCAATATACGTCCATACTGCGATCGATGATTTAGAATCAAAGGGCTGTGAGGGTGTTGAGACAAAATAACGAAAGTTAATATGGACGTAGACAGAGTGTCCGAAATTATAAACGTACCAAATAGCGTACGCTGCGCCACGTGCATAATCTAGAATATTTCACGACTTGAACAACAACCTGGCTTCAACAACGACATCGAATTTCGTGCAGTAAAATACACTATTAATTTAACCTCTCTAAAGCAAGAACCTTTCAACAACAATCGAAACATGCATCTCTCACGTGTTGTTGCTCTGGTGAGATTGCGTTCTATGTCGGGCGCTGAAACCGCACTCGCTTACATCTATTCTAATGCGCATTTGAGTTTTTCCTGGTGGGTTATACAGTACGTCTGGCTAGAAAAAAATGAATTTGACATTAATTTGTAGTCTGGGAGAGTGCATGACTGAAGTCCTTGTTGACGAAAGTGATGTACAGTCGGACTCTGTTTAGCCGACAACGTTCTATCCGAATACTTGGTATCATCCGAAATAAATATATGGACCCTTATTGTTAACCACTATAAGTCTGAATCTCAGATTTAGACTTTAAAATGTTAAATGTTCCTTTTGCTCCTACGTTATAGATTTCAATAAAAACTGCACAAAGGGACACAACTGTTATTCGAACAAAATTTAATTGGATTAGAATTTATGAAAAAAATTGCTGATAAATACAACTTGAGTTCTGCAAAAGTTTCAGTCTGAATTTAAGACTTTTGTTTGTGAATAAGGCCGACGGTCTTTGTATTGAGCGCTGCTGTGGGATTTACAACCCCTTCTGTAAGTGACATCATTTCAAGAAAAGGTCACATGTGATTCACTACTTGCAAGGAGGAAACAATATAAATTTACTCATATGGTCACTTCGTTTTCATATTCTCATATGGGGTCAAATATTGCTTTCTGTCAGTACATGGTGACGTCACATGTGATGTCACTTAAAATCTATATAAAAAGAGCCAAACCTTTGGTAAGAGTATTGGCCTGTCCACTATGGAAATATCCAAATATGTTATACAAGATATTTTAGTCAAGGAATTGTTATGTGTTATAGCCCGAATGGTTACAAGTGTTGACGACAACGATATTTTTGTAGTGACTGTTGGTTAATATAGACGACAACGATAAGTATGTACTTGTTTTTTTAATCATTACCATGAAAATCACAAAGCGTGTATTACGCCTGAGAATGAAACTATGTGATTTTCTATTCAGTGCATTGATTCATGGTTTGAAAAAATATGTGCTTTTACGTGTAATTAATGATAAAACGAACTTGAATTGCGTTTACATCTTGATATTGTGTGTACATTTGTGGACAAAGATGTTTCTTATATTTTTACTGACAGTTCCAATGCTGTAATTCGCTGAATGGTTATTATTTCTTTTTGTGTTTTGAATGTATGTTATATGTGATATTTTCCGTCCATTGGTCCCCCCCCCTTCACCGTTTCTCCTCTTTGGTTATTCCTTATGGTCTGCCAGGCCATTCCTTGCGCCTCTGTTCCCTAACGTATGTACCCTTTGACCTCATGGGGTGCCTTATGTTTTATGGATTATTGTTTACCGGAGGTCTGTGTGGGGAGGCACTGTCTTATGTATGTGGCGTTTCCTGTAGCAACTTATTCTCTCTCTTTTGATTATTTTATCACATCATGATTCATGACCGCGTGCTTCTCATGACGAAAGTGATGTACAGTCGGATCCCGTGTTTCTACTGCGCTGGAACAAAATCCATCATCATGATTCATGACCGCGTGCTTCTCATGTATTTAATTATTTAAGTTTCATTCATATATGCGAATAAATCAAATACAGAAATAGATATTACGAAATAATTTCCTCGAGTGTTATATCATACTCGTACATAGACCGAAGACCTCATGACGATACTGATGTACAGTCGGTCCCCGTGTTTCTACTGCAATGGATTAAAATCCATTATCGCGCATGTTAGTAATAAAATTGCCATAACTTGGAATAAAAATCGTATTCCATAATGGCACTGCATTCGTGTAGTACAATAATATAAAATTCGACATCAATAATGAATCAATAGTGCGTATCTCGGGAGATTTTAACAATATTCATAAGTAGGTAGTAGCCTTGATCGTCTATTGTATCATTATAATATACTTAACACCATTAAAGACGCAACTATTTTTCTTAACCTTCATTTTGTTCCAAGTTTTAAACGCGTTTTATTGATACAAATGTGTAAATCATTCATCAAAAAGGAATCAAACTATGGCCCTAGTTTGCATATTTCATAACTGATTAAGTTTAGGAAATTATGTTTGAGAATTGAAATATAAGTATTTGTTTACATTGTCCCCATGTTGATGCGGACACTTTTTAGTTGCGTTTATAATGGCGCGGAGTATACTAATGGTCGGGTGATAGTCATGTTCAAATCTCCTTTGGTATGTATTATGCTGATCATTTACAAAGCGGTGCACATTTATTTTGTATCATTGCGTTTGACACTAATTACTGTGCAAGTATTTGCTATGGGAAAAGACTGAGAGCGCAAGTACAACATGCATAGCTGCGATTGCAAATTACTTGCTAACTTAATGACCCGAGACGCAATAGCCTTGGTTCAAATCCTAACGTGAAAACATTTCTGGTAAATTAGGTAAACAAAATACTTCAAATTGTAAACAAAATACTTCAAATTGATAATTGAGGTTTTCAAGCATCATTTGCGTTACTCACTTCGACTTGACACAGAAAAATCCTCTGCAACAGATTTGACAAGAACTGTTTAAATATGTTTTATCTGTTACATGCGCCCCCGTTGTTCATATTTTTTGACAGACTCGAGTGCTTTAGATAATTGTAGTGGACAATGGAAGGATAACAAACAGATAACATTTTAAAGATGAATAATTCAGACGTTTTATTTGATATTCCTATCTTACATTTTTGTTTGTTTTTAATCTAAAAAATAAAGAGCGCAGAAACAAATGTATATGAGATCAAATTTAATGTAATTCACTGGTTAGACAATTGAATTGTAAGTGAGTTTTGTCTTGTAAGGGAAATGACAAAAAGTTTAGCCCCTTAACTTAATAACAAAATAGAACAGACAGATAAATAAATGATAAGAACTGTGGAAATGAATAAAAACAATGCTCGAAATGTTTATGAACTGAAATGAATTGGTTGGAATGCAGTTTTTTCTTCTCATTTATTAATGCAAAATAACAAGTCGAAATGCACATAAAATATGGAACGCCGGACTGGGATATGTTGTTTGGCGGGCGGACGGGCGATCGTGAATAACTCTAGTTAGAATCAAGACATTAAAATGAAATTTTGTACAAAGGTAGCATATGCGACGAGGATGGACGAACTTGCTTATAAGTTTGCTCGGGTCAATGTCAAGGTCGTGGAATTTCCGCGTCTCTTGTTATTTCATCCATTAATAAATACCTATATCTCACATGGCAATATTAATGGTATTGTTGGATATTCCTGTAAAAATTGTGATGGAAATCTTATATTGATTAAATTAAATATATATACGTAATATCCTGTGGAAAATTCCACGGTTCGTTTGTAATTGGTGACTAATAGTAAGGTAATCGGAGGAAAAGCACGGAGAAGTCAAGATTGTTGGATGGTTGGGTTAAAACATTACAAACTTAGTTGTAAAATGGATCAATAAGTATGCTTAATTTTAGGTTGAGTTTCGGAATACTGTTTCAACAAATTACTGCTACAGATACTTTCGTGGAATTATGGCAAGGACTGTGTACCTCATTGTTACTATGCTCATTTTAAGTACAGTGAAACCTCACGTAAATACCACCTCAATAATAAGACCACCTCAATAATAAGACCGCCTCGAAATTAAGAATATAATTTTCAAGTCCATTTTAACTGTTTTTGCTCTTTATTAAACCTCGATATTAAGACCTCCTTAATATTAAGAACAGTTAACTAGGGTCCCAAGGGTTGTCTTATTATTTTTTTTTGTACTATATATTTTTCATAACTGTACAAAAATAATGATATATAAACTAATATAACTGAACATCACACTTATAGATATGTTTGTGAATTTAAAAAGGCACATATAACAATTACAATAACTGACGGAATGTTCACTGAAACACAAAATCAGTACAGAATGTACATTAAAATATTAGAATCAAGATTAAAGCAATAAAGCAATAAAATATCACAACTTTTCAAGATTTTAAGAGTCGTTTGCCTGGTCCGTCCTTGTTAACGATAGATATGCGTGCAAACTAGGGGAAATAATTATGCAAGGTACGAAAGGTGTATTGTGTCCAACAACGGTTATCTCTCATTAACAGCATTTGAAGTTTTCTCTTGGCACGTATTCTCAAGAAGTTTAAAAGGGGCAACAAATTAATTATTAAGGCTTATTCAGCATCTTCATGAAAATGCATACATGAATATTTTGTTAAAGTTACATTAATCATACATGTATCTATATAAGAGACGGTACATATAGAACTACTGAGCAAAATGTATACATGTAGTCTACAAAATAAAATGGCGAAATATGATATTTAAATTAATTTTAATCTCTTCTTTAAGTTTAAATCGTCGGCTGTTACCTCAAACTCGCTTTATAGTGTCCAGATTACTGGTTATCGCAACACAAAATTACGATATTCCTGTAAATGTAAGCTTCATTAAAGAACTGCCAGAGGCAATATCTATTGTTCCATGCCTAATAAAGCCAGTTTTATTTCTCTCCGTGTCACAAGAAATCGATGCATGATATTTCAGATGGCATGGACTCAAATCCCCAGTGAAAACGAAGCAAATCCATATCGCATTTTCCAATACTGAATATATATCTATATGATATGCAGTTGTCAGTGATATTATAATGCGTTTGAACTACAATTCATCAAGGTCGCAAATAAAATATTCTTTGTTTCCATCCACAAAAGTTGCCCTACCCAAATATTGTACCAAATGTATGACAGAAATACCATTGTTTACGGAATGTGATTCAAAGTTTAAACAAATTATTTCACTTCTAACGAAGCACTTTACAAGCGAACCAATAGCCTACATAAGAACAAAATCTGCCTTGGCTGAAAAGCTGTTATTGTGAGTAAACACAGACTCATTTTGATTTTTCAAATTACAGCGCAACCATTTGAGACCCTCTCTTGAGCAACAACCTCTCTTCAACATAGTCATCAATTTCTACCCATTCTCTCCCAAGCAGCAACCTCTCAACTACAGCCAAAACTGCGGTTTTCCAAATGGTGCCGCTTTGCAGAAGTTGCACAGTGTATCATAAAACTATAATGAATTTGAATTGTATAAAAATACGGAGGAATCTTATTAAATATATTTTCCTGACCTACCGACTTATCCTACCTGCCGCCCGCCAGCCCTCCGGACCGCCCGCCCGTGTGTCTGCCCTGTATACCGACCGTCAGCCCTCCGGACCCCCACGCCCGCCTGCCTGCCTGCCCTGCGCAGGTTTGTTTGTTTCATCGGGTTTAACGCCGTTTCTCAACGATATTTCAGTTATATACGGCGGCCGGTTCACCTAACCAGTTTTTCCTGGACTGAATGCTAACCAGTACTAACTTACCCTTCCACAAGGAGCCGGCAACTTCTCCACATGAGGGGGTTCTGGAAGGGGTAACAAACATATTGATAAGGTTGGTCTTGTAAATCTGCGCCATATGATGAAAGCATACATACGCTACTTAAAGACCCAATAAAATTACCCGTTATTGTAAAATGCTATAAAACACAAAGACAAAATGTGCACATGAATGATCATACAGATATCATTGATTTTCTTCTAATGCGACGCAGCAATACGTGACACATGTCGCGTTACTGAGGTAATAAATAACACATTATCAGGCATCACTGTTGCAGTTTACTTTTTTCAGAGGCCTTTGAGCACTTCGCTTTGATATCATCGTAAAGTTGCAGTACACAATACAGACACACCTCGAGAATCTCTACATCCACTGACGATTTAATGACATTTGAGCGCCGCTGTACGATTTCCAACCTCTTCTTATAAGGTGACATCATTTCCAGAAAACGTCACATGTGACTTCACCATGTACTGACAGTAAACAACATTTGCCCCATAAGGCAATATGGAAACGAAGTGACCATATAGAGTAAATATTGTTTCCTGCTTGCAAATACAACGTAGTGACATCTCATGTTGCGTTTTCTTGAAATGACGTCACATACAGAAGAGGTCGTAAATCCCACAGCAGCGCTCATTTTGACCTATGTCTTGTGCTGGTTGTTACTATTTTGTGAAAACTGAATTCATGTCAGGTGTTGTCAAATTTAAATAATTTTCGATGTCAATTTATACAAGCACATGAACTATCAGTGAAGCATATACTACTCAGCAACGTCCATGAATAACTTATTAAGAAGCTTAAAGTTATTTTGATTTTTGAAATCACTGGTATGAACAATGACATGAGCAGACAGAATTGCAGTGGTGAGAATATTCAACATAAAAAAATAGCTAATCTGAGATACAAGATCCAAGCTTTTTTTTGGAAAGAAAATAATAATTTTTGCCCATTTCCAGTAGAAGTTGTAGTTTGCGCATGCGTGGTACGAGGACGTCTTGCGATTTTCAGCTCCGAATTAAATTCGATTTACAGCTTAAAATTAATAAATCTTCATCTTCGAGCGAAAAATGTGTGATTTGTGTAGGTATTAGTGACTCTAGAATTTAAATGGAACGAAAAAATCACCTTTATGCAAGATTTTTCACAATCATGACCGGTTCTTACTTCCGGTGCGGGAGAATGTAAATAACGACGACATTTTGTGTCAATTTCTTCTTTCTGTTACTAGTAAATCAATGTGGAGGTAAACAGAATTGTGGTTGAGAACGACGTTGACAGACTTTTTAAGATGGTATCAGGATTATATTGTAATCACCTTGGAATCCGGTCTGGGTTCGTATGGGTTTTATCCACCCTAAAACCGCGGGAGAATGACGTAGTTCGGCAGGAGTTGAGGAGCCATCTTGTAGGAAGCAGCCGTCTGCAAGTTGTCTGCGATTTCTGGGCGTCCATGGCGTATTGGCTGTAGTTTTGGGATTTGACAGTTCGGCTAAACCTAACAGATTGCTTTAATATCAAGACATGGTGGTTTGAAATCCCTTTCTGTGGATACCCGAAAATAATGAGAGGTAAAATACATGTGCTAACCTACCCGAGTTTCATTTTTGCAACCTGTTCATTAGACATTCAAGTGAACCCATGACCCCAAAATACCCCCTTCAAATTTGTTTTTAAACTGTCCCAATGAAACAACATGGTCTTGTGATGACTGTAGTCTTTATATCATTCTAAATGTATGAAAATAATCTCCACTGTGTATAACTGTTTGAATGATGTGTTACATGTGGGATGCCCAAATTTTTCTTTGATTCTTTTTAAATCCATTCAAACTCATTCTGCTACCTGGATTCTAGTATAACATCTGATTCAATTATACCACCAGAGGCATGTTAATCACCGAAAGCAAGGAATATGAATAAAATGAAATCATGGCATAACTGTGGCTCTCAGTATTATCTTTCAAACTGTTAAAATCAAGAAGGCTGAGCTACTACAAGATACACATTTGTATTTAAAGTCGGTTGTACATAAAAACAAACATTAGCTATGTATAGCTATTGACCGACATGAATACTAGTATATACAAGCTATTGTCCTGACTGGAAATGAGACATAGTTGAATGAGTCCGTTCTAAACTCCGAGATCTTCCTTTCCAATCATATATATGCAGCGCACAGGATGGATAGAACAGATTGTGTGGTGTATTGATTGTTGTACGATCGTAATTATATATATTACATAATTTGTAATCGCACCAATGAGGATGTTGTCTATGTCTCGCTAACTGTAGATAGAGAAGACAAAGCAACTTATCACTGGAGCACTATACAGACCATCAAATTCCAGTCTTGACTGTATCAACAACTTGAGCGCCGATATTGAGTCTACTGTTGAGAAGTTCGAGAAGGCCTAGTCCAGCCACGTACGTCACATCTCTATACTGTCGCTGTACAACGAAGACGCGTGTAAAAGTCGGAGTATAGAGACACGTATGCGGGGCTAGAGAAGGCCGTACTCTGGATTGGTGATGACTTGAACTTACCCGAGTTGTATTGTATGTATAGCGAGCCTATGAATCAAATGCTATATGATGACATTTCACAGGTCACCGTGCTGAGGTATTATGTTGTTGTTTATTGTCACAAATAAACGATCGTTACAAATATGGGTATGTCAACAAATAGTCTTATGTGTTGCTTATTCAGAAGACGTGCACATAAACTTATTGTGATTCAATTCGTTATCACGAGTTAATACAAAGAATGGCATTTAATAATTTATTTCGCATTCTTTGAACACATTATTTTGACTATGAACACAACAAACACTACATCTAAGAATCTCATACATAACTTACATATCTAATTAATAAAAATATACAATAACAGCGCGTGTCCTAATCAAACATAAGCCTACGCCGAGCACCACACAATAATGACATGATCACATAATTCAATGAACAAATGTATCTTCTTTCATCGCAACATCACGGCAATGTCCGTACAGTTCGACTTTTAACTGACTATTGAATGGCCAAGTTGATCCGATGGATTTTCTTTAAGGAACATATAAAACAATTCCAATGGTGCCGTAATAATATTTGGGTATATATCTGATCACTTTTTTGTGTCCCGCTCACATCCATTACGATATTGTTCTTATCATACCAGAAATATATCATATAGGACATACATTGTTCGAGTGTCAGTCTACAGGACAATGTTTAGACATACAGACACTAACGAAAGTAAACTGACCTGTGTGAGAAGTCATGGCAAGTTCTAGGGCAATCTAGCACAACATATACACAACGGTTATTAATATTTCATGATCTTACAAATCTCATTGAAACACTCAGCTAAAGCAAAGCGTATGCACAATACAACCTCTCCAAAGCAACACCCTTTGGGAGTCACCAACTTTGGCCGCGGTTGAGAGAGGTTGTTGCAGTACAAAGATTATATTGATAGTACATTCATTAATTTTAGGGAGGGCACTAGCTAATGTTTTTGAAACTTTTGGCCCAAACCTATTGTATGTATGTACAAGTTAATATGTGTATGTTTGTGCAAATATGATAGTTATATGTATAAATAGAATAAAATATGATTAAACTAAAAATTTATAAATTCATTATACGAAAATCAACCATACGAATAATGGCTCTGATACATCAAGAAATTTCTTTCTGACAGAGAAAGTGGTTTGATCTTGTCAACACTGTTAATCAAGATTTTAAGACCTTAATACAAAATTCTTGAAATATGACGCGGGTCAATTGTTACCGAGATTAAGTGCTGGAATGTTGCCCTCCCCCGCCAGCCGACCGTTATAGCATTTCATTTGTAATACACTAATGTACTTTAGCTCTTTTAATTGAACATTGCTTTCCAGTTTTGTGTATTAAACATATACTGGATCTGTTTACAACTTGTAAAGGTTATGTATTACATACCAAATATCTTACATATATATTTGTGTTTAAAATGACCTATAACATTTAATGAATTGTATTCAATACAGCACACTGTATAAATGACATATTTAACAGATATATAAGGACCTTTTGTACAATAGTAATGTCAAATTGTTGCCAAATAAAGGAATCAGATGATCTGAATAATTTTACTTCTATACAAGTTAGCAATCTACAACAGTAATAATTCAAACTAGCGTAATGCACATGTACATAGCAACCTCTCCATAGCGACATCCTTTTGGTGATTCAAAGTTTGACGCTATTGAGGAGAGGTTGTTGCTGTAGAGAGGTTAAATAAATAGGCAAACTCTTACTATAGGCAAAATTTACACTGATGCTGAAGAAAGGTCGTTGTACATGACAGAGAGAGAGGTGGGGGAGAGAGAGGTGAGGGGGTGGCAGAGATAGGAGAGAGAGAGTTGTTGTACTGCTTTGGAGAGATTGCAATGCGCTTCTAACACTCCATGGTGTTCTTCTTAGCCATGCTCCAATATGGTTGATTCGTAATTTACTATCTGTATCAAACACTCTTACAAACAATATAATTATAAAATGCTTTCACAGCACGTTTCAGCTTGATCTAGTTGTGTTGTATGTCAAACATTGCGTCATCTCCAGTACACAGTACAATGTCACCTATCTACAGCAATACACTTTAAGAGACACAATTATTGGTTGTTGTTGAGAGGTTGTTGCTATAGAGAGGTTACAATTATAGTAAATTCTTTCTGCAAGAAAACTGAGCAAGTAAGCAAACATAACCAATAAAAGTATCAATGTACCGTGTCAAGCACTAGGGACACAATCCCTTTTTATGTTCCTTCCTTTTCAGCAGACATTTAATTCGTACTAATAAAAAATATTATATTACAAAAGTTAGTTCGGAACAATATTAGTGGAGCCATAATTAATGCAGAAATTACCAACGTACAGACGATTGACTGCCGAATGAAAAATATGATTTTTTTTTATTTAAAAAAATTCCAAGACAATTCCCTGACCATAAAATGATATTGCCCTGAAATCAAGATGACTAGGAACCCTGTTTTACAATAGCAAATCTGTATACATATATATATTTAACAAGCGAAATAGTTGCTGCTTTGCATAACAAATATATGCTGATAAAACACAAAAAACGTTAAATGATATGTTTTTAAATATTCAATAAATAGCATCAATGCCCATGTTTTGATTCACGATAAGCCTACACATCGCATATGAGGACGGAAAACATAAAATACCAAAGTTTTTTTTTATGAGTAAATGGACCAGATTGCTAATAAAATAACATATACAATAATTGTAGAAAAGGACCATACTTTGGTCATAATTGGTCCGCTTAAGTAGGCATAAAATCCATCAATAAATATAACTATTACATTGACAATGAAACATATAAAATTCTATAAAATTTACGCCGCTGTACCCTGTACATGCTTACTCTGGAAATGTTGCTAAGCAACCGTTCCTTAAAACAAATCTCAAGCTCTATCAGTTAAATTGAGCACTATATACAATTAAACTAAAAAATGCATATCAGGAAGAGAAAAAACAATTAATGTATGTACAAGTATAATTATGATGTAACTGAACAGGAGGGAAATTAGATTGAGCATAAATAAAACTAAAAACAGTGAGTGAAACAACATAGATCAACGTAATTACTAAACATGATTAGACGCAAATTTGTCAGTGGGCTTAACACCAGTTTGATGGCATAACAATCTCGCATTTGGCCGTAACATTGCCGAATATCTAACATTTACCAAAACAATGACTAAGTCGATATAACTTACATGACAAACACCCAGCAATACAAGATTTTACAAGATAACAAGTACCCGGGCTTAATACGAGAACGTGTCAAAGTGATTCAAATTAATTAGCATGAAAAAAGCTTCAAATTAAATTAATTAAATAACAAAAATGAGCAATATACAGAAACAACCAAACAAAGCAGTTGGTCGATCGAATGTCAACTAGAACATTTCCCAGCATAATATATGCATTTAATTGTTAACAACATATCTAAAACGATATGGTGCATGTCGTTAAAATAGTAAAAAAAGGAAAGATAATAACATACATGTAGTATCAAAATACTCTCGACTATTATACAATATGTAATAACTGAATGTTTCACATCGTAAACATCAAACATACTATAGTACGAGTAAATGCATTGATATATCGCGCGGTGAGGTATATCGATATATCGCGCGGTGAGGTCTATCGGCTTCTGTATAAGCAGTTGGACTTCTTTTGATTTCATCCTTAGATATATTCGACATTGATAAAAACAAACAAAGCATTGTGTCTGATGTATAAAACAAACATTTTGAGCAATTCAGCGACAACATAATCTATACATACCAGTATAGTATGTTTATATTTACTTGAGAACGGTTGTAAACAAGTTTTGAGGTGATCAACCAATGGAAACATGTATCACAAAATATTGACCAATATACATTGTGGTCAGAAAAATGGACTTATTTGTTTAATAACCGTTAGTGTGTATCAAAGATGGATCTGGAATCACACCACCGTCAATGAACTAGTCTGACTAATCTTCCTGAACAGTGGTCTAAGTTCAAAAGACACGTGGAATGAATATTTGCTGGCCCTTTGCAAGAAAAAAGTGAAGAAGAAAAAGTGGCATACTTGCTTATTTGGGCTGGTGAAAAGAGCAGGGACATCCACGCAACATGGACTGACATTACAGAGGAGAACTCCAAAAATTTGAACAATCTTGGTAAAGGTTCATCAAAGGAACATTTGACTCTCCGTTAACATGGTAACCAGAATTCTTCTTGGAATATAATTATTTGATTTTTTTTTTAAAGAGAACCACAAAGTAGGCCGAGTGAATAAGGAGGAGAAGAAGTTTAAGATTTGTTTCTCTAATGTTCATTCAAAAACAATTCCATTACTTATCACGACAAGTTCTCGTT
Organism: Mactromeris polynyma; assembly: GCA_032209605.1. NCBI lineage: Eukaryota > Metazoa > Mollusca > Bivalvia > Venerida > Mactridae > Mactromeris > Mactromeris polynyma. Next base: position 5,141,303 of record JASFXZ010000029.1, read on the forward strand.
TGCTGCTTCACCTAATATTCCGTTTGCAAGTTCCTGTTCGACAGTTTCCTTTGTATCACAGAGTGAGCGACCAGCAGTCTCGGATTTCAGTCCCAATGTAAACAAAAATTGCAAAGAAAAAAATCCAGCCGCGACGATCGGATACAACCATTGAATGTTCGTAGACAATACCGTCGCTCCAAGGAACGCCGAGATCAAAGACGGAAATGCTATAATCATGCACATTAGTGCCATAGCAACGCTTCGAGTATTGGTGGGGTACACTTCCGGTGTATATGTATTTAAAATTGAGTAAATTGGGACCATAAAAAGGTAAACTAACACAACAAAAATAGTCTTTACAACAGTAACATCAATAACTGCGAATAAAATCAAACATATAACAGTTATTAAAGAAAACATACGTAAACAACGAATTCGACCAAACCAACGATGTTCGATTAAAAACATTGCCAAACACAAACCTGGTATTTCACCTATAAAAACAGCAAACATATTGAAGTAGGGATCAATTTTGATTGAGCCCATGTACTCTGGTAGGTACATTGTTACTCCCCAGAATCCCATTGACTGAAGAAACCACACTAAGGCGGTAAAAATAGTCTGTCGACGTAAACTAGGAGAAAATAGATCTTGTATCCTTCCGCGATTTTCGCTTGCTTGGCATAAAATGTCTCCTGAAATGTATGTTTTGATTATCATGACGTTTGCAACAAATTTCCAAATCATTATACAACATTTTGAATGCATTTAAACATACTGAATGTATGTATAAATGTAAATAAACACTAACTCACTGTTACAATTAATTCCGATCCTCTTACAGACAACCATTGAAAGGGCAAATTGGTAAATGTAAGATGTAGTGAATGACCACAACAAGAAAACACAGGTTCAACACAATATTAAAGATAATTTATCGTTGCAAATCCACGTAAAAGCTCAATCCCAAGTAACTACCTCAAGATGTATCGTCAAGGTCACTCTAGTAAATAACTAGACGTGTTCATACACATACTACTTCATACTGAATGTGATCGGTTTCTTGGAATGGCTTTATACAGAGGATTTATTTATTCATAAACAAAACTTTGGCCAGTTTTTAATAACTTTAAATGACTCTTGAACGCTAATAATAAGCCTATATCTTTCAGATTCCAAAAAGTATGTCCCCATCTAATAACTTTGACAGGAAGTATTGTAATTCAATTACCTTCTGGTAGGCAAGTACCATTCTGCTTTGCAATTTCCTTCAGCACAGAAATTCCTTGGTCCTTGTGGCCACAGATGTAGAGATATCTCGGAGATTCATAATTAAACCATAATCGGTATAATAAAACGAGACAACATGGTGCCGCGCATGCGCCAACGAACACCCGCCATCCGTATTGTGGTAACAATGCCCAAGCGAAGCTAGCGGTACATAATGCCCCAAAAGCGCCACATAATGTTATCACCACCATCGTGGTACCACGGTTCTTCTTTGGTAGAAATTCTGAAACGATTCGACAAGTTGTATGAAGTACATAATGCATTAACACCAAGTGGCGTCATAATAGATGCCATAGTATGTTTATAGATGAAAAACGATGTATACAGTTAATAATAATGTTTGCCGCACTGCACAGACTGTCAAAGCAAACAAACAGGTATTTTTTTTCGGCGCAGCCGTACCAGTAAACATGGCTTTGCTATTTGCCAATCAGTGTTGTGTAAACCAATCAAATCTTAGGTTATCCACTAAACCAACTTCTCTTCACCGAACAACGTTTGTAACATTGGCGCGGATTGGTTAACCTTTCGATAAGGCGTACGTTACCTTACCGAAATCCACTGAATTTCGGTGAGGTTACCGAAATCCATTTTGAATTTGGAATGAGCAGCAATCGCAACAAATTCTAACCTTCAAATTGCGCCGAGACCATCTTTTTTCAAGATGTTTCTTGTTTTGATAGTACATGTAGATTCACTGGATTGTATCTGAATACACTCTATCGGTATTGCATAACGTGGACATCTATTTGCGAATGTAATGCAAAGGGTGATCAGATACAGATATGTGTAATATGGATATACGAGTGCTCAAGGGGTTATTAATTGCGTCGACGTAATGCCTCGGGTGAAAAAGAATTAAGCGTTTGGGTGATATTAAACCAGGATGAAGGTCTCGTGATGAAGGACATAAGAAGTGATAACTACAAACAAATACGGAGCACTGTATGGCATTACCGGTAGATATGACGATATATTCATTGTGAGTGATAAATATGGAACGCTAAATCTACATAAACTCAAATATTTGAAGAGTTCTTCAATTAGTTGGAGAGCACTCCAATTGAATTAATGATAGCATCAATTGAATTAGAGCTCCATCCAAATCATTTGGAGAGCCCGACAATCCAATTGAATATATCTCCAAATCAAATATATTAGAGAGCTCTTTAATTGAATAAGAGTGATAAATGCATGTATGTTGTGATAGAACAGCGAATTATTTCTGTGCAGACTGCAAGCTTGTGACAGGAATGGTGTGTTTGGGTACGATAACATGGATCTTGTGGTGGAGTGGTACGTGGTGCTGGCATCAAGCAATAGAACAATACTGGGGATACCCCGGTATAATGTCAAAATACTTTTTGATCGACAAGAAGCTCATGATGAAATAACATCATAGAGTACAGCGTAGTGATATCACCGAGTGGTTGGACGGATAGAAGAGTGGGTTGGTGGCGCGGAGTCTAGGTGTGATATAGTGGTATTGTAGCAGCGTAGGCTAAAGTGACAAACTTTGGCAGTTACTCAGTAGAATGGTGTGTCTCTCGGTTGGTGGGATTCTGTAGCCTCCCAACGGAAAACGTTAAGAAATGGACAACCAAATTTAAGCCTTACGTGACCATCTAATGTCTAATATAACAAAGCATTATTTTAACTAAATAATCACGCTAATCCCCATAACCCTTCTGTTAATTTATGGCTTCCGTCCACTGCTTACCTTATGTATTTTTCGGCGCAGCCGTACTAACATGGTTTTGCATATGACTGTTTTGTAAACCAATCAAATCTTAACGTTAACCACCAAGGCAATTTCTCTTCAACTGAACAAGGTGTGTAAACTTGACGCAGATTGCTAACATTTCATTAAGGCCTATATATTTGTTTACCAAACCTTAAAATATTAACTTGTTTATTGTTACTTGGTTTCAAATGGTCAAATGGCGTGATAGGAAAGAGATTAGTTAATGTGATAGCATGCTTAAGTGCATTGACAAAGTATGGTGTGGCGTGACATAGAACGTTTAAGATCATTCGATTTCGATCTGTATAATATGCATGCATTGGTACCTCAATTATAGGACCACCTCAAAATTAAGAACACCATTTTCAATTCCATTTTCACAGTGTTGCTCTTTATTCGATCTCAATATTTAGACCACCTCAATATTTAGACCACCTCAATATTAGACCACCTCAATATTAAGACCAGTTTTCAAGGGTCCCAATGGTTGTCTTGTTATTGAAGTATTACTGTATACATGTATAGGTATACATGTAACTCTCTATTTTAAAACATAATAATCACGGACATGGTTTATATGTCCGTGATAATAATACATCAAAACATTAGATTAACGAATGATAACAGTATGATAAATGTGTAGGCCTACTGCATGGTTATATCAAGATATGTATTATAACTGAAGATAATGCATAGAAATCATATCATGTCGCCATCCACATCCGATTGATGAAGGAAATTGTGCCACTTAGATAAATATGTTAGTAGCTTACTGATTGGTAAGTCAGGAACGCTGGTTAGGTTAACTTACCGCCGCACGTAACTAAAATACTACGGAAAACGTGACAACACGAGACTCACCGAGTAAAAGAACGAAGTTTACAGTTTCAATACCAGAGGTTCCAAATGCTGTCAATGACCTTAACACGACAAATAACCAAAAGGTTGGTGCTAAACACGAAGTAACTCCAAACAAAGACACCAGGAAGAGGGAACCAAGTAAAGCTTTCTGACGACCAAATTTGTCACTGAGAAAGCCGGACACGTAGCTTCCGAATAAACACAGGATTCCTGAACAGAACGGAAGCACTGGGAATATCATATCATCCAAATTCCATTCATCTTTAATAGGTCCACTTAAATACACAATTAACATCATCTCTGCACATGCTGAAAAGTATGCACCACACGTCAAAATCAGCATTTTAATCTGAAATTTTCCAAATTCTAACGCCGATAACACTTCATCTAAATCCTTTTTTTCATTATTCGTGTTTAATGGTACGACTTCAGTCGCATTTACCACCGAATCCATAGTTTTAATTAAAAAACCCTAGGATAAACAGCATGTACCGGTTTGTTTACTCGAATGTCAAGAGCATGACCTTTGGTTTCCGGTTTTAGATATTGAGAGGTGCTAGAAGGTGGAACCAGCAGTTAGAAACGTGCTAGATTTTTGAATGTCAAACGGTGAAATTAAACTGAGACCTTGTTTGTTTTTATTTGGAAATGTAAGCAATGTAAATATGGTTGCCATTTGCACAAATATCAGTCTGTTCTTCCGCATGCATTTCTGGTTTTAGCTTATTTGTGTTAGTAAAACCAATTTCGGATTGGAAGTGTTTTTCGGACAGATAAATAGATCATTAATTTTCGACTTTTGCACATAGAAAGTACTATGTATGAACCGTTAGTTAGTGAACTTATTATATATTTATTACATAAATATGTTTATTTAGAATATTGTATTAGTAAAAGTGCTAATGTTCTTGTTTGTGGCGCTGTAGTTGTGTACGTATGATAATTTATTATAATATAAATCAATTTCTGGGTTAGTTTATCACAGCTAGGCTACAATATCCAGCCTCATCATTGACATATATTATTACCTTAATTAAGCATTTCATGTCTAATAGTTCTGTCCTTAAAACAGCTAGAGTTACAATTTTATTCTAAACTGTATTCTAGCTTGTCATTAATATTAATGAAGTCTTTGGGTATTTTCAGTCTTGGCCACAGGTACTTGAAACAATTAAACTCTTATTATAGTGAATAGGCCATATAGAACATTAAAATAGTTTGCTTTAAGTACCTGTGGTCTTTGCAATATCTCCATGGTATTTAAATTCCTGACAATAAGGAAGAAGTTGATATCTACTCAGATAATTTTTTATTTTAGGCTCTGTCGTAATAATATCTCACAAATGACTTGCCGACTATAAGTGAGAAATTGATGTCCACTCTGGTACGCTGTGCAAGGGCCAACATGAAGTATATCAGGGTATACCAGGGTGTCGGAGTTTATGAAGATGATACAGACATACTTGTACGAGTGTTGAAGAAGTTTGCGAATAAAAACTTGTACAAGGTGGAGTGTATCTCTCCAGAGGAAATTGTCAAAGGTTTGTGGTGATAGATACTTTCATTTGTTTTTGATAACAAGGTACAGTAAAACCTCACCTAACGACCACCTCAATATTGAGACCCCATTAATATTAAGAACACAATTTTCAAGTCCATTTTCAATGTTTTGCTCTTTATTCAACCTCAATATTAAAATAAAGTCATGTTTGAGAAACACGAAAAATTGGTCAATGGCGCTACTAGGAATCTAACCCAGATCTACGGATTGCCGGTCCGTTATGCTAACCACTACACCACAGCGACCTATGACCCTAGAGCACCTAGTGGAACCCCTGTTATTTTACTAATCACTGACAATCTTACGTTTCTTGAATGATTTCAGGCAAGCTGAGTAAGGAAACGGCACTGTTGGCCATTGGTGGAGGATATGACACGGGGTTAATCAAGTCTCTCGGTGACATCGGAATGAACAATATAAAGACTTACGTTCAATCAGGGGGCAGTTACCTCGGCATTTGCTCTGGGGCATATTTTGCTTGCGGAAGAATTGAGTTTGACAAAGATGGTCCATTAGAAGTTGTAGGAGACAGATACTTAAAGTTTTTTCCAGGTACTCAATAAAGTTCTGCAAACTTCTATCATACTAGTTTATTTAAGGGAAGTGGTAGTGTAGGGGATGTCCTCTTTTAGGCCCAGTGGTTATGGGTTTGACCCTTGCAAAGTAACACCTCATAAGGTAATGGCAAAGGTTTTTCCCGAAGTGAGGATTAAGAGTGATTCTAATAACACTAGTGCTTTCCTCCCAATCAAGTTGATATAAATTGTTATATATTAGATTATATATATAAATGAATTGCTTTTAATGCTCATAATTCTTATTGAACAAATATATTGCAATTATAGAACAAATGTTTTCTTTTTTTGGTTCATATATATTAATAAATATATTTGACATAGAATATTGCAATGTTTGTCACGGCATAATCAACTTGACAAAAATATATTCAAGTCGATTATAAGGTCTAGACATAATCAGGGGTTCCATTTGACCCCTGGAATTTCCAAAAGACCACTTCTTGACCCTCAAGAGTCTGGCTGAAGGGTAAATCTTTCTCGAAATTATAGGTAATTTGGTCATAAAATGGTAAAATCTGGTTTAAAATTATCAAAATGACCCTCAAGATTCAGCCCCTAGTTGAACCCCTGGACATACCATGACTTTATTAACAACTCTTTACAGTGAAATGCAAGTGTATATAGGGAAGTCATGTATTCCTTTGTCTTAAATGCAATTCTCATAGGCTATGTATAACTAAGTACTTGGGGTTAAATGAACTTTAATTGTCTGATGTGACAAACACTTAGGCCAACCTTAGAAATGTCTTTAAGTGATGAAATTGAAGTAAAGTTGAACCTTGTTTATTTGACAACCCTCTATATGAATACTTGGTATTATCCAAAATAAATATCAGGTCCCGATGTATCTTCTTAGGCAAGTCGAATTGAAATGGGCAACCATGTTTTATTCAAAATATAATTTCAGACCCGATGAATTCGATTGAACAAGGTCAGACTGTAGTATGATTCTTTTAGAATTAAAATCAAACTTCAAAGGAATGAATTTTTTTGTTATAAAAAAATTTGGTGGGGATAATTTTTGTAGGTAGGTAATAGGACGGACAACACGAGATATTTTTATTGAGGCTTTTTACTGATTTTATTTGCCGTTTACTCTTTCAGGGTGCGGTGTAGGACCGTTGTTTAAGCCATATGATTATGCTAGTAGGAAGGGCGCTTCAGCAGTGGATGTGAACTTTGTCGACGGCAAACAATCAGGAATGTTCTCTCAGAGTGATGCAAAAATTGTGCAGGATCGCTATCAGTGTAAGACTTATTTCAATGGGGGTTTATATTTCAATGAAAAGGAAGACATTAATATGGATAATGTAGCTGTATTGTCACGGTATTTGACCCTGCCGGGACACCCAGCAGCGATCGTGCAATGTAAGTTTGGATCAGGTACAGCTGTACTGAGTGGACCTCATTTTGAATATGATAGTGATGATATAGATGATGGGGATACTGATGTTGTTGATATTATACCATGTTTAAAAGACAGTGGTTCTCTCAGGAAAAACATGATGATGTCGGTATTAAATAGTCTTAATATCGTTACCGACAATGTTCAAAACTTTGCAAAGCTTTAGAATATAAAGCACTCTTGTCATACTGATAAATGCCATAAACATAAAATATTTAAGTATTCACTACTGTTATGTATACTCAGTACATTTAAAAACGTATATTTTTGTACCTGTGATATGTCTTTTAAATGTCATTTTAGTGTGTTTTAAAACACATTTTGATATGAAAATACCTGTTAATGGAAATTAAATTTAGCATACATCATTGTGTAAAATTAAATAATATTATGTTAAGTTCTTATCTCGCATCCCTAAGTAAGTTCATGAAATTTGAGACATCTTACATTTTGCGTTTTTAAATGTACCGAGTATACTTATGGGACATAATTTCCTTTTATGATTTATTTGTTTGAGTTTTCATGAAAAGATACTTAGTTTCAACTTATGCAAAACATCATAGACCAAGGTGTGAACTGTATGCGCAAACACCTGTTGTATGTTGCCAGGTTTCTCGGCATATTCAAATCAATTTTCACCAACTTATGCCCTCCATACAAGATGAATCTCGTTTCTTTTTTGTTTTATATAGAAATCTCATGTCAGGTAGGAAAATCATGCAATTGTTTTTCTATGTTCAACACTTTATTGGTGTTGTGATACTCTTACATGACAACTGCTTTTGGTTTCTTTTTACTCTATGTTATTTACAGCTGAGCATTGCAGGTTGAAAATGAAACAAGTCTGTCTGTATATGAAAACAGTCTTCACGGTAACCCACTAGTTCGAAGCCCAGGGCAAGTCACATTGATTTTGGGATAGCAGAAATTACCGAGTGCTAGCCTGTATGGGAAAGTACTTAAATGTTAGTGAATATACTTATCTCAGATACATGTATAATGAAAAAATAAAATCCATCCATGATTTTAACAATTTGTATACATATGTTATTCTGATTTTCTGCTTTTTATGATTTAGTGTTATATAAGTTTGGGCTAGTAAGAATGATTTTGGGCTAGTGGTTTGGCTGAGCAATATGCCCAAACAGGCTAGTGCTTTGAAAAAATTAAGGCAAAACCTGTGAATTAATAATCAGGTAGACTTGTTATGCTACATCCCTCGATGTGTACAATTATGCATAATTTATTTATGTTACGTTTTGATAGTAATCTTACTTGTTTTATTATACATGTAGCACTTATTATAGAAGTATAATAATATACTATACTTAAAATTCATAATCTTGGTTTTTATTTGAAAACTACATTTTTCATGAATTTTGACCTGAAATTCAATTTTTAATTGCTAAAATATACAGGGCATTTTTACTACCCCCAAAAACTACTTCATGAAGCCATGTATTTTAATATTGACACAGACAGAACATTGTTGAGAAATCAGGTTCGCTTTGTTTTAAAAGAATTCAACAGGACATGGCCTAAATTACCCCCAATACTCAACTTTTCAGGAACCCCGCTACTAGGTAAGGCATGACTAATCAGAGGCGCATTTTTTAAAGGAAGGAAAAATAGAATTCTACCTAGCGCTACATAAGGAAAGTAGCGGTTCCGCTTTTTGAACATAGGAAAAGTAGTCCCTATCTTAAGATAGGTAGCGTGATCAGACTGTGCTAGCTTTAATAAACAAAATGGCCTCCATGTGGAACAGTGTCGTCTGGTCTTGTGCTTGCCATTTTGTAGCTAGCGAAGCGATTTTTAGACAGCTAACTTTTCTACATTGGCTAACTTTTCTTGCTTACTTTCCCTACCTCTAAAAAACGCACCTGTGGCGGGCTTACTTGGTCTCACAAATACTGATGGATATATAGCCAACGGTATGGAAAAAAACAACTTTTATTTAAATAGCATTTATTGAGTCCCAGTTTTCAAGGATTCTCCAAAAATAATTAGAGCATTAAAATCACATGAATACATTCATACATACATACAGGTAAAAAATCACAAGAAAATTTAACAGTGATATCAGATATTCAATAACATTATGTCATTAGCAAGTAAAATTTGTCCTAAATGCTAAATTCTTACAATACGGACACAGGATGCTCTGCCATTACTAAGATGCAGTCTATGTCCTATCTCGCTAGCCCAAAGCAAGAACTGGTGACCTTAATTGTAGGCCAGAGTGCTAGGCTAAATATTTGTAACATTTTAATACAATATAAATAGACCACAGAATGAAACAGACATTTAATTCTGTGAATAGACACATAACTGTGACTTGATGAATTTCAAAAAACAGCATTACCGGGTATGTAACTTTGGGCTTTTAAACAAGCTTTCAGATAAAAGGTTTTGCTGGGTAACTTTGGTGGGAGAATCAATAAGGCAGACTGTAGTAGCAAAGCTGGCCTCAAAACAAAGATCTAAACAAAGACACGAATGATTCGATGGCAAACTCTTCTATCTTGGTCTTAGAAATGAATCCATTACAATAGCTTGGTACTTCACAGTATACAGTTAAATGTTTTATTAACTGATCAAAATCGTGAATCGAATACGGAAACTACCGAACTTTAATGATATGCTGTCTAAAAATAAAATTTGGAAATTCCAATGACTTCATAGCGCCAGAAGGAAACGGTTTATACAGTTGACCGGGGAATAGTTCAATCCAAGACAAATTGATAGCTTTCATGTAAAACAGCAAAAAATAACAGATTTGTATTAATATAAGGAATCAGGTAATAATAGATACTGTATATCTCCAACTCGAACAAAGACTTTGAAGATTTTGTACATATCTATTATAACTCAGTTTTAGAAAGGATGCAGTTACAATAGACTCTCATCAAACACAAGACGAGTATTGAACTCGTACAAAGATGTTGAAGATTTGGAGTAAAACTAATGTAACTTGGTTTTAGTACACAAGCAGTTGCTACAGTTGTGCATTCAACATTAGAAATGTCTCAAGGTGCTGCATTTTCCCCGAGATTCAAAACCCATAATCTTCAAAATGAGATTTTTTGACGTATTTCTCTGGTGGAATACAAGTTTCCATAACCCAACAGTTTTATTCATTGTCCTCAATGCAACATTCATGACGGACACAAGAAGGGGACTATTGTAACAAATATAAAGACAATAAGATATTATTATAATCAAATATCACAGATACATAAAATAATGTAATGTACCACAAAAAATGAAAATATGTGCAAAGAAGAGAATACTCACAAATTATGACTTAATAGTTACCATGGATACAACGAGGTAATGGAATGCTAAAAATATCATCTTAAATAAATATAACAAAAAAATGGTTAAATTTTTTTTATACAGATTTTCAAAAAAGTAAGATATCTAACCATACATAAATTCAGCAAAAGTTATAATTACTCTGATAAAATCTTTGTGACATCAGGAGAACAATACATTTATGTTGGAAATACATTGAGTGTAACTTCAAACAATTAAATTCTTTGAAAAACTGTTACAGCTTTCACAATATCAGATTATTGGTTATAACTGCCAAGTTATGAGCTGATATTTTTGCAACTTGAATTTGTGAATTTGCTAACACTTTCATTGTGCCCATTGAACAATTAATCCCGTAAACATGATGAAAAATGCAATATTTATTGCCATAAAGCTTTCGAGTACTTGCAACTGTTACTGAGTTAACAGCATACAGAAAATTTATTCCGGATCGGATCATTAACAAAATACAATAAATAGCACATTATATGTTTAACATTGTCAACAAAACATGATACATAACAATTTACAAGTTGATACAAATGTTTCAAGTGAAACTAAATCGACAGCACAAAGTAAACATATTGATTTTTTAATAGCTTTCCCCAGTCACAATTACTGCGCAGTTAATAAACATATTTCTCAATTGAAATATAGGTCATCACGTAGCAATTTACAATAGCTTAATGTGATCACAATCCGTACACATCAAAGCAATATATCTCACATAAATATGAGGAATTGTTCAAGCTTGCAGCCTGATAAGGGGACTTCATTAGTAAACGTTGCAATATTGATGTCTGGATTCATATATACTTCACGCCATTAAAAACGCAACTTTATCACTTTAGCCTTCATTTTGTTGTTACAGATGATTAAATAATTCTTCAAAAAGAAATTAAACTATGGCCCAAGTATTCATATTTAATAATTGATTAAGTTTAGGAAATTATGATTGATAATTAGAGTATAATTATGTCTTTATAATGTCATCATGTTGACACAGACTATTTTTAGTTGCGTTTTTAATGGCTTGGAGTATATAAATGAAGCAATAGTCTGATGACCATAAACTCAAAGCTTGTTACCTGATAGCAATAATGCAATTAAACTCTACTGGGGCCCCCAGGTACGAAGTCAATATACAGCAAGATATCTGTTTAGTGTGTCATGATTGCATTACTGTAATACCAGAAACAACAGAGATGATTAAAGTCTGTGCATGAACTTCATTAGCAGAAATAAAGTAAAGGGGCCCTATTCACAAACAATTTAAGACTGAATCTAAGACTTCTAAATTCTAAATGTTTTTCTTGCTCATGCGTTGTTAAAACATTATAAATTTTGATAAAACTTGGCAGAAGTGTAGAGTGGGTAATAATTATTCAAACGAAATTCCATTTGATGTTTGGTATAAAAATTCACTCGAGCTCAATATTTCGGCCACACTGGGCCTTTATCAAGAGCAAAGAACACAATATTTCACAATATATTCAAACTTTGCTCTTGATAAAGGCCCAGTGTGGCCGAAGTACTGAGCTTGAGTGAATTTTTATACCATACATTACATTGATCCCCTTTTTGGGATATTTCAACAACAAGAAAATTCCATTTGTTTAGAATTAATGAAAATGAAAGGCTGGTCAATTTAACTTTTGAGAACTTAAAATCTAAGTCTGAGTCTTGGACTTAACTAATTTGTGAATAAGGCCCCTAGAAATGAACCTAGCTGGTAACAATTTTAGTACTTCAGTACTACAAAAACAAAAATTGAGAATTTGAAAGCAGCAGTCATCTGCAAACTCTTGGGCCATTCATTTGTAAAACCTGCCAAGGCATTGCACGTCTTGTCTGTCCAAAGGTCTTTGATGTAACACATACTTCTCAAGACATATTGTCGGTCATCTTTATCATAAGAATTGTATAAAGCATGAAACATTCCAATGATTTCCAGCATATTGCAATGCGATATTCGTCGGAGCACAACACCATGTGCCACGATACAAGAAAAAGATTGATTTCAAGGTAAAATTTCAATAAATAATACATCACAAATCGAGGACGGAACATTACGTACAGAAGACTACATTGTCTATGTATTGGTCTTCACTCAGCTACCTCCAGATTTGATGATTTTAAACAAAGCATTAACATTGTTACTTTTAATTGCAGCTCTACATGCATTCACGACTTGAGTCTTGTATTTTCCCACTGAAATGAAAAACAAGCTGATTTTACTCCAAGACAGACAACACTCCATTCAATTTTATGATTTTTTGGCATAAGATCAAGAACTATGTGTTAGATTTTATATACTCATTCCATTAAAAAACGCACATTTTTGTACCAGTAATATGTCTTTTAAATGTCTTTTTAGCGTGTTTTAAACTCACTTAGATATGAAAATATCCGTTGATTGAAAGAATATTTAGCATTTATCATTAGCGTAAAATGAAACAATATCATGTTAAGTTGTTATCTTGCATCCCTAGGTAAGTTCATGGCATTGGAGAAATCTTACATTTTGCGTTTTTAAATGTACTGAGTATATGTTTATTTATATTGTGAAGCTAACAATGTTCTAGTATGCTTGCACGTGGGACAATTTCTCCCTAAACTGAGACACAATTCAATTAAGAGTTGCCATTTATTGGTGCTAGCTGGAAATTTTACACCAAATTTAATCGAAATTGGCAACAATCATAAACCCATGGCTGACCCCTTGTGTCCCTTACTCTCTGAACTTTAATGTAGAGAAATGTCTTTCAACAAAAAGCATTGGCAGTTAATTAAGAGGATATGATGTCTTTTTTCAACAAGGCACTAAAAACAATATTCTGCTTGTAAGCATCAATTTGATTGGTCAAATTTAATCTGGTCTAAAATTACAACGTAAAAAAAGTTAGCCAACAAGTTGACAGATAAAGTAAAGCTGAATACATGTAGTCAATAAATGGTGATGGTCTGATGATGAATAAATACAGAAAATGAGTAAAATCTTACTTAAAGACCATCTTAGTAATAATACCACCTGAATACGAAGAACACAATTTTCAAATATATTGTCATTGTTTTGCTCTTTATTAAACCTCAATATTAGGACTACCTCAATATTAAGAACACAATTTTCAAATCCATTTCCACTGTTTTGCTCTTTACTAAACCTCAATATTAGGACCACCTCAATAAGAAGACCAATTTTCAAGGCTGACCAGTCTCAAGAGTGGTCTTATTATACACGTTTTACTGTAACTGTAAAGCAGTGTCAAATGTTGAATGTATGTATTATTCTCACCTCTCATCTTTCCAGATTTCTGTATAACTTGATTAACTTTTTTCAGTGATGAAAGAAGTTCCTGATGGTTACCACATCTGATCTTATAACCGTTGATCAAATCTCGATTCATGTTGTATAATTCTGTGTACCCCTTCTTCATATTACCCCTATAAAATAATGATAATATACTAGTATTACACAATTATATTATACACACACTTGTATAAGGCCAGTAACGTCACTAGAATTGCTGGCCATGTTACATGAATCTCAAACAGCAAGAATGAGTTAAGACAGCAGCCCTTTTTTTCAGTTTTAGGGGAAGTATGGCAGATCCTTTTGATAGGGGAAATGCATCATGAATCCCCAAATTTGGGTATTTATAAGGCTAAAATTTTAAATAATTTTACTGAAGGGGAATTTCTTTCTAAGTAGGGGAAAATATATCTTTGGGGAATGGGGCCCAATATTGGCCAAATACACCATAAAAAAGGGCTGGACAGCTTTAAATATGAAAAATTAAGATCTAAGATAAATAATCTCAAGTTAAAGAAAAGAAGTTTTCCTCCAAACAGGTAAGGGAACATTTTCATGCATTTTTGACATTTTGAAAACAACGAGATCAATGAAATAATAAGGGAGCTATCTTTAGCAGTCTTTGAATATTTAAAGTTTCAAGCCCATAATCTAGACATCGACATGAACAAGGAACATGCATTAGATAATCAAAATGCATGCTTGGCCCCAGAGCAAACTAACTGTGTTTACAACAATACCATTGTAAAACAGCTAAATTGGAACGTATAAACAGCACTATTTGTCATGTTTACATGACTCAATACAAAGCAGCATATGTCAAGTATAGGCCAGAATGCTACCATATTGGCGTGCCTTAACCCTAGACCTTATCAGAGGTACAGACTTGACTGGGGCATGACATACCTCAACATAATACTTGACATTTGTATTAAGTTTCACTGAAATCCCTTGAATTTTTTCGAAAGTATAGCTAAGACACGAAGTCATTATGATTGATGGACGAACAAACAAACATACAGACAATGGGGCTTCTTTTTGGGGCATAATTATAAATCGAAAGAAATACACTAATACAATCGTAAAAAATAATTTTTTTTTTTTAAATGCATTTAATGTAAACTATTTCATTTACATCAATTGTGAAACAAGTCCTTATACTAATCACTCTTACTGGGTTACTAACTAGTGCTCGGGCTCAAACTCATGACCTTCGGAGCAGGAGTCAGGTACTCTAGGCCTCGGACACTAAGAATTACTTACATATCTCCCATAAGTCTTGCATCTTCTGCTCTCACAACTAAACTTCTAATCAAGTTAGAGTGGTCAGCCATCTCAGCTGTGAGTTTCTGTCTAACTGCATGATATTCATCAACCTAAGAAACACAAGATTTGTATCAGCAAATATGATCTTCAACATTGTTAAAATGATTTTCACTTATAAGCATTCACTGAAAACAAATACATAAAAACTTCCTTGGGTAATGTTACAGGAAGGTGAAGTAAAAAATACAAGTAATGTTTATGTAACAAATTCAAACTAATAACTGGTGATGGTTCACTTTTTGTCCGACAAATGTAATAAAATCAGGTTAAAATCATTTGATGTTTTGATTAATTTACATGTAAAATAAACAAAAAACAACTGCCCCAAATTAAATTGTAAACAATACTTGAAACATAATTGATAAGATGAATATTAAAACATCTCCATTCAATCTATCCAATACAATTCATAATTTTATAAACTAATATGTTATGCAAAAACAAACCATCCTTAAAAAATGTTTGTTTTGCATACCCCTACCCCCACACAATTAAAGTGGGTAGGTATGTAAATAATTATTTTTTATTCAATATTTTATATGGTCATTTTAGTTTCAACTAAGAAGATGAAGCCCAGAAAAATTCCCCCTAAAAACACCTAAACAAATTGAGAAGGGGACATATTCGGGAGTGGGTAGGGTTATGCCAAACAAACAATTTTTTAAGGAAGACCCAATTGGGAACTTCTGGTTGACTATGAGAGCAAAATTATACCATGAGTGTAAAGTGTATATTATCTAAAGATAAATTCACTAAGGGGATCTTTCATTACCTTGACCAGAGTTTCTCTGAGTTTCTCCATTTCTTCAGGGTAATCAATAGTTGTTTGTAGATCTTCGATGTTAAGGAAGCCAGCGAGTGTTTGTACAATATCACCAGACAAATCCATATCATCAGTTTTAAGTGTTATCTTTAAAATGAAATAAAAAATATAGTATCAAGATTTCATTCAATAAACTTTGTTAACATTGGTAAAGAATGATGCAGGTAATGTCATGTAGTCTAACTGCTAAATATCAACCTGACTAGAGTTAATGTGGAAACTGCATTACAGCCGGATTTTTCATTATGTAGGTATGACCCATATTCACTTTTGTCCAAGATATCATGCAGACAAATAGTCTGACAATGTTTCATGAAGATTCAATAAAACTGTTCAATTTATGACAGGAAAAAAACTGTAAATGCAAAATTGTAAACAATATCCGAAAGCCTACCAGCCTCATTGGCATTTTTTTCCAGAAATTTGAAGGACATTATCTTCTTTAGTGCAGGTTGGATGTCACTATGACAACAGTCTTAATATTTATGAATCCCCCATTTACTACTCACCATTCCTGTTGTGTCCATAATGAAGTGGAATGATCCAGATCCTCGTAGTGACATAAACGCAAAGTTGATATTACCATCAGGATCACATTGCACATCTTCTTGTAGAAGGAAGTTCTGGTTTATCCACATCACAATCTGCGCAAACATTATCAGTTATTTAGTTTGTTTGCAAGAGAATGTAATGACTAATCTATAATACTTAAGTCCTCTTTTGCCCAGAAAAAGCATTGCTAGTGTAATGGGGACAGCATCAGTGAGCCTAGACCTTTACCCTCGTCTCTACAGTCAATTTGTACTCCTATACATAAAGACAATTATTTTGCTTTGTCCAAAACTGACTTTATTTCAAGAATTGTTGCTGTTTCTAAGTAAGTCACACAAAAAGCCTAGCTGTAACAAAAATTATGCCAGGACATAAATGTTAAAACATTTTACATTAACAAACTGAAGAGTGCACATACTTTATGTGTACATCATTGGAAAAAAACAGTCAAGCCATTTTAAGATTAAATGGACAAACACCACCTACCCTTTGTACTCTCTCGTTCACCTGGAAAGCACAAGTACCGTTGGCTTCTGGTATTTCTGCTCCACCAAGTACATACATAGAATATCTTGGCAGTTGTCTGGTCAACTCAAATACATGGTACTGTGTACTGAAACATAGTTAAAAACCAGTTAAGTTGTAATAATTCACACATCTGAAAATCAGCAAAACCATACAACAAACTTTTCTCATATTGACCATTGCTTCTAAATAGTTTTTAATTTTCACTGGTCAAATCAATTCCAATCTTTAAGGCTGAGGAAATAGCAAACTAATTACATGTAATTTATTGCCAAAGTAATTATAATTCAGCCAGTTTAAAAATGATTGAAATATTGTAGGCTAACATAACATCATGCCAGCGAACAATGTACTTTCTGCTTATTGCATTTCCTGTGGTGCCTATCGCTGATCTGTTTAGTTTTAAAGGTATGTGGACTTTAACAACAAACTTAACCAAAATTCTAAGTGAAAAGGGGGGCATAACTTTGACAAAATGCGGTCAAGAGTTATGAAACTTGTCCTGGTGGTTGCTATTATGATGTCAGACAACTATGCTGAGTTTCAAAGCTCTACCTTGAATGGTTACTGAGAAAAAGTGGACATTAAAAAAAACTTAACCAAAAGTACGACGCCAGACGCTCAGGAAGCAATGACATTAGCTTATCTATCTGAAACAGACAAGCTAAAAAGTATTCTATCATTCTTCCATTTTTTTATTACACATATCTGGGTAAGAACAATAGAGGAAATAGTGAAAGATGTGAAATGAGGAAATATATAATTACATACCAGTTTTTGTATCCAATAAAAGCTTTGATATGAAGATCTACAGGGATATCTTTCGGCGGTACAATAGGCACACGTACACAATTACTCAGCGTACTGGCATTGGGGTGTCTAAAAATAAAAGGATAAGAGTTATTACATTTAACAAAATAAAACTTGTTCAACCTGAAAAAATGCACAAAAAATGAATACCAAAATGTCCAAAAAAAAACCATGATTTGATTACAACTATTTCAAACATGAGTAGTATATACTTTATAATATTATTGTCTAAATTTTTCAAAAACGTATGAGGCCAAGTATACAGATGACAAATTACTGAAATCATTTTCAAGTGTGCGACAAAACCAGTTTAAAGTAATTTCATTCTAATATCATAGACTCACTTTGCATACATGTGACAAGTTCAGAATCCCAAAACTGGAGATTTGCTATACTTCAGCAGGAGAGTCAAAGTAATCAGGTTTACTAACAAACAGAGCTGTAAACACAGTTGTAGTGTCAACAGTCTGATTATGTTGTATTTATTGTATTGTTAATTCCTCGTCGATAATTAGGAGGGGGAGAGGGTCTAGTTGGGAAAGACATGTGATATATTTGGATTTTGACCCTCCTGCCGATGAGATCACAAGTATGTACATCTTTTTCAAATGACATGGATCATCGGAGAATTCATGTACTGCTACAGAATCAGTAACTTACTGAGCAAATCTGTGTGCAATCACACAGTCAAGAATTTGAGAAAAAATAGAATAATTCCCAATCTTCACGAATCATCATTTATCAATTAGTTACATAATAAATAGATTTTCATGGCTGACAATTACTTACACAACGTGACTCTCTCCCTCAAATATACCTTCAGCAAATATCAACACAGCTCTTACAATGGTGTCTGAAAAATATTTAACATATGATAAGCACATTGGCAGATTAAAGAATTTTCTTCTATTGTATTAACTTCCTCCAAGATAATAATAAAAATAACAGGGGCCTCCATTGTCGAGTGGTTATGGTAACAGACTGCAAATCACTTGCCCCTCATTGCTGAGGATTCAAATCCCACCTAAGATGTAGAATTTTTACATGAGGAAGCTATCCAGCTGGCTTAGGAAGTTTTAATTCTACCCAGGCATCTGTCTAAAATAGCTCGAAATTCAAAGCATGACTTACACAGTCAGGGTTATGTAGTGGCTTTTCCAGCTATTACGTTGAAGGAAGACCAAAGATGCCCCTTCTAGCATTATTTTGGGCATAGGCGCGCATCTGTGTAGAACAATTGACCTTCTGTTAGCTAAATGGATAGCGCTTCCTAACATACAAATTCTACATCAAGGGTGGGATTCGAACCCTCAGTGGTCAGGGGCAGTGACTTGAAGTCAGCTATCATAACCCCTTGGCAACCTCAAGTGACTTAAAGCCCCATTAACAAGACACTAATTTAAAGAGAGACAACAGAACACTACGAAGGCAAACAAAGCAGTGTTTGGTGTTATAAATCTTGAGATTGGTCTATAATCTCATTTTTTGTTTTAATGTTCTCAATTTCATTGTCATAAAATTACGAAATTATTCATACAGTAACAAGCATTGACTGATAATTAAAACATATTAGAAAAATTTCATACCATTTGTAGTGGCTACAATCAACTCAACATGAGCCTGCAAGGTAACAATAAATACATGTACATAATATGTCATTGTATAACTCAGACCGAGAACCGGCTGGGGTTCCACTAAGTGCTGAATCTCAAGAGTCCTTTTGACAATTTTTGACTGGATTTTACCATTATAAAGCCAAACTATCTATAATTCAGAGAAAAAATGACCCTTCAGCCACTATCCCGAGGGTCAAAATGTGGCTTTTTTGGAATTCCAGGAGTCAAAGGGTCAACTTCAGGGTCAAATGGAACCCCTGTACCTGTCAAATAGGAAATGTAGGGACCATGTACTGAATGCATTTAAGAAGAATCACAACTTCAGTAAAAGACAACAAGGCCGCAAACAACAATGGATTTTTCAAATAGAAATTTTTATTGAATGTGTGATATTTGTTCATTGAAAATCAGTAGATATACTGAGAGATATATAGATATGTTATCCAAAACAATGTGACCTCATCTAGATGTAATCAAGAGAAATTAAAATTCATAAGGCATAAGTATAAGCCAAATATTGCAAGTTGTGTATATTGTGTATGCATTTACGTAAAGAAGTCAGAAATGTACAGTTTGAAAATAGAATAAATTTTCTCAGCTATGATTGAATGAAATATATCTTACAGGTTTATTGTCATCTCCAGCATTTACTGATAATGTTGTCTGTAATTGGGTGGAAGCCTGAAAAATAAACAACATAATTCTTTGACTTAATCTTTGAAATCCACGAGGTATGTAAACACACTAGTTGCAACTGTGACTATATAACAGTATGTGACGTACTTGACCTAGCATTTAAACATGACTGGTAATGATCTTAACTTGATGTTTGAATACTGAATTTGATTACCTTCCTTATAAGGTACAGTGAGCCAAAATGTATCAATTAGACTGAGATAAACCAGGTCTTCCTTAAAAAATTGTTTGTCCAGCATAACCCTACCCAGCAACAAGTGGGTAGGTAAGTAATTATTTTTTAATTATTTATGGTTATACTAGTGTTAACTAATGAAATGCTGCTAAAAATAATTTCTGACCTAGACCCCTAAAAAAATGTCCAAGTAGGGGCCATTTTCATGGGTAGCTAGGGCAATCCCAAACACAATTATTTTTAATTATGGCCCCCATCATACAGAATACTATTACACCCTTACAGAATACCCTATAATACTGAAGTAGTAAAACATTCACAGTAAACTTACTGGTATAACCCCCATAGCCGACTGATCATACTCTACACCAGGAGGAAACGGTCGGTCCGCTGACACTGGACCTCCGCCAGATTCATGTGCACGAGCACTGAGGATACCAGAGGCAGCAACCCCGGCTTTCGAATTCTCCTCGTAGTTACGCAACTCCATCATCAAATTCTGAATAAAATAATGACATATTTCTCTCAGTATTATAAGCTAGGGGAATATTTAAACTCTCTTCTTTGTAAGTATCAACTAACAAAAAAAGGTGATTACTCTCAATAAATCAAGATACATGTATTTCAATTGGCTATGAAAGCAACAACATGTTAACTATTCATCCAAAAGTAAGATCGAAGAAAGACTCAAACCTCGAAGATATTTAAGTTAAGGCCTTAAGTACCATAGTGTAACTCAGCACAGACTCAAAATCAAGTATAATGGAGTTGTCAATTAAAAAATTATCGTAATTACAACATATAAGACGGACACTAATTTGTGTCTGATTTCATGTCATTGAAGATTTTTATAAATTTTGTGACATTTTTTGAAATGGCATTTCTAGAAAAAAGCAAAAACTTGGCAGAATTCATTCTATACCTGTTTACGTTGACTAAGTTCTCTTATTGTTTCTTGTTCCATATTTGTGTCCATTAAGTTACCTCTCAGTTCCTCCGATGCAGCGTTGTATCCACGAACTACAATATATAACAATCATGAAAATTGGTACATGAAAACGAATAGATGAATTAGTAATGTTGATGTTTTATTTCATGTTGCGAAACATGACTTTGAAATAATTTTATAGATTTCTGCATTAATTATTTTTATATAAAAATCTGACATTGCAAACTTATCATTATCTGCTTTCTACAATTATTATATAGACCTACATAATGCGAATCATTATTACCAAAGTCAGGATATCATATGATCTTGATAGCAGAATATGTACAAGGATTTTTCAGTTAGGGGTCCTTGGACCCTCGTGTTTGATAAATAGGGGCTCCTTAGTAAATTTGCAGGGTCCCAGATATGCAGTTTATACTTAACAAAAGTTTATTTAAGGGGTCCCAGGGATGCACAGTAAGTTGAAAATCCTTACCTTCACCATCTACAGAAACACAGATCAGCTGCTGTCCTCCATCTTGACGATAATCACCCTGGAAAAATTGAGTAAAATAAGATATTACTTATTTTGATATAACCTGTAACATTTTCTAGTATATAACCTATTATTGAATTCACATCGTTATGGCAACATTATCTAGTAAGAACACTAAAGCCAACCCCACTAAACAAATATTCCATGCAACATCCTTTTCACCGATTCTTCCTTAAATACCTCCTGAGTACATCAGCGTATATAACACAATGTTTAACAAGAGGGTCATAATGGCCCTGAATCGCTCACCCTAGGCAACTAAATAACAGCACTGCTTATATATATGTAGAGGACAGAAATGGAATTATTTGAAGGATTTTTTGTTCTAGTCTTTTGAAAATAATACTGTACAACTTTTGTTATCGTTAAACCGGAACTACCCAGACTGCAGGTGTGCAAAAGTAAGGGAGGTTAATCATGTACAAATCAGCGACAACTCTGTATATATTGGTAGTCCCCCATTTTCACAACGTGTTATATTATCAGACTAACAATGTATTAAAATGTTGAAGTAATTTCATCGCCAAATTAAACACATTCTTCGTGTCAGGCGAGCTAAATTGAAATATGAAAGCAACTCTCTTAAACACAATACTCACTACAGTAATACCTGACTGCACTGTCTTCTATTAAGTTTATGCCAAGGGGAGACAACTATGTACATTGTGTCTAGATCACTTGGATAATAAAGAATAAACAAAAAGATCACCTGGACTACTCCAGCTACAGCACTGTTGAAATTGTCTTTAAAAATGACTTCTCCAGTTCGGTCACTTCTTGCATCAATCTGCCAATGATAGTGAAATAAAATGAACATTGTATTACAAGAAAGTCAAATTTCTAATTCCTGTCTATGGCTTTTCTTAGCATTCTTAAGAAATCTTGGAATCTAACAGCTGAAGATTTTTTGTATCATTGCTTTCATACCAGGCATTTGGTTTTATAATAAATTTCAACATAATCTCTGTCGCATGTTAAACATTCAGAAACTTACTAATATATAAAGCATCAAAATCAAAACACCAGCATAGATGCCCTTTGGAATATTTCCCACAACTATCATTGATTAGTACGAAATTGAGAAAACAAGCATAATTAAATCTGATTAAATAATTTTGCTCTGACAACTTATCTTATATGGTTATAATTGGTATATGAACTAATGAATTATTCTTGAAATTATTCCTTTCTGAAAACAAGCGACTCTAACACAGGATTTTAATTTTGGTTCAGATATAAAAACAAACCTTTCCATTGCTCCAGCCAGTAATGAGTTCAGGCACACCATCTGAGTCGAGATCAAAGCTATGTATTGTTACAGCTTGGTTTTTGGACTAAAATATAAAGTTTTCTTCATGTAACAGTTACTCTAGTTCCAGTACTGACCCGAGGGTTCAGTGTAAGACTATTCTAACTGCTATATAAATGCATAGGAGTTAGGATAGTCTTGCGCTGAACCCTCAATATACAGAGTAAAGTATTACAGACAGAAGCTTAAAGATTATCTACCTGTATATAATGTTGAATAAAAAAAGAGCATTTAAATAGAAAATATACACATTTAAACCATGGTTGGTGGAAGAGCTAACCATTGAAAAAGTAATTAGACTTCAAAAACTTAGTCAACATTTGTACACAAAATGTCCCTATAATTTAACACGCCAACAATCATTATTGTCCACAATATAAACACAATAATATTTCATGCCCATGTAAACAAAGAACCGACAATGCTTTTATTCCAATATTTCATGATCTGTACATTTCTTTTAGATAAGTTCTTCACAGTTTTTGTACTTAAATTGTGTTTAATCAAACGAT
The DNA here is from genome assembly GCA_032209605.1 of Mactromeris polynyma. Lineage (NCBI taxonomy): Eukaryota > Metazoa > Mollusca > Bivalvia > Venerida > Mactridae > Mactromeris > Mactromeris polynyma. Next base: position 5,165,186 of record JASFXZ010000029.1, read on the forward strand.
GTGTACTAAAATTATGCTTAAATATAATTGTTCTGATTTTGTGGAGATGCCAGTCTATTATCTTTACGTATAAGGTATAAAATCTAACTTGAACCAAACAATTGTTAAATCTCTGTCCTAAAGTGTATTTCATTTTGAGATTTTGCCATTTCATGCACATACTGACTGATCATCAGTACCAGGGGTACAAACACAGATTAATTTTAGATCCATTGAAGATCAGCGAGGAAGAAATCCTGTCTTTGTTTTCTTTGCTGTTTAAGCATGATGTTAACAGTTTATTGTTGTATGCACCGCAGGATTAGAGGAAAAATGCCGTATTTAAACCGATGGAGTATATCTATTACACATGTAATGCAAGAATTCATTCCACAGAAAAAGGTGCATTGTACTCACATGCAACAATAATGAAAAGAATCTTCAACATTATATCAATATATTTTTCTCACAACTAGAGATAATATTTGTAGGCAATAGGGGTTCTCCTTCAGCTTAATAGTTCAGCAATAGTATGAAAATACCTTGATTCTCCAATAACGTGAAGACTTGTCATAGACTCCAACAGTGCCATTGGCAAGTGCATAACCAAACTTTGTAGATTCCATAGGACACAGACATGTTATAGACTGTAATAACAAAATTATATAAAGTACAAAATAGTGAAAAATTAAACGTTGCTTCAAATGAATGTAGCAGTAGGATAGATGATGAAATTTTAGGCACTGAACCCATAGGTTGAGAGTTTGAACTTACTAAGGTCACAATTACGCTTCTACAAAATGCATCAGTACTGTTTTCCCAGCAAAGTAGACTAGAAAGTGATTCATATAAGTCTTACATGTTTTCATTTGCTTTCATCAAAATTGAGTCTTAATAAATATGTATAAACTAGCTAAAACTAACAAAGGTCAAGCAGGCAGCATCAGATCTCTGAACTGGACCAGAGTACAACGAGTACTTACATGTTAATACACTATGACCATTACTCTAAAGAGCAATATCTCAGAGTAAACAATTATTGACGAGGCATAAAACACCCTAAACATAAGCAAATAATATTGGTTAATATGCTAAACTTCTTTGTTAAGTATCATTGTCCACACACTATGAAAGTCCAATTGCTCTGGCGATGAACTCTTTTTTTCAAAATTGTTACCTAATTTTGTAAAAGACCTTGCCTACTTAAGTTGAAAATACAAAGTATTTAACGATTGGTGGAGACTTTAAAAATCACTGTCAAAAGCAAAACAGAAATCAACTTAATGTAATAGAATAAATACCTCAGTTTCAGTCATTTCAAGTCAAATTGCTATGACGATGAACTCTCTTTTTCAAAATTTCTATCTAATTCCATAAAAGACTTTGCTTATGTATGTTAAAATACGAAGTATTTAAAGATTTGGTGGGGAAACTAAAAACCACTGTCAATGGCAGAATAGAAATCAACATAAGATGAATAAATACATCAGTTTCAGTTATTTCAAGTCAAATTGCTATGACGATGAACTCTTTTTTTTCAATTTTTTTATCTAATTCCGTAACAGCCCTTGCCTATGTATGTTAAAAATACGAAGTTTATAAGGATTTGGTGGGGAAACTTAAAATCACTGTCAAAGGCAAAACAGAAATCAACTTAATGTAACATGAATACATACCTCAGTTTCAGTCATTTCAGCTATTATCTCATCCTCTTTAAACACACGAATATCATAATCTTCAGATCCAACAATCAACTACAAAAACAAATCAAATCAATACATATTTTCTTGAGAGTGGCTACTTTTCTCAATTATTACCCATTACCTGAAAACTGATATCTCAGGTTTTGATGACTTGGGAAGCCCTCTTTTAGCAGTGAAAAAAGAAGTGGGTTGGGAAGGTAACTAAGCACTACATTTATCTTGGTGACAGAACAGTGTAGAAAATGAATCAAGTTCAAGTATTAAGTTCAAAGTTTATTTATTGTCGGATAGTAAATATAATTTTCGGATAGTAAAATCAATCTTTATGACACAAACAGTCCCATTTTGAGGATATTACTTGAAATAAATAAATAAATAAATTTTAAAGCACTTGTAATAGTGTCACTAAGTTGAAATAATGTAGAAGACAAATTATTTATAGGAAATACTGGCTGGATTTTGTCAAAAATTGACAACCAGTAATCTGTATGATAAAAAAAGAACATTACTGTTTTCTGATTCTGTCACAGAATAATTTCACTAACCTCATTCTGACCATTGCTGGTAAAGTCTAGGAGTGCCAATGAACACACATTATCACCAGTAACCTTAAATGTAACACAAACATTTTATGCATTCAGAAAGTCCATGTTGGATAAATAAACAGATTAGTTTTATGATGCTAAAATGTAAGTCCACCTATTTTAAATATTCAGTCCTCTTAGCCAAAGTTTTTAAAGGCAACAATATAGTGTTTGTATGAAAATCTATTAATAACAAACACTCTGGCAGAAAAGTTCGAGGGTAAAAATGAAACGAGTCTACCTGCTTTTAAATATGGTAGCAGATAAACTTGTTTCACTTTCACCTAATCATTTGAAAATAGACAAAAAAAATGGTTAATTTGGCTTTCAGTGGTGAAAACTGCACAAATCAACAACTTTTCATAAAAGAATGAGATGCAAATGAAACAAGAGATTATTAAAATGGCCAATTAAGCAAAAAGAAAAGGTAACTTACTGTCCAGAAGTTTTCATCACCTTCCAGGTCATAACCTTGTATGGAACAGTTTCCACCAACAATCGCCATAGTCTGTGGTATATTGCCCAATGTGCCAATCACAACAGCATTTGAACCATCTGGTGTCTACAAAACAACAGTACGAAAACTATCGGTGAAAATTCAATAAAATGGTGTAACGCACTAGTTCAAATCTACTGCAATTTTGCTCATTTGAAGGAAAGCCATGTTACTATAAACTGTCTGCCATAGAAGTAGATCTTTGCAAAGGAGATGGAAAACCCTATTTTACAACAAAGCATAATACATACTTTTGCTACATTTTACCTATGTTTAGAATGCCTTGAAAGAAATCTGTAAGATAATTTTTTTAAATTTTGACAACAATTTCAAAATATCTTACATCTTTGTAGAATAAGTCAGCATTCTTCTCAATATCATACACCATAAGATTGGTCATTGTTCCAACAGCTAGAACATCATTCTGTAATGTTGGATCTAATCTACCGGCACACACTGAAGACACCTGTTGGTTAATGCTAAGTAACGCAATATCTCCTTCACTGCGACCTATCTGGCTTTTGGCATGTGGGTTATGTATAAGTACCTGAAATCATACAGTTATTACCATCAATATACATAAGATCCTTGTGCTCAAGTCACATCACTGCACTGTACTGTATTCTGTATCAAATACAAGATATTCACTCGCATATATATTGTTGATAATTTTTACAGTGACTAAATCTTGAACAATTTTTAGGACATAGAACGGACTTATCTGCAATTACTGATTGAGATTAATATTTTTGCTTATTGCTTACTAAAGACTAAAGAGAGCAAAGAGCCATAGAACAAGAATCAGCTATGTTTTCCATTTCATTATGAATGCATTCGAATCAGAGCCATGCAGAAATAACCAATAATTATATGTATCCATAAATACCCTGAATTAAAATTAGCAACTAGCAATAAATGTAAATAAGAACAACATACCTTGCCAGCTGTAGTTGCACACGTGAGAGAGCTATGTACACCATCATATTTCCCAACAGTAACCATGTGAGCATTCACTTTGTGTTTTAAATTGAGAGTGAAGATTGGAACCAGCATCTTGAAACTAAAAGAAATGTCAAATGGTAACAACAAACAATTTAAGAAATTTTGTTGTAAACGGCTAAGTTTCTAAACTGGTAACCCCCCCCCCCCCAGTCTGCAAATAGCAGCAAATAATTTTCTAGGGGTGACTACCAGTGATGACATGCAGAGAAAGAAGCAACATGCAGTCATGCTGCCAGGAGCAACCAAACACTACGGTTTGTCAGAAGAAACCTTACCAAGACAGTTGGGAACAATACCATTATAAAACTTTCTCTCGAGTAGCATATTTGATCCAGTTACAGCCACAGACACCCACAGTCTAAACTGTTGTAGTTTGAACCATGGGCAAGGCATAATTATGTTCTTCCATGATAATTTGACTAAAGGATACTGGAAATGCATCCTATGTCATTTGTCCTCCACCTCTAAACTCTGATCAGGCATGAGAATGCCATATTTCAAAATCAGCTGAAAATTCGACAAAGGGCCCTGGGGGCCGCTGAAGCTCCTGGCTTAAGAGTAATAAGATGGCTCAAATTGTCTAAAAATGGCCCTTGCGAGCATCAAATCCGCGGATTCACGGAGATTCTCATGCCTGTCTGATTTCTCTGGAGAAAATTTCAGCTGTATGAAGGTTAGTACCAGTTGGTAACCCTGTCTGAGCAGATGGTAACATACATTTCAGAAGGAGTGCAATGCTTTTACTGGAATTTGGAAGAAGTCTTTTTTTAATATGAGCAGTAAAACTAGCACAGGACCAGTAAAACCATTGAAAAAGTGTACCAATTATCCAATATTTCACCATTAAACAGTATTGCAAATAATCGGGGATGACATGCTGCCATGATCCCAAAGTCATTATTCTATGAAAATAGTTACGAACAATATCGAGGGCGAATAGTGAAAGTATAATCCGTTTTCCAACTTCATGAACAAAGATGGGAAGTAAGACACAACCACTGCAAATATCCATAAAATGTATACATTTCAAGAGATATATAAGTCAAAAGAAGTTAACTCAAGCTCGGACTAGAAAAAGGGTAAAAATTACCATTCGTATGTAGGCAATGAAAACAATTTTAACCGGAAATGAATATGCAGCGACAGAAAAGAGGTGTTCAATTGGTCAATATTAATCACCAAAAAAAAAAGTTCTATTGGGTTGCCCTTATTAGATAGTTGAACAAACATATATTTTATGAGAACATCATGACCTACTTTGCACACAACCTTAATTATTCCTGTAACACTAAGGAGCTGATGATTGTTCCGCAGTTAATAAATCCAGCATGGCAACTTCCGGAAAGTGACAGTTGAGATGTCATGACGAATATTTTGTTAAATACATGTAGACGTATACTTTGTGTACCGTTTCGTTTGTCAAACATGTGGTGGAAATCAACATTGATAAATTCAGTAACCAGAATTAATGCATTAAGCAGGTATAGATACTGAAACTGCGATTATGTTAACTGGAATAGTTTTCGGATATATGCAATTCATACGTGTTTGATATTTGTGCTTGTGTTGTGGTAATGATATGATTTCCGCTATAGTTGTCAGGTTGTGTGTTAAGACTACTTGTATAACTAAGTCTGAACATAGCCTCTGAGTCTAGTTTTATAGTAACTGGATGATTAGCCAGTCAAATTATATGGTTTGGCTTGGTGTTCAGGAATAAATGTATGACACTTTGAATGTGGCTTTGGACGTTTGGTACTCCTAGCTTCTGCCTAGGTTTATTGATGTTGGTGACTTATCGTCTGCTATATATTACTAGTCGGTCATTAAGATATATTGAACTCAATCGTCCCTAGTCCAAATATTAGACGTGTACATGCCCTTTTAACCATTAAGTTAATTTAATAACATTCAGTGAATCAGTATGTTGTTATTGTACTTTCACTTTGCATGTAGCGTCTAAACGGGCAATATGCAATGTGGTTAAACAGTTAAAAGTACTATAGAATGTCGTTTTGTACAAACAAATTAATGAAAATCACCTTTAAACGCTTGATATTTGATAAAATGTTCATCGTGTAATCTTGCCTACACATTGTCCACAACATGTTAGCAAAATTTTATGCTATACGAAATTTTGGCACATGTCATTTGTCTAGCTTAAAATGATCAGGAATCCGGCTTTTTCACTTGCCAAAAATTTGGTCTTATTTTAGATTCATATACTGACAATTAATTAATCAGATATGTTGCGCAGCCATTAAGCCGAATCTCTGTGAAATCTGCACTAGATGGAAACAAATGCGCATCTTTATACAATTAGCTCATGACATTGGGAATTCTTGACCTTATCCGACGTAGAAAGCATCAGTTGAGCTATTGGAAATGTATTTTCCCTGCTGGTCTTGTTTGATATGCTCCATTCATGCATGGAAGATTCGCAGTGCGATATGCAAAATGCATGCCATCTATATGTAAATTATCATTATAAAATTTGTTTATTCATTATAGAAATCTTTCAATGAATAATTCAAGATGTCAAATGATTTTAAACATAGCTGCAATAAAGTGTGGGTGTGTTGCGATGTTAACGACAATAACGTCCATAAAACCTGACAAGTTATGGTATATTTTCAAAATGCCATGCTTGAAAACTATGCAACCTAGCTTCATTTCAAAACGTTTTTCGTAGAGGAAAATAAAGTAATGATCTAGGGTAAAAGTTTTGAATTGTGATTTGTGTACCAAATGGACCTTTTTGCGCTCACAGCCATGTGTAGTTCACACTTCTTATCAGTCTCACTGCTCATCCTTTAATTCTCTGGGATCATCAAATGAGAAACAATGACCACCGCAGGTTTTCAAAAAAATATCTATCCAATTGTTCTTAAAGGATTGTTTACATAATTAGTACACCTCATACCCGTTCTTACTTTGTTTCTGTCAAAATGGAATGCATACGATGATAATGTCTAAGGTTAACCCTTGCACTGTATACATAAATGAATACTTTTCTTGTCGTTGAGTTTAAATATTTTTCATGTATTTTCAGGTCAAGGAAAATAATTCTTGGTCTTTTCTTATTGCTTGTATTCCTGTATTATATTGGACCAAAATTATTTAGCCATGGATCAAGTGGGCATTCACTAAGTGGTAAGTGTGTATGCTGTTAATGTTTTAGTCATTGTTCAGACATTTTGTTACATCATCCATTATAGTATTTTTAAACAAAAAACTATGATAATAACCTTGTTTGTTGGTTTATTGTGAACTCTGTATTCTTGAATGACCTAATGTGTTGCTTTGTAATTATGAAACAAGCCATCCTTAAATATTGTTTGTTTGGCATAACACTACCTAGAACCCAAGAAAACTGTGATGGGTAGGTAGGTAAGTGAATAGTTTTTTATTTCTTACTTTTACAGTCATTTGACTGTCACCAATAAAATATGAAGTCCAAAAAATGTTCTTCTCTCAGACCCCACAGTTTTTTGAAGTAGGACCATTTCTATAATTACGCCAAACAAACAATTGTTTGGTAAAGCCATTTCTAGGGTTATGCCAAACAAACAGTTGTTTAGTAGGACCATTGCTAGTTTTATGCCAAACAAACAATTGTTTAGTAGGACAATTGCTAGATTTATGCCAAACAAACAATTGTTTAGTAGGACAATTTCTAGGGTTATGCCAAACAAACAATTATTTAGTAGGACCATTTCTAGGGTTATGACAACAGTTGTTTAGTAGGACCATTTCTAGGGTTATGACAAACAATTGTTTAGTAGGACCATTGCTAGGTTTATGCCAAACAAACAATTGTTTAGTAGGACAATTTCTAGGGTTATGCCAAACAAACAATTATTTAGTAGGACCATTTCTAGGGTTAAGCCAATCAAACAATTATTTAGTAGGACCATTTCTAGGGTTAAGCCAAATAAACATTTGTTATAGAAGGACCATTTCTAGGGTTATGCCAAACAAACAATTGTTTAGTAGGACCATTGCTAGGGTTATGCCAAACAAACAATTGTTATACATTGCCAATTTCCATTGTAGTTTAAATCTTCTCAATAGTTTATGATGGCTTTTTATTTCAGTTGGCAGTACATGTCTTAATACAAAGTTGGATCCTTACCAGAATCAAGTTGATGTATTTGATGCAGTTCTCAACTATGTACCCGAAGTGGTCACACAGAAAAACTATCCTGTTTATGTGGGTAGGTTGTCCTGTTTGACATTTGATTTAATTCACAGAACATTGCTACCAGGATATCTTTGGTAATGATTACCCGTATATGCAATTGTTTGAAATTCGATTTAATATACGGAATAGTGCTACAAAGATTTCTTAGGTAATGATTGACAGTATTACGCAATTGTTTGAAAATTGATTTAATACAATGGTTTTGTCAGTGTGTATGATAGACAGATGTACAGAATATATGATATTTTTATTACATGTTTGATACCTTTCAGGGAATGGTTACATAGCTGCAGCATTTGACAGTCAGAATGGATTGTATATACGATTGAACAGAGCATTATCACAGCCTGTACCGTACTATCCAGTTGTTAATACTAATATAGATGGGGTATCAAAAGAAGGTAGGATTTATATATTTTCAAGGAATTTATGTTAGAGAGAGAAGTTTTATGACATTCAGGCAGGAGAATCTACCTGAGCAGAGCAATGAAGTTGTGTCGCTTTGATACGTCAATTATTTAAAAAGCTTTGAAAATACTACCAACTGACGTCTTGAAGTTATACTTGTGCCAATCAGTTACAGAAAGCTTTAAAAAGTAATATCAACTGACATTATGAAGTTTTATTAGCGTCGATCAGGTACAGAAAGCTTTAAAAAGCTCTACCAATTGACAGACTGAGCTGTAAAATTATGTAGTATAACTTTTTTTAAATAGGTAGATTATTATCAATAAGGCATTAGATCACTGAGTACATCTGTTGGCGAAAGTATTTTTTTACCAAGATTCTTTGTGATAATATAACGTTCTTTAGCCAAGTGCTTACGATTATTGTAAACCTTTAAATCACTTGTTTGTACAGCAGATGCTCATTGTGATATACAGTTGTGGAAACAAATTCACGTTATCATCATGATGTTATACGTTTTTCTGCGCTCGCCGTTATATGTATTTAGTCCAAGGTGACTGTATGAATAGTACATCATTTATGTAGCCTGTACTTGAATGCGCTAAAAAAACAATTTTTGAGAACAATCAAACTATTTGTCTTAGTCATGTTGCAAGGTAGATGTTATACTGTACTTATATTTGCATTCAATATTAGTTCAGTGTTTTTAATTAGAATTTATGCTGTTGGATCAGTATATTTATTGATTACCTAGGTAACATATGTTATTGACTGGTGAAACAATATCATGTTCATAGTGTTCTAACGTTTATTTACAGAGGTGGATGTATTGCAAATTAGACAGGGGCTTGCCAATAGGATACAGATTTTTAATACTGTAAGTTAACAGTGGTTCTGTCTAGTCCCTGAGCAATTCAGCAGACAACACCAACAAAGGGGTGTGGCATGAATTATGTCAGATTGCTGTTAAACTTCTGGGACTTGGTGATACCCATGCCTATACAAAGTATACCACAGGTTACACTAGTTGCTCAATGTTAAGAGTCATTGTGGCAAATTTTTTACTGGATTTTACCATTTTTTACCCAAATTGCCCATAAGTTAGAGAAAATTTGACCCTTCAGCCAGAATACTTAGGGTCAAAATGTGGCTTTTGGATATTTCAAGGGTGAAATGGAGCTGCTGTAAACATGTTACACTGATTTTATTAAGACTCATTTGAACAATTAAAGGATTCATTTTCGGAGGAAAGCATTGTGAATGTCCTTTAAGCGAAGTCCATTCATAAATGATTTTGCATGGCAAAAACAGCGATGTCAAAGATGGGCAAAAAGTAATATTGACTTATATAGTATATATAGTATATATGTGATTTTTAAGAGACTAAATTTGTTTTTCTATATGTCCAAACCGTAATATTTTGTTCTCAATATAAATAATTAAATACCTCCTTGTATGTGTGAAATAGGCTGATTTCTGCATTCAACTTTTGGAATAATTGATATTTTGAACTCTTTCAGAAGCATGGATGTGTGACTGTCGAGTCACTGCTGTATGCTCATAGATCTCGTGCCGGGGTAATGGTGCAAGAGATTCGCTTACATAACCCCACACAACACACCGTTGTAGTGGAACTCGATCAAATAATGGGATCTGGGTGGAGCGATGCTCAGCTGACAACTGCTAGGTAAGACTACTTTTCTCTTCAACTGAAGATGGCAATCAATAAGCAGTATTGAAAGCATAGGGGATTGTCTATATATATATATATATATAGATACAGTATAGAAGAGATAAAGGGAGAGAACCTTAGAAGGGATAAAGGGAGAGAACCATAGAAAGGGATAAAGGGAGAGAACCCTAGAAGGGATAAAGGGAGATAACCATAGAAGGGATAAAGGGAGAGAACCATAGAAGGGATAAAGGGAGAGAACCCTAGAAGGGATAAAGGGAGAGAACCTTAGAAGGGATAAAGGGAGAGAACCATAGAAGGGATAAAGGGAGAGAACCATAGAATGGATAAAGGGAGAGAACCATAGAAGGGATAAAGGAAGAGAACCATAGAAGGGATAAAGGGAGAGAACCATAGAAGGGATAAAGGAAGAGAACCATAGAAGGGATAAAGGGAGAGAACCATAGAAGGGATAAAGGGAGAGAACCATAGAAGGGATAAAGGGAGAGAACCATAGAAGGGATAAAGGGAGAAAACCATAGAATGGATAAAGGGAGAGAACCATAGAATGGATAAAGGGAGAGCACCATAGAAGGGATAAAGGAAGAGAACCATAGAAGGGATAAAGGGAGAGAACCATAGAAGGGATAAAGGGAGAGAACCATAGAAGGGATAAAGGAAGAGAACCATAGAATGGATAAAGGGAGATAACCATAGAAGGGATAAAGGGAGAGAACCATAGAAGGGATAAAGGGAGAGAACCATAGAAGGGATAAAGGAAGAGAACCATAGAATGGATAAAGGGAGAGCACCATAGAAGGGATAAAGGAAGAGAACCTTAGAAGGGATAAAGGGAGAGAACCATAGAAGGGATAAAGGGAGAGAACCCTAGAAGAGATAACGGGAGAGAACCTTACAAGGGATAAAGGGATAAATATCTTTTTAGCGGATTTTAGCTCATAGTGCCTTAGTTGAACTTAAGTATCCATCTATATGACAAATCCTCTGATACCATTAAATGGATATTGATGTATGTATATTGTGGTCAACTGATAATTTTCCTATCTGAAACCACTTGTTCGATTCCAGGACAATTTCATACGATTGTTCCTTAGGTGGCCATCTATTTAAATTGTTTATGTTAATGCCATGTTAAGTTGTAAAATGGCCTCCAGTTGGCCCGTCTAATTTCCTTTATTGTCTGTTTGAGCTGTGAAACTTATGGCCCTTTTGTCATATTGTTTTTTGTTTATACAGAATCTTTTTTTTAGTTTATTCTTCGATTTTGTTTCCTTTCTTTTCTAATATCTTCTTTATTTCTTGAGTGTTCAGACATTGAAAATGGGAAACTTCTTGTCTTACTTGATTCAACGTAAAGTATGGTGTGTAAGAATTTGTCTTTGTATATGTCTGGAACATGGCTGGTTTTCAAAGTGTCCTGCTTCTTCCAGAAAATTAGTATTTGAACGCTGCTATGGGATTTACAACCTCTTCTGTAAGCGACCTCATGTCAAGAAATTGCAACATGTCACTATTTGCAAGCAGGAAACAACATTTACTCTATATGGTCACTATATATCGGGCAAATATTGCTTACTCTCAGTACGTGGTGACGTCATATGTGATGTTGTCTGCAAATGACGTCACTTAAAGAAGAGGATGGAAATCGTACAGCGGCGCTCATTTGTAGATGTTTTTTTTTAAATTTCAGTGAGACTAACTTTGTTGGTTCAACTTTAGAATATCGACTTACAACTGGTACAGTCAAAGTAGAGAACAGTGGAACTGATTTACATGTTGGTGTAGCAGTAGCATCAACACTAGTAAAGAATAAGGGGGAAGAACTCTCTCGTGGAAAGTAAGAATACACCTTTGTTACCTCCCTTGTTCAAGCATTGTTGTTTAATGTTTTGAATCACAGAAACTAGGGCTGTATCTAGAATGTAGTGGTATACTAGTCTGAATTGAACAATGTATGCAAATTATGTGTTTGTGTCTCTGCCATTCAAAGGAAGGGGAAGGGGCACAAAGAGTTATCCTCGTCCATCTCTTTGTCCGTCTGTGCATGCATCAGTGGATGGATGGGTTCAATTCAGAGTAGGATAATAGTGTTCAAATTTGATTTCGGTTACAATCCATCAATGTTTGGCGGAGTTATGTCCCTTTTTAGTTCAACTGAGCACAATATGCTCAAGGTGAGCTTTTCTGATTGGTCTTTGTCTGTCGTCTGTCCGTACTGTAATGGACAGTGCATCTGAAATTCGAAATGTCCAGAGCATGGTAGTTTTGTAAATAGCAAATTCGGCATGAGTACTGGTTATTAACCGAGGACTCGGTCATTGAGAGTAATTTATAAATTGTACGCTTGCTTAACAATTGATGTGAAATAAATAAGTTCAGACTTAAGAGTGTATTAACATCCGTCTCTAATTCATAATAGAATAGATATAATCTGGATTGGTACAGATATGCCTTTTTCCATCTTATCTTGGGGTACAAACAACAATATACATCTTGCTTGAATTAGATAGGATTTAACATCTTAACATGTTATTTGTAGTCCTGGTAAAAACCCATTTTTAGCGAATTCTGGATTCTGCCTATTGCTTGCAGAAGAACAGTGTTATGCTAGTTGGTCATCCAGGGACATCGTTACATGTATATAATTACTGTACATAATTGAAATACTATAAAAAATAGTGTAAGACTGCAATATAAACATATGACTGGCATTTTTTTAATTTCTAGGTATTCCAAGTTGATTATCTTGAATACTGTACAGTACACCAAAGCTGGGACATTGGAGGTTGTTAAATCTCAACTTCCTGATCTGAATACTAAATGTCACGAGGTTTGTATTCTCTTTGTTCTTATTTCACCAAAACACCTTTTCGCTTCGATGATTTGACTCGACGTAGTGCATCAAAAGTCATTCACTCAAATTTTATCCACCTCTGGCCTGGTATGGTCGACTGACCACCAGGTATAAAAGGAAATACAGTCCAACCTCGTTTATTCGACTGCCTTCTATCTGAATACCTGGTATCATCTGAACCCTAAAGTCACTCATGATTGTACCAGTAAATCTGGTAATAAAGATTTCTATCAATATTAATATACAGCAGAAATGTAGGATGTATTTATTTTGTGGACTGAACCTGAGATTTTCAATATTGAAACGAGTTACAAAACTGCTTAGTCATGTTACATTCCTGTAAAATGTTTGCCTCTTTAAGCTGGGTAAACTTGTATATGAGTATACAACTTAACATTGATAGATTGACAAACTATTGTATACTGTAAAACCTCAATGATAAGACCACCCTTTGGACCCTTGATAACTGGTTGTTTTATTGAGATGGTCTTAATGTTGATATTATATAAAGAACACAACAGTGAAAATGGACTTGAAAATGTGTGTTCTTAATTTTGAGGTGGTCTTATTATTGAGGTGATCTTTAAGTGAGTTTTAATGTATACATGTATACTTACAGTATTTTATTTTGCTCGTGTATTTAATACAAATCAAAATCAAATATTCCATTCTGTTCTGAAAATCGATGTTGGTCATGTTTTTTATTTCATTCAGGAAATGAAAGCAGCTTTACTTACTGATCCAGCTGAATTGAAAGAACAACACACAAATTTGTGGGAAAAGGTTCGTATTATAGTAATATAGTACCTGTATGTTATGTGTAATATTTATGACATACCTTGATTACAATAGATGATATCTGGAATCGGCTATAATGGTTTTTTACCAGGGATATATACAAAGTAAAATTTTAGATCCATTGAAGTACAGTCAGTCATTAAATCCTGTCTTTGTTTTCATTGTAATTCAAGGACGGTATATTGATGTTGGTGCATTAGGTTAGAGGGAAGAACCCCATATTTATAGCAATCTAGTGTAGATTCATTTTGTTCTTGTTTTTGTATTGGAAGATGTTTTTCTTTATTTTCTTTATGCTATATGAGTCAAATATACAAGTTCAAAAGTTTTGAATTGACTGTGCGTCAACTATTGATTGTTTAATTGGCTTAAAAGTTCAAAGTCTGTTAAAAAATAGTTAATTTTACACTTGCTTTTTTTGTTTGAGTCTTAAAATACTTTATGATATGAGCTAACAATATAGAAAGTTTAAAATATACTTGGAATCTCGTTTAGATTAGAATATCTATTCGGATAATAATTGGTTTTTGAATAAGTTTCTATATTAAGCCACACAATCTGGTGTGTTATACATGTATATGTACAATTTATCTTTACTTTGAGTTGTAATGTGTAAGACTTGATTGTAACTGAAGTGTATAATTAAACTAGAAGTTATATCAAAAGCACAAATAATCTAATATACAAGCTACGCCTTGACAAACTTGGAAAAAATTATAAGTAGATTTCTATGGCATAATTTGTTTCTTTTATGTGATGAGCGGAAGATTTTTTTAAAGAATTATGTACATTCTGATGAGGGGTTATCATTTTGTAGCTTAATTCTCCATCTTATTCTTAAAATTGGAATTGCTATAAAAAGAAAGGTAGACGTCCGATTTTAATATTTTTGATATTAAATGAAAGTTGAAAAATATATCTGTTCGAAAATCTAAAAACCTGAAAATGGACATTTTTGGTCACTTAATATACAGGTTTTGTCGTGGTGCAGCTCATATTTTCTTTAAAAAATGTTTCACTTTTTCCAGATCTGGCTTAGTGGCTTCAGTTTAAGTATGTCGAGAGCTGTTGGAACCCTAAATGGGGACAAGATTAATAGCACTATATACTATGTGATCAGTAATGTACAGGCCCCACTTCATGATCCCAAAATCAGCAAAGAATTGGCGCTAGACTTAAGGAAGACCCTTCATTATCCAGACAAATGTTACAGTGGACCTACAACTTTGTGAGTACTAGAAACATGTGTATATGTAGGGGCCTCAGCTGACACTTGGAAGCCACCTGGGGCATTTCCCACTCTTATGGCTGGAATAGCATCTGCATGTCCCTGACATTTGTTGTCTGACATTGACATTAGATTGACATTTATGTAGTTTGTTGAATCTTTAGATGGCAGGGCTTTTTTCCTAATAAAGTTGGGTCCGGTAAACAGACTCATTCCAAAACTACCGGGAGTATCTTTTCTTCCTAATCAAAAGCAGAAAATTCCCAATATTGGCAGGGGTTTAAAATGAGAATTTAGTATTGATTTTTGATCGGGTTGTGTCGTGTTTTTTTTCACTTGTTACAAATGGCGTCGCCATCTAACAGTTTTTCGATGAGTGAAATTCTCCCATTAAACTTTGTGCATTTGGTATCAAGTCCCCAAAAGCTGTTTAGTGCCCTGCATTCCAAATAATAATTGAGTTACAGATTTATGCAGATTCTATGCTATTAAAATGTTCACATAAATAACTCACAATCCTTCAATTTTGCGCGAGAACTGGCGATTACAGAGAAAGCAGATATTGAGAGGGAATGAGTATAAGTTGTAAGAATGTGTTTGACAATCCATGTAAAATAAGTAAGTTTAGACTAAACATAAATATTGCCAATTTTGTTTTCAGACATTCAAATACATTATGGATCGATCCAGATGATGAGGACAGTATTGCAAGAATAGTTACCACATGGATTATTACACTTGAGAAGCAGGGATGTCAGCGTATGATTGCTGCAGGTGGAAACACTATTTTAATTTTCTATTACAATTCTTTCATTTAAAAGTCTGTCTGCTGTAAGGAATGTGAGGCTTGGTAAATGCCCATCAAGAAGGTAGAAGTTGTGTGGCCATTCAATAAAACTTTATGATGATGTCTGCTTTTTATCAATTATTATTATCAATTATCCTTAAAATTACAAATGAATGCTGGAAATCAAATGATAAACTTTCAGTGAAAAAATGACAACAGTATTGTCTTCATCTATTTTCATTTATATGGATATTGTCTTACCAAAGGATTATGCTAAGCATTAGCTTGGTAACACAATCATGTGTTGGCACAATTGAATGTATACTTGCGCCTCTCAAAATTTTTTATCAGCAACTTGTCTGTATCTTTTCTTTACTGTGAATTTGATTATGAAATAGAAATATAATTCAAATAAGAATTAACACAAAACAACAGAAAGTCTGGAAATAGCCAATGTTTTGCATTAATAATTGAATAATTCACTGGAAATTTTGATTTGTACTAACTGCACAATAAATCATATACTTTAAAGTATATGCAGCAAAACCTTACTAAGATACAACCTCAATAATAAGACCACCTCAACAATAAGGCCACCTCAAAAATAAGACCACTTCAATAATAAGACCACCTCAATAATAAGACCGCACAAAATTAAGAGCACAAGTTTCAAGTCTATTAGCACTGTTTTTGCTCCTTATTCAACCTCAATATGAAGACCAACTCAATAAGAAGACCTGTTTACAAGAGTCCCAAAGATGGTCTCATTACTGAGGTTTGAATTTTACATTGTATTTTCATTCTGTTCCGCAGGTGTTGATGGTGTTCTTCAAGCAATGTTACTTAGTATCGGCGCCTTACAGTTTGGAAACGATCATCTAGAAATGAAACTTCATCCAGAAGATACACATCGAGATTACATCTTCCATCGTATTAACTATGGCAACAACACACATCTAAATATATCCATTCTCGTTGGGGAGGATAATAAAGCTAATATATTTGTTTCGTTAGATCGGAATGATAAACCGTATTACGCTTGTGATGCTGGCTGCTTGGATCCACCGACACAATTAAGGTAATTAATACATAGTGTCTCCCATGGCCTATAGGTTAAGGCATCTGCCTTGGGAGTGGGAGGTCGAAAGTTCGAATCCTGGTAGGGGTCTGTTCTGATATGGCCGGTTGTTGAGCCGCCAGCTAGTTAAATAAAAGTTTCAGTGTGCCTACCTGCCTGATGCCTGGCATTAAAGGATATGTAACGGGAAGTAAATGTGCTCTGAATGAAGGTGTCTTGTAAGTCGGAACTGGCTGGCCTTTTAAATAGGAGTGACACTATAATACATCTGGAAAATGATTATTCAGTAAGGTAATGATTTTGAGAATTGTGAAGAGGCAAAGAGTGTTACCCACGTCAGTACGAAACATTGATTTCCAATTACTAACTCTTGAATGGATTCAAATTATGTTTTTATGGCTCTGCCATTTTAAGAAAGGCAAAAGTTCATAAAGTATTTTTATAAAGATTGAGTAGATTTAATTATCCATAAAATCGTCAGTTGTCTTACTGTTAAAAGATTAAAATCATTGAGCATAAAGCCAAATTCTTGAAATTTCGCACAATAAATAAACTCACACATATATGAGAAAATGGAACATACTGTTGTAGAAAATAAATGTGACTGGGCCATACATTTGTCTATATGTTATACACAAATGATAAAGATAAAGAAAGACATAAAGTTTTGTGTATTGCAAGAGAACATAACTCAGTCAATTACTGAGATGGGATAAAGGGAGAGAATTCGTGAAGATGTGCATTGTTATAAATCAAACACAAATCTGGTGGGAACACATTTGCACTATGTGCCAATATTCAATATAACAGATATTAATACAATATCATAATCTAGGGACCAGACATGGTCATTATAATGAGAGTTGACTGTATGTAAATGATTCATTGATCTATTGCAGTAAAACACGATTCAAGTTTCCAGTGAAGCTGACAGAACCATTGACAGCTATATTATATATAACTGCTGATAAAATGCATATGGAGGAATATAAGCATGCTATACACGTGAAGGAGATTGTTGAAGGTAAGTTGTCATAGGGCGAAGATTCTCCAGCATTTTATACTGGTTTTAACTTGTTTTGTTTCATGAAAAATGTTCATCATATTGTCTGAAATATGATGCTTTCCTTGTGCATATATTTGGTTATAAGGCTTATTATGCTCCCAACTTATGGGGGGGGGGTAAATAGATTTGCCCTTGTCAGTCTGTCTGTCCGTCTGTCCTAAGTTTGTGTTGCTCACATCATAAAAAGTAACAAAACTTGGGAATATTAGTCATCGCATCAAATTGTGTAACTGGGTTTTTGGATTTGATTAATTTAGTGATAAAGCGAAAATGATAAATATGATAGAGCATTGGAATAGAAGACATGTTTAAACCATGGTTAGAGGAAGAACTTTCCATGGAACAAGTCTTTTGAATTCAAAGACTTAGACATACATAAACACAAAAATAGTTTGTGCCCATGTTAACAAAGAACTGACAATGCTTTTATTTCAATAATTAATGATCTGTACATTCTTGGAGAAGTTCTTCAAAGTTTATTCTTAAATTGTATTTTTATCAAACAATGTGTTCTAAAATTATAGTTAACAATATTTGTGCTGATTTTGTTGAGATGCCTGTCTGTTATCTGTAACATGTTTTACGTTCTATTTCAGCTCCAGCTCACGAGCACCATGTGATAGCCTTACATAAACACGGACATCATTTTGGTGGCTTACCCACGATATTCTGGGTGTCTATAGCATTCCTTATCATTGTATTCCATTTGTTTTTATTCAAACTTATTTATAACGAATATTGCCAAGCTCAGGAAAGATTCACAAAAAGTCGATACCATGTATAGCAGAACGTGCGCTGGTTTATAAATTGTTAATCTGGAATTTTCGTCCCGCACATGTGAGATTTTGTGCTAAACTTCGAATATGTGATGGTTCAAAGAAATGGGTTGCTGAAATTTTATGAAAATGTGCTGAAAAGATTCAAACTTGTGCTGAAAATAGATGACGTTGTGAAGTATGGATATTGGACATCAAGTCTTAGTGCTGTACAAAGAATAGTTACATGTAAAAGTGATTATTAGTTCATTTAAGTTATCGTGATTTTTGAACAGTTCTCAGCTCAACTGCAAGCCAACCTGCATTGTAGTACGCTGTGTTTGCATTTACAAGGAGAATATAAACCAACCGTGGGTTTATGTGAAGACAATATGAAATTGAGATTCTGGGAATTAACACGATATACTGCAAACCATTATTGGGCAAGCATTTTGGACACTGGATTTGTTTTTAAAGGATAAAAGATTAATCTACATTGTCAAGACATGAGAAGACTTTGGAAGGAACAGTATGATTATAAACCTGTTGTATTATTTTTGACACTAGTGCATTTTCTTTGTGACTGATTTTATTATTGGTGAATAATGTTGTTAAAACTTCAAGTTTGGCAGCTTACAGATACAGAGAATGTATAAAATGCACGTTAGTAATCTACTTAGTTCATGGAATTAATCTTGGTATAATTTTGTTGTTACTATAGTATCCGAGGGTTCAGTGCAAGACTATTGCAATTTCTATATAAATACACAGGAGTTACGATAGTCTTGCATTGAACCCTCGAATTACATGTTTTGTTGTTAATATAGTATCCGAGGGTTCAGTGCAAGACTATTGCAATTTCTATATAAATAAATAGGAGTTACGATAGTCTTGCATTGAACCCTTTAAAAGTTTTGCTTGTTTTCTGTCATGGTGACCTTCACCTTTCACTGCCGCCATGGAGCCATACTGACAACATTTTGTGTAATTCAAGATGTTTGAATCATTTTACTATATTGGTTTCTATTCAAAATTCTTGTTTATTGAAAAAATGTTTCATAAGTGTTCTGTAGGTAAACTTGCGGTAACCAGGTGCGGAAAGGTGAGTTAACCAGTAATATCTCATTCCAAACTACTCGTAGGAATATTAATTAATCAGTTTCTCTTAGTTACTGAGATAAGGTGTCTAAGTAGACTTGCATTATGGGTCAGTAAGTTGTCGAAATTTAAGTGAACTTTCATTTTTGACTAAACTAATGGAAAAGTCGCAATATCGTTTTTCTGGTAAATGTAAAATACAATTAAAACAAGTCTAGAGGAAAAATCATTGAGTCACATGATCAAGCTTGTGTTTTGATTATAGTGTTAACAACCAGAGGACACATTGTTCAATAGATTTAAAAGTTGCTTAAGTTACCTTACCACCTGACTAAGCACTGTTCTGTTAAAATTTCATATGGCTGCGGTTTAATAGACACAAATACAGTCTTCAACTTTAAAACATTATTTTTCAACTACATGAATTCACTTTCTTATTAAAATCAGTATGATTTTTAAAAATATGAGTGTATTAAAAATAATGAAGAAGTATCATGTAACAGAATTACTTATATCTTAATTCTAAAGGATTTTAAATATTAAATAAATGTTTGTGAAATCCACTTCTGCTAGACTATAAAATATTTGGATATTTTGCAGTTATTAAGGTGGAAAATAATCTTTATCTCTGGTGAAAATTGACTCTTATTGGAAATTTGTATATACATTGTATATTTCCTGTGTTGTGTAGCTTTCAATGATCTAAATTGTATCAATTTGTGTAATGTGCTATGCAAATACAATTCCATTTGTTTTCAGATCACAAAGGGAGGTAACTGGTCTTTGTTGATCTTGTTCATCTGTGATATATGTACATTTTAAGACATTTGTTTGTAAAAGTTTGTGAAATTTGCTCATTATCACTGTTATTGTGGTGTAATTTTGAATGAAGTGTGTATGAGTGGTTCATTATTCATTAGGACACGTACATTATTATTTTGGCTTGTCTGTTTTGAAAAAAAAGAAGAGCTATTGTCATAGCTTGTCGTCTGCATCAGAGTTTGCTTCGCCAAACATTGTAAATAATGGGTTCAACTCAATCTCTGAGATAGGTCCCAATGATAAAGTAATCTGCAGATGAGCCTCTGCAAATGCTTGCAGTGATGTTGTTGTCCATGGAATATCATTGTCTCAAAACTTGTTCAGATTAGTAAGAAAACATTTTAAAACGGTCTCAGCTTTAACTCGTACTCAGGTAATTTAAAAGCTGACGCCTTTAATGTTAGTGTTGGATGCTTTTGAAATCTTTGGTGCAGGTAATCATATAATTCATTAGATGTCACCTGCTTTTAGTGTTCTGACTACCATTGAAATTATATTTGAAATGCTCCAAATTTTATGTTGATGGTTCCTATTAAAGACATTTTTGTCAGCTAAGTATCTTATTACTATGAAATAGAAAGTCTTTCACATTGTCATACATGTCTTGTATGTTCTATGTTCATCAGTGCATAGTTGTAACATGTCTTATATCTGCTGTTAGGGTCGCAGTTGGATCAACTTATATAAACCCCTCTATAGCAGATACCCCGGGACTTTCTGGTCCTACCATACTTTTTCTCATCCAACGAGTCGTCAAGATTGTGTTCTCATTTTACAGGTCTGCTACCTTGTATTTCTGGTGGACTTAAAGTAAATATATTCTCTTGTGTATTGCCTTATCTTCTTCATGAAATATCCAGATCTGATAGAGACCTATTAGGTAAACATATTTAATTGATCCTTTTCACTTGTTGTCTGTGGATTATGTATGGCTGAACCTTAGTAGTCAGTATTACTTTTAATTAATTAGTGCAAGATTTACTGAATCATTAATTCAGAATGAAATATAATCTTCACTGGAAGTAATGTGAATTTAGCAATACACCAAGAGTTTATATTCTGTCAAGCCTGACTCCTAGAGTAGACTTATGCTTCTCTTTCCTAACTCACCAGTATGTGTTAAAATATTTCCTGAACTGGCTTGTAGAATCTAGAGGTAAAATTGATGTGTTGTTGTTAATATTGATTTTTAATGAAATAAACATGGTGTCGGGTGAGAAAGAAAACCTTAATTGCTGTAAAGAATTGGAGCACTTGTCACTTTTACGGTGTGTATGCCTTTTGTTTTGATTTACATTATGTATTAGCATTTTTTTTAGATTTTATATGAAGACATATATTATATTTCCCATTCGTCATATTTCATTGAATATTATTTGTATTATTTGTGAATGTTTGGTTAAGGTGATATAATGCACATACAGTAAAACCTCACTTGAAGACCACTCCCATAATAAGACCACCTCAATATTAAGAACACAATTTTCAAGCCCAATTTTACTGTTTTGCTCTTTATTCAACCTCAATATTAAGACCACCTCAATAATAAGACCAGTTTTTAATGGTCCCAAGGGTGGTCTTATTAACAAGGTTTTACCTGTATATGTTTCGATTTGGTATAAGTACCAGTCTGTGCATTTTATTATCTATAGTTACTTAGTGCAGACCAAACCATCTGACACATCGCTTGGTAACAACACTTCATTGAATCTGAATTCATTTCAGTCTTGACCTGAAAGGTAAAGCTTGTATAATCAAGATATTTTAGGAAGAAACAGTCTAGGTTTAGTGCCATATTGATTATTGTAATTAGAATCATAGCATGAACAAATTTACAGGTTCACCTAGTTAGAACTGCTTTGATCTTGATATCTCAATTTGAATCTGTTACATGCCCTCTGATTGGTTAGCTCAGTAACCATGACAATTTATAAGTGTTGTTGGTTATTTTAGTTGTACAGCTTTGATTTATTCTTTATTATAGTAATAAAATATTAGTTGTTGTTGTTTTAGAATTTTACAGTATTTTGTCAAATGATATCTGATTTGTTAGTTGTAGTCATATTATAAAGACTTATATGTAAAATGGATTTTGATTGGCTTATATTTGAGAAATATGACTGTTGGGGCTTTGAATGTTTCATGAAGTCTTGCTATGTACATATATATATATTTGTAATCAAAGAAAATATTAACATCTGAGTCTTCCATGGAAACAGAACTCTCCATATATACTGATCAAAAGTGCTGACAAGTTTTATTTCACATAGTTAAGAATGACTTAAAGCTGCTGGATAGATCTAAAGATATTGATTGTAGTAAGCAACAAAATGCATGAACTATCCTAAAAATCAATGTAAAACTGTCAAAATCATGTTCACTTAACCATAATGTTGAGACAATTTTCAAAATCCAGAAAGTCTGTAAGCTCCTTTGGCCATTGTATTTAATATGCATCATTAAATTTCTTACTGTTGTCACCTGATTCTTAGCTTATCAATATCACCATGTAGATGAGCTGTTGGATCAGTAAATGCCCGTCATTAATTTTATTTGCATTAACACTTTGTTTCAACATATCTGATGCTGCTTGGCGGGTATCCTTCAAACCATCCTATGATGGTTCTTTGGTATAAAAAATATAAATCTGTCCGACAGAGAGGGTCAGCCATCATTCAGGTGTGGGGGGAGCGATATAGGGGTATCTTGGCCCTCTGCCATAAAACAGAGTACTGGTTAAATCATAACATTCCAAGAAAAGTATGTTTCATCACAAATAGTATGCTGTTTAGTTTGTTCTTAACATTTACTGCTTTATGTAAATCTAGTTAAAATACTCTCATGATGCAGGAAACCATGTGATGATATGGTTGCTTGGCAACAGTGATATGTGTAGAAAATATGTAAATTATTATTCATTTAAAAATGATCCTCGAAATCCATAAACTATCAGATTCATGATATTTGAACCCAAAATTGTTTTCGGTCCTGTTGAATGAACGAGGTCCGATTTTATTTAAACACGACATTACATGAGCATTATCTACAATCAGTATGGCAGAAATATTTATCTTGAGGTCTTGGAATTCACCTTCGGACGAGTCGCTTAAGGTGCTTTGGAGACGGAGGTTTAAAGAGATGTATATTTTAAATGCTGTTTTATACTGTTAAAATGGCGTCAATGTGAGAGAATGTGTATTAGAGTAAACTTAGGTGCGACTCAATTACAACTCTGCAATTTACTAGTTTCCATTTTTCCGATGCAGATTTCCATTTTTCCGCTGCAGATTTCCATTTTTCTGCTGCAGATTTCCTTTTTTCCACATCAAATAGTGATCTATTTGTGATTGATTGTAGTGGTGAATAAATGTTTTTCTCTTTAAGAATGAAATGTGCATGAGTATGATATGTACATAAAATGTAGTGTTACGTTTTATTTTACTGTTTGCTGCTATTTTTGTGTTACTTTCGCAGTATTTTGGTGTTTAGTATTTTGATAACAAAACGAACATTGAAACTATTTGGCATAAAAGGAAAATACGGAAAATAAATAATGTCTGCATTAATTAATGGTTCAATATTGTAAAGAAGAAAATGAACTCAAAAGCAAATTGAAGTAACTTTTCTTCCGTTTCGTTATTTCGTTAGTACCGCGGAAATACAAGCAAACAGTATAATTATTTTGGAAAATTTGAGTGTACATGGCATCCACTTAGATTAGAAATGACTGTATTAAAGATTATTAGTCATTTATTTTCATCATAGCATATCACTATATAAATTGTTGTTCTAAACAATATGGTTTATTAGATTGTATTTTCAATTGGGAAATAAGCAATTTTTCAATTGCTTTTCTTTGAACAATTTCTGTGTATATTACCATGTTCATATGATTGTCATTTTAGGAAGCTTTGTTCTTACATGTTGATGTTATTTATTACTATGTTGTAAGATGGAACAGTGTACATAGATGGTGATGATAATAAATATGTTTTAAAAAGAGGAATAAACTGATTATAATGGACTTCATTTGTTTTGTTTCATTCATTTGAAGCTCTCTTTGGAAGCGGTGTGCTCGAGGGATGGATTGTGATTTAAATGATTAACAAAACTCTTGTAAAAAAGAAAACCTCTACTCAAATGTTTACATTTTTTGTTAGTTTTTTATTGGGTAACATATCACTTATAAACACTTTCTCAGTTATGCATGGAGGCCTGTTCTGTATTCAGTTACTGCTTATACATCATTATAGATCGAATTGCAGAAACATAACAAATCTATAAATGTACGTCTACTTTCAGACAGTTACATGGAAACACAGGAGATTGTCACAAGTTCTCTCCCTTTATCTCTTAAGAGATAAGGGCTTCTCCATGATTTTTTTATAGCAATATGTTACACAGGTACGGCCCTAGGTGTAGACGACTATACAACATTATGTCACAGTGCCTTCCTTTGACTAAACTATGTATTATTAATTATCCTTGTGTGACCTCATTCCGGTTGGGTAAGGAAACAAACAGTTTTTTTGCAAAATATCTACTGGATATACAAATTAAATGTACTAACCTGTATAGATAAATTAATTTCCAATCAAATGCAGTTATTTCATTGTCACTGCACCCTAAAACGATCTTCATTGAACAAGAAGTCGGCTGCAATTACAACAACAATCGGCCATTTTAAACAGGACTCAATTCCGGTGACGTCACTGCGCGCACGCGGAAATAGGGCAACCATAAATTTATTATTAGTTTTTCTGGTCAGTTTTGACTTTTGTACAAAAATATATCAATTTGCTAAACAGTAACTATTAAACAGTTTTAACAGGTATTTACAGATGTATAATTGGTTTTGATTGTTGTCTTTACTCTTCCTTTTCACAACATGGACAAAAGAAGACGTCACCCCTTCTTAACACTTTTACAGGTGAACAATAGGAAAGATGGGCCCAGTGGTCACATTTCTTGCCCCTGATAATATTATCACACTGTCCCCACTTCACAAATATAATTGAAATGCTGTGTAAAACTGCATCTGGAGTGTATTTTTTGCACTGGCAGCACAACTCACTTTCGTCAATTCCATCTAAGTCATCATCACTGCTGTCACTTATGAGGTTGTCATGTGATGGTCCTTGCTTGGGTGCGGTGATAACATGACTGATGGTTTTGTTTTTTGTTACTTTTTCATTTATGTTCTTCACCTTTGATGAACCTGTTGGTTTCTGATTATCAACATGAATTTTCATTTGTAAAACAACTTCATTTGAAATTTCTTTCCCAGCAACTAGTTTGCTCATTGTGTTTCTTGGCTTGGTTTTTTTTTCACTTTTAATTTTATTCAGTTTTTTCTCTTTCTTCTCAAACATGCAACTAGCAGCTTCAGTCTCAGACATATGATCTCCACCCTCAACTTTTTCTTGACTGTCTGGATCATCTAAATCTGCTACCTGAAATACTTCGGCAGGGAGAAGATAATGTGCTGGTACAGCATCTGAGTTCAGTGGGAAAATTCCAGCACGGCGAAAAGAAGACTGGATGTTTTCTGCAGATAAAGCTTTCGTGTAAGCATGGCAAGCAACCTCACAGATGTTATAGCGTGTAATTACTGCTGATGTTTCTCTCATGAGCTTGTGGCACTGAGCATTGTATATACGTTGAAAGGGACCAAAACAACCAAGGTCCATAGGTTGTAGGATATGGCTGCAATGGGGTGGGAAAATAAACAGGATGATATCGTGCTCTAGCGCCCATTCAGCAAGACCAACTGAGACATGTGACCTGTGACCATCCAGTATAAGTAAAATCTTTTGACCATTTCTACCAGGGACAAATTTTAGGAAATGGTATTCTATGTAGTGTCTAAAGATGGCACCATTTGACCAGCCAGACTCACTAACAGTTCCATCTGCACCAGGGGAGGATCCAGCTAACAGGTCAGGTCTCATTCTTTGACCAACAAATACAGAATATGGAGGTATGCTCTGGCCTGCAGCACTACCACAACCCAAGATCGTTGTGGTCTGTCCTTTACCAGATGTGACAGCTGGGGGGCAGGAACCTGAGCCCGCAACAACAAAAGGTGGCCTGTGGTCTACCGATACACCTTTTTCATCAATGTTAAAAATTAGGTGGGGCTTATCTATCAGGTCATGCTTTTCTAAAGCAGCTTTCAAGTTATTGAAGTACTTGCTGACCACCTCTTTTGATGCCATCTTTGCTCTTGAATGTTCAAGGCCTCTTGGTTTTAAAACTTTTAATTCTGGCCAACGCTTAATAAAGCCCCTGAACCATTTGATGGATAATGGCTGATCCTTCTTCCTCATACCAAGTTGTTGTGCATAGTCAAAAGCTATGTCCACACACTCTTGCCTAGTGTAACCATATCCATACTCGGCCATTTTCTTAAAATGTTTAACCATTAATGCCTCATACTGGTCAAACATTGGAACTGATCCAGCAGCCAGGGTATCTGGATGTACTAACCCTAAAGTTCTGTCCCTAAGGGTTGATTCTGGCACTCTGCAAAGGTTTGCTGCTCTCCTTACAGAGAGTCCACCTTCCTTGACCAGTTTATAAGCTAATATATACACTAATTAACTATTTAGAGAGCCTCAAGACTTGATGGTATGTGTATAAACTGTGGATAATAAACACTCGGGGCTTGGTCTCGGATTAATACGAAGTTGTTATAGTACAGTACGAGTGCACACGTAAACGGATTTGGTCTAACACATTTTGGAAATGCCCATATTAAGCAAGCGTCTCTAAGTATTTATCTGAACTAAACCGTTATCACGTGCAATAACAACATTAATTGTGGGATTGTTAAATTTTTATTTTTGGCGAAATATGACGGTATCATTTAAACTAGGTTTTGATCTGTACCATACGTGAACTGATAACATAGTCCTTGTAATCTCCATTTCAAAATAGTATGATGGTCTTAGATAAGGAATGAAACGTCATTCTGTTAACTTCAGTATAACTTAGGTATCAAGATGTCGTGGCTCAGAATTTTTACATTATTTTGTATGTTACAAGTTATATCGGGGTACTGCTATCTTCAAGTTTTTGGTAAGTACTCGTGTTTATTTCTTCCCTCAAACGATCAAGTTTCAATTAAAGAAAACAATGTGGTTTTTGTTTTTATTTCGCTGTTAATACATTCATAAACCAAACTTGATAACCTTAACTACTATTTGATTTTTCTTTTATATTTGTGACCTCTACATATTAATAAACAAAGTATCCAAACTTTATATATTGTGACGGATGTTTTAATGCATTCATGGGACGATGTCAGGGTTTTAATTTTTAATCCTTAACCAAACGATATAAGCATTTATTGTACTAGTATATCATATCAACACATACATCTATCAAAATAGTGTGTTTCGATTTTTTGTAAGAATATTGATCATTCAACATGTACTGAATTATTTTTCGAAAAAAATGACATAATGTCATGTAAATTTAATATTTGTTGGGTTTTCAACCATACAGTAAAAAAAATCATTTTCGCAACTCAAAATTCTGAGCATCTAATTAATAAGACCTATTTTCACGGACCAGCTTTCTATATATTTTTCTTCCACACTGTAATTTAATAATCAGACCAGCTCAATGATAAGACAGACTTTCTTCAGAACCAATGGGGATCTCATTATTGAGCTTCCACTATAGATTGGTTATATACGATGGCAGGCGCGCATCAAGGCATACGCACGTACGCCAAAGCGTACAATATTCAGAAAAAGTGAAATCATAAAAGTTCCAAAAATGGAATAAAACTGAAGGCTGAGGGGGAATGGGGTTATGAGCAAATTCGCCCGAATATATCAGTTGTTTGACTATGTAATTTATCTTATTCTTCGGCAGATATTATATTTTACAAAGAAAATGCCATATTGACACTGAAATATAGCATGAAAAACGCACCATTTGCCTCCAAGTGTTCTTGGGGGAGGCCCCCAAACCACCACCGGCGGGAGGGGGCCCCTCCCACACCTACCCCCATTTGCACCGTTGCTGCTCGTTTCGCACCTACGATGCGTACACTTCAAAATCGTCCAGGTACGCCCTTGGACGGATTGTTGACATAATATGCGTTCCTGGTTCTCCAACTTGTATAAGTTCGCCCACGCGATTAGAAAGTGGAAGCCAAGAGGTGTCACTGCCTGACCCCAAGACAAAGAAAACGGATGTGTCCACATGAAGAGAGTTGGAGGGCAAATGACATTACATGTGCGTGTACTATCGTTTGTCAAATCACCAGACCAAAGTATTTATAGTAATTCCCAGATAATGATGTGCGTTGTGATTTTCCAGAAGTGAAAGAGAGAGAGAATGAGTTGCTACAGGGAACGCCTCATATATGAGACAGTGCCGACCTCCCCACACCGACCTCCGGGAAAACAACAATCCATAAAACATAAGGCACTTGAGGAGGTTCCAGGGTACATACATAAGGGAACAGAGGCGCAAGGAATGGCCTGGCCGACCATAAGGAATAACTAGGAGAATCAAAGAGGACAAACAGTGAGGTGATTAATGGATGGAAAAGATCACTGGACAAGTCGAGACAGCAGGCAACAATAGGCTGAAACTGAGCAGAAAATAACATGAACACTATATAAAGTGAAATAATGCACAGGGGAAAGGGAAATATAACATACATTTAAGACACAAAAAGAAATAATAACCATACAAGGCGAAACTACATGTACTACTTGTATCTGTATATAGATGGTGAAGCAAAGAAACTGGTGTTTGTTGTGAGGTAGTATGATTATCCAGACAAATTGAAAACGAAACAATAACAATTGGCCATGAAAATACGGTCTTATTAATGAGAAACATTTACAAATTATCAAGAATGATCTCCCTTAATTATCGGCTTTGTTTAAGCCATTTCCTCTAATTTGGATTGCCTCCCTTCCTAACGAAAATGACACCAGTAAAGATGGTCGATAATCGATATTGGCTCCATGCTGTTTATAGCCGAATATACTCGAAGTTAACATCACTTGATCATTATCGTTAGCGACGAACTTAGCCACCCTTCTGTGTTTCGACAGCATGTCGGTCAGTAGTTGAAGATCGAGCGACTGAACGTTTTAACTTCAACTTTCAGATACGGACCATTGCACAGCATCGAATGGTGATACCATACCAGTTGGGGCGGAACTAGTTTTCAAGGAGAAATGTGAAAGATGTTCTTGCTCTTCTCCAAATCCTGGAGCAACAACACTTCACATGAGCTGTTGCGGGTAAGAGCATGTTTTGGTAATTGTTTCAAATTTGACTAAACAAATAAAACTGTGTTCTTATGATAGAGAATCCATGCATCCAGCTATATCATCAATTTTCTTAATTAAATGAATATTTTGAAGAATTGACTAAATATTAACAGTTATCAATGAGTAAAGAAATACTTGTAATTTAAATAAACAGCGGTAAAATGATTAAACACTTGTGGCGGAAGTTTTAATTTCGCTTTATTGGCGGTTTGTACAAATCAATTAAACGCAACACAAAATATGGACACCGCCATTACGTACATCACGGGAGACAACTGTGATTGTTGTTACTAACGTCGTCACTTCCGTCGCACATTGCGTCTCGTGTGTCAGTTATACGAGATAATTGATTGATTAATGACGATTGTTGCATTAATGCTCCTAGTATTATGTGTATTTCAGTTATGGTATTAATGGTGGTGTGATGATGCCACCTGAAGGATGTAAAATTGTTAAAGGAGATGATGGATGCTCAGTTAAAGTCGTCAAGATTGCAGATGAAACACAGCTCTGTTAGCCCTGTTTCTAGAAATAGAGATTTGTTTTAAAACATGAAATAAATCACATATGGTGATAAAGTTGATATTTTCTTTATCTTTGAACAATGTTCGGCCATTTCTTGCAGGTCTACCTGGTCTAAATTACTAAATAAAATAG
The DNA here is from genome assembly GCA_032209605.1 of Mactromeris polynyma. NCBI lineage: Eukaryota > Metazoa > Mollusca > Bivalvia > Venerida > Mactridae > Mactromeris > Mactromeris polynyma. The sequence goes on from JASFXZ010000029.1 coordinate 5,195,703, forward strand.
AGATTAAAATGTTATACAGGGAACGCCATATAATAAGACGATGCCCATCCCACACACTGATCCCCGGGAAAACGACACTTTACAAAACATCAGGCACTGAGGAGGTGCAAGGGTAAACATGCCTAGGACTAGGGGTGCAAGGTATGGTCTGGCCGACCACAATTTTAACAACCAAGGAGAATCCAGGAGGACAACAAGGAGGAAGGTTTAATGGATGAAATACATAACGAAACAGGCACAGACAGTCAGTAATAACAGGGGGGGGGGGGGAATACAAATATTATATCAAGTAAAAAAACTGCGTATGCAAATCCGAGTATTTCCCTCATCTGGGTAAAAACGTCGTAATATAACCTTTGTATCTACACATCTGATTTTAAGTACAAGAAATACAGTAAAACCTCACTGAAAGATCACCTCAATAATAAGTAGGGATGTCAACGGATATTCGAATATTCGTTTTATCTTCGAATATTCGAATCCTGTTTCAATATTCGAATATTCAAAAATTTATACTTAATAAAACATTTATGAAAAATAAAAATTTTGTTTGTTTATTTATTTGCCGACCCCGATTTGTCTAAGATAGTATGAGAGTAATTAAGGATGTTGTTGAAATATACGCGCTTGTAAAAGTGTCATTGTGTATATTGTGGGTGCTAATATAATTGTTTATCGTCGGGTGATGACATTTTGTCTCTTTCGATAATCCGTTAATTACTGACCGTTTGTAACAGTTTGATAGTCCATAGTCTCAAATAGAAGAAAATAGGTATCTAAATGTCGGTAATTGTGTTGTTGACGAAAGGTGTAAAAAGTAGGCAGTTAATACCACCGACAGGGACTTGAGTTAATGACTCGCCTTTTAGTTAAGGAAGATCAAAGATGGAATTGAGAAAAGAAACATGCCGAAAAATGGGGTGACGGGCAACAACATAATTTGCATACTAATTTTTCACGTATCATTCAATCAAAATGACTGTTTAAAATTTTTTTAATCAAAATACAACGAGTTGCCAAGTTGTCATGTTCTTAATTTCGTATATTTATGAAAGCATAAATGATAAACGTTAAATACTTGTAATAAAACTTGAAAACACAATGGGTTGTTATTACATCTTAAAAACAACTGATTCTTTTTCTTCATGCTTTATTTGCAAAATAATGAACAACTTTGGAATATGAAATATTATTTTTTAATAATTTTGTCTAAGTTGTGTCGAACGAATATTCGAATATTCGTTCGAAATGAAAAACGAATATTCGAATACCTGATTTGCTATTCGTTGACATCCCTAATAATAAGACTACCTCATAATTAAGAACAGGATTTTCAAGTCCATTTTCAATGTTTTACACTTCATTCAACTTCAGTATCAAGACCACCTCAATGTTAAAACCAGTTTTCAAAGGTCCTAAGGGTGGTCTTATTATTGAGGTTTTACTGTACACATTTGACTAAAACTCTTTTATCCATCTGCACGTAATTACAAATACATGTACACTTCTGTACCCTAATTTGTATAACACGTGTCGGAGGGATAAACGCAGCTTTAAATAAAATGTGTGCACCCAAGCAATTTGTCGTCTTAAACATGCTGACCTATATGTACTCATGAATTTATTTGAAATATATATAAGATAGACTGAATGCACGTCGACTAGTCGTGCGTATGATCATCAATGGTAAACATTGCCAGTAAATGCTTTAATCTATGTACACAAATAATATTACAAGGTGAGTGTATATTTTCACTGCATCATTATTTTATTATTAGCTTCGCGATTCAAATAACGTATAGCAAAATCACCGTTTACCATGTGTAATTCTTAATAATTACTTATTTTTAGTAGCAGGTTTTTTAATGTCGATTGCCGAACGTCGAGCTCAGCTCCAGTTTCTTTTTTTAGTGTCGTAAAACCTCAACAATAAGACCGCCATTTGGACCCTTGAAAACTGGTCTTTATTTTGAGGTGGTCTTAATATTGGGGTTAAATAAATATCAAAACCGTTGACTTGAATTTTTTTATCTTAATTTTGAGGTGGTCTTGCTATTGAGGTGGTCTTAATATTGAGGTGGTATTTAAGCGAGGTTTTACTGTAGAATAATGTTTCAAAATGACATTGTCATTGAATTGAAACATTTTAATTAAATAAATGACCAAGCTGGTAACAAACTACAAACACCTCCCATAAGATTATTTAATCCACTAAGGTAGTAAATGGTACAAGATTTGCTATTATTTATTTAAAATTATTTATGCAAATTAATCACCATGTCGACTTTCATTGCCCTTTCTCCTATTACATATTCTTGTACATCTAACATCGTAACACGTTTGGTATTTATGAGACACACATTTGTCAAATAATACGTTATGTTATTCTGCGTTGAAAGGCTGACAAAACAATTACCTTTCAAACTTACGGTACCAGGTCAAGATTGAAACAGTCTGGCTTTTTATCTGAAACCGGTGATTGTGTTCACGTTTGTTCAACTTACCTCGCTAATCGCACGGAGATCAGCGTATTTGATTAAATTCTAAATTTAGATTTTGCGGAAAGCTGTTCACTGTGTGGGCAGTCCAGTCACATTCTATCTGCCCCCTACTCCTTCGTATGAGGAGTCGACAGTGTAAAATTTAAAACCTCTTTTGGATATCTAAACTTCGAATACTGGAACTTTGCAATTAAAACAGCAGATAGATTTATGGCATTCGAATCGTAGATATCTATAAAAGTAATAAAAATAGTCCACATGTGTAAAGAAAACAAACATTATTTGTTTCCGCCCCTTAGTTAAGGTCAAAATGACATTCAACTAAATGAAATTGAACAGCTTGGTGGTACAGCGGACAGATTGGTGGTACAGCGGACAGCTTGGTGGTACAGCGGACAGCTTGGTGGTACAGCGGACAGCTTGGTGGTACAGCGGACAGTTTACAGTTTGGTGTTACAGTGAACAGTTTGGTGGTACAGTGAACAGCTTGGTGGTACAGCGGACAGATTGGTGGTACAACGGACATCTTGGTGGTACAGTGAACAGTTTGGTGGTACAGCGGACAGTTTACAGTTTGGTGTTACAGTGAACAGTTTGGTGGTACAGTGAACAGCTTGGTGGTACAGCGGACAGATTGGTGGTACAACGGACAGCTTGGTGGTACAGTGAACAGTTTGGTGGTACAGCGGACAGCTTGGTGGTACAGCGGACAGCTTGGTGGTACAGCGGACAAACTCCGCATCTCGACGAAACCGTAGTACAAGGTACAGGTAAATTTATGTCTCAAAGTTTGTATGAGTGAGTGTTTAATAGGTTTAATATGTACGACTATTGGTGTGATTTCAAGGTAAAGATATAAGATACCCTGATATATGATATCACACAAATACACACGTTCATTTCAATATATCCCAAACAAAATAGCGTTTTAATTACAAAAACAACAACAACAACGCATTTACCCCAAATATCACCATTTTTGACAGACATACGTAAATTGTACATGCCTTTGGTTATTTTGAAAATCTAACTATTCATGAAATAAGTATCAGTGTACGAACGACTTACATGCTCGAAAAAGTAAATTAATATGTTGGTTACAACGAGTTAATAAAAGAAATAGAATAAGTTGCTCCCCACACAGACCTCCGGGAAAACAACAATCCATGAAACATAAAGCACTTGAGGAGGCCAAAGGGCACACACATCAGGGAACAGAGGCGCAAGGAAAGGTCCGGCAGACCATAAGGAAAATCTAGGCGAATCAAAAAGGACAAACAGTGAAGGGGCGGGGGTTAATGGATGGAAAAGATCACTGGACAAGTCAATACAGGTGGCAACATAGGCTAAAACTGGGCAGATAATAACCTGAACACTATATAAAGTGAAATAATTAACACACAAATAACATCCACTACGTGACAATGATGCCTATAAATGTGGTAAAATATTAAGTGACTGGGATGTCCTTTTGAAATAGCAGAAGTCTTCTGCTTAAAATGTCTTCTTTTCTTTGATAATGCTGAATAGGGATTTTCTTTTTTCCACTGATAACCATGGTTTAAAGTTTGATAACTTGACACTATTGCAACGTTTTCGTAAATTATGCAACGACAGCTTTAAATTTTTTGAATCATAATACGAAACTTAATAGCATTATTCAACCGTACCCACGGTATAATTAATATGTGACATTACACAGTTCGTTCGTTTGTATTTTCAAGATTGAGTTCACGTAATTGGTTGCAGGATAAGTAAAACTATTTAATTACTTGTTTAAACTCGCAGCAGGTCTAAACAGCGTCTGCAAATTGCTAAAATCGATGGGCCATTATTAAATAATTGTTAGGTTATCGTAATTTTTCTTGACATAATTAAGGAAGATATTTTCATTTTTCATCTTCTGAAAACTGATAAAACTGTTAAAAGGGTTCAGGGTACCGTGGGTTCCCGTCTGTCTTTCGCTTAAATCTTTCTGTTGCATCAACATCATTTTCTTTTATCTAAACGTCAATATCACAACTAACTGCGAGTGCAAACTACTGTCTCTACATAACTAAAATATTTTATTGCATATTTCGACAGGTGGTAACATTCGCTCTGTATGTTCTGTACACACTTCATATCTTCTCCTATTAAACTTAAAACAGACCCTTTTATGGCAAATTTGGGGCCGATATTGAAACCCATTCCCCAAAGAAAAAAGTAAATAGTTTTCCCTTCTTAGAAAGAAAATTTCCCTTTAGTAAATTTTATTAAAATTTTAGCCTCGTAAATACCCATATATGGTTATTCATGATGCAAATTTTCCCTATCAAAAGAACCCACCATACTTCCCCAAAAACTGAAAAAGTGGCAGTAATACCAAAATGCATTTGTAATCATGTGATGTTGATTAACAAATGATGTTTTATTTTACAAAACCATAAAGGAATAAGGGAGGGGAGAGTCGAAACAAAGTTCTGATCATCTCATTCCTTAGTTTTATCTACAAGGTATGGTTTCCTGCCGGACTAATCTTTTAGAAATATTAGGGAAAACAATCTCAGGCTGAAGAGTAATTATACTCAGTACATTAAAAACGCACATTTTTGAACCTGTAATATGTCTTTTAAATGTTATTGTAGCGTGTTTTAAACTCATTTTATTATGAAAATATTCGTTGACTGAAAGAACATTTAGCGTTCATCATTAGCGTAAAATGAAACAATATCATGCTAAGTTGTTATCTTGCATCCCTAGGTAAGTTCATGACATTGGAGAAATATTACATTTTGCGTTTTTAAACGTACTGAGTATATAATTAAATGCTATTTATCTACGCATTTGATCGTAGAGTTTTAATACTTGTTACCATCTTACTTGTATTTCACTTATTTAATGTGTTTTATAACTTTGTTTTTATGTTTGTATCTTGACGAGTAACCGAACAATAAACTTATGTCTGCCTAAAACAGGTTTAATGCACACACACTACATAAATGCACTTTAAACACACTGCGGTGCTTTTCAGTAAATTTGTGGTGTAATTTAACACTAGAAAGTTATGAAATAAAGTAATAAGTGATGATGTATTTGAAACATCAAACTAACTTACAAAACTTGAGAAACAAGTTAGTTGATAACTCGCTCACCTGAATACACTGCCATGTTTTTTTACCGAACTTAAACAATGTATGCAATATTTTAAGAGGACAACTAGACAATGCTTAACACCAAATATCAAAGCTCTAGACATTATGTTTTTTGCACAAGAAGATTTTCAAAGTTTTCACTTCTAAAATCTATTATTAGCTCCCGTGACCTACTTATGAACAGACCGAGATTATCTATGTAACTTTGGAAGAGGACCACCTAGGGATCATTCCTGTAAAGTTTGGTCAAAATCCATTCAGGGGTTTAAGAGGAGATGACGTTTATAGTTTCCACTATATACATATAGAAAACAAGGCCCTCCCCCTGACGGCCATGTTTTTCAACATATTTTAATAATTTATGCAATCTTGTAAGAGGACCACTAGACAATGCTACACACAAAATATCAAAGCTCGGCCTTATGGTTTGGGACAAGAAGCTTTCAAAGTTTACACTTTTAAAATCTATTTTTAGCTACAGTGACCTACTTATGCAACATACCGGAACCATTTATATAACTTCGAAAGAGTACCACCTAAGGATCATTCCTGTGAAGTTTGGTCAAAATCCATTGCGTGGTTTAGGAGAAGATGTTGTTTATAGTTTCCACTATATACATATAGGGAACACGGCCACGCCCCTGGCGGGCATGTTTTTTGTCGGAACTTAATAATTTATGCAATCTTGAAAGAGGACCACTAGACAATGCTACACACCACATATCAAAGCTTTAGACCTTATGGTTTGGGACATTATTTATTTTTTTGGTTTACACTTTCAAAATCTATTTCTAGCTACAGTGACCTAATTATGCAGCGGACCGGAACGATTTATGCAACTTTGAAAGAGGCCCACCCGACGGACGACGGACATTCATCGATCCTAAAAGCTCACCATGAGCACTTCGTGCTCAGGTGAGCTAAATAGGTGGCACTAAAATAGCGATGAGAGTGCCACCATAACTCCACCATAAATATTTAACATCCATGCAAAATACATTAAATCAACATCAGGTCTTCAATATAAATATAATTCACAACCCTGTCAGTAAGATGAAATGTTACATAAAAGCTAGATACCTCACCAAAAGACCACCTCAAAATTAAGAACACAATTATCAAGTCTTATTTTGTTTTGCTCTTTATTCAACCTCAATATAAAGACCACCTCAATACGAATACCAGTTCTTAATGGTCCCAATGGTGGTCTTATTATTGAGGTTCCACTGTAGATAAGAATCCACCAGTCATGCATAACATCTCTTGGTGTATTCGCTTTATATATTGTATTGACGGTGAATTCAACATTTTAAAAGGCGTTTACATAATTTATCTCGCATCAAGTAACTTGATAGCCTACCGTAAACAGAAAAAGTTAATTTTACATAGACTCGCAAATACCGTATTTGAAACCGTGAGCTTGCATTCAGACGTTGATATGAAAATTGTCATTTATGTTTTGTCATCTATTTGTGGATAGTTTGCATAATTAAATCACCGTCGCGTAAGTATGAAGATATTCACTAGTATACATAAGTATAAGGGAATTATTAGTGCAAACAATGTTCAAACAATTAAAATTAATTAAACTGGATAAGAAATATAATGTGGAACTAATAGGACGTAATGGAAGAACTCATTCAGTGGACTGAATTACACATCAGAACTCATTGAATTAAAAGTGCACAATTTACATCGAGGACAAATTATTATTGTTATTCAGATCATCGTAACTTTGTATTTTTTGATCCTCTCATTTATCATTATAATTATGATGTATGTATGAACATTTCAAGAAAACGCAACATGTAATGTCACTATTTGCAAGCAGGTAGCAGGATTTTCTCCATATGGTCACTTCGTTTTCATATTGCCATATGGTGTAAATATTACTTACCGTCAGTACATGGTACATGGTGACGTCACATACAACGTTTTCTGGAAATGACGTCACTTAAAGAAGATGTTGGAAATCGTGCAGCGGCGCTTTGTTATATATGTGGATGATTTAAAGTTATGATTCATGATATTTTCTTGTAGATAACTCGTTGAAGGGATGGCGACGTGTCGTGAAATCATCAAACAGAACCTGTTGGTCATACTCACCTTTGTAGGTGTAGGGGTCGGGTTCTTGGTAGGGTTTCTGGTGAGACCCGAGAACCCATCGCCCAGTGCCATCATGTGGATAGGTAAACTTTCGCATATATTTTATACGTGCTTAGTTTATGGTCTTATTTACAAAGCTCTGTTCATATAAGCATGACAACAAGAGTTACAAAGTTTGCAGTATTTAACTATAGATATAACGAGGTAGTATATGATATTAATGAAGTACATGTAAATATAAAACATGCGACCTATTATATACCTGGGTTTCTCATATGTGGCAATGAAATATATGTAAAGTTAAAGGTATTTTGGTGTAATGAATGAATATATTCGTATTTCTTATCGAGTGGTGAAGAAAAAAGGGGAAATTACATGAATTTAACATTTATTATTAAAGGTATACCCGGAGAATTGTACATCAGATCCATCAAGATGATGATTGTACCACTGGTTGTCTGCAGTATCATTTCAGGTAATAATTTAGTTGCAGTACACGTGTCCCTAACCTCTGCGGGTTGTTATCCAACCGAGGAAGTATAATTTGTCAGAAAGGTATCATGCTGGCTTACGGTCGGTTGGTGGTTCTATCCAGGTGTTCGCCTGGTGTCTTCCTCCGCCCTATTAGCGAAGAAAAGTCACTACATGACTCTGACTGTTTATGTGAAATACCACCCCATCACAAAAGGTGTAAACCTAGGTTATTACGTAATATTTGATGTATCAACTCAGCTACAAAAATTCCATAGCTTAGCTTTGTTATTATGACAGTACAATTATATTTTCAATGTATACTGCATTGTGTCACCCCTAAAACAATGTTTTATTAAGCAATGACTTTACAATTAGCCGTGTAAGTTTGTTTAATCATGAGCACTGCTGCAGTGTAGTGTTTGTTTTGTTTATAATTGAAAACCAGTGTACAAGACAGTATTGTATTTCCAAGTTTCTGTTATATGACACGATAGTAGTGTCTAGCTGGAGTTGATTGATAATCGTCACACTTTCATATTGTCATGTTTTATTTGTTGTTGGTGTGTTCTACATGCATTGTCCAGTGTTCGCCATCTCGTATGTTGGGGAGATGTCCAGCGGGGATTTCCTTATTTTCACTGTTCATTTTATTGGAAAGATTATAGAATACGTATAATATTGAGAGCACCCACAAGGGGGAGGGGTTAACCCCCAAGTGATTTTTTTGCCCATGAATGTTCAAAAGTGGTACTCCTATTTTCACTTTTAATGATTTTTGTATCTTGTCACTTGAATTTGGAATTGTATACTTATGTGTAATTATTTCCATGTCACATGGTGCTCTTATCGTGGCTATGTCCATTGGTATGTGACATTTCCTAGTCATCTTCTTCATCCCTTTTTGAAATAAGGAAAGTACAATTAGTATTTCAATGCGTGTCAGTGTTATTGATGCACATGGGAAGCGTCTACTCATGCAACTGTATGAAAGTACACTCAAATGCTTTTCTAATTGGTCACTTCTTATAATGTCATACTTTTTCAAACAAATACGCTAAAATACAAAGTTACCAATTTTGTGTAACTTCACTCTTACACACAACTCAGTCTTCTGAAACCCACAATTCACACATGATTGTTCAAAAAATGTACTAACAAACATTTATATCAAAATTAATAAGCTACAGAAACGTAAGGTGACCAATTAGAACAGTGCTTCAGTATACAATCTTAATGATCGGCGACAACTGTTCTCATGCTGACGCCCTTATAGGAGCGTTTGCAACAAATTGTATTCTTGTTTGAAATACTTGCGTTCATTCCGATATAAAATCAGCTAGTGATTCATGACAACTGTATTTTTAAATGTTATCGACTAAGATAGATATATGACGTTTTAAAGATCAATAATCTTGCATCTTTCATTTTAGATACTCTTCGAAATTGTCGTATAATCAAGGGCAGTAAGCAAATATCATGTTCTCAAAAGTCGTAAAATAGAAAACAACGTTTTGCGTCCAGTTTGTATTCAGTTAGACACTAAATGCATTATTTTAAAATATTTCTTTCTGTTTCAACGTAGAACAACAACCTATTGGCGTAATTTAACATACCCGGTATGCACTTAATACATTCGTGAAGCTGAAGAAAAATAAAATAAATCAATGTTTCCTAATTAAGAAAGCTTATTTGTAGGTACAGCAAAGATGGATCCACGATCAAATGGCAAGGTCAGTGGTGTGTCCCTTGGTTGGATTATGGTCACAAATTTGATAACACCAATAATAGCAGCTGTGCTATGTATTCTTATAAAACCAGGTACTTGTCATTCGTAAAAGAATCAGAATTTTCACCATGCAAATAATTTTACATTTAAGAGATGCACTTACAATATTGTAAAATCACATTACACATGATGTTATCATACTACAAAGGCGTAATAAAGCATAATAATTATACACGTTTCCATTTTTAAAACCCATTGCCTTCAAAGCGGTTATATTCCCTCTTTTAGGAATTGGTGTAGAATCTGGGGTAGATCGGTTTAATACAGATGTCATGCAAACAGAAGACATATTTGCAGACCTTCTGCGGTACTTTTTTTGTTATTATAAACTTAACATAAACGTAAGTATGCATTCAGTTTTACTTAATAAAGTCATGAACATGATTGGAAAGTAAACCATTTAAGAAAAACCAATGTTTAAATAACGGTATATAATTATACATGTAGTCTTATTTTCTATCAAACTATGTCGGACAATAATTTTAGATGCCTTCATTTAGCCGATCTCTAAAACCTCGCATTGTACCTTATCATAGAAGTTCCAATGAACTGCATAACACGAGTTCGATACAGGTGTGTTTCCTATGTCGTCGGTCAGAATAGAAAATATCGGTATCGGACATTTGTATTTGTGCTTTTGGGAAACAGCGTTGTAGGGTACATCATTATGAAGGCAATTACCACCGATTTTCTCATCTTTATGACTAAGGATATTAGTCAAAAAATAAGACTATGTACCTTTAAAATCAATGTTGAAATTATTGGACACTGACATTGCATAAATTAATGATAACATCAATTGCAATCTATTAAGAGAAGAAAAAACAATAACTGCTCAACTGCAAACATAAACGTTTACGAAAATGGTAAAATGTTTAGAAGCTATTCTGTTTATAAAAAGTAACATTTGTAATCGACTTTCTTGATGGCAGATAGACACACAAGCAATTTACTTGATTGTGGTGCAATTTGTGATTAACACATTTTTTTGAAATTCTGAATTATCTTGCAACCTATAAAGTTTCGTTATATTCCTTAAATGTACAATTTGACACTGAATTTCACTTATTTGAGTTTTTTCTGTAGGTGTATATATATGCGTGATTTTAAGCTTATTATATTTGTTCATTTGAAAACGCATCAATATAATGCATTGTTGTTTTTTTACAGAAACATTGTTCCAGATAATCTCATTGCATCATGCTTCAGACAGGTATTTAGAAAAATATATTGAAATTCGTCCATATTATCTCGTATGTTATGTCCGCTGAGCATTTCATGAATCCAATGTTGATTTAATGGTACAACACGTATCTGTCATTTGAAATGTACTTGAAAATCTTTGTCGCGTTTTACTGCGACACTATGGATAAATGGTAAGGATGTTCCGTAGAACACTCATGTTTGTAACTTGTGCTTTAAAGACTTTCTTTTAGAAACTTCAAGAGAAAACTACAACTCATCCATCGAAATATGTCATATGTCATTTTATTGTTAGGATAAGTAAAATATATCCGGCCTAACGTAACATCGAGATGACGGTCGTTTTGCCTTTAGAGTGTGAGTATGAATTAAGTTTTATTTATATCAAACTGATACGAAATATTTTCTAATCATACACTAATAAAATATTTCTACTTTATGTAAGGCTCAGACTCAATACGAGTTCACATCTTCCAATGTCACAAAATCTAACGGTACAGCAAACTACAGCGAGATTGTACGAGAAATGACGAGAAAATACGTTGGTTCCGCAGACTCAACAAATGTTCTCGGTAAGTGTTTATGATGTGGATCTTAAGCGTTCATTAAGCAATTGATAATAACATTAAGGCATAGCCTTATAAAATGTATTACATATTCCGGTAACCGAACATTTGTGTGTGACCATATTCTTATTGGATGTGTTGTAAAACTAAGTCGTATTTTGTCTTCCATCCAGCTTAAGTTACTATGCAATTCACAACCTTTTATATATAATTGTTTACGTACTCTACAAAATTTACAGACCCAAAACGACAATGTTTTGTTGTGGTACGCGAGCATTCTCTTCATACGCTTCAATCATTCTTCGATATTTCTTATTGCCACTTTCTTATACATCAGATGAACGATCAACTTCTAGCTAAGCCATACAATACCTTTCAAATTCACCAAGCAGTTTGCATTTGGTTGGTATAAAATGTATCATATCGTCGGCATAACGGTGAAAGTCGAATTTGTTTTTACTTATGATTGGGATGGTTTTCACTTTAATGGTGTATTAAGGGCTTCATAAACTCGAGCATCATATTAGTTCTCAATACTGTCACGTTTTCAGGCTTGGTCATAATAAGTTGTGCATTTGGTGTAGCCACAGCGGCAATGGCGGAGGAACAAGGAAAAGCGTTTCTTGCCTTCTTTAAGTCAGCCACCGACGTAATCCTGAAAATCCTGCGAGTTCTAATTTGGTAAATATGTTGCATTTTGACTCAAATATAATGCATTTTGCCTCTGGTTTAACATTTAGTATACCATTTTGCATTTAGTCTTACGTGAATACTTGCAAACAATTCCCAATGATTTCAAAGATAATTTTCGAATAATTCGGCTTTTATATAGCTTGCAAGCTAAAACAACTAAACTACCAATGAACGTGGAAGTAATGAAAATAATAAAGATACCATATACTTGGTTAAGTGTAAATAACTATGACCAAACGTTCGGACACCTAAGTCAATCTCACCTCAGACTACTATCAGTTTCAAGGCAGTTAATGAAGGTAATCATTCTGAAAAGAAAGGATAGTCAGATAATAATTGACACAGCAGCTTCAGGGGAGCGCTCTTTGAAGTTAAACATACGATAAACATGTTATATTAAAAAAAATGTTTCAAGGACCACGCCAATAGGTGTAGCCAGCCTTACTGCAAAGACCATCATTACAACGAGGGACGTAGAAGAGACATTTAGAAAACTTGGATGGTATGCTCTTGCAGTCGAGGTTGGATTGATAATTTGGGGTCTCATCATCGTCCCCATAGTTTTCCTCATTGTCAGACGGAGGAATCCCTTCAAATTCATTGGGACCATAATGCATTCATTCATGATAGTGCTTGCAACCGCCAGTACGTAAGTAAATATTGCTTGAGTTTAGTTAGTTCTAGTCCTTGCCTTTGAACTTATCTATTCCAAAGCTGTTTGTTTTGTATTTAGGCGATGCGCGAAAGAAAACAACATTTTCGTAAGTTTTAAAATATCGCCAAGGAAAGTAACCGCTGCGTCGTATGTATTTATGCTTTGGTAAATATTTTGATAACTTGCATGTTTGAAATAGTGAGTGAAAATTAGTCAGTTTTTCTGTAAGACTTCTAATGTTTTAAAAAGAAACAACTTGTTTATTTTAATTTTTATCATGTTTACCTCATTAAAGCATGTGAAATGATACATCGTCTATTGTATTTTGGTAATATCATCCGATTGGTATATTTTCTTTTAGTCAAACAATTAATAAAATACACATAGTTTGAGGTTCGCTTTAGCAATGTCCTACTACAAGCGTAATAATACATTTTGTATTAGATTTTTGTGCGATGCGGCCTTGTGATGGTTGTAAGAGTACATTAGAAGTAAATAAATACCTGTAAATAGTATGATCCAGAAAGTTACATACTATTTAAAGTAATATTCAAGTTGACTTAATGGGGGTATTTATTACATTTAAACTGTAAGATGATACTCAAATGTCAACATCAAGAGCAGAAAAAACCTTAATAGGAAATCCAATGTCTGGACTTAAATAAGTCACGTACAGACAATTATATCAGTAAATATATATTACAAAGATTAATGAAATGATAAGTTTTCTTTAATAATTTAGTCACGTTCGATTTTTTATCTTTTAAAGCTATAAAGTGAAGAATGTCTTCAAAAAATGATATTCATTACATAAAGATACGAAACACTTCTTAAAAATTCGTTACTCTTTTCAGAATGATTGCGCTTCCAGAAAGTTTTCACGCCCTAGAGACTAGAAATAAAGTTGACATTCGTATTTCGAGATTTGTGGCCCCTCTATCAGCCACCATAGGCAGGGCCGGAAGTGCTCTGTACATAGCATCATCGTGCATATTTATCATGCAAATGCAGGGCAGAGAAAACAATGGAGCTGATATCATACTTGTCATGTAAATATGTATTTATATTAATTGTACTTGATATTTAAATGAAAATAAAATTTAAAAAAATATTGTTTCCAAGTTGCTACTATTTACCACGTATTACGAACCGAGTCCTAAACTTATGTAAGGGCCAACTGTTTAAATATTTAATGCTAATTAGAAAATATTTTCATTATTGTATTTTCGGTATGAATATTCTGAAGTGATCGATCGGTTGGATGTTTAATGTAAAACTGAACACATTTATTTCTGGATGCATCAGCAAAACTTATGTTTCGTTTTATAGAAACAAAATATTTACAAAATCAACGATAGCCGAAATATTTTCATTTGATTTATACATTGGAGTGGTATTAAGAGAAATACTTTGATGTTTCTATCTTTCTTATCTCGACACTATTTCAGACTATTGACGTGGGTATCAGCACTGGCAATACCATCAGTGACAGGAGCAAGTCTTGTCACAGTTCTCATTTTATTGACGGCTTTGAATATACCCGGTGAAGCGGCGGCGATGTTGTTTGCCTTAGAGTTTTTCTTGTAAGTATACAATTGATTACTTTGGGAATCATTTTATATCAGTATTGCTTAGCAACTTCATTCAGGCCGATTGCATCTTCGCAACAGTCACTTAGTTCAACATTCATGCTTTTCATAGACAGTGAGAAACATATCTCGCATTATTTTACAACGGTAACAGCATTCCGATCGCTCAGAGATCCGTCAGAATACACCGACGATCTACCAGTTTAAAAAGTTGACGAAATTTAATGTTCAAGAATGTGGACATTGTAAACACTGCACAATCGAGTTTAGATGACTACAATTGCATTTGGACCAAAACTTGCATCTTCAACACAGTTAACAAATAATGGTAACAAGAAAACAAGACATTGCTATTATTATATAATGTTGAATTCGCAATTAAAGAGAGATTAAATTGTTACAGGGAACGCCACATACACAATACAATGCCTCCCCTCACAGACCCCCGGGATATCTTAGAGTTGAAATCATCTCGTTTATCGTAAATATTTGTAGTAATAAAGCCGTTATCTATGTAAATATCTAAGTGCAGAAACGAAGCATGAATGAAATATGTGCAATATACATAATATTATATTATATAAGCATGCTTTTTTTTCAAAAGTTTTTATACATGATGTGTATATGTATCGTATTCATATATTTATATGTTTTATTATAGATATAAACATATATGTTATAGGCCTAAACATATTAGATATGTTTTATTATATAGAGAGGACAAAACATATGTATTTAAATATAATTCGCATATAAAATAAATAATATTACATACATAAAAGTTTTCATAGATACATTAGATGCATCCAATACAATATATATATATATATAATTAAATGCTTTAACAGACTGTGCATATAAAAACTCTCGAGATAATCGCATTTCCTCAATATACTAATGGGAGGATTCGTACAGTCTGTTAAAGCACTAGATGCAAACGAAAAGCTAACAATAAATATCTTTAAAAAAGATGGTCGGCGCAATTTGAAGGTTAACATTTGTTGTGCAACATAAAACAATGCAGAGATGTTACAACTGCCGGTCACTCCAGATCCAAACTGAATTACTGTAAATTCACCGAAATTCACTGAATTTCGGTAAGGTAACGTACCCTTTATCGAAAGGTTAACCAATGCGCGTCAAGGTTACAAACGTTGTTCGGTTGAAAAGAAATTGCCTTTATGGGTTAACGTACGATTTGATTGGTTTACACGACACTGATATGCAAATAGCAAAACCATGTAAATACGGATGCGCCGAAAAAATATTCTCCATGTTATTACATATGTATTTTCTTGTATTCAGAGACCGATCAAGAAGTGTGGTGAATCTAATCACACAGCTGGCTGGAGTAGTAATCACGGACACACTATGCAAACAGGGTCTTCCACCACTAGATGATGTAACTGAATCGGAAAAGACTGACCTTAATAAAATGGATATCGACAAACAAATGGCACCAGTCTTTGGACAAAATGAAAAAGACCAAAATGACTTGCATTTTCAGTATCATGACAACAAAGCATTCAATACACATATGTAATATACAAATGCTATGACGGTGCTATGACATTATGCATCATTGTATCTAAGTAGACATAGAGGTGAAACGTTCGTTTACATCTATTATTTGTACATATTTTTTCGTACCATTGTATATATACAATATATATGTTCTCAACAAAAAATGAAACGCGCCATCGAAATTTCACACCAATTATTTCACTTCTAGATCGCATAATTTATTGCAAATTGCAAAAGGAAAGTATAAAACAAGTACCAAATCTGACACCAATATGAATATCGAGATTTATTTTAACTTGATGCCTATTGATGTTACTATCCTCAAACTTTGATGTGGCCAAAATATTTTACATTAAAATGGTGCGCTTTTATTATCGTCGAGTTTATAGTTGAATATACTAAGATACATATTTATGTAATTTTTGTACGTATATTTTGTAAGGCTTGACATTTTTATTGTTTCGCCGAATATGACACAATTTGCAATAAATAAACCTAAACGAACTTAGCATTTGTAGCAGCGACATCTATAACAGTATTACCGTTCTCACTGTCAACAGCACTGCAGTAATACAGCTGTAAATGTTCTACAGCTAACATCTCGTCGGCATTGTTGTACTCTGCAGTCATATCGATAAAGGTACTACCAAAAGTGTTCTCTATCGTTTCCAAAATTCATAAATGAACAGAATATAATCATATACTAGCCTGGATTACCTGCCCTTGTCATTACGCTGGTACCAGACTAAATCATGTACTTCCTTACTCGTAATGATGCTTCATTTTCTGTTTTTGTTAATTAAGAAAATAGTACAAAGTAGTACATGTACTTGAATACTGCTGGCTCAAGGAACAGAGGAACATACCAGTAATACTTCTGCTACTGCTATTTATACTACCTTCACAGCATTTAATACGCGGGGAAACAATAAGCCAAGCATACATACTTAGTAATGAACCATTCCAAAAGCAAGCTAAATCTATAAGATTATACCCGCAAAGATGTAGTCATTTATTTAAGCATGCATTCTATTTTAAAAGAAAACAACATCATTAACTAGCTTGTGAATTAGACGTAAACGATGGAAATCTGTTTTCAAAAGTACATATTGAGATAAACAACACGACATATTATTACTTTACAGAAGCGTATGACGTAGGTATATATTTTTCTTTGAACCCTCATAAGACAGAGGTACTGTTACAAACCGGAATGACGTATCGGTGTGATGGGAATGAAGCTAATTTCGTCATATTTGATCAAATGATGAAAATGGTAATGAATGCCATACAAGCGAATTACAAAGACTGCTCTACATGGATGAAAAGTTAACAGAAGAAGTGATGTAGTCGAATATGATGAACTTATATCAAACATCAACTTTATCAGGAACATAATCTTTGGAATATAATATTGCATCGATATACGTTTATTCGTAGTTTACGGAAGTCCGAAATGAAATTAAAAGTCGATTTTCAGTATAACATTAAGACAAAGGGGAGTTATCGAAGTGGTTTTAAAGTGAACCAAAAGAGTATTTCCATTAACATGAGTTGTCATAAATGGTATTAAGGGAAAGTAGGATTTGGAAAATATGGCGATTGACTTTATATATAAATAAATAAAAGATAATGGATTCTCAGAAAATACCATGTACAAATAATTCGACCTTCCCAAACATGCTCTCAAATCCACAAGCCAGCAAACATGAACCACGGAACACCACAAGATAATATAGACAACGAAAGGCAAAACATAAAAAATGAAACTCTAGACGTGTTGATGCCTTGGGAGGGTATGATAGAAAAGAGAACGGAGTTGTTCTGTCTTGGTGTAGCGTCCTTCTATAGCCCTAACGTATCGTGGGTTTGTATTGTGTCTGGTACATGTATATTAACTGACAGTTGACAATTCTAAATCACATCAGCAACAGCAGTTTACAGTTCGAATGAAAGATAATTGTTCTTATTTCCCTTTTAGTTTATGCGTGTTTACAGTCAAACGCAGAAATTCTCTCTCCTTAATTTTTAACAAATAATCAAAGTTTCTTAGTGAGCAAAATCAGTGGCAAAACTGTAAGCAGAGTATTGCCGAAATATTAAGCCACAATGACGCCTTAACATAAAGTGCTAAAGCTTCAGCTCGAAATTCGCACTATTACGTCTTTGCGCGCTTTTCTTATGTACAGGTTTGCATTATAATGATATAAAACATAATATGACCTTTTAGCACACGGTACATTGTAAGGCCACATACAGTCCGTGCCGCATATAGTTCGAAGAGCGCCGCATTAAGCTCACTTCTCTTAAAGATGATTTTTGAAACGTGTATTTGAATAAGAAAACACTATCAAAAAAGTTAAATTTGAAAAGGAGATAAACTGACTTATGTATCAAAGTTCCTAAACCACTGTCGGTCGAATGAGTTATGACCCTTTAGTGTACAAATACATTATAGTGGGCATATAGATGTTTGTCAGCGCTTCGCCTTCTACATGTATGACCAAATTGTGGATTTAAAGAAACCTCACAGAAATAATAAATTAAACACATTTTTAAACATTTGTATTAATTGCGACCAAAGCATGTAAACTGCTAACGCACATTGGTGTTATCTGTTAAGATAATAATAATAATAATAATGATTTAACACGAATCCCCGACTAGCGCAGCCGGTATCGCACTAAAATTCCAGTCCGAAGGTCGCGGGTTTGATCCCGGGTCCGACCATCTACGGCTGTGGCGATGTGATCAAATACTATGTTAATGGTTACTCGCTTTTATCTGCTCGAAGTTGTTAGTAGTAGAATTTTAATCAAGCAACACTAAACCAAACTATTTATTTAATTTGATCAGGTATTTTTCTGTAATTTTATTAAACATAGCCCGAAATGTTTCAGAAGATTTGGCCACTGTCTGATGTGGGGAATATATGTCAGGTGACACAAAGTTATATATTTTTTAATATGTATATGGCAGTTTGAGGAAACATGTATTCTTTAAATTAGAACAGATGATAATGATGATGACTTTCAATAGGACAAGACATAAAATGACCATGCCTTTTCGCCACATAAAGTTTGCCTCGTCATGAACTATATGCGGCACGGGCTATATGTGGCACTACAGACATTTCAAACGACTGTACCATAAAAGGTAATCCTGGAAGTGTGTCCTTCAGTAATCAGAAATAAACGTTTCTGTTCAGCATATGCATTTGTGTATTATCGTTTGATGTGTCATCGATGTAACGAGTGAATGGCGATGCATGCCGGTACCATGGGTACATTCATTGAACATTCTACTATGAAATATTTAGCAATGTGTACAATCGTGCAGCGGAGGAGTTAATGACATCGTCCTTGAGTGCTTTCATGATATATGTATGAATTCAATGCATTTAATGATCCGTCGAAACAAACACGAAAGCATTAACTGTCAATGTTCTTCGCGCATTGACACACAGGTTTGTCTGTTTGTTTTCATTGGGGTTTACGCCGTTTTTCAACACTTTTTCAGTCACATACGGCGGCCTTTTGACCTAACAAGTATTTCTGGAATTAACAAGCAGTACTAACTTGCTCTTCCGCAAGCAACTGACAACTTATCCAAATGTGGAGGACGTGACCGTGGCCAATGTCACGGAAGAACATAACCTGCCTAAACCGAGAATCTCCGTTTACTGTACAGTTACATTTAAAAAAGTACTATATTATTGAACCAGTAATACCAATGTCTATAAAGACGATAATGTTCTTTAATCATTGCTGCAGAACGATGATTGTCAAACTCATTATACTTGACTTACACATAAATAAATAAAAAAATACCCATAAATGGAATTGGTATGTATCCGGGTTATTAAACACCTGTTTATTGGAATGTAGGACATTAGACCCTAGGACATTAGCCCCTAAGCTCAAATTTGCATAGGCGGACAAAAGCCCCTTTTTATATCTCAAAGGTCAAGATCACACTTAGAAGTCATGAGTGAAAAATGGGTGTAATAGATATGCACTGTATAACATAATATAACCGTAATCTATTAATCTCTAGACAATCGGCGGGCTCGACATGTTGCCCTTGGCATTCTATGGATTATGCACGCCAATGTAGAGTGCGACGTCTACACAATAGATACTTTTACAGAGACCAACACAAACGGTTGGTTATACGCTAGTTTACAAATACACCCAATATATAAACATGAACATTACTGTATGAATGTTAATGCATGACTGCTCGATGGACACCGATAAGACTTTCTGAGTCAAGGTTGCGAATACACGCAAAAATATAATATTCATAAAATAAATTGGATTTTACACTATCACAACTACTTTGAGTAAGCAAGAAACGTTTGTTAGCAACTAAGGTAAGTTTGATTTTACCGAATATTTTATTTATTTTCCATCATAAGCTAAAAAACAGGCGCAGCAATCGTACGTCGACATTGGATCACGACCTAGGTTGAATACAGAGCCAGCGCAGATGTCGTTATCCGACATACACTTTTCAGTACGTACCTACTTTCGAACTCGGAGCTAGCACTGACATCAAAATTCGAGCATATCCGCGGCGAGTAATGAGCTAGCTCGTAGATACGAATCCAAGTAATACGTATATAAGAAAAATGGCTCCGCCCCCTGGTGGCCATGTTTTTGACGATTCCAAATAATTTGAACAAATTTGGTAGAGGGTCGCACAAGGAACATTTGTGTGCATTTATATCAATACTGGGTCAGTAGTTTTTGACAAGATGATTGATTTAGTTGTTAATCTCCGAGTTATGTAGGCCTATGGAATGGCAATCTTTGGACAATTTAGAAAGGTGACCATATACGGATTATTTCTGTGAACATTTGTCAAAGTTGTCCAAATACCACCTAAGATTTGGTAATAAAAAATGTTACAAGGCATATATGATGTTTCTTAAATAGATAATTGAATTTGAAACATAACTACTCTGTTGATATTCCGATAGCTAATACAAATACCTTACCTTTAATACGAATGACATCATTTTGCTAAGGTGAGATAAAATATATCAAATAAATATTGTAAAAATGTGTTAATATAAATGGCCGTTTCATATATTTCCTTTTTTATCAGGTGAATTAAAGATGTTAAAAATGCTTGCAAAAATCTGTCTTAAGTATACCAGGTTAGTAAAATTGATTACGAATAACATACAAAAATATATATACTACATACACATATTTATATCACAAATACATGATATTCACACTCGACACAATTTCAGACAGGTTATTGATAATATAAATGTCAATAGGTAATAAGCTAATGGATTTCGCGGACTACTGTTTAATACCACTAAGACATGCACTATACGTATAGCAGTCAACTTTTCTAAATGTTTGACACAATTTTCTATACAATGAATTGACTTTGATTTCAGTGTTTTCTCTAAGAAATGTGTCTTCAATTTGAAGAGCTCGCCATACATACCCTTCTCTAGATAGGGAAATGCTCAATGCCTAAATGACATATTAAAAGATTATTTTCAGTTGAACTGCTAGCTTAGTATACTGTTTGAAAGTAATTTATTTTTCAAACAGTTTTACAATCGATTTTTCCATGTAACCAATTAAACGTACAAAGGATTATGTTATGCTTTTTACTTCTTTGCAAATGCAGGCTAATACAAATGTGAAGACAGCAATCGATACGTTTCATTAAGACCGAAAAGGAAGCTTTTTTAGAAAACAGTAAATTTTGCTTATGTTTACCTTTGAACTTGGAGTTGACCTTGACTTTGATTTAATTTTCAAACTGTGTCGTGTGAAACTAAAAGTATATCTACAACAGTCAAAGTACAATAGTCACATCTTTTTATATAATAATAATTTATATAAAATTATCACCAAACTATTGATATTTCGATTACTAAGTGATATTATATTACAGCAGAAAATACCCAAAGTATAGAAACATTGCATCGTGAGGAATGTGACTTTTGTGGTAAAACTTTAAAAAAAAATGGAATGGAAGTTTTAACTATACTATTTTCAGAATAGTCATTTTTAACGAATGTTATATTGCAAAATAAATAACATAAATTATAGAAACAGTTTATAATGGGAAACATAATTTTTTTTTTGTAAATCTTACAAAAAATAGATAAATAAAAGTTAGGAATTGTGGTATATTTTGCCTATACCCTGATAAAAATACTAAACAATGAAAGTCAAAGAAATGACATTATCTACATATTATCTTTCAATATAAAATATGATAACATTATGCTATCATATCAAACAAGAAAATGCGGTTTTGAGGTAAAAAGTTCTAAAAACATAAACGAAATGCTGATTTCGGGTAGCCATATGAATTTGATCATAAAACAAGCCCAACATATGTAACGTTTTGATATTTCATGTTTTATACTAAAATGAAATTGTACATAAACTATATTTTCATAAAGTGAATTGTAACATATGCATAATTGGTTCAGAAAGTTCACATACATGAAACTGTGTATTTAGTTAATTATCATATATGAGAAGTTACGTCAGTGTCTTAATACAGCGTAAGATATGCACAACATTTAATATCTTGTCCCATTTGATATTGTAATTGATAGTTCCTACATTTCTTTCAATAGAACAAGACATAAAATTTCCCCAACTCATTCATTTCTGAATTAAAGTTTATAGTTAACTATGCATTCATAATATTTTCTAAAAATACCAGGGTCCAGGTTTAAAGAAAGACGAAAGAAAGTTTATCCCCGTTTAAATCTGGAGAACCACAAACGCATCAATATTCTTTATTTCTAAGTACTTAGCCAATCTGAATAGAATTATAAGATACTTTTATCATAGTACAAATGATTAACATCTCTCATGCCCGCTGTAAAATATCTGAGAAGGGGTAAATTAGTAGGTAAAGTCGCAATACAAAAGTGAAAATCGGCAAATTGTTATTCTCTAATGAATATGGTTATAATGTATAAATTACTGAAATGTGACAACTTGAATACACCTTGAAGGCGATAGAAAGAACAGATAGTACGTATCGGCAAAACGCGACAGACAAAAACTAGGGTGTATTCGTTTAACTGCGGGCCTGACTGCATGCACAGTTGTATTTTTAAATGGTTTTATTCATTCAATTATCTTGTCGGCTCAAAATTGCAACGAATCAATTTATCGTACAACGGAAGAATGACACATGAAGCGAATCAATCTACAAATGTAAATACACTTTTCAATTTCAACATATTGGGCAGAAACCGATCCGACTAAGCGTTGGTTAGCACGCCTAAATATTATAGGAGAATTCATTTGATGATACAAATATTTTTATTCTAAAGCATACGGAAACAGAAAATGGTTTTGAATGGACAGCTATCGTGTCGTGCAAAATGTGTAGGGCTTGTGAGACAGAACCTTTTGATTGTGCTGACCTTTATTGGAGTCGGAGCTGGTTTCTTGGTGGGGATCCTAGTTCAAAACCCCTCAGATAGCGCCATTATGTGGATTGGTATGTTAAAGTAATTTATAACTTTTTCATCTTTTGTAATTAAAATTGGTATACACTTTGACACGATAATATATGGTGATCTTTTATTATGGTATACCTCTTTTAGACATCTGCAATTCGAATACTTTACATCTAAAGTTGAATTGCAGATATCTTATATTCGAGTTGTAGATACTTAGTATTCGATTTGTAGATATCTAGAACTCGTTATTGAAATTGTGATTTCTGCAATTTTGAATACTACATCTCTGGAATTTTCACAAATCGCAGAGACTGCCACAAATATGGACTTGCTTCAGTCTGCAATGTCATGTTTATAACTTAAGTAATCGTTCGATATGCTTCCATTGCAGTTTCTGATATACTACAATCGTTTTGTATGATTCAACCTCGACGAATTTACATTTTAGTCTAAATATTCGCAAAGGTTTTTTTGGAAGGGGAAATATTTTTATTTACCTCGTCAATAAGTCCAGGGCATCGCACTCCATATCTTACAAAAAAAGTATAAGAAAAGATTGATGGTTAGTATTTCATATCTAAGATCCCCAAAAGATAATTATGACAAAATATATTGCAATACCTATTTGACTTTATTAAGTTTTACATGAATTTTATGTAAATTAAGTGTTACGTATAAACTTTACGAACAGTGTTGCAAATTACAATTATATAGAGATACTCAGTACGTTTAATAACGCACATATTTTTACCAACCATTCTTCATTAAATCGTATTTGATTACTTTTGAAACCCATATTTTATTTGATTACTTTTGAAACCCATATTTTATTTGATTACTTTTGAAACCCATATTTTATTTTATTACTTTTGAAACCCATATTTTATTAAAATACTTGTCCATTACCATGAAATTTAGCATATCTCTTGCATTATCAAGCAATAATGGGTCAAGTTCTTTTATTGTATCCTAAAAGTCAGTTACTAAAAATTTAGAAATCCCACACTGTGCGTTATTAAATGAACTGTGATGTATATACATGCTGGTCAATAGAGCTAACCTGCCATTTCGTATTTTGATAATTTTATGTAATTATACCACAGCGATCTGAACTGATGAACATGATTTTAATAGGTTTACATCGACTTTGTTGTTGTTCAGTTCATTGAATCATAAATGTTGAAACTTACTGTATATATTCAACAGAAGATGTGTTCCATAGCATTTATATAATAAATAAAAACCCGAGTAGTCCTGGTGGGGTAGCATATTTAACCAGCCCAAAGGGTATCGAGACTTTTCAACCCCAAGACTTTTCAACCCCTAAGGTAAAATATCCAAGACTTTTCAACCCCATTGTCATTTTCAACCCCTAATTAGCCTAAGACTTTTCAACCCCTGTTAAAATCAAGACTTTTCGACCCCTAATAAACCTAGACTTTTCAACCCCTCGAATATGTTTTAATTGGACAATTATCACATTTGTTACCTGGAAAAATGTTGACAATCACGATGTTTAAGTTTAATTTTTAAGTTTATTTACATTCAAAAATGAATACTTATAAAGATATATACACACAAAATACACACAGTCATTCTATCACATTTTATTTGGCCTAAAACTGCAGGTGGAATTTAATTGGTATTTAATTGATGATGTGATTCGTTATTCTAATTAAGTCTAATTACGCTGTCACTTACACTCAAACATTATTTATTAATATATACATAACTTTATTGCCTCCATTTTCTGGAGATATATGGTTTAACAATTATTTATGAATATATACATACATAAAGGAAGAATAGTGAATACTATATTACTATATACAGCATATAGAAAGGAAAAAAAGACGAATACATAGCCAATAGAATAGAATAAAACATCAAGTCTCTTGCACGTAACTAGTCTCACATTGTGTTAATATTTGACCTCACGGAGTATGTTTAGTTCAAACGAAACGAAAATTTGACATTATACATGTAAGGAAATGGTAATACGTATTATCGGTAAAGCAGTCTCAGGAATTTGCCGAGACTGCTTCACCAATTCAAACTATTCAAACACTTTTTATTCAAACTGGCACATAAATTGACTCAGAAACACTTTTTATTTCACACTGGCACACTATTTATTCACACTGTCACAATTTCTTGCACATACACTTAACCGTTTATCTCGCCGATTTCACGCAGAAAATCCTCGCATACAATGTCCCGTTCATCATACTTGTCCCAGAGTAGTTACGTAACACAGTCAACAAACGTAACAATTACATTGTCTTTATTGGTATAGTCGATCATTAATCATTGATCATTTGTTATATTAAAAAGCTGTTTATATTAATGATATTTGGTCGATTTTAATAATTGTATTTAACTAACTACTCCTTATTTCTGAAAAATAAATATAAATAGTAGCACTCCTAAATCTTATCATCTTATCTAATCACCCGCTACAGCGGCTTCTCACCTTGTTAATCACCTCGCTAAGCGAGCACGCGTCATTACGTAACACAGTCAACAAACATAACAATACATTGTCTTTATTTAAGCACTGACTCAAAGATTGAATTGATAAACCTTTCAAAATTAATTTATTATGCAAATGATATTAGAACTCAATAATTGCCCTTTCCTCATGTCATCTGTATATGTTGACTTTGTGTTTCTTTATTGGTACAGATAGACTGAGATATACCTGGTACATGTACATGTATATATATTTTCATTGACCACTTTGCTTATGTAACACAATTGTTTCACATTCATGAAAGTTCTTTGTAAACTAATATTTTTTTAATTTCTTTTACGACTTTCTCTACATTATATATTATATTGTATTGTATGCTATACACATGTAGGCCTACGAATGTTTTATTCAATAAATATGATTGAGTTGAGTTATTGGTTAAACCTAAACAAAGTTCGGAAATCATTATGTTTTAAGACACATTATATATATTTATTTGTTTCAACCTGTATTACACTATCAAAATCGGTGATAAAAGAGAATATATATCTTAATAATTATTATGGCATCTGCAATCTTAGGTACTATATGAAAAACATATATTAATTGATAAAGGCATTTTAAGAAGGACCTACTGATATACATTCATATAGGTCTTAACGACTTATCCAAGTTTAGACAATTGTGAGAATATACTGATTCATTCACCTATATATATATTAACAATACCATTTCAAGGCATTTAGCGGGCATATATCACCTTAAACAACGTACAATTGACAGTTTACATGTGTGATGGTTACATCAATAGAACACAATTGCCTTTGATCCAATAAACAAGTGCAACAAACAAACATTTAATTGTATTAAACAAATAATCTGCTAATTATTATGATGATCAAACAAAATATAATGACAAATTAAAGGAATGCAATTTTCGAATTGCGAATTGTGATTTACAATAACATACATTTACTACTGTCCATACCTTTCGTTGTAGTTTAATGCGCAAAATATATATACATACATGTTTATGTTTCAAGTGGTGTAACATTACAAAAGGAAAAATGTTAATCTCCAGTACATGATTAATTTAACGCGCATACAGCTAAATAATGTCGTTTTTATTAAAGTTAAGGCATTCGTATTAATTACCTGAATAACAAATAAGTAGTTATGTTTCAAATTCAAATATCTCTTTCGTGCACGCAACGATCAAATATTTGCAATATCATTGTTTTATTTAGTATTTCATATCTAAGATCCCCAAAAGATAATTATGACAAATATATTGCAATACCTGTTTGACTTTATTAAGTTTTACATGAATTTTATGTAAATTAAGTGTTACGTATAAACTTTACGAACAGTGTTGCAATTAAAATTATATAGAGCTACTCAGTACATATAATAACGCACATATTTTTACCAACCATTCTTCATTAAATTTTATGTTATTACTTTTGAAACCCATATTTTATTAAAATACTTGTCCTTTATCATGAAATTTTGCATTATCAAGCAATAATGTGTCAAGTTCTTTAATTGTATCCTCAGTTACTGACAATTTAGAAATCCCACACTGTGCGTTTTTAAAGACGATCGCGGCAGTTTCGATTATAACGCTAAAGTAAATATTACATTTACACCGTTTAAACAAGTGTAAATATTTTCGGACGAAACGGTGCTCGACAACGCGCCTTGTAATCACTGAAGCAAAATTACATTGATGGAAAAGGGAATGGCGAGAAACGGATTTTTTTGTCAGCTAAACGCAAAAGGCATCGACTTTGTTGTTGTTCAGTTCATTGAATCATAAATGTTGAAACTTACTGTATATAATCAACAGAAGATGTGTTCCGTAGCATTTATATACTAAATAAAAACCGAGTAGTCCTGGTAGGGTAGCACATTTAACCAGTACAACGTACACTTACATTTTACTATTTATAACAGGAATGGCGGGGGAATTGTACATTCGAATGTTGAAGTTGATGGTAATTCCGTTAGTCATAAGCAGTGTAATTACTGGTAAGTATGAAACATTAGCTCATATTGATTGTAATTTTCATATAACTTAAAAGGTATTTGAATGCCGCTGTACTGACAGTAAGCAATATTTGAAGTGTATACTGCAAAGGTGTATAATGCGTCATGGTTTAACATATCTAAGTCAATATATTTCGTGGTTGGGTAGGCATTTGATGGAAATTAAATCCAAACGTTCTATCAGGAATTCTGTATTAACAATTAACAAATTCATGACCCGAAGAAATGACTTGTATTTGAATGGACTACAAAAATTACGCTCATTATTACATTTTGTGAATTAATGATTCTACAGTAAACATATTACAAATATATACTGAATATTACGCTTAAAAGACTTCCCATATTAATTAACGAACCTATTTCATCTTTTAAGGCACAGCAAGGATGGACCCCTGGACAAATGGAAGAGTTAGTGGTATTGCATTGGGATATATATTGGTGACCAATTTCTTCCCCTGCATTTTGGCGACAGTTTTATGTTTAGTGATAAAGCCAGGTACGCATTGTATCTAAATATATAAACCGTTTCCTGTGGCCGAGTGATTGAGGCATCCACATTGGGAACGGGAGGTCGAAGGTTCGAATCCGGGTAGGGTCCGTTCTGATATGACCGGTTGGTTAGCCGCCAGCTAGTTAAACAATGGTAACTGTGTGCCTACCTGCCTGGTGCCCGGCATTAAAGGATATGAATCAGGAAGTAAATGTGCTCAGAAAGTAGGTGTCTCATAAGTCAGAAATGACTGGCCCATTAAATAGGGGTGACGCTATAATAAATAAACACTTTACTTATACACCCAAGGACTGTTTCCATGGTAACTACGCCACTTAGACCTGCAGTAAATATGTTCATTCAATACAATAGACATATGGTTTATTATACTTTTTTTCTGGCATACGCTTAAACATGTGCATTGGAAACTCGCTAATCCGAACACCCTTTGGAGAAACCAAAACGTTCGGATTATAAGGAATTCTGGACTGGAAAGGATTGTTTCCTTTTAATGATAGTATTTTTTAATGAATGGCAATTGATCGATTGTGATAACACAGGAAGATATGTGAATCTATGTACACAAATTATGTCCTAAATTCATGAGGAGGATTTCTCCATACGCTACATCAAAGACCTAAATACCAAAACTACTACTAAATGGTATTTAGGTCTTTGGCTACATAGAAGGAAACTAAAACAGGACCGTGTAAAGTCCGGTTTGAGGAAGTTTCCGGACTGGAGAGTGTCTGGAATAGGGAATTTCCACTGTATTATAATCACGATGTCTTTTATAACGCAGATTATTTCATGATTGTTAATACTTAGTTAAACATTCTTAAAGTTTGAAAAAATACATGTATTGAGGTCTGAAAAGACTTAATTCTGCACAACTTCTTTGTGAACAGGAGAAGGTATTCAGTCGAACGTTGACGCCCGCAAGTTTACAACTGAAGTCATGGAAACGGAAGACATATTTGCAGATCTTCTCCGGTATGACATATCAACAACCAGATATATTGACTAAATACAACTCAGAATACAGATTATTCCTACCCAGAATAGTGATTAATTACGACTCATAATATCGATTAAGTCCTACTTGAAATATTGATTAATTTCTACACAGAAGTAAAATAATTATTTGTTACCTATAAATAAAACAGCCAATTAAACGTTACCTAGAATAAAACGATAAATTATGTCTGGCTGGATATAAACCAGTCAATAAATGTTACTCTTCCATTAAAATAAAACTAATAATTTCAGTAGTAAATTATGCAGCATTTGTTTCATAAAGATGAACGCAGAAATTTATTCAGGACCTAGGGACCATTACACGATTAGATGATTTCACCGCAGTGTGCTCCTTCAATGTTAAGGATAGTTGTAATAAAACGATACTGAATGAATTCTAAGCCAATAGTAAAGCTCGTTTGATAAGCTCTATGAGACTACATGAGCACTGCTGTGGTATTTACAACCTCTTCTGTAAGTGACATCATTTCAAGAAAACGCAGTATGTGATATCACTATTTGCAAGCAGGAAACAATATTTGCTCCATATGTTGACGTCGTGTTCAATATGGCCATATGGGGTAAATATTGCTTACTGTCAGTACATGGGGACGTCACATGTGACGTTTTCTGGAAATTACATCACTTAAAGAAGAGGTTGGAAATCGTACAGCGCGTTATTTATATCTAGAACACTCGATTGCCAAACTGAAAGTCGTAGCCCGAATGAAGCGTATGTTCTCCGTAACAATTGGACTGAAGTCATTTGAAGTCGTCAGTTGCTTGTGGAAGAATAGGCTAGTACTGATTGGTAAACCAGGAGCACTGGTTAGAATAACTGACTGCAGTATACATATCTACATACGTACTGTTGAAAAAAAACACGGCGTAAAAGTCCAATACAGAAATAATGTGTACATACTAGTAAACCAAACTTATACAATTATTGTTTTATACACAGACTGTAACATATATGCTATAAACCTAGATTTAAATTAATGACTTTTTTTGGAAAAAATACTGTATTAATTTGTTTTTGAATTTCAGAAACATAGTACCAGACAATATGCTTACGGCGTGTTTTCAGCAGGTAAACTACTGTATAGGTCAATATTTCCCATGCACAAATATATATCGTATACAAGCACGTAGAACTGTTACCCTTTTTGTACTGTATCTTTAGATATTTTTGCAAGACATGACAAAAACAAAGCTCACTGAATATGACCCTCGGATAAATGTCGCTTTTGATAGCTGTATCTAGAATATACTTTCAAAAAATCTCTCTACTGAGCACTGAGTGTCATTCTTTTATAAATTCATTTAATTTTTTGATATTTTCTCACTGAAAGATATCAAATTATGAATAAAATATACAGTTTACAAACGACAGAATTGTCGCAAGAAGGACGACTCCGTATGGCTTTACTATTAATAAGAGTAAACTCCCTTGCCAAATACCTACATCTAGTAATGTCTTATAGTACGATATTTACGTAAATCAAAACATATTTCGTAGTAAACACTACACAGGGATAGTATACTTACTCCCAAAAGACACAAAGAGAACAGGCCACAAGTAAACTCATTAAATAACTTGTCACAGACATCTTTACAAATATTCATAATTATGAGTTACTAATATGTTTAGTCCATTTGTAGGATATACTCGTAATTGGTCGCTCAATAAAGATTTTTCTATGCAATCCTACTATAATGAACTTTAACGCCTCAATAGTTATACTGGTCAAGTATCCGCTTGGAGTGTGGGAGGTCGTGGGTTCGATACTCTATCGAAGACGTAAACAGACGGTACTTGTACCTCACCAGCTTGGTATTCAGTTTATAAATTAATCCAGGTAAGTACGTATATGTCAAGCCTAGGTCACCATGCAACCACGGCAGGTAGCTTGTCTTGCGATGTTATACGACAGACGTAGGAAAAATTCGGACTACCCTATTTTATACAGATCGTACGACATTCACACGACATTGTACGAAAATTGACATGTCGTAGATGCCAAAAGTTTGGTGAAATTCTTACGACAATCGCACGACAGACCGGCGACATAACGACAAACTTGTCTGCCCTCTCTGTCTGTTCCTGTCGTGAAAGCATCTAAATTTTCATTTGACCACTTCCACAACATTGTTCATTTCCTACGACATTTAACCACACGACAGAAAAATGTATATTTCGTACGTAAAACGTGTCGTGGGTTTCTTTATGACCTAGACTTTAGGGGATACCTTGCTGCTTTCACAAGAGCTTTGAAGCTTATGTTACTTGTTAATATTATGCGACTTTGTATACTGCTTGTTTATTTTTACATGCACTCTTTTTCGTACCAGATAAAATATATCATATACATTTGTCATTCTTTTCAGACTCAAACAAAATACGAATATTCAACTAAGTCAGTTCCGATATTTAATGGTACGGACAACGTCACGATATCAGTTCGAGAAATGACGAGAAAATATGCGAGTTCAGTGAACTCAACAAACATTTTAGGTATGACAAAACCTACGCTATTATACGTCATTATAATACTGTAATCTGATTTGTTCGCAGCCGAATTAGAGTGGACTTAGACATTAATGACAAAGTTTCTATAAATAATTGAAATACCATATTCTGATTGTTTTCAGGCAGGTGAAGCCGTTTAAATAGTAAAATGAACTGTTGACCTGAAGAGTGAATTGGTGAGCTCTTTACAGATAAAAATGACGGCATGTTGGCGTTACATGTACTATAACGATGTACTTTTTAAAGTGGTCATCAGTATTAAATAATTCATAATAGAAAAAAGCTGTTGACCCTAAGCCGGGAACTATGAAACTAAATTTCGACTAGGTCAATAGTCAATGCTCATGGGTCCGTAATCACTGCTCATGAGTCCAAAGCCTCTTGTCATTGGTCGATTGACGATGCTCATGTGTCAATAGTCACTGTTCATGGGTCAGTAGTTACTGCATGGATATACAGTCGTTGTTTGTGTGTCAATAATCACTGCTCAAATGCTTACCGCTTATGGGTCACTTTCCTAGATCAAAAGATTTATCTACTGGTTGCCCTAAAGGTAGTCACTCCTTTTATTCCAGGGTTGATAATTATAAGCGCTGTGTTTGGTGTGGTAGCGGCAGAATTGAAGGAAGTCGGGGAGGTGTTTTTGGCGTTTTTCCGTGCAGGGACAGCCATTATAATGAGAATACTTCGCGTACTTATCTGGTAAGAGACTGAAACTAGTGTTCATTGATTGTGTGAAGCGTAAGCCGAAAGTCAGATACAAATATTCCAATAAAGGAAGTTATCACAATTGGAACTTTAGGCAGTAGTTTGTAAGTTCTTTAGTTACGGTTAAAATAAACCGTTCATTAACACAGTAGGTAAAGGGCCACATTCAGAAAAGATGGTGATGTTCGGCGCAGAATTGGTAAATGCATTTTAAAGGTTTACATGTATATAATAATTATTAGACTCTAAATCAGTAATATCACCTTTATGGACTGGCCATATAATGTGATTTTAAACTTTAAAAAAACACATAATCGTGATTTTATGTTTTAGTATTCAGCTTTCGGCAAATTAGAATCAGAATAAAATTCTAATTACGTATTTGGCAGCTAAGTCGAATCTTGTCGATTAATTACATGCATATATTGTCGGTTAATTTTAGGACAACCCCCGTAGGTGTAGCCAGTCTTATAGCCAAAACGATCGCAAGCACACATGATCTAGAAGACACATTCAGGCGATTGGGGTTTTATTTTCTCACAGTGACCTTAGGCCTGGTGTTAATGATGTTTGTATGCATGCCTATAGTGTTCTACGCCGTACTTCGCAAGAACCCGTACCGCTTTATAGCAAGTATCATACCATCAATTATGATCGTGTTCGCTACAGGAAGCACGTGAGTCACTTATTTCATTGTTATCAATTAAAAATAAAGCACTCAATGTCAATATTTAGCAATATTCTTTTCGTCCTTCAATTGATAGAGACAATTTAACCTATTCTATCACGGTACCTTTGTCAACATATGACAAACTAGTCAATACTACATATTATATTATTTAAACACATGCCGAACAATCAATTAAAGTAAAACAACATATTTAATACGCTATGTCCTTAAAGTACATACATGTTTTCCAGTATGATAGCTCTACCGGAGAGTTTTCACAGCTTAGAAAAGAAGAATAACGTGGACCAAAGAGTTTCAAGACTTGTGGCGCCCCTAGCGGCCACCATTGGTAGATCCGGAAGTGCGTTGTATATATCAACATCATGTTTCTTCATCATTCAGACGCTTGGAAACAGTTTGACACCCGTTCAAATAATACTCATCATGTACGTCGGATGCCTTTTAAAGTATACGACCGTATAAAAATCACTTTCGTGATAAACGAATTGACGGAATCATGTCATTTATTTGTTCAATCCGCTATGCAGAGTTGTCGTTAATTTATTTTCCCATTACCTAGATGCAATTGACTTACTACCACATTTTTGAAGAAAAAGTATCAGATATTCTTCAACTTAATGCTAATTACAAAACGAATATTCAAGTGAAAGCTAGCTTTACTCGTAAATCTTAATTTTGAATCACCTACAACTCTAAAAATGCATGGCACTATGTTAATGTCAAAATACGCAGCAATGTAAAAAGTGGCAATAGGCGCGAGTATTGTTTACAATCGAGAAATTACAATCGAGAAAGCGGTCGTCGAGAGTAATTGACTTTATCTTGCGGCATAATCGACGTAAACAATTAATTTAACCATAAGGGCAACTTCGATCATATACATGTATGCGTAATCTGTAACGGTTTGACAATAATATAACCATATCATCATGTACTAAGGATATCGATTCTGTAGATATTTCCACGTTTCCGTCACAAGATTTCTCTTCGAATTATCTTGTAGATTTCTGACATGGACATCAACGTTAGCAATACCATCGATGCCAGGTTCGAGCCTTGTCACAGTTCTCATACTGTTGAGTGCGCTCACCATACCTGGAGAAGCCGCCGCCATGTTGTTTGCTCTGGAATTCTTTCTGTAAGTCGATTAAAATAGATGAAGAAGTCGATAAGGAGCTGTCACATATAAAGTCACACAGCCACTACAAACACGAAATATACGTACATATATTCGATTAAAAAGCAAAAAAAGGCGTAAGAAACAAACATAAATAGTCGGTGAAAATAGCAGTCCGCCCTGGAACGATCAAAAGCCAATCGCCAGTTCGAGTTTAATCCTAGCTTAAAGATGCACCCGACCTCACACTTATTTGACCATCACCCAGTTAAAACGAACATTGTAATAAAGAAATTGCTCGCATTCTCGAAGGCGCGAGGACTTGTTGGAAACCAAGGAAGCAGTCAGAGGTAGTAACTCCGTGACAATTTGAATGAACATCAAAGATTTAAAGTCATTTGTCTCTTTTATCTCCTTTATCTCTTTTTGGGAAAGTTGCTTACGGAATAACAGGCGAGTACTGGGTAGGTATTCACGAAACATCTTAAGGTTAAGATTTTCCTGAAAAGTAATCGTTTTCCTTAATATCCACAAGTGTTATTCACTAAATGTCTTATCTTAAAATTTTCCTCATATATAGCATTTTAGTGAAAACCGCCCCTGGCCGGCAATCTAGAAACACTGGTAATGTTAACTGAACATAATTGAGATACTGTTGAAAATCCAGAGCTCCCGAAATTGCAAACGAATGGTGATTAAGTAGAATTGTCCATCGCCACAAATTATGCGGGTGATGATAAGGCACGCAGTGACTTCAACAGATATACAGACACTACAGATAAGCAATAATGATAATTCTTTTTTTTCAGGGATCGATTTCGAAGCGTAACCAATCTGAACGCTCAACTCATTGGTGCAATCATCACAAACAAATGGTGCCAGCAATCTCTTAAGGACGAAAACTTCGAGGACGAATCATCACGAGAAAACTTTTTGAAATGTGAAAATCAGGAAACAATCATTGAATCTGATATAAACACGAAATCGAACGGAAATGGTTTAAGAGAAGAGTATGAATTAGTGCAAAACAGCAATTGATAAGATAAGACACTTATATACGTGTAAAGAACTTGCTATATTTTAATACAGTGCAATATACTGGACACAATACACATATTCTCCATTAACAACACACATAATTAAATCCTGCTGATTAATTTAATTTGATTTGTTTAAAGGGCGATAACAAATTGAAAGTTAGACCTTGCTTATTCAACAGGAGATTGTCACGAGTTATCTACCTTATTCCCTTCTTGCGTTCTCTCCCGTTAACCCTTCTATAGTATATGTATATCTTGTATTACATACATATGCTATAGAGGGATGAAGGGAGATAATTCTAGGAGGGACAAAGAAGAAAAACTCGTGACAATCGCCTGTGTTTTAATCAGATGCAGATAGTAGTCTTACTATGTTTTTATACATTTTATCTTTAAATGTGTATAATTGTAACACGAATGCAAGACAATGTGTCTCCTAGTTATCCCTTCATGATGGTCGACCAGGCCATTCCTTGCGAACTGTTCCCTTACGTATGTACCCTTAACCCTCCTGAAATGCCTAATGTTTTATGGATTGTTGTTTTCCCGGAGGTCTGTGTGGGGAGGCATTGTCTTATGTATGTGGCGTCCCTTATAGCAACTTATTTTCTCTCTTTCCTTATTTCACAAATCTACGGTATATTTATCGCTATTTCACGCATCGTGTACTTATACTATATAACAATCTGTGATATACTGATCGAGAAATCCATTTTATTCTAGCAAACAGTACTCAAGTATATTATACTGTCCACACACAAAAAGCACAGTTATATATCATTGATTTATCACCTAAATAAGGCTTCAAATATTATATGCTAAGAAGATTTATTCATTTACAATGTGGTAAACGTAATAATGTGTCTTGTTTATGTACATTATAATAATAATATATTTAATTGCTTATTAATAAAGGTTTGATTATTCGGCTGGTTAGATGACTGGCTGATATATTTTCTACGGAATCCGATAAGTGCCACAATGAATGTCGATTGGGCCGCGACACACGTCATACGATCGACATACGACACGACACGCGCCATTCGAACACGACACTCGATACGACACACAACATGAGATGCGACGAACGACAATTGAACACAGGAATGTCGCGTTACTACACTGTCGTGTTTCGCAATTGTAGCACGAAATGTCGCGATTAATATCTTGTGGCACTTCATTGTGGCACTAACAGGATTCCGTTATTTTCTAATACATTTATAATAGTGAAAGAAATAACGAAATTCATTTAATTGGGGATAGATTTACAGTGGCATCTACGTGACTGTTTAGTTTAATTTTAATTTACGAATTCATAATATAAACTTCACGATTTCAATATTTCCTAGGAAAAAATTGATGAAGTGTGAATGTCGTCACCGGTCGTTCGTAATACATCGTATAATAGACGTAGTTGCCGTCCGTGAGTGCGGCGTTGTCTATGGTCACTATGAATATAACTACATGTACGTAGAGCTATTTCCAAAATAAGACTGCAGGAAACAGAATGGCTTACCAGTGGAAAGTGTGTGAATATGCGTAAAACGTTTATATATAATTGTTTGATTACGATAAAGGAATAGTAACGGTTAATAGCCGGCATAAATTGCGGTTGTTACGGACTTTTTTGGAGATAAATGCGATTTAATAGACGAAAGTATAAGCATGGTTTATACGACAGAGTCATCGGAATGTAAATATCTCCCATTAACTGCAAACATATTTCTCTCCAATTTACCAGCTACATGAATAATTATGGAATTGTGATGTACAATGTATAGTGTCACAGCGCGGATTTGTGTTCATCCATCCGTCCGTCCGTGCAAATATCGCTTATTGTTTTGTTCAAATTTATCACATTTAACATCAATGTTCAACAGATAACATCTGCGTGTCGACAAACATACCACGGTTGTCTTAATAAGTAGCTACTACATACGTCTGTTTTTTTGTTTCATTCAGTTCGTTCTTTATATATGGTAAAAGTAAACTTGTTAGCGAGTTAGTGTAAGATGCTTTTATCTAATACCGGAATTGGCCACTTCGAGTCTTGCCAGCTGGGAGATTGAGTTTCACGTAATTGTGAGGAGTTAATCTGGAATACTTTTTGCCGCAAGTAATTCAAGATTTTTTTGCATTACGTGGTTGAATTCTTCGTTCACTGTGTACTGTTTTAAAATGGCAACATATTTGAGAAATTGCAGACAACAATGCCTACAGAAATGTTTTACGTTGGTACGACAAAATCTTTTAGTGACTTTAACTCTTGTCGGCGTCGGAGTAGGATTCATCGTCGGATTAACAATTTCAAATCCGACGGCTAGTAGTATCATGTGGATAGGTAAGTAGTACTCGATCGTATAAGTTTGTAAAATGATAATAAATCAAGTTATGTATCGAAAATGTCTTGGTAAACATAAATGTAAGAGTGTATGTATGATAAAGTATGTAGTTTATCATCGGATGAGTTATATGTTTTAATGGAAGAGTTAAATGAGTAGAGCAAAGTATGTGCACTTATCTCAACTTGGAACGTTTAAGATTAAGCACAAGAATGTAACAAAAACGGCGCAATAAAATATGCTAAAACGCCGAGAACTATAATTTCATAAAATTTAAGCACTTGTATTAAGTGTTACTTATTTTATATTGGGCCTCAGCTCTTCGATAGGCAGAAGATAACCTCAAGCAGTTAGGTGTACGTTTTTCCCAGGGAAATTTTACATGTTTATTGTGAGTAGAAATGACACCAAAACATCACATTCCATCCGTCCGTATTCAAAGCATTCATGACTATTTTGGTCACCAAGAGTGACAAGTTTATTTGCAAAGCTCTGTTCTAGTACACATGCAAGTAAGAGCTCGAAAGCTTACAGCATGCAATTATGAATATAACTCGTTAGTACGCAATATCAGTGCGGTAAATATTAAAATTCCAAATCACAAAATCGACCACAAAAACACTTAAAAAACAAGCTCTTTTCTATATAAATATAAACATATATTCAAATATTATACTGCAAAATGCCGATATATAATGAAATAAGTATTAATAGGAAGAACAGAGAGTTTCTTAAGACAAGATAAATTGTATGTCAAGTAAGAACTTGTATATACTCAATAAGCAATGACTATAATGTTAATGAACAACTTTCAAATAAGAGATCAGCTATTGAAAGGAGCAGATGATAAATTTGTTCCGCCGACTCACCAACGTCGTGTGTGACAAAGCTAAATATCGCACCGCCGCTAGATATCACAACCAAACGTTATACTATACATGGATACTCGACATTTGCACCGGTATATAAATTATAAAAGCTATCACGCATTTAAAATGAATGCAATATCGGTAGCATATACGACACTAGACTCCTATCATTTTATGGCAGGTCTTATATATATATTAAAATTAACAATTTTTTTTCAGTTTGCTTCCATGTTACTATATGTTCTATGTACGTACACAGTATTTTAACGGTAATTTTAAGCTGTGCTAGTCTTTAAATTTCAGTATGGAGTAGCAATAAACGTTTTTATGTAGGAAAAACTGAAAGATACTTAAATGAATACACACTGCTATCTCATGCTAAACATAAATTGCTAAATAAAACGTATTTTTTAGCAAACCGAGATACAAATGTTGTAAGCAATTAAACTATGAAGTTCAAGTGCTCCTGTTTTTATTTCAGGGATGCCTGGCGAGTTATATATCCGGATGTTGAAAATGATGATACTTCCTTTGGTGATCTGTGGCGTTATTTCAGGTTTGTGTGTACATATTTTATGACATATCAGTCGAAATTAATTAATTCCTAGACACGCAGTGATTATTATAACACAAAACAAATATTCGCTTGTATTACTATGGTGATTGTTTTGATAAAAAGATGTTCAATATACGTTCTTATATCTTTGACAAGATTAAAGTTACCTTCCCTTTTTGATTCTATCGCCATAATCGACAATTAGTTTCATCAAGCAGAACATTTTACAACACTAACACGAACGTTGACAGTTATCCAATCTGAGTAAGTAAGTACTAAGTTAATACATAACCTATTAAATTAGGCGCATTAAGAAGCTTTTCTTGTCACATGTAGTTTTCCAAAAATCGGAAGAATCGCAATTGATTTCCCAAAATAAAACGAGCAAGGGCACTTTCCCAATTTCGGTAGAAAAAAACTTGGGTGCTGTTGTATGAAGGCATACGCGCACCCAAAATATCAATAAGCAAACTAATTGTGTCAGTGCTGCAGTCATATGCAAGACGCACCAACAATACTACTCGTATATACTTATGTTCAAAATTAAGTTTACCAATATATAACTATGATCAATCAACACAAACAAAACATCGGACTACCAACATAACAATGTACGGACCACTATCTAGAGATAACCAGCAATCATCGATCATCAGGTATATCAACAACCACAGTGCTCTGACAATTCATAAGGCCCCCTCACAATGTAACCTTGAGAGAAATGCAAGCCGACACTGACAATGTAAGTCCAGTAAAGTTACTTTCATTGTTTCAGAACTGTGTGTCCTTATTTAGAAAAGTTATTCAAAAATAGCTGGCATACTTGTTCAATCTCCAGAGGCATTCCTGAAGTTAAGAGGTGTGTCTAATAGAGGATTGTTTTTAATTTTCAGGTACAGCAAAGATGGACCCTCGAACAAATGGAAAAGTTAGCGGCATCTCATTAGCTTACATCATGCTTGCTAATCTCGTACCTTGTATTCTAGCCGCCATTCTTACCCTGATCATTAAGCCAGGTAATATTATTATCAGAGCAACCCTATTTAATACAAACTTATGGACAAATTATATTTTTCAAGCAAATAAAATGTTAACGTTATAACCATAAGCTTCGATTTAAGCCCGCCCTGTTAGCTCAGTTGATAGAGAGATGGGCTGTCACCGGGGAGGTCCGGGTTCGATTACTAGTGCAAGTCATGTCCTTCCGTGACATTTGGCTAACGTCATTTGTCCCCCACCTCGGATTCGTGATCGGAGAAATTGCCAGGTGTTTGATTCTTTGATTCTCCTAGTTATTCCATATGGTCGGTCAGGCCGTTCCTTGCGCCTCTGTTCCCTTATATGTATGTACCCTTGAACTCCTCAAGTGCCTTATGAGGTATATATTGTTGTTTTCCCGAAGGTCTGTGTGGGGAGGCACTGTCTTTCTTTCTCTCTCTTTCCGAAATGACCAGTTGGTACTGGTAATTATTTCTAGGAAAACTGAAGGTCAACTGTCCGCCATATTTAACTGAACTACGTTAAAACAGGACGTTAAACAGGATAAGACCCCTAGGGACTGGAGTAAGACCAACAAAACAAGTTAATCAGAACTAAAACACTTCGTGTTGTGTGTCACTTGCTACTTTAATAGAAACTGACAACATATTGAAATAATGTGCTAACCTTCGTTTCCTTAATCAGCGAAGTGTTTTATAATTTGAACTGTTTAAACTGTTTAAACAGGAGAGGGAGTTGATTCGGACGTTGATGACAAGTTTAGTGGTGATGTCATGGAAACGGAGGACATATTTGCTGATCTGTTCCGGTACTTAAAGTTCATACAATGTATGCATGAAATTGCTTTAAGCACTCAACCACGCAAATTAGTTGGTTATTATGAGGTATTTGCGATAATGCCAACTTTGCAGTACTCTTGCATGTTGTATGATGCCGTTATTTCCCTTATAAACGAGTTAATTGTAGACTATAGCAATATATAAGCATATTATTTTGTTTGGTTAAAAACTGTATAAAATGACGTACAACACTGAACGCGTCGGTATTACAGTTCTGTATACTAGTTGTTTATATCATATGTGCTACAAAATATGTGGTAAATGGTGCAATCGCGTCAAACAATATTATTTTGACAAGTCACACTTCGTAATATTGACTGGACCAGCTATGGAAATTTATATAACGCATATTAAAGGCGCAAACGGCGGATAATACGTGAATTATCATTTCAAACTTAAAACACGTACTATTAAAAGTATGTGTCCGTGATATGTTTTATTTCTTATGCAGGAACATTGTACCAGACAACATCATCGCCTCGTGTTTCCAACAGGTAATACCTTAATTCTACTACTATACGCAATATTCTAACACAAACCATAGCTTTAAGCAATTGCAAAATAACATTTAAATATTAAATGATGGGAATTTGATTTAAATACGGTAATACCAATGGCGTTTGATACCAAAAGGGGCGGTTTCACAACGACCATCACAATTTTGCACAACCTATTTTCTTTTTGAACCGTTTATTGCAATAAAATCGTATGTACAATACAGAATATTTTGTCGTATCAACACCATATAACAATTTTAGAAATATATAACCTTTCATACAAGTTATGTGTAATTCGATCACATTATTGTATGCATTGTATCCCGAGACGGCGAAATATTTAAGCCATCATGACTGTACTAGTGCTACTGTACGCTGCGACTTTACTAATTAGTTGTCTTAATTAATCAATTTCATAATCACTAATTCACTATTACCAACAGGCACAAACGAAATATGAATTCACTACCACAGATGTGATTAGTTTCAATGGTACAGCTAATATAACGGAAATGGTACGAGAAATTACGAAAAAATACGTGGGTTCAGCAAATTCAACAAATATCTTTGGTAGGGTAAACTAGTTTCCTTTCTGTAAAACATTTTAAACACTTATACGTGCATTTAGACAACAAATATATGGCTTTTGGAAATATTCGGTTACGTAACTGTAAGCTTTATTGTGATAATTCATATCAATTAGATTAAACACCATTCATGAAATACATACCAATGGATGGAGTAGTTTGGCTTTGTCAGGTTCACCAACATGTGTAAACAAGGTGACAGTAATAAACACAGTAGTCGGCTGTACACGGACCATACATTCTAGGAAAGGTTACTGGCCACAACACTATTTCGTAAAGGATTGCCCAAAATGGCACAAAATAAAGTGGAACCGAAGAATCTATATTATTGTTTAAATGCTGTTTTAACTTCAGGTTTAATCATTGTGTGTTCCATTTTCGGCATTGCTGCTGCATCTATGAAAGACGAACAAGGGGAACCGTTTCTCGCATTCTTTAGATCTGCAACCGATATCATTATAAGGATTCTTCGTGTTCTTATTTGGTAAGACAATATATCTAATTATGGTGTAGAAAAGTAATTGCATAAACTGATCGAATACCTCGTCCCTTTTTAAGTGATGGATGAACGTGGCGAAATAGTCCATCTTTTTAAATGTTTTTTTCGAAACATTCAGGATGTCTAAAAAGCAAACAATCAACTTGACACTAGTAATTAAAGCAACAAGACATATGGTAATGTCATTGAAACATGTTGCACAATACCTGTAATCGAACGTAGTCTCGAATTGTCTCATTAATTACGACTAAATGTCCGATACTTTAGCACAGTAAAACTTAGAGCAACACCCTTTTGTAGATGCAAATTTCGACCGTGGTAGAATGATGTTGCACTACAGTGGTTAAATAGGAGTTAAAATTGTGCTCAGGGAAATTGATCATGACCCAGACAATATGTAGTTGCCCAAGACAGAACCGCTCAGGAGGTGTTGCAATATACATGCTTTTTATCAAACATGCTTTAATCGCGCAAGTAGTCATAGCAACGTTTACGTCTGATTGTAATAATGCAAATATTGACAGGGCAACTCCGGTTGGTGTAGCAAGTCTCATCGTCAAAACAATAGCCAGCACAACAGACATAGAAGATACGTTCACGAAGTTGGGATATTATTTTCTGACCGTATTGTCAGGACTCGTAATATTCATGTTTGTTGTGATGCCGATTGTCTACTTCTTCATATGTCGTAGAAACCCATTCGCTTTTATGGCAACCACGATACCATCTATCATGATTGTATTTGCCACTGGAAGCACGTAAGTCCAATTTGCTAACCTCATTGCTGAATTATTGTAGTATATTTATAGTCATGTATGTTCTTTCAGGACTACTTCCAAATAGATTTAAATTATTAAAAGGTGTTTGATAGCTTTTTATAACGGTACATTATTTCGAGGTCGTTTATCGGAATAAAACAACATAGATATCGTCTATAAAAAATATGCATCAATAAGAGCTGAAAATGAATTGTCACTTGCATTCCATGCGAAAAATAAACATTTGAAAATAATCTGAAATTATCTAAGCAATAACAAGCATATGTAAACATTGTGTATTGTCTAGCAAACTTTGTTTACCGTAAAATGTTGACTAGAACTGTTTAAGTAACTGAAATAATCATCTTATCATTTAACAGTATGATAGCTTTACCGGAGAGTTTCCACAGTTTGGAGAAGAAGAACAATGTTGATCCAAGAATTTCTAGATTTGTGGCGCCCCTAGCGGCCACAATCGGGCGTTCCGGAAGTGCTCTGTATATAACTTCCTCTTGTATATTCATCATACAGACGCTGGGACGAGACGTTAATGCTGCGGACATTATACTAGTTGTGTACGTTAATACGATACATCCGATTCTTTGTCCACAATTTCCAAACAATTTCAGCCTCAAGACAAGACAATTGC
This sequence comes from Mactromeris polynyma, assembly GCA_032209605.1. NCBI lineage: Eukaryota > Metazoa > Mollusca > Bivalvia > Venerida > Mactridae > Mactromeris > Mactromeris polynyma. The sequence goes on from JASFXZ010000029.1 coordinate 5,240,115, forward strand.
ATTTCTGTCTGAGGTTGTATACGACTCTTAAACTCAAGCATCCTACTGGCAGTCACTGTGCTAATTTGACCAATGACAAAGGCTTCATCCCGAGGACGTTCTCAAAACTCTATTTAATTACCTCAAGCCCAGGTCAAAGCTATTCAGACATATATGACTGCATATATACACCTGCCTTAACAGGCGCCCACAAATAAGTATTATTCCAAGAACAACAATTGCTGATAATAAATTAATTAATGCACGCAGATGATAATTTCAACTGTTGATATATTACAGACAAAAATCATCCTTGTACTTACAATATATTTTGGATTATAGACTGTTGACTTGGATTTCGGCATTGGCGATACCATCGGTGACAGGATCTAGTCTGGTAACAGTACTTATCCTTCTTACAGCTCTATCAATACCCGGCGAAGCTGCAGCTATGTTGTTCGCATTGGAATTCTTTTTGTAAGTTTTTAATTCAAAACTCATTACAAATGTTATTCTAATCAATGGTGTGGCCTCAATTGCAGTAGGTTGATACGTGAACATTTTTCTTGAACGTTTGTCCACGCATTACTATGTAAATAAACAAAAAGCGTGCTTGGTAGCTATAATGACCGTCTGTATTCTGAAACAGTACTAGTAATCGAATTAAATTGCATGCGCATTTGTATGGATGCCCGATTCAGACTGTTACGAAGTTGACTCATTGTGTATGCCTGGTAAATTTCGATCACAGCACTGCGCATGGTGCAATAGCCTTTAGAGACAAAAATCACATACAATGAACACAACTTGCAGTTTGGTTCAAACATATATGTATCTTACAACATGAATTCAGGCCCCAGTGTTTTTTTCAATACACAAATCACGAATGTAGCCGACATTTTCAATAGGCATTACGTTCTCCATTCCGATACCCTTGATGTGAACTCGTTTTTGGTTGGAACCACTTGTCAATTTGTTGCGGATAGCCTTATATTGGTAAACCAACAAGTGCTTCTATCAATTACCCCATACCTATTTTATGTGGAAGTGCTTGCAGCAAAAATTTCACTTTACTAAAGGTGCTCATCTTATTTTTCGAACTTTCAGAGACAGGTCGCGTAGTGTGGTCAATCTAAATGCACAGCTAATAGGAGCAGTTATTACAGACAAGTACTGTGGTGAACTATTGCCACGTAATGACCAGGGGACCAGCAGAAGGCAAAGCCAAAAGATGAGTACGGGCGAAGAGCAGCATGGCATGCAACGAGTAACAAATGACAATAAGGGATTCACTGAACATGCAGACTCGAACATGGTGGAGAAATTGTAATTGATGTTTTATCAAAATCAATAGACTAGTCATTATTCATTGTATTGAAAATTTGATTGTCTGGAAATACATATACACCAATATATATCCATATTTTTATCGGCCCGTTGAAGTACATGTCCTCATATGGGAGGATTGTTATAAACCAGAGAAGTATTGATATTAACACAGGTATCAAATGTAGGTCAAGGAACATGCATACTTGGACCGTATTTACCTGGCACTCATCATATTTGTATAAATCATCGGTGTGAAATAGGAAAATCGACTTATCCTGTACCTACTTGACGAAGATGTTGATAGTGCACAAAGATGAATGAGTGCCAGTGTAATTTTGTCTTCTAATAATATATCTGTGTGTGAGACAAAAGTGATTTGAATACAGTTGAACATGTAACTACACACAGGATACAACATGAGGACGCTTTGTCATCAACGATGATTGTCTGATTACTGTCTTAAGACTTGCAATTAGTTGTTCAATCTAGTCTGCATAGAAGAAAGACTTAATGAGCGCTGCTGTACGATTTCCAACCTCTTCAGTAAGTGACATCATTTCAAGCAAACGTCACATGCGACGTCACCATGTACTGACAGTAAGCATTTTTTGCCACATATGACAATATGAAAACGAAGTGACAATATGGAGAAGATATTGTTTCCTGCTTGCAAATATTGACATCACATGTTGCGTTTTCTTGAAATGACGTCACTTACAGAAGAGGTTGTAAATCCCATAGCAGCACTCAAATACAGATTGCAATCTCTCACACTGTACTCTCCAAAGTACCAAATAAAGTTATTAGCATTAAATGATTTGATATTTATAAACAACTGTGTTTTTACTATATATCACCGTAATAGAACATCCAGACAGTGTACTGAAAGGGGACATAAGCACTGTGAGTTTAAATGAAACGAGATGATGCATGTATGAGTTGTAGTTTAGAAATGTTATAAATATATTCATACAAGAGGTCTTAAACAAATGTTTTACTTATATTATAGTATTTGTCCATTTTCTGCTTGGCTGTAAAATATTTGAATACTTGATTCAATTACATCAAACAAAACAATTAATTTTCGGCATAATTAGCATATTGTATTTTAACATCCAAAGAACATCATAACATTAGCTGAAAGCAAAACAAGTCTATCTGGTTCTTTAGGTATACAGGGTATGGGTAGATGGATTAGCTTCGCTTCAACCATTTATATTAGGACGATTCTAGGGATTGATTTTTTCTCTCATACAAACATATAGACATAATTAACATATAGCAAAACATTAAACATTTATCTAATTTAATAAGATGTACATTATACTGTAACAGATATAAAATAAAAATTACAAAGTGTTGTTTTAACAGTGCTACATTGTGACAACAGAACAAAAGAATTTTCAATTGATTCCATATCGAAATAACTGAAAAATAATCAATAATACAAATAGTTCTTCCTTGTTTAATAAATCCTTCAAGAAACAATTGATTTCAAGAAGTGTTATAAAAACTAAAAGCAACAGATCATGGATATATTTACAGAACATTGCCAGCTGGTTATAATAATAGCAAATAATTTAAAGTTGATTCACAACAAGTTTACCATTTCATAGGAATACTGTGAATGATGCAAAGTATTGTACTAAATTTGTTTGGTTTATTGAAAGACCATCAAATCCATTTTTGATACAAATAAATCACTTAAAATCAATTTAAAAATGATTCCTGGCTAAGAATCTTTTAAAATAAACATGCTTCAAGCAATGAATATAAATATTTACAATTTAATCTTTACAATTAAGACAATTTAATTGGGTACAGCATTCAATACAACAGATTTATTCATAATAGTTATAATATTACTTGATAATTGATAACAAGACAGTATCTAATCATATTTAGATTTAAAAATGAAGTTTTTAAGACTTATTTATACTACTGATGCTCTCTGAGTGTGGACAATCTGTTTTGAGATACTGAACAATATGCTGCAGGCAAAGTATAATACTTATGTTACATACAGATCTCCATGTCAGATATTACATACATGTACAGTGAAAGTAGCATGCATAGTCATGCAAACAAACATGCAGATCATGCTTGATCATGCTTGCTTATCTTATTTATGTCTGTCTCTTCTCTTCAGTCTTGTAAGAAAATCATCGTCTTAGTACGGAGAGTATTTCATCAAGAAATCCTGAAATTATAGAACAATTTACAGATTAAGACATGGACTATGTTATGTTTTTGTTATTGTGGGGCTTTCAGTCACAACAACCAGGGTAATGCAGTGACTTTTCCAGTTATTAGCATGGAAGATGATACCAGGAGACCCTTTTAGCATTTTTTGGTTGTAGGCGGTCACTTGGGTAGAACCATCAACATATCATAAGCCATCAAGATTGCTTCTTCACACACAACTTCTACATCACAGGTGGGATTTGAACCTGTGTTGGTGAGGAAAGTAATTGGGAGTCAGCCACCTAAACCACGCAACCATAGAGGCCCCTTTTAAGTTTAGTAGCTTATCAACTCTTATCAACTTATCCCCTTTAAATAGTTAGAAAACATCAAGATAGTTGACAGACAGCATTTCTATATTTTCCTTCCAATTTCGGAAAGGGAGATAATAAGCATTTTTGTAAATTTGTGCACAAACTATTTTTATTTGAAAATTGTCATACCAAAATTTAGTCCAGAAGGTAGATATATATAGACAAGACATTTACCTTATCATATTGTATTCCACTGTGAGACTTCAGGAAGTGAACATATCTAGCAGCAAACTCAAACACAGTAGCTTTGTCGGTCTTATCAGACATCCCAGGTACAAGTTGTCTCAACAAATTGCAGGCATCCTTTATACGTGCCCTGAAGAAAAGTTAACTAAGAATAAAAATAGATAACTTTAATGGTACTTGAGATTCACATTTGACTTGGCTAGTAAAAAATGACTAAAATTTAACCAGCCAGAAGAATGAGGCCACATTTAAAAACGTCATTGATTGCTGTTTCCCAACCCCACATTGTGAAGTTGAGTAGGTAGGTTTGCATTTAAACAAACACTAAAAAACTTCTAGTAAGCCAACAATTGCCATTCCAATGTCTAATTGCCTTTGACGCCCCTGTAAATATAAGTACCTGACAGTAGTTGTACAGTTGTATAAATGGATAAATACCTGCGTCTTCTTTCCTTCTGATTATGTTGTTCCCTTATCTTCTTACCATTTTCGTCTAGAATTTGATATTGAGGAAAGTCAATTATAGATCGCACTCCGTTTTGTATTTGGTCCGATGTTGGAGTTTGGATTATATCAGGAGGACTTACAGTCTCTTCTCCACTGCTGTTCAACCTCGATATATGGGACACTGGTGTACACTGAATATTAATGCATGCTGTTATTACAAGTACTACATTGTATGATTTAGTTCAGTTTTGAACACTCATTGAAACAAATTGTGACATACATTGGACATATGAGTGGATTTTATTAACTAATAATAATTTTGTGCATAAAATTCAGAAATTAAATGAATTTGCCTGCACTAAGCTTGAATTGCATTATGTAATATAGCAAAGTTATGGTAGACAAGTACAAGTAATCAAATTTCATGTTTAAATCTTATTGTCATTTAGCAAAGTAACTTAAAAACAGGTTTTGCATATATATACATTATATTAAAAAATTCTAAAGAACCAGATTTCTCGCAAGGTAATTAAGATGAAAATGTATGAAAATATTGTATTATGTAAGCTAAAATATACTAACAGTTTGATGCAATTTATGGTTGATTGGAGGTCCATTTCTTTCTTGAAATGCAGACAAGTGTGATGTTGGCGTTCCCCTTCTATGTCTTGAATCATTGAGAGAAGTATCTGATTTACCCACATCAGGATTATAGAACATGTAACCATTTCTTGGGTGTGGCGTATGTTTGATAGCCTGGCAACTTCTTGAGTTTGAAGGGTTCTATAATGGTTAATGACTCAATAACAGTCGATCAACATAATTGACCCTTCCTCAGATATTTGATTGACAGGCCGGTTGGCCAATCAGATAACGGGATTCCGACACACCCCCAGCAGCTCGCTTACCTTAGACAAACCTTAGACAAACATGAAGAGATTACCGTGTGATAAAAAATAAGGTTTAATTGATTTTGATGATGATAGCATTGTGATTATATTATATTATGTTAATATGTGACAATGGTGAAAAGATGCAGCTACGGGTTTTATCATTCGGACAGCAAATATCCGGAGAGACTAGAAAAAATGAAATATTTATTTATATCGGCTTTACTGGGAGGGTGTAGACATTAGACATTAATTAAAAGTATAGCCGTAGAAGATAAAGAAACACACTATTACAACTTAAAATATGTTTGTTTTACATACATATGCAAGCAACAACATACTGTTAAACAATTTTACACTGATTAGCTAAATTATTGCTTAATTATGTCATTCGCATCAATAATTAGAAAGCGGTGAAGGTTTATTTCGCCAAACTATCCTTATAATCTTCTGGTTTTAATAAGTTGCAATTTATATAAATGTCTGATATGATCAATATATCTGTAGGTTGAATGAACATTATATTATTTTGATAAACTACAACATTTGACTTTTACCAGCATTGAGGCAAGTTAAGGCCTATTTGGATATTTCATTTGCTTAGTGTGGACATTACTTTATAAATTAGTTATAAAGGCCTAATTTGTAAAACTAAAATGCCCAGTATCAATTATAAAATCAATAGTTATTGAGATTAAAAAATAGTATAGCCATAAACATATATGCAGAAAAATTATTTTTAGTTTTGTTAATACTAGTGAAAAAATGTAAATACAGGTGTTTGACTGGTATTGGTTACTCACTGTTGAGTAGGTCTATTTCTTTCAAACGTAATTTATAAGAGTTAGAAAAGTTCTGATTTCTTCATTATTTCATTTACTATAGTGTTTAGAGTTTATAATAGGACAGAAATTAGTAATAAATTATATTTTAACCCTAAAAATCACACCTATGTTGAACTAAGTTCTTAAATAATAAACACATTTTAGAACATTCAACACAGATCTCGACCTGATCAATGGTCTTTCAGTTTAAATCTATAACAATATTTGACACTTCTGTTCTCAACTGTACTGTATATAATGTGTCAGATGGTGACAGGAAACACTGATTGGATGTATATTGGATTCCAACTGGGGCAGACAAAGACAAATGCTGATTAGGGGTCTGGACAAGATTATTAAACATACTATTTTTTCAATTTCAAAGCAAAATATTTTCCACATGGACTTGTAACAAATATTTTTGATGTCAGATTATAATAGACATTACAAATTATCCTTATATTATCCAAAGGATGTCAATTTTGTGCATTTTTTTGTGGCTGTAGTATAAAATATGTCCATTCCAATAAGACGCTATGTTGTTGATTTTTCTTTGATAATTGTTTGGTCTGATAGGCTACAGACGGTTGTGAGTACTAATTTCTTATCAGGAAACCAGACATGCGTAAAATGCAGAGTCAAAGTTTGATCATGAAGATGATTCAACGCAAAATCACTCGGAAGACACTCCAAAATTACATTACGTTTATTATTGTCGGTCGCCATTTTGTAAAGCGCTTGTCTAACATAGTTACAACGAGCACCAGTTGCTAAGGTGGGCGTGGCTACAGTGCGAATGAGGAAGGGTCAATTGTCGATAATGATAATAGTGTATCTATAAGAACTTACTGTACACTGCTGTAAACAGAAACATTTTATGTCATGTGCAGTGAAAATTTCAGCATAAAAGTTAAAATTCAGTGAGATGAAAGTTCATGTAGATATCGGTAACATAGTGCCTGCGTTTATTGTCAAGTCTAGAACTTGTTGAAAAGATACCGCAAAGCACAGTTACTTAAGTTTCTGGCTGACTGTGATGTATAGAAACTTATTCTGTCTGATTAAAACATATTTTATGTGGTCAGATAATAGCTGTTTTGTCAAACTGACTTATTTCCAATATATCTGAGTAAATACAGAGGAGTAAAAAAATGACATACATTACGACTTTCCATCATCTGTGAATCAGGTACAATTGGCTGTAACACTCCAGGTCTACTGGTGGAGGGGTTCATTGCCACCGGAAGTCCACATCCAGAACTACAAAAATGAATTCAAATTCAGATCATTAGGTTAATGCAAAAACAGCATTTGCTTTTCAATAAGCACTTGAAACAGTTTTCTTTAAGAAGCAATTTATTGCTATTTCCTTAAAAGTCAATTGAACTATATGTAACAAGAGATGTTTGTAAAACATAATGCCCCCCTATGACCTTTGACCCAGTGACCCCAAAATCAATAGGGTTCCTTTGCTACCCAAGGTGAATGTGTGGACCAAGTTTGAGGATGATAGGTCAAGGGGTTCTCGAGTTATTGATTGGAAACAAAAAGGGTACAGACCAACCAAAAACGGACATACCGACCGACCAACAACATAGTGCAAACCACTATGCCCTCTCATCTTCGAAGGGGGGCATAATAAAACTACAGCAAATCACCTATAAGTTAATTGTTCAGAAATTATAGGTATCATTGATAAATGATTGAAAAACAGTTTAAAGATGGCATTTATGACACAAAAATGTATGTCCTTCAAACACTGGATCTATTTGAATAAGAATAGTTACATTATACACAATCCATAAAAACAGTTTGCAGAACCTCGGTCCATCCACCAAAATTGGCCTCAACTCTAATTTTCTTGGTTCTCCCATGTAAGATTTGAGTCTATCCCTTTCTACCTACCTACATAGTCGTACCAAAAGATTGGGTGTAGGGGGACCACAAACTAATGATTTTTAATGATGGTATTTCTACAAGGTTACATAAATCATAGCCCCGCAGTACTTCAAGTAAATTAATTTAGAAGTGAATATAATGGCAGTCATAGTGAGCATAAGAATAATGAGGCATAGTAGTTGAGTGGTAGAGCCCTGGCCTTTTGATCTGAAGGCTGTGAATTTGCTTCCTGTCTTGGATGAGGCCGAACTGCAAATTTCTGAATGCCTGAATAAGGCGCTAGTATTGGTAAGTAACACAGAAGTGAGCAGTTATTAAGAGTGATAAATATAAGTTGTAAACTTGTTTCACAAATGATGCAAAATAATTAAGTTTAACATAAGTATACATAACAAATGGGACTTCAAATGTGCTCCACAACTTATTTACCTTGGAATATTTTCCTTGTCAGACTCATCTGCAGAGTCTTCATAAACAATCACTTTAATGAAGTCTTCGCCCTCTTGGAATTCCATCAATTTTCCATTCTTGCACAATTTCCTCACAATGTCTTCAGCTTCAGAGGAATCTGCTTGACATGTATTATTTGCTGGAGGTATGGTGGGGCTTCCAACAACAGCTGGTGTAGACATGGTGCTTTGTGTTGAGACCTGAGCAGTTGGGACATGGCTGCTATGTACAACTCGAGGAGTAAAGGAATGGGATTGTATTGGTTCAACAACAACATATTGTTCATCTTTCGATGGTATTTTTAAACCTAATGAAGCAACAAAATCATCTGTAAATGAATTGTTTTCCTTTTGGCCAAGTATCTGATCTGCATTACCACTAAAATCTTCAATGAAACTCATGTCTTCCATTGACAGTTTCCTTTTGAGAGATTCTCGTTCCTCAGTTGTAGTTCTCCCACACAATAATGTTGTATCAACTGGAGATGAATCCTCTGCCATCTGAAAACAAAAAGTTGTCAAAGTCTATCTCATGTTAGGAGATGTACGATAGGTTACTTCAACATGTAGTATGCTGGCATTCATCACTCTAAAAAACGGATTTCGGGAGATCAATTTGAATTTTGATAACAATCTTAATTCTTTAAGAATGAATAAAGTTCTCCCGGATTCTGTCAAATCATGAAACACTGACACCGACAGTGGTGAAAAATCTTGAAAACACCATATGTTTTTTTAAACATTTTGAAACCTATTAAAATCTGGATTTCAAAATTGCCGCCAAATCGAACTCTGGAGTGACGCGCAATCGAAGTATTTATGAGTATAAACAGTACACAATATAATTACATTCTTCCTTATTGACTGCATGCGCCAAATGGAGCGTGAATCAGCTGTTTGCTTACATTCGTTTACGTGCAACAAGATGATACAGCGCGTAGCTAGCGCGTTCTCAGCATCTTCTGCAAATGACGTCAGAGGTAAGATTGATAAAAACACCCGTACCGTACCGTACAAATGATTTAATCAGAGACACACACTTTTTATACACATCAATTATATTATATCGTTGTATATATCGCATAAAAATCGATTAAAGTTGAAACCATTCTTCAACTAGAAAAAAATGCTACGGAATGGTTAAATTGCGACGAATCGTTATTTAATCAAAAATCGAAATGTCCCGCACCAAATAGAACGACATAGAACGGAAATTAGCTATACTATAAAATCTGTGTCCTTAAAAAGATCAAGCGTTTATGTGAAGATACCCGAAAAGTTTTCGACGATTGGGTTTTATAAACTTATATGTTCTGGAATCAGTGATTTGAATTAAAAGAATATAAAACTGCATCATGAGTGCAACTCAGATGTTTGGAATGATTGTTTCAGGAAGATTGGTATTCCATTTCATTGATTTGTAATATGATTTCGCGAATGTAAACATCAATTTAATCTGGTTTTAAACTTGTTCTCGGGGGACAGCATTGTCGCTTTCAGTTCAGTAATGGCACTTGGCTTGTTGGGTACTGACTCAAGTAGTTATCTTATACAGTATACTGTTCGAGAACAGATGAAATCGTTAATTTGATACTTTAACAGTTGTTTGCCAGGGGTGCAAACAACTGTAACAGTTATAGACCACGGACATATTTAAACCTATATATCGAGGGTTCAACGCAACACTGTCGTAACTCCTATAAAAATTAATAGGAGTTACAACATTGTCGCGTTGAGCCATCGATATATCATATGTCCGTGTTTAGACCTATTCCTGTGAAGCCATCGTGTCATTGTTTTCAATGCAATTCAACATCTTGAGTCCCGTACTTGTAGAAATCCTATATTGGAAATGCTAACGGTACAGGAATTTGACTAATACACTTAATTAATCATTTATATTATAATGAAACTGTGGAATTTGCTGTCATCCTTCAGATGTGTCTCATAATGATATCAATTATATTTGGAAAATGTACTGCAGGTTTGAATAAACAAGTTTGTCATCCATGAAGCAGGCCATTACAGCTTCTAGCTCAACAAATTGAACAATTGTGTGATGATTGCTGATAAATATAAAGTCTCACATTATTAGGATTCGTTGAAAAAATACATATAAATTCTTATGCTGTATTGAATGATTTTACTTTGAACTTGTTGAAATGAGAACTTGATCTACTGTTGACTTTAAAAGAAAATCCAGTCACAGATTTCTGTCTGAGTGTGTATTAATTTTCTTTAGGATTAGCTTAAATACATATTTATGAGAGTTCAAGTGTTATTAATATATATCATGTAATCATTATCATAATACAGAGTAATGTTCTTCTTACTATGGTGAAGCGTGATGGTCAGTAACATTTACTTGTGAATATTTTGATTGGAGCACGGATATATATTATAATAAATAAACCATGGATTTGAAACAGGCTGGTATATATTTTTAGACTTGTTTGAGCGATGAGATTATCTTCCGAGATCAAACTATCTGAAACCCCCTACAATTCTACGAAAATGATCCGCAATAATGAGCGAGGTGTTCCAATTGGCGACGTCCGCCATCTTATTTCTGAATTGAGAGAATTTGACATTTTCAACCGCCATTATTGTCATGTTTACGACAACTATATATTTCTTGATGGTATTTATATATTTTGCATTTATCTTGTTATTTGCTTGTATGCATTTTTTGTTCAAAACTGAATTGTAAGACTGAACGACCGTCGTTTAATCGGATGAAATTTTGATTAAAATCCAAATTGCACGCTAAGGATTGTGGGTAAATTATTTCTTGTTATTGTTTCACCGATATCAGCCTGTTTCGAATCCATGGTTTTTATGTCTGTGATTGGAGTAACTACTAGCTGTGAACTAACCATGCTTATATTCCATACATATTTGGTTCAATCATTCCCATGTTATAAACATAACCAATGACTATTTAGTCTAACAGTTTAAATGGCAACTGAAAAATAATCTGATCGTTAATACAATGAATTCTACTTCCAAAAACATCAGATCATGCTGAAATGCATTCTAAAAGTATATTCTTAATTTCTTAAAAACAACAACACATACATGAAAGCTATTAGTGTTAAGCCTTTCAAAATGGGAAGGTGGGAGTGGCACATTTTTTAACAGCAAAAAGACAAGACATGTCGAAAAGAACTGTAATGAAATTGCAGGAATCTTTTGTATAAATACCGTCACATGGTAATATCCATTTGTGTATTTATATAGACCAATCAAATTATGAGTTACATGGATTGGACAGACTATATCAAAACCAATAAGATCTTAATCAAGGCTAATGCAAGGCCAAGTCAAATAAATGTTCTGTTGTAAACAAAGTGGACTAAGTTTTAGCTGACAAGTTAAACGTCTTGGACAGTTTTATTGCAAGCAGCTTTCTAATTCACGAACGACACTTTATGGTGTTGATATTTTATTTAATTAGTCCAGGCATCTTCTAAAATGATAAGATGACTTGCTCACTGTAAGTATGCCTTGGGTGCTCGATAGGAAAATACATGTATCCAATCATGCATATAGTTTTGTTCTTATTTAAGGTTCAGACTGATGCTCAGCAAGTCAGTGAAAATCAATTTCTCTTCAACATACCTGAAGCTGACAACATTAATCATATTGTTGTGTTTATGACTGGACAGACTCCCTTCCCCGATGGGCTTGGAGGAGCAGGTATGATTCAAGTTGAAATTTAATTCAAGAGCAGAATAGCAGTGAACCCAGCTCTGTCCTAATCATTGTATCTCTTCTCCTTTTCTGACATATTGTTAATTAGCTTTTAATAGTTTTATCTTAATTGGTGCTTTTCTGCCTCTAATCCAATTAGAAATATTGTTAATCAATTCTATGGCTTAAACTAAAGGGGACCAAGATTGCACTTTAGCATTCATTTGGATTAAGTAAACATACTTAATCCAAATGAAACATGCTACATCAATCATATTTCGTAAATATAGGGTTTTCTGCTTGTCCCTAATTTGCCGAATGCACAATATGGGTCATATCCCAATACAAGATCCCTCTCTATCAGGCTATACTCAGCAGTTGGATGACATTTGAACAGAAATGCCATCTTCCTTTGTCTGAAGAAATATTCTACAAGCTCTGCAACATGTTGTATTATGCTCCCCTTGGGAGAAGAGAGGGCATATTGCTTTGCACATGTCGGTCGGTCAGTATGTCTGTCTGTCGGTCAGTCCTTAACCTTTTTTGTTTCTGATCAAAAACTCAAGAACCACTTGACCTATTGTCCTCAAACTTGGTCCACACATTCATCTTGGGTAGCATAGTTTTACAAACATCTATTGTTCATATTGCAGTGTATTTCTCTTGGCCAAATGCTTCAGGACAGTCATGGATGATGTTAGGGTACATCTGTAACCAAAAACCTAGCGCAATTTTCAAGATTACAAATCTGAAGTCGGGTAAGCTTGTAGTATGCTAGTAATGAATAAAAAATATTCTGAAGGTTTGTGTTTAATGATTAATATTGACTGCAGAATTTGATGTCAAAATGAGTTTGCTACTTTATCAAGATCTTAAGAATGCACAAACTGGATTTGTTACTTTAGACAAAATCTAAAGAATGCACAAACACTTGCACCTGTCATTTCCTAGACCATCAAAGTCAGTTTTGGTTAAAATTAGCGGTACTGCTGATGAAAAATGGTAAAATTCATATAATAAACAAAACATCACAACAATTTGGTTTACTTTGGTATACAGGACCAATATACCAATTTTTCAGGAACCGTCCTCTTTCAAAGTTGTTCAAAGGTTACAGTATGTTGTATAAGTAGGTCACAGTAGCTAAAAATAGATTTTAAACTGAAAACTTTAAGTCTTATTTTCCAGAAAACTTAAGGCCCAGAGCTTTCACATTGTCATGTGGTCCCCTACCAAGACTGTTCAAATTCTGTCCCAGGTATCAAAACTGGCCCTGCCCCAGGGTCGCACGTTTTCTGTAGACTTATATTGGAAATTCGTTGAAAATCCTCTTCTCTGAAACCGCAAGGCCCATATCTCAGATATTTGGTGTGTAACACTAAGTGATCCTCTACAAAGATTGTTCAAATCATGCGGTTACGGTCAATATTGACCCTGTCTGTGTGTGAAATGTTTTTCACAAGAGTTATTAAGGGAATATGTATCTCCTCATCTAGAACTATAAGGCTCAGAGCTTTCTAAATATAAATATTTCTACTCCATATTCCTAAATGCTTTGAATGATTTTCATTAAACATGTTTTTTTAATCATTATTTCAGAGACAGGAGGGAGCAATGACAGTAGTCATCCATTTGGGGATATGGAACCCCAGAAACACATGGCTCAAATAGGGATCTCTGTGGAGCCTTTAGGTCAATTAGTTCAGCAGACCCCAGCAACTCTTTCAAGCACATTGACAGTTGAACCTTTTGTAGAGTTTGCGAACAAAATGTGCGAAAATTTGTACAATTTTGCGGCATCTTTTGCTCATACACAAACCCAGATGACACCTAATCCAGTTGAGAGTTATGTCCCTTTGAGCAAGTTGCAACAGTGGTACCAGAACTTTTTGAGACGATTAGAACAGAATCCATACTTCTGGCGCAGTTAGTATGAAAAAAAAGGTGTAGAATTCAATGTGTTTTTGGCGCAAAGTTATTGCTTTGTAAAAGCTTTGTAATTGGACTTGGAATGAATTCTGTTGTCTTTGATTTACATATTTTGAGGGTGTGACGCAACACTATTCTAAATCCTTCTTTGCTGAAACTGATATAGGTTAGTTTAGCACAATTCTCTCGATATGTGATTACTACAGACACAGATGATGTGATTCTTATCAACTTCAAGTTGTTTGTTGCTGTATTTTTTGTCACTGCATTTTTTGCTTGTTTGCTAAGTGATTTCAAGCATAAGATATAAACAAATGCCCATTTACCAGACAATTGATTGTAAAATCTTGTGATCTTCTTTACCAATAAGAATTAATTGCGTTTGATATATCAGTAAATCCTGCAAAATTGTCTACCTGCATACTCGGAAAAGTGTACAACTATACAGATTCGTTTATATTATAAATGATGTTGAAACAGGCATGTAATAACTGCTATGTATTATTGTCTGTTATTCACTTTTGAAGTAAGCAATGATGTAATGTTGCAATTGCCCTACTGTCATGGTCTCTGCTATTGTGAGAGAAAATTTTAATTTTCAGGAACATAATGTGTATGTAAAATTCTTGATTTACTTGTAAATTAAATATTACGTTTATGTTCATCAGGGGTTCCATTTGACCATTGAATTGACCCTTTGACCCCTGGATTTTCCAAAGGGCCACATTATGACCCTTAGGATTCTGACTGAATGGTCAATTTATCTCTAAATCGTAGGTATTATGGCTATACAATGGTTATATCTGGTCAAAAATTATCAAAACGACCCTTGAGATTCAGCACCTAGTGGAATCCCTGGTTCATACATTACTGAATCAAGTTTTCAAAATGAATACAACTTGCTCTAGGCTTGTGTTTATTGCTTCAGAGCACTCCCTTGATAAATTCAGTTATTTGTGAACACTGATATAATATCTTCTATTTCAGAGATACTGATCATTGCTATAGATTCACCTAACACTGTCTGACTCATTGTTGCTTTTTCTTGTTTGATTTATACTGTTTTATTATTAGATTGAAGATATGAGGTAGTGTGTTAAGCAGGAATGAAAATTGATCCAGAGTGTATTTAGTTAGTAAATTTAGTGGTCAAAGAAAAGCTTAGTGGAACTGCTTTTTTATATTTCATATATTGAAAGACTGATTTCACTTTCACCGCTTGCAATACTTATAATTATATACATTGAGTAAAACTAGAAATACTGAATCGTCTTGCTGTATCAGGATTTCTGTTTGACTGTTTTAAGACTTTAACCAATTATTTTCAAGGCTACCCAATTATTTTCAAGACTACCCAATTATTTTCAAGGCTACCCAATTATTTTCAAGGCTACCCAATTATTTTCAAGGCTACCCAATTATTTTCAAGGCTACCCAATTATTTTCAAGGCTACCCAATTATTTTCGAGACTTAACCCAATTAACTCAGGAACTCAATTGTCATATTGTGTTGTTTCATTTCATTTAGAATGTCTATGTTTATGAGGCTATACCTTTTTAGTTTATTTCAAAAGATAAACATTCTTCCATGTAGTCCAAATTAATGTTATGAATGTAATGATTATCATAGCTATGAATGTAATGATTACCATGGCTATGAATGTAATGATTATCATGGCTATGAATGTAATGATTACCATGGCTATGAATGGAATGATTATCATGGCTATGAATGTAATGATTATCATGGCTATGAATGTAATGATTACCATGGCTATGAATGTAATGATTATCATGGCTATGAATGTAATGATTACCATGGCTATGAATGTAAGGATTATCATGGCTATGAATGTAATGATTATCATGCTCAAACAGTGGTTGGATACAATGTTACTGTATGCCTACACTGTATCTGTATCAGGGTTTATGTGAATCAAAATATTTTTGCTTGCACCCATAGACATGCATGCTAGAACATGCAGTATGTTTGACAGGTTTACATTATCAAATATACCTGTGCTTCATCTTCACTGATTTATATTTGGTTTTTAAATAATTATGTAAAAATCCTTATGCCTGTCTATGTGGCTTAAAAGCTTAACATATGCATGTATGATTTAGTAAAGGGTTACCTTTGCGCAAGTCACTCTGTGCTGTTCGCACTTGGTTAATGAAGAAAAGATTATGTTACTTGAAGTTACTTGATCTGTTTTACGTGATTTAGACATTTTTAATCATACAGAAAACACACCAAGTCTGAGGCATATGATGTGAACATGATATTGAATTCATCAATGTGATATGTCGGTTAGTTAGTCCTTCTTTTTTTTGTAAGAGTTTTTATAACTTTTTACTTGACAGAATTTTTCATCTGATGCTCATTATTTTAGTCTGCTGTATTCAAACAGTGTAGTCAGTCTTCACAATAACCCACTTGCCCGAAGCCCGGGACAAGTCAAATTACCGTCGGACAAGTAAATAATCAATTTCGTCTGCCCAAACGGGCAAGTCATGTTCGTGGTCCGTGATCCAAGCTGACACAAAAATTGATGACATACATGTAGTAAGCAATACTTCAACTGGTTTTAAATTTTTGTCAATTTTGTTTGTGTAACAGCACTTTTTCATCAACTATTGATACCAGTCTTCTTTCCAATTAAACAGCCATCAAAACAACCATCAAAACATTGGTTATTTTGACCAAAGACCTAAGTCTTTGTTTTGATTTTTTGCAAGTGAAAGTGAATTCGGGCAAGTGGAAATTGCAAGCTGTCTGCCAGATTGGGCAAGTCTTTATAAAAAATTATTGTGAAGACTGTGTGGTTTGAATATACAAAATGTTATGACAAATCTGTTGCTTTTTTTGTGTTTGACACATTTTTTGACCGTATTTTGTTCTGACCGTAGGTCACCTTACCTAACCAGTACTTACCTGTTCAACCTCAAGCGTCTATCAACTTCCCTCCATGAAACTGAGGTGGAGGACAAATGACTTTGAATCTAACTGTCACATTGTCTTGGAAAATATACCCTGTATGAGGGTTCAATAACCTCATGATTGGAAGTTGAGAGCTCTGACGACTGAGTCAGTTTGATGGGCTGGGCAACACATTTGTTGTTACATATTATGATGTTTGATTATAGCAGATATGTTGGGCAATATTAATGTATGGATATGCTGCAAGAGGTTACACATTTGAAGATACTAGCATTAGGGTCAGTATGTAGGGGAAGGTGTGACTGATAGGTTGAAGGTGATTGGCTGACCGACACAGCATGACATAGTTATTGACACTTATGATAGAGTGACTCTAAATTTTTATAAGAAGACATGTACACTGATGACTTGGTTTTTTAATGAAATTTATATTTTAGAAAACTGTATTAGGCCTATATGGACTTATTACTAATGTATTTTTGCAATGCTTCATGCATGTTGTGTTATTTCAATAAATTTGATAAAGCATAAAAAACAGTTCTTATATATATGCATGTATTTGTAGTCTTTTGTGTCAAAATATGAAGTATAAATGATTTGATATCAATTTGCTTGCCCTTTATCTCAATTAAACCATCCAAACTCGTCAGCCACATTATACTACTCACATACAGTAAAATCTCACTTAAAGACCACCTCAATCATAAGACCATCTTTAAATTTGAGAACACAAAAGTCCACTGATTTGCTCCATATTCAAACTCAATATTAAGACCACCTCAATAAGTAGACCAGTTTACACAGGTCCCAAGGGAGGTCTTTTTTATTGAATACTGTAAATGAAATTATTATAAAATGGTGCTAGCTTGTAAAGAATGCATTATTGCAATGTACATATCAAATGCCACATTCACTGTCAGATCTGCCTGGTAACACTTCAACAACTGCGGAATTCAACATCTGTCAACTTACACTAATCTTCTCATGAAACTTATTCTCTCCTACGATTTGTCATTTTCCAGTGTTTGACAGAAAATGACTGAATGATTATTAATTAAGGGCGTTTCGCAATCTGTTTGTATCAAAGCTTCCATTTATTACGATTAACACTTATCAGTACTAAACACTTCTTCCAATCACATTGGAATTACTTGCTATCAAAATCAGTGACTCAAGTAATCATTTCTGATGCGCAAGAAATGCAATTATCTGGTGCATATAAATATCAGTAATGTTGGATTTAAACAGATGCGTAACTTGTCAATAAAGTGTCATAGTCTTGATTGCATTGTGTACTCGGTAACGATTGCAATGCACTATTTGGAAGACATATACAAATCTTAGATGGCCAGGAAGAAAAATAGATTAAAACAGAGAGAATACGTAACTACAGGGAACGCCACATACACAAGACAGTGCCTCCCCACGCAGACCTCCGGAAAAACAACAATCCACAAAACATAAGGCACTTAAGGGGATCAAATGGTACACATATTAAGGAACAGAGGCACAAGGAATGGCCCGGCAGACCACAAGGAATAACTAGGAGAAGCAAAGGGGACAGTGAAGGGAGGTGGAGGGGGGAATTAATGGATGGAAAAGATCACAGGACAGGTCAAGACAACTGGCCGCAATAGACCAAAAATGGGCAGGAAACAATCTGAACACTGTATAAAGTGACAGAATTGCACAGGGGAAAGGGAAATACAAAACACATTCATAACACAAACAGAAACAACAATCATATTGCGAATTACAGCCTTGGAACTGTCAGCAAAAAATACTGGGGGTTTAAATCGATTTAACAGCTAGCTAACCTCACCCTTAATCGCTATATGGTCCTTGATTTCCAACATATATACATGAAAATCAAATACATATAAAGACTTAAAGCTATTGTGATCACTCATCATGTGTCTGTTGCTATAGATAGTTCCCACATTTACAATATTAACATCCCTTCTTCTTAAGCATCAGCCATTTTGATAGGCAAACTGATAAGCACTTATAGGAGTAATTCCCAAATTTTTGATAATTGAGAAAATACCAACAAACATGTTTTCTGTAATGTCTTAGCATCTGTGTGAAATGGTACTGGTGGGTTCACACTTTTGACCAGTATATATCGCAAATATGTATTGTTTTAGTATAACTTCCAACCACATGCGGCTATTAATATACTATGAATATGATTAATTAAGTACATTGTATACCCTAAGAGTTTGAGATAATGCCACAGGAAGCAGTGAAAAGGCTCAAAAGTCAGCAATGTGCACTAGTATATAGTAGGATAAGTTAACTCGTGACAACCTCCTGTGGGTAATGTCAATGGTTGTATACAAGGGTTGTTTCATATCAATGTTTCCACGGACCTATATACAGGTCCGTGATGTTTCTAAACCCACAGTAGAAAACAATGTTTCTAAACCCACAGTAGAAAACAATGTTTCTAAACCCACAGTAGAAAAAAATGTTTCTAAACCCACAGTAGAAAAAAATGTTTCTAAACCCACAGTAGAAAATTTGTTTCTACTGTGGGTTTAGAAAGTCAAAAAAAATGTTTCTAAACCCACAGTAGAAAAAAATGTTTCTAAACCCACAGTAGAAAATTTGTTTCTACTGTGGGTTTAGAAAGTCAAAAAAAATGTTTCTAAACCCACAGTAGAAAAAAATGTTTCTAAACCCACAGTAGAAATTTAGAACATTTTTTTCTACTGTGGGTTTAGAAACATTTTTTTTGACTTTCTAAACCCACAGTAGAAACAAATTTTCTACTGTGGGTTTAGAAACAAATTTTCTACTGTGGGTTTAGAAACAAATTTTCTACTGTGGGTTTAGAAACAAATTTTCTACTGTGGGTTTAGAAACATTTTTTTTCTACTGTGGGTTTAGAAACATTTTTTTCTACTGTGGGTTTAGAAACATTTTTTTCTACTGTGGGTTTAGAAACAAATTTTCTACTGTGGGTTTAGAAACATTTTTTTTCTACTGTGGGTTTAGAAACATTTTTTTCTACTGTGGGTTTAGAAACATTTTTTTTCTACTGTGGGTTTAGAAACATTTTTTTTCTACTGTGGGTTTAGAAACATTTTTTTCTACAGCATTTGTCAGATGTATCAGAATACAGAGCGGTCTCTACTGCGCTACTTTTTTTGTCAGATGTATCAGAATACATAACTTGTCAATAAAGTGTCATAGTCATGATTGCATTGTGTACTCGGTAACGATTGCAATGCACTATTTGGAAGACATATACAAATGATGCACTTTGATGGCCAGGAAGAAAAATAGGTTAAAGACTTAAAGCTATTGTGATCACTCATCGTGTGTCTGTTGCTATAGATAGTTCCCACATTTACAATATTAAACATCAGGCATTTTGATAGGCAAACTGAGCACTTATAGGAGTAATTCCCAAATTTTTGATAATTGAGAAAATACCAGTATTATTTTGCATGTGACCACCACTTTTTCTTCAACTTTCTGAGCCATTTGCCCACATGAGCACAATGAATAAGTTTATTCTATACATTGTATACCTGATTTTATTTTATCATCGCACATATTGTAATTCGTTTGAAAACATAGTTGCCAGGAAGTAGGGAGAATGATACAGACATCAGAAATCAATACACCAGAAGAAAGCTGGATTACTGAGCGGTTACCGCATTGGAACAGACTTGGAACAGAAGCAAAAAGCTGCTGGAGCTTTTGAATTGATTTGGAAGAAACTAATTGCATATTAAATCAAAAGCAAATATTTAAGTAATAATAAACATGATTCAAAAGCGCTTTGGTCGTTATTCATGGTTTTCAAAATCGCTTTAGTTGATTGTCCTGTGTGAAAATTTGAGCATTTACTGGTGATAGTGATAGTTCGCAATTGTTCAGGTTTGAAGTGATATTTGGTTTTTGCATGTGCTTTGTTTGGCACTGGCTTTGCTGTTGTATTGCTCCGGCGTAGTCATTGTTTGGTACTGGCTTTGCTGTTGTATTGCTCCGGCGTAGTCATTGTTTGGTACTGGCTTTGCTGTTGTATTGCTCTGGCGTAGTCATTGTTTGGCACTGGCTTTGCTGTTGTATTGCTCCGGGGTAGTCATTGTTTGGGACTGGCTTTGCTGTTGTATTGCTCCGGCGTAGTCATTGTTTGGCACTGGCTTTGCTGTTGTATTGCTCCGGCGTAGTCATTGTTTGGCACTGGCTTTGCTGTTGTATTGCTCCGGCATAGTCATTGTTTGGCACTGGCTTTGCTGTTGTATTGCTCCGGCGTAGTCATTGTTTGGTACTGACTTTGCTGTTGTATTGCTCCGGCGTAGTCATTGTTTGGTACTGGCTTTGCTGTTGTATTGCTCCGGCGTAGTCATTGTTTGGTACTGGCTTTGCAGTTGTATTGCTCTGACGTAGTCATTGTTTGGTACTGGCTTTGCTGTTGTATTGCTCTGACGTAGTCATTGTTTGGTACTGGCTTTGCTGTTGTATTGCTCCGGCGTAGTCATTGTTTGGTACTGGCTTTGCTGTTGTATTGCTCTGACGTAGTCATTGTTTGGTACTGGCTTTGCTGTTGTATTGCTCTGGTGTAGTCATTGTTTGGCACTGGCTTTGCTGTTGTATTGCTCTGGTGTAGTCATTGTTTGGCACTGGCTTTGCTGTTGTATTGCTCTGGTGTAGTCATTGTTTGGTACTGGCTTTGCTGTTATATTGCTCTGGTGTAGTCATTGTTTGGTACTGTCTTGGTCGTAGCTTGTCATTGGCCATATCGTTGTTTAGTACTGACAAGGCCGTTGTTTGGTACTGTCTTGGTCGTAGCTTGTCATTGGCCATATCGTTGTTTAGTACTGTCAAGACCGTTGTTTGCTACTGTCTTGGTCGTAGCTTGTCATTGGCCATATCGTTGTTTAGTACTGACAAGGCCGTTGTTTGCTACTGTCTTGGTCGTAGCTTGTCATTGGCAATATCATTGTTTTGTACTGGCAAGACCGTTGTTTGGTACTGTCTTGGTCGTAGCTTGTCATTGACCATATCGCTGTTTAGTACTGACAAGGCCGTTGTTTGGTACTGTCTTGGTCGTAGCTTGTCATTGGCCATATCGTTGTTTAGTACTGACAAGGCCGTTGTTTGCTACTGTCTTGGTCGTAGCTTGTCATTGGCAATATCATTGTTTTGTACTGGCAAGACCGTTGTTTGGTACTGTCTTGGTCGTAGCTTGTCATTGACCATATCGCTGTCTAGTACTGACAAGGCCGTTGTTTGGTACTGTCTTGGTCGTAGCTTGTCATTGGCCATATCGTTGTTTAGTACTGACAAGGCCGTTGTTTGGTACTGTCTTGGTCGTAGCTTGTCATTGGCAATATTGTTGTTTAGTACTGTCAATACCGTTGTTTGGTACTGGCTTGGTCGTAGCTTGTCATTGGCAATATCATTGTTTTGTACTGACAAGACCGTTGTTTGGTACTGGCTTGGTCGTAGATTGGCATTGGTATGATCGTTGTTTAGTACTGACAAGGCCGTTCTTTGGTACTGGCTTGGTCGTAGCTTGTCATTGGTATGATCGTTGTTTAGTACTGACAATACCGTTTTTTTCTGGCTTGGTCGTAGCTTGGCATTGGTATGATCGTTGTTTAGTACTGGCAAGGCCGTTGTTTAGTGCTGGCTTGGTCGTAGCTTGTCATTGACCATATCGTTGTTTAGTACTGACAAGGCCGTTCTTTGGTACTGGCTTGGTCGTAGCTTGTCATTGGCAAAATCGTTGTTTAGTACTGACAAGACCGTTTATTTTTTACTTGGTCGTAGCTTGTCATTGGCAATATCGTTGTTTTGTACTGGCAAGGCCGTTGTTTGGTACTGGCTTGGTCGTAGCTTGTCATTGGCAATATCATTGTTTAGTACTGACAAGACCGTTGTTTGGTTTTGTCTTGGTCGTAGCTTGTCATTGGCAAAATCGTTGTTTTGTACTGACAAGACCGTTGTTTGGTACTGGCTTGGTCGTAGCTTGTCATTGGCGAAATCGTTGTTTTGTACTGATAAGACCGTTGTTTGGTACTGGCTTGGTCGTAGCTTGTCATTGACCATATCGTTGTTTAGTACTGACATTGTCACAAGACCGTTGTTTTTGCACTGGCTTGATCGTAGCTTGCCATTGGCAATATCGTTGTTTAGTACTGGCATGACCATTGTTTGGTACTGGCTTGGTCGTAGCTTGTCACCGGCAGGGTTGTAGTAAGGTAATGGCCGGGTCGTAATTTGGCACTAACATGGTCGTTGATTCGTTGCTTGGTACTGGCCTGGTCGTAGCTTGTTACTGGCCTGGTCGTAGCTTGGTACTGGCCTGGTCGTTGATTGGTGCTGGCCTGATCGTAGTTTAGTACAGGCCTGATCGTAGCTTGGTACTGGCCTGGTCGTTGCTTGGTACTGGCCTGTCGTAGCTTGGTACTGGTCTGGCCGTTGCTTGGTACTGGCCTGGTCGTTGATTGGTACAGGGAAGGTTGTAATATGGAAATTTTATGTACGTTGCTTGGTACTGACGTGATCGTTTTTTTGTCACTGGCAGAATAATAAGAATGCAGGATGTGGACCAACCACTTTCGTTGATGTAAGAATTTTACTTAATCCGAACATGGCTACATTGCATAACAAAGTTAGAATGGAATGCGTATAGGTGTATCTGTTTTCAAGACGTTTGGGACTGTTAATTAGTCGACGCTTAAACGAATAATGTTTCACGTGATCAAAGTGGAAGCAGATTGCATTTGAATAAAAAGACAACGTTACGCCTTTTACATCACTAGCGATTATATGAAGACGAACGTGTGCTGTTGTTGACAGAAAACTATATTGTTTAGGCATTGAAACATGTAAGTGCAATTTGATGGGTTTACCAGATTATGCCCCATACTGTGTTCGCAGATTGTGTTTGATACCCGACAATATAAACATGCTGCTAGTATTGATTCTGTTGTTTGCATGAACTTATGCACCTCATTACACGTTTGCTTATACAGCTGGCGGCTTTCTGACTTCTCTGACGAATTTTGAAATATTGGGAGCTCTTTCCGGAGTCATTGTTTTTGTTTCTGTAACAATTTATTGTAATAATACATCTGTATTCACTGTCTCTGGTAAAATCATCAAGGGATTGTGATAAAAGGGATTGTTTCTTACAAGAAGTTGTGCTGGAAAGTAATCGTTCGTTGCATTTTTCGAAGTCCGCATATGCATTTCTTGGCGACTCGTGTGCATTTTGTGGACATAAGACAATCAGAAAAATAATGAGTTTTAGATGTACACCGGTACTGATCAGTTGCGTACACTTGGCTACCAGAAATAGAAAACTAAAACAAACACTTACGAACGCAAAAAACATAAGCATTTATTTCACTTTGTAGATAAATCGTCTTAATATAGAACTCTTTATACTAATTTACTCTAATGCATGTGAAAATGCCACCAGATTGCACCACAGCCGTTGGAGAATGCCCACCAATCCCCACTTAGGTTGCTTGCGTAAAAGCCTAAAAACCCTGTTGATAATAATTCTTGGCACATTCGTGTCAAATTCTGCCAAACATGCTGTATAAAAGAAATTATTTTGGGCAGAAATGAAATAGATCAATCAATATATAATTATGTTGTTACTTTGTAAATTATTGATCGCAACCTCTCCTGAGCAGTGCCCTGTTCTTGAGAGGTTGTTGCTATATATTGATTGATTGCCAATTTCTGATAATAAATAATAAATTGCCAAATGTAATAAGCAGTTTAATATCTAAATGATGGGAAAAGAGACTGACTGGAATCAATTCAGAATGAATTAAATGTTAGTGTGTATTACGAAATGAATCAATGTAAGACATTAATATGTATGCATTGCAAACATTGGCAAACATTGAAGCGTTCTAACTTACGTTTCAAAGGAAATGTCGTAGCGTGAAAATAAGTAAGTCATACATATAACATTCAAATAAAATAATATAACTTAATAAGTAACGTAAATTTCATTCCCAATATGTAATTCACAAAACAAGTAGTTTAGTATCAGTCACGTTCATAGTTTAGGAATTAGTACCATCATACATTTATTAGTTGCACTTTAGCCTTTCATTATTTTATCACGTGACCAACCAGTGCCACACGAGTTTTCACGACAGACACATCGATATTTTGGTGTTCAATGATTTACCAATTTGTGTAGGTGTAATTGTAATACCTGCAGGACAGTATAGTAAATAGACGAATTGTCATTGAGTTTTGGTTAATGTTACGCCCCTACCCCACCCACTGGCGGTGACACGAGCCGCGGCGACAGAAATAACGTAATAATATCTAGAGCCCATTTAGAGTGGCATAATCAAAATAATAAAATCGAAAATTTCTGATATGTGATTAGGTAGATTACATGTACAATGTATATTGATTTATTTCCCGATGTTTGATGCCATTTTGAATGACTTCTAGCATTATATATAATCCATAAATTGGAAAGTATTGTATTTTTTTACATTTTGTTACATAATGACACTAGGTATATCATCACGCAGATCGACAAGGGCACCATTGTGCTCTGATTGTTTTAATCTAAGCCTTGTA
The DNA here is from genome assembly GCA_032209605.1 of Mactromeris polynyma. Classification (NCBI taxonomy): domain Eukaryota; kingdom Metazoa; phylum Mollusca; class Bivalvia; order Venerida; family Mactridae; genus Mactromeris; species Mactromeris polynyma. Next base: position 5,265,822 of record JASFXZ010000029.1, read on the forward strand.
ATCTGTATCTAGGTTTTGTTTTTCCTACATTTCTGACAAGTCCTGACAGGCAGCTTGGCATCTTTTTTTGCGTCAAGCAAATAGCTAAACTGTCAGGAAAGATAATGAAAGCGCCCGTTACACAACATTCCGGAGTCGTCATTTCCCGTGTCAGCCTTTATGAACTGAAGTTTTTGTCATTGTTGATGTTTTGTAGTGAAAACAGTTGTTATAGCGGTCTGAAAATAAAAGCAAGGTTATTAACAATATCACTACAAATGTTTTACGATATCCTCAATTAAAACATCCGCAAGATTATGATTTGATAATTAATAATCGTTTCTAAATGTTCGTTCTCTTGGCTGCCAGAAATGATTATTTACGCTGGCAAAGGTTCATTCTGTAGTATAATATATCACGCAGTCATTTGTCTGATTTTATTATAGGTTGAATGAAAAACAGACATAATTCAGTCTAAGTTTGCCAGAGTTATTTCCGTATTTCTAATACAAGCGCTTCCGCCATGGAAAGAAACGCAGGCCCGAAGATTTTCACCGTAGAGTAAGATGTCCTTTGTCTTTGTCCTCTCCTGTATCTATTTCCTCTCAAACGTCTACGTTCTCTTTCTATGTCCTCTCCTTTGTCCTCTCCTGTATCTATTTCCTCTCAAACGTCTACGTTCTCTTTCTATGTCCTCTCCTTTGTCCTCTCCTGTATCTATTTCCTCTCAAACGTCTACGTTCTCTTTCTATGTCCTCTCCTTTGTCCTCTCCTGTATCTATTTCCTCTCAAACGTCTACGTTCTCTTTCTATGTCCTCTCCTTTGTCCTCTCCTGTATCTATTTCCTCTCAAACGTCTACGTTCTCTTTCTATGTCCTCTCCTTTGTCCTCTCCTGTATCTATTTCCTCTCAAACGTCTACGTTCTCTTTCTATGTCCTCTCCTTTGTCCTCTCCTGTATCTCTTTCTATGTCCTCTCCTTTGCCCCCGTTTGCTGTTGTCACAGGAAGAGTTATGGGTTCACATTTGTCACAGGAAGATTTGTGGATTCATTTTTGTCACAACAAGATTTGTGGGTTCATTTTTGTCACAGGAAGATTTGTGGCTTCATTTTTGTCACAGGAAGATTTGTGGCTTCATTTTTGTCACAGGAAGATTTGTGGCTTCATTTTTGTCACAGGAAGATTTGTGGCTTCATAATTTGCACAGGAAGATTTGTGGCTTCATTTTTGTCACAGGAAGATTTGTGGCTTCATTTTTGTCACAGGAAGATTTGTGGCTTCATTTTTGTCACAGGAAGATTTGTGGCTTCATTTTTGTCACATGAAGATATGTGGGTTCATTTTTGTCACAGTAATATTTGTGGGTTCACTTTGACAGCTCAGGAAATAAGAAATCAAATGTGCATACAGCGTACTTGTTTGGTACAAGTATGTTGTCGGCAACTTAGAAGCAAATTGGTCAAGGATTCCTGATTTACTGTCGGATCTCGTTTAGTCGACAACCTTATATCCGAATACTAATTGGTATCATCCGAAATAAATATCAGGTTCCGATGTAACTACTTGGGCAAGTCAAATTCAAATGGGTTATTCGAACTAAAATTTCGGACCCGCTGAATTCGAATGAACGAAGGCCGAGTGTACTTGAATAATTCAAAACCCTACTGTCGGTAAAGTTAATATGAAAATAACAATCAACATAATTAGCAGATATATATTAAGTCGAATGAATATGTTTGTGATAATATAACAAACATTGTTTATGAATGGAAACACAATACGGACACTCATTTACGCATTTCGCAAACTCTCCGACAAGTTGGCACGCCAAACCTCGGGACAACATTACCCGCTGAATACCGCATGTGGCGCGCGCGTATTGCAGTATCTAATTAACAAATACACTGATTAAGACACCACACTATATATAATGCGGAATTATGTGGCTTATTATTCTAATAATTAAAGGAATATTGAATGAATATAGCCTGGTTTTCCGCGCGCCAAGAAAATGTCATTATTGATAAGTTTGAACAATACACCTTCTTCTTAACCTATCTCCTACACCGAAAAGCGGCGTCATGAAAATGCCGTCTTGTAAACTTGGTTCCTGGAAAAGTAATTATAGAAGCAGAGAGTTTATACGCTTGTGATCACAACATTACAGAATATATCGTATGCTTGGGGTACCATGTACTGTAAATCCAATATTTTTGCGAGGACAATATTTCGCGAATTCACGTTATCAGGTTGTTTCGCGAGATTATATTACGCGAGTTTCTACTTTCATTTTTGTCTTAGAATTAACTTACCAATATTCACCGAGCGTTTATTTTCGCGAATAAAATGATCTAATAAAAACAGCGAAAAATAGTCCCTCGCGATTTTTTTTGATTTTTCAGTATTTATTGCTTGCAGTCTGGAGGTGCACGATTTTTCCGATAAGCGACTTGCCAAAATATCGCCGGGAAAAGAATAGAAGCGTTGCTTTTATGTCTCGGTACCCAAAAAACTTCAAACTTAAATATACATTTTGTAATTCATTTAGCAGTAAGAAAAACATGATTTGTTAAACATAATTCCGTTACCATTATTAGTAAAGAAAGTTACAATTGCTTATAATTTGGCTGATTTATTCAATAGTTGTACTCCTTTCTCCTGTGTAAAATAAATACAAAAAAAATGTATATAAAATGTCAGCCATTGCTCATGCTTTTGTATCGGAATTACTATAATCTACACGTAATTACACATTTATGATATTACCAACGGTTTTGAGTAGTGACTGTGCAATATCATGAAATGCCAAACCATCAGATAAAATATTTTAGCCCATCCCCGATATGTTCAAATTGCGTTCTTTGATCTAAGCGTCTGAATCATCTCGACGGGTTTAACCACGGGAGTGTTAGAAATGAGACGTAAACTTGAAGAACCTCTTGGTAGCTTATCCATTGAACAATTACCGATGTGTTGCAAATTATATTGGAGTCTACTTGGCATGACTTAAGCCAAAGCAGTTGACAAAGCATAGCGAGGCACATAAGTCGTAAGCACCTGACTCCTAATCCGAGGTTCGTGGGTTTGTCTTCCGCCAAGGTCAAGGTTGAACCGCGAACATCATAACCCCGGCCATGCGTTCAGTTACGGCTGTCAGTTGCGAACGTTTTGTATTGTATCCCTGGCCCACCGTATCACATTGCCTACACTCAGGGAACCAAATTGCAAAACGTTACGAAACGATACGAAACGATAGCCTCAAATACTTTGACTGAACGCAGGGCTGGTTACTAACCCAGGATGGAGTCATCGAGAATGGTTGATATAAAGCTGTAATAACGATACAAAATAAAGAAGTTTAAGCTAAACTATACGAACACGAGAACACGCTCGTTACCCGCCATTAAGTCCTCATTAGAACTCTTCATAACGAAGGGCGTGAATGTCACGGATCATTGACTGGTAAGAAATAACAACACGATCAGGTAACGTAGTATTTATGGAGTAGTCAAAGCATGTTCCTAGAACGTCTGATAAGAAGCCATAGAAATAGATCGATTTCACAGACGAACCGTTTCTCAGCCACCACTTATTGCAGCTAAACTGCTGAAGTTGTCTGTTTCTGCTTACTGAACATCAGATAATTGCCTAGATTCAGCTGAAAATTATGCATATCCTATTCTAGTAACTATGCTTTCAACTGTTCTTTCATGAACGAAAACCTACATAGCTTTTAGCTCGTCTATACGAAGACAAATGAGGAATATATGAGCGCCGCTGTACGATTTCCAACCTCTTATTAAAGTGACGTCCTTTCCAGAAAACGTCACATAATACGTCATCATGTACTGACGGTAAGCAATATTTACATTATAGTGGTCGCACTGGCGTTAGCCTCGTCGCATGGGTAGCTACAGCAGTTACATTCAGAGCTAGTCTGAATTCAGTACTAATTGAATGTGATACTTTCATACTTGCTTTCGTCATCTGTAAAACTTTTGTCAACATTTTTGTTTCTATAGCAGCCACAGTAACTACTACCTGTCATTTTCATTTGTGGATAAGCAATCACTACGAATACTCGCGCACGCTGATGTTCCAAAACAATCTTACTATATTCATAAATAAAATAATTATAACTGTTTAAGCATCTATAATGGTTTGCAATATACACGTAGTATATTCCCGTCATTTTATATAACAAGTGATTGTCCGATTATCGATAACATCCGAATACAGGTTGGTTTCGGCAAAATGTCACCGATGCGACATCGATTGTTTCCGAAATTACCGTTGTCAGTTAATTGTGCAGAACCAAGTGGGCACTGGTCGGAAATACAGTATCCCAGGCTAATAAATTGCCATGTAATAATTGAAATTAGGCATTAGATACAAATATAACTGGATATATAACCAATTATTACAGAGTCACAGACAATTTCTACTTCCGTTTTGATGTCTAAAATCTACTATAATTGATTCGGAAACACATTAATATTTAGCTGACAGAAAGTATTTTTGTGAGATGAAATACAATTTGAGTACTTTCGGACGTAAAAGGTCAGCATTGGTTGATTTAATGAATCACTAAAATGTAATGTTGGTGTCTGATGATAATCATCATGTGATGTAAACAGAGGTGGCCAAGCGCTCAGACTCATCATCGTAAAGAGATCGGTTCCTTACAGCCCCGCACACGCGTCGTTGTACAGCGATAGTATAGATATGTGGCGTTCGTGGCTGGACTAGGTTACTTATAGCCCGGCACACGCGTCGTTGTACAGCGACAGTATAGATATGTGGCGTTCGTGGCTGGACTAGGTTACTTATAGCCCGGCACACGCGTCGTTGTACAGCGATAGTATAGATAGGTGGCGTTCGTGGCTGGACTAGGTTACTTACAGCCCCGCACACGCGTCGTTGTACAGCGACAGTATAGATATGTGACGTTCGTGGCTGGACTCTAAGGTTCCTTATAGCCCCGCACACGCGTCGTTGTACAGCGACAGTATAGATATGTGACGTTCGTGTATGGATTCTAAGGTTCCTTACAGCCCCGCACACGCGTCGTTATACAGCGACAGTATATAGATATGTGACGTTCGTGGCTGGACTCTAAGGTTACTTACAGCCCCGCACACGTGTCGTTGTACAGCGACAGTATAGATATGTGACGTTCGTGGCTGGACTCTAAGGTTCCTGTATAGTATGAAATGCTAAACATGTAAATATTTCTGAGTAATAAGCTTGTGTCTAGTTTTTTAAGATGGTAATACCGCCACCCATTAATAATTGCTTTCATATGGCGGAGATCAAGGTAAAATCTCCACAAAGCCATAGAAATCAGGAATAAGTGAGCACATGTTACGTGTAATTGGATCACTCGGCTTAGAATAATCGTTTTCAGTGATTCCGTTTCTATAACAACTTAGATGTGATGATGTTTTGAAAGAGCAATTAACACATAATATGTAAATCCCATTATAATCGTAGAGATAGGAGTATAAATAGATTTACTGTTACAAGTAGAAATTGATGAGTCTTATCCGTTGTTTGTAGTAAATCTGGTAGCAAGTGCCTTCTACAAAACAAACACAGTTGTACGCGCAATGTATCTATACAAAAATAGGGTGGTTTTACAGATAACACTGAAATGAACAAGAATATATGGGGAAATTTAAAGAAATTTAAGTAATATTTAAGACGCATTTGATGTTTTACCTAATGCACTTTAGCTATAAAAGTTAAAAAATCTTTGACTTTTGTATTAAATTTAACGTAGGATACATAGTCAACAAGTAACATAAGCTACACAGTTCTGGTGCGACAACAAGGTATCCACTAACACATACTTATCTGGGTTTATTTTGCTTCAGCATAATTTACAGAGAGCGTTAGTATTGTGACTCGGCTGTTAGTGTGACCTTGAACCTTGCAAGTGTCACCACAACATCACCTCATAGGACACAATAAATGTATTTGTCTTATTTACATTCAATACAAATCCGACAGTTCTTCCAACAGTTTTTGTTTAAATGTAGACAGTCTAATTCAAGTCATAATGTTTAGAAAATGGCATGTTAATGCCTTCATTTACACGTAATCTAAAACATTGCAGTGGAATTTTTCTTAGAAGTTTCTAAAAACTGCAAAACACGAGTCCGATACAGGTAGTTTCTATGCTGGCGCTAACTCGGCGCGTACGTCAGGATAGAAAATACGTGTATCGGACACTTGTACTTTTGGAAAGTGACAATACAGTGTTGTAGAGTGCATCATTATTAATTATCAATGATTTTCTCATATTTATGACTAAGTATAGTTTGTCATAGAAGTAAGACTATGTACCATCAGGAGTATTACCGACGTTTTTAATAAACCAAACGCAAATGCCGTAAACTTTTTTTTCGAATGTGTAACACGAGTACAATTTGAATAATAAATACCACGGCTTACTGCAATCAAAAACAACAAACATGTTTTCTGTAATGTCTTAGAATCTGTGTGAAATGGTACTGGTGGGTTCGCACTTTTGACCAGTAGCTTCTATATATCGCAAATATGTATTGTTTTAGTATAACTTGCAACCACATGCGGCTATTAATATAGCATGAATATGATTAATTAAGTACATTGTATACCCTAAGAGTTTGAGATAATGCCACAGGAAGCAGTGAAAAGGCTCAAAAGTGAGCAATGTGCACTAGTATATAGTAAGATAAGTTAACTGGTGACAACCTCCTGTGGGTAATGTGAATGGTTGTATACAAGGGTTGTTTCATATCAATGTTTCTAAACCCACAGTAGAAAACAATGTTTCTAAACCCACAGTAGAAAAAAAAAATATAAAGAATTTTTTTTTGACTTTCTAAACCCACAGTAGAAATTATTTTTGACTTTCTAAACCCACAGTAGACATTTTTTTTGACTTTCTAAACCCACAGTAGAAATTATTTTTGACATTCTAAACCCACAGTAGAAATTATTTTTGACTTTCTAAACCCACAGTAGAAATTATTTTTGACTTTCTAAACCCACAGTAGAAATTATTTTTGACTTTCTAAACCCACAGTAGAAATTATTTTTGACTTTCTAAACCCACAGTAGAAATTATTTTTGACTTTCTAAACCCACAGTAAAAAAAAAATTTCTACTGTGGGTTTAGAATAATTTTTTTGCTACTGTGGGTTTAGAAACATTTTTTTTCTACTGTGGGTTTAGAAACATTTTTTTTCTACTGTGGGTTTAGAATCATTTTTTTTCTACTGTGGGTTTAGAAACATTTTTTTTCTACTGTGGGTTTAGAAACATTTTTTTTCTACTGTGGGTTTAGAATCATTTTTTTGCTACTGTGGGTTTAGAAACATTTTTTTTCTACTGTGGGTTTAGAATCATTTTTTTGCTACTGTGGGTTTAGAAACATTTTTTTTCTACTGTGGGTTTAGAAACATTTTTTTTCTACTGTGGGTTTAGAATCATTTCTTTGCTACTGTGGGTTTAGAAACATTTTTTTTCTACTGTGGGTTTAGAAACATTTTTTTCTACTGTGGGTTTAGTAACATTTTTTCGTACCAGGGTCATTTCGTACCCGGGTCACTTCGTACCTGAGTCATTTCGTAGCTGAGTTATTTCGTACCAGAGATATTACGTACCAGGGTTTATTCGTACCTGAGTCTTTTCGTACCAGAGTCATTTCGTACCTGCATATTTTCGTACCTGAGTCACTTCGTACCTTAGTTTTTTCGTACCAGTGTCTATTCGTACCGAAGGCATTTCGTACCCGGGTCACTTCGTATCTGGGTTATTTCGTACCGAAGGCATTTCGTACCCGGGTCACTTCGTACCTTAGTCATTTCGTACCTGAGTTATTTCGTACCAGAGTCATTACGTACCAGGGTTTATTCGTACCTGAGTCTTTTCGTACCAGAGTCATTTCGTACCGAAGGCATATCGTACCCGGGTCACTTCGTACCTGAGTTATTTCGTACCAGAGTCATTACGTACCAGGGTTTATTCGTACCTGAGTCTTTTCGTACCAGAGTCATTTCGTACCGAAGGCATTTCGTACCCGGGTCACTTCGTACCTTAGTCATTTCGTACCAGGGTCATTTCGTACCCGGGTCACTTCGTACCTTAGTCATTTCGTACCTGAGTTATTTCGTACCAGAGTCATTACGTACCAGAAAAATGTTCTATTTTGTTCTACTGTGGGTTTAGAATCATTTTTTTGCTACTGTGGGTTTAGAAACATTTTTTTTCTACTGTGGGTTTAGAAACATTTTTTTTCTACTGTGGGTTTAGAAACATTTTTTTCTACAGCATTTATCAGATGTATCAGAATACAGAGCGGTCTCTACTGCGCTACTTTTTTTGTCAGATGTATCAGAATACAGAACGGTCTCTACTGTGCTACAGTATTTGTCAGATGTATCAGAATACAGCACGATCTCTACTGTGCCACAGCATTTGCCAGATGTATTAGAATACAGTGCGGTCTCTACTGTGCTACAGTATTTGTCAGATGTATCAGAATACAGAACGATCTCTTCTGTGCCACAGTATTTGTCAGATGTATCAGAATACAGAACGGTCTCTACTGTGCTACAGCATTTGTCAGATGTATCAGAATACATCACGGTCTCTACTGTGCCACAGCATTTGTCAGATTTATCAGAATACAGAACGGTCTCTACTGTGCCACAGCATTTGTCAGATTTATCAGAATACATCTAGATCTCTACTGTGCTACAGCATTTGTCAGATGTATCAGAATACAGAGCGGTCTCTACTGTGCCACAGCATTTGTCAGATGTATTAGAATACAGAGCGGTCTCTACTGTGCTACAGTATTTGTCAGATGTATCAGAAAACATCTAGATCTCTACTGTGCTACAGCATTTGTCAGATGTATCAGAATACGTCACGGTCTCTACTGTGCTACAGCATTTGTCAGATAAAAGTTAAAAGATCTTTGACTTTTGTATTAAATTTAACGTAGGATACATAGTCAACAAGTAACATAAGCTACACAGTTCTGGTGCGACAACAAGGTATCCACTAACACATACTTATCTGGGTTTATTTTGCTTCAGCATAATTTACAGAGAGCGTTAGTATTGTGACTCGGCTATTGGTGTGACTTTGAACCTTGCAAGTGTCACCACAACATCACCTCATAGGACACAATAAATGTATTTGTCTTATTTACATTCAATACAAATCCGACAGTTCTACCAACAGTTTTTGTTTAAATGTAGACAGTCTAATTCAAGTCATAATGTTTAGAAAATGGCATGTTAATGCCTTCATTTACACATAATCTAAAACATTGCAGTGGAATTTTTCTTAGAAGTTTCTAAAAACTGCAAAACACGAGTCCGATACAGGTAGTTTCTATGCTGGCTCTAACTCGGCGCGTACGTCAGGGTAGAAAATACGTGTATCGGACACTTGTACTTTTGGAAAATGACAATACAGTGTTGTAGAGTGCATCATTATGAATTATCAACGATTTTCTCATATTTATGACTAAGTATAGTTTGTCATAGAAGTAAGACTATGTACCATCAGGAGTATTACCGACGTTTTTAATAAACCAAACGCAAATGCGGTAAACTAACATCAAAGACCTAAATTAGGTTCGAACAGTCCGAACATCCCTGGAATTGAACCACACTCCGTCGTTTGAAAGATGTTTGATTACGAAGCGCCTCTGATCTTATACACATATACTGGTCAAAAGAGCGAACCAGGGTTTTAGATTTTTGATTATTTTAACTACATTAGTGGTTATACAGTAAAACCTCAATAGTAAGACAACGCTTGGTACCCTGGTCTTGATATCGATGTGGTCTTAATATTGAGGTTGAATAAGGTGCAGAACAGTGAACATAGCCTTGAAAATTGTGTTCTCCTTTTGAGATAGTCTTATTATTGAGGTGGTCTTATTATTGAGGTGGTCTTATTATTGAGGTGGTCTTTAAGTGAAGTTTTACTGAATATTAAAAATGATTTAGATTTTTTTTCGAACGTGTAACACGAGTCCAATTTGAATAATAAATACCACGGCTTACTGCAATCAAAAACAACAAACATGTTTTCTGTAATGTCTTAGAATCTGTGTGAAATGGTACTGGCGGGTTCGCACTTTTGACCAGTAGCTTCTATATATCGCAAATATGTATTGTTTTAGTATAACTTCCAACCACATGTGGCTATTGATGTTCGGGCGTGCCTGTTGAACAGGTATATGTACCTATAATTACTCACATAATTAATTAGCAAATTATTCACTTGCATTTATGTGCAGTTGCAAATCTAATTAACAAGTGTGCCCAATATAATTCTTATCTCGTTTCTCTAAAAATAAAACTAGCGAAATGCTTTATTGGTATCTTGCTGAATGATATTTATCTCTGATGAAACATACAGTTATCATGAAGGGTAGCAATAGGTGCGAAATCAAGGTAATATACAAAACACTGCAGAAAATACAGTGCCACCTTAAAGATGTATCTGGCTCAGCTGAACCTGAATATTTTAATAGGCTTCATCCAGTATTGTTGTTACGGAGTCTGAAACATCATTCATAAGAACCATTGTCATGTATAACCGTTTAAAACAATCTTGTTTAATCATATAACTAAGAGACAAAACTAATAAAAAACACCCGCTTGTTAGAAAACTGGAAGTTTTTTTTAATTTTATGATACGACAAACGTCTTTTTTCGAGAACTACAGAGAAATACATTATAAATGTATTCTGTGAAAATGCGTTTTTATTGAAGTTTTAACTAGATAAAGTATATTTTCATGATTGTTTAGATAAACAAATGAACAAAAAATGAGCATAATATATCCTTAAAGTAATATAATGCTCATTTTGTTTTCGTTTGTTTACATAAACAAACATCCCTATAGTAATAACATCAATAAAACAAACATGAAAAATATATTCCCTATAGTAATAACATCAATAAAACAAACATGAAAAATATATTCCCTATAGTAATAACATCAATAAAACAAACATGAACAAATATATTCCCTATAGTAATAACATCAATAAAACAAACATGAACAAATATATTCCCTATAGTAATAACATCAATAAAACAAACATGAAAAATTTATTCCCTATAGTAATAACATCAATAATAATGCATTGATCCGTATTTGTTGAAGAAAGATGATTGTACATCATAAATATTTCGTTTTCATTAAAATCTAAACGAATAAATTGTTGTCAGAATAAATTTTGTTACCCACCTTACACCTTTGCCAATTTTCATTAAAAATCTATATTGTAATAAAGGCATAGGAGCAAAAAGAACATTTAATTTTAAAATCTAAGTCCGAGTTTAAGCCTTAAACTATATGTGAATAAGGCCTCTGGTCCATACAATTCGGTTGCATTATCAATATGGTCTTGCTGTAAAAGGTGGCATTTATGTGAGGTTGCATACTTTATTGCTTTTGGGCAAAAGAATCTGTCGACCGTTGCTGTACTTTGGTCGGAGTTTATCTATATGATTTACAAATATTCATTCACCAAAAAAAACCACCAAACTTTCTTCTGATTTCCTCATACCTTTAAATAGTATACATTTTGTACTGGCCGACAAACAGTTTCGGACCCGATGAATTCGTATGAAAGAGGTCCGACTGTAATGTCTAGCAAGACATATCTTGAAAAAAGATGGTCGGCGTAATTTGAAGGTTAAGATTTGTTTTGCAACATAAAAATACCGAGATGTTATGATTGCTGGTCACTCCAGATCCAAAATGGATTTCGGTAAATTCACCGAAATTAAGTAGATTTCGGTAAGGTAACGTACCATTTATCGAAAGGTTAACCAATCCGCGTCAATGTTACAAACGTTGTTCGGTTGAAGAGAAATTGCCTTGGTGGTATAACGTAAGATTTGATTGGTTTACAGAACACCGATATGCAAATAGCGAAACCACGTTAGTACGCATGCGCCAAAAAACGCTACTGCTGTTTTGATTTCAGTAAGTTACAATATTATACGGTTCAAATAAAATGAACTCTCGGGAAACGATTTAAGTCACGTTCATCATTTCTGATCGCTACGTCATAATAACTGTAGTGATGTAACCATTTTATGCAGCAACTGTCATGATTGAATTATTCTTTGAAGACTGGCATCAATCTGCTACAATTTTCTGCAATGAATTATTCTTTAAATATTAGCATTATTAACTGATATAACTGCCAACAATTCTTCACAGATGTGCGCTGAATTGCTGCAAAATCCAGATATGACAGATTCATTTAAGATAACAATGCTACTGGTAAAATATATCATGTATCCAAAGCCATACTCAATGCATTGTCTAATGATTTCAACAATGGTTTTGAACGCTAATATGTATTGAATGCATAGGCTTTGTTTCACTCGTAGAATTGTGTTAAAAGTACACGCATAGTAATTATATGATGTTTTTACTTCATAGAAATGTTCTTCATCTTTGTAGTAATGGTAAGTTTTTGCATACACCGTGAAACATATTATTTTTAGCATAGTTATAAATCACACGAAAAGCTCGAAGAGAATATGGCAAATATCTGAACAAGAATTGGGAAAGAAATTACCGAACGCACGAACAGGTGAAATGGGTTAATTATTCGATACACTAGGCAGAATTTAGCGTTTGTGATTGTAAGATAGGATTGGAAAGTACGTCATTGCAATCCAATGCCTTCACGCAAAAAGCGATGGCCGAGTTTCGACTGGTACACTTGTAAGTCTCCAGCAGTAGGTCTCTGGGCTGACTATAATGAAGATTTGGGAACTGATCGGATTACCATTGAAGAGGGCTTGATCTCGAGTTGGTTGCCATATAGACATGGTCGGGGAAAAACCTGTTTGCTTATGAGCTGCCATTCAGTTTTGGCCCATTCACGCGTAATTTGCCCTCTTCAACTTAAATATTGTATATGTATTTATATAATCATTTCAGTCAGTTGCATTAGAATTAAGTCTTAATTTATTTTCAAATATTTAGTGGTAAACAGCCCACTATTATGAGATACAGGTATAGAAAGTTTAATCAAATTTCAAATTAAGAATGTTTGGGCCTGCATAGATTCTCTATTCAATGAATTAGATTATCCTTCTCCAGAAACACAGAACAGTTTAATTAATGACAAGATACTGCAATACGCATTAAACGATTAAAATGAAACATTGAGAAGTCGTTAAATATTTAAGCATCATGATGGATTTGTTTTGTTTTTATCGGGAATTACGCCGCTTTCAACAATTTTAAGTCAAATACGGCGGTTAGTTGACCTAACCAGTTCTCTGGGAATTTATTATCAACCAGTACTCACTTGCTTTTCCGCAAGCAACTTTTCCATATGCGGAGTAAATGACCGTAGCCAATTTCATGGAAGAATATAACCTGCCCAAACCGGGAATCAAACCCGGATCTGCCGGGTGACAGTCTAGCGCTCTACCAACTGAGCAGGCTTGTCGGGCTAACCTTTGTAAGAAAGTAATTACATGTACATCTTATTTGGGCTAAACTATATGAAATTGGTTAGATGTATAGTTACGAGTCATTCTTTCAGAAATACCCAAACAGTACTCTTAAAATGCCTATTTTTTCTGGCTAGGGATTAGATATGAGACATATAGCATTGTCTAGTGGAAAAACATACCTTTTTCATGTGAAGTCATGTTGTTAAAGGTTTTTACTTTAACATCAGTTCAGAGCATTCGTAGATTTGCGGTCATAGGATATTAAAAAAAATCTTAATTATAAAATCACTCAAATGAGGAATGAGCAACCAATTGCAGTCATCACATTGCGAAGTGAATTTAAATTTTATTTCAAAGATAAATTTCCATAACTTAATGATAAAAGGTTTTGTAGGTATCTGCAGGAATGAATCATACAATGTTAAAGGTTTCTCCATAGAGTGAGAGTTGGTAACGCGGCAAACTTGCCGTTTCAGTATACACTAGTTCTAGAAATAGTTAGAGTTAATATCCACAAGAATACATAGCAAGAGTAAGTGAAGATTTCCACACAGGAATTAAGGCTGTTACTGAGCATTACGTACGCGGAGTTGATACATCACACTTTTTCTGTCTCGGAATATGAACAGCTGCTATGTATATGAAAGGATTCCAGATGTTCTATTCGCGTAAATCAAGAGGCAGGTACTTAGAGTATAGTCTTGTATAGATAATGTTCCGTTGTTACTGCATGAGTTCATTGTTTCATTAAAACTCGTGCAAAATATGGTGAAGATTAACGACAAAATGTGTTTGGAATAAAAGGGACTGGAATTCAATGAAATGCGGACTTAATCAGAAAAATATTTTTTTTGAAAAGTTGGATTTTTTGTACCATATATGATTTAGAATTGCGTTCGTATATACGCGTGCTTTGTGCTAATTGGATTTTAATTTATACAAGAAGAAGAGAAAAACAAAAATGGCGGAAGGGACTCTAGCATCATGTGCAAGATATATTATGATTATTCTTAATCTCTTATTTTGGGTAAGTATTTTCTTATCTATGTTTGTTCCGCGCTTTCTTTCGATAAGCTTCTAACTTTGTGAAGCTGCTGTTAGCTTTATGGCTTTCAACTTTAATTGCTTCTGAAAAGCTTTACAGACTTAGGATTCCTACATTCTTAGAAAACATTAATCAAGAGTCATGTTATATACGTTCTGTATTGTAATAAGCATTGGGTATTAAGCGATGTCATAAAATTGTCTAGACACTTAAGTATATTGTTTAGAAGAGGATCCGAGTAATTCTATACTTTCAGTTTGATACTTAGTACAATGCACACAAACGTGGAGAAATCTGAATTATTTTGTGTGTGTATATACAGTTCAATTTGTCCTTTCACCTAGTTTTTTTTATCCAGATATTTGCAAATATCAGAATCTGTATTTGTTTTCATTTTTTTTAAAATTCAATTTTATATCACAATCGCATATTTAAGTTGTATTTAAAACCAATGCCACTAAGCTGAGTTTGAAAGTTCGTAAACTAAACTAAACTAAAAAGATATCTTCACAAATTCTATATACAGTAAAACCTCACCTCAAGACCACCACAATAAAAAGAGCTCCTCAAAGTTTAACAGTTTTGCTCTTTATTAAACTTCAATATAAGACAATCTCAATAAGAAGACCAGTTATCAAGGGTCCCAATGGTGGATGTATTATTGAGGTTTACTGTACTGTAATTTGCATAGTCCTTTTTGTAAAACGCCTTTGTAATTTTAAAGATTAAGGCGTAGGTTATGTATTCCATGTCTTTGTATAACAAATATTTCCGACATCTACAATATTTATCTCCCCTGTTATTGACTGTCAGCCATTTTGATAGGCAAAACTGATAAGCCCTTACAGGAGTAATTTCCAAACTATGTGAAAATTGAGAAAATACCAAGAGAACTTGCATGTGACAGCCACTTTTTCTTCAGCTTACTCAGCCAAATGCCCGCATAAGCATAATGAATAAGTTATATTGTATATATATGATTATTTTATCATCCTTTACATTATATTCCCCATAAACTTTAAGGAAATTTGCCTGTCAAAATGGCCGGCAATTCAGAACAAGGGAGGTAAATATTGTAGATGTGAGAACTATGTATAGAATCATTGCAAAAACAGGTACAAATACGTCAATAACCTGATAGATTTCCTTTTCGTTCACCTTTATGTAGGTCGAACAAAACGTCTGCATATGAAGAGGTCGAATGTTAGCTTAACCTGACGTAGTCAGAATCTTCTCTCTGAAGAGTTTTGGCACTCCATCTTTCTTCCACTTCATTGAGACATTGTAAGTCGTCTGCTAAAGAACATAATAGTACTGATAGCAAACACACGACCTCTGAATGATTCAACTAACCGTCATCAATACAAGTATCAAAGATTGCGAAACAGCGACAAACTTCAGAATCACGTCATACTTTTACACAGTATGAACAGTCACAGTACTCGATGAACTTTCAATACTTATGTTTTCTTTTAAGCAGGATTCGTTGGTGTTTTTCTCATACTATATCTTCTAATAACATGCTTAGCTTATTGCATTTGTCCGTACAAACAATCAGTTTGTTACATAAACAAGCATAGAGGAGTGTTTGTCCAGGCAATTATTATAATTCGTCTGTTATGTGAAGATATGTTGGAATAATTGCCTGCCTATGGTTGTTAGAAATACAAACGGTGCTTGACATTTGGATAAATTGACGATTTCTCTGAGAAACAGTTTGTGCTGCATATTGCTCTCTTACGCTTGCCAATCTTTGAAACTAGATTCATTGTTATAAGGAAAATATACCCAGTACATTTAAAAATGCACAAAGTAGATTTTCTCAATTGTTTTCTTTTACTTACATAGGGATACTAGAAAAGTGCGGTACATTGTATTATTTCATGTTTATTTGCACAAATACGATATATTTCATTGTAAGTATTTGGTATGTTCATATAAAATACATTTCAAAATGCAATAAAATGGCCGTCATTATAAACATTTCGGAGGTCTCAAACTGGGAGTATTTAAATGTACTGGGTATACATTTGATACCACTTTCTCGGTATTTGTCGGGTCCGTCTGAGTGTTTAGCTGTCACGTGGTAAGTTCGGGTTCTACTTCCGGCCGGGGCTAGTTATTTCCTTCCGTGACATTTGGCTACGGTCATTTGTCGTCCATTACTGTTTCATGTGGGGGTAGATGTCAGCTGCGGACGGTTACTGATTGAGGAGTAATTCCAAGAAAACTGGGAAGGTCAACTAGCCTTGAAAACAATGGTGAAAATTGGCGCTAAACCCAATAAAAAAAACCAGTATTTTTGCTGACAGTTCCAAGGCTGTAATTCGCTATATGATTGTTGTTTCTGTTTGTGTTATGAATGTGTTTTGTATTTCCCTTTCCCCTGTGCAATTCTGGCACTTTGTATAGTGTTCAGATTGTTTCCTGCCCATTTTTGGCCTATTGCGGCCAGTTGTCTTGACTTGTCCTGTGATCTTTTCCATCCATTAATTCCCCCCTCCCCCTCCCTTCACTGTCCATTTGATTCTCCTAGTTATTCATTGTGGTCTGCCGGGCCATTCCTTGTGCCTCAGTTCCTTAATATGTGTACCGTTTGACCTCCTTTATGCTTTATGCTTTGTGGATTGTTGTTTTTCCGGAGGTCTGCGTGGGGAGGCACTGTCTTGTGTATGTGGCGTTCCCTGTAGTTACGTATTCTCTCTCTTTGATCATTATCTGTGGTCGTATCAATGTATCTACTTATTCCAAGAATAGGCTGTACGAACACGATTTAAATACACGTACAATAAATTATTGACTCGATGTACGAATGTATATTTAGGAAACACTTTACATATTGCGTGTTATGGATGTTACGGCAACTGGCTTTAATCCGTAACTAAAATATAAAAGTAGTTTGATCACTGACTATGATGACTATGGTTGGATGATAAAATCCTACTAATTCATCTAGATTGGTCTAGTTACTCTCTGGTCACTCTTAGAATTTGGAGGATTGAACACACTATAGAGGTGTTCCGAATATCGACTAAAGTCCAACCATGCTAAATTGGTGGTTGAACAATAGTTAACGTTCGGAACACCTCTATATAGTATTCCAACCTCCAATTTCGAAGAGGTAACCAGATGAGACTGAATTTTATCATCAACCATTGTCAGTATAGTTGGTGCTCGAACTGTCTCACTATTTGTATATCAACAATCGTCCAAAGAGCTTCGTAATGATATATTCACACTGTTTTGATGTTAGTAATTTCATATAAGAGGAGTTTTCACCTTTTATAAAATAAAGCATGAATATTTTGATAAAAAAATATATATTTTATCCGCAAACACATTTAATACTGAGAATCGGAGAATCAGAAAATATTGTGAATAAAAGTCTCCACCACCAGCTGAGAAGTAATGATATGTTTAAATTCTCTTGGAATTGATGAGCATAACTATTTAAAATTGGCAAACTTTGTGGTCTACTGATCTAGTTTAAGTCTCGGCTGGCTGTATTTCTAGAGTGAGAGTTTTGAAAAAGAGATGAATTGAAGAGTTATTGAAATTAGTCAATAATTAAATTAAAATTCCTCGAATTATTGCAATATGTTTTAACAAGCACGATGATTTGACATATACAGTCGGGACCTCGTTCAATCGAATTTCATACACAACAATATCGCTTATCAGATAAATCCAGTCGATGCAGATCGATATCGTTGAGGCTACTGGTCAGCAGTCAATTTGTCTGTCGGTAGTTTCCGTAAGTGGTCGTAAACCGATTGATAACTCGGGTATAACACATTAACATGTAGCCTCAGGCTATCTTAGATCTATGTATCCGATAAACGCGTAAAACATGTTTTATGAACAGAAAGAGAAAACTATTGGAGTTTGATTTTGTTGATGAAACACGAGATTTCGGGTTCCAATTTTTATTTCTAATAATACATGGTTCAGAATAGTCCATTTCTAATCGACATGCATAAGAAGATACGTCGAGACCTGATATTTATTTCGGATGATACCGAGTATTCGGATAGAAGGTTGTCGAATAAACGAAATCCGACTGTATTTAAATTATGCTTGTCATTTATCAACTGTGTTTTAATTTAATTTTTTGAAGAAAATTGTTAATATTTCCAAACTTTACGTTGTTTTTGTTGTTGTTCTTTAATGTTATTTATAGTAGCTATGGTCTCGTTGTGCACGACTACGAAAATAATTGTTGTCATCCCTCTATGTACTTCTTTACTTTTGTTTTAGCGCCATTTATTGTGTAATTCATTGTATTTTCAATATCTTTATATAAGCGAGTGAGTATGTTAAATTTGCCATCTCATCAACATTGTTGCAATCATATGAAGGCGGTTCATTATCTGTAAGAAGTGCTTTGATTTTTACTGCCGACAAAAAATTTACTGATAAGCCACCTGCAAAACTAGTTCACTGAAAATTTGTCTAAAAATTGTTGTTATTGCTTAGGAAAGTACTAAACTTTGATACGAAGTTCATTTGTACATAAAAGTTGGCTATAAAACCTGCTGAACCGATCGGGGAATCTTTTGATCAGGCTTATTGTAAACCTATGAGCTTGAATACATCTTCTCCCAAGAAGATTCAAGAGTCATTAACGTCATATTACACATTACTCATCCAGATTGAGTATTTTTGTCAGAGACAATATGTCTTCAATTATACACAATATGTTTGCGTTAGAGTATAGCATTCCCAAAGATGAGCACCGTTCACCTTGTAAGCCCGAGTTTAATATTGTATTTGTGTTTGGTATTTCTGACATTGTTGTTCCAATACCGCTGTTTATTACGAATGTTGAGAGAAGAAATGGACACACACACATATATATATACTGTATACAACATGCTTACGATGTTAGTGGTTCTCATTCTCGAGTCTGTTGTTATAATGTTGAGACGAATTAGTTTTCAGGATCAAGATCAGATATAGTTTCTTTCAAACTTTGAAATATTTGCTATGCAAAGCTAGATGTTTTACCATAATTTGACATATATGAACATTTTGCACATTTCTTAAGCCTTTGTATTCAAATTGTATATTGATTTAGAAAAAAGATATAAATCAATGAGTTAAGGCAGATTCTTGAAATTAGATCCTAATTTGATTTAGACCAGTTTCGGTTTAAGTATTGTTGCATTTGTATATGGAAAGTCCTGAATAGTGTATTTCATTTCTTTAAGAAAATGATTTTTTTTTATTAGGATCAACCTGATCTAGATCAGTTGACCCTTTGTGAGCACAGGACCAGATCTCATTTCTGTGCGTATTATTTCTGAAGTTAACTGTTGTAAGTTAACGAAATCACATAGAATTCTAGTTTATCGGAATATTTAATAAAGCATCTAAAATGCATAAAGTCGATCAAAATAATTCTAGAAGGAAAAAGAAATTTTGGAGTCTGTTTAAGAATTATCTCCCGTTTGATAAACTGGCACCATGTTCTTGCATGGATGAATTCAATATTGCCGGCATTGGTATTATTTAAGTATAAACGAAACTCTAAATGTAGCCTGACATAAGTTGAATGTTTTCACAACTTAGGACAATCAACGTAAAGAGGGGGGGGGGGGGGGTAAAGACTCAAACAAGGAAACAAACCAAAAAGGGAACTAATTTAGACTTGTGTTCTCAAATACTTTTTTCTAATTGGTCACTTTTCATTCTGTCGTATTTTAATAAACATTTTTTGCCACCCAAATTGACGAAAATTTTGTTTCATACTGCCATTATACTTTTGAAACCCAAAT
This sequence comes from Mactromeris polynyma, assembly GCA_032209605.1. Classification (NCBI taxonomy): domain Eukaryota; kingdom Metazoa; phylum Mollusca; class Bivalvia; order Venerida; family Mactridae; genus Mactromeris; species Mactromeris polynyma. The sequence continues at coordinate 5,286,133 of JASFXZ010000029.1, forward strand.
TACATGCATGATTGCACAAAAAGCACTCGCTTAAATCGTGATCAAAACTAATGAAAGGCACATACGTAGGATGACTAATTTGAAGTGTTTACGCTTAATATGCATTCAGAGATATGAAAATATGATACTGAAATTCCAAATCCAATATGCCTCACGGCCCATAAGGACAACTTATACCATATACACATATGTAACGGAGTATTGAAACATATACTGTCTCCCTTGTCAGAGTGATTATGAATTCTGCCTTGGGAGCGGAAGGTTAAAGGTTCGAATCACAGTCCGTTCGAATATGGCCGGTTGGTGAGCCGCCAGCTAGTTAAATAATGGTCACCGTGTGTCTACCAGTGCCTGGTGCCTGGTAGGTGCCTCTAAAGTAAGAAAGGACTTTTGTAATGTACATTGAAAATTAACGTTAAATTAAAATGTCACAATTCTACTTTACAATGTATATAATGATATAATTTTATGCCAATGATTATTATATTTATATTAAATAAATGTTAACGACTACATGATAGGTATATACACTGGAACAAAATTGCGGCTTATACAACACTTATTACAGAAATATCATTCTGTTTACAGAAGTTACAACAAAAAATAAAACAAAAACACAAGCTTGATTCTTGTCGGAACGAAAAACAGGAAACAGTTGGAATGTTTGTATCGTATAATTACCGCATGACATTACCGTTTTACCAAAAAAAGAATTAAAAACATGAGTTAATCAAAATGGACCAGTACGCGCATGACATAAATGTGATAGATATAAGCATATCATATTTAAACCTCAGAATAATTCTCATTGAAATCCTAGCAAGATTGTAGTCTTGTCTGAACAACGCAGAAAATTATCAGGAAGACAGTGACTGGTTGGTAATAATTGTTTTAGCATTCTTTTCTAAAACTTCGTTAATTTTCCTTTGTATGAAACACTCCGGACTTGCGAAGCTAATCAACAAAACAAGGGCGTTCCGAATACTGCGTTATTTTGTCACTGAAATGCATTATGGGAAACATATGCCGAAGCCGTTGCAAAAAGGAGAAAATGTAATAAGTTTGCCACAGCAATGGCAAAAAAACTCGACTATCACGAGAAATCCACGTACAATAACTCAACAATGAATTTGGTATTATAGTAAAATCACATTCTGGAGTACATATCAAGCGTCATATAGAACCGTGTGTTGACAGTTTGAATGGTATGACGCAGTTACAACAATGCAATTAATAACAGAGTGTCACAACAAAGCACTGGCCTAGTTTGATGAAAAAGATATAATGGAAACGTTCTTTGAACAACATAAAACAGTAAATGAGTTTAAGTACACGGTTTGTCAAATACTCATTTATCGTTTGTCCTAATGACGAGTAATTACATGTTTTGCATATTCGAAACAACCATTGACGTAAAGTCCTATCTTTAATGATACATTTGCGGGAAATTATAACAATAGGAACACTTCTACGTGTTTATATATTCATTACTAGTTTGTTATCTTGTTAAGCTTAATTTAATTACCCATAATCATTAGCGGTATCTCTTTAGAATGTATAGTAGCGCTTTTTATCGTAAAAACACAATCTAATGACGTAGAACGCAATTCTGATGACGTACACCACTCTTTTTTACCATACGCGCTGCAAAAAGTTGTAATGTCATGGACATATTTATCTAGCTGTGTCATTTTTTTCTAATTAGTGTGTATTATTGGAACAATGTGTCCCGGAGAAGTTTACAGAATCAGAATTCCCACGTACTTTCGACTAAGTTTCAGTCCAACGTCAGGATATAAATCCAGCGGACATCTCAGTTTGTGTTTAGATTCCAGGGTTTAATCATTTCCAGGAAACAACATTTTCTAAGAATACTGCAGACATAACGGCATCACTTTTTATACTATTGAATGAAAGTATGCATTAGTATGTATGGAGGTTTTCTATTGCCTCGTTTGCTCGCAAATACAAAAGGAAGGATGGCGTAGATTGACACATTGCAAGCAGAATTTCGCACTTTTGTCATCTACTACTTGTATCATGTTTTGAAGTTGCATATTAGCTTACTGAAGAGCACATTATCACTAGATGAAGCAAGTTACCATCAAATAACAAATAAACAATTTCTGTGTTTATACAGAGTTTCTTTGAATAAGACCAGACTGAGCTACTAAGTTTTTTTATTAAAACAATTCAAAGGCCACATGAAAACATTAACTTACGAGTTTATGCAACATCGTATCTAGGCTCATACTTTAGTATACTCTAAAACTCTCGGCGATACAAATTGTGCCCTAAGCAATTGTTCTATGCATAAAGTTAAGCCTCCAAAGTTTTATTATCGCCTAAGTACACTTTCCTATCGAAACATGACTCATATGTTTACCGCCTCGAATATTCCAATCGCGTCTTTATCTACACCCCATACTGTCAAACATCAGACATTTCATAGAGTTCGTCTTCAATCAAAATAAAATAAAGTCTTTAAAGCTTTCATTCAATAAAATTCAATTTGATAGAAAATAAATTCTGAATTGCTTTCAACTCCGATTGCATATCGGGAAGTTTTCTACAGAATCAATTTGACGTAATTGCGTGACATCACATATCGAGTGCTCAACGCAACACTGTCGTAACTCCTATATAAATACATAGGAGTTACGACAGTGTTGCGTTGAGCCCTCGATATACATACGTTGAACGCACTATTTGGAACTTGAAATAATGCATATTAAATGCTATCATCGATATATGACTTTGTGTAACAATTTGGTTTTTGGGTATAACTTAGTTTCTAAAGTGTATCTGTTTTACACGGTGGATGGTGGTTACACACAGTGGCAAGTGTAGCCAAAACCGAACACATAAAGTTCCGGGCAATGCTACGTTGTAACCTTCTTTTAAGAATCACGGACCTTTTCCTCGAAAATACGAAAAGATTGGGCATGGAAGATTTACATTTATTTCTTGTAGGAAACTATTTTCGGCTGATTCTAAAGCGATGTTTATTTAATCGTGTGATGTTTCGGCAGCAAGGTTTATTGTCTGTCTTGCTCTAACATTCATTGTATGCAGAAATTGACCACAATCATCTTCCCAAATAAGTGAGCAAAACACGGTGGTATTGGCACCGGTATAAAAGTGGGTCTTTTAGCTTACCGAGCAGGTTTTTTCTAGGCAAAATATGGGTTTTTCCAGAGAAAAAAAACTACAAAAACACAGTTTTCACCAACTTAATGTTTTTTTTCTAAGTTAATGTGGGTTTTTAACACAAAAAACCCTACCTTTTCCAAAGAAGCGAGTTAAAAAACCCGCTTAAAACCCACTTCTTGATAAATTGGTTTAAGCGGGGTTTTAAACCCACTTGAACCAACTTTAAACTCACTTATTTCCACAAAGATTCGCTTAACCCCCACATTGTTGTCGAAAAAAAACAGAAAAAAAAATAACTTTTTAGTAAAAACCTAGAATGTTTTTTTGGTAAAACCCCCACTTTTCATTTGGGAAGGGCGCGCGACTAGCTTGTATTTATAAACTGAGTTCGTGCTCATGTGTAAACGTAGCAATATTAAAATCTTATTTATTTGTACATTACAGCTTGCCGGTGTTCTTTTTCTCGGCGCAGGAATCTGGGTTATTGTGAGTGATGCGGCCACACAAACGATCACCGACAAACTTCATCTTTCCGTTACCACGGAAACGCTGTATGGAGTTGGATATGCTTGTATTGGAATAGGGGCTTTTATGTTCCTTATAGGGTTCTGTGGTTGTTGTGGGGCCATTAGGGAGAGCGCCATAATGATAGGAATGGTAGGTAGATTATATAAACCAATACATAGTTCCCATATCTACAATATTTACCTCCCTTGTTCTTAACTTTCGGCCAGTTTGATAGGCAAAACTGATAAGCCCTTTAGGAGTAATTTCCAAATATGTGTTAATTGAGAAAATACCAAGAGAGTTTGCATGTGACAACCACTTTTCCTACAACTAACTGAGTCAAATGCCCACATGAGCATAATGAATAAGTTATTTTTTGTTTGTCGGATTAGTTTATCCTCGTTAACTTCAAGGAATTTGCCTATCAAAATCGCCGACAATTCAGAACAAGGGAGGTAAATATTATATATGTGAGAACTATCTATATCAATATTTTATCAGTTGTGAGCTTATACCTTTGACCTTTTATAATGAAACATATTAATATGCTATTAGTTTGAACTTTTTTTCCCAGTCGTTATTGCATAATGTGGATAAATGAATGATAGAGATGATATTATTGAAATCAGCCCAGTGCCAGGATTCACAAACGTTTCAAGACTGAATCTCAGACTTTAAAATGGTTCCTACGTTATTGTTGCATAATATATTTTGATAAAACATGGCAAAAGTGTAGAGTGAGTAACAAGAAATATTCAGACAAAATATTATCCGTTTAAATATAATGAAAACGAAATGCTTGTAAATTTAACATTTGCAATTTTAAAGTCTTAGTCTTAAAACGTTTGTAAATATGGGCCCTGGCTTGATTCAGTCATAAACCTGTTTTAATGTTTACCCCGTACAACCTGCTTTATTGATGGCCGTTCTGTTGGTTGATGGCTGTGCCAGATGAAAGGTTCGTTATCGACAACGGGTACATATTTGCTATATTTGTGCGGCGTTATTTGTTGATTTTCAGAGTAAGAATTAATGGGTATCGTTTTAGCAAAGAACAAGCAAGTTCTACATACAAGGTCGGCATGTGCAAGATAATGGGTTGTTTAGACTGTTTTTTGATAATACTCAACAATGGTCACGTGCATCTCACACCTAGCGTCACATTTGGTGAAATTAGTACAACACTCAAAACGCTTATGACATAAATGTTGTTATTGTTAATGCATATATCGTGTGCGTTTATTGTTTCAGTATATAATCTTCATGGTGATATTGTTGTGCTGTGAACTTGCTGCTACAGTTTACGTGGCTTTGGAAAAAACAACAGTAAGTAGAGAGCAATTCTAGTGACCAGTTAGCTTTATTTTTATAATCGGATACTGTTTCCTATTATGGGAGCATTTGCCAATTTTATGTCACTTCCGGTCAGCCATTTTGACTGTTACACCACAGTGATATAGCGGACTGAAAGTGTCCGCGTTAAAACACCAACACTCACCATTTGGAAAACCTTGGTCAACTACGTACAGTGCCTCGGATGTTCGTAAGACATTACTTTCGGAAATACCATTCGAACATCATGTAAACAATATGGCGACGTGAACGCTGTCGAGAATGCAACACTCACATGTTTCCAAAAAAGATGACTAAAATTAACTGATAGACTACATACGCTATGCCAACTGAAGTGCCATTGTATTTCGAACTATTTCAACTGCACTGCGCATGCGTGTACCATACAAAGCTAGTCTATTCCCGTATGCGTATTAAACTAGCAATGAATAAAGAGAGATTATTTATTCCTAAAATGTCAGTAAACATTCCATCGCTTATTGAATTTAAATAGAATATCCTTAAAATATAAGAATGCGTGTAAATACAGTAAAACTTATCCATAAAATCAAACAATAAAATATCAAACATGGATAAAGGGCCATACCAGCTGCATTACAAATAGGGATAACACAAAATTAATATATAAGAAGTCGCTTATTTCCAATGCGTAGGCTGTGCATGATTCCTATTTCACATATTTTGACTAAGATGTAGACCTGTCGAAACACATACATAATGCTATATACACTACATTGTAAATATACCGTTCTATAGAATTCGAATAGATACAGAAATTTTACATGTGCATGGAATATTACTGCATGGAAATATACCATCAAATTTTCATTGCAATGTTGGCAATTTTATGTATCTTTGCGGTTTCTGTTTTCACCTCAATGTTGTGTGCAACACTAAGAGATATTCTGAATACAAACCGTGTTCCCAGAGTGTTTTAGTGCAATGAGTAACGAGTCTACACCTAACATCATGTTGGTATTTTTGTACATTTACTATACAGTGAAATGATGAGAATAATGTTAGTGTTTTCTATTGCCTTCGTTCAGCTTTGGAGAATGTATAAATTGACAGACAGTTATCATTTACTTTCTACCATAATGCCTGTAATGTTGCTTCAATTAGATTATTAGTGATTCTATATTTTTTATGCTTGTTTTCTTAGATCTACTTTTAAAGGGCCATCCATTTCTGACTTATGAGACACCTACTTTCTGAGCACATTTTCTTCCTGATTCCTATCCTTTAATGCCACACACCAGGCAGGTAGGCGCATGGTTACCATTATTTAACTAGCTGGCGGCCCACCAACCGGCCATATCAGAACGTACCCCTACCGGGATTCGAACATTTGACCTCCCACTCCCAAGGTGAATGTCTTAACCACTCGCCCGCATGAGACGGTATATTTCTTTTATATATGATTGCTGACGACATGGTCAGTATTACGGCTTGTACTGTTGAAGGTAATATAGGATATACTGTTACCTACGTTACCAGCAGTTTGCATCAGTAATATTGCTGTTACTGCTGTGTCTTCTACTACTGCTAGGTTGTTAGTGCTCTTCTTCAGTTTAAAATTTGTCTAGATGTTCTCAAAAAGCGCAGGAAGTTTGCAATGCTTCTATCATCAAATACCACTATGTTAAAACAACGACCCTACTCGACCTAGTCTGTGTCCCTTACTGATACAGAAGGCAATCTCTCCAGAGCGGCCCTCTTTAGAGCTTCAGTCCCTCCTGGTCAACATTACATTCTACCAATTTAACCACTCTAGACCATGAACCTCTCGACAACGGCCGAACTTTGCATCTTCCAATCGGTGTTACTTTGGAGGGGGGAAGCTGTACTTAAAATACGCACACATTGACTGAATGCATTTCGTCTGGTTTTATAGCCTGTCGTTGGCAATGCAGTCTTGAGTAAATATTCGACTGACAGGAAAGGGTTACGGGAAATAATGAAACGCAGAGTATAATATGTATGGATTAAGCTGATACGAAATTGTAAGAATATATGTAATTTAGGTCTTCGACTAATGGTTTAAATGTTAAATACAATACCTTTTACACATATATATATTAATTTTACCTTGGAGACAACCGAAATTTCTTCCCGTACATGCATTCCAATATCAAAGCACAACAGTGCTGTGGGACGGTACCACTCGTCTCTGTAGCCAAACTGGCAACTCGTCGCATACAAGTTTCCGTTTTGTAACTAAACAGTTATATAATATCCAAGTATGTGTAAATAGGTAAGATGGTTTGCATGAAATATAGAATTAAAACATAAGACAGAAATGCGAAAAAGAATAAAAAAATATTGAAAAAATAGTAAACATTTTTACCAAGAGATCTTCAATCCGACTTGTTCTAGAAATGCTAGATTTTCAAACCGAAATAAACAAAAATGGTCAGTTATAATGGTAGAACCTTAAACTTGTAAAACAAGTGAAATGTTTGTCACGATGGTAAATAAATGAAATACAAAAATACCAGACCCTTTATGTAACGTTTGCGATTATTTAACTTCAACCTCATCCATATGGCACTCAGTCATTAATGGTATTGTTTCACTTTATTACAAATCGGAATTATCTCCCCTTCGCAGAGTGCATATCATGAGAGGTTCGACAGATTATCAGGTCGATTAAGATACCGGCATCTATTTTGATACAACCTATCAAATTAACGAGGCATTGAACAGAGGGTAACCAAGGTGATCGGGTTATACCACTCAGGGTCGGGATCTTTATTGTAAACTACACATTAGTCGTTTCATGGTTTTGATAATAAGACCCATGGATAACACAAAGGTGTTCCGACTATTTATTAAAATTTTGCAACACAGCAATTTTGAACTGACAATTCCCAGGTTATGACTTCATAGTTCTGCTTAGCTTTTCTTCCTGATAAATTGCCGATTTATATAAATGGTTTTCTTTTTTTGATTTTATTGTAGATCCTAGATATATGTATGTGATAGTGCCGAGTTGTAAAATATGACTTTCCGTCCGCTGTTTTTACACACGTTCGAATGTATAAAAATTAATGCGCTGTTCTTTTTCACTCGTACAAAACTATAAAACATCATTGTCTGTCGCATTGCTCTGGGTAATCACACAAACATTTCTTAACATAAATACCTGATATATCTGTTTACCTAAAATTGCCGTACATTCATATAAATAAGACAAATTGGTAATTTGCTCGGAATTTCCGATCATTAATTGTCTAGACTAATTAATTGCTCAATGATAATGCAATTAAGTTCAATCACACGTCAGTAGTGACGTAAAAAGAGATTATCAGATAAGAACAAACTCTTACACAACACTCACAGGTTCATATATTTATACCATTCCTTAATGTCTATCTATGCTTGACATTTGCATTAAATGTGTTCCTCACGGCTGGCAAATAAAACGCCCTAACCGTTCCACCCAATCTGCGCATTTCTACGAACAATAATAACTAGATCTGTTAATTTCTACGATTATTGCAAGTAAAACTGCCGAATCATTGGCATAAATTGATAAGCCAGAAATAAAACAGTTCTTTTATCGGGAAAATTTGCTCGCGGGCGGCTCTAAATATTATATTCCCAGATAATCAAGCGATGTATCTTCTTAATGGAAAACAAATTTATAGCAAAGGTATGAGAAATATTTTCTCATTTCCACTATAAGTCCCGCGGATTTGTAAAATTGGAGCCGTGGTATTAACAAGACGGTTGCTTTAATAAAAGAAAGTTATTGAAATAATACAGCACTCTGGTGTGAGGTAATGCAATAATTAGATATGTCAGTGTCAATTACCACGAGTTTTTGCGAGATTTCATGTTATTTTATGATCTTAATCACGTGAATCATTAAGCGGGCACACAACTAAAACATGGGATGGGTGTATAATGATAATTCTCCATTTTAACAACCCTGAATACAGAACGTACTATTTAGAGGTCATTTCCTGAGAAAATACAAGAATTAATGGTCGGGGAATAGTGCTTGAAAATAGCGGTTAACATTTTGTATTGCATTTTCGCACCATACTCGTGGTGTGTAACTTTTACCGAGATCTCATTATTTGCGGCTTCGAGTCCTTTGATTTCTCCTTTTATATTCACGCACGACGCCTTCGTGAATCTCAGGCACGTCGAATTGAAATGAGCTATTCGAAACCATGTATTATTCGAAATAAAATTTCGGACCCGATGAATTCGAATGAACAAGGTTTGACTGTATCTTCAATACTCAGACAGTTATGTCAAAACAGTGCCACGTGGTTTCCTTGCTCTGTGTTCGCTATTCACGAAACTCGCGCTGACTGTAAAATGCGTCCGAATTTTTTTTTTATACCTGCACTAGCTTCATGACGGGTAGTTTTTAGTACACAGCATACGGTTTCAATAAATTGCGCTAAAAATACACCATGTTGATGGAATAGTACTACTTTTTGGCAAGACAACAAATTTTGTCGTAAATTTCATATAAATAGTTTGACTAATTGCTACTTATGCGAAACAACATTTTTTCTTTATAACTCGAGACAAACTTTGTCCCAATTTTTGCACTTTTAAATATCACATAGGAAGAACAAACGTCGTTAAAAAAATAGTTTTTTCTAATGGAGGTAGGAAATCCGTTTGTTGTTTTTCTTGTTGATAACATGTTTGAATTGGCTTTATCCAATATAGTTGTTACATTGGCTAAAACATCTCTGATAAGAACCTTGGCAATGTACAACCGTTGGAAAAATCTTTTTTAATCATATTACTCACAGTCAAAACCTGCAAAATAGCCTGATTGTTAAACAAAACTGGATTTTTTTTTTAATTTTCATAATGTTCAAACATCTTTATTCAACCAATATGGATTAATACACTATGAGTTCATTCGTTGTTAATGCATATTTATTGGTGTTTTAACTATGGGAAATATATTTTTAGCAAAGTATTATTTCAACCAAGACCAGTCTAACGTATCGTGCATACATGCATACATATACACTTGTCTCGCCTCGAACATTTTCATGAAGTCTATTTGTGATTGGCATAACTTTAATAGACTTAACATATGTTGTACACAACTATCTCCATGATGTATCTTGCTATCACACTGTTGAAGATATCCCCATACAATTTCTTTTCCATTGTGTATGATACTATCTACAATCCTAACAACGTTGGAGCAGTCACAGATAGAGAAATGCCTATCAATCAAAGACTGTTTCCATTGTGAATCTTCCCTTTGAACAAGTTCTTACATACTTGACGTCTACAGCGAGATAAGTGGAGTATATATCTACAGTCGGACTTCGTTCATTCGAATTCATCGGGTCCTAAAGGTTTATTTTGAATAAGACATGGTTTTGAATAGCCCATTTCAATTCAACATCCCTAACAAGATAATTATTATATACCAAGTATTCAGATAGAATGTTGTCGAATAAATGAGGTGTAACTGTAACTACATTTCATGTATCCGGAGTCCTGTACAATAGTACAATCGGACTTCGTGTATTCGACAACCTTATATCCGAATACTTGGTGTAGTCCGAAATATATAACAGGTTCCGATGTATCATCTTAAGCACTTCGAGATACAGAGAGATAAGTAGCGAATATAACTACATTACAGACGGACTATTTTCCCATAATGAACACTGTTGAATATTTTGTATGATGCTTCATCATTTATAACGGTTACTGGTATATAGTCACTTGTTTCAGCAAAGGACTTTTGAACTGATGTCTGGATTGAGGAACCGGCATATCTATTATATATAAAACAATATTACAGAAAAATGCAATATACAGTCGATACCCGTTATGTCGACATTACAGGGACCAGATAAAATATGTCGACATATCCGATTCCAGTACTGGCAAACTTACTTGTCTTGTATGTACGTATTTTTGCTATGGCGGTGTTGTAAAACTTACCATTCGTGTGTCTTTCGGAATAAACTGAACTATCTATAATCTGGGTGCATCTTCTTTTTATTTCAGATAGAAACAACGATTCGAGATCAACTATTGTCTGATGTTCGAAACTATACAGCGAGCAATAATATGTCGAATTTAGACTTTCTACAAGCTAAGGTTTGTCATTTTCACGTGTTTTGATTTTAACCAGTACTTTTATTTTAATTATCCAGACAGAATTACAAGAATTGAAATTTGGTCGCCTTATTTTCAGAACTGCGTAACTCAATGTTTGGCGGTTTTGAGTATTTGATATCGTTAAAACCGCCTTTCCAAGCTCTTTCTATCTGTACTAACTATATCGTTCTTGAATGTACATTAAATAAACTTGAATAAAATGCAATTCCACAACCCTGTATATAACAATGATCTCAAGAGGGCAAAACATTAAAGTCGTTTTCTCAAAAAGACGAAAAACAAGTTATGGGGTTCTGGAAATAATGCGCCGATTTATTTGGACAAAATCGAACGTATTGAAGTACTATCACTGTCTCGTACATCGTATCTTCTGGTATTCTACCTACAGTTTTATTACTCTGTTAACAATTAGCATCCGTGAAACAACACAATTGTCAGACAAATTGTCTGAAACTCTACAACAACTATGTGAAAGCATTTAAAGTTTTGGCTGAGTGTAAATGTTAAACTTTTCTAAGCAGCTAGGCTAAGGATGTGCAACTATTCAAGTACAGTCGGACCTCGTTTATTCGACAATCTTCTATCCGAATACCCGGTATGATCCGAAATAAATATCAGGTCCCGAGGTAACTTTTTATGCAATTCGAAGTGAAATAGGCTATTCGAAACCATGTATTATGTTACAAATCTGACCCGATTAATTCGAATGAACGAGGTCCGACTGCAGGTATTTGTTCTAGTTTAAAGTCAGTAGCGTAAGGTGGGGCAAAGCGCCCGTATTAAGCAATATGTTACGATACAATAATAACCATGAGTTCGATTAAGACATAACTGGCTATGCGTGCAAATTTGTGCCAGACCTATACATTTATAACATATTTAACGCGAGATACAAAACGAGATAAAGTTCAATAAATTGAACATAACTTTATTGAGTTTTGCCTTTTTGCATGGGCAAAACGCATTTTGATAAGGGGCAATAACCTCTAAACATTATATATCTATAAATAACTTCTGGTAAAATGTAGTATAATGTGGTATAAATTCAACTATAATTTCCTTAAAAGTTTGAGTTTGGGTCAAATCTCATTTGAGATCTTTTATAAGATGAGATCCATGTTGTTATTTCAGCAGTAATTACTGGTGATATTTTACGATTAGATCTGTCGATTTCTACTTTCAGTTTGAATGTTGCGGAGTGGATAATTACACCAATTACCGTAATAGTTATTACTTCGAACATGACGAGAGATATGTAGTAAGTATTTACGATATCGTAAATATGTACGATGTAGAAGTATTAGCCCGCTCGGTTGGCTCGGTTGGTAGAGCGCAGGGCTGTTACCTCGGAGGTCCGGGTACCGTGCCAATTGGCTACGGTCATTTATCCTCCACCTCTAGTTCATGTGGAGAAGTTGTTAACTGCTAAATGAAGGGCAAGTTAGTATTGGCTGATAATAAATTCCAGGATACCTATCCGGTCAACTGATCGCCATGTATGAAGGTTAATATATTTGTTGTGCAACATAAAAAAATGCCGAGCTGTTACGATTGCTGGTCACTCCAAATTCCAAATGGATTTCGGTAAATTCACCGAAATTAAGTGAATTTCGGTAAGGTTACGTACCCTTTATCGAAGGTTTAACCAATCCGCGTCAAGGTAACACACGTTGTTCGGTTGAAGAGAAGTTGGTTGATTGGTTAACGTAATATTTGATTGGTTTACGCAACACCGATATGAAAATAGCAAAACCAAGTTAGTACGGCTGCGCCGAAAAAAGAAATACAGCGGACTGCAGAACGATCATCGTTTTGAACCTAAGCCTAACTATTTGTTATATGTTTCACTGCATTCGCAAATCGTTAAAACGGAATGGACAGGTGTACTGACAAAATCAACACAGTTTTTGGCGACTGAAACTAGGCTAGTTCAAGCTTATATAGGCTTGTAGAAATGTATAGAAACCAGGCTTGCTTCAAGGAGTATTCCTTCTCACTATTTAGATTGATGCGAAAGTGTTCTCGAGAAAATCGACTGCTTATAAAATTAGCCATTTCAAAATGGATTTAAAAGTTGGTTTGAATTAATAATATCGGACCGTGCAGGGTTCTAGAAATCCAATAGCCCCACGTCTCGGACAAGTCTAATGCTGAATCGGGCTACCAACATTTGAGTCGAAACTAGTCCCGGACAAGTCTGTCCAGCTAACCAGCATAAGTAATTGTTCAGTTGTAATTGAAACCTTACAATACCACAAACACATACGTGTGATAATGAATTTTAGATTGTGGAGGTATCATTGTGTTTGTTCATTTGTTACTAAATTGACCGATATTCTCGGACAACTAGCTTCATATGTCGGATAAGTCAATGTTTACGTTACCATTAGTACAGGACAGGTGTCTTTGAAAACAAACTCTAGAGCCATGTCATGCTTTCTAATCATATTGGATTGCACTCGATATTATTATTGTTTAAAGTTAAGCTTTTCAACTTGTATTTTACGAGGTGAAAGTGAAACTAGCCAATCACATATATATGTGTACAGTCAAACCTGTGTTAAAGACCACCTGCGAACAAAGACCACTATTACAAAACCTGTCTGCAAATACCACCAATTTTATCTCCCATCAGACCATTTTCAATGATATTAAATCTGTTAATAGAGACCACCTGTAAACAAAGACCACATTTTGCTGTTCCCATGGTAGGTCTTTACAGACAGGTTTGACTGTATACTGGTCAAAAGAGGTAACCCGCCATTTTGTATTTCACAAACATTATGACAAAGCGATCTGAAATAATGGACGTGAGTTTGTCAGATTGTGATGGATTGTTTTATAGATATTTCAATTCATTTGAATTATAAATATTATAGTTTACTGCAATTATAATAAACAGAAGATATATCCAGTGGCATTTTTAGAAACTGTGCGGAATATCGGTATCTACGGTGGCATAGAGGTGACATGTGTGAAATTATTTTTTATCTCGTTTCCACGACTTAGTATGTCGTTGGAACGAGTTAGTAAGTCGTGGCCACGGAATAAAAATAGTTTGACACATGTCACCTCTATGCCACCATAGGTATTACTGATGAGTAAGCATTTTTGACCAGTATAAATAATGAAATAGGCAGAGATGTTTCGCTTTAACAAATCGATTTGCTCTATTTTAGAACTCATTTGTACCGGATAGTTGTTGCTTGACGGCCGACCATAGAACACCTGCCATACCCATCGACAGAATCGGTTGCCAAGAAGAAGCAAAGATGGGAATAACAAATGGAACTTATCTCTTTTCAAATGTATGTATCTTACAATAGTTGATAATCTTAAACAAGTTGTTTTAAAATTATCATAAATTCATTATAAATCATATTGAATATCATCCCTGTTGAAAATGTTACGATGTTCACATCTCAGAACTCGCTACACGTTATGGAAACATGGTCTTAACATGGGTTAAGAAAATTATGTTACGGATCGGGTTGAGGGTTTTGAGATGTTTATCACGTTAGGGGTCGGAACCATTGTGACTACTGCTACGCACAATTGATGCGCACTTCATATATCTATATCAGCCTTTATCTAGTTAAACAAAACTTGTTTCTTTACGTGTGCCTAGAGCATGGACGAGTTTGAAGTGCCTCATGTTTCTAGCCATCCTGTGTCCATGGGAAACCGTGTACCCGGATATTTCGTATACTGTAAAACCTCACCTAAAGACCACTACAATAATAAGACCTCCTCAAAATTAAGAACACAAATTTCAGGTTCATTTTACCAATTTTGCTCTTTATTCAACCTCAATATGAAGACCACCTACATAAGAAGACCAATTTTCGAGGGTCTCAAAGGTGGTCTTAGTACAAAGCTCATGGTTTCTTTCTTATTTATACTTAAAGTCATTAAAAACGCAACCAAAAATGTTTAAAACATGACATAAAGAAGAAATAATTCTATATTAATTCAAACATAATTTTATACGCTTCACCTGAGTCATGAAATATTAATAATTGGTCCATAGTTTCAATACTTTTTTAACAATATCTCAAACATTGGTAACAGTTGGTGGCTTTTAACACTATGTACAAAATGAATCCTAATTAAAACAATTAAGTTTTTAATGGTGTTAAGTATACAGTGAAACCTCACCTAAAGACCACCTCAATAATAAGACCATCTCAAAATTAAGACCACAATTTTCAAGTCCATTTTCACAGTTTTTGCTCTTAATTCAACCTCAGTATTAAGTCCACCTCAATAAGAAGACCAGTTTTCAAGAGTCCCAAAGGTGGTCGTATTATAGAGGTTGACTGTATATTCCAATGCCGAGCAGTACAAAAAGGAGCGAGGTTTGGGAGTTGTTGACTGATTCCCGGTCACGAGATGATATACATGTATGATATTATTAGGCAACACGCAACATCTTAAGGCGATATATACGAAGGCTGTTCGAAAAGTTTCGGGGAAAGTGTCATATCTCCTTTAATAATAAATATTTGTAACATTTTGACCGTAAAGACATCAAAGTATAGTTCATTAAATGCATTGCTTTATTTTTATGTCGACGATACATGTTCGCTGAATCAAGTAGAATCTGAATACCATTTTATGATGTGCTGTCCTCTATATAGAAATATTAGAAAAACATATTTAGGTAATATATCGTGGCCAACTGTGGAAAAAATCGTTTCTTCAAACATAAAAGTTATTTGTTAAAAAAATGCTATTTACTTAAGAGAAGCTTTTTCTATTAGAAATGATTAATTTAAAAATCACGCAGTTCCTTAGTTTCTTTTCATTTTCTTTTTTTTCAATTTTCCACCATTATACATGGTACTTGTATTTCAATTAGGTAATGCTTTTCATGACTTTGTTTGTATGAATGTATGTTTGTTTGTTTGATTGTATGTATGCAATGACTGTCTTTGTGCTGTTTTGTGTTAATTAACCAAAGGCAAGTACGTGTCGAGTATGTTAATAAAGATATATATATATATACTATTCCGAACATTCATAATATTATTAGTTATTATTATTACAGGGCTGTTTTAATATACTTAAAGAACTGATAGAAGACAACAGTGCAATTCTTATAGCAATCACGGCTGGGATTGTAGTGGTAGAGGTAAGTTGTGTAATGGCAAACCTGACTAGGTGGCCACAGTCTGACCAAAGGTACGCCATTTGTTGTAGCTAATTACAGTCGGACCTCGTTCATTCGAAACCTCGGGTCCGAAATAATACGAATTATACGTGGTGTCGAATAACTCTAGCCCATTTAAATTCGACGTGCATAAATAGATAGATTTCTATACCAAGACCTGATATTTATTCGGATAATGCCGAGTATTCGGATAGAAGGATGTCGAATAAACGAGGTCCAACTATATTGACAAACAACTATGCGCGTAGTGTGACGTTGTGATTTGTATGAAAAGCTGACTTTGTCAAAAAAGGAAATAATGCTTTTGCTTCTATATCCTTAGTCCAGATGCGACTAAAATGTCTTAATTATGTCTATATTATTTTACCATAGTTACGGTAAATACATTCTGATTGTTTTCTGTTTTCTGTTTCAGATTCTAGGAATTGTGTTCGCGGTGTTCCTATGTAGAAATAGAACTGACTACGAATATTATGAGGAATGATGACGTCATCAACGCGTGTAAATCATAAACTAGTGCATTTTTTCCAAAACTTAGAGTTTTGCAAGTTCAGACAAGTTTCATATGTTTGCGTGAGTTGTGAATGTGCCTTAGTTTATCAAGTGTCTTATTTTTAAATGCTGTCGCTGCTGTAAGTGAATTTTAGTATCAACATGATGAATTGCCTCGTTTTGGAGTTTAACGGAAATGGTCGAGATTGTACGGATGGTTACGGACTCGTACGGAGATCAATTCGTTCGTTTACTTCACAGGGGAGATAATGCAAAGTTACTTTGTTTGATACAAAATGAAAGTGTGATGTGAAAGCCTTGTTTTGTTGTCTGAAAGACTATTGTGTGAAAACCTTCATTTGTGTGACGATAGCCTAGAGTGGATTTAACCTAGAATATGTTTAATACTTTTGAAATAATTTACTACATCGAAAACAAATAGGGTCTTGCTTCCGGTCTGATAAGGGAACTGACTGACCAATGATGTTAGTTATGGCGATCATATTGTCCATTGGGTATCAGTTTGGAATGATATCGGTCTGCCTACATGTATACATTGTATGATTGTATGTTTTATGAGTGACACAGCGGATTGAAAAAAATAAACCATTTTTTCCAAACTCCATGTCTTTTATACTTGGAAGTGACATCCGGATTTTTCAGCGGTTTTTATAGCCGTTATTGGACAATATTCCCAATGCCAAAAAGAATATATTTTCCCCAATTTGAATGTAATTTCCACTAAATCTGCTAAACATTGACTTTGTTAGGGGCTTATATCTCACAAGCAGTTTATATAAATAGCAGTTGCTGATTACTTAATCACTACATCTTTAACTTTATTCCTAATATTTTGCAGTAATTTCTTGACATTCTAACGCGTAAAACACCCCAATTTGAAGGGTGTGGGTCATCTACCTTCAGTAGCCAAAACAAACCCCGGGGATCTAGACCACACTTGTACAGTGCAACCTCTCCAGAGCAACTCTGTACAGTGAGCAACAACCTCTCTTCAACAATAATATCGATTTTCCTTAGTAAACATTTACTATCAAATAA
The DNA here is from genome assembly GCA_032209605.1 of Mactromeris polynyma. NCBI lineage: Eukaryota > Metazoa > Mollusca > Bivalvia > Venerida > Mactridae > Mactromeris > Mactromeris polynyma. The sequence goes on from JASFXZ010000029.1 coordinate 5,303,993, forward strand.
GTCTCTATATACATTTAGCAACAACATCTCTTCAACAGCCGCTTTTTCCATCTCCAAATGTATGTTGCTCGGGAGAGGTTGCATCACAGGAGATTGTCACGTGTTCTCACCCTTTATCATTTCTAGAGTTCTCTCCCTTTATCTCTTTTATAACTTCTGTATACATAGAAAAGGGAATCTAACGCTTTTCACAACTTACCTCCTTCCGAGGCTTTAATTAGTGATGGATAATCGCACAAATTTCATAATCGATTATTGAATTGGTTTGAAAGCTCATAATCGATAATCGAATCGGAAATAATCGAAATATTTAGTTTTTTTTTATATTGAAATTTAACATCTATTTTACATTACGTTTTACATTACTCTTATATCATAAGAACATTTTATCATTCAATAAATGTATTTTGTTTTTGTATATCTATTTCGTGTATTTGTACTTGACTGAAGAAATTGAAAACAATTAAATTTTATTTTCTATGTACAGATAAGTCTAGTGTGGATCTAAATGACGATTGATCTTTAGCTTGAAGAAATAGATATACACAATTTACAAATGTCCAAAAAAATCAACATTTCTGATTATAATCGATTATGAACTACAATAATCAATTGTCGCCGATATCGGATGTCTAGCGACGAGTTTTCGATTATTTTCGATAATCACGCCATCTCTAGCTATAATTTTACTTCAAAAATATATCAACGAAATAAAAAGAATTGGAAGCATGAATGCTCCATCTTTCAAACGACCCCTGCTTAATGCAACTTGGCAAAGTGATACATAGAAAAGGCATCAAAATGCGTACATGTCAAAAGCCTCGTTGATTTGCATTGTATGTGTAATACGTCACTACTTAGTTTGTCTCATGTAAATTGAGATGACCAAATTGTGAATGAACCAGACTACAGTCACACAAACTCGTCTCTTTTGTTTAAACTGTTTTCTTTTTGAAACAAGTTTACAAGTTGAATCAATCACGTGGGTTACTAACTTAAGTACCACCGCCTAATTCTGTGGTAGTAAAGTCAAGTTCTCGGTTGTTGTAGCGATATTTCACATGCTCTCTTTTTATAACGCGTAATGTTAGAAAGTTGAAACTTGACACACATGTGAAGCTGGTGAACCACTTCAATTATGATAAGTTTGAGCAAAATCAATATGCAATTATTTTATCCATTAGAAAATAACGCAGATCGCGAGTCGGAGCCTTACGTCAGATTCCGTAAAACATCCTTAAACATTAGAATATGTGGAAAAAATCGAAATATAAATAATTCATTTTGAGAATCGCGGTGCCTGTAATTTGCCAGCAAGGCTGTTGATTTAACCCCTTACATGGCGGAATACGAACTCTTGATATTTGGACCAGGAGGCAGACGCTCTATCCCTCGTTTATAACGCCTCTCTCATAATGAACGGATGTTATACAGGAGATATATAGAAGAAATAAAGAGTTAAATTGAATTGAATTGAATACTTTAAAAGTGTTCGCATCCCAAAGTGTGCGCATCCCAAAACGTGCTCTTCCCAAAATGTGCGCATCCCAAAACGTGCTCTTCCCAAAATGTGCGCATCCCAAAATGTGCTCATCCCAAAAAATGCTTATCCCAAAATGTGCACAACCCAAAATGTGCGCATCCCAAAATGTGCGCAACCCAAAATGTGCGCATCCCAAAATGTGCACATCCCAAAATGTGCGCATCCCAAAATGTGAGCATCCCAAAATGTGAGCATCCCAAAATGTGCGCATCCCAAAATGTGCTCATCCCAAAAAATGCTTATCCCAAAATGCTTATCCCAAAATGTGCACAACCCAAAATGTGCGCAACCCAAAATGTGCGCATCCCAAAATGTGCACATCCCAAAATGTGCGCATCCCAAAATGTGAGCATCCCAAAATGTGCACATCCCAAAATGTGCACATCCCAAAATGTGCACATCCCAAAATATGCACATCCCAAAATGTGAGCATCCCAAAATGTGAGCATCCCAAAATGTGAGCATCCCAAAATGTGAGCATCCCAAAATGTGAGCATCCCAAAATGTGCACATCCCAAAATGTGAGCATCCCAAAATGTGAGCATCCCAAAATGTGAGCATCCCAAAATGTGAGCATCCCAAAATGTGAGCATCCCAAAATGTGCACATCCCAAAATGTGCACATCCCAAAATGTGCACATCCCAAAATGTGAGCATCCCAAAATGTGCACATCCCAAAATGTGCACATCCCAAAATGTGCGCATCCCAAAATGTGCTCATCCCAAAAAATGCTTATCCCAAAATGTGCGCAACCCAAAATGTGCGCATCCCAAAATGTGCACATCCCAAAATGTGCGCATCCCAAAATGTGCACATCCCAAAATGTGCGCATCCCAAAATGTGATCATCCCAAAATGTGAGCATCCCAAAATGTGCGCATCCCAAAATGTGCGCATCCCCAAAATGTTCTCATCCCCAAAATGTGCTCATCCCAAAATGTGAGCATCCCAAAATGTGCACATCCCAAAATGTGCACATCCCAAAATGTGCGCATCCCAAAATGTGCACATCCCAAAATGTGCGCATCCCAAAATAGGAAAAAATCCAAAAATGTGCGCATCCCAAAATGTGAGCATCCCCAAAATGTGCGCATCCCAAAATGTGCGCATCCCAAAATGTGCGCATCCCAAAATGTGAGCATCCCGAAATGTGCGCATCCCAAAATGTGCGCATCCCCAAAATGTTCTCATCCCAAAATGTGCTCATCCCAAAATGTGAGCATCCCAAAATGTGCGCATCCCAAAATGTGCACATCCCAAAATGTGCGCAACTTTGTGTTTCAAGAACTACTCTCATTCCGTCAAACCGGTAGTCATACACTTCTTTGCATTGTCCATATATCTCACTCGATGTCGAACGCATAATTATGACACAGACGACACACACAATGGTCCATTCTGCACTGAAGAGCACGTCCGATGGCCCCTTAAACGAGTACAAAATCTCTTTAAAGAAAGTTATTTCGTTTTGTGTACTGTTTTTGGACCGGTATCAGATGAGAAACATCTTAACGATTTGAGACAATAATTGAGACGAGATTTAGCACAGACTGAGAAGCTACGGAAGATCGGGGCCTGGAGAAGCTGCACTAAATCTGAAATAAGATAAAGATCACAAAAAAATGTAGATTCACGAAATGACAAAGAAAAAAGTAAAAGCAACAATACAGCTGAAGTCCACCGAAACCTCAATAACGAGGCCACCATTGATCATGAAGAAAGTAGGCCTAAATGTCAGGTGGTCTGATTATCGAGCAGAGGTAAGATGAAAAAAGATTCAGGCATGTATTATTAATGAGGAGGTCGAAATTTCAAAGTTTAATTGATGTTTAACCGTATTTATAAATTAACTTTTATTTGTTGAAGACTTTCGTATAATGGTTTGTGTTATTTTCATTTGTAGTACAGTTCTGTTTCAATATGCACTTGTGCTTATTATTGGTCGTTCATTGCAAGAACAATAATATTCATCTGAAGTGTAGTCCATTGACGACGATGAAGTAAAGTTGTGTTTGAAGGGAGGTAAACTCGTTTTAAATCACTAAGCACGACCCCCCTAAGTTACCTCCCTTAGCTGCAGAGCGTCGCGCAATCATTAGCGACTATTTTCGCCGATTATTGTTTCATTACTACGTAGAACATACGTATATTCACGGTTAATTACCCGATGTGTATGCCATCGAGTGAAGCGTTCCAGATAATACTCGTTTACACCAAGACATCAAACACAAATTACAAGTTAACAAGAAATATCTTGAAAAAAGATAGTCGGAGCAAATTGAAGGATAAGATTTGTTGTACAACATAAAACAATCCGAGATGCTACGATTGTTGGTCGCTCCGGATCCATAATGGATTTCGGTAATTCATCGAAATTCAGTGGAATTCGGTAAGGTAACGTACCCATTATCGAATGGTTAACCAATCCGCATCACGGTTATAAATGTTGTTCGGTTGAAGATTAATGGCATTTTTTTTTTAACATCATTACCGGGGATATTTTTACATTTTCATTTGTTCGGCTCCACACCTAAGGACGCTAGTCACAACTCAATAATGGTATGACCTAAATTAATGAAAATACGGTCATGAAATTTATGCCTACACAATTCTAGAATTTAAATATTCAAATTCTACCTTATAAAATTTGATTTTCATCATGGACATATAAACCGTTTATATGTCCGTGGTTTCATTGATAATCTTCCGTAGTATTATCTGACCAGATTAATCATTCATATCAGAATTTGATTTTCATCAGGGACATATAAACCGTTTATATGTCCGTGGTTTCATTGATAAAGACCTACATGAACTTAGCTGGATTAAATTTGTTTAAAAGTTCTAAAATGAGTAGACAGAGTTTTCAGAGGCTGATAAATATGACATTGGAAAGACTCAGGTGATTTAATCTGACCTCTGCTTCACAAAATATGTTTATAGGACAAAATAAATGTAATGACAATTTGCTGAGGAAGAAGTTGTAAAATTTACAGCCGTTGGCTATGAAAGTTGAATTTAACATGTTAAAATTACATTCTTGAAGAACAGATACCGCTCAAGCCAGTAATTTCAGTGATAGAACTGTCCTGTCTGTAACATTGCCTGTTATTATTATCATTACACACTTCTAGCGTTCTTTTTTATATAAACATCATTACATGTACCTATAATATTTGATATGCTTTAATTTTCAGGTTCATTCAATCCCCAAGAGGATGGTGGAATTGGTGGAAGTCTATGAGAATTGTTTTTCCAATTTCATTGTAAATACAGTCGACTCTCGTTAGGACGAACTCGCTTAAGACGAATTTTCCGTTACGTCGAAGTTTTTCAAAAGTCCCGATTTTATTCTTCTTTGTCTATATGAATTTCTGTCGGTTAAGACGAATTTTTGTCTCGAAGTTTTTCGTTACGTCGAAGTTTTTTCGAAGTCCCGCTTAACAAGTTCGCACCTTAAATCTATTGTTTAACACGAAGTCGGATCGTATCCTGCTGGCGACGAATGTTTTCACACGTCACTGAGATGATTTACCTGTATTTTCGCACATTTAATTATCGATTGTTTACATAATTGAAGGATTTGTACATGTTTGCAAAATGTTAGACTAAATTGTGTTAATGCAAACATGTCGAATTGTTGAACACTGCGATCAAACCGATAGTTTGTAAAACATGCCAAAATGAGTGATTTAATTAAGCGTGTACTCTAATTAAAAAACGTCATCTTTAACACTTGTTTTATGCAAATGGCGATCAAACACAAAGCAGTCGTCACGAAGACTTTCTCACGTAACACCACCAAAATGGCCTCCCGACATTTACGTCGAATTTTCATTAAGACGAATTTTCGTTAATACGAACTATTTCCGACGGTCCCGAAAAAATCGTCTTAACGAGAGTCGACTGTATTGTATTTATCCAAATAAAAATTATATTGTGTTATTAACCTGTTTTCTTCCATTATTTAACTTTTATTTATAATCCATCACATTTATGGGACACAGAAGTATTTATAAAAACACAAATATCTGGGAAAAAACATAACATTACTAGTACTGATACGCACGATATGACTAAACACAATAAAGAGACCAACTCGATATTAAGACCACTTAATGGCGGACCAATTGGTGGTTTTGTCTGATGGTAACTTTTAAGCAAATATATCTTCAGTTTTACTGTGTTTGATTTCGTACATGTATGTATACATTGATTGTTATATAGTCTCTTGTAGCTCCAGGATTGAGTGGCAATATACTTTTATTGTTATGATTTGTATTGTATATACATGTATTATATGATTGAAGGTACATGTATGTATATTCTTCATGTCTTTCCTCATCTTTCTAATGTCAGAACAATATCGCAGGTAACTATACACTTTCATTAATAAGGGTGTGTGAAAAGGTTGCGCTATTAATACATAGCTACGAATCGTTTGCGTAATATGCCCCGGGGGTACTAATATTTACTACGGTGAGGTAAAATACGAACTAAGATATGATTTTTTTGCTTATATCTATTTCATTATAAAGCCAGTTGTCACGAAACTTTGAATATATGTTGTTAAATTCACGCGTAAGATTTCCATTAAATTATAATGTTTACAATGCTATACTGACATTTCTGGACATAAGATTCACTGATGTATTGAGAAATAAATATCTTTCACAAGTTATTTAGCAGTTGTATATAAGGTGTCAGTTATGTTTCATGAACTGACTGTATAGTCCAGCGTATGGCGCATTCTGCTTAGCACTTGGCTTGGTCGGCGGTTATTTCCCTATATCCCTTCTTCCCTCCTAGATAAGAAGGGGTAGCCGTTGACCTTGTCAGGGGTTTTGTGGAGACGTCTTTACGCATTTTTCTGTTTGCCTCTTGTTAGAGACGAACAAACTGCATGATGCGTGTATGTGGTCGCACGGTCATGATACGCTTCTTGTCTGTTGTTCCCTAGTAACATTAATGAAATACGTTTTTATAAGTATGTTCAAATTATCGTAAAATTCAACACATGTGTATAGTATAGATTTTTTGACCTGTCAGAATTTGCATACATTTATGGTCAATGCACGCTTTAAATTAGTATAAAGACTTTTAAAGATTTATCATGTGCATTGACCATGAAGACATTCAAATTTTGACAGGTCAATAAATCTATACTATAGATTTATTAGGTTCTTACCACGACCTTTAATTATTAAACGCAACTTCTACTTTCTGTCTTATGTTTTGATCTATTAAGTAGACTACGTTTTAAAAACAAGATGAATTCAGACAGGGAGCGTATCATGATTTGTATTTCCATTTAGCATCAAGTTGTTATCAGAATAAAAAAGTCAATACAAAAAAGTTATTTTCCAACTATCCGGACGGAAGTTTTCCGACTTTAATCAAAGTCGGACTGCACCAGTATGTTGAATTACCTCCCTTTAATATATGCAAATTTAAAAACCTGTTTAAATTAATTAAGGAAATTTATATATCAAATGCAAGCAAGGGAGGTGGTGGGTGATTGTTACATGTATACTTATATTTTAAAAGGAAATGCTGTATGTTTATTTTTTGTCTACGGAAATGCCCGGAAACACACGAAGACAAACCCGAACATTGTCGGAATTGGCCGAATTCGATATCTACGAATTGATCCTCCGCTAAAGTTTGTGTAGAATCAAAGTACTGAGAGTGTTAACATGGAGAGTGTAGCATCAAAGTAACAGGGGTACCATTAAATAGGAAGAATTGTTTGGTATCCGAATTGATCTTGCAATAAAGAGTAATGACATTTACTTATTAGTCTGGGAGGTTGGTAAAAAGACCACACATTGCTAAGGAGTTGCTGATAGTTGAGGGATACAATCACCAAACAAAAATGAACAGTATACGTATATGTAAGACAATTCCCGCTGTTAAATCCCAACCATCATTCTGTATATCAAAGAATGCAACTATTTGCTGGTTGTTTTGCGATTTTATAGAATACATTAAACATTTTCATTTTTTTTAAAAACAATTATTACTAACCTAACCTCTCTAGACAAAAAACCCTCTGCATCAGTTCAGAGTCTGGGAGTATAGCGGACACTTACACTCAGCACTTAAATCTCAGATTGTGTAATACTAAAACCAAACAATCACCCTCATATCTCTTAATTACGCTAAAAACTCAAAGAAAATGGAAAAACAAGAATATTCAATTCTCATTTGACATTTTCATCCAAAATCCACTATCAGACTAATAGGAATAAATTTTGTGAAATGAGTGCTGAGTTTGAACAGAAAAACCTCAGTTAAAGATCCCATCAATAGTAAGACCACTTGAAAATTTAGAACACAAATTTCGAGTCCATTTTCACCCGTTCTGCTCTTTATTCAAACTCAATATTAAGACCTTCTCGATAAGAAGACCAATTTTCTAGAGTCCCAAGGGTGGTCTTATTATTGAGGTTTTACTGTACTCATTATAATCCCGGTCCCAGATCTGAGTCCCTTAAAGGGGGTTGGTTGCCCTGACGGGGTTCTGCTGTACATATCGGCCTGCTTTGTTTTGTTTTGTATTTGCGTTTATTTATCGTCGCCACCGGTTTCCCATATGGGTGACGCCTCCAGAAGAATGTTAATCATTATAGATTTTTGGAGGATAGTGCATGACACAGGAGGTGCCCCAGTTCCAGAAACACCCCTGGTTCTTTTACGTGCTCGATGTAAAGCATCATATACGGGACCTCAGTTTTTAAAGTCTCGTCCGAAAGACTGTTAGTACGGTCAGTGATGGAGCGGGGAATCGATCCCTGTATCACAAGTCCAGCGCGTTACCAGTGGACCACGGATCCGATACAAACGGCCTGCTTCACCATTTTATGGTTTTAAACAAAGGGAAATAACTACGACTGTCGAACTGAAACGACTGAAATATAATGGAACAGTTGTCTCCCATGATTCATAAAAACGATTATTTAAATATGTTCATAATATGAATATCAGTTTTGAATCCGTCTGTTTATTTCGATAGTTATGATCAACATAATGTAATACATCATTGTGATGTTGTTGTTGTTGTTGTAATGATGGTGTTATTGATGTTGATGAGATGATGATAATGATTATGATGTAATTGCTGCTTGTGCCGACATACATAATCGGTAATAACTATAAAATAATTATACAGTCGGACCTCATTCATTCGAAGTTTTTATTTCGAATAATACATGGTTTCGAATAACCCATTTCAATTCGACGTACCTAAGAAGATATATCGGAACCTGTTAGCTAATATAGCGGAAATATTGCTCACGTAATTATGATATATGCACTGTTGAGTATCAGTTTTATGATATGCCGGAACTTCGTTATGTAATGGCTTTGGTCGTAAACTTCAAATCACCTGGCCCTCAACGTTGCGGGTTTGAATTTCACCAAGGTTGTAATGTTTGTCAGAGGGGAAGCCGCCCAACTGGCTTACAGATGGTCGATGGTTCTACCCAGGCGTTCACACGGTGTCTTCCTCTACCCTACCAGCTTGACAAGTCACTACACGGCACTGGTTATTAATGTGACTTACAGCCCCACCATAAAAGCTATTATTATTAGTCTGATTATGACAACGCTGCTGCAATCTCAATGAAATCAGCGCCTACCTTAAGCTCCATTACTTTCCGCTGTAAGGCAGTTAGCGAATACGTCGTAGTATAGGAGTGCGCGACTGGAACTGATTTTAATGAAATTGATGCTGATGATAACGTTGATGATGCTTATGTTTATGATAATGTGCTGATGATGAAAACGAATACAATGATGATGATGATGGTGCTAGTGATAAGACGAATAGTTTTTCTGTTATTGCTTTTGCAGATGTTAATGACAAAAATCATGTAACTTGAAAATTAGTAGTACTTTTGTGACGATTACAAACGTAAACAAGAAAATGCCGATGATGATGACTGTGACGACTACACATCCAAACAAGAGAATGACGATGATGATGATGATGACTGTGACGATTACAAATCAAAACAAGAAAATGACGATGATTATGATGATGACTGAGACGATTACAAATCTAAACAAGAAAATGATGATGATGATGATGATGACTGAGACGATTACAAATCTAAACAAGAAAATGATGATGATGATGATGATGACTGTGACGATTACAAATCTAAACAAGAAAATGACGATGATTATGATGATGACTGTGACGATTACTAAACCTAAACAAGAAAATGACGATGATTATGATGATGACTGTGACGATTACAAATCTAAACAAGAAAATGACGATGACGATGAATGTAATGCTGTAGAAGTTAAAGCTAACGGCGACAAAGTTGTTGCTACTTACGATAGTTAAGAACAAGGGAGGTAAATATTGTAGATGTGGGAAATATATATTAGTCAATAGTTTGTAAAGCATGTTTTCATTGGCAGTTTTAGACTAATATATATTTCCCACATCTACAATATTTACCTCCCTTGTTCTTAACTATCGGCCATTTTGATAGGCAAAACTGATAAGTCTTTATAGAAGTAATTTCCAAATACATGTATGTGATAATTGAGAAAATACTAAAATAATTAGCATGTGACAACCACGTTTTTTTTCAACTTTCTGAGCCAAATGCCCACATGAGCATAATGAATAAGTTATTTTTTATACATCGGATTAATTTATTATCATTAACATTATATTCCCTATAAATTTTAAGGAAATTTGCCTCTAAAAATGGCCGACAATTCAGAACAAGGGAGGTCAATATTGAAGATGTGAGAAATATGTATGGACATAATGTACACAATGCTGAGTCAAAAAGGTGTATGGCATAATATGGACATTTTTTGAGACCACGGGGACTTAACATGAACACATTGGCACCAACTGAAAGATTATTTTAATTTCTGTCTGGCGGTGTATATTTTGTTATCTGTATTGCATCTTTATGAGTATATTCTAGGTGTTTACCCCATGGTATCAAAAATGTCTATATTATCCCATGCAAACATTGTTTTGACTCAGCAAAGACTCGAATCGACAGTAGCATCAGTAAAGGAATAAGATACATGCATTATTATGATGCTAGCAACGTATATGGGTGAGCAATTATACATTATTTGCCAATTGATAATATTAAACAAATAAATATATAATATTGTCCTTTGGAAAACGAAGTATTTAATATAATTATAGGGAGTATAGGTCGACCTCTGGCTGCCAAACCAACCATTGAGTTAAAGTAGATTTAGAATACCCAGAAGACTAACATGAAAAACATAACAATCATCATTTAGGCCTAGCTCCCGGTTCAATAGACATTAACACGTGGATTTTGAAATGTACATACATGTTTTTTATGATCTTTGTACTATGTACTGCTGTGCAGTTTTTATGTTATCTTTTACACGAACAATTGCAATGTAGTATCTCGTTTTATCATTTCACGCATGGACAAAACAAAAAGTAGTTATTTCTTATCTTGTCGACCGGTTAATTTAACGTAGTCTATCGTGTATTGTTTACACTCGCTGTATGCCAGACATGTGCACATAAATCGGTGACGTCACATCACGTGATGACAATGTATTGTTGAATTTGACGTCATCAGTACTTATGTTCGAATGAATATTTATGTCGCATACGGAAAGTCACGGAAGCACATCGGCAATTTACGGAAATCACGACAAGATAAAACATGACGTATTCTGTAAAATACATATGTGTTGTCCATGTCTTTTTTTCGAAAAGGAAGGATACATTATTGATAACCTTCAGCCAATGAGCGTAAAATTGTTTTCTTTATACAAGTACATGTAACAATTGTTGTGGTTTAGCAGGGCCGTAAATTACATGGAGGCATGCAGGCAGTTGCCTCCTATTGCGGGCTGAAAAAAAAATCATTTTTTGTCTAAAAAGGGTCCAAAATTTTTTTCGCCTCGCTCCGCACGGCGGGGTGCCTCCCCTTCCAGGGGAGGCAATTTACGGCCCTGGTTTAGAGGCATATCATTTTATCCTTATAGAGCATTTAATGTAGGCTGACGAAACACCACCGAAACAACACTAGAGGCGTATTTCACTTAACCAGTAAACTTGAAGAAAATCTATAGCTACCTAAACACCATAGCATTGCACTTTACCTACTAACAAGCTAATAAATATGGCTATCATTATACTGAAAGTCGTTCGTCGTCCTTGACGGCGTTGTACAAATATTCATGTTAATATTGTCCGACTATATACACTCGTTAAATCCTGATTAAGTCTCGCTTTACCGTACCGATATTACAGATATAAACCTCGAACTTTCAAATATGTTCAATTGTTATATAGTGACAATGCAATATCTGACATATTCGGCTTATATCTATTGCATATTTATTAATTGTACGATCCAAGTCATACACCGCTAAAGTCGATAACTAATTACAATCAGCACTGGAAATTTTAGCTGAGGAAATTACATGTGATATTACATCAAATGGATGTATAGTATGAAGTATATTAACAGTTGACATGATCAATGAAATACGAATCTTGTCGCAGTATTTTATAACGATTACACCTTTATTTTCCACCTTGAACTGAATATGTAACAAATGGAAACTGTCCAATATCGATTTGCTGAATCTTGCTAATGTTTGTAAGCAAGAAATGCATTTGTAACCACAAATGTTTACAAGTGCTAAAGTTGATCTCTGTTACCGAATTTAACTTCTAAACGCGAAGGGAGGTAACTGTTGCAAAAGCAGATTCGTCCCGACCGCCACGGGTTTTAGTAGATCTGTTCTGGGATTAATTCTTTTTAGCACGTGTTTTAAATCGAGAGAAAAAATACATAAAATGCTTTAAACAGGAACCGCTCCTGACATGAACAAAAGGAAAAGGAATAAAAAAGAGTCTCTAATATTCACTAAAAATAAATGTGCAAGTGACTACAGCACACTATTCGTTGATATTTAACGAAAGCACAGAAAACAATAAACAAGCATGACCAAAAAACAATATTTAAATAGACCAATGAACTACATGTACATGCATATCCAAAATCCTACTTTGGCGTTGGTTTGATACAACCACACAATTTGGTACCATACAAGCGCATCGACCATAGTGTTTCTTACGACTACGACCATGTAATAGCGCTTAATATGCCTTACTGCACCTGTTTACAAAGGGTTGCTATGCTGCCACCATGATGCAATATTGCCAGCTATCTATTTTTACGTCAAGGGCGCTTGTTATCGTGATTATAGAAACCTAAACACAACAGCGAAACAATGACATACTACTGCTAGCAAGAGGGCGTCTTACTGCTACCATGACACGAGGGCATCTTATTGCTACCATGACACGAGGGCGTCTTACTGCTACCATGACACGAGGGCGTCTTACAGCTACCATGACACGAGGGCGTCTTACTGCTACCATGACACGATGGCGTCTTACTGCTACCCTGACATGAGGGCGTCTTACTGCTACCCTGACACGAGGGCGTCTTACTGCTACCATGACACGAGGGTGTCTTACAACTACCATGACACGAGGGCGTCTTACAGCTACCATGACACGGGGGCGTCTTACAGCTACCATGACACGAGGGCGTCTTACTGCTACCATGACACGAGGGCGTCTTACTGCTACCCTGACATGAGGGCGTCTTACTGCTACCATGACACCTTTCCGCTATTGCGACGCAAGGCCTCCTTTCCGCTATTGCGACGCAAGGACTCCCTACTGCTATTGCGACGCAAGGACTCCCTACTGCTATTGCGACGCAAGGGCTCCCTTCTGCTATTGCGACGCAAGGGCTCCCTACTGCTATTGCGATGCAAGGACTCCTCACGGCTATCGCGACGAAAGGACTCCCTACTGCTATTGCGACACAATGACTTCCTACTGCTATTGTGACGCATTTTAGATTTTTGGAGGATAGTTCATGATACAGGAGATGCCGCATTTCCAGAAGCACCCCTGGTTCTTGTACGTGCTCGATGTAATGCATCATACACGGGACCTCGGTTTTTAAAGTCTCGTCCGAAAGACTGTTAGTACGGTCAGTGATGGAGCGGGGAATCGAACCTGCGATCCCTGGATTACAAGTCCAGCGCGTTACCACTGGACTACGGATCCGCTACCATTTGATATATAGTAAATTAAGTCAATTTATATATTTTTGGTTAAATGGATTCTTTCACATCTAATTAGTGTTTGGCTGGAGCATATGTTTGTCATGATTGGATCTTAATTGCTATAACAACAGATTGGTGGTACGGGTTATAATTGACTGCATTTTCACAGGTTCTTTGTTTAACTTATGACCCCTGTGGTATTGGCCCATGTACTAGTGTCTTTCAGGGGGTTCTCATCCAACCAATTAATTGTTGTTAATTATCTGAGTGATTGATAATTTAAATAATTGAAATTGTTGTTAATTTTGAAATCATATCTTGAAGAAAAACTGTTTACATTGTATTGTAAAACAACAAGGTCTACAGAACCCGCAAAACGCAAACGTACTGAACTGTTATTAGATGATTAAGTTCAACTCATCAAGGTTATTAAATACAGATCACCTAAATGATCAATTTATTCTGCAATGTTGATATTGAAAGGAATTGAATTTTATTAATGTCTTTCAGGCAAATTTTCATATTCAGATTGAATAGTTTTATTCATTTTATATGATTTTATAAATCAATACAGTACTAAACAACATATAGACCCAACTGTCCCCGTTTGAAAAAACGTTCAGAATCCTGTCCGTTAAACCGGAAATTTTGTCTGGTCCCGAGCTCGTCCGGGTTAAAGGGGTTCCAGTGTATTCGTGTTTATGCTATTAAAGGTAGGTAGTCTAATGCTTTGACAAAAGTAGCGGATCCGTAGTCCAGTGGTAACGCGCTTGGACTTGTAATCCTGTGATCGCAAGTTCGATTCCCCGCTCCATCACTGACCGTACTAACAGTCTTTCGGACGAGACTTTAAAAACCGATGTCCCGTGTATGATGCTTTACATCAAGCACGTAAAAGAACCAGGAGTGCTTCTGGAACTGGGGCATCTTCTGTATCATGCACTATCCTCCAAAAATCTAATATGATTAACATTCTTCCGGAGGCGTCGCCCATATGGGAAACCGGTGGCGACGATAAAAACAACAAGCTTTGACAAAATATCCTAAGTTATAAATATATGAAATTCGGTGGTAATTGTATTCATACAGATGCACTCTACAACACTGTATTGTCACTTCTATCTCATGTTTCGCGAAACCACAACTACAAAAGTCCGATACAGGTGTTTTCTATCCTGACCTACGCGCCAAGGAAATACTTATATCCGACTCGTGTTTTGCAGTTCTGGGAAATTTTTAAGAAAAGGAACAATGTTAAGTCTGTAGAGTACGTCCGTATATGAAGGCATTAACATAAAGTGTTCTCATAATCATTGCTAAACATATTTTAATAGAAAAGAAGATTATCTACCTTTAAACTAAGCGAGCATTTAGAAAATGTTTTTGGGACACAATGAGGACCATCGTCATGCTAGGACCGCGAGACACGACATGCGAAGCGGCACATGCTACGAGACACAACATGTCTACGAGCCCACACGATATTTACCACGACATTTCGAAAACAAAACAGTGCGATAACGCGACATTCCTGTATTCATGTGTCGTTCAGTACATGTCGTGAGTCATATCGAATGTCGCGTCGTATGTCGCGTCGCATGTCGCGTATCGTATCGAGTGTCGCGTTCGAATGGCGTGTGTCTTGGCACTTACCGGATTCCGTAGCTTTAAGAGTTTCTCTACAACAATATATTTAATCAAATTGACGTGAGAATGCTCTGATAATAGTGTATCATGTTGCTGTATTCATGTTACGTTTCCTCCTGTGTTTAACTTGTAGCATCATTAAAGTATCTTTTTAATTTATACAATGTATTATTTTTACATTTTTAGTCATTGAGTTTCAGTATTTAATTTGTGTCACTTGATATAAAAATCGACATTCTTGTAACTCAATATGTTTAGTATTTCATGACGTTTATCAAGTCGTCAAGTCGTCCGTATCATGGTATTAAAAAATCATCAGATTGTATTACACTAACGTATATAATGGTAATCTGTTTAAAAATAGTGTTTATTTAGTTTGCTTCGCTTCTTGTCGCTAGTCAACTTTTACTGTAAAGAGTCATAAAAACTTTGTATAGCAGCATAAACGATGCAGAAATTAGTAATGTTGCAATAGATCACTCGAAACAATCTATATAAACATATTTTCATACATAACGTCATAATTTATTCATAAAATGTATGTTTTCCTTTCTTGTCGCTTCGTGTCGCTTCGTGTCGCTTCGTGTCACTTCAATGTGCGTTGTAAAGGATCCATGCGACTTAGACCACGTAAACTAGACGGTTCAAATAGAGGCTGCTCAATGGACGAATTGCTGTGTATGTAGTCTAATGTTCTGTATTGTCAGAGTATTGGATATCTAATGACCGGCAACAAATTGAATATTGAATTTTTTTTATCAACGTGTAGTTTTGCCTCAGGGATTCACTCAAGGTTGTAAAATTATTGTACACATGATAGGACAGTTTACATGTTATTTCATTGGTAGTAATATATTGGACTTAAATTTAACACTTATTAAGGTAAGTTGTAGAACAACTACATTTATTTTGCCATAAAGTTGGTTGTGTGTGCTTACGCATAATGCCGCTGAAACTCTTTTTTTGCATCGAATCGATACCAGATAAAAGGTTTCCAAAAATAAATACATATTGAAAATCAGTGAATTTTCTGCATCAGAATGTGACTTTGAAAATGAGCACATTTTACGACAAATTATTTTTAATTCGTTTAGGTTCGAAAAACACGGCGGTGGGTAGGCCTATTAGAATTCGTATTAATCAGTGTATGTGCATTAAGTTGGTGCCAAATGAAAGATAATGCACCCAGCTTTCTAACAATGTAAAATATTGAAATGTGCGAGTTTTCCGAACATAATTTTTTAATATGACTTTGACTTTTCTGTATGTGTATGTGCATAAATAATGTGTTATGTGTGAAATGCATCAATAGTAATTGTTAACATGTACACATATTTAACAAAGATAATCAACACCAAAAAGCACAAAGACAGTCATTGCATACATACAAACATACAGAACAAACATACATTCATACAAACAAAGTCATGAAATGCACTACCTAATTGAAGTACAAGCACAATGTAAAATGGTAGGAAAATTGAAAAGAAGGAAAATGAAAAGAAATTAAGGAACTGCGTGATTTTTCAAATAATCATTTCTAATAGAAAAAGCTTCCCTTAAGTAAATAGCAATTTTAAACAAATCTTTTATTTTTTGAAGACATTTTTTGAAGACATTTTAGTAATTAATATTTCAATAGATGGCCACGATATATTACCATATATATATATAGATAGATAGATAGTTTATTTCATAACCCAATTAGCCTCGCGGCCCATGACGACAAGATATTTACAAGTACATGTATGCACAGGATTATTCAAACATATACAGTTGCGGAGAAGACACACACACATATATATATAAATATTAAAAAAGACCGTATTTATCATGAAAATGAGACCTATGTGAAAAATACACCAGTTTTCATTTTATCAATAGAATCTTTGAAAAAGGCAAATTGTGACTTTTAATTCTATTGAATTCTTAACACGCACCGATAGAGATCATCAATCAAAAGACTGTTACACTAGGTATTTAGGTCTTTGGTTACCATGGGTATTTGAATTAGTTCGTATATTGAATATGATTATTGACCGAGTTAACGAATCAGAGCGTGAATCTAACTTTTATACACCGTAGATAGTTATTGTTTTTATTTGACTATATAACGATAAATACGTTTTATATCACTTGGATTAATCCTGCTAAAGTGTTTCTGTCAGTGTTCTTTTTATCGTGCTTTAGAACAATAGTTATATTACCAGATTAGCTGGGCTATTATAATTTATCTATTATATATATATGTTGTAATGATAAGCATTTTTGTGATATGAATATTTTATTTCGAATAATACATGGTTTCGAATAACCCGTTTCAATTTGACGTGCATAAGAATATATATCGGGATCTGATATTTATTTTGGATGATACCGGATATTCGGATAGAAGATTTTCGAATAAACGAGGTGCTATTATACTTAAAATAATTCACAAATGTACGAATGCAGTGACGTCCCAATTGCCGAGTAGTAATGACTGCTGTTACTATGGGCGAAAAAGTATTTTTTACCAACAAAAGTGTCTTTACAATGTATAATACGAATAAAATATTACATTTGTGTTCCTAAACAACATTGTCGGAAAATGACACAATTAGAATTAAAAAGCATACAGACGATACGTGGAGAGTAGTGTAATGGATCAGTCGTGGGTATCCGACGGTGAAATATTACTGAATTCCTTATACTTTGTAAAAATGATAAAAAGAGTAAATTATTAATTTCAACGGCTTTGTGAGTCAGAGGCCAGTTGAGGCGAAGAACCATAGTAATTTATACGTTCAACAACATTATATCGATTGTGGTAACAATACAAACATCCTACAGCTATATGACGAGAACCGATTTATTAATATAATTGGTGAATAGGACGTATAAATACTTGTTTGACATTTCAGATTATGTCAATAAGAATAATGGTTTCTTCTGTCAACCTTCTAAGAAGTCCCTATCACCTTCGATCATTTGGTTGAAAATTTTATTGAAATCGATTAAATATACAATAAACATATGCAATGTCGACATTGTCCTTTGTTGTCATGAAATATAGGCCGAGGGCAACAGTTCAGAATGTCATCCCCGACACCAAAGGACAACAGTTTTGACTGTTACCCAAATAACGTTGAAATAAATGTTTTATTACCTGGCAAAATTGCGAATCGAATACGGAAACGACCGAACGTTAAAAATATGCCGTCTAAAAATAAAATTTGGAAATTCCAATGACGTCATAGCGCCAGAGGGAAACAGTTCATACTGTTGACCGGGGAATAGCTCAATCCAAAACAAATTGATAGCTTTCATGTCAAACAGCAAACGATAACAGATTTGTATTTATATAAGGAATCAGGTAATACTACATATTGTCTTTTTTGCATCATATACATCTACGTTCATTATATTGCATACTCGATACCTGGATGAATACTTGTAGGACTTTAGATAGATAGAGATCTATGTTAAGTGTCCTCAGGCGGTTTTTAACAGTCAGGCAAAAAATCTGAAAATGTCAAAAATCCTCAACTTACAATGATTATAAAACATAAGGACATTGGCCAATTTAGCCATTAATAATGTGTCAGGTAACCAATGACCATGCTCAAAGACTGAAAACAGTCATTAAATTTAGTCATTTACTTGGTACATGGTGGTTTTTTGTGAACTAGTAGTTTGTATTTATTGTCTTCATGTACAATGTCTTTGTTTGTGGTAAGAAAGTTCTTTTAGATTAAAAATATAAATTGTCTTTTTTGTTTGTGTTTATTACAAGTTTTGAAAAATGAACCTGACCTGAAACATTGGTAGAATTTGGTATTGCCTAGCAGTATAGTGTTTGCTGGTATTTTCGCGATACTTCTGGTTTCGCGGTACTTTGTGGAATTTTGACAACAAAACATACATTGAAACAATTTGGCATATTACGAAAAATACGGAAAAGAAATGATATTATTATCCTTAATAGACTGTACAATAGTTGAAAGTTTTTCTTCCGTTGCACTAGTTCGTTAGTACCGCGAACATACAAGCAAACAGTATAACACTCTCATCGTTCAGCCATCGAGAAGTTTGCTTTGTATAGAACAAATACTTGACATCAGATTGTGTTTACATAGCCTAGTTACATTTTTTAATACCAAAGTCTGTCGATTTTTTACCCCGTATTTTGAGCATCTATTGACACATGTACTTTATTGGTCGGTTGAAATGTCCGATCACTTTAGAATCGTCTGAACAGAGCGAAATTTATCGATGGTGTTTAATTACACAAAATGAAATACAAACACATACAAACCTTTGTCACTGTGTAGCGTACCTTTTGGACGTGTCTGCCTCAATATATTTATTTATTTCAGTCTCATTAATATACATTGTAAATAATACTAACTACATCAATTATTTCGGTAAAAATGTATGTCACTACTCAAATTGAGTTATAAGAGACTATACATTAACAATAAAACACACACTATATTTAACCATTAAAATAATGACATAATTCTTAAAAACATAATATTATGTCATACAATATATAAATATATATTACACGTACCTACTATCTACACATATAAAACCAAGGAGCAGTCGTTAATCTTTATTGTAAAAACTAATTAAATGGAGATAATAAAAAACTGAATCTCAAAACAGGTACTAATGCACGATTAAGACATTACTTAAGAAATCAGTTATCATCCCGGTCAGACCGTAGGTGAACTGATTAACAACTGCTCCTTGTATGAATACATTATGCTTGCCATCCACTTCAAAGTTCTAGGTGATAACTCTGCGGTTCATATCATTTCACGATTCGTGAACCAATCGATTCCGATGCTTTATGTGACAAAGCTATGTGTAAAAACTCATATGTCATGTGAAGAACTGACAATATCATGCATACGTATTACTCTATTGTCACTACAGTCAAACCTGTGTGTAAAAGCTCATATGTCATGTGAAGAACTGACAATATCATGCATACGTATTACTCTATTGTCACTACAGTCAAACCTGTCTGTAAAGACCACCCATGGGAACAGCAAAATGTGGTCTTTGTTTACAGGTGGTCTCTATTAACATATTAAATATCATTGAAAATGGTCTGATGGGAGATAAAATTGGTGGTCTTTGCAGACAGGTTTTGCAATAGTGGTCTTTGTTCGCAGGTGGTCTTTAACACAGGTTTGACTGTAATGTTCTTTTTTTGCATTTTAAAATTAAGTGAGATAACAGTCGAATTTAGAGCATTCGTAAGGTATCGTTTTTATTCTGAGATTAAAAGTGTATAATGATCCATTTAACAATACAATAATCACTGCTTGGTTTTGAGTTGCTAACAATTGTGTTGGATTTTGTGTTGACTGTAGTAATATAACATAATGAAATGTAATTTTACAAGAATGTACCTTGGAAAGTCATTCAAATACGACTTGATATAATTCCACAAGCATTGTTTACACCACAGAGTTTAACGCTTTTCACACCTGTCCGTTTGCCAGCGCACATTTTGATGTATTTCTGAAGAGAACTTCCTCGGATTTGAATAAAGAAGGTGACATTTGAAAGATAAATTATTCACGCATAGAATGTAGTGCTAGTTTGGGATATATTTTGATGTTTGAAGCATGATTTCGACCGCGGAATGAGGTCAGGTGTGAAAAGCGTTAGACATGGATGTCACCTATGTATTCAATATGACAAACGATGCCTTACATAATCAATCGGGGTTCATCGATTTACGCCAATTGCAACGATTACGGGAGAAGTTGGGTGGCTACCCAGTACATACCGTCGGCGGATTAATATGTTTCGACTATGGAATAGACTTGTATCGTTGGATGATAATCGGTTAACCAAACAAGCATTCATCGAAGATTATAATACGTGTTCCCGTAACTGGTGTAGTGACATAAAAACCGTATTTGGTGAGTTGGATCTAACGGATTATTACGAAAACAAAAACACTATCAATCTGGACGAAGTGAAAAGCAAGATGCATACAATATATAGTGACATATGGAAATCGGAATGTTACAAACTCTCCAAACTAAGGACATACGTCACTTTTAAAAACAATTTTGCATGTGATTCATATGTGAAAATAAACTTAAAACGAAATGAACGATCGATATTAGCACAATTTCGATGTGGAGTGCTACCGTTACGAATTGAAACAGGGAGATATGTTGGAGAACCTGTTGAAAATAGACTTTGTACTTTCTGTGACAATCACTGTGTCGAGGACGAAAAACACTTTCTCTTAAACTGTACTTTTTATAATTATCACAGACAACAACTTTTTAACAGTGTAAATGTAACATTTAACAATGATGAGGAAGCTTTTAATGAATTACTCAACCATTTTCCAAGACAAGTTGCTAAATTTCTGGTAAAATCGTATCTAAAAAGGCGATCTGCATTATACAAACATTAAACAACAATTGTAATTATTTAAATATATATTTGTAACAACTATATATTAATTTTATCAACATGACATAAATTCCATCATTATCTATGTCTATACATCATTTTCTATTTCAATTGAATATTCTCATGTAGCTTTGTAAATATGTACATATTTTGTGACTACTTTGATCATTATTATGTTGTAAATATGGTGACATATAGGCCCAATGGGCCGGGTGTTTTCTTTGTGTTCTATATATTTGTATTTATTAACTTATACACATGTCACGTTAATAAATTATTTACTTACTTACTTACTTATACGATTTATAGCAACATCTCCAGAGAGGTCCACTCTTGAGTAACAGTCTCCGTTAACCAGCATTATCAATTATCTAGAATGACAACCAATTTATCCTCTCTAAAGCAACACTCTGTCAACAGTCAAACTTAAGTGTCTCTCAAAGGGCATTGATCTGGATTTTAAGTTTACAAGTAATATTACTCGGTTCATGTAACAATAGGATAACATATAACGTAAACAGTAATAATATATTCGTGTTCAATTAAAACGCATCAAATTATAATTTCCAGTTACATTTTTTACACTTATACCAATATTTTGACCACTTTTCAACAACATGTCGTGATTTTTGAAGGACATCCGCTACCCATGATCTAGTTTTGTGAACCCCGTGCAAATCGTTTATATTGCTGAAAATCTTGTTTATTTCGTTAAGTCGATTTTTTTCTGGTTCTAAATTGATATCTTGATTGTTTACTTAATAATTCACAGCCATAAACTTATTATAAATTGTTCACTACTTGAATATTCAGAATATGAAAACAGTCGTTTATAAACAGATCGCTTACGTGTTGTTTAATAGAACATATATTTGGTTTGAAAGATAATATAAAAGTTTTCAATCCATATGAGCTTTCTACGCCACTTAAATATGTTGACATTGTTTGAGTAAGTGATATTGTATAATGCACTAAGGTAAAGTGATACACAACGGTTTTGAGTTTCTGGAATCACTAACTTTGACAGATTTCGATATGAAATAGTTGGAGGCATTGTCTTTTGTATGTGGCGTTACACCTGAAGCAACTTATTCTCTCTCTAAAACTTGAATAACAATACTTCACATATATCACGTTGGTGGACTATTGCTCTGTACCTTCATTTTTTAAAATACATCATATCAATGTAGAACTTGTATATTTTTTCAGGTGTACTCTACATACAACCGAAATAACAGATGAAACACAATGCTGTTGTCCAGATTCATCATGCGCCCGAAATATGCTTTAAAGCTTGCAGTTACTGCCATCGGTTTTCTGTTTAGCATTTACATAGGTGTGATGATTGGTATTCTCCCAAGCACTGGAGGTAAGTGGTTTGAAATTGGCTGCAGCTCTTGAAAAATGGGATAATCCTAAGCTAGTACTGCTGGTTGACATTTCTGACTTTGTTAAGTAAGGTTCTCACCTTATTTATAGAACCCCGTAACTCAATTTTTGGCGTTTTTCAGTATTTGGTATCGTTGAAACCATCTTTCCAAGCTCTTTCTATCTGTACTACCTAAATTGTTCTGGAATGCACATAACTTAAATAAAATGCAATTCCATAACCCCGTATGTAACAAAACTACAGGAGGGTAAAACTTTAAAGTTGTTTTTCTCAAAAAGACGAAAAACAAGTAATGGGGTTCTGGAAATAATGCGACAAGGTGTTGTGTCGGGAAGCTTGTGGAGTCACTGGAGTGGTAAACCAGAGGGACTGAGGTTCGCTTTCAGATCGAGACTAGAATGCTTCGGTATAGATCTACTCATTTCAATATTTGTTAACAATACGGAAAAAGGTTACATTCTTTCGAATGAACTTTAAGAACCGATGTCCCTTGTTGGTGGTATACAGTGGGCGTAATAAAGAACCGGGGATGTTTCAAAAACCGATGCATCTTCTGCATCTTGTACATCCACCGAAAAATCTAAAAGTAATTGTCACTCGTTCGCAGGCATCGCCCTTTTATGTTCACTCGATGAAATTATTTGTTATTCTCCCACCGAAACAAACAAATGCCCTCTATATAGATCTAGATCTATATATGCTTTCTAGTCATGACTTTACTACGACAGATACTGATGTAATTGTCTTGGCAAAAATCTTTTCAGATGTTCAATAGCATTAGATTCTACAAACATTTTTTTCTTTTTCAGTTAATCTAATAGATAACATGGCCAAGCATAGATCGTATGTGAATGTCACAAAATACGCCGTACATACCAAGCTATCAGAAGAAACTGCTAAAAACCTACCCACGCCTGCGTCCGAAAACTCGGACCGGTATAAAACTACAGGTTATGAACGAGCGGCCTTTCTTCGACAAGCGTGTCTGTATACTAAAGTAAACGAAAAAGGGAGAAAGGTTCGTGTTAGTTATGATCCGAAGTTTAAAGTTTTGTATTGTCCACTATGTAAAATAGCCTCGACATTTTGGACTCGTGTTTTCAAAATGGTCCAACTGAACTCTGATGGAATTTCTAAAAAGGTAGCAACACCATTTGATGTGCCTATATCTCGAGCGCCTAAAAGTGGATTGTATTATGATAAAGCCTTAGGAAGTGTAAATGGACTGGGGGGTGCAAGGGACGCCTTTAAATTCTTTTTTGTACGGAACCCGTTTGGAATGCTTTTTTCGGCATATGTAGATAAGATAGTTGGCCCTAATCCAACATTTTGGAAAGGTATAGGGATTCCGGCAATAAGACATGCAAGACATCAACTGAGTAATGTGTGCGGAAGTGACGTCACGTTCGAAGAATTCCTACGCTATATAGTCCACGTCCATAAATCACATAGGGCGCTTGATTGTCACGTTGACCATTTTGATGCCTGTCAGCCATGTCAAATGAACTATACGTATGTTGCAACAATGGAAACGTTTAAAGAGGACACGTTCCATATTTTAAATCGACTCAATCAGACAGAAACACTGACCGAATTCGCAACTAAATTTTCTGACTTACATGCCTATGACGCCATTGATGATTCCACTTCCGGTCCCTTTTCATGGAAATCTGGTATCATCATATGTATGTCATGGCATGAAGCTCTTCAAAGAATATGGCGGAAACTTCAAATTCGGGGGATAATTGCAAACAGAGAAGTGTTTTCTTTAACCGAAGATGAATCGAAAAACACAACACGGATTGAGTTTATAGATGTTCTGTTGGCGGCACGACAGCGATCTGCTGCTATTGATCGAAATAAACAAAAGAAGGATGAGTATTTGGAAGCATATAGACAAGTGCCTGTAGATGTCTTAGATGATGTAAGACTAGTCTATGAGAGGGAATTTAAGCTGTTTGACTATGACGATCGTCCGAATGAAATATTTGATCGTGACGAAGCATGAAAACATGTTTTGTTCATGTGATTGATTAACAATTTATATAGAAACATATTATTAGTATAATCCGACGACTCAGGATTAACTAACACACACATATATATATATTTATATATATATATGCCGACGAATCAGGTTGAGGTGCATGCTTATGCCGACGACTGAGGATTGATTTACATGTATATGCCTACGTCTCAACTCTATTTATCCGAGCATAATATTGTTGCAAAAAAATGGTGCACGTTTTTGTTATTCAAATATATTGTTTCTATGTTTGTGATGTTTCGTATCAAAATGTTGTTTATTTCTGAAATGATTGACATTTTCAAGCGTAAAGGGAACAGGGGCGCAAGGAATGACCTGGCCGATCATAAGGGATAACTACGGAGAATCAAAGAGGACAAACAGCGGGGGGATTTAATGCAATGAATACATCACAGGACAAGTCAAGGCAGCTGGCAACAATAGGCCGAAAGGGGGGGGGGAGAAAATAACATGAATACTATATAAAGTGAAAGAACCGCACATGGGAAAGGGAAACCCAACATACATCTAAAACACAAATAGAAATAATAACCATACATTTAAGCCTTAGAACTGTCAGTAAAATACTTGGGGTTTAAATCGATTAAACAGCTAGCTAACCTCACATTTAATCGCAATGAATAGTAGACAATCCTTTTTTTGCATTTAGAATTAACACAAAATTGAAACTAATCATAATAGATTAAAGTGTGTAATCGATGCATAACAATGTACATGTAGATACTTTATAGGGATAGTTTGTTTATCGAATAATGATTTGATCTAAATGGTAATCTATTCGAACATGTAAAGCAATAATGGCTTCAGTGATGAAAATCAACTAGTCAACGTCATTCCAGATACAAATGTAAACTATAGTATAATGTATCATTAAATTGTAGCATGAATACATGATCGCATTATATCATTTCTAATCAAATTTATCCAACTTAAGACCGCTTATGACAAGCACTCATCATCTTTGTTTTAATGAAAAACTCGTTTTCACTAAATCGGAAACTAGTTACAGATATACCGACTTAAATTATTGCAGAAAAGGAAATTATGCGGAGAATTGTTACAATTGAGCACATTTTCAACGAACATAGTCTGAACGCTATTTTATAATCAATACTTCTATTAATATTTATAAAACGAAATAAAAAAATGCCATCTGTTCCACGTAGTTAACGTTGAAGCTGATTATTTACATTGTTGTAAGAAAACAGACTTTTCAGAACTGATATGACCAAAGCAATGTAATAATTACTAGTGTTCTTCATATAAATAATTGTACGTGTATTGATAAACAAGACTTAGTAGAAACGTTTATATATGTGGCCAATAGATAAATCAAGACGAGCATATAATTATGTTGTTTAATTGTTAAAAACACAGAAATACTATAAATATTACGCAAGTCTACTAAATCGGTATTCAAAAATGAGACTTGAGTGTAGCTGGAGTCACTGTCAAGCGGCCGAATCCTTCACTCGAGAAATCCTCACTCATTCGACTGTACTCTAGCTACAATAACCTTAGTGAATACTACAATTTCTATACTAAATACTAAAAACATGGACCGTTAGAAAATTATAACCGGATTATATCAGAGAGTTTAAATGGAGTAGCATTTCTGAAGTTTGGCCTCGGCCACATGACTGTGACTCTAGCTACGCTTAAATGTCGTTTGTGAATACCCATTGAGGTATGTAAATTACATTGTTATGAAAGACTATTTGAGCGCTGCTGTGGGCTTTACAATCTCTTCTGTAAGTGACGTCATTTCAAGAAAACGCAACATGTGATGTCACTATTTGCAAGCAGGACACAATAACGACTCAATATGGTCACTTCGTTTTCATATTGTCATATGGGGCAAATATTGCTAAGTGTCAGTACATGGTGACGTCACATGTGATGTTTTCTGGAAATGACGTATTTGCAGACACCTGAAACTCGAACATATAAACAGTGTTGTTCTTTCTGTATTGTTCTGTATTATAATGTATTTTAGTGTATTGCTATGCTTTGTTTCGATGAATGTGTGTGTGTTTGTGTGTGTGTGTGTGTTTATTGGGTTAGTTTCTCATCTGTATTGCTCACTATATTCAGGACATGGGCCAGTTTGTTTACATTATATTATATATGTTATATTTGTATGACGATGTACAATGTACAAGTCAAATAAACTATTCTATTCTATTCCGTACACGGTGGCCACGGTGAATAAGCCGTGAAATAAAGGTTATAAAGCATTTATGGATTGAGTGATAAAAGTCACTGGAATTGTAATGAGAACAACAAATAAACATCAAAACACGTGAAATAGTCAAGGTAATTTCAGACACAAATGTAAACTATAGTATAATGTATCATAAAATTGTGGCATGAATACATGACCGTATTATTTCTAATCAAATTTATCAACCCTAATTCAGATAATTTAATGAAATCTTCATTTTCGTTTCAATGAACTCGTTTTTACATTCGGAAACAACAGATATACCGACTGCAACGATAGCAGAAAAGGAAATGATGTGGAGAACTTTTACAATTGAGCTCGTATCCGATAGACATAGTTTGAACACCATTTGGGGAACAATACACATAATATAAAAGCCATCTGTTCCATGTAGCATATGTTAATAATGTGGAATAATTATACTTTTAAATAAGAAATAATGACAACATTTATAGATATGGCCCATACATCGCTCAAGACGAGCACATCTGTTGTTTAATTATTAAAACAACTTAATTTAACACGAATCTAGTGAATCGGTATTTAAAAATTTGAGTGTAGCTGGAGTCACTGTCAAGTGGCCGAATCCTTAACTCGAGAATCCCTCACCCATTCGAGTGTACTCTAGCTACAATAACCTTTGTGAATACCAATTTCTAGTAAGGGCTCAAAAGCATGGACCGTAAGATAACCAAAATAGGTTTATATCAGTGAGTGTGAGTGGAGTAGCGTTTCTGAATATGGGCCTCGGCCATTTGACGTAGACTCTAGCTTCACGCAAAGTCGTTTGTGAATACAGATGTAGGAATTCCATGTTAAATTAAGCACATTTATAGTATCTCTGTTCTTGTTTATTGAATGAAACAACGGATATTCTCGTTTTGATTCCTGTTTTGGCATCTCATATAATTATTCGTTCTTATTTAATAGAACAATCATTCAGACCAATAAAATAAGGGGTTATAATTTTAAATTTACAATATCAAAAATGATAATCGTTTGTTGAGTAAAGTTTTTTGCTCAAGAAAAGGCCACTTTTGAGAGGGTGAAATGTAGTCAGAACAGTAAAACACATAAACTGATTATCAGACATGTGTCCGGAATTGTAAAGCAGTATTGTAAATTTAATTTAATGATACCAAGCAACGATTGGTATCATTTAACTCAAATTGATGCATACTTGCAGTACTAACTCGCTCTCCCGCAAGCTGTTGACAGCTTCACCAGTGGCGGTCACATAACTGAACCTGTGTGGCAAGTATATTCATATAAGGAAGGATTTAAAGGCCACGTTCACAAGACAATACCTCACCAACACAGATTCCAGGGAAACATCAGAATACAAAACAGGAGTTGAGGAAGTACGAGTATGTGGACAAACATGTATGGAATTGGGCCATAACGAACAGTCTGGCTGATTATCCAAACCAATTAAGGAGGGAACAAAAAAGGGACAAACATGGGAAAGAGAATCCATTACAGGACAAGCTAAGAATACACGCAGACCACGGACAGAAAGGGGCATTTCACAAGAATGACATCTTCAGTCATCTTCGCGAAAACTGGATCGTAGATCCGAGAGAAACTATAGGCTCCCTCGTCCCGGTTCATAACTGAATTGTGTAGCCGTTAGTGTATTGCTTCTTTGACCTGTCCAGTCCTCTGGTCTCCTTCTCTATACACTACGCGCGAACCCTTCTAGTCAATTACATGGTTTCAACTATTCATGTGGTCTGTGATGGCACTCTTATTAGATTATGTAAGTGATTGTTTTCTTTCTGATTTTGTAAAAAACACTTTTTGGAATGTTGCGGAAACTCCCCGAAGATGACTGAAGATGTCATTCTGTGAAAGTTCTGAGGAAGAAAACAGATGTTGTCGAAATCGACATGGTAATTCAATTATAGGGTTGTGCTCAGAGCAACAATGCAGTAAATGAATTATACCAACCCAATGAACAGTTTTAAGGATAAGCCAACTATATATCTGAGTATGAGGCTGAACTCTATAGAGATATTTGATGACATGTTGACCAGCACTTACATATTTTGCCGGATGTTACTAGCAAATAAGATGGGTGAAGAATGTATATAGATGTAAGCGTAGTATCGTCAGTCAAATAATCACAGATATTATGATGATTTTTCGCTAGATTTCACATGTCACTTCTATTGCGATTTGTCTCAAGAGCTTTCATTTTGAATTATAGAACGCATAGAGCGAATGAAACGAGCCGATATATAAACTAGATTATTGTGTACAATGCAAATACTACTTGTTGCAGAATTTCATAATACAAGAAATGAATAGCATGGCTTCCAATAAATTTCAACTTGAGAAATCTTGTGAAAACCGGAGCCATGCTTCCTAGTCACGAACTTGAGGAACATTGGATTGGAGAGCACGCTAAATACCCTAAGCCGTTCAGTGATCATGACACAACATTCATTCATTGGCTTGGTGTTATGTAATTGCAATGATCGGTACGTGTCGGAGTAAGGAGATAATGATTTACCCTGTTATCTGGAATCTTCCCCTCATTTTCACGCCGAAGATATATCGGATCAACATTAAAAGCATCCACCAACAGTCGACTGGCCTGAATCCTAGTAATAATCAAATATAACTTTGTACTCAACAAAACAAGAAACGCGAGCACCACCTA
Source organism: Mactromeris polynyma (assembly GCA_032209605.1). NCBI lineage: Eukaryota > Metazoa > Mollusca > Bivalvia > Venerida > Mactridae > Mactromeris > Mactromeris polynyma. Next base: position 5,334,067 of record JASFXZ010000029.1, read on the forward strand.
ATATGCTACCAATACTTATTTCGACGTCGGATACTAATTGATAGCACATGCAAGAACAAATACGCGCTGCTATGGGATTTACAACCTCTTCTGTAAGTGACGTCATTTCAAGAAAACGCAACATGTGATGTCATGATTTGCTTGTAGGAAACAATATTTACTCCAAATTGTCACTTTGTTTTCATATTGCAATATGGGGCAAATATTGCTTACTGCCAGGACATGGTGACGTCACATGTGACGTTGTATTGAAAGTGAGGAAGCCACCCAGCTGACTTATGGAAATTCGACAGTTCTACCAAAGTGTCTTTCTCCACCATAATAGCTGGCATAATCACTACATGTGGCCAGGGTGGCCGTGTATATGACTTAAAGGCGTGGCAGTCAGCGTAATGTTTCTCGTTCACCGAAGTGCATTTAGATATAGTTTACAGTTAAACAAAAATAACGCTCACTTCGGCGATTCGTATACATTTTTGGTCACAAAACGCTTGAAAACGCATTTCGTCAGCATTTCGAATCGCAAATATATTCACTTGTACGGAAAAGTTTTGTTGAAATTATACATTCGTGCTTACAAACTTTGTACATTCAATGTCGACAAGATTTAAAATTTGCGATTACTGAAGTTTATTTCGCTTAAATACAAGTCATACAGATTTTAGGTCATGACAGCATTTGGCCATTACTTTCAATCCGGGATAAAATGAGCGCTGCTATGGGATTTCCAACCTCTTCCGTGAGTGACGTCATTTCAAGAAAACGCAACACGTGATGTAACTATTTGCAAGCGGTAAACAACGATTACTCCATATGGTCACTTCGTTTTCATATTGCCATATCGGGCAAATATTATTGTCAGTACATGGTGACGTTTTCTGGAAATGACGTCACTTAAAGAGGAGGTTGGAAATCGTACAGCACGCTCAAATATATATCATCGAAACCAGTTTACAGCTTTATGTAATCAAAATAAACAGACGATTTATCCATCAGCTTTACATGAACTAATGGTTACAACTTTTGACCATATAAAGTTACGATTGATATTTTGTAATGGTCATATCATAATGACATAAGTTATTTTGTATATTAGTTTGTTCCAAGTTCACGATGAATTTAATGTTTTTAACCATGATCATATTTTATTTTGTTTTAATATTGTGTAAAGTGATATCAGTATACAAAGATATCTATACCTTGACCCCTTTCATATAATGCCTGAACTCTTGACAAACAAAAGCCCTTCCGGCGTACGCGGCGTCTATATGTAGCCACATGTCGTTTTCCTTACCTAACGAAGAAAATATAGTGTACAGTAAACCTGTCAACTACACTGAATATATGTTATGATTTACCTTTCAGTTCCACACAATCTATAAATGGCCGACTCTGACAGCACGACACATACAGTTTTACAGGGCTGGCTGATCTGTTTCGCTTTTTTTTCACCGTTTCAATATTTACTATACATAGATCTATTGATATTGTTTCAATATTTACTATACATAGATCTATTGATATTGTTTCAATATTTTATTTCTTCGGGGTCTTGTTGAGACTACCAAGTAATTAACATTGTTTGATCAGGTGCCAGTTTCACGAAACATCACTACTTAACATTTATCAACACAATAATTGTGGTAGGAACAGCCTATAGTTTGTGCGACATTTATCTTAGTTTGAGACATTTAGCGTTGCAAACGTGAGTTTTGGAATATATTTTATTTATGTTATAACAGCATTTAGCGCGGAAACTTCACCAGGAAAGATAACTGCGCAATATTAACATTTGGCTCATATCTGGTTCCCTCCCTTTCTAATGATATAATAACGCTTACTAATGAGGGTAGCGTGACTGAATTCCTTTGAAGCGGTACGGAATAATCACATTAACTTAAGCATCAGGTAGTTTTCGATGTAAACAGCATGATTATTTATTATCATTAGGGAATATTTATTGTAAACTTATTTGTTTTCAATCGAGTCTAAACAATAAATCACTACGATATAAATGCGTAAGAAAATGGAAAAAGTGACCAGTGTTCCTTCTGAAATATTAGATGTCGTCTGCTTTAAGTGCCTTAGTTATAAAAAATTTGGTTATCTGGAAAAGAGATTTTCTTATCAGCTTGAAAACTTTTATGATGAACACTATTTTAGTCATCTTGACGACAGCGAACACATAATCCTTTATTTTAAAGTTTCTTGCTCTCAACTAAATATAATCGTCAATGACCTGCTAATTGTTAAATCACACATTCCTAGTATACTCTCTAAGTAAGCAGTTTTCTCGCGAGATTTACACGTTGGAACCGCTACTTCAAACCTACGATAATAACCATACCTGATCGGAACAGTATCCAACAAGCTTGGACAAGATAGTCACTTCGTCAAACTCTGGATGTTTTGTCCTGAGTTTGGTAACCAGTTTAGTTCTGGCAGCCAAGAGGCACAGTAGGACTGATTCACTTGCTGGTGCCTGTAAATATTTCATAATATGTTGTATCTGTCTTGAGGTACAGTTGCCCAGATACAAATGGATACGTTTACAATGAAGACAATATTGGCACTCTTGAGACTATGTATTAGTACAGTCGGGCCTCGTTTACTCGACAACCCTCTATCCGAAATAAACATCAGGTCCCGACGTATCTTCTTAGGCCCGTCGAGTTGAAATGGGCCATTCGAGTCTATGTTTTATTCGAATTTAAATTAAATTTCGGACCTGATGAATTGAAATGAACAATGATCGACTGTAGTTCAGTATAATCGTGAACTAGGTTTTAATTTACCAATGAGCGGACAAGAAATAAACTTAAACTTAACATAAATTGTCATAGTTCTTGAACGATTGGTTTCATTTCTCAGCACAGAAAACGTCACTGATGACGCAAACTGTGTGAATGAACACAATAGATCTTTAACGATGGGAGGTAAAGAAATAAAAGCTTTCAATTATTTTTGTTTTGTTGAAAATTTAACGACAAGTATTAAGTCCATTGTCAATACTTCCAGAAGGAAAATATTTTTTTTATATCAACATTTTGCAGACTCATTTTGACGTATTAGCTTGGATCAAATTTGTTGATCACTTTCACCTATGGCGAACAATTTCATGTTGAATACATTCACCGCCCACTGGCCTTGCCCCTGAACAGTAATGTTTGTATAATTATTTTCAATTAAAAAAAATATTTATAATTGTATGAATCGCATTCATATTGTATTAGTATTTGCTTGTTATTGTTAAACAGTTTTACTGGCTACATTTCTCGTACTAAGGCGTAAACAAAAATATGTTTGTTTCAGGTTTCCCGACCTACCCCATTTTTATGCCCCTACCCTAGAAATGTTTTTCTCGTGTTAAAATGTTTTTTTGGGTAAAATTGTTTTGTGTGAATTTTACTTTAGGTTCATATTTCTGCCCAGTTATTAATGGCTTTTCGAGTTTTCCAGTAATGGAGCGTTATATTCACCTTGATTCACACAGTATTCTTATTATTATTCATGTTAAAGGGGATAGGGGATTTGTCTTTAAACAAATATTCATTTAAATCAATGTTTAATTTGCGTCGTTTGAAAATATAAAAAAATCTCTAAAAGATGTGTACCTACCTTACTTTTTTGGAGTTTGACACCTGAAACAAACATAATATTATATTGTTTGGCCTAACGTCTCCTATGGAAAAAACGGATGTATAATTATTCTAACGCAAATATTATTCGCCCTTGAGTTGGGTGTCCGACTAGTTTCAACAATTCCACGTCAATATCATCGATTCAAAGGGGAAAAAATATTGAAAGCAAACACGGACATGAGATAGTATGAGTGTTTCAGCGTTCTTTTTTGGTGCTTTTTATGTTTTAAACTTGAACAGGAATTCAAATTGAGGCGGAGAAGTTTAAGTTGGCTGCTTTAAAGTCTAGTCATTGTTTTGTTTTTGATTTTGATTTTATAAATATTTAATGAAACTCTTTTGTGATGAAAAACGTTGAATGCTTACTTAAATCGCTCAGCTGTCCAATTCGTTGGTTCGGTACTTGTACCTGTATCACAAACCTTCTCAATCTAAGAATCATCACAATTTGAATACTTAATTTATAATATAATGAAAAAATGCAGCAAACTCTCTCCAATGATATTAGTGAGAGATTGTGTAGTGCGCACATTGAGTTCTCGCAACAAATTATTTTTAATATGCAGTCTATAATCTAAAATGTTTATTTTCGGAAATTTGCAATGGGGAAACTCAGCTCAAATATAATCTCAAACCGTTGAGAATTTTCTCATCCGAGACTGGACTCAACATCGGTATTAGAACACGAAAAAATCCAACTCCACTTTTCAAGAAATTATATTTTGATTTATAAACCACATATTCAGTAAAAATAACAGCTAACAGCTAGTAAGTAACTAGCTTCAGTCTTACACTCCATTCTATCAATGGCGAGATTCTACAAGAAATGTCATGTCCAACAATATCGCTTATCGCATCAGCCAAAAATCGATATTTCCTGTCGTCTAAATAGCATTGATTAGATTGGGAACGCTACGTATTTATTATGATTATTTCTTCATTTTTTAACATATTCAAAATGTTCAAGCAGATTTGGAAACCTCAATGTATCTTCTTTTCAAACATATAAAAATATTGAAATTTTATATATGTTTAGGCGGGGGGATTTACAGTTTTATTGAGCCACCGAGTTTCCTATTGAAATCAGTGTGAACGGTCCGTTCTTCCTGGACGTCCGACGTGTTTAAATCACTATTTTAACGTATCCTTAGACGGGAATTCAAATATTCAAGCAGATTCTGTTAGGATATTTTATGCTCGTTCCAACGGTGTCAATTGATGTAATTTATTATGAAAACAAAATGGGGGGATTTAGAGATACATGGAGTACCTGTCAATTTCAAGAGTGTTTCCGTGAGATATCACGGAAATTCACGAAGATTAGCGAGTGAAACCGATAGTCGACATGTAAGATCTCAGTTTGATATATTTGTGAAGTCGGGTCCTAGTCCCGATCTTCAGAAGCATCTCAAATAGATATCTCAGCTCAATATTGAAATTTTGCCGAAGTCAAGTCTGAGTTTGAGACAATCTCATTGGATCTCTTGAAATTTTTCTGAGAAGACAAACTCAACTCATTTTTTCTTTTGTAATTCAGATTTTGAGTCCGGTCTCAGATGAGAAAAATTTGAGACAATACTTGAGGTGAGAGTCAGCTCAGACTTCGTTAGATAGGGCCCTGGAATGTATACAAATAAGTTTGTCGACCAGTCTTTAACTCAATTCTACGATGGATAATTTCAAATTCTGCCATTAAATAGACCAATGGCAAGGCTTAATCCTCAAGTTGATCTCCGATCTCAGTTTTACAATCTCAGGCCGTGATCTAACTTTTATCGAGATTCGTTCAAACATCCTGTTTTTTTCTGCGCAACCGTACACAAACGGTTTAGCTATTTGTATATCAGTGTCGTGTGAACCAATCAAATCTTACGTTAACCACCAAGGCGATTTCTCTTCAACCGAACGACGTTTGTAAACTTGATGCGGATTGGTACCCTTTCGATAAAGGGTATGTTACCTTACTGAAATCCACTGAATTTCGGTGACTTTACCGAAATCCATTTTGGATATGGAGTGACCAGCTATCGTAGCATCTCGGCATTTATTTTATGTCGTACAACAAATCTTAACCTTCAAATTGCGTCGACCATCTTTTTTCAAGATATGTCTTGTTCTTTTAAGGCATAAAATCAGTATGCTATATGACTTTACCATGGGAAGTTTTCAAAGCAATTTCACAAACAATTCTTAAGGAAATTGACCTCCGACATTGTGTCTCAATGTAATACACTGATAATCCTTATTAACAAGTATCACCTTCCCTAAGCCTTCGTTTGCTTTGAATCCACCTTTATCGACTCATTTAGTATTCTGTAAACATTTCTCTAAGCCGCTTTAAGGAAACACAAATGTCGCACCATTTGACATCACTAAAATATTTACTTTGGAAAGAAAAAAAGCTCAATTACGTCTAAGTAAAATCAATCGTCGACACAGCGAGCCAATAATCGCGACAATATCCGATAATGCCATAGCCGAGCACTATTGTACTTCTCAACAATAAAAGCTGACTTCTTGTCGCTGTGACTCAGAAGTTCTGGAATATTTCTTGAAAGCAGCTTCAAGATATACTTTTGATTGCACGGACGTTTTTATATTTATGCTAGATGTTCGTATTTGTGTTGTGTTTACTAGAAGCTTTTCATAATCGGTTGAAGATTTTGTTTCTTTTTTTAAGGATTTTAATACAAAATTAAATCACTGACATCTGATGGACTTGTGACATACTTGGCTTTAGCATTTTGATGAAAGGATGTGTGGGTTTAAACCAATGACTTAATTTGGAACGTCTAGGGATAAATATAGTGTGGTCATTGACAGAATAACACGTGATCTGTAAGCACAAGATTGAGAACAGCAGCACACACAGCTGGTGCCAAGTATGTGAGTGTGACCGGATTTTTATCATCAGCTCAAATTTTTACGTTAAGTTGTGTTTTTCAAATATAAACAGAGAATCGGTGTGCATAAGACTCACAGACAACCAATGATAGTAAAGACGTATACAATATATGCCCAGTGCAACAACTTTTAGACGATGCAAAATTGGTTTTTGTCGAGGGCGTGTTGCTCTAAGTCTTTACATTAACATTACATTTTACAACGGGAATATCGATAATGTCGTTGAAGTGAGGTGGTCACACAAGAGAGGGCCTCTAGGGACATTGAAGTGAGGTGGTCGCACAAGAGAGGGCCTCTAGGAAGAGGTTCAATTGTACTGTATACAACGTAAATTTTACAGAAATCAACCTGTGTCGCTGTATGCTATATTTTTTACTTTGAATAATATCACGATTATTTTAAGTTTTCATGGCAACGAGCGACCGCAAAATGGTAAAAATACTTTAACTGTTTGATGAATGCAATGACTTCAACAAAGCGAAGGATGGTATGATTTAACAATATATAAAAGACGGCATACTTTCAGCCTGGATACAACCATGACTGGTTACGTTTGTCAAGAATTTTACAAAGTGGATTATCAAACTAAAGCATTCAACATGAGGAGACCATTTCTTGAAAGGAGGGTAAGATTTCGATTTATATTGTCTTATGAATTAAAATGTTTCGGGGTTAAGCGCATTAGAACCATCACGAAACTTGATCCTGAAATTTGATAATAATTTTCTTTATTTTAAATAAAATAACATGTACAGACATAAATATAAATTATAAAGATCTTAGTTGAAACACGGCCTACTGCTAACAAAAACAGTTAAAATAGAAAACAATTTATTGGTATGTCTGGTGTAAACATTCACTCAAGCTCAATATTTCGGTCACACTGGGCCTTTATCAAGAGCAAAGAACATAATATTTCACAATCTCAATATATAATAGGTTTGTATGTCTACTCATCAAATGCGAAACAAGTTTACATTTGAAGGTTTACAGCAGGCATTACATTGGTCCCCTTTTTGGGATATTTCAACAACAAGAATTCATTGATAGATAATTAAATTATATTGAGAAAAACTAATTTACTAGGATGTATAAAACAACGTTCGCTCGTTGGTCATATGGACTTAATTTTAATAAATCGGACCATTCTAAAGTTTGGCTCAACGAATCCGGTTATTTTGTCTTGACCGGAAAAGCATTTGATGTGTAAATCAATTTAAGCGAATAACCATGCACAGATATTGTCCTCTGTTGAAAGTCAAATGATTAAACCGTTTAAAAAAATAGCATTCTATTCTTCCATTGTGCAGCAAAGAATAAGAGTCATATTTCACTTTGGGAAATCGATTCAAGAATACAATTAAGTAAAACTACAAATACTTGAGTGTAGACTTATACAATTTTTGTTCGGTCAATAGCGAACTACGCAAACATTTTAATAAATTACAGACAACCAGTGTTGACTTTTATGCATCGACAGGAAATAGATCGGTGGAGAATACATTTATAGTTCCCCGTATATCAATTAAATCAAACATCACCGTGGTTTTCAGAGCCAGGTTTAGAAATCATTCTCTGTCCTACTTTGTTATACAATAAAAGTTGATATATTCTAGCTTTAACTGTGAAAACAACTGCATTTCATTTATAATGTATTGAATTCTTGACAGGTCTTTGATTCCAGAATCGCATTTCAAAACCGATTTTCAATATGTGTAACCGCATGCCATAAAACGCGGCCACAATAGTTTCATATGTGCATCATTTAATGTTTTATATTAAAATATATATTAGCGCAGAATATCAATATTAATGTTTATAAGATCTGACTTGAGAACTAAAATAAATAATTAATATATGAAAAATGTACACGAAAAGCGTGACATATTTAGTAAACAGTCGTTGTATTAAACATCCGGCAATTCCGGACATCGCAGGAAAATCGTTATACCTCACATAATGCCGGGTATTTCCAAACAATTACAGCTGATTGGTTGAGGTTAAAGTCCACATAATCCGGTCATACAAACGAAGTAATCTTACTGCATTAGTTTGCGCCGTACGAACGACATATGTATATAGACTATGAGAGCGTTAGTGGGAATATGTGGCACTTCTTTTCACCTTTTTTGGGAAGAGTTGAAATCTTTTATTACTTTGGCTGCAGCAGATTCAAAATCGGCCATTATTGCGAACACTGAACCGGTGCGTTGTAAAAAAATGTTAGCTAGCATTGATTTTTAAATATTGTTATTTTTTTACATTTCCTACCACCAAACGTCATATATATTTGAAATTAAGATATATGACTATAAAATTGTCGAACTAAAATTAAATAAATAAAAAACATATTTTGTCAAAAATCTTGACGAAAAGTTTGTATCGATGGTAGAGATCTCCGATAACTGCGTAGGAAATTGACATATTGCATGATCACAAGGTTTATCACTCGTCATTTTACATTTTTCATAGGACTGTGACATTTCATCGATGACATGATTGTATCGCCCGTATGTGATTCCCCGGAATGTAAATTTATTTTTTCAAGATATTATATAGATAAGTTTATTTAGAAAAAGGCAATGAGCACATCATTCCATATGAATAAATGCAATACAATAAATACAACATGTCAATGGTGATTTACAATACAAATTGTTCTAAGTTCGAAGAGTAAAGTTTACAAACATAATAATGTACATACACGTATAACATACACGTATATTTACTTTTTAATAAATGATGCACATTTGGTCAGTTGCAACACTATTTCGGTAAACATCCAAATCTTAAATTTCTGTAATATTGAGCAAACTAGCAAAAAGTGGTATTCATTTTCAATACAGTTCATGTTACATTTTATACACTTTTTTGAATTTCTATCAATATTTCTATGACGACCTTGTTCAATAAGCGCGGTTTGCGAAGAACATATAAATCGTGTTAAACCAGTTCTTGGCACATGTCAACTATTTTTCCTTCTAGAAAATAATGTATGCCTCTAATTTCGACATATTTGAAACCATTGTTGATAGAATTGATCGTACAAACACTTTATTACACTCATCATTATCTGAACATTTGAGATATAATGGTTATTTCATAAGTACGAGAACACAAAGATTATCTAACAACAGTTTTACATTCTTTGCCCATGAGTAAACATGATTACCAGTATCATCTTAATAGCGTTGATTCTTCATATTTCTACACCAATATTTAATGATTCTCACTTTACGAGCAATAATCAAAGGAACCATAAATAACAGCATTAGTAGTTTGTTGTTTTACGTTGAGTATTCTTTTAAGAAAGTTCATGAGTACTCTCAACATCAACAAACAGAAATGCAATCGATAGCCAATTTGGAAATCAGATAATAAAGTGTAAGTCTCTGTCCAATTTGTAACCGATTGTCTTACATTACAGAAAATACATGTCCGACTAATTTACTAGGGTAGAAATGTCTAGGAGTCGAAATGTCGTAATACCCTTTGACCGCCAGTCAGGGGAAGTAACTGCCGTGAGATTATTTATTGCGGGAATTGAGGTTATCTTCATTGTGAAAATTAGCGTTGGTTTTGTTGATGATATATTTTTTGGAATTCGGCTCAGTTGAGCAATGACTGCACCCACTCTAGAAATCCCTTTCTAGTGAACTAAATGATCGACATTCAAATGTTAAGAGTACAACACCACTAGAAGGCATGTTCGAGTAATGTTATAGTAATTTGAAATTTAGTATCATAAAATACCATGCTTTACGGATCGTAAGAATTTTGATAAAACATTAATTTTTAGAAATGGTTTCTGACTGCTATGGAAAACGTCTGTTTAAGATCGCCTTTATTGTTCTCCAGTGACGACTTGTAGTTCTTTATTTACTGGTTAGTTCTAACATATTTACATGTTACAGAAGCGGTTCCATGTTTTGGTCTTAGGGGTTCTTAGGGGGGGGGGGGGGGGGGGGTGGCGTAACTTCTTTTAAATACAACGCATTAGCAGCGACGGAGCTACATGGTCGTTTTTATACTCAGACAAACATGTGAGGTTGTGGAATTTTAAGGGGGGGGGGGGGGGGGTGCTAGTGTGCTATTCAACATGAGGGTATATTGGTCGAAGGATAGGGTACCTCGGGCTCTTGATCCGAGGGTTTAGTTTTAACTTGTTACGTCGTTTCTGAAACAAACGTTCAACTTATAAGTAAGTAAGTACAACTTTTAATATAGTGATGTTTGTATAAACATCATTCTATGTATAAACATAAATACAAAAAGTATATAACGCCCGGCCTAATGGGCCTATAAGTCACCTAAAAATATAACATCTTTTTAGCCGATCATTTATATTAATAGCCGCGTATAAATAAAGAACACATGTTAAAATTTAATAGTAAACTTATAAATACAAGATTTAGTCAATGCATTTACATTTTAAGAGTATACCATTTTCGGTCTGATCATATAAGGCTTGTACAAGACATTTTGTTAAGTGTCTTGGCTGTGTTAACATGATGTAATTTAAACGTTGTTCAACTGGTAAGAAAATAATTGTGTGTACTTAATAATTTATTAAACTTATTTTATTTAATTTACTTATTCATTTAGGTTTATACAGTGCACATACAATAAAGTTGACAAGTACAGATATTGTACACAATGAATAAAGCAGTATAACATTGACGTTAATGACATTATATAATTGATTACAATAGTATGAGTAATGTTCTAGACGGCTTAAATGGGTTGTATAATTATGATGAACAAAAAAGATTAAAGGTGGAAAAAAGATTCGAGTCATTGAGAGCTTGAATATGTAGATACAAACCTAAACAGTCAATGTATTAATCTTATATTGTCTCAAGTTTCGGTCAAGTTCACAATCGAACAATACATTAGTGAAAGAGAGAGAAAAAGGGTATACAGGATTAACGTCACATACAAAAGACTTCGCCTCCCCCCACAGACCTCTTGGAAAACAACAATTCATAAACATATGAAGAGGTTCAAGGGTACATACGTAAGGGAACATGGGCGCAAGGAATGGCCTGGTCGAACATAAGGGATAACTAGGAGGACCAAAGAGGACAATCACTCTCGATAACTTCTTCCTGTGATACTAACCAGTACTCGTGTCCAATTTAAGGATTATGAAATTCGCGGGGTACAACCTTGCCCAAATCGGGCTTTGAACTCAGGACCTTCTTGTCAGCATTCAGGCCCTCCATCCTCGAACCTCTGTGCCTCTCTAACTTCTGTTTAAAGCAAGAAGTATGCGCCAAAAATCGACACACCGCAACAATACTGCGTGCTTATTTAAAGGTTTAAAACTGTATGCAGGGTGGGTGAATACGATCACAAAATCCAAAATCCGGTTGCCGATATCGACACATAGATCTATGTAGATTTGCCGGAATGCGTGCCACACTATTAAAGCCAGGCGAAATGTTCTCCGATTTTTTGTGGCACGCATTCCGGCAAATATACAGACATCTATGTTTAGATATGGTCATCGATGCAACCGGATTTGGATGACTAGGTTTGAAGGCTATTAAAAACTATTTCTAACTAACAAAAACTGCCAAAATACGGACCGTTTTGTGATCGGCCGCCAGCTTTTCGTAAAAAAGTCACGTGTTCACCCACCCTGTGTATAATTCAATACATTTATACAGACGTTGTTAAAAGTTTTATTCGTATGGGTGTCAATAGGTTTCGGACATAAACATAAAATAAATATATGTCATAAAATTAAAATCCCCAATTCTGACGCGGGTGTCAACGATTTACAAGCCGACTGATAATAAAAAGATCTATATCATACCCTCGTGTCAAAATAAGTATATACGATTTGAGAATTAGCATAATTAAAAGGATATTTTGTACAAATTAAAAAATCCTTTACGCTTGGTTGACAATCTTTTCATTAAGACGGTTGATATCGAATTCATGTGTCATTTTATTGAACTTTTATATACGAGTTAGAATCCTGACTTAAGATTAGCATAGACGTTAATAGACTGATTTATGTAATTATACCAGATTTTCAAGCGATTAAGGAATAAAGGTAATATGAGCGTGCCTTTACTTATTTTGACTGATAGAATTGTTTGGGATTATGCATGTATGTGTTGGATTGTTCTTTGATTTCTTTGTATATCCATGCACTGACTAAGTTAGGACGTGAAGTATATCGAAGTATAACATGGCAGGTGCGAGAGATTGTTAAACTAATACTTGAAAGTTTTGTGTATTTGTACAATAGTTTAACGTTTTGTTAGCTTTGAAATATATATGAACTTTCAAAGATTTTGATTTAAAGATATACACACTGACAGTAAGTACGTTTGCTTATATTTTTCATGTGTCTGTATATATCATTTAGACGAAATATCAATTGTTTTTTCAGTTACGACAAAAGTAAGGTTTTTAAACATTAGTTTTATCGTATTGCAAAATTTCACAATAAAAATACCATTTAATTACACAATATTGTTTGCGGTACCCTATCTTTATCGTGTTTTGGCAGTGCCAATATAATTAGATACATTGTACATGTAATGAAGATAGAGGTTCTATGTATACGTCCTTGGGCTATCATTGGAAATGCACTTTTAAGGGACAAAATGCGGATGAAATATATCCTTAATGATATAACCCCTTTCCCCATGTGCAATTCTTCCTTTTGACATAATATTCATGTTCTCTTCTCTCCTATTCGACCTATAATTGCTGGCTTTCTTGACTTGTTCCGTAATGTTTTCCATACATTAAAACATCTCCCCCCTTGTTGCCCTCCTTAGTTGTCTTTTATGGTTGGCCAGGCCATTCATTTCGCCCCTGTTCCCTAACGTATGTACCCTTAAGCCTCCTCAGTGCCTGGTGTTTTGTGGACTGTTGTTTTATCGAAGGTGGGGATGCATTGTCTTGTGTATGTAGCAACTTATTCTCTCTTTTACCTTTACCTATCTACCTTTTTCAATTTCAAACCCTGACAGATAAGGTTGTTAGGGATAGGTGTAAGTTTGAGCAGAAGTAAAATATAGTTTGAGCTAACGCGCTTACAAACTTTGGCACTAAATGCTCAAGTATTTAGGCCTTATTAAATAATAATAAAAATAATAATAATAATAAAAATGAAATAAAAAATAATGATAATAATAATAATAATGATAATAATAAAAATAATAATAATAATGAATAAGAATAATAGTATTTAGGCCTTGACGCATTATTAGTTATAACGAATCTGCTTTATTTTTCTGTGAAAAGTGATTAATTGCGAGCGAATGTAAACGGTTGACTATGTATGCGTATCTTTCAAGTAATGTGGTTTAAATGGCCTGTATTAATCAACATTTGAATTTATATCATGCCTAAACTTGATTTAACATGTTTTGTATTTAAACGATTGTTATTCCGAATTTTCTTTATACGACTGGCAATTCATCATTTGAATATTTAGCCCTTGGTAATGATTTTAAACATTGAATGGACAACAAAGACAAAGAATAAAGGATATCAAATTTATATATTATTACATATTTGATATGTAATACATCATTTATACAGCTGACCTTTTTTTCTAATGTTAGAAGCTATTAATCATACGAAACTGAAACGCTTAGTTTATTTTAAGTAAGTGACATTGCGTATATTACATAACCTTGCAATATTAATGATTCTCCGGGTTAATATCTGCCATTATGACCCTGTCATGGAGGCAATATTCCCATTGATTGTATCTCAACTGGATAACTCATATGTTTGTTCCAGGTTTTTTATGATATGGCGGGAAGGTACAAGAAACAATTGCCGACATGGAAGGAATTAAAACACACACAATTACTGGACGAGAAGCAGAAAGTGGAGGAACAAAGATGGGATCAGGAATTCATACGCCGACAACATGAACTCGAAAAACAGAAACAAATGTCTGACCAAAAAAGGTAAGTCTCGAATCTTTTGCAATTAATCGTGATATAAAAATGGCATAAGATTCTGACATAGGGCCGATTCTTGGGCAAGTGAATCTACCCCTTTAAAGAGTTGTATATATGTTGTATATGTTTTTTGTAATATGAGCGCTGCTACGGGATTTACAACCTCGTCTGTAAGTGAAGTCCTTTCCAGAAAACGCAACATGTGATCTGCAAGCATAGATAGTTACCACTTTTACAATATTTATCTCCCTTTTTCTGAATATAAGGAATATAATGTAAACGATGATAACATCAAATCAGATATATAAAAATAACTTATTCATTATATTTACGTGGGCACATGGCTCAGAAAGCTGAAGAAAAAGTGGTTGTCACATGCAAATTCTCTTGGTCTTTTCTGAATTATCACATATTTGGGAATTACTCCTCTAAGTGCTTATCCGTTTTGCCTATCAAAATGTCTGATGATTAAGAACAAGGGATGTAAATATTGTAGTTATCTACATACGTTGTAAATGGCGTATTCTAGTACAGTTGAAACCCGTTATGTCGACATCGGTAACTCATTGTTTTTGTATGACTAACGTATGTTCAAAGACATGTACATGGATTGAATTAGTTTCGTGTTGATGTTTTGAAAAGATATTCCTTTGGGGATAAAACGATTAGGCAAGATTTCGGTTTTGGATTAACGTAATAAGAGTTTCAAGTGCCTTATGTGTTATGGAGTGTTGTTATCCCGGCGGTCTGTGTGGGGACACTGTCTTATGTGTGTACCGTTCCATGTAGCAACTTATTCTCTCTCCTTTATCTTGATTGCACTTGCTTTACAGTTCATTGTTTTATACCCTGACCTATTACAGCAAGTGTAAGGTCATTGTATTATTAGAAGTATTTTATAATGCCAATCCTTTTCGGTATATTCGAAAAAAGTCAATTGGTCTCAATGGGTCTCGATTTTGTTGAAGATTCGATACGCTGTGTGCACGTTCCTTGTTGACTATTATTTGTATACTACTTCTAGAGCACAGAAAAATGCGTATTCATGATAAGATGTTCATAACAACGAATATTTTACTATATTCATTCAAAACATTTAATGTGCAGGGCGCGTTTCGCTGTAAATTTGTGACCAATTCGATTATATTGGTCAATAAACGTACTAGATGCAATACAAAATAATACAAAATATACCAATTATCTTTCAGTGGGTACCAATATATCCATGTTTAGCTCCAATGGTATCGAAAAATTTCCATATTACCGATGTACACTTTTTTTTTGACTCTATTATTTCCTCATGGTTTTAATTTTTTCAAACATTTCAACTGAAAACTATTTTGATTCTAATACTTATTTTAAAGAGTCGATATTTTATCGTAGTCAGTCCTTTCAAGGTAGCCATATTACACATTTTGTGACACAGTGTCATCCGCGACCAGTACGCATGCGCAGCTATTGGTGACGTCATGTATGATATTTTATTCAAAAATGTTTTTATTTGTTTTCAGAAATAGAAACTCAGCTAAATTGTCTGAACTGTCATCAAGATGGCGTCATATTGAACGAAAGCGTACTGAAAAGAATGAATTTTATCTTGAACGATTGCGAACGAATCTTAGCGTAACTCTGCGTGCAGAATCCATGTCTTCAGGATCGCCGTTCACGGACAGATGACGTCATCATTAAATGATGTGCAATGTGGAATGTCACGTGATTCACTTTTTGCTGGATATCTTCGTTATTTTCCGGAAACTTGACGGAGTGATGTATTCCTATATGTGTGTCACTGCGATTTAAGCGAAATGATATCTTGCTATACAACATAGCTTCATAACAGGCCAACATTCGGACATTATATTTTCGGATGACTTATATTGTTTGTACAATCACCGTTTGCCATTATGTATATTTGTATTCCGTCATAACCTTCTTGGTCCAGTATTTAAAAAACAAGATCAATTTGAAAATTCCTTTATATTCCAGTCCAAGACTCCAATGTTTTCACTCAAATACGTATTTGGTGTCTCAGACCAACCTCAAATATTTGACTGGATCCCTATTAACTTTTGAGTTAGCTTAAAGCAATATTCAAATAATTTGAGTAAATTTTCGACTTGATATATTTTTCTGAAAAGGGGTCCAATGTATTGGACAATTGAATCATATTACATAACATATGTTCATATAATTATTTTCATCTTCATTCTGAAATCAAATGTATAAAATGTATTTATTTGTATTAAAATGATTATAACAAGCTTTCGTTAATTTTTATGTATACCAGTTTTAAACGAAAATTGAGTTTAATCTTATAGTTATTAAAGGGAAGTAATTCACTGAACTTCCTTTGTGCAAGGGCAGAAAATTAGATTTAAAAGCGCGATTGATATTTTTCAACAGGATGCAATGTCATATAATACGTTCCATGCATAATTTGGTATTGTTAAAATATGCTAATGCTAACGCTTACGCAGTGAATGCAAACTAGAAGAGGGGTATGAAAAATAACAAAGGACTACAGTGTAACAAAAGTAACTGAAGAGAAACTAAGATGGTGACACTATATTGCCAATGTCAGTACAAACACTGAGGGCATAATGTATAAACATTCACTTCCACAGCAACCTGTATACATTAATGCAAACTAAAGAATGTGAAACACGCTTGGAATAAGTTTTTATACTTCTATTACAAGATTTAGAGTTAACGAAAGAGGAAATTACACACAGAATATGGCTCTGCTTTGCTAATGAGGAAAGCAAAATAATAAAACTTAAGTGTTTTTGTACAGAACGTGCTCACGGCTAACCCTTCTCGTACTAGGAAGATATGACAGTGGGAAATAACCGTTGGAAGGCAGAAAGACTCGAACTACAAAAGGCGACAAGAGGCAAAAATATGTGTCCTAAAATGCCGACATTTTTTGTACAATTGCAACAACACTTGTGAAAGACAAAGAATAAATTGCTACAGGGAACGCCACATACGTAAGATATTGCCTTCCCACACAGGCCTCCGGGTAAACAACAATCCATAAAACATAAGGCACTTGAGGAGGATAAAAGGTACATACGTCAGGGAACAAAAGCGCAAAAGGAATGGCCTGGCATGGCAGACCATAAGGAATAACTAGGAGATTCCAAGATGACAAAAAGTGAAGGGGGATTAATGGACGGAAAAGATCACAGGACAAGTCAAGACAGCTGACAACAATAGGCCGAAACTAGACAGAAAATAACCTGAACACTATATAGAGTGAAAGACTTATCACCCGTAATCGTCTTATATTTCATTGTTAAATAGAATACTATAATACAGCATTAAAAGAAAGGTAGAGTTTGAATTTAACTACCTAGTTATAGCAGAAATGTGAATGAAGTTGAAGTATTAATGAGCCGTTTTTTGCTACTTTTACGTTTGAATGGATTGTTTTACATGCTCATTGTCCATATTGCTGTTCTAAAGGCATGATGTGTTAACTTTATAAACTCGGGCATTTAATCGATCTTTTTCATTCAACACACATGTTATTTTTAGACTGACCGCAAAGAAGTGCATGAACTTTCAGATCCAAAGGACATTGTTCGCTATAATTCCATCGTGAAAATCTGCAATATGAAAACGAACAGAAATCAATGGCGAACAGGTGTTATACGGTAAGACAGGTGTGGGTAATATATAATATGTTGTACCTATTTGTATCTTTACACTGTTGTGAGGCGTAAATATTCAAAGTTCAATAAATATGTACGAAAGCCTGATATGGCCACTGCTAAACAAAAACATAATTAAAACTCATATAAACGCCAAAAAGGCGTAATAACCAGTTCAAAAGGCGTTAATTCGATTTAAGAAGGCGTTTATACATGTTTAAAAAGGCGTTATTTCGAGTTAAAGAGGTGTACTAACGCGAAAAAATATCATTTAACATGATAGACTCATGTTTAAATCAAAGAGAAAGAGCAATATAAATAACGGAATGTTCCGATCATCTGCATATACATACACGTCTGTCAGAATAGTACAGGGTCTTATAACGTCTGTTCCCAAAGTTTGAATTTAGATAAAATGAGAATAATGCTGTGTACACTGGCTTCATTTCGCATAATATAAGATACCGCTTTTTTCATGAATTTCTGTTTTGCCAATTTTATTTCACTATATTTCTGAAAAACGGAATATGTATTGCAGAAATGTTAATTTTTTCAAAACCGTTTGCACAATTTTGATATCTCAATCCGTTGTTGAGATATTAACGATTTCCCACAATTCCAATGCATTTTTCCCATACCCACGTTATCGACGGTGGCTAAGCGAGGCGCTATGAAAGTTGGGTATGGTATAAAACTCTCTTGCAGAAGTAAACGATTGTAGCGGATCAGTGGTCCAGTGGTAAAACGCTGGACTTGTAATCCAGGGATCGCTGGTTCGATTCCCCGCTCCATCACTGACCGTACTAACAGTCTTTCGGACGAGACTTTAAAAACCGAGGTCCCGTGTATGATGCTTTACATCGAGCACGTAAAAAGAACCAGGGGTGCTTCTGGAACTGGGGCATCTTCTGTATCATGCACTATCCTCCAAATCTAATATGACTAACATTCTTCCGGAGGCGTCGCCCATGTGGGAAACCGGTGGCGACGATAAATAAAAGCATATACAACAAACGATTGGCTCATAGCGACAAGTATACTAGTATTCGGGCACAAAAAGGGTATTCCTTTCCATTGACGAGCTAGTTCTAAATCGATTTGAAAGCCACTTCTGATCGAGTTGTCTAAACATTCATCTATACTTAGAATCTGAAGAGCAGTATGTTTGACATGACGCAAATATTAAGCGATTCAAATGCAAAAAAGAAGTCGATATTTTCAATAAATTTACGAGCAATCTTCTTGGTTCTAAAGAATTTGGTCATTGTGGTTTTATCTGATTAGAACAGTCCGCGCGGTTAGTTCAGTGGTTAGAGCGAGAGGCCGTCATCCGGGAGGTCCGGTTTCGTTTCCCGGTATGGTCATCTATCCTCCACCTCTTCTTAATGAAGTTGTCAGCTAGTTGAGGAAGGGCAAGTTAGTACAGAAAAACTGGTTAGGACAACTGACTGCCATATATAATTATATCGAATATATTATGTTAAGGTTTTAACTTATTAATTTTACATCGATTGTGAAACAAGTTCTCAGAACTTATACTAATCACCCTCGATGACTGATTCATGGCTACCAACCAGTACTCGCACTTAATTAAGGGATTGTGAAGTTCGTGATCAAACTCCGCTCATCGTGGGGCTCGTTTGGATCAGGTGTCACACACAAAGTGTTCTAGGAGTAGAGCGCGTGAGTCCTCCATACGAGCCCCACGATGAGCGATTAGTTGTACATGTATATTAAACGCAAGAATGTAACTGAAATAAAAAATATAGATCGCGGAAGACATACTAGCTTTTAATATAATCAATAAAAAGCGTGTTTCGTCACCAGAACCGCATAACATGTAATTTACCATTTACAAAGGGAAACTACTCTGTTTTACAATTATATTTTAATTTTATTCGTTGTCTCCCTTGAAATAAATCCAAAATGTTATCACATAACGATACAAATCTTTTCAGCACAAATATTTTGTAAAATAATTCTTATGTTTCGAGGGTTCAGTGAAAGACTATCGTAACTCCAATATAAACACATAGGAGTTACGATAGTCTTGCGTCAAACCCTCGATTTGCTGGCGTCAGAAAATCACTCAAATTCACAAATATGAGATAAATTGTTATCTTCCTTAATATCAAAATGAAAAATGAAAGTCAATGACCTGTAGCGTAATACCTACGGTATAAATAAACATTAAAATTAAAATGATATTACCCATTTTCCATGCGATACAAACGAAACGTAGGTTGTATATGACAGGGCATTGACCATGTTAGTCCTATAGTGGATGAGACCGATTTTAAAAGGACCCGCAGTGCCCCAAAGTAAGATTATCGCCCCGCAAATAGTAGAATGCAACCATTTAATCTGAACTGACAAAAGCAAAATATTTCGCGTAGCGGATCTGTAGTCCAGTGGTAACACGCTTGTCTAGTAATCCAGGGATCGCAGGTTCGATTCCCCACTCCATCACTGACAGTACTAACAGTCTTTCGGACGAGACTTTAAAAACCGAGGTCCCGTGTATGATGCTTTACATCGAGCACGCAAAAGAACCAGGAATGCTTCTGGAACTGGGGCATTTCCTGTATCATGCACTGTCCCCCAAAAATCTAAAATGACTAAACATTCTTCCGGAGGCGTCGCCCATATGGGACAAAAAAAACACAAACATTTCGCGTATTTTAGTCGACCAGTTATCATGCCGAATTCGGATAGCTTGTGATACTTGCGTAGTTCAGCATCTCTTTATGCCCGCTGGTAAACGAAACAATTATGCTCAGTACATTTCTCAAGTTTCGTGGACTTACATAGAAATAAAAGAAAAGGACTTATATGTTTGTGCAACATGTATGCTATATCCGCAAATTACGATGAACAGGTATTTTCATATAAAAGAAGTTTCAAAATGCAATAAATTGATGCTTTGTTAACATTTGACAGGACAAAAAACTGTGCGTATTTAAATGCACCGAGAATAGAAATAATTCGTTTGTTTATGTTGATAAATATTTATTTGAAAGTAACCTTGAATTGTATTGACTCATCAGAATTCGATTTACAATTATGTTTGTACATAACATATTATTGGTGGGACACCTACAAGTTATGAGAAAACAATTCTGTCAGAAGTATCACATGACACGTGAAGAAAGAAAATAAAACATGTTCGATACTTATCTAACCTTACTTATTTAAAGTAATATTATGCTCATTTTTGGTTAATTTTTTTACCTAAACAAACTTGAAAAATAATTACATTCCCTATTAGTTAAAACATCAATACACATGCATTAACAAAGAATGAACTCATAATGTATTGAACCGTATTTGTTGAAGAAATTAAAAGTTTTGTCTGTCAGTAATATGGTAAAAGAATATTTTTTCAATCGGTTTTACATTGCAATGGCTCTTATTAGAGATGTTTTAGCCAATGTAACAACAATACTGGATGAAGCCAATTCAAACATTTTATGTTCAGATGAGCCATATACATCTTTATTACTACAGCAAATACAGACGCGTTATTTATAACATGCACGTACACAAGCGGATGTGTAATTTAATTCTATTTTCTATCTGTTATGGGGGGCATCTTGAAACAGCGCTTTAACTGTTTGAGTTATGTACGGTTTATTGCGCAACTTTGAATTTGAGCGTTAGCTTGATAAAATATGATATGTCCGCACTTAAAACGGATTGAAGGGTTGTCAGCTATCATATTTTGTAGGATGTCTTGATATTGCACCGACAACTACATCTGAGGTATGTGTAAACATGCACATGTGTTTGTTGAAAAATTCAGTCGTTAATGTAAATATTACGTACAGATGCAAATAATATGAGTAGCTTTGTAGTTAGGCCACGTGATGCGTGTCAGATAACGCCCAGTTGAATTACATGTACGATGTATGATAATTAATAGTACACACAATTGAAAAATGATGCAATTTTTTCAAAGATAGATTTATTTATCGTAAAATGCACAAATCTCATGACATTACAATATAAAAAAATATAAAACCATGTCATATACATTATATGAAAAGGATAACACAAAAAAGGGATAAGTATTCCCTTATTTCCATTGTGGTCCTTGACAATGTAGATCAAGTGACATAGGACATTAAATAAATAATAATATATATATACGACAGACGAATGAGGCTATCGACAACTATGAGATCAATAAAATGTCCTGGATTGTTAAGAAATGCCATGCTTTTTTTCTAAAAAAAAAAATTAAAGTATTTTTAGTTAAGAGAATTGCTTAAAATAAAAATACAGACCTACAGATACATAAGGTGTGTTTTAACATTAGACTTAAAACAAGACATGCCGTTGGTGTCTCTTACTTCCATTTTAAATGTGTACTTCATCATTTTACGATTAATGCAAAGGCAACAAGCTCGTAAGTGTGTATTTGAGCTTTTATTTGATCTAGGGGCGGAACTAATTATAACAAAAAGAAATGTTGAGTACTGTCAGTTTTAATATCAAGATTACTTAATTAGGTCGGCACTCTAGTCAGTATTAAGGCATTTTCATATACTACTGATTAGTCATCGGAAGGTATTTTTGTGGTTCCAGCCCATTCCGTGACTCACACTTCCCTAAGTTCAATGACAGTGTTACGTTGGACCATCCTTGGAACCCAGGCTATTCATAACATATATGATACCATGGATACATTGGCTAGCGAAACTTCGTTATGCATGAATATTCATTATCATATCTCGACCAATGAAATGGACGATAACTAAAAAGAAGGAATCTCCTTTGTGAAGAGCTCTTGCTCAGAACTGCGATTTCTTCCGTAAGTCCTCGGCAATTTTCGTATCGCATGAGGTGTGGCCAATCAAGCGGCTGGATTTCACCTCATTAATTATTCATGAGTACGAGTATTTTACAGTCAGTTTGCACAGGGTATCATATATGTAATGAATAACCAGGGTACCGAGGATGACGATGGACCGACTGGGTGGATTCTGCTCTCTTAAGCATACGTAATATTTCGTTTATGTCTGTATAAAGCGACGGCTAATCCATTACGGTATCTCAGGGGAAGGGGTACTCGTTTGCAACCTAAGCCCAGAATGGGCAGCCATCTTCGTCCATTAGAATTAAATAAGTAGCTATTGAACGAGTGTATGATCTAATATGAACTTTAAGTAACTTATTGAAGGTATATTCCTTCATTCATACTGATACCCACCCACACACTAAGTGGGTCCCTATTGTAGTCTACGATCATGCTGTACCATTATGCCGCAAATTTTCAAAAGAACGAAACAGTAACGCATGTGCACGATAGATGAATCAGTGATCAGTATTGAAAGGATTCATTTGTGGAGTGTGAAGATAACATGTCCTCCTTCTGAGAATAGTGATCCTCATTCTGAGTACAGCGATCCTCATACTAAGTATAACGACCAATGTACTGAGTACATCGATCCTCATTCTGAGTACAGCGATCCTCATACGAAGAACAGTAACCTATACACTGAGTACAACAACCTATACACTGAGTCTAACGACCAATATACCGAGTACAGCGACCTATACACCGAGTACAGCGACCGAGTACAGCGACCGAGTACAGCGACCTATACACCGAGTACAGCGACCTATACACCGAGTACAGCGACCAAGTACAGCGACCTATACACCGAGTACAGCGACCTATACACCGAGTACAGCGACCAAGTACAGCGACCTATACACCGAGTACAGCGACCTATACACCGAGTACAGCGACCGGGTACAGCGACCTATACACCGAGTACAGCGACCGAGTACAGCGACCTATACACCGAGTAATACGACCTATACACCGAGTACAGCGACCGAGTACAGCGACCGAGTACAGCGACCGAGTACAGCGACCTATACACCGAGTACAGCGACCGAGTACAGCGACCGAGTACAGCGACCGAGTACAGCGACCGAGTACAGCGACCTATACACCGAGTACAGCGACCGAGTACAGCGACCGAGTACAGCGACCTATACACCGAGTACAGCGACCGAGTACAGCGACCGAGTACAGCGACCTATACACCGAGTACAGCGACCGAGTACAGCGACCGAGTACAGCGACCGAGTACAGCGACCGAGTACAGCGACCTATACACCGAGTACAGCGACCGAGTACAGCGACCGAGTACAGCGACCTATACACCGAGTACAGCGACCGAGTACAGCGACCGAGTACAGCGACCTATACACCGAGTACAGCGACCGAGTACAGCGACCGAGTACAGCGACCGAGTACAGCGACCGAGTACAGCGACCGAGTACAGCGACCGAGTACAGCGACCGAGTACAGCGACCGAGTACAGCGACCGAGTAATTTAGATATGTTCATATTGTGAATTCATAAAATCATTATCATAAATTATATACATTTTGTCTTGCTTATTATTGAATTTAATAGATTTAAAATTACAATCTTGGCGATGAAGATTTTGTTTACAATGAAAAAGAAAAAAGATTTCGTAAATCACATAATTATGGTCTTAAGTATTTGATGCGTTGCCTAGGGTCTGTCATGGGTCCACAGGGACCCGATATTTTTCCCATTGTAATGGTATATTTTATTTTCTTTAATCAATAACACCATCTGTTTGCAAAACATGGTTTGAAAATATTTAGAAGTCGTATAACATGTATATGTAATGGTTGCAAATTTATTTCACCCACACGTTAAAAGGTCACATTTTTCTTACCAGCCAGGCCGTTGCCATGGTAACAAATGATAATATGAGCTGGTATTACATAGTATATGTTTATATATACGATTGATAAACATCCAAAAACTAGCCTTGGGTCATGGCGA
Source organism: Mactromeris polynyma (assembly GCA_032209605.1). Taxonomy (NCBI): domain Eukaryota; kingdom Metazoa; phylum Mollusca; class Bivalvia; order Venerida; family Mactridae; genus Mactromeris; species Mactromeris polynyma. The sequence continues at coordinate 5,359,043 of JASFXZ010000029.1, forward strand.
ACAAACGTAAAGTGGCAACAATTTTGAGGATTTTCCCAGAAAAAATCTAGTAATCATCTTTTCAACGTACGAGTGTAATATTGTCTACATAGGTAACTATTTTCATTATACTTAGTAAACGAAATGATATATGCATGAATGTGAACTTTACCTAATATATTATAAATGGCTTTTAGTCTTTTGTAAAGGTCATATCGCGTTGTAATTTCTGGTTGACAGTCAGCTTACAATTATATTGTATTTGGTATATATTTAATGAAAATCGCGTGTAGATAATTGCTACTCTAAACAAACCACTTTATATATCACACCATGGGAGATTCATAAATTTACTAACAATGAGGACATCATTTGAGCAGAGCGATACACTCTCAAGAGTAAAACTGGCCGGTCACTAAATCTCCATTCGTTTGACCTTTAATTCAATCAAAGTACTGTGGGAACTTTCTATTAGTAGTATTTTCGTAGGAAATTAACCCTCTCCTATGGTTTGTTGTATTTGCGTTATTTTATCGTCGCCACCGGTTTCCCATATGGGCGACACCTCCGGAAGAATGTTAGTCATGTTAGATGTTTAGAGGATAGTGCATGATACAGGAGATGCCCCAGTTCCAGAAGCATCCCTGGTTAATTTACGTGCTCAATGTAAAGCATCATACATGGGACCTAAGTCTCGTCCGAAAGACTGTTAGTACTGTCAGTGGTGGAGCGGGGAATCGAACCTGCGGTCCCTGGATTACTAGTCTAGCGCGTTACCACTGGACCACGGATCCGCTAGCTAAGCTGGAGAGACACAATCTGATATATTCAACCAATGTTGAGTCCACACACGGAACTGGGTGTGGTGACTGTGGTCGAACAATAATCAGAATTTACCTACATTTCTGTATATTTTCTTTATTATATTGAGTGTGTGCTTTCTTAAGTGGAATGACATCTATCGACAAATCCAAATGAATGATAACGGACTACTATTTTGATACACTACAGTTGAATCAAGCTTTTCATGACATTTCCATAAAATGCACGAGTTCATGATGGAATTTCGCCACCAGTTTCACGTGCGCAAATTGGAAAATTATCGGAATTGTTTAAAATAGTAAACTCGTGTCATATATTCGCCCGTCTGTCCCATAGGTCTCATAAATGATCGCTATAATTGTGATATTTTAACATATTCCACGCAGTGCTACATAAAAGCCAGACTCAATGCCATTGGCGATAGTTCAATTCCCTAAAAGGCGTGCAAGGATTGGTATTTAATGTATTGCATTGGTAGTAATTAATAAATTCTTAATAACAACAGCTATAATGGTGAATGTTAATTCTATAAATACGACATATCGAATTTTTTACAGGCGAGCATCCCTTAGGTACAGCATATTGTTCGAAATTAATTAGCACAACGTACAGATAGAACCACTTTCGTCTATACTTATTATATGAAGCTTATTGAGTGTTAAACATGTTTCTAAATTAGTTGTATTCATACAATATGCAAATGATAATTTCCCTATTGCATACAAAATGCAATAATTATACGTCAATGATACGTAAATTGAACCTAATATCATCACAGTAAAGTCAACTCCGGACGTTCATCATACAAGTACGGATATCGGTCTTTAAACTAAACTTGCTGCATTAACCAATCAAATATCGTGTAACATAACATCTACAATTCTAAGTAGAGATCCTATTTACAGTAAGGATATGTTTCCATTTCTTAAACTGACAGTATCCTGTTAGAAAAACTTCCCAAGAACGCAGTAATATTTTTGGATTTTCCCCATATTTCACCTTTTTTGAAGTTTTGTCGCCATATATAGTTTATAACATGCACGTATAACCATTATGTTCCTTAATCCTGTTCGTATTCGTACTGTATATGATATGTCACATGACAATTCCAGCCTTGACCTTATGAATTAGCTTATCGAAAATGAACTTACAATCTACTAGATTAGATTAGATACTTTATTTTTCCTCCATGATTGAAGATTATAACTTATTTACAACAAACATTTATAGCAAAAAAACAACATACAAAACATATGTATGACAGTACACCACCTAAAACAAATGTATCAAAACAGGACATAATATGAACACAATGATACTTCACTGATTGAATCATATTCAGTGAAAATTAAGCTGCGTGGAATGCAAAAATAATTTCCCTTAACATCTGTTGTGAGATTTAATCTTGTCGAAATCTACAGATAGATATTTGTTGTTGAATGTTTTACCAAGAAAATTGTTCTTGTTTTAGTGATATATACAATCAGCGTTACTGAAACAATTTTTTTAATCTTTGCAAACGTGATTATCATTTACATCAGACGAGTGAATGCATTGATACCAATCTACTGTTCATATTGGTTCCTGCTTTGGAGTTTTAAGACAATTTTATACTCGTTCAGTTATGTCCGTCGGTCATTTGTCCCAGTCCGTGTTCCTGGATTACCAAAGAGCAACCAGGCAACTGACATTATCGCCCATATATCTAAAGCGGATGACAAATGCGGTAAACCCTAAATAATAAGACCACCTTTGGGACCTTTGAAAACTGGTCTTCTTATTGAGGTGGTATTAATATTGAGGTTGAATAAAGAGCAAAACAGTGAAAATGGATTTTAAATTGTATTCTTAATTGTGAGGTGGCCTTTATAATGAGTTGGTCTTTATAATGAGGTGGTCTTTAGGTGAGGGTTTATTGTAACCTGAAAATCATTGCCCTGTTTGTCTAATCAATAGATCAATCGACTGCTAGTCTTGACGTCGTTGGCTCGAGTCACGGGTATCGTTCGTTTATGTATATGTTTTTTATGAACATTTACGGTACATACGTTTAGACTACAATACACATGCAGTGCATATGGTGAAATGGTTATTTTTTCACAAATCTGGTATTTGACCTTGAGTTTGACCTTGACCTTCAACGTTTTGGATCAATCTGAATATGTACCTGATTTGCATTTTTATAGTGAAGTTTAGTTATCTTAGAAATATAACCACATTTCTTTTCAAAATATACTTATAGGGCCTTTTTCATGTTATACACTTATATTCAAACACGGTGGCCATCTTGGACGCCATCTTGGAATTTCGGGCCCGCACCAACTTTAGAAAATGTATGCCGGTAGTCTGATAAACTACAGACCCTGACGAACATTTTGGTATATGACATTGTTTGTTTTACTCTTTTGGTCACCTCATCTTGATTTTAGCCTGTAAAGTCACCCCACTATAAGGCCTAATGATATTGAAAATTAAATAATATATCTGGATAACATATACAATATATACCTCCCTTGTTCTTAATCATCAGCCATTCTGATAGGCAAGACTGATAAGCCCTTATAGCAGTTATTCCCAAATATGTGATAATTGAGAAATTACTTCTTCAACTTTCTGAATCATCTGCCCACATGAGCACAATGAATAAGTTATTTTTATATATCTGATTATTTATATTCATATATTCCATATAAACTTGAAGGAAATTTGCCTATCAATATGGCTGACTATTCAGAAAAAGGAAGGTAAATATTGTAAATGTGGAAACTACGTATTTCATGGGAAGTGTGTTGATTTCATAGAAATCAGGTATTGTAAATGTGGAAACTATGTATTTCATGGTAAGTGTGTTGATTTCATAGAAGTCAGGTATTGTATATCGTAGTTTTTCCTGTACATTGATGATCGATATGTACGCTCGTATTTCTTGAGTATCGCATCTTCTTAGCGATTTGTTCATCTATGGTTTATACGAGTGTGGAGACAACGCCATATTGCGTGTCTCAGTCGAAATAATTCAAATCAAATTTCGAAACTATTTAGTTCATTTGCACTTAAATAGTATGTGCACGCAATAGTCAATACGTTATATCACTGTTAAAATTAGTATTATGATCAATATTTGTATAATCATTATTAAATGTGTCGTAAGAATGATAAATATTATCCTTATTATAATTATCATCATCACTATTTTTTCATAAACATTATTATTATCATCCTTATTATTATCATTAACCTAATTATCGTTCCATCGAGTGCTGTGATACACTAGTATGCAATATATACGAACCATATTTGACCAATTCATTGTCACTTAATCTTCCACATCGTCTGAATTGAACATTCATCAATAACAGTTCACCACACACTACCGCTACCGACATGCATCGTATGTTAATAATTTACGATGTTACAAAAATACGACCAATTGTAAAATACTACTAAAATTGTATTACATGCATTGTGAGAGGATTTACACAATATATGCTGTACTGAAGCAGGTGGGTATAACAATTCACGCATGTAAGAGAATATATCGGGAGTTTACTTACATATCGTATTTCATAAGAATGAAAATAGGTTTAGTTTTTCCTTCTTCATCCTACCCAAATTATGCACCCACTCAAAACAGTTTGTCTCAAACATGAAAGCAACATTATTTCACTTTGAAATTTGATTCTAATTCGAAAGAAAATTATTATTTAAATTTGTTTCACTTCGAAAGAACACTTAATGAAAAGTGACTATGCTGAATGCGTATAAACTCTATACATGTTTGTTGTTTTATAATTTTTTATTGTTCAAACGTTTTAATTTGATATCGATTTGGAATAAATTGACATCTATACATTACATAATCGATGACTGTCAGTTGTTCCTAACCCACGCATGCGCAAATTTCAAGGAGTGTCGAAGCGCGCGGTTCAACCACGGACAAGGCGGATTGGTACTACATGTATCGACATTCGGATCTAGAGTCCGGGCGCCCAAGGTGACTCATATAAAGTTATATATATGTATGCACAACTTAAAAGTGGTTTTTATACTAAATATACAGGCAACATAAACTGACTTTATAGCAATTGTTATTTAATATGTTATACATGCAATAAATGTTACCTGTACATATATTTACAAAAAGTATGTGTATCAAAAATAAGACAACATTGGCATTAGGTTGTGGATGGGGAAGAAACAACAACTTTTTATTTTCATACAGCATAGAAAAAAATAACATTTGCATACATATTTTTTTCTAAGTAACATCACATATTGAATAACCAAAAAAGAAAGATACAAAATAATAATAGGAAAATTTAAATGTTTGGCTAAAGTACAGAGTTCGGCAACATATATTGAAATTGTGTTCGCTTCTATTGACTACTTTTTAAGAGAATTGTTTAATATAAATTAAATGGTTAACCTAATAACACATGTTAAAGTTTACCTTAGATACATTTATAACTAGACGATTATTTGATGGCATAACACAAGTTCGTCTTGATATTTATCGATTTATTTATAACAGTTCACTCAAAAGATCAATTGAATTTTCATTAGAAACTAGATGTTCGCTCATTTTTATGTAACCTTTTCATTCGTCTTTTATGTATCGTTATAAATAACGACATAGTAATTAAACACATATTCGTTTGTTTGATAAACTTCAACAAAAAAAGAAAGCACTTCTAAATTTCCATCAACCATTTTATTTCCACACAAGACATTAGTGCAAACGCAAGAAGAAATTGTAACACAGATATCCTTATATCTGGCAGCAGCAGCAAGTAAATATCGCTATGTATGAATAGATCCATATTTGGTCATATTCTTATCCCTTGACTTCGATGAGCAAACATGTTGTACATCAAAACAGCGCGTTTTTATTTTTGTTCAATGGATAATAAAATGGTCGTCTTATAAGCAAAACAGCACAACAATTTGTCTTCAAATATTACATTTCGTATGATCCGCATTATTTTTTATAAACATATAGAGGAAAGAGATCGGGACCTGATATTTATTTCGGATGATACCAGGTATTCGGATAGGTTGTTCAATAAACGGGGTCCGACTGTATATTAGAATTTAATGTTTTTAATCCAGTTCTACATACAAAAATCTTACAAACTTTAACCTTACTTATCTACTAAAGTTGATTAAATGAATACTGAAAAATGCTGGTTTGATGTGTTAGAAAGAATACAGGGTTGACTGTACATGTCTTTCAAACTTGCATTTTAAGATCAATTATACCTTTTGGGAACGTGTTTAAATGACATTTAATTATCTCTCAAATGATTAATGACAATTGATAGCCACATAAACAATATCATTAATTAGTTAATAATAATCGTATTGTAATGAATTGCAAGTATATTAGCTAGGATACTACGCTGGAGCGAAATATATCAGACATCTCGCGTTGGTTTTTCTGAGATAATATTACTGTATCCGTGTCGTACGAAACCTTATTTGTATAAAAATCGGGTTCAAACCCGCTTGCTCCCGGATGAGAGGTCATTTAATACCGCCAATTACCACATCGCCATACGCGGTCGATCCTGGATACTAATTTTATTACACAATAAACTCCGTATAGTTTTCAAAATATCTGTGACATTGTGGCGATAGTATGAATGTCCAGCAATGTATTAACTTGCATAACATATACAATAAAATCACGATTTGATACTTCACAACTTTAAATCCTCAAAGGACACATTTCCAATTATAAAAATCCTGATTTGGAGATTCGATTTACAATGCAATAAATTTTATTCGCAAGAAATTTACCTTAACAATTTACACCTGGTTTTCAATGAAAGTTAATGCCCGTCCATTGGTTACCAAAATATTCTATCTTAAGGAGAGTAAATAATAAAATGAATCTCATTTCGACATTACTGCTTGGACTAATTTGTATAAAATCATCCCGAGACTTCAGAAGTACTTATCTGCTATCAATGGCGACTTAATTGCGAGTGAACATACTTTAGATAGACAAAATTCGAGCGTTACTAAATATCTGGAGTGTTGTGTATCTTTTTGGGAGTTGAATGAAAACAAGCGATTTAGTTTGTAAAATCTACGGTCCGGAATTACGGAAATGTTGATCACACGGAAGAGTTATTCTCACGGAAAATACGATAATCTGTACATGGACGTAATAAAGTTTCTACGTGACGTAAATATTATCATTAATTAATTTTAATTATGCTCGACCAATTAAAACCTTCGCTTATTCCCGCAAGGACATTTAATAGTTTATGGTTGCTAGGATTGGCGTTATACGGCCGTTTAATTCGATAATGATTTAATATTATGATGAAGTGCTATTTTTGATTTAAAACAAATCAAACTACAGCCTCGTTCTGACCACGTAGGAGAATCTCCATCCTACGCAATCTATGAACATTTCACACGTGGTTTAAAAATAGAAATATGACATCAACTTGCCACACCACCGTAACACCCAGTGATTTTGCTAAATCAATTAGGGGCTCGGTAACTGTATCTGCAATATATAAGTGGAAAGTTTAAGCTTTGACTACAAACGTACGAATGAGATTTTTACGATAATTGTTCATCGAATTTTGTGTAGGTTAAATGAGAGTGTTTGAAGCACAAACGAAGCAAATGAATCGTGACAATATGATTATTCAAACAGCAAATAATTGCGTATAAAAACATTCATATTTCTGTAATCAGTCGAACTTTAATGCATTAAATTACCTGTTTCTGAATTCCTATCAATTATTAGATGTTACATGTCTCGGGTTTATTTACGTGAAACACGAGGAAGATTTTTCAGTATACGCCTGTCTGCCTATATAATTGTAGGACCAGTGTATATATGAATTCATTGATTCAGTAGTACGTTAGAAGTTCGGTCGATTTTTGGAGAATAGGAAAAAGTGCGGAGTACTCGGATAGGTAGATTTAACTACATACTTTCCTGGACAAGAGATCGATTGTTTGATCAAAGTTCGCAATATAATCATTGCATTTAGATAACTCTCGTGTGAAAACAACGATAATATTCAAACATGTTTGAAGTACTCGTCGGAAGTAGTATTGTGTTGTGTATCGTTTATGCGTCTGTATGTGTATGGCGTCGGCGGAAACAGAAATCACCGCCGGGACCGGCAGGGTACTTATTTTGTGGAAATAGTTTTCAAATAAACTCGGATAGGCTTCATCAAGACTTAAAAGACTTTAGTGATAAATTTGGACATATATTTAAGCTTAATATATTTGGTAAATCTATAGTGACTTTATCGTCGGCACCGCTGATTTATGAGGCGTTCGGCACGCCGCCGGCGATGGATTATGCAAATGATAGGGCGGCGAATTCTACGGCGGATATATTCTACGGAAGAAAACACATGGGTGGTGCAAATTGGACTAGAACAACACAATTGTTGCGAGAAATTCACTCAATTTTTATACCAAAATATTTTGAAAATGAACTTTTTTTTGAAATCCGGGCGATGGAAGAAGTAAAAAGGTTGCATATAAATCTTATAAGTAAACCAAACATGGCGACTAATCCACACCATCATTTAAGAAGATATTTCAAAAATCTCTGTTCAATTCTGGTAAGTAGACAATTCATTGTTCTCGCTTTTATGAATTAAATACCAAAGGAATTAGATGATAATACAAATCGACTTAAATAAAATTAATCGTGCGTAAACACTCATTATAATATATTTTTATTGTCGTCTGCATCTTCACCAGTATACACTGTTGTCTTAACTTAAATAGCTGCATGCAACTTACAGTCAGTTTATACGATGAAAAATAATTGATTAGACTTTTTGGCTCGAATACGTTATATTTAATACATAATAAATGTCATAATTGTATAATTGTCAAAAACGAAACATGACATATTGCGTGTTCGGTAGATTTATTTATTTAAAAGTCGACTGTCGATCGATATGCGAATGTTGCATTTTTTATATACACGCTATACTATATAAACACATGACTTATAGAAATATTGAAATCACTGAATATATAATAAGGGAAAGTAATAATAACATTTGTATCAAGTATAGTGCGCTAAAAAAGATATAGAAACCAATGTGAGTACTGGACTTTCGAAACACTTCGGCATTTTCCGCCTATTTTCGAGAAATACTTGGACAACAGAGAACGCTTACTTTTTTATTTTTACGGAAATAGCCGAAGTGTTCCGATTGATCAGCACGGAGAGTGCGTTGTCCTGATGCTGAAATAGAGTTGTTAACGCTTGCACAAATGTGTATATTTTCTTCAAAACTAGGTTTTTAAAAACACCACCTTTTAAAACATTCCATTTAGAAGAGTATATACGGTAGCCGTATATGAATGTAATATTAAACTTTAAGGAGTTGAAGAGTGTAATTTGAACCTGACACTTGTTTTCATTAAATGTATAAATCTGTTCTGAATGAGTTGGAAGTGGTGAAACAAGTCACTGTCACAAACGGGGGCTTTTCAAGTCTTCAGGGCGGTTAAGATTCGGTCCGTTTTATAAAACCAATGTGACATTAAAATATAAATGTATATCGCACGAAAAGCAAATATTGCCGGGCGATAAAATTGTTAATTGCTCGAAGTGGCGATTAACTTTATTTATACAGTATAGTTTATTCGCATTTTTGTGACAGATTGAAATGTCATTTATTTAGCTTATATTTGAGCTCCAATTCATATTAACCGATAGCTCTTGTCAGACACATTTACAACCGGAAATAAAAATAATGTGACGTCTGCAAATTACGACTGACTGACTTGTACGAATCAACACTTTTTACTGACAACCTCAATTGGATAATGCTACAATTAACTAATACAATACGTATGTAAATTACGTAAACAATAAATGTTATTTCCGCTATGATGCGCATTCCTTACATCATTAATTTTGGGAAATAAACATATATACGAAATACAAAAAGCTAAACGGTGTCACGTAGGAATACATTTGTGTGATAATAGAAATTGGACCGTTTCATTTACATAGGTCCCAACTGATTTATGCTGCGAACTTGGGAACGTAAGACACAAATGTAATGTATCTTAGTTCATAGATATTTATTAATGGTTTTATTCAAAGCCTTCTCCACAGTGTTAAAGGTACATAGTCTAATTTTTGACAAAATATCCTTAGTGATAAATATGAAGAAATTGGTGGTCATTTACTTCATACAGATGTACTCTACAACACTGTATTTTCACTTTTCTTAGATGTTTACCAAAACCACAAATACAAGTGTCCGATACTGGTATTTTCTATCCTCACCTATGCGCCAAGTTAGCGCCAGCATAGTACATACCTGTATCGGACTCGTGTTTTGCAGTTCCAGGAAACTTCAACGCAGCAGCCATCGATACAACTAGTTGTACGGGGTGATATCTCAAAGTATGATAATGTGAAGGCATTAATATTGCATTTTCTCAAATTTATCACGTAGCATATGTTGAAAGAATTTCAGACTATCTACCTATAAGCAAAAAGTCTAATTTGGTTCAACAAATCGGTTATGGTAAATAGTTATACACAGGCTTACACTGTTCATTAACACCGCATGTGGTATAGACCAAAGCACTATTTTTTTCTGACAAAAAAGGGATGTTACATAGATCTAAGGTTACATATAACATAAGATATAATCACCAGAAAGCACACCAGGCAGTGTTTAAGCTCTTATGCAAATAAAGGATCCTTAATTTAAAATCACCTCAATGCCAGGTATGATTTGTGAAATTTCGTATTTTATAGTCGTACCAAATTTTTCTTAGTGTGTTCTTTCTGATATTGATACTATATAAAGACCCTGTAACTCCGGTATATGGTGTAAAAACGTACTTAGGTGATTGCCTGTCAATATATGACTTTAACAACCGTTGTCAGATCGTTTTGAATGTAATAGAATGATTTGCAGACGACATCTCGTATATGATAACATCTGCAAACACGTTGCACATGTCAAAATCTTTTTCACATTTCGTAAAGGGCTCAATCAGTAAGGCGATGACAGTTTTACAACACGAACGAAATTCTGCCTAAAGATATCATCTTCGTTACCTTTTTATACATTTTCATTCAAATACCTTTCGGATTACATCTGTTATTTCAAATGCATTGTTAATTGATTTATTTGCAAGTAGTTGTACCCGAAAGAAATGTTAAGACATCTTGAGAAAAGTCTGATAATCAATAAGCTATTTGTTTAAGTACAGGATTAATGACAGACCTAAAAAAAATTTACGTTTAATGTAATGTACATGTAATTGTTACATGATCGTATACACATTTATATACACACAATTAAGATGTGCCAATATCTACATTTATATATACATGTACGGGTAAAAAATGCTGCATAGTTTTATATTTTTCATTCTCTGTTAAATTTGATTCAAGTGACTATAGTACATTGCCAATTCAAATGAATTAAACAGCCGAAAACCTGTCGTATAACGCTTATCCTTTTAGATTATATGGTGGCATATTACTGCCACCAGTTAGCATGATAACGTTTACGAATTGTTTCGTGTTAACCACTTAAATATCGCGATAATTTCACGAATCATATCTAGTTAACTACTTATTATGTTACATATTAGTCGCAAACCACAACTAGATAACCCGTTAGTGTAATAAATCATAAAAAGGTAACAGGTGGCAGTTCTTGGCACTTTCAAGCCTGTTTCTAGTCTTATGATATTTATCTTACCGAAAATGTATCACGAATATTAACTAGATAGCTAGATAATTATCGCGATAATTAAGGGGTTAATACGAAACAATTAGCGAACGCTATCATGTTAACTGGTGGCAGTAATATGCAACCGTAAGATCACTTAAACATAATGTAGTGATTCTATGTTCTGAAAAGAAGAAATGGCAGGTTAGCGCTTTTTACCAGTTATATAAATATACAAATGTATGCATATATAGTTATATAAACATTCGAATGACTTTTCTAGGAGATATAATTACATGCGCGTGTGTATATATATATATAGCAGATCAATCATTCGAGTGTTGAACTGTTTCAACTATTTACTAATTGATAACAACAGGAATCTTTTCGTGCCGTATATTGTACTTGGCTTAATGCTTCATTGATAACATAAGTGCTCGAGCCGATCCAATGTTATCCGACGAAATCGCGTCGGCGTATTATCGATGCAATCTTCCGCTACAGATAAGAAAGATCGGTACGGTTACTTCATAGCATAATGCATTATATAGTACGACCTTTCTCAAACGACCCTCTCTTGAGCAACATCCTCTCTTCAACAACAATATCAATATTGTCGGGTTTCAGATTTTCTACAATTTCACCTCTCCACAGCACCAACCTCTCAATAACAGCCGACATTTGTATCTCCCAAAGGGATTGTATATAATACGTATAAGTTTTTTTTTATGCGGGAACTTTATTTCTGAAATTTGTGGTCCAACATTTTACCATGCTAATATCTTTTAATCGTGTATTTACACTTATTAAAACTTATAAGTGTGCACTTTTTTAATGTTCAGTGTATGCCTGTGCAGCAATAGAGAATTCCTGTGGTTGCAACCGGACAACTTTAATATAACAATACAGAAGAAAATTATATTCAAAGCCATACAAATATTTTAAGGTTGTAATATTTCATAACACATTATCGCCTCTATTCTATTCATCGGCCATTGATTGACAACATTTATTTATCAAACAAAACCATCCTATTACAATAGCTAACATATAGATGCATTCTTTGTTCTACCTGTGGTATAAAACTACGGTCACAGATACGCGATAAAGAATACTAGTACAAAACAAATTGTTTTTTTTTGCTAATTTTTCAAATTCCCGAGTACTATAAATTAAAGTGTATGAACATTCCTTCACTGATAACCTTAGACGTAATCCCATTCATTTCACACCTGAGTACCCAGTTACACACTAGTTAATGACTCTGCACTATTTTAATGCGAAGGTGGTCATGGACCAATGGCGCGCGAGTGTATACTCACCGCAGTTTGCTGTAACTTCTAACTTATAGGCTAGCAATTAAGTATACTCAAACTACTGTTTACGCTTAAGGAGATGTGCGGCGGGTGGGGTGGGGTTCAAGATAAGATAGGCCCACCTTGTGGTTTGGTCAAACGTAAAATGTTGTAAACGCGTGTTTGAGGGTTACGTTACGGCTCAGAACATAAAACCATCCAACTGAAAATAGATTTTCATCAACGTCAAGCGAATATCTTTAAGTGTATGAGTAAAAATTAAATATCTTTTCTAATTCCCAAAGTAAAAGTATTTTAAAACACTGATTTTACCATTGTTCATGACATTTCAATTTAAGGTTGATCATTATAATGCTGAAATAAGGAAATTTATTATTTCATTGTTCGATAAAATATATAATACTATTACAAATTTAGAAATTACATCATAAAATGTTGCATTTGTGATTTCATGATACACTGTTTTCACGTTTTTAAGCTTCGGACTATTAGATACGAACATTTTAAAGGTCGCCAGTGAATAACGTTAAGCAGGAAATGGGGAATAAAGATGTCACCCCAGTCTTCCATACCGCTCTGATTGTATTACTGTACAGAACAGAACAACAACTTAGTTTGACATTTTCACAGATAACAAACTAATGTAATAACATGTGAACATAAAATTACATAATAGTATGGGTGACGATGCTATAATTTTGTTTAAAGGATGGTGATTAATTGTTTTTGTTTTTGTTGTTTTACTGGGTGGGGACTGCGATTCAATAGTAATTAACGATCATAAATGCATTACAGGATATTTAGAGAATTCCAAAAATTAATAAATAAATAGATTTCCTTTTCAATAATTTTTGACATCGGGTCAATAATCCTGCATCATATACTAGTATGTACGTGTAAAAAACATATTAAATAGTACAACAATAATTGTTTTTTTATGTTTGTGGAAACTTTCAATAAAACCTCATTTTAAGACCGAGATCATTAATTATAAGATTTTCAAATAACAAAGAATAAAACACAGTCACTGCCGTTTTATAAGGCTTGAGCAAAATTAAAAAAATGACCAAAACGTTACGCCCCCCCCTAACTTGCCTAAGACCAAATCCTAGATCCGCCCCTGAACTGTACCTCATCAATGAGATCATATTTTAACTCAATCATCAGACCACCTTATTACAAAGACCAACTACGGTAATACCTCAACAATAAGACCAACATTGGGACCCTTGAAAACTGGCTTTCTTATTGATATGGTCTTAATATCGAGGTTGTATAATGAGCAAAACAGCGAAAATGGACTTTGAGGTTTTACTGTATGTTCAGAACCAATGCTGGTCTTGTTACAGATGTGTTACTGTATTAATTACAGGACCGTTTACTATGCTTGCTAGGCTGTATCTAACTGAAACATCTCCTGAATCTTAATTGACTGTTGGGATTATTTTTTATGTATCATAATCGTGTTACAAGGGTCCTCGTTAGTAACTGAGTTATGTTACATACTTTGCAATCTACTAGCTTGAGTTCATTATCCTGCTAACCACAGTCGTATATCAAAATATAATCTTGATAAGGTAAAACATTACAAAGATATGTATGGCTTAATGTATGGACCTTTTCAATGCCATAGACATGAACCAGCTGATTATAGCTGAACTGGTGAACATAACATGTTTACATACCGTATGTTCTGCCGTAATGATCAAATAAAAAATACGTAAGATGTGCCGATAATTATAATATACTATAACATTAGATTAACCATACAACTTATTAAAACTTTGACCTCGTCCCCACTTCAATGAAGATCTTAATTGAGATCCGTCTGAAATGCTCTTTTGAAAACACAATCGGTTTTGAACTATGGAACGCACAAGGTCATTTAAAATTGCTGGTTTCAAAACATGATTTAGATACACAACAATGGCCAACATTGTTTTTAAGACAATCTTATCCATTGTTTATCTGTATTTTATAATAGATATACTTCTGTACGATTAATCAATTAATTTTTGAATGAGCATGACTATGCGAGCGTGTTCGTTAATTCGGTAAGGCGTCCTTGTAAACTCTATTTCGATTTTGAACATGGTGATATAAACCTACAAGTTACTAGTTTGTAGTTTTTTAACCGATTTGTCTCACGGGAAGGTATCACGGTTGCTTTACATACTTCGTTTGAACAAATTCCTGGCCACCCTTTATGAATAGTATTCTCATCTCTCTTTCTCAACGGGGTGACTTAAATTTATTTGTTTTATATCAATTATGTAACACGATTTTTTACAATGTTATATTAATCACTCTGAACGACTACATGCACTGTCTGGATTTCTTACCAGTACTATTCATTTTTATCGAAGCGAAACAAATCAGCCACAAGTCCGAATTCAAACCCACGGCCATTGAGTCCGAAGTCCGGTATACAAGCCTTATACCACCATGCATGCTTCCATTTAGGATTATTGTCTGTAAAGATAATGTTCGTAAATGTAACAGCATGTGGGTTATACTAAAACATTACTTTTGATGTTAAGATGCATGATTCTCAGGAAGTGTTCATCCTTGTACCTTTCCCACACCTGTTACGTCACTTACTTACACTACAACACATGTATATACATGTAGAACATTTCGTTGAAATCGCACAAGCGTCCGTAACACCGAGATTGATCAATGTACTCTGATCAATATCATTCTGTTCTGCTTTTGTTTAAGCGTTGTTATAACACTTTAGACAAAGTAGGTATACCATTAATAATGCATTGTTTATTTTCATGTCAATCGTCCATGAATATGTTATATATACGTAAATACCCGATGTCCGGGTGAATAATTGACCGGTTGTAACAAATACCCCACAAGGTAGGGGACAGTGTCTGGTCACTTCAATAAAATTCTCGTTAAAACCATTATTTCACGATTATATGACGCATATGCTATCGTCAGAAAATCAGATGACCTTTGTAAAGAAATGTCAATAATATAAATGGAATTTATATCAATATTTAGCCAACTTATGTATCTGGGGAGATGGTTAATTCCTTTACAGTATGGCATGGCTGATGAACCCAGTTACCATCAATAATAACTATAAACGTGATTTTCGAACTTGACAGTTTCAATGCGTATAATTTAGAATGCGATGGTCGAATCTCAACAAACGCTCATCCAACTTTTAATACGAATTAGCTGTAAGCACCAAAAATACATAAAATGACCAGGAAAAGGCATGTTTCTCTGAATTCTATGAAGATTTGATACATGTAGCAAACGCAGCCTTTTGGGTGAACTTATTTGAGATGTACTTCTTTTAGATTTATGTTGAAAACAAACAAATGGCATGTTGAACAATGTAATTATATTCATGTAAGTGTACTCCTTGATATAGGATTAGTTTTTTCTTTTGATATGATTCGCCTGTGAGAAACAAGGTACAATGTACCAATATGGTTGCATGAAAGCTAAAAAAAAAAAATAATTAAAACGGAGCTCAAGTAATACTAGTTGTTTACATGTATTTTTTTTGTTTTCAACGTAAATATGAGAGAAGTACATATCAAATTATTGAGCTCATAATTTGTGATTTATCAAAGAAAATAAATGCCGCAAAAATGTTGAAGAACTAAACTGTGTATCCATGGCAACTTGTGAATGACATCACATTTTTCATAACAAATTTTTGTTTTACTCACAGGACACAAAATGACATACGAGTATTTATCTCAAATTTCGAAACATTCAGAAAAAACATATTTTATGGTATTTAGTTGAAATTCTGCATTTTTTCAGATTTGCTTTAAAAGCAACATTAATTTTGTAATCATGAGCACTAATAAGTCTTTCCGTTTTAACACGATAGCGACATTTATAAAACATGAATAACTTAAAGTACCATTTTTTTGCAAGAATGGAACGTTACCATTAAGAGTTTTCTTGATAGCTAAATGTCATATACTGTCTCTTCTATTAAACAAAAACAACAAAAATGTCATGCATACTTCTTTCAAACACGTTTTTTATTACTTAATTATGTACTTAATGCACACCGACAGTATTATTGTGTTGGTGCACAAGACTGAATGCGTTGAAACATTAATTTTGTTGAAAACATGTTCGTTGTTTTAATAGATCCCGGAAGTGGGGAATTAGCATCTCTTATTTTTGTGATTCTGACAAAACGCTTGGCTTCAGTGTGGAGAATCAGACCTAACTAGAAAAAAGACAAGTTGTCTAATTCCCCTAAGTCAACCCATGAGGAGAAGTATTTTGATAGGTGCATAAATATAATAACTCTTCAATAACTACTACTTATGATATAGATAATAGTCATAACAACATTTATAATAATGATAACAATAATGATAATGATGATAAAAATAATAATATTACATGTAGTAAAAAATGTAGTAATAATGATAATAGAAATAATAATAGTAAAAATATAGTATTAATGATAATATAAATAATAATAGTAAAAAATATAGTTATAAAAATGTTGATATAAATAATAATAGTACAACATATAGTAATAATGATAATATAAATAATAATCGTAAACAATATAGTTATAATGATAATAGAAATAATAATAGTAAAAAATATAGTAATAATGATAGTAGAAATAATAATAGTAACAATGATAATAAACGCCATTTTCATCTTATTTGAAATACAATCATGTTTATGATATGGGGATAATAGTAAAATGATAATTAAGCGGTATGAACAAAAAGATGATAATAATGAAACACTCACACTTATACTCTCACACCGAGAATGAAGGGAGAAATTATCCCTTTTTGGTCGGCAAAATATGGAAAAACATAAATAATCAATCTGTCAATCTGGGACATATAACCTGCTAACTTGGTTGGTAGCTTGAATAGTAGATTCTGCATCATGCTGATGTGGCAAAAAATCAAATATACTTGACGGTATAAAAAACGCAACTATTTCAACTAGTCGTCATATTGTAGCACCAAATGTCAAAAGCGTGTTACAGTCATCTATGTGTTAATTATTGTTTAAATCTTTATTAAATTCTAGACCAATTAGTTTTATTTCATTATTGATTAACTTTATGAAATTATGTTTCAGAAATAAAGAATAAGTTTTGCCTTCGTAATGTCACTTTATCTATATGCACAATTGGTTGCGATTTAATGGCGTGAAGTATATAAGACGGGGGTTAGAACCGTTAGAATATTATTTTGATATTTATTTGGACCGTCTGTTTGCATATTTTGTTTGGGACTGTTTCTAACGAATAATAAGTTTTCTATGTTATGTTTATTTTTAGGATGGGAAAAAGGAGACACAAACGCGGGGGTGTTTTGTCATGTTGTGTATTTGAGATGTTTCTATTCAAATGTCATCACAATACTTGAGTATCTAATATTGGGTTCAAACTATATGTTTTTTTTATATTATGAGAATGTTATACACTCAAGGGTCACAGTGGATGATTCCCTATTGTGGTGTCAAGTATTTTTGTAAAATAGTTTTGTATTCCTCGATTTTTTAAGTATTTGGTTAAACGCATTGAACGCATTGCTTGAGATCATTCCCATACGCAAGTAGAGGGCGTCACTGCTACTGAATGTTTACTTTTTTTGACCGAAATTAATGCGAACTGCGTGTATACAGTAAAACCTCACCTAAAAACAACCTCAATAATAAGACCAACTCAAAATTAAGAACACAGGTCATTTTCACTGTTTTGCTCTTTATTCAACCTCAATATTTAGACCACCTCAAGAATAAGACCAGTCTACAAGGGTTCCAAAGGTGGTCTTATTATTGAGGTTTTACTGTGATTGGCTCATAATACGCAGAAAACACAGAAAAAATGGAGAAAGATTTTAAACGTTAAAGAGCAACAGTCAGCAGTTAATACTCATTAACATATTATCATTTTTTTTCAGTTTTCCCATCTGCTAGCGATCTATCAAGGGGTGTGCTATATTTATTTAGCTGTAATACGTGATAATATACCATTTATTTGATTATCTTTAATGTCATATAATTGACTGACGGAACTTCGGTATGCGTGATATGACTTCATTTGTTATAGTTAACAGACATTAAACTTTATCAGAATTAATTTCCGCTAAATAAACGACAGAACTCTGTACGAACAGTCGGACCTCGTTAATTCGAATTTATCGAGTCCGAAATTTTATTTCGAATAATATATGGTTTCGGATAGCCCATTTCAATTCGACGTGCCTTAGAAGATACATCGAGATCTGATATTTATTTCGGATGATACCGAGCATTCGGATAGTAGGTTGTCGAATAAACGAGGTCCGACTGTATTAAAAAATTAATATAGAATACGATTTCATTTTGATTATAACATATTCTTCAGTGGCGATATTTGCCGACGGGTATGTACAAAAATACCAACATAACATTGTGCAACAGACATTTTATTTAGAGACAAGTAGGATATTTTTCGTTTGTCTTGTCACCTGCAAGTTGTATAGCGTACCGTCAATTATTTGAGTTCTGTGGTGTATCAATGTCATATGCATAAATATAAAGTTTATATCAGAATCTTGTACTTTCATGATTAGGCAATTGCATTTATTTTTCAGTTGATTGGAGAGGCCCTCTCAGATTTAGAACCGGAAGCAGATGCACCATGGGAGTTTATCGATTCATTATTTACTATGATAGAACCGTCGGTAGATAGCGTTTTGAGAATGTTTCCGTTCTTACGTTACCTTCCTGGTTACCATGGAAACATTTACCGACAAACGAAGTTAGCTCGAGATAAAGTTGCAAAACGATTCTTTGATGACCAAAAGGTAATTTACTCAAATTATGTTGATAAATGTTATCACTTCAAGTCTGCACATATATACTTTGAACACGATACACGTATCACTGAAATGTTGTATTAACATGCAGACTAGATATTTATCTAAAATGTAACTGAACTGTTTTTATTAAAATATTCTATTAATAGTTAGCTCTGTTTCAGTAAGAGAATTGAATCATTCAGCAGGTCAAGAATGTTTCGGCATTTATTTTCTAAAATATATTTAACCGCTAATTCCGTTGTCACAACGTGGCATTAACACGGCACCCAGCAAATAGTTCTCAAGTCAATAGTGAACTTTAATCTATAAATACTATCGAAATTAGAATGTTAATTATTATATAAGGACAATACAATAATTTAGAAAATGAACAATAGCATCATTGCAGATAGTAATAAGCCATCTGGACACTTTTGACACTGCATCGTCAACTGCAATTGTAGAACAATACTATCAGAAGACAAATAACGATGCAATCATAGCAGATAGATAAACTAGCTTATCGGCGGAAGCGTATGTCTATGATATCTTGAATATCGCCTGTGTATGTAACTGTACACAATTTGTAGTCATGTATTGGTTGCAAGACAATTGTGCAGTCATTCAGTAGTTGTCAAGGACACAAACTATACTAATTTATTCCTATAATTTTCCAGGATAGGAAACTAATCGCTATTATTTTAAGATTTGAAATTACATACGCGTGTACAAGTATTTATGTAGTAACAATCTTGTTTTCACGATTTTTGTCTTTCTATGTACAATATCTGATCACCTTGATGCATACTATTTCTTTGGATGTTAAATGTACTTGTGTGTTTGATGTTAACAATTGACTTCGCAACTAATTGCTGTGGAATGATTTATTGTTGAAAGTAATACGGTCAGTTTTAGGATAGTTCAACAACAACCACTTCCCATCAACTTACAACTTTAAACATCATCCACCTCTCAACATCAACCACAACTTCCCATCAACTTACCTCTTGAAACAACATCCACCTCCCTACAACAGCCACTTGACACAAGTAGATATTAGTGCTGTTCGCAGTAGTTACTGTCCTACAACAAACGACACTCTACAACAGCCATTTGGCGCCAAAAAATAATTATTAAAGTCTACATTAGTTACTGACATACAGCATTGAACTCTCTATAAAAGCAATTTGGCACCAATATCAGTTAGTGCTGTCTACAGCAGTCACTGACCCACAACAGACACCTCTTTACAACAGTCCCATGGCATAAACAACCACCTTCCAACAAGACCACCTAGCATCAAGAACATCCCAGCAACAACAGCAACCTCCAACAATCAGCCAGATGTATTGCTGTCGATCGCTTACCGTTGTAGAGGGGATCCGCAGTAGTTAGTTACGAACGTTTGTTTTCATATATCCATGAGTACTTCAATAGCTGAACTAAGCATAACCAGACGCACTGACGGGGCTTTGAAGTACTCCACACCAAACGCGTGTTATTTGAGATCGTTTCATACAGACATATCTTATATTCTTACTAAATTGAATAAGTAAAAAGATTGAACCACAACGGATTGATGTAAACAGAAAGATTAAACACATTTTTGTACTGTGCGATGTTTAATTCAATCACGTATGGATCCGAGATAAGTTGCTCGTTTCCGCTTAATTAGAACGCTATCTGTTTATTCATACAAGTTGTTTTTGTATAAACACCGTGTATTTGTTTATATGAATCTGACACGAAAGAAATAGCGAAATGTGATAGGAATAAGCGCCTTTCTAACCGACGATATCCATCTGTATATAAACTAGAAAATAACCACATTGTAATCAGGATGATTACTTTAGTCTGCGTCTGTGGATTTGGCGCTTATGGCAAAATTTATCAAAATTGACGTTGTGCTGGCATTTGAAAGACACCTATCCCCTGATCAAACAAATATCGTTAATGTCGAAATCTGACGTCGGAAAGTTGTTTTTGTGGCCAATTTAAAACATATGTAAAAAAATAACACGAATCCTTACTTCCCGTTTTTGCATTTACATATTTTGTTAAATGCGAAAACAACTTCGTATGTACATCGTTTACGACCAAACGATTAGTGGGGTCTTTGTAAGATACACTTCAGCAAAGACTCATTAACGCTTTATCCATGTCAGAATTAAAAAAAATCATGAAATTCTTCGAAAAAGATGCAACTTAGGAATAAATGTCTTTAAAACATGTGTATAAGCAAAGAGGGGCATTTCTCCACCTCTTAAGAAGATATTTTGTTTTAAGTAAGTCATTTATATACACGTATATTCCGTAAATGGTGTAATGTGCATCTTGATACCCATGTGTATTTCTTTTCAAATTCGTTATCAGTACCTTCAGAATACGTGTATAAGCATCACGTGCGTCAACTGCCACGTGAATGTAACACGGAAACATACGTCACCAGAATTCAAACAAGTCAAAATGACGTCATTATTTTATACTTTTATTTTATGCGTATATTTCATTTGTGTTTTGTCGATTTCAGGCAACATTTTCTCCAAAAATAACACGAGGGCTTGTAGATGTGTGTATTTTCCGCCAACAAGAGGACATCGCGAAAACTGGTGACACTCTGATTTCAGATGAACATATCAAAGGACTGATATTTGACACATTAGCGGCAGGTACCGTGTTTCAAACATTTATCATTTATTTATATTGCTAATTAGTATATTGCAATTTAAATTGAAAATAAAGTATGATGTTATTTAATAGTTGCCATAGACGCGTTTCTAAGTATTTGCTAAAACATATCTAGAAAGTAGAAATTAGGCTGATAAATAGTCTTATAATTATCAACGTAAATCATGCTGAAATGTTTCTTTAAAATTAATAATTTCAATCATACCAGCTGATAGACCTATATACTATAGCGTTGATATGATGTATGAAAACATGGTCTGCGCAAAATGATTTCGAAATTACGATGCATTGGAACACAGTGCGCCGTAACAGATTTGGAAATGAGCGCTGCTTTGGCATTCTTCTGTAAGTGACATCATTTCAACATGTGACGTCAGGAAATAACATTTACTCCATATGCGCTCAGATAGTATCAACACCATGAACAACGTCATTGAAGTATATAAATTGTGTTGTAGGTATGACAGAATTGTTGAAGAGTCTCAGATTGTTCATTTTATTAATGTGTCATCACCAAGATGTACAAACTAGGCTTCAAGCGGAAGTGGACAGTATTATAGGTAAGACTACTTTGTTACGTGACTACACTTAACACAATTAAAAATGCAACTATTTGAGCAAGGCGTCGTTTTGGATACTGTCTGAAGCGTTTCACTGTTGCTTACATATTTTTTTTTGTTCCACACGAAATGAAACTACATTTTTTCATCAATTATTCTTAATGTTATTATTAATTAATTAAGGAAGTTATGTTTGTATTATATCGCTACGCTTCCATCGACTTAATTAATTATCCTCGTGTTTACATTCTCTATATATTACTTATCCATTAAAAATCTGGTAATAACACACCATCAGGCAAAATTTGTAAACACACCCCGCCTGTTAAAAAAACAATGAGCATAATATTCCCTTTCATCAGACGAACCATATAGAACTTAAACATGATATTTCAAAATCTAAACTAATTTATCTCCCCTTTCAATGAGAACATGGAATGAATGCATGCGAGTGATATAAAAATAGCTACTAAGAATCCTCACGAAATTTCTAACAAGTAGTGCATAAGACACGTTGAATGTGCGTATTACTACAGCGACTCATAAAGGATATGCATAGTATAGTTCCTTTACGTTCACCCGTATTGAAGTTAAGCCTTCCACGTGAATGTCCCTTTTGTGACACCGTATAGTTCCCCTAACTGACGGCGAATGTTTTGTCTTACGTAAGTATATACTGTTCAGAAAAGCTTAACCGCCATTTTGTAATATGAGAATCTTCATCACGTTATGACAGAGTAATCTGACACGATGAACGTTGACAGCTTCGGAGAATGACGTTTTTTTATAAAGTTTACAACAATGAAAGTCAACAAAAGAACGGTGTAGCATTTTAAAAACGCCGTAAAATATTCTTGGCCGGCTTGCACATTTGACTAGACTAAGTATATATTAAGAAATGTATTCAGAATTACATTTGTATACTTACACATTTGTGAATGCTTTCAGGCACGGAGAGGTTTCCGACGTGTTCGGATCGTAACTGGATGCCATACACACATGCCGTTATGTTAGAAATGTTACGGTACGGCTCACAAACGCCTTTAGCCATACCTCATAAGTGTAAAAAAGACATCACCCTGGACGGGTGTACGGTTCAAGCCGGTTCTGCAGTAAGTCGTTGTTTAAAACGTTATAATGCTGCTTGTAAAATACAGTCGGACCTAGTTCGTAGAGTCCGAAATTTTATTTCGAATAATACATGGTTTTTAATAGCCTATTTCAATGCGACGTGCCTGAGAAGATACATTTCGTTCTCCAAGGGAGTTAATTACCGAAAAGAATGTACTAAACGTATGAAACAAACGAGGCAATTAGTTCATGATATCTCTTTGTGTATTTTATGTATTCGCATGTATGAATAACACATGTATGAATTAAGAAAACACAATATGAATACCACACGATTATCAATCATGATTTGATCAAATAAACGAGAAACATCTTTGTCCACAAATGTACACATAGGATCAAGATGTAATCGCAATTCAAGTTCGTTTTATCAATAATTACACGTTAAAACACATATTTTTCAAAGCATGAATCAATGCATTTTCATTCTCAAATGCAATACAATCATTGTGATGTTCATGGTTATGACTAAACAAACAAGAACATATATATCGTTGTCGTCTATATTATGCGATAGTCGCTACAAAAATATCGTTGTCTTCAACACTCGTCAAACATGTATAGCAAGAGGTGCTAAGCTACAGTTTTTACTTTCCAAATTTCTTTATGCTAAATTAACCATTGAACCAACTCGTACAACGATGCTCAAAATATATATATATTATTCTGATATTTTTCCATACCAACTGAAACACTATTAGATTATATTCGGAACTGAACATCGTCTGTCTTTAGGACACTAAATCTATGATATAAAATAAAAAATATATATCGCTTCCGTCCGGAACATATCTTGGATGAAACTAAATATTTAAAGTAAAGAGTACACATATTCTTAAGACATGGTTGTAATGGTTTATATATACACTGCCATCCAAAAGTTTCTTCACACTTGAATATTTTGAATTTCGTTACTTTTTTCTTACAGAATTTCATATAAAACATGTATGACCATGAAGTAAAATTATTTATCTCACTTCTATGATGGATAGTATTAAGAATCAACAATTTGCACATCTCGGCAGCAGCATCAATCGGTCTGCATCCGAAACCAATGTATGTGTGTTACTGATTGATCTGACACAGAAAATAAGATAATTTGTTTCAGTACACATTTATAAATACTTCTGCAGAAAATTATTGCTGTCTTAATAAGCATTTTCGATTTATAGCATGTGAAACAAATATGAACATATATAAATTGCAATGGGAAAATGTCAAATTGTGAAGGAACTTTTGGAGGGCAGTGTAAAGTTCATGATACCTAAATCGTATATACATGTATATAAAAAAGTATAAATCTTTTTTCTTTCAGATTATACCTAATCTTTACGCAGTACATCATGACGAAAGTATCTGGGGTGATCCATGGGAATTTCGCCCCGAGCGTTTCCTTGACAACGATGGAACTCTACTTCCGGCAGACCACATTTTAATGAAAAAGTAAGTATTTTACAATTACATCTCATAAATTCAAAATAGTGGAAATGGATATATACACGCACATAATTCAATGAAAATGTTTGCTTAACTCTTCAATTCGTCTCACCATTCTACTCCTCCACCATTAAACAATATATCAAAAACATAAATTTATCCTCGTAGTTGCGTTCTTCAAATTCCTTTACATCATATTTCTTTTAAATTCTTTGTGTTTAAGGGAACGCTCAAGTGTATAGATTTTTTTCCGTATTTGCACATTGTGAATACGAGTTAACATGCGTTTTGTTTCAAGTGTTTACTCCTTTTGTGCAAGCCTATACTTAGGAAATGTGGGCCATTAATTCACGGGAGTGGGTACGTCTAGCCGTATTGTCCTACTTTTGCGAGACACTCGAACGTGTTTTTTAAACAGGATGGTCGTACATGTATATACATATTCATGTAGCTAATTTAGCTCAAAGAACGCATAACATACAAGACATACATCTATATATGTACACATTATAAAATAACAAACAATTGTCGTAACATATTTGTTTTGGTAAATTTATTTGTCTTTGCAAATTGCTCATTTCTGTCCATTTCTGTTTTCAGCATAATTCCATTTAACGTTGGACTACGTGCATGCCCGGGTCAAGATTTTGCACAGTCACGTGTGTTTCTTAGCATGACGTCATTATTGCAGCGCGTCAGAATTCGGCCGCCAGAACACGGCATCGTTCCGTCTGCAGATCCAAGACTTTACACAAGACAGTATCCATTGACTGAACCTCAGTATGAATGCAGATTTGTGTCGAGGGAAAATATCATCTTGTAGAATGTCGACAAATATCTCGAATTAGGTGTGCACACTTTAAAGTGACGTCATACATGAGCGTCACATTGTTAACTATAATTATGCGAGATGACGTTTCTCCATTTTTATAAAAATGTGTGTCCTTGGAAAATATCATTTTGTAGAATGGTGACAAATGTCTCGAATTAGGTGTGCGCAAATTAAAGTGACGGCATCATGAGCGTCACAGTGTTAACTATAATATGTGAGATGACGTTTCTCCATTTTTATAAAAATGTGTGTCTTTGGAAAATATCATTTTGTAGAATGATGACAAATACCTCGAATTAGGTGTGCGTAAATTAAGGTGGCGTCATCACGTGTGTCGCGTTGTGAACTATAATATGCGAGATGACGTTTCTTCATTTATTATGAACTGAATATGCATGTTTTGTTATAATATTGACCTGTAATGAAAACATTCGCATTCGTGAAATAAGTTGTAAAGAGTTTACGTTGAGTATTGGACTTTATGATATGTAAAATGCAATATTAAACAGTGTCACGTAGTCAGTGAACATTTTTTTTCAAATATAGCATTTATAACACGTTGAATCCACAAAGGGAGACAATTGATACGTGTATTTTCGGTACATAACAGAGTTACTTCTCTTGACTTGATAATTGTTTAATAAAGTGCTATATTTACATTATCATGGCTATTTATTTGAAGCAATTATTTGCATGAAAAATAAACTTGCAGACAATGTTTAGATCTAGTCTAAATCACGTGTAGTTGATCTAGTAAATGTATCCAAGAATATAGAAGGGCCACATCATGCGAAAAATGGGTCGGAACTTTTTGAAGTTTTCATCGAATTTCGGAATTTAGCAAAGAAGGAAAGCGACATGGTATGTAATAGTACCAAGCATTGGTAAATCCACCAGTGACTCTTTTCGCTACACTGAAGATATTATGCATTTGATTATATATATCTAGTCTAATCTATACTACAGAAATATATACAATTGGGACTTGCAATTCTTGTGCAGAGGTGATTTCCATGGCTTAATTTTACAGTATATCTTTAATTTCAAAACATGCTCACTACAGGGGCGGTTCCAGGATATTGGCTTTGGATGGGGGGGCATAGCCTTTTGGTCATTTTTTGGTTTTTATCAAGCCTTATACAACGACAATGGCTGTGCTCTATTCTTTGTTTTTAAGTTTTTTGAACATAAATTATGTTAAATAAATCAGAATAGCTTTTACGCCATTTTTCAAATATTTGATTAGTTATTCATGTAAATTGATAATCAACCAGTTCCAACTTGAGCAGCTGACATCCTCCTCCTAGTGATTCAGAGGAGGAGGAGCAATGACCGAAACCACAGGTTACGGAAGAAGATGACATGTACCGCCTGGTATTCAAACCCGGACCTCCTTAGTGACAACCCAGTGTTCTAAC
Source organism: Mactromeris polynyma (assembly GCA_032209605.1). Lineage (NCBI taxonomy): Eukaryota > Metazoa > Mollusca > Bivalvia > Venerida > Mactridae > Mactromeris > Mactromeris polynyma. The sequence goes on from JASFXZ010000029.1 coordinate 5,386,744, forward strand.
ACTTGAGCTAACAGGCGGGCGACGAGAATAGGTGAACGTTTTAATCAAAGAACACAACAATATACGTATATTCCTATAGGCCATGTAGGCTTTGGCCAACACTTTTTTAAAAATCGCAAATATTCAATGGCCAAAGCTTCAGTAAGATATTAAATGTACCATTAGTAAAACAACTCGGCCCCTATAGATTTAAGAAGCACCACAATTATCGCTGTGATATGACAAAGAAAATGGAGTTATGGTGTAGGCATTTCAAGTACAGTAAAACCTCATGTAAAGAGCACCTCAATAATAAAACCACCTCAAAATTAAGAACACAATTTTCAAGTCCATTTTCACTGTTTCGCTGTTCATTCAATCTTAAGACCACTTCAATAAGAAGACCAACTTTCAAGAGTCCGAAGGGTGGTCTCATTATTGAGGTTTACTGTATATAACCGAGACATAGAGATATTTCTCTAGGTATTATAGCTATACGTATCAGCCATTAAATGGATGACCATATATTTCAAGTTCGCAAATGGTCAGTATAGTAACAGGATCATCGTCATCAATTTGCAATTTAACATATCTGCCAATGCATGGTTCTGTGAGGTTAAATGTTTGCATAACAGGATCAAGAATGTGCGGATAATCTACGCATAACTGTAGTGAATCCATACTTTTTCCTACTTGTATTTTCAAATCATGCAGTCTTTCAGCTGAAAAAAGAGAAAGTTCTGTTCAGTAACATTGTATACTTAACGCCGTTAAAAACGCAACTACTAGTATTTCACTTAGCCTTCATTTTGTTCCAAATGTTAACGCGTTTTATTGAAACAAATGTGTAAATCATTCATAAAAAAAATCAAACTATGACCCGAGTATTCATATTCCATAATTGATTAAGTTCAGGAAATTATGTTTGAGAATTAAAATATAATTATTTTTTTATAATGTGTGATGCGGACATTTTAGTTGCGTTTTTAATGGCGTGGGGTATATGAAGAATCAATTAAATTATCGTTTGTGAATGCATTGGTATTGATTTACGAAATTGTATATACTAATGAAATGGAATAGCGCCATGACATATTTATACTTAAAACATAGCAATTTATTTAAGATAACGAAATAGTTATGAATATTTTACATATACTGAGTGTTATGTATTGACGGTTTAAACATGACATCAAAAGTGGTTTCAGCTATATACAGTAAAACCTCAAAGTGTAGTTAACCTTAATACACTTTATAAGTTAAATTTACACGAAATTGACGTTAGGTCGCTGTGGTGTAGTGGTTAGCATAACGGATCGGCAATCCGTAGACCTGAAATCGAAGCCCGGAAGCGCCATTGACCGATTTTTCGTGTTCTTCAAAACATGACCTTATCAATTTCAACAAAATTTGAAGAATCTTACAATTGTGATAAATAAATAATGAAACAAGAGGGCTGAACATGTATCGCTCACATTAGTACTTAGAAAACATTCATGATGTTTCAGAAGTTGCAGTGGAATTCATTGACTCGGGAGTGTTGTCCTACACCAATAACACATCACCATTATCAATGTGGACACAAGCGAAACTTGTCCGGGTCGCTCTTTGATATCGAGAATTATTTCTTGCAACGTAAACAATACTTCTATACCGTGCACTACTTACGACAGCAATTCCGACGGTTGTAAATCAAAAAAGCAAAAAGCAAATGATTTTCACCAAGGTCAACCACGCTCCATGGGAAGGGTTGATGATAAGTACAAGCACATGGCCAAATTCCTGTTTTTTCTCCATTAACCTGTCAAATACAAATGTGCTACAAATCAGAAAATCTTGCAACCTCAAAGAGATAGTACAAACAGAAGCAAAGATCCGACAATGGCAGCGGATATACCTGGTAACTTGTACTCGATACCACGGTAACACAGGGAGGCGTAGTGGTCGAGGGGTAGAGTGCCTGACTTTTGATCCGAAGGTTGTGAGTTCGAGCCCCGATTGAACAGGGTTTGATCACAAACTTCACAATCAATCTCTGAATTTGGCGTGAGAACTAAGAAAGCTGTTACCGAGAGTGTTTAGAATAAATTGTAAGAATTGGCTTAACTCGCTACGGGTCGTTAGTTAATTAATTATTCCAAAATCTCCTGTTTGCTTAATTACAGAAACAACAAACTAATAATAGGATATAGGTTTTTTTTGTATTTGACGGCATTTCATTTACAGCAATACCCACTAGATACTGTTTTATTATCTTCCGGTCATGCTGGAGTTAACCGCATATCAGTGTTCTGCTACAGGGAACGCAACGTACATAAGACAGTGCCTCTCAACAGAGACCTCCGTGAAAACAACAATCCATAAATCATAAGGCACTTGAGGAGGTTCAAGGGTACATACGTAAGGAAACAGGGGTAAAAGGCACGGGCTGACCGACCATAGGGAATATCTAGGTGAATCAAAGAGTACAAACAGTGAGGGGAAGATTAATGGATGAAAAGATCACAGGACAAGTCAAGACAGCTGGCAACAATTGGCCGCAACTGGGCAGATATAACATGAACACTATATAAAGAGAAAAAATTGCACAGGGGATAGAGAAATATAATATACATGTACAAATAAAACACAACAAGAAACAATAACCATACATCAAACTACAGCCTTGGATCTGACAGTAAAAATACTGGGGGTTTAAATCGATTTAACGGCTACAACCTCACACTCAATCGCTATATGGTATTTAAGACTCAAATATCGCAAGTTCAGAATTGACTTATTTTCACCTTGCAAAGTACAAAGGATTATTGCTAGAACTGAATATTGATAAACCAAATTTTTTAGATATATTGGACGTAATGTTATTAATTATTACATAGATGATATTTCACGAGCCATTCCTTCGCTTCTATTTTCCAAAAAAACTTCACCGCACTTCATAACGCATTTAAAAAGTAAAGTAAAGTGTTTATTTATTAAAGTGTCAACCTTTTTTAAAGGGTCAGCTAATTCTGACTTATGAGACACATACTTTCTGAGGACATTTACTTCCCGATTCCTATCCTGCACCAGGCATGTAGGTGCACGGTAACCATTATTTAACTAACTGGCGGCTCACCAACCGGCCATATCAGAACGGACCCCTAAAAGGAGAGACGGTTAACATTTGTTGGTAGATGCAAATACCAAACCGCGGTACTTGATTTTAAAACGATTACTAACATGACTGTAGTTTATATGTCTAAATCGACACTAATAAACAGTGCCCACAATTTTAAGACAACTATCATTAATACAAGGCCCAAAACAATATTTCTTAACCCCGATGCAAAAACACCGGAATACTTAGTACACGCGAAATTATTCAAAAATGGATTGGCTTGGAGGGTTTATTAAATGGTTCACAACACACAAGTAGTATTTATATGCTTACCATTCTGCCAGCGTAAGAGTTAGAAAAATACAATGTGCTCATTGAAACTTCCTTTCCAAAAGCCACATTCAAAGCTGAAAGAAATAAACATGGATTTATGCCAATGCATAAATATTATACTTTTGGACAATCCTATATGTATGACATGTGTGAAACATCACACACTACTTTATTATGTTTTATAGTGTATTATCTAGGAACTTAACGGCACTCTGTTGAATCAGTGTATCCGTTGAACATACGACGGATTGGTTGATCTAACTAGTGATTCTATGTTACCAACAAGACTTTTAGTACTAAACTATCCGTTCCGGCAAGGTAACTGCCGATTTACCACTTGCATCCGAGATAGAGTTGAAGATAAGAGACTTTCGATGTATTCTCTTTAGCCAAATTGTTGAGGAGATCATACAACTCACCCGGTATTCGAACTTTTAGATTGGCAATTGAATGCTCTATCGATTGAGTTTACGGGTTTGCTAAGGAACTCAAGAATTCATTTTGCCTATGGCCATTATTAATTCATGATTTTGATATTGAAAAATGTGCACATTTTCAAGTGTGATTTAAATGACATTCCACTAACATGTTATGCTGAAATACTAAAAGCACAAGCACATATAGTTAAGTTCCCAGCCATATATATTTCAACACAGTCTTATTCAAAACCAGATACTGCGCCTGAAGTACATGTTAGACAAACATTTAATGCGAACGTTGGATATACATGTAGTTCACACTTTACTAAGGCGTGTTCGGCTCCAGGCGTCTTCAATGACTTTTGCCTTGCGAATGCATATAGATTTACACGTGTTCGTGTCCATTAAGCTTGGCTATGCACTTTGAATGTATCATTTGCGGCTAACTTTATTTTAAGAACTAAACCAACGCAAACCAATTATTTTCCAAATGATTATATAAATCTTATTATCGATAGCAGCGTTCTAAATACCCGCATAAACTGCAATTCGGTAACGTTTCAGGAGACACAAGAGGTAAATTATAGAATAATATATGAACTACTGTTGATAAACGGCATAAAACTCGAATAAAATAAAATGTAGTTTCGTCCTTTTCAAATTCCATTTCTTGTAATTGTATAGAAGCTTCGGTATGTTCTATTTTCATGCAACTCTCAATGGTTTGGTCGTTTGTTTGCGCAACATCGGTATAAAATCCGCATCAACAACAAAACAGCTAATACGCTATTTCTAGACTTTTTGACGCATGGCAGATTAACAACTGGCCACTTCGAAATTTCCAAATCTGCACATTAGACTGTTCAGCACGTTGCGATCTAGTCGAATCGGAACTCGGTATTTTGTCCCCTGACGGTTTCGGGTCAATCTCATGGGTTATTATATTAGGTATTGTGCATCAAAAACGAAAGTTAAATACTTTCTAGATCACAGAAGAATGATTACGCGATAAAAGGCAGTTATAGGTATTAAGAACGATATATCTACCATCGTTAAATTATGGGTTAGCAGTGTTTTACATACAGCAATTCAATCAATTTGAAAAGTCGTTCGGTTTGGTACTGTCTTATAAACTGCAGTCTTTTGGTGTAAGTACTGTTTAAAATTTGCAGTTCTAAACATTATAAGTGTCATCAAATTGAGGATTCGTTCGGTGTAACTACTGATTAAAAATTGCAGTTCTAAACACGGTGTGATCAATTTGAAAAGTTGTTTGATGTTAGAAGTTACTTACGACACGACGGTGTAGCGTTCCACGTACCATTCGCTAGACAAATGAAAGATGGCGGCATTGGAAAATGTCCAAATCTATTGTCGCAAATATATTTCTTAATGCTTCCAATGCTATTGAGGTTGCCAATGATTGTACCGTTCAATAAAGTCAACTGTGTGCATTCTGCAGATAAAAAAATACTGTGTTATTTCATTGCATTTGACATTCCCCCTGTGCTACTCATTGTTTTTTCAACATATAACATTTTTATTGTTACACTACGATTTCAAGCCATACTTATATATATTCTGAAATGAATGAGATATGTTGTTAACTTGCTGTCCAAGGTTTTAAGTCTACTCTACATATATTGAGGCCGGTTACTCTTTATTTCACGACTTTGTATCGAATATAGAAAACAAATCAAATGAATGATTACCAAAAACATAGTTATATAATTTTGGCACAGTAAATTCACCGAAAATTCGACATTTTGGGCAAATCCTTAAAAACATACATGTATATATTTCAGATCGATTGTGAAAAAACTGGAAACAAATTACATTAATCATTCTCGAATCCAGAGTTATTAACCAGTACCTTATTTAAGGATTGGAAAATTCAAGGTTCAACCTCGACCAAGTCGGTATATGAATTAACGACCATTGACCTAGCTGTCAGACGCTCTAAACCTTTCCCAAAAAGCCGTTCCTGACAATCTATTGAGCGCAGAGTGATAACAACCATACCTGATATCACACACTCATTAGTTTGTAAGTCGCACACCTCTCCATCTACACAGCTGTTGTTACAGTTAATCTAAAATTCAAAAGATGAATGATCAAACTTACTTTGATGTCTAAAAAATTAAAAACAATAGGAACGTGTATAACGTCAACAACAGCGCAAAATGAAGCGGATAAAGCATTTGCAGGAATTCTTAATAAAACAAATAGAGCAACTTCTACATACTTCGGGCGTGATGTCTGTCCGTTTCAGGTAAATACAGTGTCCTTTTACCAACGTTATATCATCCCGCGTATAAAGGTTGCACAGTTTGAAACGATAACTGTAATCAAGTGCTTTACATGACGGACGCCGAGCACATTCGTCAACGCAGTCTGATGTAGAAATCTTAACGAAAAACGTCAGATGATCATCTTGCGAGGCACCACAGACCAAGTGTTTAGACACTTTGTACTTTTTCCCTTCAATACTTGACAAACACAAAGCAAGAGTCACAAGCAGCAGACATAGATGCACAGAACAATACTTCTCCATGTTGGCAACATATTCTGCAATCCAACTATCTAACAACTGACATGGGTCGATGTAGTTTTACAAACTTTGTGGAAATATACAGTTCGATATATTATTGGTTTGAATAATTTAGTTTGCGTTACAAACCCAGACGATACTTTACGCAGAAACTGTATTTTCTGTAATAATTGATCGTTTGCGAATGAGCCAGCAAATAATAAATTATGCAAACACTAAAGTGTTTTATAACAATCTTCTGATCCGCACTTGATAACATTAAGTTTTCCTCAAACTTAATAATGAACAAATAATAGCAAAGGAGAAATACTTAAATGGTAGATATAACAAGTTTTTTATTTTGCACCGTCATAGGACACAAAGAACACCATAAAACAAAGAGAAAAAGTTACTGTAGAGAACGCTACAGACATAAGACAGTGCCTCTACAAACCGACCTCCGTGAAAACAATAATCTATAAAACATAAGGCATTTGAGGAGGCACTGGGGCGTAGGGAATGGCTGGCCGACCATGAGGGATGTAATGGATGGAAAAAATCACAGGACAAGTCAAGACAGCTGGCAAAAATTGGCCAAAACTGGGGAGAAAACAACACGAACACGTGGCCGAAACTGGGGAGAAACACTATATAAAGTGTAAGAATTGCACTGTTGCTGCTTCAACTATCAATTAAATGTTATAATATTGGTCCAAACGAACTTTTGTACAGTCAAATGGTTACAAATCTAAATTAAGCGTTCAATCTGTTCCGTAATATTCCACAATCAGAAGGTAAACACAGAATCATCACAGCAGTTTTGGACATGTTCTTCAGTCGTGACGCAGAACTAAATATTATAACAACTAAAATACAAATGCAAGTAAAGGGGAGGGAATTATAAATGTTTAGTCGCTGGTTTATATTGTGTCTAAAATATCTGCTAGAAGCGCATACGTGAAAGATACAGGAATACATTGTGAGGGAGAAGCTAAAAGTAAAGGGCAAAATACGTATTTCATGACTTCGATTTTGAATATACTTGTATCTAGGTGTCTTTGATGTGCCATTTTTGTTGACAAAAATGCACTTTTTGTTGACAAAAAGGACTAGTCTGTGAAATGCATACTAGCATTTAAAAATTGACTCCGTTAGTTTTAATTTTCAGCATATACCGACATTACATTTAAATAAAACATATAAGCTCATGTTATATCCTGTATAACTGTGTTGTAAGTGGCAAACTTATGTAATTTATGCAACTGATTATAAATCAGTTACAAAATGTATATCACACTAAACGTATTTAAGATACATGACTGTACCCTTAACCCTCCTCAAATACCTTATTTTTTATGGATTGTTGTTTTCCCGGAGGTCTGTGTGGAGAGGAAATGTCTTGTGTATGTGGCGTTCCCTGTAGCAACGTATTCTCTCTCTTTAATGGTTAATTTCAGTGAATACATATAACATTATATATTTAAACACAGTACGTAGTGTGTGTGGATAAGAACAAACAATAACTATGTATTAGAGACACGTCTAGTCAAAAAGTATTTATTGTCAGACACTTACATAAACATATAACATAAGCAATGTATGGCTGTATTTACCGCCATGTCTAACAACATAACAAAAATATAGACAAATATGCATATAGTTATTGCAGCATAAATAAATAAATAAATGATAATAAATAAAGGAGGAAAAGGTATATAACAAAGCTGTAATACTTATATTATAAGAGTTTATAGTTTAAAAGCTTCGGTTAGGACATTATACGTTACGTTATTATATATATTAAATATGATCAGTTACTGGATTAAATTCATAAACTACATAATAATTTAACTGATAACATAATAATGCATCAGATGTTAATAAATATTACTGAAAATAATATAACATATAATGGACTAAACTGGGCTTATCAAATCAAAACTATTTTAGATCATCTAGGAATGTCAGATATATGGCGAAACCAAGAAAATAAATATTTACCATTTGATAGCATAAAACAAAGAATTCTAGATCAATATCAACAAACATGGTCTTCAAATATAAATTCTTCCCAAAGTTTAATAACATATAGCAGATTCAAATTCTCATTTTCCTTTAAACCATATCTTGATAATATAAATATCGAAAAACAAATTCAAAATAGCTTCAGCAGATTTCGTCTCGCATCTTATTATTTAAAATTAGTGCGAGTGAGACACAATAACATACCAATATGAAAGATATTGTAAATATTGTTATGATCTGAATCAATTTAAAATGATACAAAAATGAATAATTTTCACATTTTATTAATTTGTCCTTTATACACACGCATGCAAAAAAGTTCATCGCGGCAGTTTCGATTATAACGCTAAAGTAAATATTTCATTTACACCGTTTAACAAGTGTTAATATTTTCGGACGAAACGGTGCTCGACAACGCGCCTTGTAATCACGCAAAATTACATTGATGGAAAAGGGAATGGCGAGAAACGGATTTTTTTGTCAGCTAAACGCAAAAGGCAGTATGATCTTCAATCAGAACGCAAGAAATGTTTCAATCGGATGACTGACTTTGAAACTGTGGGTGAGAATGAAAACGAAAGTAGCTCATCCAAAACGTTAACAAATAGTGAAACAGAAAGTGTACTTTCGGGTGGAAGGATTGTCGAGTTGGGACATCTTTAAAACGAGTTGAAATGTGACAATTGTGAATGCTATTTAAATCTAGCAAATACTGTTGAAGAGCGACGGTATGGATTTGGTTCCGTGTTAAGAATAAGATGTGACTGTGGAAAAATTAAAAAAGTGGGGACAAGTAAGCGACATAGTCCCGATGGAAATCATCATGGTCCGCAAATCTTTGATATAAATACTAAGGCAGCAGTTGGTGAGTTTCCCCATTGATTAACTTTGTAAAATATCAGAGGAATGATCATAAAAAATTGAATTTAGAGAATATTTGTCTTAATTAATTTCTACACAAACATGGTATTATAATTGTTATAATAATAATAGTAATAAGCTGTATTTAAACCGGGCAAGATATAAATAAGTAGAAACATGTTCTATTTGAGCTATTGAATCTCATATATGATCATTTTTTAAACAAATATTCATGAAATGCTATGGTCTCCAAAAGTTGCATTGCAAATTATTAAGCTAACAAGAGTGTAGGGTAATACATATTCTAATATATGTTTACAGGGATGTATCATAGTGGTTCAGGTCACACTCATATTACAAACTTCATGTCTACAATAGAAGTAAAATGATTACAGAAGTCTGAGAAGGAAGTGGAACACTATATTGCTAGAGTTGCTGGTCAGTCTTGTGAAGATCTATGCACTAAGTGAAGAAATTGAGTTGCAAAAGGAAAAATAGGTAAATTTGTGTGTTTGTTTGTTCACAGTTTGACAATGTTAAATAATAATTATATACACTTTGGTTGCTTGTTTGAGGTAATATCAGTTTCATTAGATTTAATTATAACTATGAACTGTGACTATGCATTTACCTGTTAAGAATAATCATTAACTAAATACCCTGCTATATATAAATACATGTTTCAGAACATTACTGAATGTGATCCTAGTTTTCCTTTCTGTTTATGTTAGTATTTACTTTAATTTACAGTCAACGTTTCAAACAAATTGTTTTTGAGTTTTAATGTTGATTTGAATCATAATAAACCCTGTGGAGGTCAAGAGCACTCAGAACCATTTATATACATGTACTTTATTTCAACATAAGGTTAGTAAGCATCTTATCTACACTGTTAATTTGAATTCATTTTTTTATCCAGGATGTGAGGGTATTGTTACCGTTGAAATGAAATACGACAATTGGAAATGAGGGAATGTG